>FTRY01000006.1:2918374-4377562 GCA_900157415.1 Armillaria cepistipes
AAGGACAGACAATGGCAGGGGAAGAATGAGCAGCCAGGGAATCATTACCGGTAGGGAATACAGAGGTCGAACTTAGTGTTAACGTGTCGACGGCTGCGTCATGTGATTACGTCAGCAAACAAGACCACACAGGAGGGTCTTCACAATCGCACAGAACACAGAGACGACCCACTCATCGACGGTCGCAAAAATCAATGGTGAGTGCTATTTTTCCTCTGAGACTCGCAGTATCCATGCAGGACATCTATTCGACTGGCGCTATACTCTCGTTTGCAACGGATTTGCATTGTCTGGGCTGGATGCGACCGTTGCACTTTGGATAACGTTGGCTGACTTGGCTTCATCTTTTTAGGCCAAGGCAAAAGCACCCCCTCCGTCAAGTGGCGGCAAAGCCGCGAAGAAAAAGAAGTGGTCCAAGGGAAAGGTCAAGGACAAGGCCCAGCACGCCGTCTCCCTTGACAAGGCTACATACGACCGCATCATCAAGGAAGTCCCCACCTTCCGATTCATCAGCCAGAGCATCCTCATCGAGCGGTTGAAGATCAATGGCAGTCTCGCCCGGATTGCTATCAGGCATTTGGAGAAGGATGGTCAGATTAAGCGGATTGTGCACCACTCGTCACAGCTGGTCTACAGTGAGTATTTTTTCCACTTGTTAGTATTATACCTTTACCTATTTTTATGCTCTAGCACGATCAACGACAGCATCAGATTAGATTCGTTGACCTTCGTTTTCCTATCGCTTTCATGCATCTATGTATTACACCAATCAAAATCCATGCTGCCTGACCACCCTAATGTCGTTTGAGAGAATTGCTTCAAAACCTAAGAACATTTAACTTAAATTGGATAATCGGTCGTGGTGGTCAGCGGATATTTATCCGTTGACAGAATGTACCGGACCGGAATATTGGAACCGGAGAAATACTCCACATATTGTTCCCCATCCTTGGCAGCTTGTCAAGTCATCTCATCCACCTACCATCATGTCCTCGGCAAGCTACTACATTGGCGTCGATGTAGGCACTGGATCTGCTAGGGCGTCGCTCGTCAAGGACGACGGCACCACCGTCGCGTCGTTCACCAAGGAAACCGTTACTTACCGCAACCCCGAGAACCATCGTATCTTTGAGCAATCCACGAACAATATCTGGAGCGCAATATCCACATGCATCAGAACTTGTTTAAAAGAGTCTGGTATCTCTCCATCCTCTGTGAAGGGTCTTGGATTTGACGCTACTTGCTCGCTCGCCGTCTCCGATTTCCAGGGTGAACCAATCAGCATCACAGGAGGCGACCAGCTTGGCCAGAATGGGGATCGCAATGTCATCTTGTGGGCTGACCACCGTGCGGAGAAGGAAGCGGATCTAATCAACAGTACCGGCTCTGTCGTTCTCGACTACGTCGGTGGGACCATGAGCGTGCGTTTCATTCAATTTCAAAACAGCCCAACGCGAACTAAATCATGACTTCAGTTGGAAATGGAGATTCCAAAAGTCCTATGGCTAAAGAACCACATGGATGCAGCCTTGTTCTCTCGCTGTCAATTCTTTGACCTTCCCGACTTCCTTACATATCGTGCAACCACCGACAGCACACGATCATGCTGTTCAGTTACCTGTAAATGCTCGTTTGTCCCGAACAAAGGCTGGCAGGCCGATTTCTTCAAGAAGATCGGGTTACAAGAACTAGTTGAGCGCGACTATAGTCAAATCGGTGCCGCGAAGATGAATGTTCTCACTGCTGGTTTGCCCGTTGGCCAAGGTTTGTCGAAGCGCGCGGCCGAGGAGTTCGGACTTGTAGAGGGAACACCGGTCGGTAGCGGAGTCATTGACGCGTATGCTGGTTGGATGGGAACGGTGGCTGCAAGGACTAAGGGTAAGGATGGCCAACTCTCTACGGATCTTCCGTCGGTCGACGAATCTAGCCATCGCCTGGCCGCTGTCGCGGGAACCAGTACATGTCATCTTGTTCAGGTATGAAATGTTATATGCGTTTCAGTGTAAAAATCAGCTGACATTCTACTTCAGAGCCGCGAAGGTGTGTTTGTTAATGGCGTTTGGGGTCCTTACAAGGTCAGCGATTTGCTAGGGATTGCGGGGTAACCTCCTGACCTGTCCTAGGACCCCGTATTTCGTGGTTGGTGGATGAATGAGGGTGGTCAGTCGTCTACAGGACAGGTGCGGAAACGACCGTCTTCTTCGAATCCCTCATACGTCTAACACGCGGAACGTAGCTCATTGACTTCATGTTGACGACCCATCCTGCCTACAATAAACTTGTGGAGCTTGGGAAGGAGCAAAAGAAGAACATCCATGTCGGTAGGTATGACTATTCTCGTTGTTCGTCTCTTTCATTGATTCCTTTCACAGTTCTTCAGGAGATGCTTGCGAAGCTCAAGGCGGAGAGCAAAGCGGATAGTCTCACAGAGCTGACAAAGGACATACATCTATACCCAGATCTCCATGGTACGTGCCCTTCCACTCTCATCATCAAAGTCGGTCTTTTGCCGACCTCCTTCCTTCCCATCACTAGGAAACAGGTCACCTATTGCTGACCCTCGCATGAAAGGATCCATTGTGGGCATGGCATTGGTATGGTCTTCACGTTTGCATGTAACCATATCAACTAATACTCTTTACTGTCAGGATGATACCCTACACGACCTCGCACGCAAGTACAATGTAACCTTGGAAGCCATCGCGCTCCAAACACGGCACATCGTTGACGAGATGAACGCCAAGGGCCACAAGATTACATCCATCTACATGAGCGGCGGCCAGGCGAAGAATATCCCGATGATGCAGCTCTTTGCTAATACCTGCGGAATGCCAATCCTACTGCCTTTTGATCATGCGGGGGCAGTGGTGTTGGGCGCTGCGATGCTAGGGAGATTCGCCGCCGAGGCGAAGGGGAAAGGTGAGATGAGTAGCCAGGAGCAGGGAGATCTATTGTGGAAGATTATGGTATTCAGGTTTTCTTTGCTTTATTGAGGGTAATAAGCTGACCGGTCTGTTAGGTGGAGATGACGCCTCCGGGAACAATGGTTGCCCCGTCGGCTTCACCTAAGGAAAAGCGGTTGCTTGAGGCCAAGTATAAGATCTTCAGGGAGGCGATTCTAATCCAGAAGCGTTGGAGGCAGGAAATGGAGGATGCGTGCAAATAAGTCTTGGACACCTTCCAGAGTAATCTCTAGATACATCTAGGATAGTTTGTAATTTAGATATCTTAACATTCGAAGAATCAACACCTCAGCCTTAACAATCGGCTACGAGAAATCGTTTATAGCAGGTGTACTCATTTCTCATGACAATGTAAGTTTTCATAGGCATGATGGGGCATACGCGATTGTGCATACAGATTTTATGCAAGGTAAGAAAATTTGCGAAAACAACAATGTAATAATAGTGTATCGACTTAAACATCCTTGACCTTGACTGTACCACGCAGGAGACCAGTCTGTTGAAGAGGCCATTAGGACGATAAGCGAATTGCACAGACTGAAATCCACGTACCCGACGAGCAGCAATGAGACCGACTTTCTGTCCAGGAACGGCAGAACGGGCGATCGTCGATGCTTTTCCGATATGCTGGTGGTTACCACCACCATGAGGATGGTCCACAGGGTTCATAGCAACACCACGAGTACGGGGCCAGCTAAAGAAGGTACGGGTAATGAGTAAAGTATTCTCCAACGGAATGAGACGAGAGCGCACTTGTAACGCTTGGCCTTGTATTTGTGGTATGCCCGGCCAGCTTTGAGGAGAGGCTTGTCGATACGTCCACCACCGGCAACAATGCCAACAGTTGCACGAGCACCCCCAGAGATAGTCTTCTTCGCACCACTGGGCAGCCTTATGCGAGTCTTGTTGTCATCAGGCTGGTGTCCAATGACGGTTGCATAGTTTCCGGATGTACGTGCGAGGGCACCACGGTCGCCAACCTTCTCCTCAACGTTGCAGACAATGGTACCTTCCGGGCATTGTCCGATGGGGAGAACGTTCCCAACAGCCAAAGTGGCCTTTTTGCCGCAGTAGACAAAGGCGCCAGTGTGGAGGCCTTCGGTTGCGACGAAAGTCTCTTTTTGGAGTTTGTAGCGGTAGGGATCACGGAAAACGACTCGAGCGAGGGGAGCACCACTGAAGAGGAATTCGAACGTTAGTCTAGGAATGGATTTAGAACGTAGTTGGACGCACCGGCCAGAGTCGTGGATGATTTCCTTCACGATTCCACGAACGTAGCCATTACGTTCCGCAAAGTCGAGCGCACGAAGGCGAGCGGGAGCCTTGTTAAGACGAGTGTGCGCTTTGAACTGGCGATGTAAATGTTAAAATGACGGTAATAGTTCAAGAAGACGAATCGACATACGATGGCGTGCGAGCGCCTCTGTGCCCTAATGACCCGACCCATGGTTGATTCTGCAAGAGAGATGGAGTTGTAAGCGTCTGAAGAAGGGTATTACAGAAGACAAAAAAATTTCGACGTCGGGGGTCCAGTACATCCAGTTCGAAATGCTGCCATCCATCTCAAAATGCGCGGTTTTCTGCACTGATTTGGCACAGACGGTGCATATCGACATCGAGAAGACTATTCGGCAAGGATCCAGCAGTCTGGGGAGCGTACTCACATTGTTCTTGAGCGGATTGGCGTTGAGGTCACCTTGACCTATTGAAGAGACAAATAAACGGGCAAACACAGCACTGCTTTACATAAGCAAAATGGTTGCTTTCCATAAAGGGAACTGTTATATGCGACTTTTGCGACGTTCTTCTAAGTGTTCAGAACGTTCAACGTCAGGCACTAAGCGCTATGTTTCGAAGAAACCGAGAAAACTGATTTCATTGAATGAGTAATGGAGATTTCCTTGCAAATTTCAAAAGTTTCAAAATGGATGAATCGAGTCTCACCCGAATTCCTGCCTCAAGCACTCATCTACCGAAGACTCCGGCCGTCGATCTTACTTATATGTGCTGGTGTTTCCCATGTAATCTTGGGTCAGGATGCAGTAGAGTTCGTTTTGGTGCCGCATTCGTTTTTATGACGAGCTAGATCTCACATTGGTTGTTCCCTTAATAGGGACCACTTGCCAGTGCGACTACTACTACTACTACTACTTCCCTTGATGTGACGCCGTGTGTTGGCCGTGTGAGTTTTTCGAGCACGGGTGAAAGACTCTGGAACCTACTCGTCAAACGTACCCAAACTGGAGCAACTTGGCGTCTATCAGGCCCAATGCGACTGTTTCATGATAATTCTTCGAGCATACATTGGATGAAGAAATTATGGGAGGGTACTATTCCATCTCCGGCTATTTGATGAAATGACAGCGGATCTCTACGGTCATTGGCGACTGTCCTACGGTGGAAACATGGTCCCACGAGATTAGAACGGGGAAAGGATGAGTATAGTACCTAGGAACCTTGATCTTTCCCCAAGGACTTCCAGGGTTGCGCGAAGCCTGAGGGTCGACTTGAAAGTAAAACTGTGTAAGCTTGTCAGTGCCGATGCAATCAGAAGAGTGAGTGGTATATTTACAGTCCCTTCCCCTGTTGGATTCTCGGTCGGCTTATGTCCAAGATGAGCGAACCAAGCATATTGCGAGGAGTCTACTGTGGTTGTCACTGAAAGATAGCGGCATCTCGGTCAGCAAAATACATAACTCGTAGTATGAAAATCCTTTCACCAAGGTCTAGATGTTTCCGGATTAAGGGATGATCGTCTCCGAACACGTCCATAATTGTCTGTCGGTGCTCGTGTAACCATTCGTCAAAATAGTCTCCTACAATTTCGCGGGAAAAAGCACGCCCGAGCGCGAGAAAGAGCATCGCTTCCATGTCGTATCCCATACGGATACTATACACTCTGCTTCTGTTAGAAACAGATAGGCAATCATGAGAAAGAAGCACGAACGATCTACCACTGGTCCAAGCATCAAGCTTACGCAGGATGTCGGTCGTTTTATATTCATAATCCCACGCTGGAGAGGAGGAATAATCGGGGTCTTCGGTCAATTTTGTCATACCCTTCGTTAGGAGAGAAGGGACGCATTGAATGCGTGGTTCCGTCGAAGACGCCACCGGATCGATAGCATTGAACAATACGATGAATTTCCTGGTCAAGGGATCAATGTATCCCACAGAGCCCAGCGCAATGACCTGTTCAAGTATTGAAATATAACGCTCGTTGACATAGGAGCCTGCTAATAACGGGATGAGTAATTTGTACTGGGTCTAAAGACATATGAAGACATTACCAGGATAGCACCTGGAAATCGAGGACGACCACGACATTCGTTCGCCGAACATGACGCAACGCACAAATTCCGGTCCTACTGCTTCCTGGACAGGGTACTTGTGGCGTCTCCGGGTGAAAACGTCTCGCAAAGTGACCGGAATATCAGAGTCCAGAAATTCGGCGTCTGTAATCAGCGAAGCCAGGCATTTCCATTTGTTGAGAGGAGTCATGAGTCGCCGTACTATCACGGTTGTAGCTCCCATGACAGAAAGCTGGATGATTTGTTGGTCAACAGCGGGCTGGTTACATATGCAAGCACAGGGATAGCCGTATCGAAACCGATAGGGAACCCAGCGGCGGTAGTGGTATACGATAGTCAGATGTGTGATCTGTCGAGGAATCCAGAAGCGGGGGATGTGGACTTGAGGATCGTCGAGATAGTCTACGTAGATATGGGTAGCATTTGTAGGTGTAGTAGAGCCGCAGAATATCTTCCGAAGCAAAGACGCTATTCCTTTATTGGCTGTAATGGAGGGTTCGCATTCCATGTCGACAAGGAGCAGCGGCAGGACCATGTAGTCCACCTTGAGTGTTATGGTGCGGCAGAGTAACGGATTAGACATCGAAGACATCGCCCGGATGGTGTACAATTGACCTCCGTTGTAGGAGAAGGGAACGATCGAATGCGTAGAGTTGACCTCCTTCATGATGGCGGACCAGTATTTGGATACAAGGGTACAGTTTTCGAAAGTTTGGATATGCTCCTTAGCGGTAGATTGAATGGACCAGAGGTCGAAGAGAATCTCGGAGACGAGTTCAGGTGGGATCGACATGGTGGTAATAGTTGGAGGAATACTTAGTCCGGCCACCGGCCCGAAATGCTAGGATTTCACATGCCGCCAACACGTTCGAAAAATGATCATTGGTCTCCTTTGGACTGGAATTATCCATGCTAATAGCAATATTATAGGTGTTTCTGCATCATTTAGAGCTAGTGTTCAAAAGCAGGCGGTATTACCTGCGGGTATCTTTGTTGTTCTAGTACTCGAAGTCTACATACTAAGTTTACATTACTAGATACGACGTTTTTGGTACAAGTATAAGTGGAAATTAATGCAAGAATCAGAACGCAGAGTCCCGTGGACAAAATTATAACACTTGTAGTATCAAGTTGCCTAAGTACAAATGGGTCGACTGTCTCTATCTGCTTCACTTATCCGATATTCCCTCTGTCCTCCAAGCCCAAGATGGAGGAGGTTTTGGGACTACAGGAGGAGGTTCCAGATCTGTAGTGTCCAGTTTGCGCTTTAGCCCTGCTGTTATCGGTGGACAGTCTCCAGGATCCACATCCTGACCATCAGGTTGTAGAGACCCATGCCGGCTACGGTCTGGGACATTGGCAAGAATATCTGGCGGAGGGGTCGCGTAATTGAAGAAAGCACTGAAATCAATCCCATCATCGCCAACTGGCAGGCCATCGGATGATATTCCCAAGGCACTGCTCAGGAAGTCTATATCACAATCAAGTGCACTGACAGCATTATCAATGTCTCCGATGCTTTTGTTAAGTGAGCCAGGGCTTTTGACAAGACTTTCACTAGGTAGGGGTTGTGTGAAAGCATTGTCGCTAGATGTTAAAGGAAGACGCGGAGGCGACTGGCCCATGTCGAAAAGAGGGAGTTTACTGAAGTCTGTATGGGAAGGAGAGGAGTTTAGAAGGGAGGAAAACATATCCCAGTCGGAGGCAGACATGCTATCAAAAGCGGAGCTGAGTTTTCCTGGGGAAGGAGGAGGGGAGGATATCGGTTGTGGTATTATTGATGGATCTATCGTTGCGCTCGGAATAAATGAGGAATATTGAGAGTCTGTTGCCGGGGTGAAGAAGGAGGATGCTTCGGGAACTGCGGTACTCGGTGTTTCGATAGATGATTTTGCTGTAAATCTGGTGAGAATAGATCGGTACTGAGCTAAGAAGTATAGTTACGCAAAGTAGAAGCCATCTCAGTCTCCGTACCATCGCCTTCGTGTTCCTCGACCTCTCCGATTTTGCTCGTAGTAGAGTCCTCAATCATCATGCGCGGAGGCTGGGGATGTGCGACGCCGCTGCCGCTGGGTTGCGTTATGAGGGTGGCCAGAAACTTGACAATGCGATTTACAGTGTCCTGCAGTTTTGTATGTCGATTACGTGCCTGCAGAGCCTCCTCCCACAGCAGTTGATCCGAGCGCTTCAGTTCATTTAAATCCTGTGTTATTGCTGTTTGCTGTTTTCTGATGGCTGTTACACCATTCAATACGGCATGCATGTCCAGCTGCTGTCCAGCACCCGAGGAAGGAACAGAAGAGCTACCTTGCTCGAAATCAATGGTAGGACGGTCCTTCGCTTGTTTGGTGGGCCGGATGAGGATGAGTTGATCCTCCTTGCCACGTTGGAAATAGGGATGCGCGTACTGCGAGTGTTCTACGTCCATACTGGCGTTCATTACACCTTGTTGAAGGTTAGGAACCTTATGAAAGCCGTAGTTGTTGAGCTGGCGAACGAATGAAGGGTATTTGTTATGTTTAAACCATTGTGGAAGATAGTCTCTTGCTAACCGCTCGTGGTCATACACTGGTGCTCGGATTCAGCCTAAGGTAAAACAACAGCACCTGGACTAATCACCAATAAACGACTCTCCATCATCCGACCAAGAAATCGCATCGTTCGTCTCTGGACTGTCAACGATTCTAATAGCAGTACATCGTCAATTTGATGCACGAAGAGGTGGATTTAGCCGGCGCACTTGTACAATTTTTGTAGAAATATGGGCACTTTGGAGTTGAACGAGCGAAAAGAGCTGGTCAAGGCAACTTGCTTGTCATTGAAGACCATTACGGGTAAGAAACATGGAAGAGAGAAGCAAGCGGAGATAACCCATATTTGTTTTCGAAGATCACGGTAAATAAAATTCGTCACTCTACTGCCTGCCGCCTCTTCGATCGCGTATTCGATGACCACGTCACCGACACGTACTCTGCACGTACTTATTCCGGGAGCGCTGCTGATATACACAAAGTAATTCGCCTAGTTCATGAAGGTGTCAGCATCATTGCAAGGCTTGCTAAGTTTCATTAGCACGGTAAAGCGTCGAACATAGATCTTGATTCTTGTGCCTTCGAAGTTCGAGATGTTCAAGAACCTTCAAGGATCATAAGGCAGCGTGTCACGAAATACATCGTCAGTAATGGCCCAAAAATTCTGAGCAAAGACATCGTCGGATGAAGATGCCCAATTTGACGAAGGGAAAGGCATGCCCATAAGCTCCGCCCACTGAGATGCGTGGAAGAGTGGCTGACTCGGAGGTGAGATATCGATGTTTTCGCGCACAGGCACTGGCTGCCGTTGTTGGGGGTATACACCACTGACGAGATGACTGATAGCATCACTAACAGCACCAACCATTAGATTGCAAGCCACGAGCGCAGTCATCACGTACCAGAATCGACCAGCAAACGGCCACCTTCAGAAAGACAATATGAACAAGAACAGTGCGATTACATATGAAAGTCACGCACTGTCGCTCAAACGCCTGAAGAGCGTTTATACACTGTGCAATGCATTTCACGTCTTTGCTTTCCGACTTCGCCGTTGGGTTGCTCCAACAGTTGAGGAGAAGGATAACCGCGGCTGAGAAGATAGACATCTCAACGACTCAGGTTAGTTTCATCCCGCTGATAAGTAGATATAGACTCACTGCACAATAATGTTTTGGACTGTCCGGTAGTTTTTGTGATTGACGGTCCAAAATATAGCCAATGGACCGAGCTGCATTGGTGCTGATTACCAGAGACGGACAGGAAAGAGACGATGATTTCCCAGGGCTTGGTATGAAGGGTCTATGGATGAGAATTCGGAGGTGATAATAAGAGCAGTACAGAAAAACGGATTGACTGTAGAAAATTTCATTTTCAGGTCGAGGTTCCCAGCGGACTGCCATGTCATGAGATCGGTTGCTGCACCATGAAAGAAAGACATACTATGTTCAGGTACGGAATCCATCCATTCATTCATGGAAGAATCGAGTTCAGCGACAATATCCTCTTTGCTTCTCTTCTCAGCGGAACGGTGTAGAGCTGTCGGTCTACGCGGAGAATACTTGAAGCAAATCAGTGAAATCAGCGTGGACCGGTAGCTGTACTGACTATTGTTCGAAGGCATCTGAAAAAGATGCGGTTTAACTTTACGAAAGAGCTGAAGAATGACATTGCGGAAGGTACACCAGAGGGCTGTACAAATGCGCTATCCCAATATTCGTCGTCGCAGTCATTCGGAAGGTCTGCATCAATACTCGGAAGGGATTTATAATGATGTCACCAAAGGTATAAGAAAACTTACTCCTCTTCCTGAATAGCACATGGTCGACCTAAAGCCATGCTTACGATTCTATCCATGCATACCAAGACCCTTTGGGGCAAGAAGTTAGAATGTAATAAGCGGTCATCTAAGGGAGGCGAATACCAGAAAGCTCTCTTCAGTAGTTCCTCCTCAGCGATTGGTAACTTTCCCGGCCTTTGTTTCCGGTGCGCACCGAGGTCTTGCGCCATACGCACAGCGGTCCCCAGCATCGTCCATGAGCAGTGTGCAGCGAAGCCTTCCACGTAAAAAACCGACAGCTGTAAGCGTCTGATTAGCAAGACCGAATTCACTGGGTGAGATAGCAACTACCACGCATTTTTGCAGGTCATACAGGTTCGGAGTTCGCAACACAGAGACCCGGTGTACTTGAACAAACCATTTCCAGCCATGACGATACGGTAACTCATCACGATCGACACGTACACGAGGGTCGTTGGAGAAACGCGCACCATTCGCGCAAACTATGAGAACAATGGCCGCAAATGCCCTGTCGGTTTGGTGAAGAGCAGCAGCCAAGGAACGTTCGAAGGTGGGACGGTGGAGAAGAGGCCAGAATCGATTTATGTGGATGAAATACAGCTCGACAAGGCCGTCTAGAAGGTCGGGCTCCGGAAATGTATAATCGTAGAGGTGAACGTCGACGTCCTTATACTTTCTCTGCAGACTGTCATTAGAGGAACCTGGAAAGGATTCGCGACATACGTACAGACCAAAGGTTGACCCACAGCTGATTGCTTGGTGGTTGGGAATTTCTGATTGAAGGGATCCCTAGCTCTTCCTTGACCTTCAGGGCCGTACTCGTGAACGAGATGTTGCTTGACTTCCCAAAGTTTTTGACATCGGGACCACCTACTGCCATTTGACATAATCTGTCCGCTTCATCTAATTCCGAGTCATCGTCAAAGACCGTGTCGTCGTTCGCGAGGACGTCGGTCGACTCGGACACATGTTCGGTCACGGTGGGTTTACGTTTCTGGCGTTTCTGATTTTGACTTTTACCGATCATTTCTTCTTCAATCACAGCATCTGGAAGAAACTTGAAGATAAATAGTAAGAAAGTATTCCACTCGAGCCAATGCAGTCTGATCGTACCTTGCGCAAAACCATTCGCGTCTTTTCTAGTCTTCTCTCGAGGTCTTGGATGTATTCCTTAGAGGAATGACGGTACTAAAAAAGGTCATCAGTTGTAGACGCAGAATGAACTTGAAGCCTACCGGTATCATCTTTGCAGCGGCGATATACGTACAATCGACGTCGTTAGAGACGCAGTTTTTGCATCTCTGGTTGGATTGTCTATCACCTTCACCTACCATTGAATATTTACGTTAAAACTATGAGAGTCACTGAATGGGGTCTAACGCTCACACTTCACTATTTTTTTCCATAAGCAGGATTCAGATCCAGTATGAAGCAGAGACGTACCCTTCTTTCTTTTACAATTATCGCATGCCTTGGCCACCTTCATCTCACTCCTTTAGAGTATAGGTCCGCTTAGTGCTTGAGCTAGAGAACAGTGATGGTTTTTGCCAACAGGCTTCGGTTTTCCCGATCCGATTCTCGGGTCCCTCGAACAAATCGAAATTACAGTTTCTTGAGAACGGGGAAATCGGTAATCCGCCTATCCCCATAGGCAGAATTCCTCGTGTTGCGCACTGCGCAGTATAAGCAAGAACTGCGGATTTTGGTTGCATAGTAGCAGAAAATATTTGAAATAGTAAGACGAGAACTTTTGGTCAAGAAACGGTAGCAAAATGATTGTTCTATGCTGCATAGAAATCAAACAATAAATAACGCAGCTTTACGACTCGAGCGGGGTATTGAACGCAAACGGGAGACTTGCCTAATTCAATGTCACCAATAACCCTCGATCTCTCAAGGCCTGCATCCTATCCAAAACCTCTCGCTGCAGCGGGCCACCACTCCTAGGCCCAATAACTGCCGACGTCAAAGGGGTATTACACCTTTTCTCAAGCATTCTAACAACCAGCTCCTCCTCGATGGATTCGTACTCCCGCCATACCAGCTTTAGGTGCTCTAGACCTGGCACTAGGTCCTCCAAGCCCTCAACAAACTCGGGTGTGACAAGTTCACAATCGTATCTGTCTTCAATCATGAAGGATTCAACGATAACGAGGCGCTTGAGGTATACTGCTTCGGCGAGTGCCATTAGGACGTACTTATAGGCGATAGGAACGGACAGCAAAGCTAGCTCTGTCAAACCGCCTGAAACTAAGAGCAAGTTCGACATGAACCTTCGCAGGCCGCTAGTGTCAAGGATGATGCTCTTCTTCCCTTCGCCCATGTTACGGAGCTCAAGGCGCTCCAACCTGGGGAATTTGGCCAACCCTAGCGCTCCATCGGAATGTATTGTCGTCAGGGAAGTGATAGGTAAAACGGCATCGCCCTGGGGATATGGTAAATTGCACCGGGAGAATTCTACGTGCTCGATATTAGGCAACTGACACAAAAACGCGGAAACGGAAGGGGTGTCATGATTGTTGTGGAATCGGACAGTGGTTATTTGGTTCCACGGAAGAATGAAGTGGCGGGGATTGAAGTATGGGTTGCAGATCTTGAGCTCATGCAGGAGAGGGGCATTTCGGAAGAGAATGCATGGATTGGAGGTGCCTGATTGTGCCCCAAGCCCAGTGGGAGACATGCCGAGGCATTTGAGGGAAGACCAGGAGAATTGAACTGTGTTGTTTCCATCATCACGACGGAATACCGAAAAGTCAGGACTTTCTCGATAGCACGGTTCAAATATGACTTCCTGGCATGCGTCTACACTCAGATATGGCACCATTTCTGGTCCACCCTGAGACCCGAGAGACGGGAGTAGAAGAGTCGCTAACATATGTGGATGCTCTGCCTCCTCGGGGGCACGGTCGTTCTCGCTCCTTACAACCGAGCGGATCCGCAGTGATAAGACATCCTTGGACTGTGCACGCTGCCGGAAAGCCCTGATGAGGTCGAGCTCACGACTGGGTATGTCCTGGACACCGATAGAGATGTACATGTGCTGCCACAGGCTGGGAGATGCGAGGCATACTCCCCGCCAGTAGGAGCACACCGATGCCAGTCGGATGGGAGTGAGGGATACAGCCTTGTTCGTGTCCGACGACGGGAACATGTCGTCAACACTAGAATAGAGGGTCTGTTCGAATATTTCCTGGAGAACTTCGAACGGGAGACGGCGAACTGGGGAAAATAGAGATGCATATGTGGGAGCTACACGTTTAAGCCTCCCAAGATTGTACTGAAGAGCCTTTATAAGTTTTTCAAGGCGAATTATTTCAGATTTGAGTTTAGTATGGATTTTGACCATTTCGGCAGAAGGCGAAACCTGTTTCGCGGAGCGCAAAGAGCGAAGGACAGAAGGAAGAGCGTCAAGGTACGGCTTGTGCAACTCTTTGGTGCAGCCATCACAGTAAATGTAAATGTTTTCTTCGAAGTTCATGTCGTGGTTCGAATTTAAGATGATCGGCCGTCGGTCCGGGACCTGGCCCCGCGTTACATAAGCCTACAGTTCTCTCCTCACCGACATCGTCCTTTGACGGCCAGCTAGAAGCACAGGTCGGGTGAGTAGCGCACTGTATTTTCTTCTCTGTTTCTAACATTCTCCATCAGTTATGCAAGCTATATGCGATGCAATTGGCTTACAGGTGCCAATGTGCTCAGCGTTGTTTTCCGCACCGTTGAGCAGAGGTCGCTCTCAGTAAATGCTCTAAGGTCGTTGCGTACCCTTCCCTCAAGAACTTTCTACCGGTCTGCGACGGCTCTGTCAAATGTCGAAATTCATCCCTCCCCGTCTCCAACATATTTTCCGTCATACCTGGATCCATCTCTTTCTTCACCCCAGCTGTCTCGCGCAGCCTCTCATGCCATAAGGATCTCCATGCACCGTGCCGATGTCAGCGGTGCATATCACATTTTCAACTCTGTCCGGTTCTCATCTTTGATGGCAAATTCCTCGGTCCTCAAGGATCCAGAGATGGTTGAAAAATACGAACCATTCAGAAACATTGCCATCAAGCTCCCTCGTCCCGTCTCGCCCCGATTATCCGCACATACTCTTCTCCATGCACTCATTCGGCAGGGGTTCTCCAGGAAAGCGTATAATGTATGCGATTGGATGATGTCGAATGGAATACCTATCCATGTCACAACCTTGGAAGCTGTCATCAAGGGCTATTCGGCGTCAGCTGTGCCTAAAGGATGGATAAAGGAGCAGTATATCATGCTACAAGCTGCCCTCAAAACCCCTGCTGTATTCAATCCGGGACCCGCCGCGGCCAAGGATGAATTCATCATCTCCACTCTCCAGATCTTGCAATCCGCCCGGGCGTACAAGCAGAGACGCACGGACCGTATGTTCCGAGCATTGATTGGCAGCTGTATCCTGCACGGAGAGATAATTCTCGCGTCATTGATATTTGTCGGTCTTGTTCATGACTGGGAAGTCAAGGATGCCCTTGCAGAAGAGCTGGATTCTTTGGCACTGGAATCAAATGAGGAGACGGAGAAATCACGACATTTGTTAACCAACTATCAACATCTTCGGCAAGTCTGTAGCAAGCCACGCTCCCTTTCCTTGCAGACCATCGTATCCTCTATCAACGAAAAATTATCTCAAAGACCGGTCGACGACGCTTCAAAAGCAGAGTTTGACGCGTCCTTGCAAGCTCTAGCCAACTTAGCAGTCCTTCTTGATCTTCGCGAATATCCTTTCTCAGACATCGCAGCCCTCATCCGTGCCCTCTATCGCTGTCCTTACAGTGAGAGAAAAGTCTGGATACTGGACAAAGACAATAAGGCGACGCAGGTGAAGGCTTATGATTATTTTCATAGCGTTCTCAGACGGCTACTTGATGATCTCCCGCCACAACGTTCCCTTCGTAAAGAACCATTCATCCACAAGGCTATCACCCCTCCTGAAAATGTTCCCCCACTTCCATCCCGTATAGTGACTCATCGACAGTTACCCATGCTAGACCTTCACAGCTGCAACGCTCTACTGCACTACTCCCTTACTCACCGTTCTTCACCGAAGAAAGCAAACCGTATTCTCAACTACATGACCGAGCGTGAAAAGCCATTATGGCCGGATATTGTGACGTATAATACTCTTATACGGTCAGGTACCCGTTTAAAACGCTCTGATATAACAGATGCTGCCATGAACATTCTACGGAACGAGGAGCATTTGGTTGGTCTTGGTCTCTCATCAGACGCTGTTGATGTATTCCTCAGGTCGGCACCGTCACATCCGGTAGCGCCAGGTTCCAATCGGATCTCAAAGGCGCATTATCGGACACAGACGGAAAGCATAACGCTCCGTGCTCCCCCCTCGGTTGCTGCCAAAGTACCCGACATTGTAACCCTCACATCACACCTCAAGAATCTTACCGAGACCGGAAACTACGGCGGTATCATCCAACTGCTTTCCATGATCTTTCCCAAACTGTCCACGACAGATCTTTTCTCTCCATGGGAGTTCCGCCCCGTCTTGCTCAGCAGGGTAGCCAAGGAGCTAACACAGTCGTACATTCGTCGCGGGGTGAAGTACGGCCCGATATTCTTTGCAACGATGATAGAGGGGCTCCGGGAGGGTGGGCACACTGGTCTTGCCGAGCGTGTGTGGAATCTTGCAAGATGGTCTGAGCGAGCGAGTTTCGTCCCAGAAATGAACTCTACGAATAGACCCTGGAGGTTGCATATCCAAGCGTATACGGTGATGGTATCGTGCTACGCCCGGGAGGCCAACTACGTCGGATCCTTCCCCCAGGTGAAGGGATGGGGTTACGACAACGAAACCCGGGACAACATCCGTATGAACCGCTTCGGCCCACGGCGCGACGTGGGGAGACGATCCGCGTTTGCGTTTTACCTTTCATTTTGCGATGAATCGATGAACCGTGATTTCATGGAACTCGCGCAGAGAGCGACAGCTCTCGGGATGGAGGTGGATCCGAAGCGGATCAAGGAGCCCAAGGCTGATGCAAAGTTCTTTTATGCCGTGCTGCAAGCCCTGGTGCCTTCAGAGTTACTTCCTACGAGTGGTGTGAGGCGTCCATGGCTTCGCCTGCTGGACGAAGAACTTGCACTTGGTCTTCGTCCTCGGTACGAAGCCTGCGACTCTGTGCACATGGACAGCCTTTATCGAGTCGCGGCTGACATGTATGCCGCTGGACTCCAAGTGTCTCCTGGCGTCCAGTACTTCTTGCGGAAAAAGTTCGATAGACAAAAGGGAGGGTTCCAGATCGTGAGGGAGACGTTCTCATCTTATACAGAGCCGGAAGTCCAGAGCAAATTGCAACGGAAGTATCGTTTGAGTAGACATGTAGACACGTAGAGTTTTTCTCAATGAGGTAGCGCAGTAAATCGGGTTAATATTTATGTTGTATTATTGTCTGGGGTCATGATGGTGAATTGTTTGGAGGCACCTCTGTAGGCTTTTCCCCAGTACCCCGAAGGAAGATAGCGCCCATGGCGCCAACAATTTCCCTAGCCTTGTACTCTTTTGCAGCATCAGCCAGCTCATCCACTACCGCTTTCAGCCTCTCGGGTATGTCCTTAGGCGCCCTGTGCCCTTTCTTCGTAACAAAAACCAAATCGGCTTTCCTGCCCTTCTCGAGTTCCTTCCTAACGTTGTTGAACTTGTGCGTCAAATCCGAAGGAGCCATGTTCCATGTGAACTGGAACTCCTTATGCTCCGCCTTGCGATGACTTTCTAATCGTTTTGCCTTGGACGCCTTCATCTTTTCATGCTCTTTCCACCGTTCTACGAGCTTGGCAATCGGTTTGGGGTGAGTTGACACCAGTTCGACTTTGTATTTTTTGACATCGATGGTCTCGAGGTAGTCCTTGAGGACGATTTCTCGCAGTTGGCCTGTCTCAGGATCAACGAGGTGGACCGTTTCGTAGGGAATTCGTTTGTTTTCGAGCCGGTATTTGCTTCCTGACATGAAAACCGGTGTAGAGTGCAAGTGACGGACCTGGCGGCCAGAGAGCCTCACAATGGCACTACGGAACGCCACAAATGAAGCCATGGATCGACCTAGTTCGAAGTTATTGGCAAAGTCGCGTCGAATCGTGGCATGTACTGACCTTGCTTTCGCGTCGTGTTTCTCCCTCTGTGCAAACCGGATTGCTTCGAAGAGAATCACTGTGCTGAATGAAGGGTAAATACTGATGTCGGTCAGAGACGAATTTTCTCATTTCTGGAACTCACCGTTCGAGATCGTGGTGGTCAAAAGCAGTACTATCGTATTGTCATCGAATCCCCATGGACAACAATGAGCACCGCCACGCTACCCAAGTTTCCCGATAAACGAGCAGATATCGAGGTGAGTATTCAATGATAGGTATTAAAAGTACAAAGATATATTCTAATCTAGGGTTCCCTGACTTGCTGCCCTGTTTGCAGCGGTTGATCTGAATAACCATGCCAGGTTCTCGTACACAACGATGTGCATTGTGACGCAGGTACCTGGCAAAACTCTCACAAAATTGGTCCCAAGACCACGATAAAATCCACGTAAACCCTCCTGCTGCCAAGTTTTTAATATGGTGGTCCGGATATTAGGATAAAGATGCGCCGTTGCATTGGTATTCTAACAAAGGAATCAGCAAAGCCGAATGGCTAGAAACAAGGCAGTATATACTTGTATTCGTGATCGTACGACCTGGTACGGATACGTTATGGCCAACGCTTCCAGCTTGCTGGCGCCAGACATGATCGTGTAGGCGGTATTTGACTGTCCCAAATATACATCAGTCATAAAAACCTGACCAATCGCTCCACGCACCAGTTTGTCGACGTCAGGCGTCCAAGGTTGACCCGACTTCTGAAATTGTCTCTTCTTCCTCTCAAATCCCCAGCGTTTCATCTGTTCATACCCCATGAACTGGATGGCTCCATTGCTGACACCAAAGAGCCCCAGCCATGTGCCGCGAAAAAGTCCTCGCCAGCCCTCGGACTGAACAATAGTTCGGAGACCGTCTGAACGGAAGATGAATTGGAATCACGATGTCATGTGTGACGAATCAAATAAGCGTACGCCATAGGCCACGGTAGGTATTGGGAGAGCCTGCGTCACTGGTGAACATACGCACTCGGACTACCCACAGAGGGTTGGTCATTACAGCCGTCACAGCACCTGTACGACGTCAGTACAGACACTCATTGAGCATCAAGGAGTACGTACTTGCTTCGGCGGAACAAATCAGATACTCTGCAGAGGACAGCGGTCGAGTAATATCGTCTTCAGAGGCGCGTTTTTTGAGCATATTATAACTAACACCCGATCAGAAGGAGTGAGAGAGCTAGAAAGTTGGTCTTACAATAGAAAGTAAAATCCCCAGCTTGTCGCATTGCCTGCAATATTAGGACCTACTCCACGATACAGCCCTTTCCATCCGTGTTGTTGCTTGATATCCTTCAAAGCGTACCATATATGTTTTCCGAACGCTCCCTTTGGATTTGTCTCGGACACTTGAAATTGGACTTTGAGACGGTCGAGAGGGTTCATACAAAGCGTGGCGACGACACCAGCACCAATTCCTGCAGCTGCATGATCCTGAATGGAAGGGTTAATTTAGCTGCCAAGGTCGCGAGAAGATATTAGAATATCGCACCAAGGCAGTTGTAGGAAAGAAGCTGGGTGGTTGCTTCACCATTCCAGCGGCCGCTGGGCAATTTCGACGCGCCTGTAGCAAGTCCTCCGAATGCTACGTAGAACAACGTGAAAGCGAAAAGTAAGGAACTAGTGTTAGGTAATCGAGGAATGACTCTGATGTCGGGCCGGAGAGCCGCTCCATCCTTCACCTGCGCGTCGTCGGTAGCTTTTCAGGTTTCTTCGACGACTTCATTTCGAGTATTCCACAAGCTGTCACTCTTCTACACACAGAAAGCAGCATAAATACAATTCTGACACAGTCTGGACTCGGATTGCTCGCTGTCGACTCAAAACTGTCTCGATATCATAGTGAGCGCATGTCCTTGGGAGTGCATATTCTCACAGTGCATGGTCTGCGTGGCCTTGTCGTGAATACCTTATATGAAGGGAAAGAAATCATTAGGATAGTAGCTCAATAGTAACTACGGAGGGAGGGAAAATAAAAACAAAAACTTTCGTCACATCCTGAAGCTCTCACCGTTACGCCCAGGTCGTTTCACAGCATATTGATTGTCGTAACGATAGCAGCTTTTGCGCTCCTGGCCGATACTGTATAACAATCCTTATTTTCGTAGATCAATCCGACTTGAGATATCCCTGAATAATCCGAGTCAGTACCTTTCTGTCCGGGTTGAATCAATTGTAGTATACGGCTATCACAGACAGTGATGCAAATATAACAGAGTAGATGACAGCATGACAATGAAAGTCTACGCTGGTGAGAAACGATTCATCTGGAAAATCAGTATGACCAATGGCAACTAATGGGAGTCCCAGATACCACATGGACCCTCCCTCGCTCATTTGACACCCAACTTCGGCGTGATCCTCGTCCCTAAGCTCCTGGTCTGCTTGAGTGTAGTTGGAATACATCGCGATGACGATATCGCAGTCGAGTGAGATAGGATTCACATATGTGAGTAGTGGCAAGCGACAACGACATTGGAGATACTTACTGAGTTACGTGGCATGAGGGGAATATAATGATACTTCTCACTCTAATGTCTTCGGGGTCATCATTCTCTGGGTTCTCAGGCACCTCTACGATGTGATATTGAAGCACATAGTGTTGGAAGGGGGGACTAAACCATACCGGAAGACAGGCGGGTTGTGGCAGGCGAGACTCGGACCTGTGACGAGTCTGTATTCCACCGGAAGAGTTTCCAGAGACTTAGTCCGGTTCCCAAACCCTTCGCCTACCTGTAGATATGCATTAGAGAGGATATTCAAGAGATATGAAAGATAAAATGCACTCTCACCCTCTGTCTCTTCATAGCGCCTCTCGCTTCAAAGGGCATAGGCTCAGCAGATATTGAGGTGTGCTTGTGAAATTGATGCGCTTTTCGAGTGAGAGTACTACCAATTACAAGGAGAACCGTTGAGATTAGCGCGTAGTTGGTGGGACAAAACAAGGGAGCTTCCATACTTGGGCATCACCACTTTTCCTGAAATAGGGACTCCTCGACGGAGGGCGGGCAGATTCTATTCCTCTGAAAGTTGTTCTTTGAGTTATACAGGCATTCAAAAGATGTGGAGCCTAGTGTAATGCGCCAGTCGCGAATGAGAAGGACGTCAGTCGAGTTGTACAAGTTAAGACGTCCACCTTATTGACATCGAGTCACTGTATTCCCAGAAAGCTAATCATGACCCGTCAAAGGCATGATGATGTTGCTCTGACTTGGATGATCAAGCATAGAACTTCAAGACGAAATATGCTTCATACTGCGACGAGTGGTGGAATTGAGAAGTCAAACAAGCCGCTAAAGCAGTCCTCTCGCACCGAGTCTACGCGGCAAGCTTTCGCATGTGGGTATTGTGTTGACCGTCATACTATATAGAAGTGCTGGGTGGAGGAAAGACGAACGACTCGTGATATTGATTTCAGGTATTTGGCCTGCATTGAAACGGCGATTACACCTGGAAGCAGAATACTTTCAAGAGCATACTTAGTACATAGGAAGGATAAGACGTCAGGTAATACTTAATAACTGTCCTCGGTTATGATCAATACACCGGTCCACTGGCGCCCCCATTCCACACCAAAATGCCCCGATCAGCAAAGCTTTACGTCGAGAAGAAAAAGGCAACCAAGGCAGGCACCATCCACAACATATCGCTCTCCAATGCCACGGCCGAGTCAGCAGTTCCTGCAGGCGCGGGAGCAGTTCCTGAAGCTGCAGATGTAGTGCTTGCCGATGATGCAGGTGTGGTAATTGCTGATGCAGCTGCACTTGAACGTTCGATAACAGACGTCGATGATGCCGGCGCAAGGGAAGTTATTGTACTTTGTGAAATGCTGGATATACTAGTAGAAGCGGAGGTTTGGGATGAAATAGCCGTGATAACGGAAGTCTCCGATATGGTTGAATGTGAAATTGACGTGCTGCTGCCACTACCAGTACCAGATGCTGCGCCTGAAGTAGACGATGGTATGGCTGAAGTAGATAGTTGCCTATTTGGATCTTGACCGGGGAAAGTGATTTTGGGTATTGCTATTCCATTAGCCGAGCACAAAACGACCAACTCTGTGCAATAGTGAGCTTTTGATGCAAGGAGCAATAATACAATGAACCCACGATCCACGATCGTTTGAAATTGAGAATAATCTGTAAGGTTCGCCGCACTCCCAACACATTCAATGCATGACACATAGTTGTTTTCGAAGCTAGACGTGCAGCATTGAGTCGGAGTACAATCCTTTGCAAATAATAAATGAGCAGAAAATAATCTGAGAGGGAAAATCCAGGTACCGCATTGACCAAGTCACTAGCAGCAGAGCAGGATGTCTGACACTGCGATGGGATGCCAGAAACTTGTCTACTGGCAACATGGAGTGCTCTACTCCACGACAGAGAGCGAGGATCCAGAGCTGCTACGCAGGATTGCAGCTGTACGCCGAGAAGAAGGAAGAGGAACTTCTTTGACAAAGTCATGACTGACATCCACTAGGTCGTGAGTGAAGACTCGTGCAGAGGTACTGGGGGAAGCTATTCCCACCAGGATGTCCATTAATATACGATCGGAACTGCCCTAGGTATTCTGGGAAAGGGAATGGAGACCCAAAACAAGGATCGCCCATGCGACATCCTCAATGTCTTCGTTCTGTTGGCCCTGAGACATGAAAAATGGTCCGTCAACGGTTTCCCCTCTTCTACACACCTTCTAGTGCCGCTGATGAAAGATTGATTTAATGGATTCTGTTGACCCGGAGTTGATGTACATATCATTGGCTGATGTATATTGTATATCGCGGCGAAACGAGGCCTCAGGAATGCTATCACTGCGACATGTGAGCCGGACTTTGGCCTTTTTTCTGAGGAGAATCTGCATCTAGCCTTGGAGAGGTTAGGGCACTATAGCTTTCAAATGGAAGACTTAGTATGACCGACTCTGATTTCCACAACACCTCTCGCCAGGCGCTAGTAGCGACGCGAGCACGGTCCAGGTTCGGCAGACATCATAAATAACGTTCATCAATCAAGATAACCGCTGGTGCGTAGTAGTGTTGAGGATTATGGTTTCACAGCCACTGGGCCGACGGCGTAGCCGTCTTTGTTTTACATTATTTTGATTTTCGTATCGATCACTACCGTAACTTGGCTTCGTACCACCTCTTCCTCGTATTTATACCTACGCGGAATATACGTTCGTTCAAGCCATACCCGTCACGTCCTTTGTGCCTGTCGACGTCTATTCCCAACAAGTAGCAGCGGAGAATACCTTTATGCGTTGGTAGGCGTGTTAGAACTGACGTTCTACACCTATTGAAGGACTTTTCTTCATACGGGTTAAAGACGGTAGACCGGAAATTTATGAGATCATCGAGGATCATCACACGACTACGTGCTCGGTTCGACAACTTACATCAGCCTTGCATCAGCCCAACATCAGCGTACATCACCTCCGGGTCCACATTTTCCATTCAATCGAATCGAACCGATCTTTTGTCAGCGGCAGAAGGTATTTAGAAGAGAAGATACCGATAATGGACCATTTTTCATGTCTCAGGTGACTCGGAGGATATGCTCGCAATCCTCGCCTTGGGTCTCCATTTCCTTACCTAGGGCGAAGTTTTTAAATAATCGTATATTAATGGACATCCGTTGGGAATCACTTCTGCTTGTTCCCCCCCAGCACCTGTGCACGAGACTTCACTCACGACCTAGTGGATGTCAGTCATGACTTTATCAAAGAAGTTTCTCTTCCTTGTTCTCGGCGTACAGCTGCAATCCTGCGTAGCAGCTCTGGATCCTCGCTCTCTGTCGTGGAGTAGAGTGCTCCATTTTACCAGTCGACAAGTTTCTGGCATCCCATCGCAGTGTCAGACACCCTGCTCTGCTGCTAATGCCTTGGTCAGCGCGGTACGCAGATGTTTCCTATCAGATTATTTTCTGCTCATTTATTGTTTGCAAAGAATTGTACTCAGACCCAATGTTGCACATCTGGGTTTGAAAATGACTATGTGTCATGCATTAATTGTGTTGGGAGTGCGGAGAACATTACGGACTATACCGTATACCAAACAACCGTTGATGGTACGTTCGTTATGTCCTTAGTATACTTCCTGCATCAAAGTCTTACTATTCCGCAGAGTTGGTCGTTTCGTGCTCTCTTAAAGGAATAGTAATCCCCAAAGTGACTTTCCCCGGCCAAGATCCGAATAGGCAGCTGGCTACTTCGGCCATAGCGTCATCTACTTCAGGCGCAGTATCTGGTACCGGTGGTGGCAGCAGCACACCAATTTCACTGTCGACTTCGGTTGTCACGCCTGTTACATCTCAGACCGCCACTTCTATATCCAGCATTTCACGAAGTACAATAACCTCCATTGCGCCGGCATCATCGCCGCCTGTTACCGAACGTTCAAGTGCACCTGCATCGGCAAGCATCACACCTGCAGCCTCAGGAACTGCTCCCGCGCCTGCAGGAACTGCTGACTCGGCCGTGGCAATAGAGAGCGAGATTTTGTGGATAGTACCGGCCTTGGTTGCCTTTTTCTTCTGGGCGTAAAGCTTTGCTGATCAAGGACTTCTAGTGTGGGATGGGGGCAGGCAGTGGAACGGTGTATTGGTCATAGCCGAGGACAGTGATTAAGTATCATTTGACGCTTTATCCACTATGCTCTTGAAAGTATTCTGCTTCCAAGTTTAGTCGCCGTATCAACCCAGGCCAAATACCTGACATCAGTATCGCCTGCGGGCCGGGGAGCTGGGTCATTCATCTTTCCTCCACTCAGCATAGTATGATGGTCAACACAATACCCACATGCGAAGGCCTGCCGAATAGATGCGAGAGGACTTCTTCAGCGGCTCGTTCGACTTCTCTTCGCATCAGGAAACATATCTCGTCTTTCATTGCCTGATCATCCAAGTCAGAACATCATCATCACGCCTTTGACGGGACCTGATTAGCTATCTGGGAATACAGTGACTCGAACTCAACAAGGTGGTCATCTTAACTTGTACAACCCGAACAACGTCGTCCTTTTCATTCACGATCGGCGTACTACGGTAGGACCACATCCTTTGAATGCTCGTACAATCTTCTGTCTCAGCTCTAATAGGACAGCTTTCAGAAGAACAGAAGCCCCGAGGAGCCACTGTTCATAAATATAGCGTTCAGATGTCAAATTTTATGCTCCAGGACTAACAGAAACCCCGGGTCTAGTCCAATGTTTTGTGAATTGCCTCCATGAGACAGAGATTCCCTTTTTCAGCTTGTCTCGTGCACTTCCATTCATCAGATCTTCGTCCGTGATATTGTATCGCCATCAACTTCCTATTATTACAGCATATGGGAGAGACTGTAAACGAATTTACTGTTGAGTATTCTCCCTCATGTCCTCTGAATGTTGTTGAATATCACGTAGCCACTACTTGACTCTCTCCGAGCAGGAGTTGACGTTTTAGCAGCCGAAATTGCACAACAATCTATAATACTTGTACGACATCGCACAATCCTTGGGAAGCTTGCACAACAAGACACGATTCTGAAGAGATGCCAAGTGGCCTCCGAAGCCGAAGCGGGTACGTTGAAGTCTGCATGAGCGATGACTGTAATACCGACAGTTTGGCAGTGTTGCACAATTACCTTTGGCGATTATTGACACTAGAACATCGAGTACGCCTCCCCCGCGGTGTCAGCGGTGAGCTCACAAGTTCCATGTTACGGAAAGGTATCTGATTTGGGATACAGTACATTCATTTTTTATACGGTATGTTACAAGAAATGTTCAATCAATCCAGTCTTCCAGTTATCCTCATTCTTCGGAAAGAACCTAGGCTCGAATGATACCAGCCAGCATGGCGAAAAGGTGTTATTCCATCCTTCATCCCCTCAATAGGAACTGTGCCGCCTCGTCAGACTGGTTCGAGTCTGGATCGGCGACTGCTGCCGGGCCGGTCTATGATATCGTCTGAATCAGTAGTCAACCTCCTATTACAACTTGAACATTAACCACCGCCATGGCATCTCCTCTTCGCAATAGTAACTATGGATCCGGAACCTCGCCAGTATCAGCCATCCATAGCCCTCACCAAACAAAGATGGTCAACATCTGCAGAGCGAAGTTAATACCGCTGGAGGAGAAAGTGTTTGAGGTCACCGGCGTCACCGCAGCACACCTGCAAGACTTGCAGCGCGAGGGAAACCTCACCTCCAGTCAACCACATCCCGATGAAGACTACCGGGTTCATATTATCCATGAAACGCCGGCGGGCACCCCTACTACGGCCGTCATCTCTCACCGTGAAAATGACCATCTCGTTGAGTACTCTCTCTTATTCTCATTGAACGCCGTTGAACATCACATATAGGTACTTTTCACGCCTGTACAAAACCGAATTCAAAAACTTGAGGATACACTTGAGTCTCTGACAACAACTATGAAAGGGTGGCAGATTGCTTCTAAAGTGGAAGCAGGTACGTTGAAATTTGCACGAGTGATGACTGCAATGCTGACATGTGGCAGCTCTTTATGAACATATCTGTCAGACTGAGCTACCACCGGACCAGCTAGCACTTATGAAAAGTCCCAGCGGTGAGCTCACCCTTTTAGTGTCACGGAAAACTGTCTTATAGCTGTTTCTTGATATAGCCGCCCTTTTCTTCTACACGGTCGATCGCTGCGAACGTCGTCGCCGACGTGGCCTCAGTCTCGTCCCCTCTGATGCGACAGATTTTTATATTTGGAACACGCATCTGAAAACGCGTTGGGAAGTTATCGTCAAGGCCGTTAAAGCAAAGAAGGAGTATTGGGGAACACTTCGCCACCCCAGCGCTCACCCATCTACTGTCGCCGGTGACTATGATGCTTTTGTCACATCGCTGCAACTTCCCCCAGCACAGCAGGCATTGCTGACCAGGGCTCGAACCGATATGTTGAGCTTCATGTGAGAAGCATGTGATTAGTAGGTTCAGATAAATTTCGTTGTAGCTCGCACGCTGCCAGTGACAGGAGTCCTGCAGTGATCTTTGCCCATGACTGCACTCTACTTCTCATCTTTATTTATCGCCACCATGATTTTACTTAGGACATTCCTGCATTACTTTTCGCAAATACAATGTCTGTACCAATCATATTACATACCGAAGTTCACATACTTGTAGCATAATAAGTTTATCATTCTTTCACCCTTTCAGAAACGTCGGAACACATGGGTTATCTCCCGTTGATTCACTCCTGTTTTTCCTCTCTCTTAACTCATATTTTACGGAAACACAATGATCTTGGAATATCAATACTTAGTAGCGTATGTGATCTAAAGCAACAACTCGTATCCTACGGTCTAGCCAAGACTCACTGAGCCGCAACCGGCTGTTGTCCTGTCCTTGCGACCGCTGCGCCAAGGGCTTGCGTCCGAATTGCAAGCCCTCTTGTCTTCTCAATCACGCTCTGGTATATCGGGAGTGGTGGGCGACTTATTTGGATAACATTCTATGGCAGACGGATTAGTCCATCGCATCTGATCCAGACCAAGCACAACGAACCTTCTCCAAATCAATCTTGGCGTCCGCGCCCATTCGAGTCTCGCGGATTAGATTGACGATCCATTTTTCGCCCTCGGCGCGTGTAAGGTTTAGACGATCAGATAGATCCCTGCATTCACCATGTTTAGAACTCCAGTCAACGCGAATCGGGCCCGGACTCACCCAATATCAATCTTCTGGTGAATTCGGCAGTAAGCTTCGCTGATTAGATACCTCGCATTATCCAAAAACTCCTCCCTGAACTCCTGCAAGAAGTAGTCATTCTCAACCACCTTCTCGGCCTTGCCGAGTTCCTTTTGTGCGCTCTCGAAGTCAAACTCGACATAGAGCTCTTTCAAGAAGTTGGTGACGGGGTCGGAATACTGGTACTCCTCCATCTGGATGACCTTGACGACTTCTCGGATCGCATTTCTCACGCGAGAAGAGCTTGCGTTGGCGTTTCCTCCTCCGGCGGAAGATTTTCGGGAGAGAATAGCAGCTGCCGTAAGGTACCGAAGAACCCACGGACAAGCTGTTTGGATTGTGTTTAGGTATGTCGGCGACAGGAATGTTTCCAGGAGCAGGGTGCGACCTTGCGGATGTCTGAAGTAGACAAAGAGAGACCAGTGAACAAGCCACGTCCGAGAGTGCAACTGGGCAAGGGCTGGTTCGGGTGCGGAGGCATTTGTGGCGGTTGCGGTGGGCAGCAGAGGTGCAGGCGACCGCGAATCGATGAGTTCCCGGAGACTGTTAAGCTCCTCAAGAGCAATGTCCCATCGTGCAACGAGGATATCCGAGGCGAGTTTACCCCAATGAGCAGACGTGTTCAAGTCGTTGTCGGTCGACAGAACGCGGAAATGGTACAAGTAGTCAGCGGCACCGCTGTAGTTTCCATACGAATACTGGAATTTCCCAAAGTTGTACAGTGCAGTTATTTGCTCCAGCGTTACCTGTCGAAAAAGTGAGCTGTAATCCAAGAAAAGAGGACTCTAATTGCGCACGTTGTAATGCTCTTTCAGATACTGCAAATTCTGATTTTTGTCTTGTCGCAAAGCCTGGGCGACATCCGGGTTTTCAATGACATCGAACACGGCCTGGGCTTCTTGTTGTAGTCTTTCATGAGTCGATACTGCGTTTTGCCGTTTCTCATCGAACTCTGCCGCCATTGCTGAGCAGGTGGATAAAAGCATAGCAACAAGTACACACCTGCAGGAACCTCAGCATCGGGGTGTAGCTGCACGAAAAGCGACTGTGCGTAGTCGAACATATTGGTGCCCTTGGCGAGCTCATACTCGGCTACCTGAACATCAGATACTGCGAAGATATTGGTTTCTGCGAGGTGGGCTAGCAGAGGAAAGGCCAGATGACGGTCAAGATAGGAAATGATTTTCTTGGACAGGTCGTATTCCGCCATCGTCGTCGTCGTCGACTGAAGACGTCCAATTTTTTGAAGCACAGCCACCGATGTGATGCTTACGCTGTTTCCGTTTTGGGAATACAGAGCTCTTCCTGTTTCCTCCATGCATCCTTCTGTTCGTCTACTCTCGACGACACGTACTCCGTTAATCAGGTTCCTTGGAAAGCGTGTATGGCCTTCCAGTACGTATATTTAGCGTGCTGGCTCAGCTGGTATTGAACAGAAGTACAGAACCTGAAGCTCCTCACGCTCACCCATACGGTCCACCCGAACTCCCGGCCAGTTTCCGGAAACCATCCCAGCCAGTAGCGGCACAGGCATCATCGGCAAACACGCTGGCGAGCGGCGCTACTTTCACTAACTTCTGGGAGGCGCCTGAGAGATTTTGGAAGCATGACGTGAACGATATTGAAATAGCTGCCGTTGAGGTATGTGCTGCACCGTATATTCATTTCGCAGGCTAATGTCAGGAAACAGAGTGGAGGTGCATCGCTGTGGTGATACGAAATAATTACAATCATCGTCATCGTAGACATTTAATCCTTCTCTGCATACGCAAGTAGATGTTGTTCTATCTCTGCCTCTCCCATCACGCGCCATTGGCCTCTCGTCTTAACATCTTCCTCCGGTGCATCCGACACAATACCAATCTCAATCTCCCCAGGCTTGTAATCTGTCGCATGAACGGTAGACATGGCCTCAATGGCCATCTAAAAACTCTCAGCAATCAAAGCAGGATGAATGATACTGCGGACACACCTCGATTACCGCGGCTCGGCTCAAGCTCTTGCCGGCTTTTGCAGCATCATCGGCGCCTCGTCCAGAGTCCAACTTTTTCCATTTCTTCTCTAGATGATTCATGGCTTCTTGCTGCTTTTGCCCTGCGGCTGTGGCATGGAAGCCGACAAAATATCCAGCGGGATCCAGCTTGAAGCACTGAGCTCCATATTCAGGATCCATACCAATGAGTATCATAGCTGTAACATAAGAATGAGTGGAATTGGCCATATACTGAGAAAAACAACGAACATATGCCCAGTGGTCTCATGGCAGCTCTCTGGGTATAAACCTGATTGATGTTCGCTAGCCGTCTTGCGAGAGCGTCTGGGGTGATTTCGTAGCCATACTTGTATCGAAATTCAGCAGCTTCTGAGCGTGCTCGAGTGACTTGGGCTCTAGCGTCCGCTGTCGAAATGGTGAGTGATCTGATGTCATAATCCTATCCTTGACAAGTACCAATGAGTCCAGTCATTACACATCCGATTGTCGGCGTTATACTGAAGAGATGCGTAACGCTTGACGCGTCCAAGAGTTTGTCCTAGAACGAATGTCATTATTGGCGTACATATCGAAATGCAGAACCGTACGGGAACTTTGCGCTGCGTGATTACGACGGAGGTATCCTTTCCGCGAACAGCAATTGCTGTATGAGCGGATCCAGAGATGGCCTTGAAAGCATATTCTATGTATCGGTGGATGAGCTTGCCATTAGGTCAATGGTTTCGAGTTGCACACGAACCAACTTGATATAGGCGCCCTTCCGGAGAGAATACGGTGAGATACCTAAGTTGTGTCAATTGTATTTCAGACATATTGTGAAGACATGCATACCTGTCGTAGGATGTTCGGGACATGGTGGTAGATGAGAAAAGTGTACAAAGTACGCGCGTCGTGGATTTGTGACGTGACGGTCACCAAAAATCCGGCCCGTTGAAGCCGCTGCCCTGCAAGTCGCGTTATGGTCACGGTCACTCTCTACGATTTTGACTTTTCCCTCGTCAAGTCTTTTGACTCAGGACTTTCTTTTCTTTCTAATCTCATCTTCGTGCGATCGAATGTCATAGCAAGATTCCCAAGTGAAATATTTCGACAGGTCCAATTCATACAGACAAGATGAAGGAAGTTGTGCCCTCTCAGGCTCCCAAAGTTATGTATGTAGATCCTGCCAAGATGTGCCCAGATGGTCATGCTCACAGGAAACAGAAAGAAACTCCAATTCAGTTTACTCAATGCCCAGGACACTGTCAAAGTATCTGAATTCGAAGTTACTCATCGGGATCTGTATACCGCCACGGAACGGCTGCCAGTAAAGGATGGTGTCCTTGACCGACGTCTCGTGCGTACGTGGTCCTCTGTCGGTTTCTTCTCTTCTAATTGAAGGGTAGGGCACATCGGAGAAAAACGCGTTCTGTGAAACTTGTGGCGAATCATCTGTGAATTGCGTTGGTCATTATGCCTATGTCAAACTTGTCGTGCCGGTGTTCCATGTTGGTTTCTTTAAGCATACCATCGACATCCTACAATGCATCTGCAAAGTATGAATCCGTGCATCGCCGTTTTGCTTCATCTGACTGTTATCAAGACTTGCGCTCGTGTTCTTTTGGAGGAAGAGGAACGACGCCCTTTTCTCAAAAGCTTCCGACGCCCAGATATGGAGAATTATCAGCGAACGAAGCTCCTGAAGACCCTGAAAGCAAAGACAAGAAAGGCAATCTACTGTCCACACTGTTCTGCGACGAACGGCATTGTGAAGAAAACCGGTGTACTGAAGATCATTCACGATAAATTCCGCGCCAAAAAAACGGCCGATGAAATGGAACGGTGGAAGAAAACATTTTCTTCGGCTGTTGAGGCACAGAAGGAGCTCGGAATATTTCTGAAAAAGGCCGTGCACGAGGATTTGAATCCGTTGAAGGTTTTGGACTTGTTCAAGAGGATATCGGATGAGGTGATTCTATCCTGGCTGAATATTCATTCATCTAACTCTGTGTCAGGATTGCGAAATTATGGGACTGCGGCCGTCATTCGGTAGACCAGAAGAGTTTATCTGGCAGTATATCTCGGTTCCACCTGTCTGCATTCGCCCATCTGTCGCTCAGGATGGCGCATCGAACGAGGATGATCTCACCGTCAAGCTAACTGAAATCGTGTTTACAAATGCCCTAATAAAGCAAGGCCTGGCGAAAGGAACGCCCACGTTTCAATTTATGGTTCGACCGTCTTTAGCTGTTTTTCCCTTCTTATCTCACACCACTGTATAGGAACAATGGGAATTTCTTCAGCTCTCCGTCGCTGTCTATGTCAACTCTGAAACTCCAGGAGTTAACACTCAACCTGGTCAGAAGCCTATTCGTGGCTTCGTGCAACGTCTCAAGGGAAAGCAAGGCCGGTTTCGTGGGAATCTATCGGGAAAGCGTGTCGATTTCTCTGGTCGTACCGTCATTTCTCCTGATCCGAATTTGCGTATCGACGAAGTAGCTGTACCCGAGCGAGTGGCCAAGATTCTCACATATCCAGAGCGCGTCACTTCTCATAATGTTGAAATGCTCCGGCGGGCAGTGAGGAATGGTCCAGACGTCCACCCAGGTGCCAATTTTGTCGCAAGGGACACAGTCAAGAAGTTTTTGAAGTTTGGGAATCGAGATGCGGTTGCCGACGGACTGGCAATCGGTGATGTCGTAGAACGACATATCATCGACGGGGATATTGTTTTATTCAATCGACAGCCAAGTTTGCACAAGGTATGTTACTACCATCCATGTTTTTGCTTCTTATGCCAACGCCATCCTAGCTATCTATCATGTGTCATAGGGTATGTTCGCGTAATATACCACCAAATCAAGCTCCTCATATCGGTCTAGGTTAAAGTTCGTCCGTGGAGGTCCTTCCGTCTGAACGAATGTGTGTGTGGACCGTACAACGCTGATTTTGATGGGGATGAGATGAACTTGCGTCGGTGCCATATTCATCTGGAGCACCGCAAATTCTGATGTGTTCTACAGACGTACCCCAAACAGAAGAGGCGAGAACTGAGGCACTGGAACTTATGAGCGTCAAGCACAATCTTGTCACACCTCGTAACGGTGATCCCGTTATCGCCGCCATTCAGGATTTCATTACAGCGTCCTATCTCATCTCTCGGAAAGACCAGTTTTTCGACCGGCGTCAATTCACTCAGATATGCTGCTATTTTGCTGATGCCAACATACAAATTGATATTCCTCCTCCAACCATCTGGAAGCCGGTCAGGCTTTGGACGGGGAAGCAGATATTCAATGTCTTAATGCGTCCGAACAAACAATCGAAGGTCTTCGTAAATGTGGAGTCGAAGTGCAATAAATGGGAGGAAGCCAAGGCCGCCAATTATCCAGAGCGGATGCACGTCGTTAAAGATCTTTCACCGAACGATGGTTGGCTCGTTATCGTCAACAGTGAAATCATGTGCGGAGTCATGGACAAGGCCATTGTTGGGAGCGGAAAGAAGAAATCCATCTTTGGCGTCATCATGCGAGATTACGGCCCTCATGAAGCCGCAGCTGCAATGAACCGATTGGCGAAGCTATGCGCTCGATGGCTAGGTATTCAATCTCCGTCCATCCTGTTGTCGCATTGCTGACTCTTGGACAGCGAATTTCGGGTTCTCTTTGGGAATTAATGATGTTATACCTGGTCCGGAGCTAACCAGAGAGAAGGATAGGTTAGTAGAGCTTGCTTATGCGCAATGTCTGGAGCACATCGCTCGAGCAAAGAAAGGGCAGCTGGAGAACAAACCAGGATGTAACCAAGAGCAGACTCTTGAAGCGCTCATATCATCGGTCTTGTCAAAAGTTCGAGAGGAGGTTGGGCAAATCTGCATGAAAGAGCTTAGCCGTCACAACGCTCCGCTCATCATGGCTACCTGTGGATCGAAGGGTGAGTCAGAAGTCGGAACCGCGCTTTGGATGCTGACATTCCTACCAGGTTCCGTCATCAACGTCTCTCAGATGGTTGCCTGTGTCGGTCAACAAATCATAGCTGGCCACCGTGTTCCCGATGGCTTCCAAGACCGATCTTTGCCTCACTTCCCCAAGAAATCAAAGGAACCGCCATCAAAAGGATTCGTGCGGAATAGTTTCTACTCTGGGTTGGTTGCGACGGAATTCCTATTCCATGCCATTTCAGGACGTGAAGGTCTTGTTGATACTGCTGTCAAGACTGCAGAAACTGGGTACATGCAGCGGCGGCTTATGAAGGCGCTGGAGGATCTCACCACGCAATATGATCTGTCAGTCAGGAATTCGACGGGAGGCGTCGTTCAATTTAAGTATGGCGATGACGGTCTTGACCCTGCCTGCCTGGAAAGTGACGCTCAGCCTATTGACTTTGAGCGCGCTTGGAGCCATGCATGTGTACGTCATACCCTGCTAGCTACCGAACCGAGCACTAATACGACCTTCTAGGCAATTGGGTTATCTGGTGGCAGAGCTCTGCTGCCATATGAAGTCATGGAGATTGTCAACACTGAACTCAATTCAACAAAATTCATGGGCGAGTGCACGATGGCATACCTTGCAACGATCCGCGCATTTGTTCTTGACCACGTCGTTCTCAGACAAGCGGAGGTCAGGAAGAGCCGTGGTATGTTCGAAGCACTGGAACGTCATGAAGAATGGGACGAACATACCGATCTGTCTTTGGGAGCTTCTGGTGAGTTGACTACATCTGTTGGCAGTTGTTAGGTACCAATTGATTTGAGTAGACGCTGACAAGGCGATCGTGCAAAACAAATCCAAAGTCACTGAATTGCAACTAAGGACGTTTTTGGAGCTCTGTTGGTCCAAGTATGCAAAAGCTCGCATAGAACCTGGTAAGTCTGCGGATTGTTACCGTACCAGCTAGTCTGATACAAGTTCTTTAGGGTCTACCGTGGGCGCCGTCGGAGCTCAATCCATCGGTGAACCCGGAACACAGATGACTTTGAAAACTTTCCATTTTGCTGGTGTCGCTTCTATGAACGTTACCCTTGGAGTTCCTCGTATCAAGGAAATTATCAATGCTGCTAAGAACATCAGCACGCCTATCATCAGTTGCAAGTTGGTTACGTGCGACAGTGAAGCGTCGGCTCGTATTGTGAAAGGACGCCTTGAGAAGACTCTGCTCGGTGAAGTCCGTCGTCTTGCATTCCGCTGCATCGCACGTTGCTCATCACATGCATTTCACCAGATTGCTAGCGTCTTGGAGGAAGCATGGGCTCCTGAGTACACATACCTTGGCGTGATTGTCGACACAGACGCCATTCAAAAACTTCAGGTGTGTTGTTGTGCCCTACTCAGTATATATCGTTAACTGTGTGGCTCAGCTCGAGCTCACATTGGATGATATCAAGTGGGCCATAGTTGGTGCGAAGAAACTAAAGATTAAACAAGAGGTATGTTTGTTAGGCCGGAAAAGGGAAGCCGTACTGAATTGTTTTCACCCCAGTCTGTGATTGTCCTTCCACGCAAAAACCGGCTTAGGATATATGTTGACACTGAGGATAAATATTACCGATTGCGGGAATTGAAGCGAGGGCTGGCCGACGTTGTCGTGAAGGTAAGACCTTCCGCTTTGTGCATCTGCACGTTCCTGAATGTTATATCAAGGGTGTTCCTGAAATCCAACGAGCCATTATAAACATCAAGGAAAAGGACGATGCTCGAGGAAAGAAGGGAGACAAGGAACTCCTCGTGGAAGGCTATGGTCTGAAGAAGTGTATGGTCACAGAGGGTCAGTCCATCTAGCTTTGACGGTGTTGGCTCCCCCTGAACCTTTCTCTTCCAGGAATTGTCGGAGAGTTCACGACTTCCAACTCAGTTATTGAGGTTGCGCAAGTGTTGGGTATCGAAGCGGCTCGACGGACGATCATCAACGAAATCCAAACGACTATGAAAGCGCACGACATGATTATTGACCCTCGGCATGTCATGCTGCTAGGTGATGTCATGACTTACAAGGTACCCTACCCTTCTCACCTCCGTCCTTACCGTCGCTAACTAGTACTTCACCAGGGCGAGGTACTAGGCATCACCCGATTCGGAGTTGCAAAAATGAAGGACAGCGTTCTGATGTTGGCGTCCTTTGAGAAGACGACGGACCATCTTTTTGATGCGGCTGCCTTTGGGAAAAACGATAGTATCTCTGGTGTTTCGGAGAGCATCATCATGGGTAATCCCGCGGCTCATTGTGGGACGTCGATGTCAGTGGTTTTTCTCTATCTCACATTGATGAGAAGACTCATAGTTTTATTTCAGGCCGGCTTTGTTCTCTAGTGCGCCGACTATTAGCAAGCCGAGGAAATTACTGTTTGAAGGGGCGTTGTAAGATGAATTTAGGTTCTTAGAAGTATTGTTATTTGTATTCCGACTGTACGCTTAATCTTAGATGTATTCATCGCCTTTCAGCTATTGCGAAATTGACCCTCAAGTTGAAGTCGATTCGAAATAAGAACTTGCCGTTTGGAGGCAAAAATCTATGTCGATGTGGTCAGGATGGTCCCAATAGACGTAAATGCAATGTCTTGAAAATAGGTAACTAGCTCGACGAGAGAGTTATCTCACTTCAAAGGGGTCTGATAACCGTCAATTTGGTTTCAGTTCCCCAGATGGAGCTGAGATACGTCTAGGTGTCCGTGACCGTTCGAATGATAGATATCTGGAGCGTGCTTGTGGAGACGCGCATCCGATGCTGGGCTCCACTGTTCGAGGTGGTGATGCACAAGATCACAACAGGATCATCGTTCGAACTTGACAGCGACCTCAGCCGACGGCAGGGTAGGTCGTGCTTAACGATGGGATCAGCGCCTGTTAAATTCAATGAGCCACCTGGGAACCGAAGTGAACCTGAACGGACTCGGCTCTAATAGCAAAAAAACCATATACGAACCTTTACCGTTACCATTACTGTTACAACAGCAGATAAAGTCAGTACCAGGCCTGTACCAGGCAAACGGTTGCACGTTCAAGTTGCTACATGCTCGAATCTCGTTGAACAAAATGGTTCGAATCGGAGAGTTGCGAGTTTGTTTGTGTTAATGCCGCACAGAATAGCTGTTATGTGCTTGATAGTGTGAACGTCGACTAAACTCGATATCTAGAGTGTCTGCTAGGTCTGAAAGGTGCGCGATGTAAGCTTTAAAGGGAAAACCAGGTCTATTATGTGGAATGCGATGTTCGCCATGAATGTAAGTAGACAAGTACGGCGGGTCATCAACAGGTTGCTGGTACAAAGCAGCCCAACAGTCAATCTGACTGCGACGCAAGTGGCAGCTTCGCAAAACCGGCTTGAAGTCACGGAGGACGGCGGCGGCCTTGGAATTAAATCCAACCGTGGCAAAAAAGAATTATCGAATCCGGAAGTTTATCTGAGGCAAGGTCACCAGAAAATAGGAGTGCCGTGAAGCCAGTGGTAGCTGCCGTCTTCCGAGACAGGTGCTGAGGGGTCCAAAAATCGAAATAAAAATCCAGAAAATAACGCAGGTAGATAGGAAGGTGTAGACCAAGGAAGAAGGCAACTGGAAAGGTTCTGAGGTGGCCGGCGACTGGCCAGGACATTCGGACAGTGTTTGTTTGTCCTAGACATTGATGTACACGGACGTACACGGATGTACACCAATGTCAAGCCACCACCATCCTTGCTCAGTCGTCGAGCTCGCTCTCCTGGTACAGGTTCACGTCTAGGGCCTGTCTACCAAGGCTTGAAGGCGATAGCCTCGATATTTTGGAAAGAAACAGCAGAACAATCAATCGTCTCGGAATCAAATCTCTTCGACTTTGCTTTCGCTCCGGACGCCTGCACAGCCTGCACCGCTGCTGTTGAAGGCTTCTCGACAGGATTTTGCTCATTGCCAGGCCTTCCAGTTCTCGCATGGGGGCTTGCAAGGAGAATTACTGCCCACCGTCGCCTTTTACGACTCTTGGACGCCAAAAATCAGCTGTCAGTGCTCTTGAACTTGGGAACATAGCAGCAATCTTCCTGGCTTGTCGACAGGTCATCCAGTCTTCAGGTCTATCCGGTTCACAGTCATTCGCTTAGGGAGCTCAAGATATTCAAGATTCCAGAGACGGTCACAACAGGGCGATTATGTTGAATTGGGTTGGGGGCGCAGTGTCTGGATATAATATTGAGGTATGTCTTCAGTTTGTTCAGGTCTTGAGGCATCCTCTTGTTCTTGACGATACTTGCAGATAGCATTGGGCCCTTGACGTCCAGACAGATCTTGAAGCTCTTGCTAGCGCTTGAAGAATATTGAAAGCACACAACGTTGGCCTTATCCTTGGATTCTGGCAATCATGGAGGGGCCTATTGGAGATGACAGTCGGTGTACACTTGTAAGCCTCGGTTCACACTGGTGTGGTCTGTGACTCACGAATCGTCACAAGTATGATGTTATTATGTAACGAATGTAACGTCACAATTGGCAGTGGATTTGGCTCCGTCGGTGTCATTGACAGCGTAGGCGGCACAGATTTAGATAATAAACAAGACCGCCAGGCGTGAGGATAGACAACACAAGCGATAATCCAAAAGCAACCCCAGAGTAAACAGTTATCCGGCGTCCAAGCTGCCATTCGGTTTCCAGCATAATTTGGGGGTCCAGTCTCGAATTCGAAAGAATGCTTCCAGCATAAGCATATGGTTTCGTGGTCGGGTGTCTTCGCATCGGATTCATCTTTTGGAACGTGCTCTTCTTACCGGCGCCTCGAAGGAAGACCACGGCACCTGAAAGAGTGAGTGCATCCGCGGGATCAAATTTGAGCTCAATACTCGCCTTGTGTTATTCTGTGTTTACGCCAAACACACCAATATCGAAGCCCAGGCTCACTTTAAAAACTGGAGAAGCCGACCGTCAATTCTCCCACCCACGTTCTTTCTTCTCTCTCTCTTCTATCATGCCTCCAATCCGGACCCGGGACCATCTCTTCCCCTCTATGCACTCGATTCTTCGTCAAGCAGATTATCTCCCTGCGAGTGCGACCATATACTACCAACACATTCCACTGCCCTCCTTCGTCTTTCGATACGAGCCTTATGGTCACGCGTACTTCAACCGAAATCATCCCCTGATGGTGCGCACACTTGCTGCGATTCAGGCCATTTTATTCAGCTGAAATTTTACAGACCGCGACTCATGACGGAGATATCGACTGGGACGACCGTGTTTATTTTACTGTGGCCCTCGTGAGTGACCTAGCACTTGTTGCGACTGCAGATTCTCACTGGTATGGCTTCAGCCCACGAAGGATGAGGTCGCTCTCGAGGAGCCCGAACCTCCTCGCGGTCAGGTTGGACGCCTATCTGTTCTTTTCCTAGTGAGGACTCATCTCATTCGTTCTGGTCCATTCGCTAATCTGATTAGGAACTAGCTCTTGCTGTCACTCGTCGTCTGCACCTCACTCGTTTGGGGTAAGCATCACCCCGATATCAGAAGCATCATACAAAAATCCTGTTGGGGCTGCCCAGCACTGTCTTAAATTTTCATCACCAAGCCGATCCTCCGCTCTGCTACAATCCTTCTTGGTTCTCCGGTCATTGTCAAATGTATTGTTACGCCATCTGTGTTTATTAGCTTTGTTATCACTGTACATTTACTCCTTCAATTGCACATACACTTGCCATTGCTCAAGCACCACTGCTGTGACTTCAAGCATCCGTATGTTCAAAAATGACTAAATAGGTGGGCTACGCTCTTTATCTTGCTGGAAAAATCGTCTGCTCAGAGTTGTTGATTAGCAAAGTAAGCGCGACTTGCACTAGCATTATCGGCGATGAATTTCTTCCAGAAATATATCTGGAGAATAAATAACAAAATGAGAGGACTAGCGTGGTGCAAATATAAAAATAAAAGTCCAGAAGATGTACGAGGAAAGAGGAATGAGAGCGTTTAGAAGACCGAACAAGTAACCTTCTGTGACAAAAGGTAAATTACCATGTCTGTGTCTATCGTTAGCTTCACTCCTGCCTTGCAGAGGAAGATTCCTAGCAGGATATCAAAATAACCACCTCGACGCCTTGGAATGAAATAGAGGGACGGCCCATAGTCCCGAAATGAAGCCTTTGTCACTACAGACCTTGCATTATCGATTTCGCTTGGCAAAAATTTTCGACAGTACTTGCCAGTCGTCCGGTGCGCGCACCAGATGACCGTGGCAAACGATAAATTTTACGAAAATGCATTAACATTTCTAAAGGGAAAGCTGCGTAATCTTGCGTTCATACCATTGACACCAACTCCTCGGAGCCATCGTTATTCTGAGCCTGTAGGAGGGAGATGTGAGCCTATACTATGGACTGAACAGATGCACGTACGATTTTCTTTGCCGGGAAAGGGTGTGCCAAGACCAGGGTTCTTTGATTGGTGGTAAGGGTTCGTTGTTGGTAATAGGCGTTATCTTCAAGCTCCAAGATGCTTCTCCACATGTGACTCTCAATCGCGCTGGAACCTTTGAGAGCCCAAAGCACGTCCTCGTACAAGTCGGAAAAGTAATTCTTGAGATCTAAGAGACATCAAGCAGCTAAAATAGCGAAAAGAAAGCGTCTTACTCATAGGCGGTCCTGCGGCTTTCCGGAAGCGATAATTTATGTCCCACAGGTCACCCTCTCGTTCTTGGAAGCGAATGCAATTGCTGAAATAACGGACGCCCTCAGAGTATGTCGAGCCTGTCGCTGCAGAGGTGACAGAGGGAGAGCTCCATATGGTCATGAACTGCGAGCAGCATTGGACCATGTCGCAAGTATACTCAACAAGGAAAACACTCCATGTCGTGAGAAGGCGGAATGGGTCGTATTCCAGGAAATCTGGCGGATCGTCAACAGCAACGTGCCAATCCACAGGAAGCACACTGAGACGCGTCGTGGATTGATTGGGTGCTATGGAAACCCGAGTCCGGACGAGCTGTCGACGAGACAAGAAAGGGCGACCCGTTCCAATGCGAAACCTGGTTTGGAGGTGGATGTACTGGATATTCGGGAAACATTTGCGAAGTCCGGTGTAATTTGGCAAGCTGCAGAAGACTGAATACGGATGCATGGCGGCGTCGTTGTTAGATTTGATGAGGTCAACATGGCAGGTGATGGTACGGGCAGATTCTGGGAGAGAAGAGCGATATATGGCGGATTTTGTGGAACGAACGATGGAGCAGAGATGGAGAAGATAGGCGAGCGTTGGAACGTAGATGTCTCTGGAAGTAACACGCGCATACACGTCGCGCCACACAGTGCTGATGAGAGGACATGCCGTCATAAACGCGATCCGGTCCTCTGAGGCGTGCTCACCGAACCAAAACTCGGAGACGACGGCCTCGACGAGCTCAAAGGGCAGCTGGTCGTCCATCGTGGTTGGAAGCAAACAGAAGCCAACCAATTCGAACTTGAAAATAATTTAATTTAAGGTCTCAGTCCATCACGTGCATACAGCAGGTGATGTCATCATTGACGCGCCCGCGAGTCTAAGTGTCGGAGTGGAGTCTATCCTTCGAACTCGGCGGAGGTCGGATTAATCCTATCTGGACTCTTCCACCATGTCACCCAAATACGCAACCGGCCTAAGCGCCATCACTTCTTGGGCGAGTTGTTTAGGTACGCGAGCAGAGGTCCGTCTCGCCAATACTCAACTTTCTCCAATATAGCGTTTTCGGCGGTAAACAGCATACTCTCTTTCATTCTAAACATGTTCGCGGTAAGGCCCAGCTCCAAGTTTCGCAGGATTTCAACTCACAGCACGGACAGTCCACAGTCAACTGGTCCATCATGGTTGTCATTTCGGCGTCCTCTGCCATATCCGAGTCAAGATGCTGGCGTGATCCAATGGACGTAGCTGGGAACCTCATTCTTGACGCCTTTTCCACATTCCTCGCCATGACGGGCCTTTACCAGATATTGAAGGAGGCGTTCGTGGCGGTAAGTTTCTCTTTCGACCCGTTCCAAATATGCTTTAATCAACGACTTAAAGCTGTTGAAATTTGACGTCTGGATGTTGCGAGATAACATTAGGGGCCAGATGTACGCCATTCAAGCAATAGGAAACATCCCCGCAATTCCGCAACCCTTTCAAATGTGTACGGAAGGATATCGATCGCAAGTCTATTCGTCCGTCCAAATTAGCAGAAAATCTTAACAGTCTTTTAGGTCGCAAGCGGACGTACTCAACTCGCTTGAAATCCTCTATTCGTTCATCATCACGCCGTCGACCCGCGTAAGAGATCTGATCGAGGTTAACAAGGTCCTGCAAGCGTACAAAGAAAGATTGTCGCACCTACAGAGCAGTTACAAGGCGATGTGTCAGGGTCTCAGTTTCACTTCCGAGGAGGATGCACGCATGACGATGGCAGAAAAGTGGTCTGGAGCGATACGAGGTTGGCAACCACCTTCATTGCCAGAAGCACTCGTGGGGCAGGAAGGAGAAAAAACCGTCTAGCAGTTCTTTTCAGATAGAAGCGACGCCCACATTTAGACAACAGGTAGTATAGGGCCTTGAACGAAATTTGTATTCTATTGAGCATCTTTAGCGAGCGCGAAAAAAAAGATTCTTCAAAGACCTACCGTGCGCTAGTGCACACCGAAAATAGAAGTGACACAAAGTAGAAGTCCGTTCCGAGTCGTTCAGTAGAAATGGCCCACACGCATACAGATGCTTGAAGTCACGGCAGTAGCGCTTGAGCAGTGGCAAGTATATGTGCAATTGAAGGAGTAAATGTACAGTGATAACAAAGCTAATAAACACAGACGGCGTAACAATACATTTGATGATGCGGAGAACCAAGAAGGATCGTAGTAGAGCGATGCGTCAGCTTGGTGACGACAGTGTTGGGCGCCTCAACAGGATTTTTATATGACGCTTCTGATATCAGGGTGGTCCTTACCCCAAACGAGTGAGGTGCAGACGACGAGTGACAGCAAGAGCTAGCTCCTAATCAGATCAGTGAGTGTACCAGAACGAATAAGAGTCCTCACTAGGAAAAGAACAGATAGGCGCCCAACCTGACCGCGAGGAGGCTCATGCTCCGGGAGAACCTCCTCGAGAGCAACCTCTTCCTTCGTGGGCTGAAGCCAAGCCAGTGATGAGAATATGCCGTCGGAATAAAAACTAGGTCACTCACAAGAGCTACGGTGAAATAAACACGGTCGTCCCAGTCAATATCTCCGTCGTGAGTCGCGGTCTGGATAGTTTTTAGCTGAATCAAGTGGTCTGAATTGCAGGAAATGCGCATACCATCAGGGGATGATTTCGGTTGAAGTACGCGTGGCCATAGGGCTCGTATCGAAAGACGAAGGAGGGCAGTGGAATGTGTTGGTAGTATATGGTCGTACTGTTAGGGAGAGTGTCTGCTTGACGAAGAACCGAGTGCATAGAGGGGAAGATATAGTCCCGGGTCCGGATTGCAGGCATGATGAGACGAAGAAGAGAGAGAGAGGAAAGAACGTGGGTGGGAGAATTGACGGTCGTCTTCTCTGGTTTTTAAATGCGCTTGGGCTTCGATACCGGAAGCCGTATCCGTATTGAGCAAGCCTCCAGTGTGTTTGGCGTAAACACAGAATAACATGAGGCGGGTATTGACCTCTGATTTGACCCCGCGGATACGCTCACTCAATGATCGTCCATTCTTCGAAGCATCGGTAAAGGCAGCATGTTCCCAACATGCGAGAATTCCTGACCACAAAACCGTGTGCTTATCCTGGAAGCATTCGTTCGAATTCGAGACTGGACCGCCGAATATGCTGGAAATCGAAGGGTGCCTTTGACGCCTAATAACTGCTTCCTCTGGCGCTGCTTGGGAATTCTCGCTTGATGTGTCTGAGCTCACGTCTCTGTATCGCCGATTACACGTATATTCCATATCTGTGCCGCCTACGCTGTCACTGGTCGACGGAGCCAAATCCACTGCCAATTTGTGACGTTACATTCGTTACATAATAACATCACACCTGTGACTATTCGTGAGTCAGTGTGAATCGCAGCTTACAATCGTACACCTAGGGCTTCGCACCGTCACCGTATAATACGGTTGTACGGGTACCGTCGTACGGGTGCCGTAACCGTACCGTCAAGAGATTGAGATGCACCGTATTGACGGCCGTCGACGGCCGTATGTACGGTATGCAGCCCTATATCGCACGGAGAGCGAAATTCAGCGATAACTCGGGGTGTAGCAGCCCAATACAGTACCATAACTTTCATTTCCATTCATTTTCGGGTCGTTTGCGACCCATAAGTGTTATTCTTGTGTATTTGGAACCGATGACGCGTTCCTGCAAGTGTTAGGGGTGCCTCTTTGCAGCGAGAATCTCTTCTCTAAAGACGGTAACAATGTCAGATTGTATCAGAAAACGAGCTAGGTGGGCTTTGGTGTCTGTACAGTATGGTTTCATATGGTTCTGACGCACCAAGCCCAGCACCTAGCATACGGCCGTATGCACGGCCGTGACGGACGTACTCATACGGTCCGTACACCGTCGACGGTTTGGAGCTGACGGCCGTATACCGTATACGGTACGGTGCGAAGCCCTACGTACACCCACCGTAATCTCCAACAGTCCAGTGCTCCGTTCTCCGTGGTTGCCAGAATCCAAAGATAAGGCCAACGTTGTGTGCTTTCGATATTCTTCAAGGGCTAGCAAGAGCTGCAAGATCTGTCTGGACGTCAAGGACCCAATGCTACGTGCAAGTATCGTCAAGAACAAGAGGATGCCTCAAGACCAGAACAAACTGAAGACGTACCTCAATATTATATCCAGACACTGCGCCCCCAACCCAATTCAACAAAATCGCCCTGTTGTGATCATCTCTGGAATCTTGAATATCTTGAGCTCCTTAAGCGAATGACCGTAAACCGGATAGATCTGAGGACTGGATGACCTCTCGACGAGCCAGGAAGATTGCTGCTATATTCCCAAGTTCAAGAGAACCAACGGCTGATTTTTTGGTGTCCGATATCCATCAAAGGCGACGGTGGGCAGTAATTGCCCCAGCAAACCTCCATGCATAAACTCGGAGGGTTGTGAAGAGGCAAACCCTGTCCAGAAGCCTTCAAGAGCTGCGGCGCAAGTTCTGCTGGCGTCCGGAGTCAAAGAGATTTGATTTCGTGACTTTTCGCCATCCCGCTATCGCTTTCCAAGATATCGAGGCTGTCATCTTGAAGCCTTGGTAGACAGGCCCTGGACGTGAACCTGCACCAGGAGAGCGAGCTCGACGACTGAGCAAGGATGGTGGCGGTTTGACATTGGTGTGCGTCCGTGTACATCAATGTCTAGGACAAACAAACTCCGTCCGAATGTCCTGTTCAGTCGCCGGCAACCTCAGAACTGTTTCCAGTAGCCCTCTTCTTTGGTCTACACCTTTCTATCTACCTGCTTTATTTTCTAGAATTTTATTTCGATTTTTGGACCCCTCAGCGCCTGTCTCGGAAGACGGCAGCTACGACTGGCTTCACGGCACTCCTATTTTCTGGTTACCTTGCCTCAGATAAACTTCCGGATTCGATAATTCTTTTTTGCCACGGTTGGATTTAATTCCAAGGCCGCCGCCGTCCTCCGTGACTTCAAGCCGGCTTTGCGAAGCTGCCACTTGCGTCGCAGTCACAATGATTGTTGGGCTGCTATGTACCAGCAACCTATTGATGAACCGCCGCACTTGCCTACATTCATGGCAAACATCGCATTCCACACAATAGATCTGGTTTTCCCTTTAAAGCTTACATCGCGTAACTTTCAAACCTAGCAGGCACTCTGATTATCTAATTCGGCTCACAATATCAAGCACTTAATAGCTATCCTGGGCAGCTCTAACACAGACAACTTGAACTCGCGACTATTTGATTCGAACCATTGTCTTCAACGAAGTTCGAACATCTAGCAACTGGTATGCGTGACCGTTTACCGGTACATGTATGGCACTGTCTTTATCTGCTGTTGTAGCAGTCGCGGTAAAGGTCCGTACATGTTCTTTTGCTAGTGGAGTCATTCCATTCGGGTTCACTTCAATCCCCTAACGTCGGTCCCCAGGTAGCTCATCGGATTTTACAGGCACTGATCCCATCGTTCAGCACGGCCGAAGATGACATTCGCGAACGATGATCCTGGCTCCCTACCCCGATGACACTGAGAAGTTAGCATCCAATCCGTGTGCATTCACACACACCTAGCTGTATCTCAGCTGCCAGTCTAGTCTAGCTCAGGACGGTAAAACGAAACAGATAGCTATCAGGGTCAAGTATTGCACCCCGTTGAAGTGAGATAACTCATTGTCAATCCAATTACCTCTTTCAGGTCATTGCAACAAGTCCTTGTCCATTGGGGAACCCCAGCTACATCGACATCGATTTCTGCCTCCATGGGAATCGAAAATTCTTATTTCGAATCAAATGGCCGTTAACCGCGGTGCATACTGCCATATTCCAACGCTTCCATCTGTTCGACGTCGTCCTTCCTGCTCCACGAATCCATCAGGCATCAGCGTCGAACACATCGTCACTTGCGTTGCTAGCAGACGGACTAACGCAAATATGTACTGGGACAATCTTGCCCTATATACAAAATGGATCATCGTTCCTCTTCCCGCCATGGATCACTACACAACCCACACACAAAGGCGATCGACCGACGAAATTCCTGACAACACTATCAGGGAGACAGTTACAGCGAGGGACAAGGCAGAATATGACAGTGATAAAGCATCTACAGACCTGGAAGATTTTCCAGATGGCGGATTCAGAGCTTGGTTGATTATCGGAGGGGTACGTTATAAGAAAGAAACTCACTCGATTTGACCATGACCACTTGTCGTTTTCCAGACTATGTGCAGCGCCTTCGCAACGTGAGCGTCAACCACATACATTATCTTGGCTCCGTTGATTAGATTTCACCGCCCTAGGATCGGCTTCGTGAATACGTGGGGAGTCAGTGTCCCCTCTCAGTCATCAAAAGTCACTGGTGGCTCAAACTCATCAGGTATTTCAAGAATATTATGAGGAGACCTTGTTGAAGGACTATAATCCCTTCACCATGTGAATATTTCTCCCTGCATCTTTCAAACGCATTTATCAATTAATTGTTTAGTGCATGGATCGGCTCTGTGCAGGTACCCTCTACTGTCAATCACTGTAGTACGCTGGTGCTGATATAATGGATCAGTACGCTTTCATCTTCATGCCAGGTATAATAGTAGGCCACCTATTCGACATCGGGTACTTCAGAGTCCCGTTCCTACTCGCAACCATCTTGCTTGTCGTATCAACCTTCCTCATTGCTGAGTGTTCTCGGCATTTCCTGCTTTGCCAGGGTTTCGCTATCGGGGTTTGTTTTTATCCACTTTCACCCTTCACTCTTTGATGAAAGACCTGGCCCTTAGCTGGCATGTGGGACGATATTTAGTTGCGTTGTGGGTATCATCGGGCATTGGTTCCGACGACGGCAAGGGATCGCCATGGGTTTGATGACTGCTGCGGCGTCGATTGGCAGTACAGTGTTCCCATTTGTCGCTCATAAGCTCATAAAAGATATAGGGTGCGTACATTCTCCTCGTCTCTCTGATCACTCACACAAATATACCTGGAAGATTTCCGTGGACGATGCGAGTCATTGTTCTCATCCTCATCTTTGGCATGGGCATCGCCAACTTGACAATGAGGCGCCGCCTCCCCCCTACAAATGCATCAGGAGGGATCCTCAACCTGAAAGCGTTCACAAATGCACCGTATACTCTTTGGTGTTTTTCTACTTTCACGGCATATCTGGGGATATACACAGGTGCGATTGCTATATTATTATTCAATGCTCAACTCACCCTTTTGTTACCTGCCTTCCGAACAGTCCTAACCTATATCAGTGTCAGCGCCACGAGTTATGGCGTTTCACCCGATATTGCATTTTACCTTGTTTCTATCGTCAATGCCACCTCAGGAATTGGAAGAATCGTAGCAGGGATTTGTGCCGATCGATTCAGTACTTCTAGCATTTCATCATTTCGTTGAACCCAGTTTCTGATTCATTTGCAGGCACCTTGGATTTCCTCGGGCCCATGACAATCATAGCAGGCGCTGTCACCTATGCATGGCTATTCGCACGGACTCTGGCTTCTATGATCGTCGTCGCGATTATCTACGGGTACTTTATCTCCTAGTTTTAAGTATTCAATTGATGCCCAAGCATAAACAGGTTCTCTAGTGGAGCATACGTCTCCTCATTCCTCATCCCGGTCTTTGAGCTTAGCGAGATTAGCGACGTCGGACGACGGACAGGAATGACGATGTCGATAGCTGCCTTTGGGACCGTTGCGGGTCCGCCGATCTCTGGGGCTATCTATACTGCAACGGGAGGTTTTGAGGCTATGGGGTATTATGCAGGTATGAGAACCGGGTTGAGTCCGTGAGGACTATGTGCTAATAGTCCTACTTAATAGGCAGTGCTATCATGCTTGCGGTGATACTGATGTACATCGTCCGCCATATTGTTGTTGGAACACCCAGAGAAAGATTTTGAGCATTGTTTACTGCGACAATTAGACTTAGATAATTTAGAAGCTTGGAGCTTATTAGAAATCAAGTGGGGGGCGTTGTCACATAAATCAAGATGGCCTTGGGGAAGTATATATGGAAGATGAAAGACACAAAAACCAATGTCTATTTCATGGTTCAGTGGTTGTGCAGTGCGCGCGGCTTCTGGGCCATAATAGTTTTGCTGGTCGCAAGTTCGAGTCTTGCCTTTGACACAATCTTTTTGCACAATGCATCCTTTTGCCACAAGTGACAGTACTTTCCAGGATACATACATAAATACTTATATCATCTGCAAGAAGGGGTTGGCCAGGCCAACGGAGTTCGGGTTGCGCATTAACATTTAATATTGAAACCTTGAACGGCGAATTTGAAAAAAGTTGAAACCTGGGTCCTGACTCCTGAAATCAAAATGGCAAAAGGAAGAGTCGAACTTACGACCAGCAAAATCACACGTCTAGACTTCTTGCGCAAGCACAACCGCTAGGCTATATGATGGACAACAATCTCTTGTGCTTCATCTTCCATATACGTCCATTGTACAAGTTAACGACTCATTGCACTAGATCATTCATCGTTCTATTACTCTCGCAGAATCGTGGATTCCCATCCTTGCAAGAGGTTTCAAGTAAGAGCAGTGTATATGTGCGATCTAAGTCTAGTAATTGTCACATCGAGTAAACTACACTCAAAACCTTCCTCTCAATGTTCCAACAAGAAGATACCGGACGACGTACATCAATATCACCGCGAGCATGACAGCACTTCCTGTTAGTAAGTAAAAATATCAGCACGAGACTCCAGACCGAAGCACCACGACTTTCATACCTGCATAATATCCCATAGCCTCAAAGCCTCCCGTTGCTGTATTGATGGCCCCAGAGATCGGCGGACCCGCAACGGCCCCAAATGCCGCTATCGAGAACGCCATACCTGTCCTTCGCCCGATATCGCTTATCTCGCCTAACTCGATCATTGGGATGAGGAAGCAGGAGATATATGCACCGCTGGAGAACCTACGATTCCTTCAGCATCACCCTAGACAAAAAAATGTCGAACATACCCATAAATCACTGCGACGGCAATCATGGCAGCTAGGCTCCGTGCGAATGGCCACGCATAAGTGAGAAGGCCCGCAATGATCGTCATAGGCCCGAGATAGTTCAAGGCACCTGTAAAGTGATCAGAATTACTGTTGATCTACGGATTGAAAGGTTGGGTACCTAGCCGGTCAACACATATACCCGATACTATTCGTCCGATACCCGAGCTGGCATTAGCGATAGAGACGAGATAAAATGCGACGTCAGGGGAGACACCATAAGCAGTGGCGCTGACACCGATATAAGTTAAAACTATTTAGAAAAATAGATTTGAGAATGAGCGGAATCTAATAATCTAGTAGACCTACGCACCTGTATACAATCCCAAAAAAGCAATGAAAGTCGACAGACACCAGATCGCATACGGTGCACTCTTAAAAGCGCTCAGATTGAGAATACCTCCAGGCGAATTCACAGGCGGCAGCCGGCGTTTCATTGTCAAGTTGGCGATGCCCAAACCTACTATGAGGATGAAGCCGATGATTCGCATTGTCCATGGGAATCTAGCCTAAATTGAGTACAACTGCATTACAGCAAAATAGAGACGCACCCTACGGCGTCGGTGAGCTTACGAGCAGCTATCGGAAACACAGTCCCACCAATCGACGCGCCACTGGCCATCAGACCCATAGCAATCCCTCGTCGACGTCGGAACCAATGCCCGACAATGCCGATACTTGGACCAAATATCGACCCACAAGCCGTCTGGGAAAGATGAGTGATGTAGTGGGACAATCAAACTCGGGCAGGACAAACCCCGACAGCGAAGCCCTGGCAGAGGAGGAAATGCCAGTACTGCGAACACTCGGCTACGAGAAACGTCGCCACGACGAGCAGCACGCTCGCTAGCATAAACGGCACCTTGAAGTGTCCGATATCGAACATTCGGCCCGTGACGAGGCCTGGCATGAATACGAGTGCGTACTGGTGGTTGATTAGATGTATATCATCAGTACACGACTAGAACGGAGATTGATGGAGAAGTGACCTGAACGGAGCCAATCCATGCGCTGAGAAAGTCAGCGACGACCAAGAAGCAAGAGGAGAACTCACATAGTGGAAGGATCAGAGTCATTCAACAAGGTTTCTTCGTAATATGCTTGAAATACCTGTTGTAGTCTCAGCGTTGTTCAGTACAGCAAACATGAGTGATGATACTCACCCCCCATGAGTTTATGAGCCCGAATCTAGATTAAATAATAGGTCAGCTCCGAGAGGATGATCATACCAGTACTAAGGAGCTCACGTTGAAAACGTGCTGCACATAGTCTGACAATTCGCTCAAGTCGGTACGGCCGAAAGACCTTGAAGAGCGCGGCTTCACTCACCCCTACAATGATCAACCAAGCTCTTAACCCGCCATCAGGAAAATCTCCCTCTTGAATGCCTGTGGATAGTCCATCGTTCCCTTCTGTTTTGATTTTTTCTGTAGGAGTCTCGCCGATAGTCCTTTCAGAAATTTCGCCGGTCGAACGAGTCTGAGTGCGGGATATGCGATGGGCCATGGCTGCAAAGAAGAAGGAACAGTACAATCCTCGTACATTGTTGCCGGTTTGTACATAGCTGCACCAATCAGCCTGTCACGGGCAGACTGCCTCCGAGCAGAGACCCATCGAGGAACCCGATCTATTCGTGAGCATACGGTTCATACGAACTTGTCGACCGCTCGTCTGGGTATGATGCCGATAGGGTTCGTGTTTTCCGTTCCTTGCGGGAGGAGAGGGGACCAATGCAATCGAGAGAAGCCTGACAACTGATACCCGACTTGACGGCGCGAACGCAACGACTGGTGACAGCGTGTTTGGGAAAAGAACGCGTGGGATGAGAGTTCGACGCCCGTCTTATGGTGGGATATATAACGGTAACCATTGTGTATGTCACCAAATCCAGTTTAATGCTTTGAAGCAGAAGTATTCCATGCGTTGCTTGATGTCAGGTAAACCTTCGAAGGGCATGAGTCGATTGATCTGAATACAGAAAATAGAAAGCTAACAGAACGAACCTGGCACGGTAGAAAATGTCAGTAACGGAGTATCTGCAGCTACGACCTAGGTAATTCCTCAAAGTTCCAAGTTTATGAAAAGCTGAGCTGTCTGTTCAAAAACCAGGCTCAGCAGTAGGAGTGATCTAGTCAATCTTTGTAGCAGAGGCCCATTAGCGTCTTGAGCAGGCTTCGTGCTGTTGGCGCGAGTGGCATCGCAAAACCGGCTTGAAGTTACGGCGGCGGCCATGGAATTAAATCCAACCGTGGCAAAAAAGAATTATCGAATCCGGAAGTTTATCTGCAAGATAGGTAACCAGAAAATAGGAGTGCCGTTGAAGTCAGTCACAGCTGCCGTCTTCCGGGACAGGCGTTGACGGGTCCAAAAATCGAAATAAAATCTAGAAAATAACGCAGATGAATAGAAAGGTGCAAACCAAGGAAAATGGCAACTGGAAAGGTTCTGAGGTAGCCGGCAACTGGCCAGGACATTCGGACGGAGTTTGTTTGTCCAGACATCGATGTACACGGACGCACACCACAATGTCAAACCACCACCATCCTTGCTCAGTGGTCGAGCTCGCTCTCCTGGCACTGGCTCGCATCTAGGGCCTGTCTACCAAGGCTTGAAGGCGATAGCCTCGATATCTTGGAAAGAGATAGCGGGATGGCGAAAAGTCACGAAATCAAATCGCTTCGACTCTGATTTCATTCCGGACGCCAGCAGATTTTGTATTAGTGCCCTTGAAGGCTTCTGGACAGGATTTGCCTCTTTATCAAGCCTCCGAGCTCATGCATGGGGGTTTGCAAGGAGAATTATTGCCCACCGTCGCCTTTGACGGTATCGGACGCCAAAAATCAGCCGTCGGTACTCTTGAACTTGGGAATATAGCAGCAGTCTTCCTGGCTCGTCGATGGATCATCCGGTCCTTAGGCATATCCGGTTCACGGTCATTCGCTTATGGAGCTCAAGATATTCAAGATTCCAGAGACGGTCACAACGGGGCGGTTTTGTTGAATTGGGCTGGGGGCGCAGTGTTTGGACATAATATTGAGGTATGTCTTCAATTTGTTCAGGTCTTGGGGCACCCTTGTCCTTGACGATACTCCTGGTAGCTGGCAATTGACGTCCAGACAGATCTTGTAGCTCTTGCTAGCGCTTGAAGAATATTGAAAGTACACTACGTTTTCTTATCATCAAGCTCTGGCAACCACAGAGGATGTAACATTGGGCTGTTGGAGATTGCAATGGGTGTGTGATTGTAAGATTCGGTTCGCATTGGCGGGATCCGTGATTCACAAATCGTCACAGGTGTGACGAATGTAACGTCACAATTGACTGTGGATTTGCCTCCATGGACAGCGTAGGCGACACAGATGTGGAATATACGCATAACAAGCAAGACGACCAGACGTGAGGACAGAGAGTACAAGCAAGAATCCCAAAGCGGCGCAGAGTAACCAGTTATTGCGCGTCGGAGCTGCCATTCGATTTCCAGTGCATTCGGCAGTGCAGTCTCGAATCCGAATGAATACTTCCGGCATGAACGGACAGTTTTGTTGGTGCGCATCCTCGCATCGGAGTCAGTCCTTAGGAACGCGCCATCCTTACCGACACCTTGAAGGGCGGGCATGGTGCTAGAAAGGGTGAGCGCATCCGCGGGATCAAATTTGAGCTGTATATTCGCCTTATGTCATTCTGTGTTTACGCCAAACACACTGGCGAGTAGCTCAATACGGATACGGCTTCCGATTTCGAAGCCCAAGCGCATTTAAAAACCAGAGAAGACGACCGTCAATTCTCCCACCCACGTTCTTTCCTCTCACTCTTTTTTTCTTCGTCCCATCATGCCTCCAATCCGGACTCGGGATCGTCTCTTCCCCTCTGCGCACTCAGTTCTTCGCCAAGCAGATTCCCTCTCCCCGAATGCGACCATTTACTACCAACACGTTCCCCTTCATTCCTTCGTCTTTCGATACGAGCCCTATGGCCACGCGTACTTCAACCGAAATCATCCCCTGATAGTGTGCACATTCCCTGCGATTCAGGCCATCTTATCCAGCTGAAAACTGTACAGACCGCGACTCACGGTGGAGATATTGACTGGGACGGCTGTGTTTATTTCCCTGTGGCCCTCGTGAGTGACCTGGTTCTTGTTGCGACTGCAGATTCTCATCATTGGCATGGCTCCAGCCCACGAAGGAAGAGGTCGCTCTGGACGAGGCCCTCCAGGAGCCTGTGCCTCCTCGCGGTCAGGTTAGGCGCCTATCTGTTCTTGTCATCGTGAGGCTCTTCTCATTCATTCCGGAGCACTCACTGATTTGATTAGGAGCTAGCTCTTACTGTCACTCGTCGTCTACACTTCACTCATTTAGGATAAGGCGCCACCCTGATATCAAAAGCGTCCTAAATCCTGTTACGGTTGCCCAGCTCTGTCATAATTTTTTCATCACCAAGCCCGCTCGCTGTTCTGCCCCACCCTCCATTTTGGTTCTCCTATTATTTTCAAATGTATTGTTACGCCGTCTGTGTTTATTAGATATGTTCTCACTGTACATTTTTCCTCCTTCAATTGCACGTACTTTTGCTCAAGTACCATTGCTGTGACTTCAAGCATCCGAATATTCAAACGAGCAAGAAGACATCAGCGCTTTCTCGTTGCTGGGGAACCCGCCTAGTCAGAATGTGGCAATCCTAGAGTTCATTTCAGCCGGAGATCCTTTAAAGAGCTTGTCCGACTCCGGAATTCGCATTGGGGACGGAGGTGACGTCACCTGCAGTTACTTGTCAAATTTCATACTTATTGACCCACCAGATACCAAGAGCACAGGTAGCACCACGCATCTAGCGAGCCTTTATCTGCATCCATATTTATAACAGGAAATGCGATCAATATGGAAAGTTTGGAACGTTCTGCGGCGCACTGGAGATTCGAATGCTATGAGATGTCAGCTTATAATCGAACTTTCCGCATATTTCCAAACCAATGTACAAGCAGCTGTTTAACGGACCGAAGCTACAGTGAGTTGTCTCGCACTGGTTTCTATGTTTCAGGGCGATGGCTGACTCACTTTGGAGCAGTAGTCGGCTCATTTAGGGTCCACATTGTTCTCTGACCATCATGCCGCTTTCACAGGCGCAACTTAACACCTTAGCGAGCATGCGTATCTCCCAGCTAGAGCGATCTGTGCTCGCAGCCGGGGAAGAACCGACGTATATTTTCCTTCGCGTCCCAATGCCTCCGGGTATGGCTGTCGACAAACCGGCCAACGAACGGTTTCTGCTCCTCAGAATTCCTGTCGCCATTATCAACGCATCTGCCCGCCGAGGGCGAAAATGGGTGCTTTATGTTGCTACTGCTGTCACAGGGACCTCAGGGCACTTGCGTCAAGACGGACGCGACCTACAACCGGAGGCCATGGACGAGCCGGTGGCTGATAATGAAACGTACGATTTCGTGGCGGGAGGTACACATAAGCGATTATCTACTATGCTGTTACTAACGACATACTCTCAGGCGCGCTCCACATTGCGGATGCTCAGTGTGGTGCCACCAGGACGTCCATCAATCCTGAAGAGAGCTGGCACCACAATAGGGACGCGATTGCCAGTCGGGATGGCGGGAGATGTGTCATTCTAGAGCCTGGAATAGCGGAGCGTTTGGATTGGTTTCGCTCACCGGGGTAGAGCCGTTAGATGGGGTGCGTGCCAAGGAGCGCATATTCTACCCCACAGCAAAGGCTCGCCGGTACGTCCATTTATCTTGTTGAGCGGCCGACGGCGTTACCTTTTTTCATAGTATATCGACGCGATAATCCGGGCGAGAGGAATCGATGAGCGTGTTCAGTTCAAGGGTGGTATAGATGACGAAAAGAACGCAATGTTCATCAACAGAGAAATTCACGCCAAAGGGCTGACCCACCAAACCTGCGCCTTCCTTTATGTGAGTTGTTGTTCCTTGATGTCACCAACTTCCACTGAGTTTTGAATATTTAGGTTCCCAATGCATGCATGACCATAGAAGACGTGTTATATCCTGAGGATCACCCACCGCCTCCCCTTCCCGAGTCTCTGCGAGACACCCAGCACGCGCACTTACAGTTTCAGATGCTAGATACGGATGCGTACTGGCAATTTTTGGACTTCATGGAGGGAAAGCGGTTGTGGACCAACAAATTCATCCGAATGCCTGACGATCGTTCAAGTTTCCCACCTTTCTTTATCTGTCATTTCTATTATGGGGCGACTGCGCTCCATCTATGGTTGGACGAAGGCAGTCGGTCCATCCTCAACAGTTTTAACTCTCAGCAATACCCCGTCGACGTCACCGTCGACCAATCGGCAAAATCACCATCACCTTCTGTTGATAAGGCAGCAAGCAATCTTGTTAGCTGGCTTTGGAGAGCTAATGGCGTAACTATGGAAGAGGATGGGGTGGATGATGCCGAAACGATCATTCGAAGGAGTTCGGATCGGACAAACGGGAGGCAGTGGAAAGATGGTGCCAGGAGACAGTCGGGTGAACTTCTGTGTGTTATCTGCCTGTTCTAGACGAGGTTGCAGATATGGCTGGCAATCTTGTTTCTCTATTTTCACAATCTATGTCTCTTCTCTTCCGTGAGATGACAAGGGTGATTCTATTTATGTTTTGAACTAGCGGGGCCTGGTGTTCTTCCACTCGTACTCTCACCTTTTCTTAGCTTTTCCTTCGTTGGTATACAGACACTGCAATAGTCTCTTCGAGGCGCAGCACATGCCTGTTTTTGTCACAAGATATATCACATGAGCAGAATAGATACAATAATAGTTACGGTTCGCGGAAGACAAGACGCGTCACGCGTCGCGCACAAACGAAGACAAGTAGAGTTTCTGGACACAAGGTAAAGGAAGAATGAGCAAAGCATTTCCGAAGTTCGTGAGTCTTGTGAAATCAAGGTGCTAGCATGACCAAGGACCTGTGACGATCTGAAATTAGTCCTATATTTCAAGACAACGTGGTTGCCAGTGCGACGGCTACGTGAACATATAATAGCATTGACGCTAGCGATATTCAGCGCGGGGGAATCCAAAATCAGTACGGGGAAACTTTCCTCCAATGAAATCCCGTTCTGAACTGGGTAAAAAGAAGAGCAACAGTGGGCTGAAGAAACACGACAGCAGAGAAGTTGACATGTGAAAGAAAGTTTTACGTTTGCAAGTCCTCGTGCACCTCGAGTTTGCAACTGAGGCCCTCGGCATGACCAAAGGCTTGACGAACCGATACCGGGAAAACGGGTCGTCCATCCGTTCTTCTAGCTGCAACGGCGAAGATATTCTTAGCCACTTCAAAAAGCAATCGACATACCCTGCATGAATATTTTCGTAAAAGTGAATATGCACGCCGGCCGTTTTCGACAAGCATTTGCTCACTTCTTTCAAGCTTGAAAATTTAAACCTCGATTAGATCTTCTTGCGCTGATGTATGGTTTTTTTAACTTTAAGCGTCTTGTTATCTTCATGTACGGTGCGCGAACATAGTTTATCCTTACGTTTGGACGGAAAAATGGCCGTGTCCTTTGTTCTCGGCGATCACTTGTCTTCTCTCCAGATCCGGAGGAAACACGTTTGACATCGGAAAGAAAATGCTCGGGACTATCTCTGTGTGTGACTATCGCCTCTTTGATAGGCTTTGAAGACGTACGCTCGATGCTCTCCGGAGATCGAGGGAGGCGACCGTGACTGCATGTCCTAGGGAGTGTAGTGGAATGACCCGTTTGATCTTTTCAAGGCTGTATCTCTCTGGCTGTGGTTGAGGGTGTTGTTAGATTTGATGCTGTTAAGGCGTTCCGTATCCTTTGCGCTACAAGCTTTGAATCGGAGAGAGATTACCGAAGGGATTGTAAAATGAAGCCAGGAAGGGTACCATAGCAACGTGGTTCGCTGTGCACAACGCGTCCTTACAGAGATGTCAGCATGAGATACTGACGATATCTTCCTCGTTTTGAAATTCCAGGGTCCGGGATAGCGCAATAGTCTACGAGAACGCGATGAACGCGCAATCATAGCCTCGAGACGCGAAACTCCTGTACTTCCAATTAGGCAAAACCTTCAACTCCCACTTTCATTTCGGCGAAACGAGAGCGACGGTCGGGAATAGGACATCGATAAGTACCCGTCTGTGGTAAGAAGACCTTCCATTAACGTCTTTCTGTGTGCATGAAGTGGAGCGTGTTACCAAGAAGAGAACCCTGCTGAGACGCCAAGGTCACCCGGGGGGTACGCTTCATAGAAATATCGATTGCAAATGTATACTACAAACAATACAAAAAATGGGCACAGTTACATCTGGTGTCGAAGAAAGAAAGAAGAATGAAGGAGATAAGGAACCGTCTTCACCAATCGCCACCGTCGTCATAGTCAGCACCGTCTTGAAAGCCGTCTTGGTATGAGTCCCTTTCGTTGTCGTCGATAGCATCCATGAGCAAAGCTCCACCGAGTAGACCACCGGCGCCTAAAAAAGGATGAGAGATCAAAGCAGGTGACAGGACGACGGCGATACGCACCGAGAGCAAGGGCACCGCCCGTGCCGATACCGCCTGACTTCTTCGGCGGCTGCTGCTGATACATAGCTTGCTGAGGGGGGTAACCCTGGTTGTTCTGCTTTCCGCCTCCGAAGAGACCGCCAAGTAATCCTGCGGTAGGGGGATTACAGCTCGTTAGACAAAGCTGTGAAGATTACTAACCCTTGCTTCCTCCGCTCTGCTGCTGTTGGCCGTACCCGTCCTGGGGGTACCCACCATACCCCTGCGGCTGCTGGGGATATCCACCGTAACCCTGAGGCTGTTGTGGGTATGCGGGGTTGTAGCCGCCGTATTGCCCCTGGGGATTGCCGTATCCACCGTAGCCCTGTTGCGGCGGCGGCGGCTGGTTGTATCCACGATTATCGGGAGGTGGGGGGCCGGATGGAGGGCCGTACTGGCTAGGCGGGGGACCGGCGGGTGGTGGCGGCCCTAGTGGATGGTTCCAAGTAGTAACTGGGGGCTGAGCATGGGTATTCACGTAGAACCTACGCGACATTCAGAGTTGCGGCGAGAGGTATCGAGAGCAATAGGCGTACCAGGTTTTGTAGCTGTGGAAACATGAATCTCATCGATCGTGATAAGCGACGACAAGGAGACTTACTTGCTGTCATACTGAGAGACCCAGCCAGGGGGTAGCTGACGGGTATCTGGGTTGACTTGAGGCTCGCTGCCGTACGACGGAGGTTGCGACATTCAAAGGAAAGGGTGAAGGATGGTCGTGGTCAGTGAGAGAGCCTTATAAAGCCTCCGACCTTGTTCCCGGCACTGCATCACGCAGCGTCTCGTGATCTCGCCGCCGCTAAATAGTCAAAACGTTATTTAAGTACAGCATAAGTAGGATACAAAAAGTATTAGAAGATCATACAAACAGGAAATAGGCCCCTCTCATCAAGCCTTCCTTTTCTTCGTTGTCGCAGTCGATGCCGGCGCCGAAGTTTTGGCCTTCTTAGGGACTGGCTCAGGTGAGCTCTCATCCTCAGAACTGTCGCTGGGAGATGATGATGATGCTTCTTCCTCTTCCTCTTCTTCACTCGTGTCAGATTCCACGGGAGGTGGAGGTACGGGTGCAGTTGACTTTCTGGGCTTGGCCTTGGCCTTTTCCTGCTCGCGCTCCCTTTCCTTCTCTTTTTCCTTTTCCTTCTCCGTATCCTTTTCCTTCTCCGTCTCACGCTCCTTCTCCTTCTGTTTCTCCTTGGCTTTCTCAGCTTTCTCATCCTTCTTCGCTTTCTCCTTCACCTTGTCGGACGCCTTCTCCTTGGGGGCACGGACAGTCTTGCTCTGCAATACATCGTCAGCACAACTAAGTGCATATATACACGGAACCGCATACCTTGGCAGCAGGCGCCGAACCCTCTTCATCCTCGTCGTCGCCTTTTGCTAGCGCCTTATATGCAGTCATCTCTTCTTCATACTTTTTGTTAAGGGCGTCGTGTTGATCAACATACGTCTACAACAAATGATGATGAGACAAGCAATACGGGAAACGACCGCCGCACCTGTTTCTCTGCCGCCGACATTTCTGACCACATTTTCGACATTAGGCTCGTGAGCTCTTGGAAGGTGATATTGGGGTGGTCTTGCTTTGTAGCCTTCCTCATTTCATTCTGGAACAACAGGTAGGTCGAGGCAGGGCGTCGGGGCGCGTTAGGGTCTTTCGCCTTGACGATGCGCTTGCGTTTGCCGTCGACGACAGGCTCCTCCGCGTCAGAGTGCTTTCGCTTGCCCCTACCAGGCTTCACATCCTCTTCCTGCCCGTTGCTAGAAAATGTAGCCTTGTACGACGTGAGGTACGCCTCCGACGTCTCGACGCAGTGTTTCATCGACTTGACCAAGTCTTCGAGACCGCGTACCATCTGCACAGGCGTGTCAACAAGCCAATTCGACGCGTCGTTGAAGAGAACATACCTGAAGACGGTCGTGTTCCAATTTTGAAGGTGCCATGGCAGATCCCGAGTCGGCGAGTCAACGATTTTTTTGAACCTTGCTTGGCTTTGCTTAGCTTTTGAAGCCTTGTTCAACGTTCGTTCATAGGTCTCACCATTTTTTGTGAGGTTTTGTTTTGAACCGGAGCTCCAAATCGGGATTTTAAATATATTTAAGCGCCGCTCCAATGAGCCTAGTCGCCCGTTTGGCTCGCTGTTGGAGCCATTCGACACTCAAAAGGCGTCGCACGGACCAGCTACCACTGCGAAAGACGTCAATAAGGCCGTTATCGAGCAGATTGGCACCATTGGCGGCGCGCAGAGCGGTCCTTTGTGCTTATTTTCCCCACTAAAGGCGTCGTAGTTGTCTTACCGTCCATAAGACCCGGTAAGAAAAAGGAAGAGAAAAAAGTCGCGATGGACCCAAATTATTTCAGTCAATGGATTTCACCGCAGCAGCAGTCCCAAATCTTGACCGAAGCGTCGCAGCAGACTCGTCATGAATCACGTCCGACATCGTCCCTTGAGGACTGGTCCAAAGAACGGACAGCGTCGACAGGGGCTTCGACGACTGCACCGACTGCGGCGACGACGACAGCGCCAACGACAGCAACACTAGATTTTGCCGATATCATGGGTGACCTCGCCGGTGCGTCCAACGTGTTCAAGCTGTTTCGCCTAATTGTGACACTCTTCTTCACACAGCCACAGCCTCACCTTCAACTCTTTCACCGCAGTCCGCCGCATTTTACCAGTCCTTTCAGAATTACTTCCAGGCGCCCTTCAATTCGATTCCTTACGGCTCTGCCTGGAATGCTCAGCCGACGGTCCCTCTGTCCAATTATTCCAGTCTCAATGGCGCAACGAGCGCAGGCCCCTCGTCTTCATCTTCCCCCCAGCCAGCAGCCCAACCCCAGCCCCAACCCCAGCCGGCACCGCAACATTCACCTCCACTGCAAGCTCAGTCACCGCCTCAGTCCATGATTATCGAGTAAATCATCATATCTTTCATCAGTGTATCACGGGGCTAACTTTCTTTCAGTCCGGCACTGACGACGCTCAATGGCGCAGCCACAAACGGCCTTCAACAGTACCCTCAAGCCTCTTCTTTTCAATCTCAGCAAACACGTACTTCATACCCTTTCACGCATCTTTCATTATCACTCAGCAATTCCAATCCATATATGTATTCACATTCGTATCCACAACAAATAGCAACAGCATCTGCACAAGGGACCCTCTCGCCTCAGGCCCTACATTCGCCTACTCAGTTAATGACGACCATGGTACCGTCACAGTTCTACGGCAAACCTCAGCCGTCAGGACCACAACCTACCCCTCCGGCAGCACCCCCACCTGCACCTTCTCAGCCACCAGGTTCCACCCCACAGGAACGTAAACAGCAATTCCTCACTTCGATCAGGCCCCTTCTACAGGCGTCCGCGTTTACCGGAGCCCAGGCCGTCAATACCTTGGCATCTCGCATATCAGATTACGGCGCTCCAGAGGTTGATGCTGCTACCCGCCTCGAGATACTAACCAAGATCCGTGACGGTGCAGGTAATCACTACTTTCGTGCCTGGTCCGAGAATCCAACAGCGATGGATATTTCTCGCGAGTGGCTCAGATCCGTGCTCGCAACAAAGGACGATAACACCTTGGTTGAGACGATAATGCCGCTTTTGCATGTGAGTGCCACATATGGTAGGCACAAACTTTCTCATGGGCTTCACAGATCATCGATCGATTACCACTGAACATTGACGCTTTGAAAACGTACAAATTGGGCAAACTGATAGTAAAACTGTCGAAGGACCCACCTTCTCCGGGTGAGTTGTATGTTTCTCTGCCTAATGCAAATGGACGTGTGCCCGACATGCATATGGCGTTTCTTTTAATAGTAATAGGCGTGCGGGTCTCGACATGTTTGAACGATGAGATAAAATACATGTATCTAACTTGTTTCTTGTGTTCTATGCAACGCAGCGATCAAGGATATGGCTTCGAACATCGAACGAAGATGGCGTCAGATCGTTGAAGTCGCGAATGACACGAAAAGCGAGGGTGAGTCATGTCAGTTTGAAACGCTGAATATTTATTAATGCTCGATTTTCTGTTGGTTTAGAGCCGAAGACGAAGAAGCGGAAACTGGAGGCACCTGTTAGCAAACCTTCCGCTGTACCCGTCAAAAAGGCTGCGGTGCCTCTGGTCCCCCCAAAGACGGTGACGAAGAAGGTGACGGCGCCTGCGGCAAAGGATGCCAAGTCGGATTCATCATTTTTCTCTGCACCGAAACCCAAACCGAAACTGCCGACCTTCAAGAAGGCGCCTGTGGTAAAGAAGGAGCCTGATGGCAATGTCTCGCAGCCATTATCCATCGACCCTTTCCAGGAGGCTCTCAAGTCGATGGCGAAGAGTCGGAAGGAGTCTCCTGCTCCTACGCCGACACCGCCGATGGTCACGACGAGTAGTCCCCCGCAGCCCGGTCCTAGCAAACTTGGTAAGAAGAAGAAATCGGTGTCATGGGCTCCCGATAGCAATCTTGAGTCAATACGGTTCATAGAGAAGGCTGTCTATGATGACGATCCCGTAGATGTCAGCAGCTCACTTTTCAATCTTATTGTAAAATTAATATGGGGTCTAGGGTATGCATACTACACACAGCGCACGGGAATTGGAAAGGGGTGAGGGAGCTGCGCTTCATCAGCATGTGTTTGAGGAGACGATAGACTGGTCTGAACCTCAGTGTAAGCGTTAAAGACGTCTTAGCTGCGCGTTCTTCCAGCTGACAATGTATGAACAGTGATTGACATACCGATTGATATCGAGCTACGGCCGCGAGGAGATGCTAGTGAGGAGAAGACGACGCAAGAGCAGCGAGAAGAAACTGCCTTGGGTGCGATGTATATGACTTCGGCACATATCCCCCCTTCTCCAGGCGAACCTGCGAAGCAAATAGCGGATGAAGAAGTCGATAGAGACGTACAGACGATGACGTCGGGACCTGATGTCGAAGGCATCTTCTGGAATAATGCCGAGCCAGCGCCATCAAACCTTGGAGTAGCGGACCTTGTTGCCCAGTTGGCGGGCACGATGGAGACGCCGCACGTGAATGGAGATATTAATGTACCTCCTGTTGACGCGACTACTGCATCTGCATTATCTACTCTGGCGCCGGAGCAGCTACAACAGCTTCTACAACAACTGAATCCAACTCTATTTGGGAATGGGAATTTCGGCGGTGGTGGTGACCAGAATTGGGCACAGCAGCCGGTGGGATTTGCCGAATATGGGCAAGACGACGCGTCAGACGGCTGGCGCGGCGGAGGAAGAGGGGCGCGTGGAGCAGGACGGGGCCGCGGCCGTGGTCGGGGTGGACGAACTGACGATGGGTATAGACACAATAAAAGAAAACCATGCAGTTTCTTTCAGGCAGGAAGGCGAGCATTGAATCAACATATGTCTAAAACCGGACGGAGACTGATTGTTCCGTAAACAGATGCAAGTATGGCGATCAATGTGACTTTGCACACGAGTACGTGTCATGACGAACGTGCAGGACGGCTGGGATATACGGAACGGTGTAGTACAGTACTTATTGCAATCTTATCTTAATCCAATGTACACTGGAAAGCAAGTTCGCCAGAGCTTAAGGCTAGCTGATATTCCCCTCACGACCGTCATCTGACTCACACGGAAGTTGATGAATGCCGTAACACACAATCAGGATTATCAACCACCTCCGTTACACATTGGTTTTCAAAAATGTTCGCTAGTAAGTACAGGTTACAAGGAAATATAAATAACAACAGCATAAAACAAAATGTCTCCTGGTAGAAGTAAGATATCCATGTAGAGTACTAAGTTACAATCTATGGTGCACAAAAATTAACTGATGCAAATCGGAGAGCAAAATATGAGCCAAAAGATAAACACGACTTGGAGATGCTATCCCCCACCAGTAGTCCTCCCTCGCTTCCGCGTAGCGCGTTTTGGAGGCGGCTGATCTGATCCGGTTGTCGGTGAGATATTGCCAGATGGTTGCTTGCGCTTCAGCGAGGCATTCGATAGCGCAGGCGTGTTCGCCGTCGATGTAGGCGTCGACGAAGACGCTGTTGACGACGACGCATTCTGGTTATGCGGAATCGTCTTGTGCTGCTTCGTCGGCGAGTTATGGGCTGACGGCGGCGCATTTTGGGGAGAGCTGATCGAAGATGTGGGTGCTTGAGGTTGGGGGAGTGGGGCCGGGTTGGTCACAGAAGGGGGGGCGCTAGAGTACAGTGTTGTCGAGCCCATAGGGCTCGCAGTGGGAAATGAAGCAAAAGGATGGGACATCATGCCAACGCCGGTATTCATTTGGTTCATCCCATTCATCATATGTTGACCTCCGGAGAGCGACGGTAGCATCGGCATCGAACCTCGCAGTCGGTCTGCATACTTGTTCAGAGCATCTTATCGTATCCTTTAAAAGTCTTTATCGATGTTGGCAGAAGAGAAGAACGAACCTATTGGCCCCAGTTTTGTGTCGTTGGAGAAGGTTATCAGGTCAGTCATCTGCGCTACACTTTCGGCCAACTAGACAAACAAGTGTCAATCGAGGCACTGGTGCGATCAGAACCAAGGACGAACCTCCAAACATCGCATCGTGGCTTGCGGTATCCCAAACGCATTGACAGGCTCCCCTGGAATAGACCCTCGTTCAATGATAATTCTAGGTTCTTCCCACTTCTTATCCTCATCGTCCTGGTTCGAGATACCATTGGGTCCTGGTGTAGGCACATTGCGTATCCGTGGCGTTTTTGGAGATTCTATCATTCTCTGGCCCATGATAGACTCAATAGAAATAAATTTATCGTGATAGTTAGCATCGAACTGGAAATCATCGAATTTCAACACATGGTTGGTCGCAGGCGGTTGCGGTGATGCTACCACAACATGTGCCGTCAGAGGTCCCCGCAGAGTAACCGTGTAGCCGTTGTTGTATTTGTATGTCCAGACGGCCGTTACGCATTCAACAACAGAATGACCTTGTGAATACATTCGCTCTCGAGCACCGTCCAAAGTTAGTGTCATGGATTTGACGCCTGATTGGGTCGTCACCAGGAAGAAGCGGGGTAATATAGGAACACCGATTTCTAACGAGTGACAGTCAGTATCTGCGAATCGATAACACGAAAAGGCCGTACCAAATGGCTTTGCTTCAGTTTTTTGGTTATCTTTCCACAAGGTTATTTTCATGACCGCTCTTGGCGTAAAATACTCCTTGATTAGGTCATTCCACCAAGAAAGTTGCAATTTCTATCGTAGAAATAAGTGCCTGGCAATAAGCGAAGCGAGCTGTACGTACCGTTTTGCTCTCATTCGATAGGTTACCACTAAACTGCAACAGTCGCGTGAGTCCCTGGCCACTCCCAAGTGTCGTTGTCACACTATATGGAAAATGATGTTCAGGCATGCTATAGACAACAAGGAAAAAGGTCAAACTTACACGTTTACGGGCGGTGGACGAGGAGCAGGCGCTGACGGGTGCTGATCAGTCGATGACACCGTGGACGAAGAGGCCGGAGACCCGTGAGCAAGATTGCCCTGGGGCTGATTCGGCGGTCTTGGCGGCCCAGCAGGTTGATTAGAGTTCAGGACGGGTGGAGGCTGGAGTCCAGGCTGTGGCTGGGGGCCGGTATGTTGAGACGGTATGCGTCCGCCAGCCGCAAGTGCGTTATTTGTAGGGAGCTGGGACTGAGTGATACGGGGGGTATGTGAAGAGGAAGGTCGCCCGGACTGAGATCGCGGTCGAGAACCGGGTCGGGGATATGTGTTTATATTATCGGAGGGTGACGGAGGATGAGAGGACGGCTGTGACTGCGGTAGCGAGGCGTGGTGGTGATTGTGCGATGGTGGGCGGGCAGGAGGCGGCATACCAAATGAATTATAGTTTTCAGTTCCTTGCTGCTGCATCTTGTCAAATTGTTGAGCTGGAGTCAGCTGGAATGCGGTCCGGTTCGGTGGCGTATTGGCAATGTTAGTTGGTAGTGCTCTTGACATCTCCCCCATTTGTGTTGGTGGAGTTGATGAAGGCACGAAGGGAAATTGGTTGTTGCCCCCCGATGGTGTCTGTGATGAGAACTGTGGGGTCGAAAAGTCGATAAAGGCCATGGGATTGTCCGTGGGCATCTGGGGCCGATTTATGCTAGACTGCGACGGACCTGGACCCATATTCATAGCAGGGGTATGTGACGATGGGTGTGAAGGAGGGCGGGGCGAAGGAGGTATCTGCGCGGTCTGATGCTGGAGAGGAAGTGGCACTGGACTCTGAAAGTTATTCTGATGCGACGATTGCATCCCACCTTGCATAGACTGCGGCTGACCTGATTGAGGAATACCATTTATCATTCCCATCGGTGCTGAGCCTGTTCTGACAACGTTCTGGGGAAGCCCTGGATTGCCACTGGCGCTCCTCATCGCCATCGCCATCTCGGGGGACATATGACCAGAGGGTTGGCGCATCTGCGGCTGCTGTGGCTGTCCATGTGCCTGTTGGGGTTGTCGCATTTGAGCAGGCATATTGCCTTGCTGGTTCATTCCCATGGGCAGAGAGCCTATGTGGTTGCCGCCTGGTGGTAGTGGTTGGCCATGAGAGACCCTGCGATTAGCGATAGACTGCTGCTGCTGCTGCATCATAGGACCGTTGCCGAAATTGAGGTTCTAAGGAGATGAAGAGCAGATGAAAAGTGAATAGTATATCAAAGCGAGTTGTAAGGAACACTTGCCATATGCGCGCCACCGGCGGGCGGATTCATTGGCTGGACGGGTCGCATGAGCATCTGACGCTGTGTCGGGCCCGCTGATGGATGCTGCTGCTGGACTGGCATTGGATATCGCTGATGCTGGATAGACGGGTTCTGATTAGGTGGGCCGCCGCCCAACATGCCCATTGGCGGCACGTTCGATGATGGCATACCCAGTTGCTGCTGGCCAGGCTGGGGAGGCGACTGCATGAAAGGGCCGCTGTTGAGACCTAGCATCGGTGGCTGGCCCATGCTTGGTTGACGCAGCATATCAGGTCGAACGTTAACGTTGACGTTCATGTTCGCAAAAAGTTGCCCCGGGAAGAAACTGCGACGGTCGGATACCTAGACAGGCGGCTGCGAATAGAGTCTTCGAGCGTGTAGACGCACATAAAAGACAGGGAAAACGACGCAGACTGGATGCAGTCTGCGAGCTGGAGAACTGCAGAGACACCGAGACAGATGTCAAAAAAAAGGGAAATCTGTGGTGATCGGCAGGGCAGAGCGCACGCTGGCGACACCGGAGTTCGACGAATAGAACAACGACGACGACGACAAGAAATGCCTCGGGAGCGACGTCGATAGCGTCGGGGGAAGAAGAGAAGTGCGGGAAACGAGGCTAGTCAGAGGCCAGCGCTCGTTGTTCAACGAATTGTTCCCACGTGGGAGCGTGCTTCGCTTCTTCTTCCTTTTTCGTATCTCTCTACTCCGGACCTCGTCGCCGTCAACGACGCTTTGACAACGACGACCACGACGACCGCCGCAAGACATGGTTCGCAAGCTCAAGTATCATGAGCAGAAGCTCCTCAAAAAAGTCGATTTTCTCAATGTAGGCGCCTTTTTCCGTCGTTTTTTCGCTGTCTAATGTTCGTCCCAGTGGAAACAAGACGCCAATCTCCGTGAAATCAAGGTCATGCGTCGCTACCATGTCCAGGACCGGGAGGACTACCACAAGCAGGTTTTCATCTCATATTATCGTTGCCGTCACTGACATTTCGGTCACAGGTACAATAAACTTTGCGGTTCTCTGAGGTCCTTTGCCCACCGCGTCTCGGTTTTGCCTGCACAGGACCCTTTCCGACCTCGCATGGAGAGCCAACTCCTGGCGAAACTGTACGATATGGGGGTCCTCAACTCCACAGCAAAGCTAAGCGACGTTGACAAAATTACCGTCGCTGCTTTTTGTCGCCGGCGTCTAGCTGTGTTCATGTGCATGACCAAGATGACTGAGACTGTTAGCGCAGTGAGTGCACTCCCATTTATACCGGAGTCTCGCACTTAACGGCACAGGCTGCAAAATTTATAGAGCAGGGGCATGTTCGAGTCGGTCCGGACACCATCACAGATCCTGCGTTCTTGGTGACGAGGTGTGTACCGTGTTCTCTTATCTGATTGCTGCTGACGGTCTCGTAGAAGAATGGAGGACTTTGTCACCTGGGTCGATACGTCTAAACTCAAACGGACAATCATGTCCTACAATGACGAGCTGGATGACTACGACCTTCTATGACCGGCAGAAATATCTTATTATATTCCATCATTTGCCTTTCGACGGATGGTTTTCACCGACGCAATTACGTGTTAATGATACCATTCCTGCAATATACCTCCGGTCACCATCTGGACCAACATAGCACCACATGAATCTCGCATCATTAGACGCAATCTAAAGATGGGGCTACGTTACTCGTGCTTCGGTTTGCGTCAAACTTTCGGAAATAGACTGTGGAGACGCGAGTAATGAGGAACATTCGTGGGAGAGATTGTAGAGGATTTTGTTGTAGCATATATGCTCGCCATTGAATACGAAATACATGTTAACAATTTTATCCTGTTGAAAATATGAGCAAGTACCCTGCAGGACAGTGCCAAACAAATGATCTAATCTCTTCCTTGTCCTTCCGTGGCCGCCAATTTTATGTATGCCACCGTACGGCGCAATGCCCAGGCCCTCGCCACTACCATTGCTGCTGGTAGCCAGACCTTGTCGCGACCGCTCATACAAAAACCGTCCCTTTACGGCCAACCACTTCACCCATCACATCCTCACCTAGGTCGGTACTCGGCTCGGCCCAAGGCTTCGTCCAACTCATACGTTCTCTCTGTAGTTCAGCCAAATGAATTGACAGCTGGGATACCACATGAAGAATACGAGAGGCGGCGGAGAGCGCTCATGGAAAGCCTACCGGACAACAGCATGGTTGTCGCGGCAGCGGCACCGGTGACATTCATGAGCGGAGGTACGTGGTATTTAGTCCATACTTTGGTTGATAGCTAGGCTGACATGGCCGACCAGAAATATTGTGAGTTCCTTCGCGTTTCTTGCCCCGTCACCGATTGAACAACATCAAGTCACAAGTACCGACAAAATTCGGATTTCTGGTATCTTACCGGCTTCGAGGAGCCTGATTCTGCCGTTATTCTCGGTAAGTGCTGTGACGGCGTGGGCTTGTACATTCCGACATGGAAATTTAACACTTTTCGACATTTTGAACTTGGACCCAGTAATGAGACATGCCCACCGACGTCGGAATCAGCAAACAAGATTGCTTCGTTACAAAACACCGGAGGAATAAATCCTCAACCTAGATTCAGGAATTCGTTTTTACCAAGTTCAAAAGTCTACGAGCAGTCGCGGGGAATTATGTGTGGAATAACAAGCCCACGCCGCGAATCTCTGCCCCCTTTCTCTGTACTGATGCCTTCACAGAGAAGAATTCGACTTCGCGTGGATATTCAATGACTTTGTTCGTTAACGAGAAGGATCCATCTGAAGAGAAATGGTCCGGCACCAGAACGGGAGTTCGCGCTGCCGGAGAAGCCTTTCGTGCAGACGATGCCCAGCCCATAGGATCCTTCCCTAAGCACCTAGGCTCAATAGCCTCCTCCTACTCACACATCTTTTCTGATCCTCAGTCTCACGAAGACGATCCTGCGCACAAAAAACTCCTCAAATATCTATCAAATCCTCTCAGGAAACGTGCTCGTGAGATAGACACGACCATGTCCACCATCTCTGGATCACGACGACGGCCGCTGAAGTCCAAAGTCGCGCCATTGAGAGCTATCAAAAGCGAAGCCGAAAGACGCGTCATGCGAGCCGCGGCGGACATCAGCGGACGCGCCCATGCCAAGGTAAAGACCTGTATATCTTTCTTTGGTGTGTTGTTTCGTTGAAATAGGCGCTTAGACCATGCGGTTCACGCATCCCGGGATGTCAGAAGCAGCGTTGTGTGCACATTTTGAGTATCTGTGTTGCCTAGATGGGGCTCAGCGTCTAGCTTACGTCCCGGTCGTTGCTTCCGGGTATGTTCCTTTTCACGGGATGTTCACAGTACCGATGCTGAAACTTTTTGTAGCCCGAATGCTCTAATCATACATTATACGTCAAATAATATGCCAGTCCAAAACGACGAGTTACTTCTCATCGATGCGGGATGCGAATACAAGTTGGTGTGCCTACTCGATTATGATTGGTGATGCTTATCTTCTTCTTCCAGTGGCTACGCGTCCGATATCAGTAAAGTACCCGCAGTTTCACTAGATACCTATCGTGCTAAACTACTCTCATTTCAGCACGCACGTATCCTGCCAATGGGACCTTCACGAAACCACAGCGTGATCTATACGCAGCCGTCCTTTCTGCACAGAAAGCCCTCGTTGCGTTGTGCCATGAAATTGCCGGAGAGACCTTATCCAGCCTTCACGCAACATCATGCCGACTTCTCCGGGCTGAACTTGCCCAGATCGGTTTTAACGTCAGTACATCTGATCTGGCGAGGGAGTTGTATCCGCACTCCTTGAGCCATCCAATTGGTATAGGTTCGTACATACTGTTTCTCTCACTTGATTGTCCCTGTTCAAGTTTTTTTTTACATCTTAGATCTGCACGAGTCACATACCATCAGCCGGGCGGCGCAGTAAGCGAATGCATCTATTTATTCTCTTCGCATATTTCTAACCGCTAGATAATAGTCTCCAAGAGGGTATGGTTATCACGATTGAACCCGGTACGGGATAATAGGCGTCTCCAGATTCTGCTGCCCCTCATGACATTTCTCCCGTCAGGCATCTACGTTCCTCCGCTCCCTCAGTATCCGAAGGCCTTCCATAATATAGGGATCAGAATTGAGGTTAGTTCGTCGACCCTCGTTGTTTATTCCTGTATTTTATTGTCTCCAGGATGAGGTCTTGGTGGGCAAAACGGATCCCATCGTACTCACCGTATCTGCCCCCAAGGAAGTGAGCGGAATCCTATCCTTAGGTGCCTCCTCTGAGCTGACGGCTATGATGATAGATTGTCGACGTTGAGGGTGCTTGTCAGGGTCTGTTAGGACTAGAGCCTTACTAGAAGTATAAAGGCAGATTCCCGCCACATTCAAGTGCACAGAAGACGAATCTCCGTCGTCCTTTCTGACGCTTCAATCTCGCACTGCCACCATCTCCGCTCTTTCCGCTGCTTGCGCGCGGGCGCCTGAGGCGACGGCCTTGAGGGTAGAGAATCTATCTTTGTACTCCTTTTGTTTAATTTCCTGCACTTATTTGAAGAGCCTTACTCTATTCCAACCATGATCACCAGGCAGTATGAAGGCAGTCAGGAAATAATGAACGACAGTGAACGTCCGGGTTGTTGTAACAATTTTGCAACTGCATTCCAGAACTGATCCGTCGGAGCCAGACTCAATATCGAACGAGGTCCTTGATTCTTGGGCGGTGAAGATATATAAAATACATAGAGCCGCGGCTGCGTGCGATCCGGTGTTCACAGTGCTCCAGCCTTGGCCTGCGCTAACCGCTCATCCCACCACCTGCCATCAGAGTCTGTTCGTGTTTGCACCCTAGCGGAACCGTCTCCCCTATTAAGCCATACCCATCTACAGGTACGAAGGTCAGCGCTTAGAATGAATGGAAGGTCGGCGGCGCTCACTTGTATCGTAAAGTGGTCGTGACGACAGGGCCAAACCTCGCACTAAGATTATGACTACCCTCCCAAAGCCAGATGTCGTCCCTATCGCCTTGACAGTTACTAAAAAAAACAATGTTAGATCGTGACAGAAGATTCGATGAGGGCACCCTACAAGTGCAAGACGCCAGGGCTCATCAGCGTGTGTTCTTCTCCACTTCCGTCCAGCACGATTTGTCGTCCAATATGCTCCTCCTCCGTCATATCCTCCTCAAGATCCTCACCAAAATGGCCCAAAGATAGGCCCAACTGCTGCCGACAGGTGCTGACATCCCATCGCATCGACAGGTGCCTGAACATCGTCGGTCTGTAATACCAGATGACATGAAATATACCCTGATCGGCGAAGAATGGATTGTAGGGATCAAATGACACCGTTTCATCGGCCATGGGACTCGGTATCCCATCACTTATTCCTCGAGCGAACGGCATAGCAGCTAAAGAGGATTGCTCTGTTTCTGGGAGGAGGCTTGAAGGCATGAGCATGGCGGATGGATTACGCATGAGGGCAAGGTTCATGAGCATGACACAGCTGCAGATCTGTCCCGGGTGAGAGGTAGGTCCTAAGGTGGGGAATGACATGAGTGTGTGGGCCCCGAAATGTTTAAAGTCATTCCACTGGAAAAGGGTGTGAATTTGGGTAGTAACAGAGGACTGGACATACGTACGAGCTCTAGAGGATCGACGAGGAATATCATATCGGTATCAATGTATATCGTTTTGTTAATGTCTACGAGCAATTCATGCATGAAGACCTTGGTGAGGGCGCTCCAGTTCTCTCCTATGCCAGCACGGTGGCCTCGTTCGCGTACGCGTTCAGAGGTTAGAGGGTAATATGTTACCTGAGAATCACGTCGCCACATTAGGGCATACAAAGAAGAATTCAAGTTACTGACCTGGATGTCATAAGCCGGTCGTGTGAACAAGGTAAACTTCTTTTCCAGATACGGGATATTATCCTGGGTACATATGAGGTGAAAGTGCAATGGCCGACTCGTGTGCATGATCGCAGACTTTATCGCGACGCTTCCTTCATGTGCGAAACTTTCGCCCATAAGAACGAGGGTGATCACTATGGGCTCAGGTGGAGGTGGAGGAGCTACTAGAGTCAGAGGCCCCGCTGGCGACGGGCAGACCAAGGAATTTGCGTCAAGGGAGAGACGAGACCATTTGGCAAAAGAAAGAATAAGAACGAAAGCAATGGCGCAGAATGCATATATCCTGCAGGGCCTGAACATGGGGAAGAGAAAGAAATAAAAAGGCCAAGATGACACTCCTGAGTGCCGTGCCTCCCATGTCCAAACGTAGTAGTTCCGATCGATCACTCCCATGTTTGGTTGTTTGGTTCCTTCCCGAAAGCAGTTCGAGACCTTGCACGGTCACGGTCATGGTCAAAGGTAGTTATTCGGTTACGAACTTTATACCATTCACGACTCATATATAAATTACAGGATATGGCTTTAAACCCATCTTGCCTTCAATGGCTAATCTAGAAACCTAAATTAATGGGAGTACAGCCTAATACAACGACACCACTCTGTGGGTCAAATTAGTCCTCAGGCTTCTTCGGAATTCGTATTGATACCCACATAGTTTGTACCCGTGCAGCAGGCGAGTTGATTATTGCACTGAAAGGTCCCGGGACCGATGACCGTTACGGGGTCGCAAGTGACGCCGCTTTGAAGCACGAGTCAGTTTTCATTAGTGCATCAAAGGATAAACATACACGTCGCCGGTCAGACCAGCAATAGGAATTCCAAGCAAAGCCAGGAGGGTCTGAGCCGGTTCCTGCTGAGGCTAAAGTTCTTCGTGGTCATTGTCTATTCTTGCAAGATTGGATGAACAACGCACAGACTGGACGTATCTACAGCACTGGAGCGAACCAATACTACAGCTGTCTCTGGCACCTATGGCTGAGCTCACTGCTGCTGGAAGGGTGTTCACTGCTGCAAGAGCGCAGAATAGGACGGATGAACGAGGAAGCATTGCTTGGACCGTGGTAGGATCCTCTTACTTGCTTGGCGAGCTTGATTCTGAGTAGAATTGGTATGTTTTCTTCTTATTTATATTTCTCAACTTCTGAGTGACCTCAGCCCCAAATCCGAGCAAAGATCTCTTCAAGCACTCATTCTGACAGGCACTCCCAATCAGCGACTTTATCTGATAGACGTTTGAAGGACAGCACGATCACGAAATGTAGGTAGCCCCGCTTTTCAGTAAATTTCAGGCACCCGAGTCTTTGTGGCGCCCTCTGTTCAGCCCGGTGTCTATTCCCGCCCAAGGTGCTAGCTTTTCGTTAGTATCTATACGCTGGAATCTAGTGCCAACGCCTTTGTTAGCCCTTGAAATATTCTATAGGGATACTTGACTTTCTCCTCTTCCTCAAGAGGATTTAAACAATCATTTGCGACGCCGTACGTACGCTTCAAGTCACAGGACGAACTGATGTCTCATCAATGCTTTAAAAAAGCAACGAAAAGGTGACTTTCCATCTCATGACTTACTTCGTGTAGTCTCCTCAGACGTTTTCCCTTATAGACAGCCACCTCACGCTCTCCGTGACAAGACGCCACCGTCTAGATGTTTACCTCATGACGGTGGAGTGCAGAAATCCTTGGCCGACGACACTGCTTTAGAACATGCCCAGGATAACTGTAGTGTGTTATATGGCAAGTTTGCTTTCAGGCGATTATGTGATTACAAGAAATCAATGAATTCTCATTTCTGGCTCTCAGCAAAAATATTTTACCAACCAGGTGAATATCGTCTGGCGATGGAAAAAGCCTAGCACCAAGAATTCTTATACTTAGAGCGCGGATTCTTCACCTTTTTTTAATCTTCGATTGTATCCCAAATACAGACCAAACCATTGCCAGATCCTGCAATGTATCCATTTGCCGAGGACACCTTATCAATTCAGCCTCTGAGTAAAAATAGTTTGAAGCTCCGTGCTGCATGCTGCAATAGCACCACCATTGAAGGGTCAACACCCGACTTCACATCAAAATTTAGTTCCAGACTTATATTTTCAATAACCGCATGGCCCGTACAGGAAATACACAGGTAATGTATTCGAAAGAAATGATACATTCGAGTCGTTTCACGCTTACAGTCTCACAGATTCATTGAGGAACCAAAGTGACGGGAGTACACCCCAAGACAACGACGCCATTCTGTCTACAGCTTCAGCACAAAGGGATCGCTAGACGTGTATGGCGTTACTCACGCGGTAGACCTTACCCGTGCAGCAGGCGAGCTGGTCAGCACACGCAGAGCTCTCAGTGTCGCCGAGGGTCGCCACAGGAGTGCAGTTGATGCCGCTTTGGGGTACGAGTCATTATCCTCAAAGTGATTTCAGGACTGTGACATACATACATGTCGGTGGTTGTATTCGTAACAGGAATTGCATACGCTTCGAGGTAGGTTTCAGCTGGGTTATCTAGAGGCTGAATGGTCGTCGTTGTCAAATAACAAGTGGACTGCAAGTGAACAACTGACCCCCACGTATTTGCAACATTCTAGCGTACCAGTGGTACAAGTGTCTCCGACAACCACAGCCGAACTCAGTGCCGGAAGTATGCTGGTGGCAGCCGCAAGGGCGTATAAGAAGGTAGAGGCGCGGGGGAACATTTGTTTCTCGTCTGAGGGTTGCTCGGTGAGTCCTCGCCGCATTTTGAATTTATAGTTCCCCGACTCCCAGGCTATTTTGAGTCCCAGAGTGAAGTGCTCAGTTTGACGGGCACTCTGGGCCAAAAATAGAGTCTTGAAAGACAGAACGGTAGTGAAATAACACAATACCTAGTCCGCCTCCAGTGGCGGCTCAGGGCGGCTTTAAGGGTCGAGATGGAAGCTATGATTCTGGCTTCCAACTGGAGTGGGTGCGAATGGGTACGTTGTTCCCCATTAGACATCGGAGAGATGTTTCACGATGACAGAAATGGTCGAGTCATAACGAGAAGTACCTTGAAGCGATGGTTTCAACGATGTTAGTTAGGGGGAAATATTCGATGACATGCGATGCAAGGTACGTCGTATTTTCGTCCCCTCAGCCACCAGGCCCGCTGAATTTTCCCCACGGCCTGTTGAAAAGATACAGGTATATATAACTTGACTCGGTTTCTGCGACGCCTATCATATTAAGCTCAGTGGTGGGTCTCACGACTTACTTGATTCTTGAATTGTTTCCTAGACTCAGGTAGGCGGTTTACGTGACGCTCAAGGTATATACACCGCAGTTCGTCGGTCCGCGCGCTCTGATAGGTTCGAGAGATGATACATCTACCCTCGCTGCCCGAAAACGCGTGTTATTGCACGATGACAAGGTCAGCGGAGGTCAATCATTATGACCAAAGATTGACACACATTTGTTCCTTCACGAATAACCGATACAGACAACACAAGATAGATGTCCGATTGGATGGACGAATGCAATTCAGACCCAGGTTGACGGGATTACAGCCCAACGCAATAGGACCGCTCTATGGGAAAATACCATCGCATGGACACAATGTGCACCTTGTGTTAGCATTACTTACGAAATTGTTGTTTTCACAGCGTACGATCTGGTCAGTACATTGAGAGTTCCCGATACTGATGATCGTTATGGGGGTGCAGTTGACGCCGCTTTAGAACGCAAGTTAATAACTTCAGCTATGGCCAATTTATGGCGCGTACACTTTACCAGTCAGACTTGCCACAGGGATTCCAAGCAGGCTGAGGATAGTTTGGGTCGGCTCCTCCCAGGGCTATGGGAAATGTCAGTCACTGCCTGTAGTTTCGAATGGTTGGAGCACATCTTGGACGGATTTGCAGTACAAATGACTGCTGGTATCGCAAGTTCCCAGTGATTTGGTCGCCGAAAAATTGTGATGGGAAGCGTGCTAGTAGCCACGAGAGCTGAAGGTCCGGGTTCTTAAGTGAAATCTGCGAGAGCTTTATTTATCTCCCCTTCCTTCCTCAAGTCTGAGTTACCGTTGGTCAACGATAAATGTTTGAACGACGATAACGAGAAATGAAAGCACCCAGCACAGTTTCTCAGGAATTTCAGGGAAGTGACGATACCCGACAGTGTCACTCTCCGTATTGTAATGACCATCTCCGGAGCCTTGGGCATTTCTCCTACATTGTGTAAGAATACTTTACAGGCACAGATCTGCAATCGAAGGAGTTAGAAGCGTCGACCAGCTTAATTAGTATCCATCATTTGACCTCAAAGAAGGCGAAAGGTTCCTAGAGCCACAGGTCAGAATGCCGGCACGTACGAGCTGAAAAGCTCTTATTTTACTTTGTACCCCTTGTGCCATTTCTCCGGCTGCTTACAGGTCCATGAATGGAATCCAGGGCCTGGCAATAATTTCACCCAAATAATACGTCCGTCTAGGACTAATCACATTACATTATTGTCTCAGTGACACGAAAAATGACTACCGCGAGTACAAGTGCTTGAGTTTATGCATACAGTTACAAGAAACAAAATGACTGCTTTAAATACCAAATAATCTGTATGCCTAACAGGGTGGGACAGGGCTCGTAGCCACGATCCCATTCGCTAGTTCGATCTTTGCCCGTTCGCGCAATTCCCGCCGAAGGATCTTTCCAGCGGCACTGGAAGATGAACTCATCAGCAAGAAGGTCAAGTACTATATACTGCTACAACTCACCTTTTGGGAACGACATCGATAACTACAACACCTCCACGCAAGTACTTGTGCCTTGCAACCTTGGATTCAATGGATTTCGCCACTTCTTGACCAAACGCAATTTTGAGCTCGTCGGTTGTGACTTTGTGGGGTTGCGCATGGACGACGTACGCCCTGGGGAGCTCGGTGGCCTCTTGATGGTCATACACACCGATGACGGCAGCATCTGCAACTTCGGGGTGGCCTAGCAGAACACTTTCCAGCTCGGCGGGAGGGACTGAAGAAAATCTAGTTGAATAACACGAAGAAGAAAAGTAAGTATCGGTAACTTACCTTGGAAGCCCTTGTACTTGATCAGTTCCTTCACCCTGTCGACGATGAAGAAATGTCCCTCCTTATCCCTGATCGCGACGTCGCCGGTCTTGAACCATCCGTCCTCCGTTATGGTGTGTCTCGTCGCGGCCTCGTTATTGAGGTATCCCTGAACGCAAAAGATTGACATGGAAATCAACAAATGAGATTAAGTAGCAACGTACCTTCATGATGGTTGGTCCCTTAATCCAGAGCTCCCCAGGCTTGCCTTCCTCAGTATCGACACCTTCATCCACCAGACGCGCTTCCAAGTTCGAGAGCAGAACACCTATGCTACCAGTCTTATTCGCAGCATCGGCCATCGGGAGCAAATGCGTCGTCGGCGAAGATTCTGTCATACCGAAACCTTGCACGACTGCAACATCGGCGTTCATAGAACGGAAGCGCTCAGTGACCTTTCAAAGGCTTCATCAGATTACTTCAGGTAAAAGGGAAACCCCTGAACCTACCTGCTTCGTCAAATCAGGACCCAACGGGGCTGCTCCAGAAATCAAGAGTTTGAGGGCCGAGAAGTCGAATTTTTGGACCACTGAAAGCGGTGGTGGCTGTTAGTTGGGCTATGGGATGAGAGACTAAGGCATACCGGGGTGCCGGGAAAGGAAAACTAGCACTGGCGGAACAACAAGTACGACAGGGATCTTATACTTCTGAATATTGCTGCAAAACTGCACAGGGTCGAAACGAGGCATAATGTAGCATGGATCACCCATTTTGATATTCAGGAAAAGAAGCATGACGGAGCCTGGAGAGGTCGGTGAGACGGGTGTAGTTCAACATCAAAGCCATCAAACACACCATATATATGATAGAAAGGAAGGAAACCGAGCATCGATCCGCCGATTTCATGAGGATATGATTCGTTGACGATGTCAACGACGGAGGTGAGATTCTGATGTGTTGTCTAGATTAAATGGATGAGCTATTTACGTCAAAGTAAAATTGCAATACACTAACCTCTACACCCTTGAAGGGTTAGGTTGATGATCATTAGCATTGAGATATATGAATGCAACAGTAGTATAGTTACCTTGGGCTTCCCTGTGGTTCCCTGCATGGATGCCAGAATTAGTAGGTATGGATCCCCAAAAATCTAGCCTGGCGGCACTCACGGAGCTGTAACACAGGAATGCAGTTTCATGGGCGAGATTCCCGTCGAATTTCTCCTCCTCTTCCAAAGAGCCGCTCGAAAGAAGGTCCTCCATCCGTGGAAGTCCTGCGGATTCGGACTTACTAGCGGCATCCGGTCCGCCAGCCCAGGCCAAGCTGTTGCTGAGCACGATGATCCGCTTCTCGCCCTCCTCACCGACACCGATTTCCTTGAACATGGCGCGAACAGTCGGAAGTCCATCTTCTGTGGAGAAAACGAAGTGGGCCCTGCTGTCAGTGTACTGATGAACAAGTTCATGGCTCGTGTACGCGTTATTCGCAAGGGTGCAGCGAAGGCCGGCAGAAAGAGCTATGGTATACGTTAACGACAGAACCTCAAAAGAATGCAGGATTACGGCGCACCTCCGAGAAGAATAACGGGATAATTTAGCGAGTTGGGCGAGAACACGAGGACGGTATCTCCACGATTCGCGCCTAAGTTCTTGAGACCATGGCCAAGGGCGAGACTGAAGTCCCTCAGCTGCCTACGATTTATCGTCGTTCCCGAGGGCGCATCAGTGAACGCGGGTAGCTCTGGAGCGTGTCCTCCAATGAGTTCACCATCTTTGGTCAATAGATGAGTGAATATCGAGTGAGAGAAGATGGGCACAGAGGGCGCAAGCGATGGGTAGGTCTTCACTGGCGTAGACATCGTTCTTTGGGGAGGCAAACTCGAGGTAGGGCGAAGACATGGTTTTATACTTTGCAGGGACGCAGCATCTCGTAATCGTGAAGGGTTCAAGGCGATCGCGGCTTTCCGAAATATTTGATTGCAACACGGCACCGGTCCCCGCTCGGGACACTCGTGTTCGCAATTAACAGCGTCCCGCGCATATCGTTATTCTTGCTGTTTCGTATTCCGTAGCTCGACGCATTGCATTGAGAAGCGCTTTGATGCCCACCTTCATTAGACGAAAGAAACGCATAAATGCTATTTTTATGATTACCCATACTTGTACTCTGATTTCGCTGGGGAAGGGACGATATGATATAGCGATGTAGCCTTAGTACACCCGTGGCTTGGGGTAGCCGGTGGCCCCATTGTCCCGGTTGTTTCTCCCCATACCGACTCATGAGCCATGCAGGTTTCTTAGGTATGAGAAAGCCAGTTTTCATAGACTGCCTATAGCTGATCCGCAGTGTTTCGTCATCAGAATCAGAATACGCATCTAGTAGTATTCAGACCATAGCCGGTCTGATCTCCATACTTTTTTTATATGCCAAAGTCGCGCAGCGGTTGGGTAAAAATTTGTTGCATATCTTGTTGAAACGCATCAAAGAATGGTTGAGCGCATAAGTTTGGGGTCGACCACGGTAAAACGTTCTACGCGGTACTGGGCGCACGCGCTTGCTATCTTGATACCGGGGGCAGACATACTGTTAGTGATTGCCATCCCCGAGGACATAATCGGTCTGATTGGCGACAAGTTAGTACTTGTACATAGTAAACGTTTTCAAGAAGGGAACTCAACCGCCGTATGCGATTATGTCGAGATGGTGCACTGTGCCATCAGAGTAGACAGCAAGGAATCGCTGCACTCTGAAACGACACGCACTGCGGCCATCTGCATCTTTGCGCCCTTATGGCCAGGAGAACAATAATCCTCCTAGCGTGCAAGCTGAACTATGGCCGATAATGAAAGTGCGACTTCGGTCGGCAGGGTCATGATTCATATCACGGGGGTTTTGAAGGGTAAATCCTGATCAAAGAATCAAGGAACAAAGAAATAATTTATGGCGCCGCGCTTAACTCTTGCATTTTGTACAGGAACATCTCGACAGCTTTTCATCAAGTCGGACTGGACAAACTGCCAATATGTGATTTGCAACAATTACAAAACGCTGATACAGCTTGGAGGTCGCATACATGACCCTCGCAGACTCGGGCACGAAAGTCTATGTGAAATCGCTAGTACAAGTTAGAGGGTTAGATTGCAGTTTAGAGGGATCCTTGAGGCAGGCAGTTATAGTATTGGGAATTGTCCTCTTGCATGTACGCGGGCGCGAGAAGGGAACACAGAGGAAATTTGGATTGGAGAATCGACCTAGACATTGCTTTCAGGGATGATATATGATACCAGAGGCTGGTCGTCGTCAGGTTTGCCTTGACACTTGAATCACCATGTACGCCTACAGGGCCGCTATGATTATCGTCCTTGTATGTCCATTGGGCTTCTTTGGGGTAGCTTCGTCGTCGTCATCGGTATGGGAAACCGTTGGCAACCGTTTAAGACGGATGGATCAGTAATTCTCTAGCAGCATCCTTTGTAGGTTTAATCCATGATCTAGAAAACCAGCGCATAAGAGAGCTTCATATAGAGAAGTGAGAACGCACCCCGTACGAGAGAAAGAGGTGTACGGCAGGTGATTTTGCACAAGAAACCTAGCATCCTTCGCACTTGTTTACCATCCAGCAGCCATTTTTCGCACTCTTTGATATTGAGTTCTTGACAGTCAGTTTAGAGAGTTCGCACAGGTCGATAAAATCGTGTCCGTGGTCATTGAGAATCTGCGTTACATGGACGTTAGAACCAACGGACTGTTTATTATTTAATTTAATAAATACAAGAGTTTAATGATTCTGTATATTAGTCATGAAAACCCTTAACGCGTACTTTCAACTTAGAAAATTCCCTATTCTCTCGTCTTGCCTTCCAGGACGTTAATACCACAAGATGTCTGGGCAAACACCCGTTTTTGTTATGAGTGAGCTTCCTTCTTTTTCTGTGCTCTGCTGTTCTGACCAGGCTCTTTAAGATACTGCGCCTGAACGGCAGTCAGGACGAAAAGCCCAGATCTCAAATATCACTGCCGCCAAGGTTCGCTCACTAACTCTGTACCGCAGTGCAACAGCTTCTAATTGTCTCTGAAGACTGTTGCAGATGTTATCCGGACGTGTCTCGGCCCAAAAGCCATGCTTAAAATGATCTTGGATCCGATGGGAGGCATATTGTTTGTCTTCCTTGCCTTTCGTTCCATTTTGTCGCTGATGAACTGTCCACAGACTTACAAATGACGGTAATGCAATTCTTCGTGAAATAGATGTCGCCCATCCAGCTGCGAAAAATATGATTGAGTTGAGTCGTACTCAGGATGAAGAATGTGGAGATGGAACGACGAGTGTAATCATTCTTGGTGTGTCTTCTGCTACATTAGACTGCTCTGGGTTTTCTCATATCTCCAAGCCGGGGAAATTCTTGCACAGTCCCTTGGGCAGCTCGAACGCAACATCCACCCTGTCGTCATCATCTCAGCGTACAATAAGGCCCTCAAAGAGGCGCTCGAAATCATCAAGCGGATATCGGTTCCCATCGACACATCCAACGATGAAGAAATGCTAGCCCTCATTAAAACGTCGATAGGCACCAAGTTCGTCATGCGCTGGTCTGATCTCATGTGCAAACTGGCCTTGCAGGCTGTACGGACGGTCGCTCAGGAGGAAAATGGCCTGAAAACAGTAGACATCAAGCGTTATGCGCGAGTGGAGAAGGTCCCCGGGGGTGAGATTGAGCAGAGCAGAGTGTTGAGTGGTGTTATGCTGAACAAGGATATCACGCATCCCAACATGCGAAGACGTATCGTCAATCCTCGGATTATACTTCTCGATTGTCCACTGGAGTATAAAAAGGGCGAGAGTCAAACTAACATGGAATTTTCCAAGGTTGAAGATTGGGAGAAAGCACAGGCTATCGAAGAAGAGCAGATACGGCTCCTGTGCGACAAGATTCTGGAATTCAAGCCGGATCTGGTGCTCACAGAAAAGGGCGTCTCAGGTGTGCCGGACTTTCTTCATTGCCAATGCACGCCCTCACTTCAATCATGCTAGACATCGCCCAGCACTTCTTTATGAAGCATAATGTCTCTGCGATTCGCAGAGTAAGAAAATCGGACAATAATCGTATTGCTCTCGCCGTTGGTGCGACCATCGTTAACCGAGCAGAGGATCTGCGGGAATCCGATGTCGGCACTCGCTGTGGTCTTTTCAACATTGAGAAGATCGGTGATGAGTACGTAGCCATTTTGCTTCACTTTCTAGTATCTCATTTCTTTTCCAAGATATTTCACTTTTTTGACAGAGTGTAACAATCCTAAAGCTTGCACGATACTTCTTCGTGGCCCATCAAAGGACATTCTCAACGAGATCGACCGGAACCTCGCTGATGCCATGTCAGTCGCGCGGAACGTCGTTTTCAACCCTCTTCTCGCGCCTGGTGGCGGTGCAACGGAGATGGCGATCAGTGTTGGTCTGCATGCTAAGGCAAGAAGTGTCGTGGGTGTTGAAGGATGGCCCTTCAGAGCCGTAGCTGATGCGATGGAAGTTATTCCTCGCACACTGGTGCAGAATAGCGGTGGAAACGCTATCCGAGTTTTGACTGAGTTGAGGGTATGGCTTCGAGTTATTCTAGCATGTTCGTTTCTGATGCGATCCTTGTCATAGGCTAAGCATGCGGCTGGTGAAAACTCCTGGGGTGTCAACGGTGATACAGGCAAACCGGTTGATATGAAGGTGTATGGTTTGTACGAGTCGGCAAGCGTCAAGGTAATACCTGTCCCTATAATGAAAATGCGGTGCTGACGTGTTGGATAGATTCAGACGTTGAAGACCGCCATCGAGGTAAGGAATGGATCTACGTGTTCATATCTGGTATATTAACTCCCTTTCTCGTAGGCTGCTCGGATGCTACTCCGCGTGGACGATGTGGTGCAAGCTGTGCGGAAAGAAAGAGAACAAGGGCAGGGCGCGCCGCCTGAAGAGATGATGGAGGGTTAATTGACTGAATGTATGTATTCCTTGTAGCTCGAACGTGCCTCTTTGAAAAGGGTCCATATCGTTACGCCGTTAGACGCGCTGCCAATTATGAGACGCGTTCATACTGGCAATGGCCGTACATCCAGGCACTATGTACCCTGCACGTCAAGTTTCAAGTTTCAAACTGGAGCCGGCTTCAAACTGACAGTTCACCCTCATGGATATGGTATAAAGATCGGAAAGACAAGTGGCTACTTGATCCATACCTTTTTCCTCTCGCTTTTCCCATGTCTATACAGTATAGGCAATGAGTACCCCGGAAAGTCTGAACGGTAGACCGCTGCCACCAGGTTGGGTTCCCCATTATGATGAACAGTGAGTACAACTGCCCCATCCCTCTGGAATTTGTCTTCTCATGTCTATGTCAAGGGGAAACGTCTGGTAACGTCTAAGGCGTGTAGGATTTTGCGGGGGCTAACTAGGGCCAACTCCTATGTTTTACAGGTTTGATATCCAGAGAGACGATGAAGATTCGTATCAATCACAAAATAGATCCGTACCACGAACTCCTTCGCCTCCTATGGCCGCGGCTACTCCCCAGAAACCTTTGAGCTTTGCTCAGAAGTTGTATGCCAGCGCGCTTCCTCCAAAATATAGTGATCAGCAGCCAAGTTCTCAAGACGCTACCGAGTCGTCTCGTCCAATCCCAACTGTCCACTCTGAAAACGCGACCGTTTCGAACAGCTCTGACACAGATCTTCCCGCGCCTCACAGAGCACAAACCCATCAGACTTCGCCTGCTCCTTCACGAATTCCGGAAAATTACCGTCATCAACGTGCATCAACCTATCCAGCTCCTACCAGCACTATAAGCCCCGCAGATGTTCGCACGGTATCTCTCATAGCGCGTCGGCCAGATCCGAGTGGAGAGTTCAAAGGTTATTCGACGCCAAACCCTAATGCAGTTCCTTCACATCCTCCTCAGCATAACCCTTCGCCGTCTGCCCCTCCGTTGAGACCACCCATTTCACATTACCGAACAGCGCCAGCAAGCATACCAGCACCACCGCCGCCTCCTCCGCTTCATGTAACTTCGCCTCCCACGATACCCTCTCGACCTCCAATTGCACATTACCCAACTACACCTAGTTCAGCACATTCTAGTGCACCTCATGCTTCGCCACCAACATCGGCTGTGAACACCAGTTTCCAGGTTCCTTCTCCGCCTCATTCATCACCGTCAACAATAGCTCGGTTCCCACAATCCCCACCGGAGTCTCAAAGACTTCCCCACTCTCCCCCCACTCTACTACCAACAGCGGGTTCCTACCAGGGCACTCCGTCTCTGCCACCCCCTCCTGCAACGGTTTCAGATAGATCATTACTGACTGACGTGGGGAAAATTGCCGGAAAAGCCGCATTGAAATATGTTGGCAGTGCCGCTCTGAGTTCACTCACCAGCGGAGTATCGAGTGGTGACGCTTTGTCTGGTCTCTCGACTATTTTCCAAGGTTTAAACGTTGGAGATACCCTTGGAGCGTTTGATATTTCGCAACTCCCGGGCATTGTGCAGGGACAATCAGGAGCCGACTACCAATCCATTGACGCTATCACTCAACAGGCACCTCAGCAGGCGCCTGGTGTCGACGATCAGTCTATCATAAACGAGCTCGCGAATCTTCAATTGAATCAAAGCTATCAACCCGCGGCACCGCCCGGCGGCGACTATCAAGCACAGCTACAAGCCATCACTCAACAGGCTCAAGCGAACTACCAAGATGCAATGAACGCGAATATGCAGCAGCTGCAGGATATCATGAGTATGTCCCAGCAGCAACAACAACAGGCATATAATCCTATGCAGGACATTATGCAAATGCAGCAGCAACAGGAGCAGCAGTCGATGCAGATGATGCAGGCACTACAGCAGCAGCAGCAACAGGCGACACAGCAGATGGCTAGTGCCCTGCAGCAGCAGCAGCAGCAGCAACAACAACAACAACAACAACAACAAAATCCGTTCTCGTTTTCTAATTCGGGGGGACCTTCGCAGCAGTCAGCACCGCCGCCGCATCAGAGCACACATCCATACACCGGTCAACATTCACAACATCATAATGTGCCTGTCGGCCCGTCGGGACACCCATACCAACATAGCCATGGCTATGGACATCACGTACAGACGGTTCACCCTCATCCACATCCAGGCCATCATTCTGGGCATCATTTTTAAGGTGTGTACTGATTGTTTCATATTTTGCGCAGGCGATGATAACCTGGCTAGTACAGCTCTGTTTTCCTTTCTCTACGTGCTTTTCGTTTGCTTTGTGTGCTATATATATGTGAAATGCTGCTCCGTAAAATATGTATCGGCCGGTCCGTCAATTTCAAATCATTTCGCCACGACGTGACCATATCACGTGACATGGTCACTTAGTATATATATTATATGCTGTGACAATCGGACCCGGCGGAACGTGAAAATTGCTCGTCTCGCCCGGCGACCTCGGACCATCCAGGAATCTTATGAGTGCCCGCCTAGATTCCTTACTTAACTCTTGAGGCGACAGAAATTTCCATACGAATGCTAAGGCGAACGATGAGAACGAGAGGGCGATGATGCCCTGGATTGAGTCGTATCTACATATATCACAATGTTTTCGGTTTCTCGTCGTAATGATACGACTCGCTCAGCCGCGCCTCCCTCCATAATGCAATGGCCGTAAACGCTGCACCAGGCCCGACAGCAACAGAGCCGACCACAATCCACACCGCCAGCCCAAGCACCTGCGATACGCTTCGAGCAAACCACAGAGAGCCGAGAAGGCAGCACCCAACTCCCACAGCGAAATCCCATTGGAAGAGGTTGGCGGTGTGCCACAAGACTCCTTCAGTCGGCGCTATTGCATATGATGCTGGGAGGAAGCAGGCGAGGAAGTCATCCAGCGACGTGAACTTGGAAAGGGCGGACAGATGGAGGGACGATGCCACAAGAAAGGCGCCGATATATGCTGCTTGGACGGTACGGAAGCCTGACTGCGAGTGCACAGTAGGGGGACGGAAGAGGAGGTGTATGCTCCCTGCAATGAAGTCAATGATAGGTGCAAACTGCCAGAGTCCCGTAATTCTTGGGTCTTGCATGGCGACCACTGCCACCGAAGGGATGATCCATCCTATGAAAAGTCCAAAGACCGTCGCCTCTGCTTGCGCCTGTGTCATTCTCCCGCCTTTCTGCCTCTCCAAATTGCCTGAAAGGATCTGGTATACCCAGTAGAACGGCATCACAGCTGCAAATGTTACCAACTGCTCCAATATGCCGAATAAGACAGCCAAATGACTGGTGGTGAAACGGCGTCCTTTTCTTGCAGATTCGAAGGATTGAAACAGGACGGCAACCGGAGCGAGGGTTCCAATGAAGTAGACCAGACGGCATGAGCTCTGGCTTCATGGCAACATTGAACACCGAGACCAAGCCGCAAAGCTTACTGTCGAAGAGATCGTTGTTGGTGTGGCGAATGAAATTAGGCGATCCTGGCTTACAAGCAGGTCGAATTTCTGGGCCAAGAAATTTGATACTGGGCGAAATGTTTGTCACTTCGAGCACCGTGAGGGCAGGAAAGAGGATAAGAGGGACAACAACGTCGACGACTCGTCCTCGAAAGTTTTGGTTAATGTAAGTTTGGTAGCGCTGAATTTATATCCCGCCAACGACCGCGTGAGATAGAAGTTCGCTGCTTCCATGGCAGTTCGTGCCAGTTCCACTTGAAACGCCGTGCTTTGCGAGTCAATCACGTCTGGACTGCCAGGCTAAATATGTGATTCTACCACCCTTGCTCTCAGCTCATCCGAGACAATCGACATGGCGCGTGTCACTCGACAGTCGGTGCGCAAGCAACAGGAAGCTTCGTCCACGCCGACCACCACAAATCCTTCTTGCACCGAAAAGTCCCCCAACTTCTGACGGAGATCAGGAGGAGGAAGAAATCACGGTCGCTACGAAGAGAACAAGATATTCAAGAGCGTCGTCGAAGCGTAAGGCCGAAAGCGAAGATCTCGATAGTAAAACAAGTGAGAAATTAAGGCGAGGAGGCAAGCAGGTACCCAGACACCAGACGAAGCATTGGAGGCTATTGCTTCTCTCTGGGGTCTGGAATCGTCTCTCGGAACGCGCGAAAGCAGCAAACAGTTGCTGCGTCTTCTTGCGAGTCCGAATATGTTGCTGCGTGCGAGGCAACTAGGGAAGCAATATGGATCCGGGCGCTTCTTCAGGGTCTCAACCTTCTCTAAGAATCATCCACCACTCTACTCTGTGACAACAGCAACGCTATCGATCTCTCTTAAGACCCTTCGCTCCATGCTCATATCAAAGACATTGATATCAGATACCACTCCATACGAGAACGAGTCGAAAGCATCGATTCTAAAAATGACAAATGATCAGACTATACACATTGTTGCGACGGTAAATGGACCAGCATACCTCTTCAAATTGTCGAGTTTACGAAAGAAGTCCCAAGGATCATTGACTCGTCAAACCGAATCCAGGTCATTCGATACATTCACCACTGGTATACTACTATCTGTAGGAGAAGGCTGACTAGGTGTGCTGTCAATGGTCGGAATCATCGAATGATAATATCGAGATATGATCACCCTTGTCGGGGAGTGAATGAGATAGGCGGGGTACCCCCGCGAACAGTCAGCGAAGGAGATAATGAATCGTCTTCGAGAATGCGAAGCCTCGGCGATCAGCGCTGTCAGAGGAGACATCCAATCTGTATTTCGATTCTGAGCATTCCGAGGATCACTATTCACTATCATAAATGGCACGCTGAACGAACTGAAGAATGTTTGGGTTCACAATTTCCACACTTTCTGGAAGCTCATACAAGATCATAATGTGCCCGTCAGCCTGTCGGGACATCCATACCAACATATCCATGGCCATGGGCATCACGTACAGACGGTTCACCCACATCCACGTACAGGCCATGAGTCATTCTGGACAAATTCCGGTGGACATCATTTTTATTGCATTTTTAATGTGTACTACTTGATTGTTCGTGATTTCCTCAGGCGATGATAACCTGACTAGTACAGCTCCGTTTCCCTTTTTCTACGTGCTCATCGTTTGCTTTGTACACTATATATACATGAAATACTGCTCCGTAAAATATTGGATTGGTCGGCCCGTCAATACCGACATTTCGCCACGACGTGACATAGCACGTGATTTAGTCACCTAATAAATAAGGTTGCTGTGACAGTCGGACCCGGCGGAACGTGAAAATTGCAATCCACCACCCTTGTTCTCAGCTCACCCGAGAGACATCGACATGGCCCGTGTCACTCGGCAGTCGGTGCGCAAGCAACAGGAAGCTTCTTCCACGCCGACCACCACAAATCCTTCTCCCACTTTCAGTGCAAGAACGTCCTTGGTAGACAGTCCCCCGACCTCTGACGGAGATCAGGAGGTGGAAGAAATCAAGGCCGCCACGACGAGAGCAAGATATTCAAGAGCGTTATCGAAGCGTAAAGCCGAAAGCGAAGACCTCGATAGTGATACAAGTGAGAAACCAAGGCGAGGAGGCAAGCAGGCACCCAAACGCCGTGCGGTAGGAGGAAATCGTGTTTACGTCGAGGTGCCTGCGCGGGCAGCAAAGGCAAAGGGGAAGGCTGCTGTAAGCCTTTTCCCTCTGCTCTGCTGATCTGCTTGCTGACTCCTACTAGGTCGAGCCTCCAGCAAAGAACAAGGGCAAGGCCCCCGTGCGACCCAGAGCCACCGCCGTCAATGACGACGACCAAAACAGCGATTTAGAATACGATGAAGACCGAGATCTCGATGAGTCCGATACCAGTGGATCTGAGTTCGTTGCTTCAGATGATGAATCGGCATTTGAAGGCTCTGGAGGTCCTGGTAACGAGGACCACAGCGCCGCCGATTCCGATTCTGAGGATGAGGAAGCACTTATGTTGCAACTTGCCGTCCGTAACTCACTTAATGCAAACAGCGAGGACGCAGGAGAGTCCTCTTCTGCGTCAATGTCACCGGCAGCTCTTCGTGCTGTTGCCGCTGAACGCCGACTTACTCGTGCGAACAGGAGTATAGATGTCGATGATTCGGCCATGGAGATTCTTGGCGACCTCTCTTCCGAGTCTGATGACGAACAACTCTCTCGGAGAGGCAAAGTCAAAGGGAAAGGGAAAGGGAAAGCCAAAGCTTCTGCGGACCCTCCTAAAGTTATGACCTTCGCAGAATTGCGAAAGCTCCGCAGAGAGGCAAAAAACAAAAACCTCGAGGAGACCAAAGCGACTCGAATGGAAGAAAAGGCGATGCGGAAACGTTTAGGCAGGAGGCTTACCTATGTCAGTGTATCGTCCACTCAATTTACTCGCCACTGACATCCGTCATAGGCGGAAAAATCGACCATCGCTCTACATTACCATCACGAGGAGCTTTGCAATGTCTGGGGGAATTTGGAAGAATCTATACCTGTTGTTGTGCCCATTAAAGCCGACCAGCCTGCGGACATAAAGCTCACGCTACTACCATTCCAACGGGAGGGTCTGTATTGGATGAAACAGCAAGAGCAGGGCGTATGGCAAGGTGGGATGCTTGCCGTAGGTCTACTGTTACTCTTCGCAGGCTATGTAGCTTATGGCATTCCTATCCAGGACGAAATGGGGATGGGCAAGACCATTCAAATCATTGCCCTTCTGATTTCTGATAGAAAGAAACCGAACCTCGTCATCGCGTATGTGCTCTATCGGGTGGCTGTAATTGGCATACTTATAGGTTCTCTCGATAGCCCGACCGTCGCTATCATGCAGTGGAAGAATGAAATCGAAGCTCATACTGATGGCATGAAGGTTCTTATTTGGCACGGCCATGCTCGAGAATCCGATGTCAAAGAACTCAAGAAGTATGACGTGGTAAGTTACCAGCATATGCTTGTGACTGTTCGTGCTCTTAATGGCTGTATAGGTTTTAAGTACCTACGCGGTCCTGGAAAGGTTTATCTCCTCAACTTTTCTATAATTATATGAACCTGAATTCGTCTGATAGTTCTTTCCGAAAACAAGAGAAAGGCTTCGAACGTAAAAAGGGTGACCGTAAAATGCTCATCACTGAAAAGTCACCGGTGCATCAAATACAGTGGAATCGAATTATCGTGAGTGGCTGGTATCTTGATTTTAACAGGCACAAAATGAATTTCGTAGCTGGACGAGGCACACAATATCAAAGAACGCGCAACTAATACAGCTAAGGCCGCCTTTGAGTTACAGGGTAATTACCGCTGGTGTCTCTCCGGGACGCCGCTGCAGAACCGTGTGGGAGAATTGTACAGTCTCGTTCGATTTTTGGGTGGCGATCCATTTTCCTATTATTTCTGTAAGGCTCCTGCGTTTCTAGTATCTGTCACCCTGATGGCCCTTTGTCAGGTAAACGATGTCCCTGTAAATCACTGCACTGGCGATTCAAAGACAAGCGCACTTGTGATGGTAATGTCGACTCGCCATTTCCTCTCCCCCAACTTCTAAGGCGTTTACACAGATTGCGGACATAGCCCGATGCAACACGTAGGTGTATACATGTGTGACGATGGCCCACTCACAACCTCTATTAGACCTGTTTCTGGAACAACGAAATCTTGACGCCCATCCAGAAGCACGGAATGCAAGGACCAGGCAAACCGGCCTTTAAGAAGCTCAAGGTATTGTTGGACCGCATGATGCTGCGTAGGACCAAAGTATGTTTCGCTTCTCTATCTTCGGACCTTTTTTTGCGGGACTCACTGGGCATTTACAGCTCCAACGCGCCGACGATCTTGGCCTACCCCCTCGTACCGTCATTGTCCGCCGAGACTATTTCAGTCCGGAGGAAAAAGAGCTCTATACCTCACTATTCTCAGATGCCAAGAGGCAGTTTAATACATACCTGGATCATGGAACCATCCTGAATAGTAGGTATTCGTTGTTGCCTTGCATCTGGTGCTCACATCTCGTACAGATTATTCGAATATTTTCAGCTTGTAAGCGCGCGCCTGTCTTTTGGATCAACTGACGCTCACGTATATAGACTTACTCGTATGCGGCAAATGGCTTGTCATCCGGATCTTGTCATTCGGAGCAAGACTAACGCTAATAAATTTATCCAAGAAGATGAGAGCGAGGCCACCGTGTGCCGACTTTGTAATGACATTGCCGAAGATGCCATTCAGTCTAAGTGCCGGCACATCTTTGACCGCGAGTGTATCAAGCAGTATCTGAACACTGCTGTAGAGCAAAATGTAAGTCCCGATTTGACACTTCCGATACTTTCGCTAATGTCGCGCTCTAGCCGGCATGCCCCGTATGTCATCTGGTCTTGACCATCGATCTGGAGGCGCCTGCCCTGGAGCTGGGAGAGGAACAAGCCCAAGCGCGACAAGGCATTCTTGGCCGACTTAACATTGACACGTGGCGATCCTCCACGAAGATTGAAGCGCTCGTAGAAGAGTTGAGCAATCTGCGTATGCAGGATTCCACAACGAAGAGCCTCGTTTTCAGTCAGTTTGTCAATTTCCTTGATCTTATCGCTTTCAGGCTCCAGAAAGCTGGATTTACGGTACGTTTGTTTATTCTTGTTCTAGCGGTGCTTATTCTCATCATGTGGTACAGATTTGCCGCCTTGAAGGGACCATGAGTCCACAGGCTCGTGATGCCACCATTAAACATTTCAGTAAGTCTTGGAAGCCCATATCTCTTGGACGGGTCTCATGATTGCTGTTATGCAGTGAATAATGTTGATGTTACCGTGTTCCTTGTCAGCTTGAAGGCCGGAGGTGTGGCTCTGAACCTTACAGAAGCTTCTCGAGTATACCTCATGGATAGTTGGTGGAATCCTGCTGTAAGTAAAGGCTCTTTCATCTCTTAGTCATAATCAACTGACATAAAACAGGTTGAGTACCGTAAGTCTTCACAGTACCTATATCCTTAGCCCTTCTCACGGGCCGTGATCCAGAGGCCATGGACCGGATTCATCGTTTGGGACAACACCGGCCGGTGAAGGCAATTAAATTAGTGGTTGAGGATAGCATCGAGAGCCGAATTGTGCAGGTGCGGCGTGCCGTTGCTCTAGGCGAGAGGAGCGGTGATAACAACTTTAACCAGCTTCAGGAGAAAAAGTCGGCTATGGTCGACGCAACCTTGTCACCGGACGATTCTGTAAGCTGTCCTTCCTTCTGCTGATCAATAGCTGTTGCTAATTCATTGAAATTTTCTAGGCTATGGGCAGGTTAACTCCAGCGGATGTAAGTTTCTTCTACCTTGTGCCATTCATCTTTAGTAATTGTGGCTATGCAGCTTTCCTTCCTTTTCCGCGTGAGTTCTTCCTCTTTTCTCTATCATCATAATTGCACCACTCATTGCACCCTGATCGGCAGCTATGAACCTGTGCAACAGGAGCCACGCTTGGCGCACTTGGAATCTTGGATAGATAGAGTTTGCAGATGATAAAGTGGTCGTATAGAGTATAGCTGTAATGGAGAGGCCACATGGACTACTATTGAATTTCGCACAGGAACAAAAGAGAAAGTTGGGTCATTGTGCTGTAGGTCTCAAAAGTTTTACTCCATGAGAATTCTATTGCGGGTCTCGGATGGTATCGCATTTCTATATTTGGCCGCGAGTTCCTATATCAGAAGCGAAAATGGTGTCAAGTGTATCCCGGTTATTACCATCACCTCCACCCACTTCAACCAAATAGCTAACCCTTCAGTCTTACGCCGCAATGGGAAATTCGCCTTCTGCCATATACAAAGACACTGACATCCCACCCAAGTTCTCTGTCCGAGTACTTCCCGACGACAGTGATATGGTACACAGAAGGCGTGATTCAGCACACGCAGCATCGAATCCTGGCCACAGACGGAGCAGATCTGCTCATGCCACAGTTCGTCGCAGTAACGCTGATGATATCCCGCCACCTCCACCATATTCACGTACGCCACCTCGGTTGGATACTCAACTTTTGACTCCAAGCCGTTCAAGCTCGAATGTGAATCTCGCCCATCTATATCAATTCGCAGGCCAACGGCATTTCTCGTCACAGCCGTCTTCACCCTCAAGAAGTATGCTTATTTTTCTTGAGCCAACTTTTGTCTGTCTAATCTATCATGCTATAGCCAACCGCCGAAGAAGCATCAGCACGTCTCACTGGTTCTGGACTTGTTTTATCCTCTAACACGCATAACGTAGATTTCCGTACTCCCTATCGACAACAATCACTTGAAGATGCTCTTGAAATGTTGCGGAAGTTTGATACTGTCATTGTCCTAGACGATTCCAGTTCGATGCTTGGTCCTTCTTGGACTGAAGTACGTGATATTCTAGTTGGGGGAAACATATTCAAAGATTCATTCCAGGCTACAGAAGCTTTATCAACCCTGGCAGACATGGCTGGTAGATATGATGATGACGGCATAGATATCTATTTCCTGAATAGCCCACGGTTCGGAACACACATCAAGGTGACTCTTTGAGACCGTATCATGTTGCAGCAATATTGTAACTCCTGCCTTCAGACTGACGAGCAGGTCAGGGCGCTCTTGTCCTCTGTTAGTCCTAAAGGCGTCACACCTATAGGAGGGAGGTTAGATGACCTATTGGGAGATTACCTTCATCTCCTTGAGTCCAAGACTTATGAGGAGTTGAAGCTGATTAAGCATAGGAATTACATTGTCATAACCGACGGCCAAGCTAGTAAGCATATCATGGATGTAGTTGTGGACTTTCCTTACTAATTCACCATTGCACTTCAGCGGATGATCCCGCCACGGTCATTGCAGCTATGGCAAAACGCCTTGACAACGGACATTTTCCTCAGACGCAGGTATGACAATCTTGTTTAGGCAATTCTCACAGCTTAAAACATGTCATGGACTTGATGAATAGGTTGGTATCCAGTTCATTCAGATCGGTAATTCGAGCAAAGCTGCTCGATACCTAAGGGAGCTAGATGATGACCTTCGTAATAAGTACAACATTCGGGTCAGTTTCTTCTTCTGCTAAGCATCATAGCATCTGCTGATCAGATACATTCACAGGACATGGTCGACACGACTGAGCACCATGGACAACTAACTGGAGAATATCTTATCAAGGCCCTCATTGGAGGCATAAATCGTCGGGTTGACAACCATGGCGGTTCAGCTGTAATATACCAATAGACAAAGTTATGCTATCGTTTAGTTCCTTACTACATCTTTGTATTATATCATCTTGATTCTTGGAATTAGATGTCCCAGTCTTCAAGAGTGAATGCGATGACACCGAATGTGGCAGCAGCATCTCCTGTCCCTCCTGCCAGGCTCTCGGCCCCTCTTCGTACAAAGCGCACAAAGGCATCCAGCTCAGAGGACATCTTATCCAGCTGTACCCCCCCATCATCCATAGAAGAAGACATCGTCGAAGCTCCTACAGAAAAGGATGACTCCGGTGCTACAACATCTTCAAATTCTTCGTCAGAATCAGAACTATCACTGGCATCTTCCATAAACTGGGAAAAGCCAATGACATCCCTGCGTGCACGCTTCTGTCCACGCGTTCGTCGACGCTTCGTGATAAGGGAGTGCCGTGAGATGTCATGTGTGGTAGTGTCTCCTGCGAAGGCTACGAACATTTCACTGAAGTGCAAGGACATATCTAATATAGATATGATCGTGCGATGAAGCGCTGTTGTCTATGGAGATGTTAGCTTTGGCAACAGCTGATCTCTACCATAACACTGACGTTGCTCTGCAATAGGCATCGCCCTTGCAATTTATCCAGACTAGCGTGTGTGCGTGAGTTCAGGGGACGTTGCTCATTGTGGTACCACGTACTGTTCGTCGTGTAAACGTATCATTTCGTCCATCGATTTTGCAGCATGTATCGCCTCGTGGAATTTGAGAATTTGGACATGAATGACCTACATACCGTAATATCGTCGGAGGGATTATAAGAAACACAGCAAATGGAACGTACATAGGTCGTCAAGAAATTGAGAAGGGCGCTTTGGTTGGTCCGGTCAGTGAGCATACAGCTATGTGACATAAACAAAGGAGATACTTACTTCACAAACCAGCTCAGTCGACTCCGTATCACATAGAAAGTCTTGAGTTCGTTTCCCACTTTCCTATCATCGCCCCGCACGAGAATCCTCTCCAGCACGTTCTTTGCCCGTTTGATCTGCAAAAGGAATACAAATATCTCTCCATACACCTGAAGGGTTCTGGGCGTGAAGATGTACGTCAACGGGAATGGCACCGCGTATTCCAAGAGAAGACCGTCAAGGGCCTTTACAGTCTTTGCGGCAACCTTTTCCCGGCTGCCACGGTACGAGAACCGTACCAGTGATAACTGCACCCATTCTTTCGCACCAACGTGGGTCCCAGCTTCCACCACATCGTTGAAGGTAGCATTGAGGAAGTGGAAGTCGCTCCAATGCTGTTGAGTGTCCATCTAAAAAAAGCGAAGATCAAACAGCCCATCCCCTTGATGATGGTGAGAGGCACGGACTTTAGCGTAAAGGCCGTCACAAAAATGGCTCATGGCATCGCCTTTCATCATCAAAAAAAGATTCTCGATGGTTCCCAGGTGTCTCCATAGATCGCACTCCTCCACTATAGCGTTGGATAGCCAGGATCCCGTGATAAGGCAATAGGGCGCTAGTTCATCATGGATAAGACTGGACAGTGTGTCGATAGACACCGAGAACAGTCCCTGCGCTTCGTCCTGTCCTGTCTCCTTTGCCACAAGTTCAGCAAGCGGTCGCCAGTTCCACTGGACGGATTGATCCTGAGCTGTGTTAATACCAAGGGCCTTCAACAGCCCCACAGCCTTGCCAGACCCAAGAACAGGCTCAGTAATGTGCCGGAAGAACGTCGGTATGCCCTTCCTACTGCCATCTTCTTCATCTTCATACCTCAACGTATACCCTTCAGCCCAATAATCTGGGTCTAACAGCCCTACACCAAATGCTCCCGATCCAAGGCCGTTACTTTCGATGAAGAATTCATCATCCAAATCATCGACATCGCCGACACCCATGCCTTCCTTTAGCCACCGCCCCACCATCCCCCATAATGGCTCTGCACTCCTGATGAACACCCTCATGACCACGCCGGCCGCTATCCGTTCACCTCTCTCTAGGTGTTTCTGCATCGCAATGAAGAGATGGTCCAGCAGTGATGCCGTTACCGTCGATGGTGGAGCCTTGGTAGAATAGTCATCCCCAAATACCGTTCGCACCACGTCCAGCAAGACAAAGAATGACTCGCCAAATGTGTCTCGAATCTGCATTTCTAGGGAGAGCAAGCTTACGACCAAGCCATCATCAGAGGACACGCCGTTCGTTGCTTTGCATATCGCCTCCTCCTTACCGGCACACCAAGTGTCCCACATGCGTATTTCCGAATCCAAAGCATCAGCAAAAGCTTCAAGTGTTCGTGTCTTGGACTTTGAACCGCTGGGCGTCTTGAAGACATGGCTGATGAAATCACGAAGATGTTGGACAGAAGTGCATGGACGAGCCAAGGCCGTTAAAATTGATGCCTGAGATGCGAGAGACAGGTGGAGAAGTCGAGGAGTAGTCACGGATGTTCGGTACTCTCCATGTCGCCATTGAAGCATTATGTTCATGCGTCCTTGCAACGCAAACAGGACTTCTCGTACTGCGTCATGCTCATATACATATCGCTTTCTCAATGTATGAGCGCAGAAGAAAACATGAAGGTCCGTTACTTACGTCTTGAATATGTGACAACTCTGTCGGTAAGCCAAGCCCGTCTCTTCCTAGGACATTCTGCAATGTGGGCCCTGCTCTCTCGTGTGAGAATGTTCATGAACGCAGAGAAGCGACAACATACCTAGAGTACTTGCATCACCAATATCAAACTTTGTGCTGATGCCTTCGGTAGGTATCTTCCACTCAGTTCGCCAGTACTGTCGCGACTGCAGCTCCTCCACCTCTTTGCGATGAGATATCGACACCCGCACGTCGTGCGTAGGTTTACCGATAGGTGGTGAAGGCGAAGGCGATCGAGGAGGAGTAGGCAGCGACTCAGAGGATTCATCGAGATCCAAGTCTTCCGAGTCCAGCGAAAGCACTGATGAAACGTCGCTTTGTGAATCAGGCTCACGCCAATTCTTGACGCTTCCCGGTGGCAAGCCGTAAACGCCTTCCCAATGTTCCCCTTCAAAGGGCTCTTCTTCGAGGATTTTCTTCCATGTCAGAGTTTCGGGTTCTTTGGGAGGCTCTGTTAGTGAAATGAGGTACGCCGACGCATGAGCGAGGGTTGCCTCAGTGGGTGGACTGGCCAGAGCGAGCTAAAAGAGTTTAACGTATGCGCGTAGATATTCTGGTGACGCCTTACTAGTAACTGGAGGTGTGAGGGTACATGAACAGACTGCTCACAGTTAACACTCAGTCACTAACGTAGAGACGGGCATCGCACCTTTATTTCTTGATCCAAATCATGACCTTTCTCTACTTGCATTTTCAGCAATCTGCAGGATACTTGAAGAGCGTCTGCGGGAGCATCTCGGGACTGAATTCGCGCTTTCTGAACGTGTCTGAAACAAATATTCAGAAACAAGTAATGAAGAACAAAAAAGCCACTCCGACCCACGAATCGTCCGGTCTACTTCTGCTTCACCAAGAACAATACCAGGTTTGTTGAGCGTCATGCCCTCCGCACTCAGCGAGCGCGCTGCATACGCGACTTGTTCCCGGAATTTGTCCTGATCTGCATCGCCAATGACTCCTCGTACGAGATCTTCGCATAGCTCGGTAAGTCGCTGATGGTTCGCACGAGCAAGTCGTGATTGTGGTCGCTGTGTGAGACGAGAGTGGGGCCGAACAGACGCGCTCGAAGCAGGACGTGGAACGACGGTGCTTGCACTGGTTGGAAGTCGTGTCGATAGACTTGATGTCGGTCGGCTCGATGGCTGACGTCGGGATGCACTAGATGGTGGTCGTGGTGGACGATGAGAAGATTCCGCGCTGGCCGACGGGTGCATGGTGGACTGTGGTCACAAGGAATTTCAAAATCTATGATGTTCGGGCGACGCCGCGGTGGTTACTACTTGACAAGGAACATCATTATCATCGAACCCAAACAATCCTTCAAGCCCCTTCTTCTGATCAAAGGTGAAGAAATCATTTTCTGAGACGCCTGTTTTCTTTCCCGATTTCTTTCCGTTCTTCTGTGGAGAGAGTGGCTTGGGCTTGCTGGGTTTGGACGTTAATGGGCGAGGACTCGACTTCTCTTTCTTCGGCTTCTTCTTATCCATGCTCGCTTTGAGGTTCTTGAGCGCCGTCAAATCATCATTCATTGTTCTCATCTCGAGTGCGGCGATAGCGTCCAGATATGCATCACTAGCGATGGTAGGAAGGAGAAACATACGGGAATGCTCATTATCGCTGAGAGCCTCTTCGTTCTCTTCATCTTCACTGATTTCATGAAGAGGAGGTAATGCTTTCCATTTCGAATTGAAAAATCGCTGTAGTTCTATACCAGCTGTGTTCACTGGGATTCCCTGGGGATTGACCGGTCGACCTGTGACAATGGGAGGCGATCACTCGAAGACCAGTGTAGAGTTTTCAATGGTTTGACGCCAATTTTTCCACATGTGATGATAGCTTAGCGCTGAGACTCTGACTTCCACATATGTGTTGATGTCCACGGATTCACAGGATTGCCGAATCAATTATGATACGCAGAATTTGATTCAATACCCGCCTGTGCACAAGGTGCTTCCTGGCTTCCACCCCGCGCCATCGGCCTTGGGCAGTACTGTTTCCTTGCAATTTCTGCTTGCTCCGACGCATGCCACCCTTGGCTTTATACCTCCTTGAAGGGATATCTGAAGTCTGAAAATGAGGAATAGTGCGTACAGTTATTCTACTGCCACATTGAGTACTTACTCCAACGACATTAGCGTCTAGAATTGTAGACCAACCGCTTCCGCGGGTACGAAAGGATTCATCTCCGGATGCAACATCCAATTCGGACCAGAATGTCAATGGAATGGCACCTTGGGAATCTCGCAGGGAGATTTTATACCAGGATATCTCAAACAATGGGGGCCCCATCTCGGGGGCGATACCTGACTCGTTGTCAGAGTTGCAATTGGAACGACTCTCAACGTCGTCGGTTGTGTTTTCCGATAAGGCGTCGGATGGTTCTAATTCTGAGAGATCCTGGGACTCTGATCCTGAGGTAAGTTAGTCGGCAATGCAAACAGTGTAGAAATTGATAACCCATTTCCAGTACATCACTTTCCCAAAAGTCACCATCTCCGCCACCATTGAGACCGGCCAAGCGGAATCGACCATCAAAGTTCCAAAGCAACGAAACTACACTGGTCGAAGGCCTGTCATACCGTCCTCACTCGCCAACACTCCCTGTGCTACCCTTGGCGTTCAGGGGGTGTTGGATCGACTGAATGCCACCCTCGGAACGTCACACACTCGACACGCCATCCGTCTTGTCCGTTCTCGGAGACTGCATTGTGAAGAACTACGACTTTGGCACTGCTTATGGCCGTCTTCGCGGTGTATGGAGCAGAAACAACGATTGCACCATCGAAGACGAACTACGTACACGTGAAGAGAGGGACAAGGAGCGGCGGCGAAAAGCGCTAGTAGGGAACAACCCCATGGAATTTATTCAGCCACCTCGACGTCTATGGGACCTGTGCAGCAATCGCGTGGTGCCATGGTGGACTCGGATCATCAACACCCCGGATGAATTATCTCAACCGATATCGCATGCGTGGGTTGACAAGAAAGATCGGATGGATGTGTGGACACCTATCAACGGGAAGGAATGGCCCGTGCCGATCCCGAAGGACACCAATCTCAATCTCATCCGTATCGAGATGCTGAACCTGGGAGTGACGTACACGTGGTTGGATGTGCTCTGTTTGAGACAGAAAGAGGAAGGAGGCCCAAGGGAGGATCTGCGCGTGGAGGAGTGGAAGCTGGATGTGCCTGCAATCGGATTTGTGTATCAGTCGACCAGGGTTGTGATCTACCTGAGTGGGCTGGGACGGCCTTTGAGTTTGAACGAGGGCGACTTGGAGAGTGATCGATGTTGGTTTCGACGTGCATGGACACTTCAGGAGGTCGGCAATCAGAGGATCATTGCCGGGGATACACCAGATGGACCAATGCATGCTGAGCTGGTAGACGACAATGGAAACTATGAGACTGAAATGTTGACAAGCTTTCACAAGCAGCTGGAGCACATGAAAGAGAATTACCATCCATTCCGTCTATTTGGCACACTAGCAGACATGCAGAAGCGTGTGTCAACCAATCCGGTGGATAGAGTTGTGGGACTCGCATTCTGTCTACAGGCACAACGTGCATACCATGAGAATGAGACTCTTGAGGATGCATGGACGGCGCTGGTGAATGCAATGGGAGATCATATGCGGGCGAGAATCCTCTTTTTGTATCCTGGAGTAGGACTGGGATGCAAGAAATGGAGACCGACGTGGGAACAGGTCATGACGGAGCCTCTGCCAGCGGATGTCTACTGTGACGGGTTTGTTAGACATAATGACGAGACGGACGAGGACTGGGACAATGGGCCTTGCATTGAACAGGGGTATGTGCGGGGATTAAACATGGGATCAGCAGAAGGGGTTGATCGATGCGGGGAGTTGGTTGTCAAAGACGCCAACGGGATGCAGCACACATTCAAAATCCGTGTCACCCACCAATTTCCAATACCCGAAGGCGCATACACACTGCTGTGCAGTTTCAATCCATGGGACGATAAAGAGGTGAGGGAATTTTGGGTAGTTGGCCGAAGCCTTCCAGATCGGCGGTTTGAGAAATTATCTGTAATCCGGATACCGGACGAGGGGGAAAGACAGAGACTGAAGCAGTGTGGAGTTGTGCAATGGGGGTCTGAAAATTTCTATCTTCTTTGACTCGACAGGTTCTGGAGGTCGATGTCGTCGTCATCTTCGTCATCGAGCTCCTCCGCCGTTTGGTGACAGTCCCTTTGGCATCTTTGGTGTATTTTCCTTGTGCAAAGTTGCTGCCGCTTAACGTGTCTTCAAGGTCGACGATAGATGGTCCAGCCTCTGTGTCATCGAGACCACTGTAGCTCGGTCTCGCTTTTCGAGGGCGGAGTTGGCGGCTCATGGGAGATTTGCTATTTTGCCGATCTTTGCTAAGCTAGTATCTTCGTCGCTTGCTCATGGTAGGGACTGGTCACGGGTCTACTAGTATCTAATTCTCTCTTAAATAGTTACAAGTTGTCAACTTACAAACTTCGTGAAGTACTACCTAGTCATACGGTCGACGGAAAGGTATCTCCATATGCATGAATGGTTACCCCGAGCGCTTGTAAATGAAAGACATCAACTATGAGCCCCAAAATACAAATCTATAAATCTACGAATAAATTATCCTATATAGTCTAAATGTCCCGTTTGTTGATCATAGGTATTATTTCATTCCACATCGTCCTACGTTTCCTCTACAAGGCTCTCCCACGAAGGGATAGTGGGTGGAATAAACCTACCGCCCATCCTCGCCAGGCCAAGGCTCTCAGGCCTCGGTCCTTGATTTTCCGTGGGAATCGAAGAAACAGGCAGAGACAGAGGAATCTACACGCGCAAGCCTAAGTTTGCGTAGGGATCCTTTTGCATCTGGAAGTTGATAGATTGCACTTGTCGCAGCTTTGACGTTCCCGAACATCGTATCAGAGGGGCTCGAGGGACAGGAGGTCCAGGACATCTACACAGTAGTACTAGAAGGAGATGAGGGTATAGGCGAAAGAAACTCCGCGTCTGCTTGATGGCAGCATGTCATCAAACTTGAACTTCTGAGAAAGATTCTGCTGTGTTTTCTTGACAGATGTATCAGAGCCCGACATGAACGCGTCAATTGTGCTTCCATCTACTCAAGTGTTGGAGGCTCCCCGGATTTATCGGCTTGCGCTCCGGGAACTGTTCAAACCTGCGCACGAGAGCCATGCGAATTTCTAGCTCGACACGGGCGTTTTCTGCATAGTCGTTCAGCCGTTCCGTTAGGAGTTGGTTGTTATTAGTTGACTCTTGAGATCTTGAAGTGCGTGATGAAAGGCCCGTTGCACATCTTCGCAACGTCGGTTGACCTGCTTGAGCTCTGCGGGCTCATATTTGGTCGGAAACGGCACGGGATCCGATGTAATCAGAGTGGAGGATGAAGATGAAAATTCGGAAGGGGTGAGTTCATCGACAATAGATGTGGACTGCGACGTTAAACGAGAAGAAGGCTGAATGACACGGTCATCTTCGATTGGTCCAAGGGGGATCCTGGTTTCGAAGATACCTTCACCTCAACTGGGTCTTGTCTCGTTTTCTCTGAAGCTGGAGGTGCAGGAAGATTTTTCTGATGTGCTGGGATGAGTAGCAGCACGAACAACTCGAACCTTCGAGCAGTTTGTAATCGTAACTCTTTATCCTGTTTCCACGGCATTCCCAGCCACGACGACGCGGCCCATAGACTCGGAGGAGCCATTGAGGTCTGCTGAAAACCCCTGGGCGTCACGAAGCATATTCTCCAGAAGTATGTTCGCGTCATCTCCTCGCCCGATACCTTCCTCAGCACGGAACGCCCACCGTCGAAGCTACTCATTGATGCTCTCCTCTCAACTGGCCAGGCGAATTCCTCTCTACGACAACCAGATGCCTTTCGTATGGCGTCTCCACCCGCTTCACCCAGCGCAAGCCTCAGTTTTTCGGTATTCGCGCGGGACTGGTCGAGCTGAGAAGACAATACGGATCTTTGCGTGGTCAGAGCATTGACCGTCGCGGTATGTCTTTCCTTCATGGATACGAGTCCGTTAAAATCAATGCCTGAGACGCGAGAGACAGGTGGAGAAGTCGGGGAGTAGTCACAGATGTTCGGTACTCTCCATGTCGCCATTGAAGTATTATGTTATCGCGTCCTTGCAACGCAAACAGGACTTCTCGTACTGCATCATGCTCATATATATATCGCCTGACCAGGCGGGTTCCCCAGCAACAAGAAAACGTTGATGTCTTCCTGCTCGTTTGGAGTCGCAGCAATGGTGCTTGAGCAGAAGCAAATGTACGTGCATTTGAAGGAGGAAAAATGTACAGTGAGAACAAATATAATAAACACAGACAGCGTAACAATACATTTGAAAATGATAGGAGAACCAAGATGGAGGATGGGGCAGAGCAGCGATTCGGCTTGGTGATGAAAATATTTATGACAGAGCTGGGCAACCGCAACAGGATTTAGGATGTTTTTGATATCAGGGTAGCGCTCAACCCCAAACGAGCGAAGTGCAGACGACGAGTGAAAGTAAGAGCTAGCTCCTAATCAGATCAGTGAGTGCTCCGGAATGAATGAAAAGAGCCTCACGATGACAAGAACAGATAGCCGCCTAATCTGACCGCGAGGAGGAGCCACAGGCTCCTGGAGGGCCTCGTCCAGAACGTCCTCTTCCTTCGTGGGCTGAAGTCATGCCAAGGATGAGGATCTGCAGTCGCAACAAGAACCAGGTCACTCACGAGGGCCACAGTGAAATAAACACAGTCGTCCCAGTCAATATCTTCACCGTGAGTCGCGGTCTGTACAGTTTTCAGCTGGATAAGATGGCCTGAATCGCAGGGAATGTGCACACCATCAGGGGATGATTTCGGTTGAAGTACGCGTGGCCATAGGGCTCGTGTCGAAAGACAAAGGAAGGAAGGGGAACGTGCTGGAAGTAAATGGTCGCATTCGCGGAGAGGGAATCTGCTTGACGGAGAACTGCGTGCACAGAGGGGAAGAGACGGTCCCGAGTCCGGATTGGAAGCATGATGGGACGAAGAAAAAAAGAGTGAGAGGAAAGAACGTGGGTGGGAGAATTGACGGTCGTCTTCTCTGGTTTTTAAATGCGCTTGGGCTTCGAAATCGGAAGCCGTATCCGTATTGAGCTACTCGCCAGTGTGTTTGGCGTAAACACAGAATGACATAAGGCGAATATACAGCTCAAATTTGATCCCGCGGATGCGCTCACCCTTTCTAGCACCATGCCCGCCCTTCAAGGTGTCGGTAAGGATGGCGCGCTCCTAAAGACTGACTCCGATGCGAGGATGCGCACCAACAAAACTGTCCGTTCATGCCGGAAGTATTCATTCGGATTCGAGACTGCACTGCCGAATGCACTGGAAATCGAATGGCAGCTCCGACGCGCAATAACTGGTTACTCTGCGCCGCTTTGGGATTCTTGCTTGTACTCTCTGTCCTCACGTCTGGTCGTCTTGCTTGTTATGCGTATATTCCACATCTCCGTCGCCTACGCTGTCCATGGAGGCAAATCCACAGTCAATTGTGACGTTACATTCGTTACACCTGTGACGATTTGTGAATCACGGATCCCGCCAATGCGAACCGAATCTTACAATCACACACCCATTGCAATCTCCAACAGCCCAATGATCCATCCTCCGTGGTTGCCAGAGCTTGATGATAAGTAAACGTAGTGTGCTTTCAATATTCTTCAAGCGCTAGCAAGAGCTACAAGATCTGTCTGGACGTCAATTACCAGCTACCAGGAGTATCGTCAAGGACAAGGGTGCCCCAAGACCTGAAGAAATTGAAGACATACCTCAATATTATGTCCAAACACTGCGCCCCAGACCAATTCAACATAATCGCCCTGTTATGACCGTCTCTGGAATCTTGAATATCTTGAGCTCCATAAGCGAATGACTGTGGACCGGATATACCTGAGGACCGGATGATCCATCGACGAGCCAGGAAGATTGCTGCTATATTCCCAAGTTCAAGAGTACCGACGGCTGATTTTTGGCGTCCGATATCCGTCAAAGGCGACGGTGGTCAGGAATTCTCCTTGTAAACCCCATGCATGAGCTCGGAGGCTCGTAAAAGAGATACAACCTGTCAAGAAGCTTTCAAGAGCAACGATGCAAGTCCTGCTGGCGTCCAGAATGAAAGTAGAGTCGGAGCGATTTGATTTCGAGACGATTGGCTGTCCCGCTGTTTCTTTCCGAATTATCGAGGCTATCGTCTTGAAGCCTTGGTAGACAGGCCCTAGATGCGAGCTCGCACCAGGAGAGTGAGCTCGACGACTGAGCAAGGATGGTGGTGGTTTAACATTGTGGTGTGCGTCCGTGTACATCAATGTCTGGACAAACAAACTCCGTCCGAATGTCCTGGCCAGTCGCCGGCTACCTCAGAACCTTTTCCAGCAGCCCTTTTCCTTGGTCTGCACCTTTCTATTCATCTGCGTTATTTTCTAGATTTTTATTTCGATTTTTGGACCCCTCGGCGCCTGTCTCGGAAGACGGCAGCTGCGACTGGCTTCACGGCACTCCTATTTCTGGTTACCTATCCTCAGATAAAGTTCCGGATTCGACAATTCTTTTTTGCCACGGTTGGATTTAATTCCATGGCGGCCGCCGTAACTTCAAGCCGGTTTTGCGTTGAAGATGCCACTCGCGCCAACAGCACGAAGCCTGCTCAGGACGCTAATGGGCCTCTGCTACAAAGAATGATGTGATCACATCTACTGCTGAGCCTAGTTTTTGAACAGACAGCTCGGCGTTTCATAAACTTAGAACTTTGAGGAATTACCTAGGTCGTAGCTGCAGATACTCCGTTACTAACATTTTCTACCGTGCCAGGTTCGTTCTGTTAGCTTTCTATTTCTGTATTCAGACCAATCGACTTATGCCCTTCGAAGGTTTACCTGGCATCAAGCAACGCATGGAATACTTCTGCTTCAAAGCATTAAACTGGATTTGGTGACGTACAAAATAGTTACCGTTATATATCCCACCATAAGGCGGGCGTCGAACTCTCATCCCAGGCGTTCTTTTCCCAAACACTCGGTCACCAGTCGTTGCGTTTGCGTCGTTCAAGTCTGGTATCAGTTGTCAGGCTTCTCTTGATTGCATTGATCCCCTCTCCTCCCGCAAGGAACGGAAAACACGAATCCTACCGGCATCATACCAAGACGAGTGGTCGACAAACGTATGGACCGTGTGCTCACGAATAGATCGGGTTCCTCGATGAGTCTCTGCTCGGAGGCAGTCTGCCCATGACAGGCTGATTGATGCAGCTATGTACAAAAACCGGCGACAAAGTACGAGGATTGCACTGTTCCTTCTTCTTTGCAGCCATGGCCTATCACATATCCTGCACTCAGACTGGTTCAACTGACGAAATTCCTGAAAGGACTATCGGCGAGACTCCTGCAGAAAAAATCAAAACAGAAGGGAACGATGGACTATCCACAGACACTCAAGAAGGAGATTTTCCGCGGGTTAAGAGCTTGGTTGGTCATTGTAGGGATGAGTGAAGCCGCGCTCTTCAAGGTCTTTCCGCTGTACCGACTTGGGCGAATTGCCAGACTATGTGCAGCACGTTTTCAACGTGAGCTCCTTAGTACTGGTATGATCATCCTCTCGGAGCTGACCTATTAATCTAGATTCGGGTTCATACACGCATGGGGGATGAGTATCATCACTCTTGTTTGCTGTCCTGAACAACGCTGAGACTACAACAGGTTTTTCAAGCATATTACGAGGAAGCCTTGTTGAGTGACTCTAATCCTTCCACTATATGCGTATTCCTCTTGCTGCTTGGTCGTCACTGACTTTCTCAGTGCATGAATTGGCTCCGTTCAGGTATCTACTCGACCAATCTCTGTTCTAGTCGTGTACTGATGGCATACATGTAATCAACCAGTACGCCCTCGTATTCATGCCGGGACTCGTCACGGGTCGAATGTTTGATATCGGACACTTCAAGCTGAAAGAGTTTTAACATATGCGCGCAGATGTTATGGTGACGCCTTACTAGTAATTGGAGGTGTGAGGATACGTGAACAGACTACTCACAGTTAACACTCAGTCACCAGCGTAGAGACGAGCGTCGCACCTTTGTTTCTTGATGACCTTTCTCTACTTGCGTTTTCAGCAACCTGCGGGATACTTGAAGAGCGTCTGCGGGAGCATCTCGGGACTGAACTCGCGCTTTCTGAACGTGTCTGAAACAAATATTCAGAAACAAGTAATCAAGACAAAAAACGTTCCGACCCACGAATCATCCGGTCTACTTCTGCTTCACCAAGAACGATACCAGCTTTGTTGAGGGTCATGCCCTCCGCACTCAGCGAGCGCGCCGCATACGCGACTTGTTCTCGGAATTTGTCCTGATCTGCATCGCCAATGACTCCTCGTACAAGGTCCTGGCATAGCTCAGTAAGCCGCTGATGGTTCGCACGAGCAAGTCGTGATTGTGGTCTCTGTGTGAGACGAGAATGGGGCCGAACAGACGCGCTCGAAGCAGGACGCGGAACGACGGTGCTTGAACTGGTTGGAAGTCGTGTCGATAGACTCGACGTCGGTCGGCTCGTTGACTGACGTCGGGATGCACTAGATGGTGGTCGTAGTGGACGATGAGAAGATTCCGCGCTGGCCGACGGGTGCATGGTGGACCGTGGTCACTGTCGAAATCCTAAACTAGGAACTACGGAATTTCAAAATCTATGATGTTTGCGGCGGTTACTTGACACAGTTCTCGCTAGTATCGGAACATCATTATCATCGAACCCAATTATTCAAACCCCTTCTTCTGATCAAAGGTGAGGACATCATTTTCGGAGACCCCTGCTTTCTTTCCCGATTTCTTTACGTTTTTCTAGCGGCTTGGGCTTGCTGAGTTTGATGTCAATGGGTGAGGAGGTTTCTCTTTCTTCGGCTTCGTCTTATCCTTGCTCGCTTTGAGGTTCTTGGGCACCGTCAAATCATCATTCATCGTTCTCATCTGGTCCTCGATAGCTCCTAGATATGCATCAGACATCATGCATTACTAAGAAGGAGAAACATACCGGGATGTTCATCATCGCTGAGAGCCTCCCTGATTCCATGAAGAGGAGACAACGCTTTCCATTTGGAATCGAAAAGTTGCTGTAGCTCTATACCAGCTGTGTTCACTAGGATCCCTGGGGATTGACCGGTGACAATGAGTGTAAAGGTATTATTCAGTACATCTGAGTAGGGCTTCGGCGCTTACAACGATTATGAGATTGGACCTGCTGATATATCTCCTTATAATGGGGGCCATAAGCATTACATCGGATGCTCAACGTTACAACAGTTATACTTGGGTTGAAAGCAAGGTATTCACACCGAGATCGATAGGCGATCACTCGAAGACCAGTATAGCTAGTGCAGAGTTTTCAATGGTTTGACGCTAATTTTTGGGCGTCCACATGTGATGATAGCTTAGCGAAACTGGTCCTATGTGTTGACACGCACGGATGGCCCCACACGACTGCCGAATCAATTAAGCTATGATACGCAGTCTGCCTCCTTGACAGGAGCCTGTGCACTGTGTTCTTAGGACTACCGAGTATCCTTACATTCACCAAAATCCCCCACTCTTGAGAACCTTTTTCGTCCAGGTCGAGCTAGCCGAGGTCTCTGAGCATAGTCGGAGGTCCTGTGTTCTTCTTCCACCCCCCGCCATCGGCCTTGGGCAGTTCCTTTCCGTTTCTGCTTGCCCCGGCGCATGCCACCATTGGCTCTCAGGCTACACCTCCTTGAAGGGATATCTGAAGTCTGAAAATGAGAAATAGTGCGTACAGTTATTCTACTGCCATTTCGAGTACTTAGTCCAACGACGTTAGCGCCATCTAGAATTGTAGACCAACCGCTTCCGCGGGCACGAAAGGATTCATCTCCGGATTCAACATCCAATTCGGACCAGAACATCGTTATAATCGCATCTTCAGATTCTCACGAGGAGATTTTATACCAGAATATCTCAGACAATGGGGGCCCCATCTCGGAGGCGATACTTGACTCGTTATCGGAGTTGCCATTCTCAACTTCGTCGGTTGTGGTTTCTCAGGTCGGTCCTGCGGACGAACATCCATCTGGTCAGTCCAATAATGCGTCGGATGATTCTGATTATGAGAACTCCCGGGACTCTGATTCCGAGTCTGAGGTAAGTCAGTCGGCAATGCAAACAGTGTAGAACTTGATAACACATTTCCAGTACATCATTTTCTCAAAAGTCACCATCTCCGCCGCCATTGAAACCGGCCAAGCGGAATCGACCATCGAAGTTCCAAAGCAACGAAACTACATTGGTCGAATGCCTGCTATACCATCCTCCCTCGCCGACATTCCCTGCGCTACCCTTGGCGTTCAGGGGGTGTTGGATCGACTGAATGCCACCCTCGGAACATCACACACATTCGACACGCCATCCGTCCTGTCCGTTCTCGTATACTGCATTGTGAAGAAGTACGACTTTGGCACTGCTTATGGCCGTCTTCGTGGTGTATGGAACAGAAACAATGATTGCACCATTGAAGACGAACTACGTACACGTGAAGAGGAGGTCAAGGAGCAGCGACGAAAAGCACTGGTTAAGAACAACCTCATGACATGGCCTCCGCCACCTCGACGTGTATGGGACCTGTGCAGCAATCGCGTGGTGCCGTGGTGGGCCAAAGAAAGGCGACCATTAACAGAACGGTACAACCCGATATCGCATGCCTGGGTCGATGAGAATGATCGTGTGGATGTGGAGACACCTATCAATGGGAAGGAATGGCCCGTGCCGATCCCGAAGGACGCCAGTCTCGATCTCATCCGTATCGAGATGCTGAACCTGGGAGTGACGTACACGTGGTTGGACGTGCTCTGTTTGAGACAGAAAGGAGGACCAAGGGAGGATCTGCGCACGGAAGAGTGGAAGGTGGATGTGCCCACAATCGGTTATGTGTATTGGTGGGCAAGGGTTGTGATCTACCTGAGTGGGTTGGGACGGCCATCGAGTTTGAAGGAGGGCGACCTGGAGAGTGATCGGTGTTGGTTTCGACGTGCGTGGACACTTCAAGAGGTCGGCCATAAGAGGATTATTGCCGGGGATACACCAGATGGTCCGATGCATGCTGAGCCGGTAGACGAGAACGGAAACTACGAGACTGAAATGCTGACAAGCTTTCACAAGCAGCTGGAGCACATAGAGGGGACTACCCGTTCATTCCGTCTATTTGGCCCACTAGCAGACATGCAGAATCGTGTGTCAACCAATCCGGTGGATAGAGTTGCAGGACTCGCATTCTGTCTATATGCGCAACGTGCATACCATGAGAGTGAGACCCCTGAGGATGCATGGACGGCACTGGTGAACGCAATGCCAGATTATATGCGGGCGAAAATCCTCTTTTTGTATCCTGGAGTAGGACTGGGATGCAAGAAATGGAGACCGACGTGGGAGCAGGTCATGACCGAGCCTCTGCCAGCGGATGTCAACTGTGAGCGCTGTGAGGCCATTGTTGACCGTGATGATGAGACGGATGAGGACTGGTACGAAGGGCCTTGCATTGAACAGGGGCTTGTGCGGGTATTACACGCGGGATCAGCAGAAGGGGTTGACCGATGCGGGGAGTTGGTTGTTAAAGACGCCGATGGGATGCAGCACACATTCAAAATCCATGTCACCCACCAATTCCCAATACCCGAAGGCGCATACACACTGCTGGGCAGTAGTATAAATCTACTATGGCAGGTGGGGGAGTTCTGGGTAGTTGGCCGAAGCCTTCCAGACTGGCAGCGGTTTGAGAAACTATCTGTAATCAGGATACCGGATGAGGGGGAAAGAAAGAGACTGGACCAGTGTGGAGTCGTACAATGGGGGCCTGAAAAATTCTACCTTCTTTGACTTGACAGGTTTTGGTTCTAGCTCGAGGTTGATGTTGATGTCGTCGAGCTCAACCGTTTCATGATGGTCCCTTTGGCATCTTTGGTGTATTTTCCTGGTGCAAAGTTGCTGCCGCTTAACACATCTTCAAGGTCAACGATAGATGGCCCAGCCTCTATGTCATTGAGACCACTGTAGCTCAGTCTCGGTGGCTCATGGGAGATTTTGTTGTTTTTCGGTCCACGGATTCCAAGTCACCCTCACATGATATTTTGCCGATCTCAGTATCTAATTCTCTCTTATATAGTTACAAATTGTCAACTTACAAACTTCGTGAAGTACTAGTCATACGGTCGACGGAAAGGTATCTCCATATGCATTAATGGTTGCCCCGAGCGGTTGTAAATGAAAGGCATAAACTATGAGCCCCAAATACAAATAAAATACTATAAATCTACGAATAAATTATCCTATATAGTCTCAATGTCCCGTTTTGTTGATCACAGGTATTGTTTCATTCCACGTCGTCCTCCGTTTCCTCTACAAGACTCTCCCGCGAAGGGATGGTGGGTGGAATAAACCCACCGCCCAACGTGCTCCTCGCCAGGCCAAGGCTCTCAGGCCTCGGTCCTTGATTTTCCGTGGGAATCGAAGAAACAGGCAGAGACAGAGGAATCTACACGCGCAAGCCTAAGTTTGCCTAGGGATCCTTTTGCATCTGGAAGTTGATAGATTGCACTTGTCGCAGCTTTGACGTTCCTGAACATCGTATCAGAGGGGCTCGAGGGACAGGAGGTCCAGGACATCTACACAGTAGTACTAGAAGGAGATGAGGGTATAGGCGAAAGAAACTCCGCGTCTGCTTGATGGCAGCATGTCATCAAACTTGAACTTCTGAGAGAGATTCTGCTGTGTTTTCTTGACCTGAGATGTATCAGAGCCCGACATGAACGCGTCAATTGTGCTTCCATCTACTCAAGTGTTGGAGGCTCCCCGGATTTATCGGCTAGCGCTCCGGGAACTGTTCAAACCTGCGCACGAGAGCCATGCGAATTTCTAGCTCGACACGGGCGTTTTCTGCATAGTCGTTCAGCCGTTCCGTTAGGAGTTGGTTGTTATTAGTTGACTCTTGAGATCTTGAAGTGCGTGATGAAAGGCCCGTTGCACATCATCGCAACGTCGGCTGACCTGCTTGAGCTCTGCGGGCTCATATTTGGTCGGAAACGGCACGGGATCCGATGTAATCAGAGTGGAGGATGAAGATGAAATTTCGGAAGGGGTGAGTTCATCGACAATAGATGTAGACTGCGACGTTAAACGAGAAGAAGGCTGAATGACACGGTCATCTTCGATTGGTCCAAGGGGGATCCTGGTTTCGAAGATACCTTCACCTCAACTGGGTCTTGTCTCGTTTTCTCTGAAGCTGGAGGTGCAGGAAGATTGTTCTGATGTGCTGGGATGAGTAGCAGCACGAACAACTCGAACCTTCGAGCAGTTTGTAATCGTAACTCTTTATCCTGTTTCCACGGCATTCCCAGCCACGACGACGCGGCCCATAGACTCGGAGGAGCCATTGAGGTCTGCTGAAAACCCCTGGGCGTCACGAAGCATATTCTCCAGAAGTATGTTCGCGTCATCTCCTCGCCCGATACCTTCCTCAGCACGGAACGCCCACCGTCGAAGCTGCTCATTGATGCTCTCCTCTCAACTGGCCAGGCGAATTCTTCTCTACGACAACCAGATGCCTTTCGTATGGCGTCTCCACCCGCTTCACCCAGCGCAAGCCTCAGTTTTTCGGTATTCGCGCGGGACTGGTCGAGCTGAGAAGACAATACGGATCTTTGCGTGGTCAGAGCATTGACCGTCGCGGCATATCTTTTCTTCAAGGATACGAGTCCGTTAAAATCGATGCCTGAGATGCGAGAGACAGGTGGAGAAGTCGGGGAGTAGTCACAGATGTTCGGTACTCTCTACGTCGCCATTGAAGTATTATGTTATCGCATCCTTGCAACGCAAACAGGACTTCTCGTACTGCATCATGCCCATATATATATCGCCTGACCAGGCGGGTTCCCCACCAACGAGAAAACGCCGATGTCTTCCTGCTCGTTTGAACATTCGGATGCTTGAAGTCGCAGCAATGGTGCTTGAGCAGAAGTAAATGTACGTGCAATTGAAGGAGGAAAAATGTACAGTGAGAACAAATCTAATAAACACAGACGGCGTAACAATACATTTGAAAATGACAGGAGAACCAAAATGGAGGGTGGGGCAGAGCAGCAAGTGGGCTTGGTGATGAAAAAATAATGACAGAGCTGGGCAACCGCAACAGGATTTAGGACGCTTTTGATATCAGGGTGGCGCCTTATCCTAAATGAGTGAAGTGTAGACGACGAGTGACAGCAAGAGCTAGCTCCTAATCAGATCAGCGAGTGCATCAGAATGAATGAGAAGAGCCTCACGATGACAAGAACAGATAGGCGCCTGACCTGACCGCGAGGAGGCACAGGCTCCTGGAGGGCCTCGTCCAGAGCGACCTCTTCCTTCGTGGGCTGGAGCCATGCCAATGATGAGAATCTGCAGTCGCAACAAGAACCAGGTAACTCACGAGGGCCACAGGGAAATAAACACAGCCGTCCCAGTCAATATCTCCACCGTGAGTCGCGGTCTGTACAGTTTTCAGCTGGATAAGATGGCCTGAATCGCAGGGAATGTGCACACCATCAGGGGATGATTTCGGTTGAAGTACGCGTGGCCATAGGGCTCGTATCGAAAGACGAAGGAATGAAGGGGAACGTGTTGGTAGTAAATGGTCGCATTCGGGGAGAGGGAATCTGCTTGACGAAGAACTGAGTGCGCAGAGGGGAAGAGACGATCCCGAGTCCGGATTGGAGGCATGATGGGACGAAGAAAAAAAGAGTGAGAGGAAAGAACGTGGGTGGGAGAATTGACGGTCGTCTTCTCTGGTTTTTAAATGCGCTTAGGCTTCGAAATCGGAAGCCGTATCCGTATTGAGCTACTCGCCAGTGTGTTTGGCGTAAACACAGAATGACATAAGGCGAATATACAGCTCAAATTTGATCCCGCGGATGCGCTCACCCTTTCTAGCACCATGCCCGCCCTTCAAGGTGTCGGTAAGGATGGTGCGTTCCTAAGGACTGACTCCGATGCGAGGATGCGCACCAACAAAACTGTCCGTTCATGCCGGAAGTATTCATTCGGATTCGAGACTGCACTGCCGAATGCACTGGAAATCGAATGGCAGCTCCGACGCGCAATAACTGGTTACTCTGCGCCGCTTTGGGATTCTTGCTTGTACTCTCTGTCCTCACGTCTGGTCGTCTTGCTTGTTATGCGTATATTCCACATCTCCGTCGCCTACGCTGTCCATGGAGGCAAATCCACAGTCAATTGTGGCGTTACATTCGTCACACCTGTGACGATTTGTGAATCACGGATCCCGCCAATGCGAACCGAATCTTACAATCACACACCCATTGCAATCTCCAACAGCCTAATGCTACATCCTCTGTGGTTGCCAGAGCTTGATGATAAGTAAACGTAGTGTGCTTTCAATATTCTTCAAGCGCTAGCAAGAGCTACAAGATCTGTCTGGACGTCAATTACCAGCTACCAGGAGTATCGTCAAGGACAAGGGTGCCCCAAGACCCGAAGAAATTGAAGACATACCTCAATATTATGTCCAAACATTGCGCCCCCAGACCCATTCAACAAAACCGCCCCGTTGTGACCGTCTCTGGAATCTTGAATATCTTGAGCTCCATAAGCGAATGACCGTGAACCGGATATACCTGAGGACCGGATGATCCATCGACGAGCCAGGAAGACTGCTGCTATATTCCCAAGTTCAAGAGTACCGACGGCTGATTTTTGGCGTCCGATACCGTCAAAGGCGACGGTGGGCAGTAATTCTCCTTGCAAACCCCCATGCATGAGCTCGGAGGCTCGTAAAAGAGACAAATCCTGTCCAGAAGCCTTCAAGGGCACTGATACAAGACCTGCTGGCGTCCGGAATGAAATCAGAGTCGAAGCGATTTGATTTCGTGGCTTTTCGCCATCCCGCTATCTCTTTCCAGGATATCGAGGCTATCGCCTTCAAGCCTTGGTAGACAGGCCCTGGACGTGAGCCAGTGCCAGGAGAGCGAGCTCGACCATTGAGCAAGGATGGTGGTGGTTTGACATTGTGGTGTGCGTCCGTGTACATCGATGTCTTAGGACAAACAAACTCCGTCCGAATGTCCTGGCCAGTCGCCGGCTACCTCAGAACCGTTCCAGTTGCCCTTTTCCTTGGTCTGCACCTTTCTATTCATCTGCGGTATTTTCTAGATTTTTATTTCGATTTTTGGACCCGTCAGCGCCTGTCTCGGAAGACGGCAGCTGTGACTGACTCCAACGGCACTCCTATTTTCTGGTTACCTATCCTGCAGATAAACTTCCGGATTCGACAATTCTTTTTTGCCACGGTTGGATTTAATTCCATGGCGGCCGCCGTAACTTCAAGCCGGTTTTGCGTTGAAGATGCCACTCGCGCCAACAGCACGAAGCCTGCTCAGGACGCTAATGGGCCCGGGCCTCTGCTACAACGATTGACTAGATCACACTCCTACTGCTGAGCCTAGTTTTTGAACAGACAGCTCAGCGTTTCATAAACTTGGAACTTTGAGGAATTACCTAGGTCGTAGCTGCAGATACTCCGTTACTAACATTTTCTACCGTGCCAGGTTCGTTCTGTTAGCTTTCTATTTTCTGTATTCAGACCAATCGACTTATGCCCTTCGAAGGTTTACCTGGCATCAAGCAACGCATGGAATACTTCTGCTTCAAAGCATTAAACTGGATTTGGTGACGTACAAAATGGTTACCGTTATATATCCCACCATAAGGCGGGCGTCGAACTCTCATCCCAGGCGTTCTTTTCCCAAACACTCGGTCACCAGTTGTTGCGTTCGCGCCGTTCAAGTCGGGTATCAGTTGTCAGGCTTCTCTCGATTGCATTGATCCCTCTCCTCCCGTATACCAAAACGAGTGGTCGACAAGTTTGCATGAACCGTGTGCTCACGAATAGATCGGGTTCCTCGATGGGTCTCTGCTCGGAGGCAGTCCGCGACAGACTGATTGGTGCAGCATGTACAAACCGGCGACAAAGTACGAGGATTGGACTGTTCCTTCTTCTTTGCAGCCATGGCCCATCCCATATCCCGCACTCAGACTCGTTCGACTGACGAAATTTCTGAAAGGACTATCGGCGAGACTCCCGCAGAAAAAATCAAAACAGAAGGGGACGATGGACTATCCACAAGCATGCAAGAAGGAGATTTTCCGCGGGTTAAGAGCTTGGTTGGTCATTGTAGGGATGAGTGAAGCCGCGCTCTTCAAGGTCTTTCGGCCGTACCGACTTGGGCGAATTGTCAGACTATGTGCGGCACGTTTTCAACGTGAGCTCCTTGGTGGTATGATCGTCCTCTCGGAGCTGACCTATCAATCTAGATTCGGGTTCATAAAACGCATGGGGGGTGAGTATCATCACTCTTGTTTGCTGTACTGAACAACGCTGAGACTACGACAGGGTTTTCAAGCATATTACGAAGAAACCTTGTTGAGTGACTCTGATCCTTCCGCTATGTGTGTCTTCCTTTTCCTGCTTGGTCGTCACTGACTTTCTCAGTGCATGAATTGGCTCCGTTCAGGTATCTACTCGACCAATCTCTGTTCTAGTCGTGTACCGATGGCATACATATAATCAACCAGCGCGCCCTCGTATTCATGCCGGGACTCGTCATGGGTCGAATGTTTGATATCGGACACTTCAAGCTGAAAGAGTTTTAACATATGCTGGTAGATATTCTGGTGATGCCTTACTAGTAATTGGAGGTGTGAGGGTACGTGAACAGACTGCTCATAGTAAACACTCAGTCACCACTGTAGAGATGGGCGTCGCACCTTTATTTCTTGATCCAAATCATGACCTTTCTCTACTTGCGTTTTCAGCAACCTGCGGGATACTTGAAGAGTGTCTGCGGGAGCATCTCGGGACTGAATTCGCGCTTTCTGAACGTGTCTGAAACAAATATTCAGAAACAAGTAATCAGAAACAAAAAAGTCGCTCCAACCCACGAATCATCCAGTCTACTTCTGCCTCACCAAGAACAATACCAGCTTTGTTGAGCGTCATGCCCTCCGCACTCAGCGAGCGCGCTGCATACGCGACTTGTTCCCGGAATTTGTCCTGATCTGCATCACCAATGACTCCTCGTACGAGATCCTCGCATAGCTCGGTAAGACGCTGATGGTTCGCACGAGTAAGTCGTGATTGTGGACGCTGTGTGAGACGAGAATGAGGCCGAACAGACGCGCTGGAAGCAGGACGTGGAACGACGGTGCTTGCACTGGTTGGAAGTCGTGTCGATAGACTTGATGTCGGTCGGCTCGATGGCTGACGTCTGGATGTACTAGATGGGGTCGTGGTGGACGATGAGAAGATTCCGCGCTGGCCGACGAGTGCATGATGGATCGTGGTCACTATCGAAACCCTAAGCTAAGGAATTTCAAAATCTATGTTCGGGCGACGCCGCGGCGGTTACTTGACACAGTTCTCGCTATTGAAACATCATTGTCATCGAACCCAAACAATTCTTCAAGCCCCTTCTTCTGACCAAAGGTGAGGAAATCATTTTCTGTGACGTCTGTTTGCTTTCCCAATTTCTTTCCGTTCTTCTGTGGAGGGAGTGACCTGGGCTTGCTGGATTTGGATGTCGATAAGTGTGGAGGTTTCTCTTTCTTCGACTTCTTATCCTTGCTCACTTTGAGGTCCTTGAGCGCCGTCAAATCATATTCATTGTTCTTATTTGGTTCTCGAGTACGGTGATAGCGCCTAGATATGCATCACTAGCGATGGTAGGAAGGAGAAACATACGTGAATGCTCATTATCGCTGAGAGCCTCTTCGTCCTCTTCATCATCACTGATATCATAAAGAGGAGACAATGCTTTCCATTTCGAATCGAAAAATCGCTGTAGTTTTATGCGAGCTGTGTTCTCCGAGGACTATATTGAACGTTGAACGCTAAACAGTTGCGAATCGTACAGTAGTCGCAAAACTTCTGAGCATTCGCCGTTGTTCAACTTTTTGCGCATTGTAGACATATCCATGGGATTTTTGACAATTTTTTGGATACGTCGGAAGGTCAAGGTTAACCCGATCGCGATCAACGAATGAGTGACGGCAAACGGTAGTAGCAAGTGAAAGTCCGACTCACCAACAGGTATATATGGTGAAAGGTATTATTCAGTATGAAACTATGACCATCTGAGTAGGGCTTACAACGCTTATGAGATTTGACCTGCTTCGATATATCCTTTTTAAAATGGGGGCTATAAGTATCATATATGACTACATCGGCCGATACTCGACGTTACAACAGTTATACTCGAGTTGAAAGCAACGTATTCATACCGAGATCGATAGGCGATTACTCGAAGACCAGTGTAGCTTAGCGAGACTAGCTCCATGCGTTGAAGTCCACGGATGCACACGACTGCCGAATCAATTACAGCTGTTTGCATACGGCTTGACAGTAACACGTGTTTTGTGCGAGAGAAGAGAGTTGATGACGCGTTTATGGCTGGTTTAAACCTATTTCGGCGATCTCAGAGGCTCTCCCGCGCGCTTCAAGTCCCCAAAACACGGTTTATGACGAAGTTCAAACCTTCTGACAGTGACGACTTCGCAACAGTCGCGACTTCGGCAATCGTCGCGCGACCCGCACAACACTACACCAGAGTGCTGAAAACTCGCCAATGCCGCTTCAAGCTGAGTGGCCCGGGCTTCTGCTTAAAGACGAGTAGCCCGTTCCTGTTGAAGGACTTGCTCTGTTCGAGAGGTAGTTTGCTCTGCCTGGAGACGGCCGGTGGGTTCCTCTTCAAGGGTCCCGGTCAGTACTTCAGTACTGGAGCAATAACCACCTGGCAAACAGATCAAAAAGGTGTATCCGTCGGACGAATAATCAAACTGACCTGTCGCAACGCAGCCCACGTCTGGTCCTCACCTCATTCACGCCATCCCCGCTCCCCACAGCCAATTTGTGGCCCAAGTACGAATGCGTGCCCCGGCGCCGGGCCTCGCCCGTCCGCTCAACATGATGCGCCCCAGTCTCCAGCTCGAGAACCCTCCAGATAGTGTAGGCAAACCAGGGCAAAGACCAGGTGGTACACGTGGGTATTCTTCGAAATGGTCTTGACGAGGAGAAGAAAGTGTTCGAGGATGACGCGTCGTTGTGCGGAGTATGTCGAAGTGACACTGTCCCTGTTCGTCAAAAGCTTCGCTGGTGCCGCGTAGGATGGTGATTCTGTCGAAGGCGGCAGGAGGGTGCCATTTGCTGATTCGTTTAAGTTTGGTGCCGGCGCGATGGATACGGTGCGTGGTTTTCCACGGGTCGAAGGGGTTCAGCTGTGGTAGTCGAGGAAGACGATGTCAAAGGCGTTTCCTCAGCATCCGCCGGAGAGTCGTTATTCAGCCTGTCCACCACGAGGTACCCTCTCCGCTCAGCTCCCAACGATTCCTTCACTGTCACCACTAGGTATTCGTGCTCCAAAGGACTACGAAGCTGCTTGGATTTACAGTATTCGACCCGCTCGATATGAATGTTCCCTAGCCCCCGCAACAAGAAATCATTACGCTGCATGAGAGAATCGAGCAAGGAAGTAGCGTCCGTCGCATCACGCTGAAGCTCCGGAGCGAAGATAATAATATTGTCATGGTCAGGTTCGGACGTCATGATGAAGGACAAGATAGTAGAGAATAGCTGGGTGAGCCACTGGAAGGGTATTATCTCTTCTTGTCGTCTTTAAGGGAGTGGGAGAGATTGAAGGTCGTGGTCGGCATTTGTGTTTGGTGCAATTTGCACGATGGCCTAGTGGTTGAGCGTCCCCCCTTGCGATATTGGCCACCACAGCCGGGCGGCGACTATTTTGAGCGAGTCAAAATAGAATCAAAGTGCGAATTGTCGGATTTTGCCTCGCCCAAAATCGGCATCTCGGATTTTGATTCTATCCACAAATAGTCGCCCCCCAGCTGTGCACCCTCTCTCGAATAGCCTCTGAGCATATCCTGCGGTGTCGCGGGTTTCTCTAGACGGTGCCCTTATCGTCTGCTGCAGGAAGCAGGGGTTGCGTTACTTATGCATCCTTCTGTGGTCCCGCTGTAGTGCTTCTCTCTGTGTTCCCGCTGTGTTACTGCTGTGTTACTGCTGTGTCGCGGTTTCTGTATCTCCTATGTGTGTTCCATGTGTTGTCGTGTTCATTGTCCGTGTTATTGGTGTTCCATGTCCGTGTTCGGTGGATCCATTTTCCTGTCCTGCCACTTTCGTTGACGGGGCGTTGTATAACGACCTTGTCACGGTGTGTTTCGTTGTTGGTGTTGTTGGGACTTGGGAGTATGCGGTGGGACCTTGTCACTCCATTTGTTCTGGTTCTTTATGTTTTTTGGTGTTCTTCACTTATCCCTGGACCCTATAACACTTTAAATCCGCGAGACATCCTTGGCTCCCAACTGAGGGTATCACAGCGGCATGGAGTGTTGTAGTCTGTGACACGTTTGCCACACGTTTAGGCAGCACAGAACCCCGGCGTTCCTTTTTGGGACCTCGTCCAGTTATCTAATTATTATCTTTCATCATCCACGAGAATGTCCCTGACTGACAAGCTGTATACAAACAGCTGTAAGTTATGATACGCAATCTGCCTTCTTGGCAGGAACAATTCAATTCAATATCCACCTGCAGCTGTGAACTGTGTTCTTGTTAAGACTACCGAGTATCCTTACATTCGCTAAAATCCCCCACTTTTGAGAACTTTTTTTCGTCCAGGTCGAGCCAGCCGAGGTCTCTGAGCATAGTCGGGGGTCCTGTGTTCTTCTTCCACCCTGCGCCATCGGCCTTGGGTAGTTCCTTGCCGTTTCTGCTTGCCCCGGCGCATGCTACCATTGGCTCTACACCTCCTTGAAGTGATATCTGAAGTCTGAAAATGAGAAATAGTGCGTACAGTTATTTTACTGCTATTTCGAGTACTTAGTCCAACGACGTTAGCGCCATCTAGAATTGTAGACCAACCGCTTCCGCGGGTACGAAAGGATTCATCTCCGGATGCAACATCCAATTCGGACCAGAATGTCGATGGAATTGCACCTTCAGATTCCCACGAGGACATTTTATACCAGAATATCTCAGACAATGGGGGCCCCATCTCGGAGGCGATACCTGACTCGTTGTCGGAGTTGCAACCGGAACAACTCACAACGTCGTCGGTTGTGATTTCCAGTAAGGCGTCGGATGATTCTGATTCTGAGAGGTCCTGGAAGTCTGATTCTGAAGTAAGTCAGTTGGCAATGCAAACCGTGCAGAAATTGATAACACATTTCTAGTATATCACTCTCCCCGAAGTCACCATCTCCGCCACCATTGAGACTGGCCAAGCGGAATCGACCATCAAAGTTCCAAAGCAACGAAACTACACTGGTCGAAGGCCTGTCATACCATCCTCCCTCGCCGACATTCCCTGTGCCACCCTTGGCGTTCAGGGGGTGTTGGATCGGCTGAATGCCACCCTCGGAACGTCACACACACTCGACACGCCATCCGTCTTGTCCGTTCTTGAAGACTGCATTGTAAAGAACTACGACTTTGGCACTGCTTATGGCCGTCTACGCGGTGTATGGAACAGAAACAATGATTGCACCATCGAAGACGAACTACGTACACGTGAAGAGGAGGACAAGGAGCGGCGAGAAGCGCTGGTTGGGGACAACCTCATGAAATGGATTCCGCCACCTCGACGTCTATGGGACCTGTGCGGCAATCGCGTAGTGCCGTGTTGGACCCGGGAATCAGCACAATTGTACCGCTCGATATCGCATGCGTGGGTCGATGAGAAGGATCGGATGGAGGTGTGGACGCCTATCAACGGGAAGGAATGGCCCGTGCCGATCCCGAAAGACGCCAATCTCAATCTCATCCGTATCGAGATGCTGAGACTGGGAGTGACGTACATATGGTTGGATGTGCTCTGTTTGAGACAGAAAGGGGGCCCAAGGGAGGATCTGCGCACGGAGGAGTGGAAGCTGGATGTGCCTACAATCGGTTATGTGTATAGGTGGACCACGGTTGTGATCTACCTGGGTGGGTTGGGACGGCCATTGAGTTTGAAGGAGGGCGACATGGAGAGTGATCGATGTTGGTTTCGACGTGCGTGGACGCTTCAGGAGGTCGGCGACTCGAGGATCATTGCCGGGGATACACCAGATGGCCCGATGCATGCCAAGCCGGTAGACAACAACGGAAACTATGAGACTGAAATGCTGACAAGGTTTCACAAGCAGCTGGAGCACATGAAGAGGGAGACCCCTCCATTCTATTACCGTGTATTTGGCCCACTGGCAGACATGCAGAATCGCGTGTCAATCAATCCGGTAGACAGAGTTGCAGGACTTGCATTCTGTCTAGAGGCGCAATGTGCATACCACGAGAGTGAGACTCCTGAGGATGCATGGACGGCGCTGGTGAATGCAATGGGAGATCATATGCGGGCGTGCATCCTATTTTTGTATCCTGGAGTAGGACTGGGATGCAAGAAATGGAGACCAACATGGGAGCAGGTTATGACAGAGCCTCTGCCAGCGGATGTCGACTGTGACGGGTTTGTTAGTCGTGACGACGAGACGGACGAGGACTGGTACGAAGGGCCTTGCATTGAACAAGGGTTTGTGCGGGGATTAAATGCGGGATCAGTAGAAGGGGTTGACCGATATGGGGAGTTGGTTGTCAAAGACGCCGATGGGATGCAGCACACATTCAACATCCGTGTCACCCACCAATTCCCAATACCCGAAGGCGCATACACACTGCTGGGAGATTTCGGTAGACGGTGGGAACGTAAAGAGGTGAAGGAGTTTTGGTTAGTTGGGCGAAGCCTTCCAAATCGGCGGTTTGAGAAACTATCTGTAATCAGGATACCAGATGAGAGGGAAGGAGAGAGACTGAACCAGTGTCGAATTGTGCAATGGGGGCTTGAAAAAATCTACCTTCTTTGACTCAACAGGTTTTGGAGGTTGCTGTTGATGTCGGCGTCATCTTTGTCGTCGAGCTCATCCGATGTTTCATGACGGTCCCTTTGATGTCTTTGGTGTATTTTCCTGGTGCAAAGTTGTTGCCGCTTAACATGTCTTCAAGGTTGACGATAGATGGCCCAGCCTCTGTGTCATCAAAACCACTCTATCCCCAAACTTGCGTTCGAGCCGAAGGGCTGGAAGCAAAAGTGTAGCTCGGTCTCGCATTTCGAGGGCGGATTTTGAGAATAAGTTGTTTCTCGGACAAGTCGCCCTTAAGTGATAATTTACCGATCTCTGCCAAGCCAGTATCTAATTCTCTCTTAAATAGTTACAAGTTGTCAACTTACAAAACTTAGTAAAATCATACGGTCGACGGAAACGTATCTCCATATGCATGAATGGTTGCCCCCAAGCACTTGTAAATGAAAGGCATCAACTACGAGCCCCCAAATACAAATCTAGTACGAATAAATTATCCTATAGTATATAGTATAAATGTCTCGTTTTGTTGATCACAGATATAATTTCATTCCACATTGTCCTCGTCCTTGTCCTCCGTCTCCTCTACATGACTCTCCCACGAAGGGATGGATGGAATAAACCCACCGCCCAACGTGCTCCTCGCCAGGCCAAGGCCATACATTGTGCTCAGGCCTTGATTCCCGATTTTCCGTGAGAACCGAAGAAACAGGCGGAGAGAGAGGCATCGACACGCGCAAGCCTAAGTTTACGTAGAGATCCTTTTGCGTCTGGAAGTTGATAGATTGCACTTGTCGCAGCTTTGACGTTCCCGAACATCGTATCAGAGGGGCTTGAGGGACGGGAGGTCCAGGACATCTACCAAGTAGTACTAGAAGGAGATGGGGGTATAGGCAAAAGAAGCTCCGGGTCATGTAAAGCCCGCTTGATCTAACTTGGAATCCTGAGAGAGATTCTGCTGTGCTTTCTTGACAGAAGGATCAGAGCCCAAAATGAACGCGTCAGTTGTGCTTCCACCTCCTCAAGGGTTGGAGACTCCCCGGATTTATCGGCTAGCGCTCCGGGAACTGTCTCAAACCTGCGCACGAGAGCCATGCGAATTTCCAGCTCGATACGAGCGTCTTCTGCATAGTCGTTCAGCTGTTCCGTTAGGAGTTGGTTGTTGTTAGTTGACTCTTGAGATCTTGAAGTACGTGATGGAAGGCCCGTTGCATACCATTGAACGTCGCCTGACCTGCTTGAGCTCTGCAAGTCGAGAGGGCTCATCTTTGGTCGGAAATGGCACGGGATCCAGAGTGGAGGATGAAGATGACGACTTGGAAGGGGTGAGTTCATCGACAATAGATGTGGACTGCGACACTAAACGAGAAGGTTGAGGATGATTGTCATCTTCGATTGGTCCTGGGGGGATCCTGGTTCCGAAGATACTTTCACCTCATCTGGATCTTCTCTTGTTTCCTCTGAAGCTGGAGGTTCAGGAAGATTTTTCTGATGAGCTGGAATGAGTAGCAGCACGACCAACTCGAACCTTCGAGCAGTTTGTAATCATAACTCTCCAACCAGTTTCCACGGCATTCTCAGCCACGACGATCCGGCCCATAGATTCTGAGGAGCCATTGAGGTCTGCGGAAAACCCCTGGGCGTCACGAAGTATACTCTCCAAAAGCGTGTTCGCGTCATCTCCTCGCCCGATACCTTCTTCAGCCACCGTCGAAGCCACTCATTGATGCTCTCTTCTCGAGTGACCAAGCGAATTCTTCTCTACGACGACCAAATGCCTCTCGTATGACGTCTCCACCTACTTCGTCCAGCGCAAGCCTCAGTTTTTCAGTATTCGCGCGGGACTGGTCGAGCTGTAAAGACAATACGGACCTTTGCGTGGTAAGAGTACTGACCGCCGCGGCATGTCTTTCCTTCATGGATAAGTGACGCCTGCAGACGGTTTGTGGCCGCTTGAAATAATTTCCTGTGACTGTTCAAAATTCGGTGTCTGTGATCAAGTCAAGTGACGTACATGCAGCTGAATTATCTTCCATCTTCAGCTTAGCCTGTGCTTTCGCGAGTTCTACCCTATCATCCGCCTCATACTTGGAATGCGCGACGGCAAGTTTCAAGTTGATCTACCTTGGCTTGCAGTTCCCCAGACTCCAAAGAAAAGTCTCATGAATGCCAGACATTGCTTCGGAAAGACTTGTATTTGGCGGTAAACGGGGTGACATGGATGTCCTGCCATAGAGCGAGCGAACGTAGTCAGCATACTCGCTCACGACTAGGTTGGACATCTTGTTATATTGCTTCTCTAGGTCTCGTTCCCGAACCGTACTCCTCCCTCCCTCGGCGGCCAAAGCATACGCCCCTTCCGCAGCATCTGTCGCTTTGGTAAGTTCCGCATTCGCATGGGTGAGTTGGGTCGTACGCTCGGGTAGAGCATCTTCTGTGAGCGATAATTTGTCCGACAGCATCTTTAGCGACAGCGTCAACTGAAGAACTGCTGGATGAGATTCGGAGATATCCGAATGCGGGTTAAGTAGCTTGAGTTCCGACTTGAGTAGAGCATTTTCGTGTTTCAAATGTATGAGTTTTTCGTGGGAGTTGGAGGTAGTCAAGGCATGCCGCTGCAATTTCACGAGGCGCTATGAGCTTCATCCTTTGGGAATATGCGTCAACAGGTAGTCAGCCAGCGCAAGCAGATGAAATAGCTGAAGTTTGGATACAGCCGCTTTCAAACTGGCCAATTCCAAGGACAAAGGGTGCTCATCGCTGTGCATAGCAAAAGTTCGGGCCGGTAATATTCGGAGATCCAAAACTTTATGCTTGACAGTTGCGGCATCCTTGAGGTTGGGGACCCTGACAGCGGATGAATCGATGACGGCCCTCGTCAAGGACGCTCTTTTGGACATTCAATGACGACTTGAATACGCAACAAATACCCAGATCCACTGTGGAATTACAACCAGTACGACCTCCGCCGCTACCGACCCCATCCGCGTCCAACATTGAGCTCCCCAGTGCCGATCATCACGCCTACCTACTCCAAACTCGTGCATCTCCCATTCTTTGGATGGGTGATCACGATGATGGGTGGTATTTACTCCACCAATGCTTCCACCATCGTACACTGACGTAGCATCACAAACACATGCTCCGGCTCCTACTTGTGGCGAGCTCCAAGGACGATGCACCGCGAACTGAAGCATATGCTCTCGAGCTGGGCGACCATTCTGTCTTTGCAGAAGAACGGGAGGGAAGAGGAGGCACAGGGAGGTACTACGACATACTGCGAATCGTCAAATTTTGTTATGTGAGTGTCTGTCTTTTTATTACTTTGCCACTTATCGAAAGTTTTCAAGCCGCTGAACACGCACGCTGATCTCCGATCTCTCCGTCCATCAACGCATCACTGCCCGTTAGTGGCCCCAAAACCAGGTCACCCCACCAATTCTCTACTCAGAATCCTCCTCATCGACATCGGGGCCAATTGCCCACGCATGGTGAATTCACACATGCAAACGACCATGGATGCAGTGGAGGATTCGAAATTGGGTGCCATCTGCACATACGGGACGGGAAGGAGCGTACAACAACCATCACGGCGAGCACAACGACGGCGACGATGACGGTGATAGCGAGAGGATCGAAGAGGCTTCGATGATGAAGCAGGGCCTTGGTGGAATGTAGGGCATGGACGTGGTCGGAAGATGGTGTGCTGGGTAGGGTGCAGGAGGATGGAAGCGAGCGAGCGGGTGGGCGGGAGCGAGGTCGGGCCCCCGATGTCCAATGTTGGCCGCAGCAACAACGTCCAACAGGGTGTCGATTCTCCTCCCAGGTACGCGACGGATGACACTATGACGGCGATGCACCGAGCACCGACAGCCCCATCGCTGCCATCTCCATCCGCAACCATCATGGGCCTATTGCTCGGCCCAGGTCACCAATATCCCCTACCTCTGTGCATCCCCATCTTCGACGTGGTGGATCACGATTACCAGGCCCGTTTTCTCCCCCGACGTCGTCATCACCGACGACAGCAATGTCCCTTGAAGTACTTTGGACTTAGCAGACCTGTTAGACCTCCCCTACCACCTACCGGTACTGACTGGTGTATGCTGTGACCTTGAGGATCTCCACAATGGTGAGACGTCTTTCTTTTCCATTCATCCCTTGCTGAAGACCTTTGTTCAGCCTGTCAACGGTCCCTCAAGGCCTCAACTGCGGTCGACGCGCGCGCAGTGACGAGGCACCCACATATGGAAAGGTAAGCATTTGCTACACCGATTTTCCGGTCGTTTGCTCATGAATTTTTCTTCCAGTATGTATTCCGCGACGGAAGCAACAGTTGAGTAAAGAAAACAGGGTCGATGGTGAGTCAACCAACATCCAATCAATTTCCTCTTACTTACATTTCCTCTTGTTCCCTAGTACATTTTGATGTGTGTCTCCCCTCCCTCCCTCTACCGTGCCCGAGAACTCTCGCAGCATGCCCAAAGGTATGAGATCGTTCCTATTCTCTTTCCTCCGCTGACATCTCATTTTTAGAGGCGGAATGAGTGAGTCGAGCCTTGTCGGTATACAATCAATGACGGAATTCTATGCACGATGGCAAGTGAGACGGAACATGAGATCTGGGAGCTACAGGATATGCTGGCAGGTCGTATCATGGTTTTGTCTTGAAGTGTATATTTTACTATCACTTGGTCAACTATGCTTTTCCTCCATGATTTTGCGGATATTGCAAGTGAGCCTTCGGCGTTTTCTTGGAGGTGGGTGTTTTTGGCTGATGCGGGCGCTTCCTAGCATCCATCAACCATCGACAGAAATTTCCAAATGTATGATCATTTGTTGCTTCTCCAGAAGGGGGGTAAGACAGTGTACTTTGGCGATCTAGGACACAATGTTACGACGCTCATCGGCTACTTCCAAGCTCATGGATCGCGTCAATATAAGCCGAAGAGAACCTGTACGATCTGTCTTCATATATGGTCATGATACATATCTAACTAACTGTGTGTTACAGGTGCTGAGTTCATGCTTAACGTCATCGGTCCAGCGACCTCGAGAAAAGATTGACATGAGATGTGGTGTAACTCCGACGAGATCACGAAGATCCAGGAAATACATGCGAAAAGGTGTTCTCAGCCTGCGGTCGGAACTATGTTACACTCTCAATATGCTACATCTTGGTTCTACCAAGTAGTACAGCTCGTCAAGCATGACGCTGCCGACCATTTCCGGTATTCCAGCTACATGATGGCCAATCCATCGTCTCCGGACTTTTCCTTGGATTTTCCTTCAAGTCAATGGATACACAACAGGGCACCCAAAACAAACTCTTTGTATGTTCGTTTGTCGTTTCTGTCATTCCTATAGCTAATATTTTGTCCCCAGTCTATCTTCATGTCCACTATCATCAGTCTACCTCTAGCAAATCATCTCTGGATCCCGTTCCTCAATATACGCTCAATCTACGAGATTTGTGAGCGTCCAAGTCGCATGTACAATTGGACTGTGTTGGTGACTTCACAAATCCTCGTTGAGGTGCCCTGGAATATCGTTCAGTTGTCGTTATATTTCTTCTACTGATATTGGACGTCTGGGTTGACCAGTAATCATGCGGGATACAGCTATCTTATGATTGGCGTGATTTTCCCGTTGTACTGCATGATCAGACAGAGCGTCGCTGCTATGAGCCCTGATGCGGAGGTCGCAACTATTCTTTTCAGTTTCCTCTTCTTGCTTACTTTGTACGTGGTATGCATTGTTGTCTTATTGGATAATTTGGATTACATATCGGACAGTAGTGGCGTAGTGCAGCCTTACCGAGAGCTTGGATGGTGGAAATGGTTAAAATATACTCTCCAGTGTACGTATCTTGCTAAATTCGCACCACCAATGAATTCTTGTCCAACAACCACTTGGCGGAGCGCTGGCTTAATGGTCGTCTTCAACGCAAGCTTCATTTTCCGGGGATTGTCCAGAAGCTGAAGCGCTGATCCATTGTTTATAAATTGCAGCAATTTTCACATCTAGCTTCTGGTTGAGAAACCATATCTGGAGTGTAACGGATATGATTCGTGGTCGTGGATGCTCTAAGACGTGTTTTGGACTGCAAGTACAGTCAACTAGGATTTAGATTATCCCCCAACCTTCTAACGGAAAAGTACAGCAGTTCAATCTCAGGTGCGGACCCGCCTCAATGCATTGTCCATTGGTTCATGGCAAGTTGCAGCGAGTCTTCAAGAATAGGTAGCTCTCATTCAAGTTCAAATTAGGGCTCGGATATGCCATGCGAATGCAGTGGCCCTCAAAGACTAGTCTGCATCAGCAAAAGCTTCAAGTGTTCGTGACTTTGTCTTTGAACCGCTGGGCGTCTTGAAAACATGGCTGATGAAGGCAAGAAGACGTCGGACAGAAGTGCATGGACGAGCCAAAGCCGTTAAAATTGATGCCTGAGATGCGAGAGACAGGTGGAGAAGTCGGGGAGTAGTCACAGATGTTGGGTACTCTCCATGTCGCCATTGAAGCATTATGTTATTGCATCCTTGCAACGCAAACAGGACTTCTCGTACTGCATCACGCTCATATATATATCGCCTGACCAGGCAGGTTCCCCAGCAACGAGAAAACGCTGATGCCTTCCTGCTCGTTTCAACATTCGGATGCTTGAAGTCACAGCAATGGTACTTGAGCAGAAGCAAACGTACGTGCAATTGAAGGAGGAAAAATGTACAGTGAGGACAAATCTAACAAACACAGACGGCGTAACAATACATTTGAAAATAATAGGAGAACCAAGGCAGAACAGCAAGTGGGCTTGGTGATGAAAAAATAATGACAGAGCTGGGCAACCACAACAGGATTTGGGACGCTTTTGATATCAGGGTGGCGCCTTATCTTAAATGAGTGAAGTGTAGACGACGAGTGAAAGCAAGAGCTAGCTCCTAATCAAATCAGCAAGTGCATCAGAATGAATGAGAGGAGCGTCACGATGACAAGAACAGATAGGCGCCTAACCTGACCGCGAGGAGGCTCAGGCCCCTGGAGGGCCTCGTCCAGAGCGACCTCTTCCTTCGTGGGCTGGAGCCATGCCAATGATGAGAATCTGCAGTCGCAACAAGAACCAGGTCACTCACGAGGGCCACAGTGAAATAAACACAGTCGTCCCAGCCAATATCTTCACCGTGAGTCGCGGTCTGTACAGTTTTCAGCTGGATAAGATGGCTTTAATCGCAGGGAATGTACACACCATCAGGGGATGATTTCGATTGAAGTACGCGTGGCCATAGGGCTCGTATCGAAAGACGAAGGAAGGAAGGGGAACGTATTGGTAGTAAATGGTCGCGTTCGGGGAGAGGGAATCTGCTTGACGAAGAACTGAGTGCACAGAGGGGAAGAGACGATCCCGAGTCCGGATTGGAGGCATGATGGGACGAAGAAAAAAAGAGTGAGAGGAAAGAACGTGGGTGGGAGAATTGACGGTCGTCTTCTCTGGTTTTTAAATGCACCTGGGCTTCGAAATCGGAAGCCGTATCCGTATTGAGCAAGCCCTCAGTGTGTTTGGCGTAAACACAGAATGACATAAGGCGAATATACAACTCAAATTTGATCCTGCGGATGCGCTCACCCTTTCTAGCACCATGCCCGCCCTCCGAGGTGTCGGTAAGGATGGCGCGTTCGTAAGAACTGACTCCGATGCAAGGATGCGCGCCAACAAAATTGTCTGTTCATGCCGGAAGTATTCATTCGAATTCGAGACTGCACTGCCGAATGCACTGGAAATCGAAGGACAGCTCCGACGCGCAATAACTGGTTACTCGGCGCCGCTTTGGGTTTCTTGCTTGTACTCTCTGTCCTCACGTCTGGTCATCTTGCTTGTTATGCGTATATTCCACATCTCCGTCGCCTACGCTGTCCATGGAGGCAAATCCACAGTCAATTGTGACGTTACATTCGTTACACCTGTGACGATTTGTGAATCACGGATCCCGCCAATGCGAACCAAAGCTTACAATCACACACCCATTGCAATCTCCAACAGCCCAATGCTACATCCTCTGTGGTTGCCAGAGCTTGATGATAAGAAAACGTAGTGTGCTTTCAATATTCTTCAAGCGCTAGCAAGAGCTACAAGATCTGTCTGGACGTCAATTACCAGCTACCAGGAGTATCGTCAAGGACAAGAGTGCCCCAAGACCTGAAGAAATTGAAGACATACCTCAATATTATGTCCAAACACTGCGCCCCAGACCAATTCAACATAATCGCCCTGTTGTGACCGTCTCTGGAATCTTGAATATCTTGAGCTTCATAAGCGAATGACCGTGGACCGGATATACCTGAGGACCGGATGATCCATCGACGAGCCAGGAAGATTGCTGCTATATTCCCAAGTTCAAGAGTACCGACGGCTGATTTTTGGCGTCCGATATCCGTCAAAGGCGACGGTGGTCAGGAATTCTCCTTGTAAACCCCATGCATGAGCTCGGAGGCTTGTAAAAGAGATACAACCTGTCAAGAAGCTTTCAATAGCAATGATGCAAGTCCTGCTGGCGTCCAGAATGAAAGCAGAGTCGAAGCGATTTGATTTCGTGACTTTTCGCCATCCCGCTATCTCTTTCCAAGATATCGAGGCTATCGCCTTCAAGGCTTGGTGGAAAGGCCCTAGATGCGAGCCAGTGCCAGGAGAGCGAGCTCGACGACTGAGCAAGGATGGTGGTGGTTTGATATTGTGGTGTGCGTCCGTGTACACAAACAAACTCCGTCCGAATGTCCTGGCCAGTCGCCGGCTACCTCAGAACCTTTTCCAGCAGCCCTTTTCCTTGGTCTGCACCTTTCTATTCATCTGCGTTATTTTCTAGATTTTTATTTCGATTTTTGGACCCCTCGGCGCCTGTCTCGGAAGACGGCAGCTGCGACTGGCTTCACGGCACTCCTATTTCTGGTTACCTATCCTCAGATAAAGTTCCGGATTCGACAATTCTTTTTTGCCACGGTTGGATTTAATTCCATGGCGGCCGCCGTAACTTCAAGCCGGTTTTGCGTTGAAGATGCCACTCGCGCCAACAGCACGAAGCCTGCTCAGGACGCTAATGGGCCTCTGCTACAAAGAATGATGTGATCACATCTACTGCTGAGCCTAGTTTTTGAACAGACAGCTCGGCGTTTCATAAACTTAGAACTTTGAGGAATTACCTAGGTCGTAGCTGCAGATACTCCGTTACTAACATTTTCTACCGTGCCAGGTTCGTTCTGTTAGCTTTCTATTTTCTGTATTCAGACCAATCGACTTATGCCCTTCGAAGGTTTACCTGGCATCAAGCAACGCATGGAATACTTCTGCTTCAAAGCATTAAACTGGATTTGGTGACGTACAAAATAGTTACCGTTATATATCCCACCATAAGGCGGGCGTCGAATTCTCATCCCAGGCGTTCTTTTCCCAAACACTCGGTCACCAGTCGTTGCGTTTGCGTCGTTCAAGTCGGGTATCAGGTGTCAGGCTTCTCTCGATTGCATTGATCCCCTCTCCTCCCGCAAGGAACGGAAAACACGAACCCTATCGGCATCATACCAAGACGAGTGGTCGACAAACGTATGGACCGTGTGCTCACGAATAGATCGGGTTCCTCGATGGGTCTCTGCTCGGAGGCAGTCTGCCCGTGACAGGCTGATTGATGCAGCTATGTACAAAAACCGACGACAAAGTACGAGGATTGGACTGTTCCTTCTTCCTTGCAGCCATGGCTCATCGCATATCCCGCACTCAGACTCGTTCGACCGACGAAATTTCTGAAAGGACTATCGGCGAGACTCCTACAGAAAAAATCAAAACAGAAGGGAACGATGGACTATCCACAGGCATTCAAGAAGGAGATTTTCCTGATGGCGGGTTAAGAGCTTGGTTGGTCATTGTAGGGGTGAGTGAAGCCGCACTCTTCAAGGTCTTTCGGCCGTACCGACTTGGGCGAATTGTCAGACTATGTGCAGCACGTTTTCAACGTGAGCTCCTTAGTACTGGTATGATCATCCTCTCGGAGCTGACCTATCAATCTAGATTCGGGTTCATAAACGCATGGGGGGTGAGTATCATCACTCTTGTTTGCTGTAGTGAACAACGCTGAGACTACAACAGGTTTTTCAAGCATATTACTAAGAAACCTTGTTGAGTGACTCTGATCCTTCCGCTATGTGCGTCTTCCTCTTGCTGCTTGGTCGTCACTGACTTTCTCAGTGCATGAATTGGCTCCGTTCAGGTATCTACTCGACCAATTTCTGTTCTAGTCGTGTATCGATGGCACACATATAATCAACCAGCGCGCCCTCGTATTCATGCCGGGACTCGTCACGGGTCGAATGTTTGATATCGGACACTTCAAGCTGAAAGAGTTTTGCTGGTAGATATTCTGGTGATGCCTTACTAGTGATTGGAGGTGTGAGGGTACGTGAACAGACTGCTCATAGTAAACACTCAGTCACCACTGTAGAGACGGGCGTCGCACCTTTATTTCTTGATCCAAATCATGACCTTTCTCTACTTGCGTTTTCAGCAACCTGCGGGATACTTGAAGAGCGTCTGCGAGAGCATCTCGGGACTGAATTCGCGCTTTCTGAACGTGTCTGAAAGAAATACTCAGAAACAAGTAATAAGAAACAAAAAAGTCGCTCCAACCCACGAATCATCCGGTCTACTTCTGCTTCACCAAGAACAATACCAGGTTTGTTGAGGGTCATACCCTCCGCACTCAGCGAGCGCGCTGCATACGCGACTTGTTCCCGGAATTTGTCCTGATCTGCATCACCAATGACTCCTCGTACGAGATCCTCGCATAGCTCGGTAAGACGCTGATGGTTCGCACGAGCAAGTCGTGATTGTGGTCGCTGTGTGAGACGAGAATGAGGCCGAACAGACGCGCTCGAAGCAGGACGTGGAACGATGGTGCTCGCACTGGTTGGAAGTCGTGTCGATAGACTTGACGTCGGTCGGCTCGATGGTTGACGTCGGGATGCACTAGAAGGGGGTCGTGGTGGACGATGAGAAGATTCCGCGCTGGCCGACGGGTGCATGGTGGACCTGTCGAAACCCTAAACTAGGATCTAAGGAATTTCAAAATCTATGATGTTCGCGGCGGCTACTTGACACAGTTCTCGCTAGTTTCGGAACATCATTATCATCAAACCCAATTATTTAAGCCCCTTCTTCTGATCAAAGGTGAGGAAATCATTTCTGAGACCCTTGCTTTCTTTCCGGATTTCTTTCCGTTTTTCTAGCGGCTTGGGCTTGCTGGGTTTGATGTCGATGGGTGAGGAGGTTTCTCTTTCTTCGGCTTCTTCTTATCCTTGCTCGCTTTGATGTTCTTGGGCGCTGTCAAATCATCATTCGTTGCTCTCATCTGGTCCTCGATAGCGCCTAGATATGCATCAGACATCATGCATCACTAGGAAGAAACATACGGGAATGCTCATCATCGCTGAGAGCCTCCCTGATTCCATGAAGAGGAGACAATGCTTTCCATTTCGAATGGAAAAGTTGCTGTAGCTCTATACCAGCTGTGTTCACCAGGATCCCCTGGGGATTGACCGGTGACAATGGGTGTAAAGGTATTATTCAGTATGAAAGAATATCTCTAAGTATGACCATCTGAGTAGGGCTTCGGCGCTTACAACGATTATGAGATTGGACCTGCTGATATATCCTCCTTATAGTGGGGGCCATAAGCGTTACATCGGATACTCAGCGTTACAACAGTTATACTTGGGCTGAAAGCAAGGTATTCACACCGAGATCGATAGGCGATCACTCGAAGACCAGTATAGCTAGTGTAGAGTTTTCAATGGTTTGACGCTAATTTTTGGGCGTCCACATGTGATGGTAGCTTAGCGAGACCCTGGTTCTATGTGTTGACGTCCACGGATGGCCCCACGCGACTGCCGAATCAATTAAGTTGTGATACGCAATCTGCCTTCTTCACAGCATTCAACATCCGGCTGTGCACCGTGTTTTTAGGACTACTGAGTATCCTACATCCGCCAAAATCCCCCACTCTTGAGAACTTTTTTTCGCCCAGGTCGAGCTAGCCGAGGTCTCCGAGCATAGTCGGGGGCCCTGTGTTCTTCTTCCGCCCCCCGCCATCGGCCTTGGGTAGTTCCTTGCCGTTTCTGCTAGCGCTTGCCCCGGTGCATGCCACCATTGGCTCTACACATCCTTGAAGGGATATCTGAAGTCTGAAAATGAGAAATAGTGCGTACAGTTATTTTACTGCTATTTCGAGTACTTAGTCCAACGACGTTAGCGCCATCTACAATTGTAAACCAATCGCTTCCAAGGCGAATCAAATCGTTTTGGAAACGCTGGTGCGCCGTCTTCTCAACTCCGCGGGCACGAAAAGATTCATCTCCAGATGCAACATCCAATTCGGACCAGAACGTCGATGGAATTGCACCTTGGGAATCTCACGGGGAGATTTTATGCCAGAATATCTCAGACAATGGGGACCCCATCTCGGAGGTGATACCTGACTCGTTGTCGGAGTTGCAATCGGAACAACTCTCAACGTCGTCGGTTGTGGTTTCCAATAAGGCGTCGGATGGTTCTAATTCTGAGAGATCCTGGGATTCTGATTCTGATGGATGGGACTCTGATCCTGAGGTAAGTTAGTCGGCAATGCAAACAGTGTGAAATTTGATAACACATTTCCAGTACATCACTTTCCCAAAAGTCACCATCTCCGCCACCACTGAGACCGGCCAAGCGGAATCGACCATCAAAGTTCCAAAGCAACGAAACTACACTAGTCGAAGGCCTGTCATACCATCCTCCCTCGCCGACATTCCCTGTGCTACCCTTGGCGTTCAGGGGGTCTTGGATCGACTGAATGCCACCCTCAGAACGTCACACACTCTCGACACGCCATCCGTCTTGTCCGTTCTCGGAGACTGCATTGTGAAGAACTACGACTTTGGCACTGCTTATGGCCGTCTTCGCGGTGTATGGAACAGAGAGGAAAACGATTGCACCATCGAAGACGAACTACGTACACGTGAAGAGGAGGACAAGGAGCTGCGACGAGAAGCGCTGGAAGGGAACCGTAACATGATGAGATGGACGCCACCTCGACGTGTATGGGACCTGTGCAGCAATCGCGTGGTGCCGTGGTGGGCCAAAGAAAGCGAAGCATTGATCAGAAAAGGATGGTACAACCCGATATCGCATGCCTGGGTCGATGAGAATGATCGTGTGGATGTGGAGACGCCTATCAACGGGAAGGAATGGTCCGTCCCGATCCCGAAGGACACCAATCTCAATCTCATCCGTATCGAGATGCTGAGACTGGGAGTGACGTACACATGGTTGGATGTGCTCTGTTTGAGACAGAAAGGGGGGCCAAGGGAGGATCTGCGCATGGAGGAGTGGAAGCTGGATGTGCCTACAATCGGTTATGTGTATGGGGAAGCCTACAGGGTTGTGATCTACCTGAGTGGGTTGGGACGGCCATTAAGTTTGAAGGAGGGTGACTTGGAGAGTGATCGGTGTTGGTTTCGACGTGCATGGACAATCCAGGAGGTTGGCAATGAGAGGATCATTGCCGGGGATATACCAGATGGTCCGGTGCATGCCAAGCCGGTAGACGACAACGGAAACTATGAGACTGAAATGCTGACAAGCTTTCACAAGCAGCTGGAGCACATGGAGAGGACTACCTGGCATAGTTCACTCCGTCTATTTGGCACACTAGCAGACATGCAGAGTCGCGTGTCAACCAATCCGGTGGATAGAGTTGCAGGACTCGCATTCTGTCTACATGCGCAATGTGTCTACCATGAGAGTGAGACTCTTGAGGATGCATGGACAGCACTGGTGAATGCAATGAGTGATCGTATGCGAGCGAGAATCCTATTTTTGTATCCTGGAGTAGGATTGGGAGGCAAGAAATGGAGACCGACATGGGAGCAGGTCATGACGGAGCGTCTGCCAGCAGATGTCAACTGTGATGGATTTATTGACCATGATAACAAGACGGACGAGGACTGGTACGAAGGGCCTTGCATTGAACAAGGGTTTGTGCGGGGATTAAATGCAGGATCAGCAGAAGGGGTTGATCGAGGCGGGGAGTTGGTTGTTAAAGACGCCGATGGGATGCAGCACACATTCAAAATCCGTGTCACCCACCAATTCCCAATACCCGAAGGCGCATACACACTGCTGGGCAGCTTCGGTTCATGGCCCATTGAAGAGGTGGGGGAGTTTTGGGTAGTTGGCCGAAGCCTTCCAGACCAGCGGTTTGAGAAACTATCTGTAATCAGGATACCAGACGAGGGGGAAAGAGAAAGACTTGAGAATAAGTTGTTTCTCAGAGAAGTCGCCCTCACGTGATATTTTGCCGACCTCTACCAAGCCAGTTCTTAAATAGTTACAAGTTGTCTAACTTACAAACTTAGTGAAATCATACGGTTGACGGAAAGGTATCTGTATATGCAAGAATGCTTGCCCCGAGCACTTGTAAATGAAAGTCATCAACTATGAGTCCCCAAATACAAATAAACCCGTAAATGCTATAAATCTACGAATAAATTATCCTACATAGTATAAACGTCCCTGATCATAGGTATTATTTCATTCCACGTCGTCCTCCTCCGTTTCCTCTACATAACTCTCCCACGAAGGGATGAGTGGAATAAACCCACCGCTCCTCGCCAGGTCAAGGCGATACATTGTGCTCAGGCCCCGTTTCCGTTGGAAGCGAAGAAACAGGCGGAGAGAGATGCCTCGACACACGCAAGCCTAAGTTTGCGTAGAGATCCTTTCGCGTCTGGAAGTTCATAGATTGCGCTTGTCGCAGCTTCGGATTCGTCATGACGTTCCCGAGAGATGGTAGGTCCAGGACATCTACCCAGTAGTACTAGGCTAGAAGGAGATGGGGGTATAGGCGAAAGAAGCTCCGGGTCTGCTTGACGACAGCATGTCATCTAATTTCAGAGAGAGATTCTGCTGTGCTTTCTTGACAGATGTATCAGAGCTCGAAATGAACGCGTCAATTGTGCTTCCACCTCCCTCAAGGGTTAGAGACTCCCCAGATTTATCGGCTAGCGCTCCGGGAACTGTTCAAACCCTCGCACGAGAGCCATGCGAATTTCCACAGCGTTTTCTGCACAGTCGTTCAGCTGTTCCGTTAGGAGTTGGTTGTTGTTAGTTGACTCTTGAGATCTTGAAGTACGTGATGAAAGGCCCGTTGCATACCATCGAATGTCGGCTAACATGCTTAAGTCAAGATGGCTCATCGTTGGTCGGAAACGGCACGGGATCCAATGTAATCAGAGTGGAGGATGACGATGGCGATTTGGAAGGGGTGAGTTCATCGACAATAGATGTGGACTGCAACGTTAAACAAGGAGAAGGCTGAGAATGACCGTCATCTTTGATTGGTCCTGGGGGGATCCTGGTTCCGAAGATACCTTCGCCTCCTCTGGGTCTTCTTTTGTTTCCTCTGAAGCTGGAGGTGCAGGAATTTTTTTCTGATGAGCTGGAATGAGTGGTAGCACGACCAACTTCTCCAACTCGAGCCTTCGAGCAGTTTGTAATCGTAACTCTTCAACCCAAGGTTTCCACGGCATTCTCAGCCACGACGATCTGGTCCATAGACTCGGAGGAACCATTGAGGTCTGCTGGAAAACCCCTGGGCGTCACGAAGCATATTCTCCAGAAGTGTGTTCGCGTCATCTCCTCGCCCGGTAACTTCTTCAGCACGGAACGGCCACCGTCGAAGCCACTCATTGATGCTCTCTTCTCGAGCGACCAGGCGAATTCTTCCCTACGACGACCAAATGCCTCTCGTATGACGTTTCCACCCACTTCGTCCAGCGCAAGCCTCAGTTTTTCAGTATTCGTGCGGGATTGGTCGAGCTGAGAAGACAGTACGGATCTTTGCGTAGTCAGAGCCTTGTCCGTCGTGGCGGGTCTTTCCTTTATGGATAAGTGACACCTGCAGACGATTTATGGCCGCTTGAGATAATTTCCTGTGACTGTTCAGAAAGTGTCTGTGATCAAGTTAAGTGACGTACATGCAGCTGAATTATCTTCCATCTTCAGCTTCTCTGGCTCAGCCTATGCTTTCGCGAGTTCTACCCTATCATCCTTATCTTCGTCTCATACTTGAGATGCGCGACGGCAAGTTCACCTTACCTTGAAGGTGATCTACCTTGCCTTGCAGCTCCCCAAAGAAAAGTCTTATGAATGCCAGACTTTGCTTCGGACAGACTTGTATTTGGCGGTAAATGGGGCGACATGGATGTCCGGCCATCGAGAGAGGGAACGTAGTCAGCATACTCGCTCACGACCAGGTCGGACACCTTGTTATGTTCCTGGCCTGCTTCTCTAAGTCCCGTTCCCGAACCTTACTCCTCCCTCCCTCGCGGCTAACGCATACGCCCCTTCCGCAGCAACTTTCGCTTTGGTAAGTTCCGCGTTCGCATGGGTGAGTTGGGTCGTACGCTCAAGTAGAGTATCTTCTGTGAGCGACAATTTGTCCGACAGCCTCTTTAGTGACAGCGTCAGCTTCCTGTGACTGGAGAACTGTAGGATAAGATTCGGAGGTATCCTAATGCGGGTTAGCTCGAGTTCTGACTTGAGTAGAGCATTTTCGCGTTCCAATTGTATGAGTCTTTCGTGCGAGTTGGGAGTAGTCAAGGCATGCTGCTGCAATTTCACGGAGGCGCTATGAGTTTCATCCTTTGGGGCGTCAATAGGTAGTCAGCGAGCGCAAGTAGATAGAATACCTGAAATATGGATACAGCCGCTGTCAAACTGGCCAATTCCAAGGACAAAGGGTGCTCATCGCCTTGCATAGCAAAAGTTCGGGCCGGTAATATTCGGAGATCCAAAACTTTATAAACGTCTCTATTGACAGTTGCGGCATCCTCGAGGTTGGGGACCCCGACAGCGGATGAATCGATGACGGCCCTCGTCAAGGACGCTCTTTTGGACATTCAATGACGACTTAAATAAATACGCAACAAATACCCAGACCCATGGACTTACAACCAGTACGACCTCCGCCGCTACCGACCCCATCCGCGTCCAACATTGAGCTCCCCAGTGCCAATCATCCCGTGCATCTCCCATTCTTTGGATGGGTGATCACGATGATGGGTGGCATTTACTCCACCAATGCGTACACTGACGTAGCACCACAAACACATGCTCCGGCTCCTACTTGTGGCGAGCTCCAAGGACTACGCACCGCGAACTGAAGCATATGCTTTCGAGCTGGGCGACACTCTGTCCTTGCAGCAGAACGGGAGGGAAGGGAGGCACAGGGAGGTACTACGACATACTGCGGGTCGTCAAATTTTGTTACGTGAGTGTCTGTCTTTTTATCACTTTGCCACTTACCGAAAGTTTTCAAGCCGTTGAAATTTGCCCTGGCACACTATGCGTATGCACTTGGACATCCCACTGCATGCCTGTCCCGTCCTCCACATCCAAAATCATATTCCCCTTCCCGAGACTGCGTTCAAGCTCTTCAGCACTGTGCGTACGAAAGACGTCGACTATCACTGCAATCGTCAAATCTTCAATGAACACGCGCACTGATCACCGATCTCTCCGCCCATCAACGCATCACTGCCCGTTAGTGGCCCCGAAACCAGCTCACCCCCACCAATTCTCTACCCAGAATCCTCCTCATCGACACCGGGGCCAATCGCCCACGCATGGTGAATTCACACATGCAAACGACCATGGATGTAGCGGAGGATTCGAAATCGGGTCCCATCTACACGTACGGGACGGGAAGAAGCATACAACAACCATCACGGCGAGCACAATGACGGCGGCGATGACGGCGACAGCGAGAGGATCGAAGAGGCTTCGATGATGAAGCAGGGCCTTAATGGAATGTAGGGCATGGACGTGGTCGAAAGATGGGGTGCTGGGTAGGGTGCAGGAGGATGGAAGCGAGCGAGCGGGTGGGCGGGAGCGAGGTCGGGCCCCCGACGTCCAATGTTGGCCGCAACAACAACGTCCAACAGGGCGTCGATTCTCCTCCCAGGTACGCGACGGATGACATCATGACGGCGATGCACCGAGCACCGACAGCCCCGCCGCTGCCATCTCCATCCGCAACCATCATGGGCCTACTGCTCGGCCTAGGTCACTAATATCCCCTACCTCCGTGCATCCCCCATCTTCGACATGGTGGATCACGATTATCAGGCCCGTTTTCTCCCCCGACGTCGTCATCACCGACGATGACAATGTCTCTTGAGGTACTTTGGACTTGGCAGACCCGTTAGACCTCCCCTACCACCCACCAGTACTGACTGGTGTATGCTGTGACCTTGAGGATCTCCACAATGGTGAGACGTCTTTCCATTCATCCCTTGCTGAAGACTTTTTTTCAGCATGTCAACGGTCCCTCAAGGCCTCAACTGCGGTCGACGCACGCGCAGTGACGAAGCACCCACACATGGAAAGGTAAGCATTTCCTACACCGATTTTCCGGTCGTTTGCTCATGAATTTTTCTTCTAGTATGTATTCCGCGACGGAAGCAACAGCAAAGAAACCAGGGCCGATGGTGAGTCAAGTTTCAACCAACATCCAATCAATTTCCTCTTACTTACATTTCCTCTTGTTCCCTAGGACATTTTGATGTGCGTCTCCCCTCCCTCCCTCTACCGTGCCCGAGAACTCTTGCAGCATGCGTAACGGTACGAGATTATTCCTGTTCTCTTTCCTCCGCTGACATCTCATTTTTAGAGGCGGAATGAGTGAGACGAGCCTAGTTGGTATACAATCAATAACGGAAATCTATGCACGATAGCAAGTGAGACGGAACATGAGATCTGGGAGCTACAGGATATGCTGGCAGGTCGTATCATGGTTTTGTCTTGAAGTGTATATTTCACTATCATTTGGTCAATTATACTTTTCCTCCATGATTTTGCCGATATTGTAAGTGTGTCCTCGGCGTTTTCTTGGAGGCGGGCGTCTTTGACTGATGCGAGTCCTTCCCAACATCCATCAACCATCGGCAGAAATTTCCGAATGTTTAATCATTTGTTGCTTCTCCAGAAGGGGGGTGAGACTGTACTTTGGCGATCTAGGACACAATGTTACGACGCTCATCGGCTACTTCCAAGCTCACGGATCGCGTCAATATAAGCCGAAGAGAACCTGTACGATCTGCCTTCATATATGGTCATGATACATATCTAACTAACAGTGTGTTACAGGTGCTGAGTCCATGCTTGACGTCATCGGTCCAGAGGCATCTGCGACCTCGAGAGAAGATTGGCATGAGATGTGGTGTAACTCCGACGAAATCACGAAGATCCAGGAAATACATGCGAAAAGGTGTTCTCAGCCTGCGGACCGCGGTCGGAACTATGTTACACTCGGAGTATGCTACATCTTGGTTCTACCAAGTAGTACAGCTCGTCAAGCATGACGCTGCCGACCATTTCCGGTATTCCAGCTACATGATGGCCAATCACGCTCAGTAATCGTCTCCGAACTTTTCCTTGAATTTTCCTTCTTCAAATCAATGGATACACAACAGGGCACCCAAAACAAACTCTTTGTATGTTCGTTTGTCGTTTCTGTCATTCCTATAGCTAATATTTTGTCCCCAGTCTATCTTCATATCCACTAATATCAGTCTACCTCTAGCAAATCATCTCTGGATCCCGTTCCTCAATATACGCTCAATCTGCGAGATTCGTGAGCGTCCAAGTTGCATGTACAATTGGACTGTGCTGGTGACTTCACAAATCCTCGTAGAGGTGCCCTGGAATATCGTTCAGTTGTTGTTATATTTCTTCTGCTGATATTGGACGTCTGGGTTGACCAGTAATCATGCGGGATACAGCTATCTTATGATTGGCGTGATTTTCCCGTTGTACTGCACGATCAGACTGCTATCCAGACTCGTCCTCCGAGTCGTCCTCTTCCTCCCACCACTTCCTCCTCCATTCCCGGTGCCTGCCTAGAGCTTCGCATCTCCCCTGATCTAGTAAACTCCCCAGAGTTCTCAATGAACTCGCTCAGTGCTGCGATTTCTTCTTAGGTGCCGAGGATGTCCAGCAGGTACAGGGTCCTTGAGCGGTGAAATACTATTGCGAATGACTGTCCTGTCCTGGGCGTGGTCGAATATTGTCTGGATGGCCGATGTATTATCAGCGAAGTCGGAAGAAGTGGAGATGTTTTACTTCACCGTCTTCGCTTGCGTGGTTCGTCGCTTTTGTTGCTCCCATCGCGAGGGCCGCCATTTCTCCATCATAGACTTTTGCTTTCTCTCCCAATCCCATGCTTAGCTCAAACGCTACGGTTCCATCTCTGAATCCTACTATTCCTGCGCCTACTCGCTTCTTTCCCCGTATGTTGCGTTGCGAGCCGTCCGAAGATGGTCGCGGGTTTGTAGTCGTTTGATGTCGATATTGTGCTGGTGCGCTGCTTCATCTTTTGACTGACCGTTTGTCCCGCTTATGATGAGACGTTCCCCGTAGTCCCGTTTGGTGCGCCTCCACGGTGCTGCGAGCTCTGAGAATGGGTACAGTCTTTCGTCGTTCGGATCCGTCATTGTTGCGAGTTATTGGAGCTGCGTCGTCTTCTTGAGCTCGTTGATTGCCCTCGACGTCCTATGTGTTGGGGTTTCTAGGGTTTCTACCTGATCTCCACGTGTTGTCAAGACGTTGTATGACTGGGTTGCGGGTACTTCGCTTGTTCAATCCTAATGCTGCGCGCCTCGCACATTGGTCGAGATGTAGGTGGATCGGAGGTATCGACGCTTCAATTTCGACAGCTTCTATTGGCATAGTGCGGAGTGCCGCTATTACTTTGCGTAGAGCTCGCCTTTGCACTCGTTCTAGTTCCTTCTCGTGGGATTTCTTTCCTGTACACCTTACCGTCGATGCATAGGTCAGGGCCGGCCGTACGCAAGCAATGTACAGTTACCGGTAGTGTTTCTGGGTAGCCCATGTACAGTGTTCGCCAACATAGACATTCCACTCACCTCGGCGGTTACTTGACACAGTTCTCGCTATTAGATCATCATTATCGAACCCAAACAATTATTTAAGCCCCTTCTTCTGATCAAAGGTGAGGAAATCATTTTCTGAGACGCCAGCTTTCTTTCCCGATTTCTTTCCGTTCTTCTGTGAAGGGAGTGGCTTGGGTTTGCTGGGTTTGGACGTCGATGGGCGAGGACTCGGCTTCTTCTTATCCTTGCTCGCTTTGAGGTTCTTGAGCGCCGTCAAATCATCATTCATTGTTCTCATCTGGTTCTCGAGTGCGGCGATAGTGCCTAGATATGTGTCAGACATCATGCATCACTAGGAAGGAGAAGCATACGAGAATGCTCATCATCGCTGAGAGCCTCTTCGTCCTCTTCATCTTCACTGATTTCATGAAGAGGAGACAGTGCTTTCCCTTTCGAATTGAAAAGTCGCTGTAGTTCTAGACCAGCTGCGCTCACTGGAGTTCCCTCATTGATATTGAACGTTGAACGCTTAACAGTTGCGAGTCATGAGCTTAAAGTAGTCGCAAAACTTTCGGGGCATTCGCCGTTGTCCAAGTTTTGCACATTTTGTAGACATAGGTATCCATGGGATTTTTGACAATTCCTTTGGATACGTCGGAAGGTCAAGGTTAACCCAATCTTGATCAACGAATGAGCAACGGCAAATGGTAGCGACTGAAAGTCTGACTCACCAACAGGTATATGGAGGAATAATGCAAGCCAGTTGGTGACAATGGGTGTAAGGGTATCATGTTATGGGGAGTGTCTCCACGACCATCTGAGTAGGGCTTCGGCGCTTACAACGATTATGAGATTGGACCTGCTGACATATCCTCCTTATAATGGAGGCCATAAGCATTACATATGACTACATCGGATACTCGACGTTACAACAGTTATGCTCTGGTTGAAAGCAACGTATTCACACCGAGATCGATAGGAAGACCAGTGTAGAGTTTTCAATGGTTTGACGCCAATTTTTGGGTGTCTACATGTGATGATAGCTTAGCGAGACCCTGGTTCTATGTGTTGAAGTCCACGGATGGCCCCACACGACTGCCGAATCAATCAAGCTATGATACGCAGTCTGCCTCCTTGACAGGAGCCTGTGCACCGTGTTCTTAGGACTATCGAGTATCCTTACATCCGCCAAAATCCCCCACTCTTGAGAACTTTTTTCGTCCAGGTCGAGTTAGCCGAGGTCTGTATAGTCGGGGGTCCTGAGGCTGAAATGAGAAGTCCGGTACACTGTCCGACCGGCCGTCCGGGTCCGGTTGTCCGGCCAGACCAAAATTCAACCGATTAATCAACCTCGAACTACTTTAAGGCGCACATCTAAATTGGAGCCAATCATAAAAGTATTACTTCCACCTGGAAGGACTCACGAAAAAGATTGTGGCTGTGAGGTTCCCTTTGGCAACCACACAGGACGAGTGCCCTTTCTCAAAAAAACTACGTTCTTGACCCTGCTATCGAGCATACAGTGTACATAGAAGACATAGAAAGTCCTCCCTATCCATCCAAACATAATTCCCTTGGGCAGTTCCTTGCCGTTTCTGCTTGCCCCGGCGCATGCCACTCTTGGCTACACCTCCTTGAAGGGATATCTGAAGTCTGAAAATGAGAAATAGTGCGTACAGTTATTTCACTGCCATTTCGAGTACTTAGTCCAACGACGTTAGGGAAATCTAGAAATGTAGACCGACCGCTTCCAAGGCGAATCAAATCGTTTTGGAAACGCTTGTGCGCCGTCTTCTCAACTCCGCGGCCAAGAAAGGATTCATCTCCGGATGCGACATCCAATCCGGACCAGAACGTTGATGGAATTGGCCCTTCAGATTCTCAAGAGGAGATTTTATACCAGAATATCTCTGACAATGGGGGCCCCATCTCGGAGGCGATACCCGACTCGTTGTCGGAGTTGCCATTCTCAACGTCGTCGGTTGTGGTTTCTCAGGTTGGCCCTGTGGACGAACATCCATCTAGTCAGTCCAGTAATGCGTCGGATGATTCGGGGGAGTCTGATTCTGAGGTAAGTCAGTCGGCAATACAAACAGTGCAGAATTGATAACACATTTCTAGTACATCACTCTCCCCGAAGTCACCATCTCCGCCACCATTGAAACCGGCCAAGCGGAATCGACCATCAAAGTTCCAAAGCAACGAAACTACACTGGTCGAAAGCCTGTCATACCATCCTCCCTCGCCGACATTCCCTGTGCTACCCTTGGCGTTCAGGGGGTGTTGGATCGGCTGAATGCCACCCTCGGAACGTCACACACACTCGACACGCCATCCGTCTTGTCCGTTCTTGAAGACTGCACTGTAAAGAACTACGACTTTGGCACTGCTTATGGCCGTCTTCGCGGTGTATGGAGCAGAAACAATGATTGCACCATCGAAGACCAACTACGTGCACGTGAAGAAGTGGACAAGGAGTGGCGGCGAGAAGCGCTGGTAGGGAACAACCTTATGGAATTGCGTCAGCCACCTCGACGTCTATGGGACCTGTGCAGCAATCGCGTGGTGCCATATTGGACTCGGATCGTCAACGCCCCTACGTGGGGTGCATCGCCTCGACCGATATCGCATGCGTGGGTCAATGAGAAGGATCGGATGGATGTGTGGACACCTATCAACGGGAAGGAATGGCCCGTGCCGATCCCGAAGGACGCCAATCTCAATCTCATCCGTATCGAGATGCTGAGACTGGGACTGATGCACACGTGGTTGGATGTGCTCTGTTTGAGACAGAAAGGGGGCCCAAGGGAGGATCTGCGTGTGGAGGAGTGGAAGCTGGATGTGCCTACAATCGGACAAGTGTATTCAGAGGCCTACAGGGTTGTGATCTACCTGAGTGGGCTGGGACGGCCATTGAGTTTGAAGGAGGGCAACTTGGAGAGTGATCGGTGTTGGTTTCGACGTGCGTGGACACTTCAGGAGGTCGGCCATAAGAGGATCATTGCCGGGGATACACCAGATGGTCCGATCCATGCCCAGCCGGTAGACAACAACGGAAACTATGAGACTGAAATGCTGACAAGCTTTCACAAGCGGCTGGAGCACATGGAGGGGAATATCCCTCCATTCCATTACCGTGTATTTGACACACTAGCAGATATGCGGAATCGCGTGTCAATCAATCCGGTGGACAGAGTTGCAGGACTTGCTTTCTGTCTACGGGCGCAATGTGCATACCATGAGAGTGAGACTCTTGAGGATGCATGGACGGTGCTGGTGAATGTGATGCCAGAACATATGCGGGCGAGAATCCTCTTTTTGTATCCTGGAGTAGGACTGGGATGCAAGAAATGGAGACCGACGTGGGAGCAGGTCATGACGGAGCCTCTGCCAGCGGATGTCGACTGTGACGGGTTTGTTAGTCGTGACGACGAGACGGACAAGGACTGGTACAAAGGGCCTTACATTGAACAGGGGCTTGTGTGGGGATTAAACGCAGGATTAGCAGAAGGGGTTGATCAATGCGGGGAGTTGGTTGTCAAAGACGCCAACAGGATGCAGCACACATTACAAATCCGTGTCACCCACCAATTCCCAATACCCGAAGGCACATACACACTGCTGGGCGCTTTCTGGCCATGGGACCCTAAAGAGGTGCCGGAGTTTTGGGTAGTTGGCCGAAGCCTTCCATATCGGCGGTTTGAGAAACTATCTGTAATCAGGATACCGGACGAGGGGGAAAGAAAGAGACTGGACCAGTGTGGAGTTGTGCAATGGGGGCTTAAAAAAATCTACCTTCTTTGACTCGACAGGTTTTGGTTCTAGCTCGAGGTTGATGTCATCTTTGTCGTCGAGCTCATCCGTTTCGTGACGGTCCCTTTGGCGTCTTTGGTGTACTTTCCTGGTGCAAAGTTGCTGCCGCTTAACGCATCTTCAAGGTCGACGATAGATGGCCCAACCTCTGTGTCATCGAGACCACTGTAGCTCGGTCTTGCTTTTCGAGGGCGGAGTTGGTGGCTCATGGGAGATTTTGAGAACAAGTTGTTTCCCGGTCCGTGGATCCCAAGTCGCCCTCACGTGATATTTTGTCGAGTATCTAATTCTCTCTTATATAAATAGTTACAAGTTGTCAACTTACAAAACTTCGTAAAGTCATACGGTCGACGGAAAGGTATCTCCATATGTGAATGGTTGCCCCGAGCGCTTGTAAATGAAAGACATAAACTATGCATATATGAACCCCCAAATACAAATAAAACACTATAAATCTACGAATAAATTATCCTATATAGTCTACATGTCCCGTTTTGTTGATCACAGATATAATTTCATTCCACATCGTCCTCGTCCTTGTCCTCCGTCTCCTCTACATGACTCTCCCACGAAGGGATGGGTGGAATACCCACCGCCCAACGTGCTCCTCGCCAGACCAACGCTATACATTGCGCTCAGGCTTCGGTCCCCGATTTTCCGTGGGAACCGAAGAAATAGGCGGAGAGAGGCGTCGACACGCGCAAGCCTAAGTTTGCGTAGGGATCCTTTCGCGTCTGGAAGTTGATAGATTGCACTTGTCGTAGCTTTGACGTTCCCGAATGTCGTAGCAGAGGGACTCAAGGGACGGGGGGTCCAGGACATCTACACAGTAGTACTGGAAGGAGATGGGGGTATAGGCGAAAGAAGCTCTGGGTCATGTAAAGCCTGCTTGATGGCAGCATGTCATCTAATTTCTGAGATATTCTGCTGTGCTTTCTTGACAGATGGATCAGAGTCCGAAATGAACGCGCCAATTGTGCTTCCACCTCTGCAAGGGTTGGAAACTCCCCGGATTTATCGGCTAGCGCTCCGGGAACTGTTCAAACCCGCGCACAAGAGCCATGCGAATTTCCAGCTCGACACGAGCGTCTTCTGTATAGTCGTTCAGCCATTTCGTTAGGAGTTGGTTGGAGTTGGTCGTTGTTAGTTGACTGTTGAGACCTTGAATTGCGTGACGGCAATCGCGAAGGCCCGTTGCATATCACCGTAACGTCGGCTGCTTGAGCTCTGCAAGTCAAGAGGGCTCATCTTTGGTCGGAAACGGCACGGGATCCAGAGTGGAGGATGAAGATGGAAATTCGGAAGGAGTGAGTTCATCAAAAATAGATGTGGACTGCGACGCTAAACGAGGAGAAGGTTGCATAATTGTCTTCTTCGATTGGTCCTGGGGGGATCCTGGTTCCGAGGATACCTCCACCTCCTCTGGGTCTTCTCTTATTTTCCTCTAAAGCTGGAGGTGCAGGAAAATTTCTGATGAGCTAGAATGAGTAGCAGCACGACCAACTTCTCCAACTCGAGCCTTCGAGCAGTTTGTAATCGTAACTCTTCAACCAAAGTTTCCACGGCATTCTCAGTCACGACGACCCGGCCCATAGACTCGGAGGAGCCATTGGGGTCTGCTGAAAACCCCTGGGCGTCACGAAGCATAGTCTCCAGAAGCGTGTTCGCGTCATCTCATCGTCCGATGCCTTCTTCAGCACGCCCATCGTCGAAGCCACTCATTGATGCTCTCTTCTCGAGCGACCAGGCGAATTCTTTTCTACGACGACCAAATGCCTCTCGTATGACGTTTCCACCCGCTTCGTCCAGCGTAAACCTCAGTTTTTCAGTATTCGCGCGGGACTGCTCGAGCTGAGAAGACAATACGGATATCTGCGTGGTTAGAGTATTGACTGTCGCGGCAGGTCTTTCCTCCATGGATAAGTGACGCCTGCAGACGGTTTGTAGCCGCTTGAGATAATTTCCTGTGACTGTTCAGAAGGCGTCTGTGATCAAGTTAAGTGACGTACATGCAGCTGAATTATCTTCCATCTTCAGCTTCTCTAGCTCAGCCTGTGCTTTCGCGAGTTCTACCCTATCATCCTTATCTCCGTCTCATACTTGAAATGGGCGACGGCAAGTTCACCTTCAAGGTGATCTACCTTGCCTTGCAGCTCCCCAGACTCCAAAGAAAAGTCTTATGAATACCAGACTTTGCTTCGGAAAGATTTGTATTTGGCGGAAAACGGGGCGACATGGATGTCCTGTCATCGAGCGAGCGAACGTAGCCAGCATACTCGCTCACGACCAGGTCGGGCATCTTGTTATGTTCCTGAGCTGCTTCTCTAGGTCCCGTTCCCGAACCTTACTCCTCCCTCCCTCGGCGCCAAAGCATACGCCCCTTCCGCAGCATCTTTCGCTTTCCGCGTTCGCATAGGTGAGTTGTATAGTACGCTCAAGTAGAGCATCTTCTGTGAGCAATAATTTGTCCGGCAGCCTCTTTAGCGACAGCGTCAACTTCTGTGATTGGAGAACTGCTGGATGAGATCCGAATGCGGGTTAACTCGAAGAATACTGAGTTCCGACTTGAGTAGAGCATTTTCACGTTCCAATTGTACGAGTCTTTCGTGCGAGTTGGAGGTAGTCAAGGTATGTCACTGCAATTTGAATGTCATGGAGGCGCTATGAACTTCGTCCTTTGGGAACATGCGTCAATAGGTAGTTAGCGAGCGCAAGCAAATAAGAATACCTGAAATCTGGATACAGCCGCTTTCAAACTGGCCAATTCTAGGACAAAGGGTGCTCATCACTGTGCATAGCAAGGCTGGAATGCGTACAGATCAATGCAGGAAGTTCGGGCCGGTAATATTCGGAAATCCAAAACTTTATGCGGCAACTCGGCGGCAGCAGCCGTGGTTTGAACATGTTCCCTGATAAATAGCTGCGATGATGATAGAACATTTGAGCACTTGATTGAAACCTATATATGAATCTCCGGGTCTGGTACATGTCTCGGCGATCTCTTTGGTGCTACCAATTGCCCACTAGAAGTACAACTTCCACGTTGCATAACACCATACTTTAGCATGCAGAGAAACGACAACATCAAAAAAAACTACTTACTGTATGTACTATGTAGGAATGATGGTAGCCGAACAGAACATCAGGTATCGAGCGAATCCAAAGAACAGCATGGAGATAGAAGGAGGAGACATTATACGATGGCACCGAGCAAGTACAGTAGAACGAGAGCATCCGACGAAATAAACAAATGATAAATGGGGTGACCCTTACTCCGGCTTCTCCTCCGGCTTCTTCTCGCTGTCGCGTCTGGTCAGCCCGGCGGCAGCAAAGCCTCGAGCTGCGAAGCCTCCACCTCTGCCTCGCCCACCGCTTCCCCGTCCCCGATGAGATGCACTCTCACTTTGACGCGTTTCTTTGTCCGTCGCCTGCTTAACCTCAGGTACGGTATCCTTCAGTTTCTGTTGAATTCACATGAGAATAGATTTCTTCGCCCTCGCATGTCAAATTAGCTCACCTCCGCATGCTTCTCCAAGCCTGCCTTCATAGCTTCCTCGTCCCCGAACTCAATATAGGCAATCTTTTGCATCCTGTTGTTGAACTTGCCCACTGGGAACGTTATGCGAGTGATCTAAGGAAGTGAGTCGTCAGCTCAAGCGGTAAAGACCAAGACTATTGGACATGGACGTACGCCATCTTTAGCATCACCGAAAAAGTCTCGCACTTCGGCTTCATTAGCAGGTACGGAAAAGCGCATGAATATTGTCCAGGGATTGCGCTGAGGTTTGTTTCGTTGTGGTGTACGAGCACCTGAGGACTCTGTCACCGGGGACTTGATGGCTTCATCATTCGGTGCAGGTGTTGAAGGTTTTGGGGGAGCCGGAGAGGCTGTTTTCGCTGGAGGTGGTGCAGGGGACGCAGGAACAGGGGATGTAGCTGAAGACTTGTCTCTTTCCTTTTCCTTGTCCTTTCGTTCCCGTTTCTCCTTCTTCTTTTTGTCGGGCTTTGAGTCAGCCACTGGACTCACCGCCGTTGACGTTGCCGGCTCGACCTCGCTTTTAGCTTGAGACTGTGGCCGGGGCGGAGGTGGAGTGGATTTATTCGCAGGCGGAACAGGGGTCGCTGCTTTTGTCGGCGGCTGGCTGCTAACAGGGTTGGGGTGAGGGAGAGAAGAAACAGCAGACGTAGGCGTAGGTGCAACGCGTCTATATGCGTAATTGAAGCCTGCAAAAGTTAGAAAGCGGCAAGGATGAAAAGTAAGAGGCCCTGACCTTGACTCTTCAACTCTGCACTGACCCGGCCGTCCTTGATGTCCAAGATCAAGGCACCGTATGCGGCATCGCACAAATTCCAATTCCAACAATTCTTCCAGGCGGCCTCCTCAGTGGCCTGGAGTGGGGGCGGGATCTTTTCCACGACGCTAAGGGCCTTATCCAGAAGAACACGTTGGTTGTCATCAATGACTGCATCAACCTGTGTCTTGACACTGTCCCAGACCTTGTCGAACTGCTCCTTGCCACTTATAAGCTTGCGCCGGAAAGCTTCAAAGTCTGACTGGATGCTGAACTCGTTATAAGAAGTGGCGTAACGGAAGTGCAATCCGGCAGAGATGGTCAGATCTGCCCTGAGAACAAGGGCCAGCTGAGCGAGGATACCCTCACGTCCAGGACTCGCGTGAGAAACGAGCAGACGAGTCTCTGTCGGGTCAAAGACGCGCTGAGCTGTGTCAACAAGCTGTCCGATTTGCAAAGCTGTTGTCCACATTGTACCCTGCCCACCTGCAATAGTCGCATTTCCATCTCCGTTGTCAAACATTTTGTGCGGCACAAGAGCACCGCCAAGCGCAAGAAGACGTAGCTTGACGCCACCGACGTCGATGCAACGGGTAGTGGCCTCGTCAAGCACGTGTAAATTGGGGACGGAATAGGTCCCCAGACGTATCTTTTCGAGTACAAGCACGTCCTCACATGCGCCCCAGGTGGTATAGACTGGGACGGAGAGCTGTATTTGACCAGCAAGAAGAAGAGGGAATTCCGAGAGGAGCGACACGGTGACCGTCGAACGGAGAAGAGATGGCGGGTTGTTATTGTTGGTTAAGTGGCTACGCTGGGGACCGGGAATCAGAGGTGAGTAGGTAGTAAGGTGCCTCAATGTCCTGTCGTTGATCCTGTCGAGACTTGCGGCCTCGAAGAAACCAAAATCGCCGGTGTGGATAATGGCAATGGCCTGATTCTCACGAGCAAGGTCATTGAGGGCCGAAAGACGGCCCCGAATGTCTGCAATGCAGAGAATCCGACCATGGGCAGTGTCAAGGACGGTTGTCTGGGTGTCGACACGCGCCATCGCGGCGGTGGACGACGACAAGGGGTTCGAGCTCGTTGCGGGGCGCGGCGAAGTCATGGCGGAAACTGAAAGGAAAAAATATCACAATTTTCCCACGCTCTTTGTCTCTTGTCTCTTCCTCGTCAGACCGTCAGAAACGACTTGAACAATAAAGATATTCCTATTAATCAATTGTCTCTGTCTAAGGCGCGACATTCCAGCCATTCTCTGAAACCTCCCGCCAATCGCTTCGCTGCAAAGTCCAGGAGCCTGATGGATAGAAAGTGAACATATAGGAAAATGACCGGATATTGATGCTATGATGGGATGGAGTTGTTGGTTAGAATTTCAGCAGTCATTTACCCGGTGCGTTGACGTACTACTTCTTCTGGTATCGCAATGTTGACGGAAGTTCAGCACGGGACCATTCCTTGACATACAATATTCTGGACAAACTCGCAAGATCATCAAAGATATTGATACAGATATATACCCAGACAGGCGATGAAGGTGACTAAACCATCGAGAAGACTCGGACGAAAAGAAAGACGTGTGGCCCGACCTTCTCGAACATTACCACAGAGCTCTCTCGTCGCAACGAGGACCGAAGGAGCGGGAGAAGGTACCGATGACTCGCTGTGTGAGCTCAGTCAAATGTTTATCACTGGATCATAATGATGATACAAGTTGACGATCACTGGAATATTGAAAGCGCTCAATAAGTAACATCAGTCTTATAATGTCGATGCGAATCACTGATTTATATTTCTTAGCTCCCGGATGTATTCCTTTCACCAAAGTCAACAACTTCTGAGGGCATCATCCAGCCCCTGGTTTGCAAACACTCGCCGAAAGTTCTCCTGACTGTAAATTGAGCAACCTCAAATGTTAGCAGCCCCACAAATCTTGGGAATCTGTTTTGCTGTCATGCGAGTCTCTCGAACTTTATTGCAGATATTCCCCATAAGTTAATTCCATTTGCGGGAGTTCAAGCGGGAGATAGTAGTGTAAGGTAAGAGTATATTATACAAGAGTGAATGACGACGTGTTGTACAGAAATGATATGTAGCGTCTAGATATGCAAATGAGCAGTTACAACAGGGGTTATATGCGACAAGGTATGACAACAAATACGCAGAACGAATAAACAGAAAACAAGATAAACCGTCATTCAGGAATCAGGCGTGTCTGTAGAACCGCCAGACACAACCGCTGTTCTTATCGCTTCCACAGCACCCAGGTGAGAAGGCAGAATCGGATTGATACCTTTCATGCGCCATTTCAATGAAGAAAGGACAGAAAGCGCATAGTACGAATGAGTGATATCGCGGAGCAGCTGGTTGTAGTCTGACGCGGGGTACGAACATCCCACTGATCGAATCATGTGCAGTAAATGAATATGTAGCATGGTCGTAGTAGCGACAGTCGTAGAAGAAGGTACGCGAATGAGCGTCGAGCTCGCATGCGGGATAAGAGGTAACACATGGGGCAGATTGTTATGGTCGTGTTCAATAGAAGGGCTCTGAGGGTGGGTCTCCTCTCCACCATGCCACGGCGAAGGGTCTGGGATGTGTCCGAGATCCAAACCCATATCGCTAAGCGTCGGAGGAACGGAGACGGGAAGTGGGGATTGTTGGAACAGAGCGTACGTGCTGAATGCAATGTCCACGAAAACAGGGTGTGTGTTGTGCTTGGAGGGCTTTGACGATGACACAGATGCCGAGCGACCGATAGTTTTTAACGAAGGAGGCACAGACTTGGGCGCGTCAAATTCGGGGCGAGAAGTGAACATCCAAGGTGTCGAAGGTTCTACAGCAACAACGGACACGTGGACCGGGCCCATTTCTGTATCATTTTCAAGATGCCTTGTCCATGCTAAACAAACGGCTGTTAGTTGTTGAGTCTCTAAAAAGCACCAAGCATTTACCATCTAATTCGGCCTCTCCCATCGAGCCCAGTTTAGCTATGACAATTCTCCACTCTATATTCGCTTTCTTGGCGAAACGGGCAGTGAAGTCCCACACTTTGTGGACCAAAAAAGTCATCTCGTCGACTTCACCTTCGTTAGCTTCACCCCCTCCCTTGCTCGTCAGCCATACTCCAAGATCATGCCCGTCGCCTCTTTGATCATTGCATGACGCAAAAATCCATTTCCCGCATTCGCTTACCCCGTATCCCACATGCAGAAAGGTGCCTTTGTCCATGACTCCTAGGATCATGGCAGTAGCGTCTGCTTTGGGACCACTATAGACTACCTTTGATTCTTCGGGGGTCCTTGCAAGAACAAACGCGGGGTCCTCCAGAAATTTTGTCACCTCCCCCGCTGAAGATAACTTCCTTGACATAGATCGAACGACAGGAACTAGTATACGGTCATATACAGAACCGCACAGGTCTTCGACTTGAGAGTTTGACTCGGAGTAGAAAATTTGTTCCGGCACGAAGTGGAAGAGCATTTGGGGATGGGAGGCAGAAGCCTTGCGCACGACGGAAAAGAGTTGTCGCAAGATTGGCGCGAGCAAGGTCATCGCAGTTATTGAAGTAACGATAAAGACGACGGTGCTTGTCCTTGGTGGAGAGGATGATCCAGTGATAAATGCATCTAGGTGGAAAGTTAAGTAAGCAGATGAAAATCAACACAGATTTACCTACCCAAAGTCTTCCGCAAGGTCGAGTCGTAGCGGATTGGTACAACACCGTTCATATCCTGCTCACAAAACTGGCTTTGGCCAAATGAAACTGTGCCGAAGTGTTTTCCCTGAGAAGGAAGCAATGAGACGGTGTGTTGCACATATATTTGGTTATACTTTACCTCATAGATGGTCCGGAGATTAACCAGCCACTCGCTGATCTTATCAGACATCTGTTCTTGAAGACTGTCAAATACAACGAATGCTTGAATGTCCTTTTTTCCACTTCTAGGACCCAGGCCTAGCTTGTCCCAGAACCGTAATGCAGGCGGCGATATCTGTATCACAGCATCCCCTTTGCCAACCAATAACATAGGTGATTCAAGTTTTTCGAGTCTCGATTCCGTTGCGTTGCCTGTACCAGATGATCCCGCTGTCCAGAGTAAGCTTCGAGCGCACCGAGAAAAGCGCAAACAACTTACTTAACCCGAAAAGCTTTTCCAGCTGCACCGGAGCGTTGATATCTTGCACAGCAGAAAATAGACGACCAACAACCTGAACGTCTTTCTCCCAAAGAGTTCTTCCAAAACCTCCAGGATTCCCCTTTGCATTTACTCCATCCCATACCGCTGCCCAAACACTGTTTTCGACAATCTCTTTCCCCAAGCTCTCGGCGGCAACCTGCAATGATTTTCCTTTCCCGACCCTACCAGGGGATACAGGGGTTGGAACAGACGACACGCCTGTGCCTACGCCGCTGCTGCCGCCGACAACGCCAGACCTCAAGGGAGCACTAAGTGGAAGCATGACCTCATGCCGAAAGTGCATTGGAAGCAGAGCCGGTCCCATCGGTATCCACGCAGGCAGCGGAGTACAAGGCCTCTCCCCTTCTGTATCGTCCACGCTCTCTTCTTCTCCGGCACTCTCCATATCTTCATCGCTGTCATCCGCCCCATCCGAATCCTCCTCCGGCTCCGGATTCCCCTCCCGCCACTCAGCTTCCCAGTCGTCCCTCTCAGGCTCATCGATACTCTTCGCTCTCCTCAAGGCTAGCCTTTTCACCACTCCCAGCCGAGGATCGGTCACTTTTTCATACCGTTTCCGCCATCCTTCCGCCCGGCCCGGAGAAGAGGAGAACTTACCCATGTTATACTTCCCGTCTGTAGCACGGTAGCTATCTGCAAAAGGGATCGCATCCCATAGGCCACCTGCAGTATCGACCTTCATCTGTACCTTTATGTCGTCGACGCGGAAGTTTAACACGGACTCTGCTGGCGGAGATGGTAAACCGGTGCCGACATCTGGCGTTGGTTCGATTTCCCAGTGCGGATCCTCTAGTGGTGCAGCCGGTGTCAAACCGGTCACGGCAGGCATGGGAGGAGGTGGCTTATCGTCAAAAAAACTGAAATCGTCCTCTGTGAAATCAGCTTCAAAGTCCATCATGCCTATGCCCATGCCTCTGTCTCCACCATTGCCGACGTTGACAGTGTCACCCAAGCCATTCATCCAATCCTCCATGTCCATCCAATTTGAGTTGAATGGTTCATAGGACGACTGCGAAGGAGCTGGATTCGGCAGTGGATCGACCTCCATCGGTGCAGCAACCGGAGCTACCGGCGAAACATGACCCGAAGGTGGGGGAACCATCAAGTTCGTTTGAGGTGGAGAAGGATAGAAATCAAGCATCTGTTGCTGTTGTTGCGCTTGTTGCTGCTGCTGCATTTGCTGCTGCTGCTGTGTCTGCTGTTGCTGCTGTAATTGCCCTTGCTGTTGCACATATAGATGCGGGACCTGAGCCGATGAAGACTGCACTACGGTCGTGCCGACGCCTTCTCTCTCTCGCTTGAGCCGCTCTCGTTCCCGTTCCCGTTCTTTTGCAACTGCGTCAACATAGCCACCCACTTCCTTGGCTACTCGGTTAATATCTCGGCTCTTGGAGATCGTGAGCGTCCGAAACGCGCTTACGGACGTGGGACTAGAAACCGATAGGAAGGGTAGAGATGGGGTTGACTGCGGAGAAGACTGTAAGGTAGCTGGTAAAGTAGGGATATGGGGTAGAGATGGGATATTGGGGAACAGCGATCGAACGCAGAGCGATGTCGGATAGATGATCATGACACCCTTATCTTCACCCTGCCTATTTTCGACACTGACCCAGGCAATGATGTAGGATTCAGGGTCCCAGGATGACACACCCAGACCCTCGAAGCATTCCTTGAACTGTTTCGACAAGGCAGAGCATGGGCCCTTATAAGACGTGAGGAAATAGGCTGGGGTAGCATAGGGCAGCAGCAAGATGGGCGACCCTTGCGTCAAGGATGGCGTGACAGGAAGAAAGGAAGTTGGGATGACAAGAGGGTGTATCAATAATCGGGATGACGTTAAATGGACTTGAAGATGACAGTACACGAGAGGCCTTGGAGCCCATTAGATAAAGAAAGGCAAAATGCGTGAGAAACTTACCTCATAATGGCCCACGGCGCACTCCACTCATTTGAAGTCGTGGAATGAGCTATCAGAAAGCCCGAATTGAGACGACCGAGAACGGACGCATCGTGCGAGATATCATCAAGGAGACGGATTCGAACGGAATTCAGAAAATGAGATATGACAGTCCTCAGAGCCTTTGCCGGGAACGTAGGAAAGACGATATCCTGGGGAGAGAACGAAGATGATTCTACAACTGGGAAGGACTCGGATCAGTATTTGTTGGCTTTACACCAGTAAAGCGCTCACCATTTAGGCCGTTGAGATCGAGATCATTGAATGAGTCCAACTGAATCCCCCGTATAATCCGAAAAAGATATATGTAGGAAGTGGCGGCTACATGAACACTCGAAAGCAAGGAATCCAGCAAGGAGGACCCTGTATGTCGTGCTGCAATGCGTCGTCGAAATGCGTCAATGGTTGCTGGAGAGGACGACGACGCTACCAGGTAGGCTACGTTGGATATCTCCTCGTTCGTTGTCGCAACATTGAGAGACATTGAGAGGGCAAACCGGCAATACGCGAACCACATTTCCTGCAAGTCCATTTTTGGCAAGTTATTTCAAATTCAACACAGAACCGAGAAGTCCGGCCGAAGGACCTTGTTACTTCGTGCGGCGCTGCACCGCCAAAAGCGCAAGTTACAATGTCCCGTCCGAGGGTTTTTTTAAAAAAAATTTACTACAGGTTCCATCTACGGGAAGGAACTTCACAGGCACAATTTATTTCATGTTCTGACTTCTAGCCCGCAAATAGTCTGGATTTCCTCGGCCGATAGGTATCACCTGAGTAACGAGTTACTATTGCTGGCCCTTTCGACATACTTCGCCATCTCCTTGCGTACTTATTCAATAATGAAATAGGATCTACTGTGAGAGCACAAGTTAGTCAGAATTCCAAGTCAACCAAGACAGCGGAGACTTTTTGATTCCGTATGTCTCTGTCGAGACGTTCATTGCCATGATCGACATGCGATACGCCACACTTGCAGGCTATTGCATAGGCAACGACTTCGCAAGTGATACATAGTAACTATGATTATCATAGTCCTAATATTAGTGGTCGATGTCGCACGAAACAAAACCAATTACACGATATCCGTAAGACCCGAACATGAATATTTCAATCTCAAAAGTAAGAACTGGAAAATAACGGTATGAGATACTTATTTAGCCTTGCCCACACCAGTCTACACCGCCATCATCTGTCTGCAAGAAACATGAGATTCAACGTGTTCACTTTTTTAACCCGAATTCTTGATCCTTTCAATCATCATCTCATAAGTCAGCATATAAGCAGGCTTGTCCAAATGGTTCTTGATCTCTTCCTTGGTTACCTGTCTCTCCAAATTTCCCCACTCATCCTCCTTCGAGAATTTGAGCAACCCATCCCGGTTTTCCTCCTTCCACCAACCCGGCAGGATCCCGGACTTTTCGACCTTGGTCACATACTCCTCAAACGGCATGGACGAAGGTCCCGTTGCCTGCAAGTACTCGCCTGAGCGGAAGATGCGATACGTATCAACGATTTCGCTATATATGCGTTCGGGACAATCTGCCTTGTATCCAAACATCTCCGAGAAGAAAAGGGCATTGCTGCTTGCCGGAGTAGACAAGCCTGTCGCGAGATTGTACGTGGACCCCAGCATAGACATGGGGCCCAATGGACCCATCATGTAACCTGGAGGCAAAGATGAATTTGGTTGCGCGCCAGGTTGCGTGGTTACTTTCTTGCACTGCGTTTTGTGAGTCAGCCAGTCCTTCAGCATTCTGTCAGCCAAAAAGTTTCCATAAGAAAAGGCGTCAATGGTACCTTTGCCTGGCATTCAGCGCTGCAGTACACACGTTCCTTGCACCTGGAACAGCGATGTGTAGCTTCAGTGCTGCAGTCTGCCTCCGAACATTGAACCATGGTGCTCCTTTGGTACAAAGGTAAGTTCGAAGAGATCAGAGTTGTGAACTGGTGACTTACAGATGTACAATAGGCTGTAGATGTTCTCCGAAAAGGGGAGGTTTTTATCGTTTTATCAGGGTTGTCGACGGCGACGTAAAGTAAAGAAAGAACCCTCGGCTTGCGCCTTGAAAGAATGATCGGGCACCTTGGAGTTTCACACGCCGCATGACTGACGCGCACAGTAGGGTCCACTTACACCGTGCCGAGACTATTGTCGCAGAAGGTCACAGCTTCGACTTCCGGAACTCGCTGTGTTTTGAAGCGCTGCTCTTGTAGATCTGAAAGAAGAGTTAAAGGAAGGGCGACGTACAATCTATCGCTGTCGTCAATTGAAAGAATACGTTTCTGTCCCCTCGAATTCCTCGTTTCGCATTATCAAAGCATATAGTTTCGTGGTATCTACCGACTGTGGTCCATCCCAGTTCTCTCCCGAGATCACTGATTTTTCTTATCAGCAGCATTAAATCCCTTTGGGGCGTCCATGCGCACGGGACTCTGGATGCTTGCCAAAGCCTGGATACCAAAATAGATGATGGGCAAAAGAACTCCTACAACAATGAGGAGGACAAGAATGAGGCCTGGGGTGAGGAGTTGGTAACGTGCAAGAATCCCTCCTTTCGGAGGTGCTACGCTTGTTGACGAAAGGTCCAAGACAGGTGGGCTGTCAGGGGACTGGCGCTTGTGGTGCGTGGGGAGGACAGAAGTGCTGTATATCGTCAGGTGCTGAGAATACGGTAGGGTGGATAACGTCGATTCCAGGAGGTCATCTGTAAAACCAACTGTAAGGGCGCCTACACGCATGCAAAGACGAAAGAACATACCATGTTTCAGCATATTGCTTTTCCTTGCGTATCCCTCAACCGAGAGCTCTGGAAGGCTTACCATAACAACCGCCTTCTCTCCTGCATCCAACGAGGCATGGCCATATCCAGGCATCAGACTGACGAGACGTGCATTACACCTCTCAGAAACGGACTGGGCGAATGAAATAAGGTCTCCTGATGACGAGTAACCATCGTGGCGAACATATGGATACTGGCGCGACGTCGTAGAAGCATTTAGAGATCGTGCAATATGAGAATTTGAAGGTAGGCTTCGCAAGTCGGAGGCATGCAACTGGAGGACGTCAGCAAATTACAACGGCTACATGCAGAGCCGACAACGCACTCCTGGCTGGTCGACTACAATCACCGCATCGTGCACACATATCTCGTCGTCTAGTAAAATAATCTTGAACAGGTCCGCTGAATGCGTACTACTTGGAAGACGGCTAAGAACATTTGAGCTGCAAAATAAGGTTGAGCAGTGTGATGGGGTCGCATGGGTCACTCAGACGCACGAATGGGACGACCAAGCAACAATAGGGAAAGTGTCGGAGAAGGCCAGTGCTACTGGCAGCAGTGAAAAGAGTAAGGCCAATCTGGTCATCGTCGGCCGCGTTGAGGAAGGAAATAAGGAGAGACGAACCGAGCACAGCCCTGATTTGGTGAACGAACCGGACCGTTCTGCCTACGATCACATGACCGGCTATTACCCCGGATCATTGGGTGCGGGGTTGGCCCGTGATTTGTGCTTTCCGGACACTGGACAGCCATTACGGTCTCCAAGGCTCATCTCAATTCCGTTCTTGACATCTGAGGCGTTCCGTTTCCCTCCTTGTTCTTCATCCACCATGTTCAGAACGTCCTTGAGAGCTTTACCAGTAAAATCTGCCCGCTCCATTCGTGCTGCTAGGTCAAAGTTCTCAGAATCATCGTTCGAAGTCTGCATCCCTGACACCGAGCTAATAGGTCTTTTTCGTCGACATGGATTCGCAGAGAAAGCGAAGGAGCCCGAATAGCTTCTCTGGATACGTTCTCAGAAGAGGAGGTGATGATCAGAGAGACCGGTGAGTTCTGACGCATCAGATGTGCGTTCCTCGGCTAATTGGCGGTTCAGTGCAACGTTTTGCAAACGATGTCGTACGACCTAAAGTAAGGGAAATGGATGAGAATGAGCAAATGGATCCTTCCATCATCAGCGGCTTGTTCGAACAAGGAGTACGCCCTCTCCCAGATCCTACTCAATACCATGCTTACCGTGTCTGTGTCTAGCTCATGGGTATTGAGACATCTGCCGAACACGGAGGCTCTGAATCTTCCTTCACGTCAGCTATCATCGCCATTGAGGAACTCGCCAAGGTTGACCCATCGGTCTCTGTCTTGTGTGATGTACACAATACTCTCGTTAACACCGTGTTGCGAAAATATGCCACGGAAGAACAGAAAAATAAGTGGCTTCCACTACTGTCCGAGTCAAAGGTATGGTTTTCTGTACACAGTGATGCAAGTCACTCACGTCCCCCAGCTGGGATCCTTCTGCTTGTCCGAATCCGCTTCCGGCTCAGACGCTTTTGCACTTCAGACTCGCGCGAAAAAGGATGGAGACAATTATATTATCAATGGTTCCAAAATGTGGATTACCAACTCGTACGAGGCAGAAATCTTCCTCGTATTCGCCAACGTACGTATAATTAATAACCTCTACGACGCTAACTCACTCTGACACTCTTGGATCAGGTTGACCCAACAAAGGGATACAAGGGAATAACCTGCTTCATTGCTACGAAGGATATGGGCATTGAAATCGCAAAGAAGGAACAGAAATTGGGAATCAGGGCATCGTCGACTTGTACTCTTAGCTTCGATGACGTGAAGGTAATTCTTTACGCACATTATTCACTCCTATCGTTAACCGACGACATCAGATACCTGCTGAAAATATCATTGGTGGAGAAGGTAAAGGGTACAAGGTAATTTGTGTGCGTCTTATTCACTCTACTCATGTTAACAATGCCTTTTTTACAGATTGCTATTGAGATCCTCAACGAAGGTCGTATTGGTATCGCCGCCCAAATGCTTGGTCTTGCACAGGGGGCCTTTGCACTGTCGGTTCCCTACACCTACACACGCTCGCAATTCGGGCAGCCTATTGGAACCTTCCAGGGGATGGGCTTCCAGTTTGCGGAAGCTGCCACGCAGATCGAGACAGCCCGCCTGTTGACGTATAATGCAGCCCGGAGAAAGGAGATGGGCCTGAGTTTCGTAAAGGAGGCGGCGATGGCCAAGTGGTGGGCGAGTAAGGTCGCTGAGAGCGTCAGTGGGAAGGCGATAGAGTGGATGGGTGGCGTTGGATTCACGCGTGAGACTGGGGTGGAGAAGTATTGGCGGGACTCGAAAATCGTATGTTAACCATTTAATCCGCGTCTTTTCGGTATGCTGATGGTGCGTTCTAGGGCGCGATATACGAAGGGACGTCGAACATCCAGTTGCAAACTATTGCCAAATTCATCCAGAAAGAATACGGGTCATAAGCATTGGTCACTAGGTCTTGGACTTTATAACTGTATCACTAGCTTTGTGTTTTATCCAGAACATCATGACACGCTATTCGACAGCAAGATATCACTGACCGTCCGCAAATCGTTTTGCAGCGAATATGTACTTGGTTAGTGAATGTCGAACACTTACGGTAACGTATACGGTCACCAAAATTGGAAAAATACGCATCAGTAGACACTGATGCGCTTTCGACGACGTGCAAATTGACATGTCTGGCCAGAGGCTTACCTTTGCGCGCGCGTCAGCTAACCTCCGATAGAAAATCCTTGATCGACATGCGCTTGGAATTGCCGGTCCTTTTGGTTACGTAGAACAATGGCTGGGATATCAATAATTAGGACTTCTTCTGCCACGTTAAATGATAAAACTGGCAACATAAGTGCGATGTAGCCCGAAAAGGTGATCAAAGGGCGGTGGGAACAATCAACGTGCTATTTATTGGTTATGTTTACATAAGTTACATTATGATCTTAGAAAGGAAATCTGCCGTGAAACGTTACCTTCATGTTGAACATCTAAACATCTAACCTCCTTCGAATCCGACCCATCGCTTGCACCGACGCCATGGCATCTATTCTCTCTGAACGACAACGAGACGACCTGTAGGTATTTCTATACCTGCCTTTCACCTTTTTGACTGTTTCTAGACATAAATCCATCCTCGACTACCTCAGCACCGCCGGATTTTCCAAGACTGTTGACCAGTTCAAACAGGAACTTCCCGTTTGTCGACCAGTTTTCTATAATTTCGCTCGTTTATCAACGACTAGTAGTCCGACTTTCGATACGATTTGAGCCAGAATAGCAGCGGTCTTCTCGTTAAGAAATGGACCAGTGTCATCCGAATGCAAAAGAAGGTGTGTCTGTGTTTTTTTTACGCGAAACATTGACGCTGGATAACTTTTAGATTATGGACCTTGAATCCCGTCTAGCACAGGCACTAGAGGAAAGCGCGCACATGGTGCACCTTCCCAACGGCTCGGCTCGACGTTACGACGCAGACTGGCTACCAACTACCGGCTCTGCCAAGCATACCCTTACAGGCCACCGCGACAGCGTCAATGCGGTGGCATTCCACCCGCTCTACTCCGTCGTCGCTACCGCCAGCGACGACTGCTCCATCAAGATCTGGGACTGGGAGACGGGGGAACTCGAACGAACACTGAAGGCTCACACGAAGCGAGTCTCGGACTGTCAGTTTAATTCGACAGGCACGATGCTCGGTGCGTCGCATGGAAACACATGTCGAACGCGACACTGAATTTCGCTTTCCAGTGACGTGCTCGTATGACCTTTTTATTAAGCTTTGGAATATCGACAATGATTATCAAAATTCCGCAACGTTGCGAGGACACGAACACTCCATATCCTCGGCGCGCTTTCTACCTGGAGACGATCGTGTCGTGAGCTCTAGTCGCGACCATACCCTCAGAATATGGGAGGTTTCTACCACGTGAGTTTTTTCGCCTATTAGGCTTGCATCAGTGCCATCTAAATGACTGGCTGATACCGGGAGCCGCGGTTTTGACGCTTTCTTAAATGGCATCATTTGGCCCCGTGGAATGGTCGAGGCTCGTCACTTTCAGAAACTGACCCCTTTTCTAGACATTGCATTAAAGTTATTTCACCTCACGACGACTGGATTAGATGTGCTGTTCCCAGCACCGACGGCCGGTATATCATAACGTGTTCTGCTGACCATGTATGTGGCATTTTCTCAAGTTTATAGTCCTCATTTGACGATCTAACAGACAGCGAAAATCGTCGATACAGCTTCTGGTGACGTAAAGACTGAGTTTCGGGGGCACGAGAACGTCGTTGAGGCTGCGCAGTTCTGTCCGCCCCATGCAGTTGCTGCTATTCGCGAACTGGTTGCCCTTAAGGTGGGCGTCGATGCCAACTGTCCTAGATTTGACGGGTCTTTATCTTTCACTTGCAGGCACCACAAGGCGCACAAGCAACGGCTCAAGCTTCCATTGTCTTTGCAGTCACGGCAGCACGAGACAAGACCGTCAAGATATGGGATGCAATCCGGGGCCAATGTTTGCATACTTTGGTGTGTGACGATCTTGCATCCTTTCTGTCGCCTTTTCATCTAGTTTCGTCTGTAGATCGGACACGATGACTGGGTTCGCTCTGTGGTTTTCCATCCAAATGGGCAATATCTCCTCACGGCATCGGACGATCATTCATTCCGCATATGGGACCTAAAGACTGGACGTTGCACACGGAAAGTGGAGGCTCACGAGCGATTTGTGACCGCAATGTCCTGGGGACGTCAGGTTGTCTCTACACAGGCATCGGATCAAGCAGACCCGAATGCTCCACCTGCGTTGGTAAACGTTATTGCAACATGTAGCAGCGATCAGGTGTGCATATCTTAACATCATCAACACCTTTGAGCTTACCGTGTAATTCAGACAGTGAAAATATGGATCCCACAACGCTGATAGCCGTTGTGCCTTTTATTGCATAGCGTGGTTGTTCCTATTGGTTGTTGACTTTTACATGATTTTGTATTCTTAGTATGGAGTTTTTACATCCTTGGTACAGCTACTCTCTCATATAATGTTTAGATTTTTATGCAAATGGATTTTCAAAACTTTAAGTTATACCGATGCTACACGATCCATTGAGAACAGAAAACCCGATAGAGAAAACAGAGGTATACAAAATATATGTGTCCATGCTGAACTGTGAAGTAGACTCTTTACTTGAGTGTCGACACAGAAATCCATCCTACAAATCATACGCGACCCGTCAACACCTGCTGCTCTGCCATCTTTTGGAGACGTATCCCACCGCAATTCATCTTATGCTCGAGCCATTCCTCTCTGGCGGCATGGGAAGCGACGCTGTCGCTGAACTGAATGGTGCTATGGCAGCCTACGCACACGGCCTGCTTGTTCTTAATGTAGGAAGCATCGATCCACGGGTCGGTGGCAATCCATTTGTATTCTGCGATAGGAGGAGGAGCCTTGCGCCTGGAGGTGGCCTTGGGGTTGGACGGGCCTCTCTTTGCTTTGTACAGCGACTTTTTCAGGGGGGTATTTGAGGGAGTAGGGGCGGAGGATATGCCCATGTTACCCATCGCTGCGAGGAGCTGCCCAATGGTCGACGCTCTGCGGACGATGCTTGGAGGCGGTGGGACGCTGCATATGCTCAACATGGCATTCTGACGACGAAGTGGCATTATGTAGAGCTCAGAGTCAAAGGTGGGCTCAGAGTCAATGAGATCGTTCAAGGCTGAACGCGCGTCGCGAACTGGGGACACTGGCTGCGTGGAGTCAAGCTTATATACCCAGCAGGGGTCGACTATTGTTTTAGGGCGGTATTGTTAGGCGGCCATAATTGTCTGAGCATCATTGATGCCGCCCTTGTTTGATTCCCCGACGTATGACTTCGGATGACTCGGTGATGTCTGTCTTCAATATTCCTAGATGAAACATACTAAACAGGTACCGCGGTTGATAAATCAGAATGGTCTCCTCTTCCTTGATCCCTTCGCACATGAAGGACTGATCCTTGTCAGCCTGCGCCACAAAACACACTCGGTTGAAGTCGCATTCGGTGGCATTACATCAGAGACGTAGAGCGATGGCTAAACTTCTTTACGCGGGAAAACATGGACCTGGCACGTAAGTCGTCAAGCCGTTCTTGCCATTCCTTTGTGAATGGTATGAGGACAGGCACGACAATCTCCTCGATCGAAGTACTGTTAACGGTAGAGAAGACGCCGATGATAGTATCGCACAAAGGTGGTTGGATTGCACCCGACAGCCTGAGGTTACGAAGCTCCGTGTTGCCGCTAAGGTTGAGATGCCGCGAAACGTCTTCAGGGAGAGAAAAGCAGTGCTCAGATATTCCATTCGAGGCACAGATAATATAGAACCTACCTGGACTCCAACCCGGGAAGAATGGACGAGACGTGGGACGAAGGATTAATTCGCGAAGATGGGGACCCGCTCCTTTTAGCAAAGTATGCACATGGGAAGTAATTCGGAACCCGATCCCTCCCAACTCTAGACGCTGCAGCGAGATGGGCGCAGGCGATGCAGCAATCCAAGCTATAATGCTATTAACGGGTATTGGACCAATGATGCAGAGTCGCCGAAGACCTCGCGGGACGCCCGCACCGCTGAGATCGTCGGTGTCCGTCGGGGGTAAAACCGTGTAGATAAGTGTCAAATCCTGCAAATGAGGAAAGGATGACATGAAGTCTCCCAAGTGTTGCATGTCTGCAAATTTGTTGTTCTCCAACCAAAGCGACGTGACACCCCCAAAGTGTCTGAGTAAATCTTCCAAGCTCGTCTCCGGAGTCTCCCATGAAAGGTGCTCGAGTCTGAGTATCGTTAGCCTCTCCAGCTTCTCCAGGGCTGGGGCTAGGATTTCGAAGATACAACTATCGATGTAGCGTGTATCACCCGTCTTGTATCTGCATATCTTCAGCTCTTGGGCGAAATCAGGAATCGAGACCAGCGGTGACTGGAAGAGCTTCAGGAACCTTTGTACCGTTTCTGGGGTGACGACCAAACTTTTGAAGAATACGCGACGGCTGGGGGACAGCCATGTCCTGTATACAAGAGAAAGGGCAGCAAGCGCGTTGAAATCGGGGCTGACGAAGTCAACAATGGCGCATAGTATCTCGGGAGGTAATAACTCGGGGAACATAGGTGATACGAAGAAGGGAGGTTGTCTGAAAGTTTCTTTTTATGATACAGTGCTGCTTCACTGAGTCAGTAGGGTCGCAGTCACCTTCAAGGAGTGCGCAGTGTTGTCTTTGCTGTGGCGATGACTCGTTCCTGTGGACATATTTGCAATCGCCATCGTTACTTACAAATGATATAGATCTGGAAGAGAAAGACAGCTGGAATCTCAGATTTGATCATGGAAGGGTCTTTGGGATGATATCCGGGTCATCCCTTGCTCATGGTAGAGCTTGGATTCTTTTGACGCTACTCGAAAACGAACGGGCATGGCGGTAAAAGTCCCAGTATGTCTCCGCCTAGAAATTGGAACGTGAACCTTGGTTGCGGCAAACGCCGAATTCCACTTAAACTCTACGAAACTAGCAATAGCAAAGAGCTACCAAATCAGCGCCGTGGAAGTACTGCAACAAACAAGGGAATCGCGTGTGGAGAGCGAAAGCGATGCAGCAATCCAAGCAATGGCGCCATTAATGGGTTTCGGACCGATGGGGCTGACTCGGAAGTCGTCGTCGGTCCAGGATCTCGCATGAAAATGACATCTGAGATGGAAGAGAGTAATCGATGCCTAAAACCTTCATTGATTTGTCTCATGCTCTACAAACAATGATAGTAAAGATAATAGCAGCGGCGGCGATAGAGGAAACGATAAAATGAACGAATAGATGGCATCGTGCTCAAACCATTAGAGAGGAAGTACTTGGTTCAGAAAAATCTTCCCAGTACTCGAGCGCGCGTGTGCATGCCATCAAGGCGTCTGATATATTCAATGCACAAGCAAACTTTACGAAGAAAGATGTCAAAGAGCTTGTAGCTGTGTTGGCGAAGAGGACACTCTGGCTTAAACAGCTTCAGACAAAGCTATAACATTGACATGATACATAACACATGCGTAATATAGGATACAAAACTTGAACTAATAATATTGAAACCAACATGAACGAGAATGGGAAACAAATGCAACGAGAATGAAAATGATGTCTAGCATGCAAGCAAAGATAGAAAATAAGCATATAATGAGACAACAGAAGATCAGTCATCTTCCATAGCGCCAGCGAAATGTGGATCTCGCCGATCTTTGGCCTCGGCATTTTTCCTGTCTCTTTCTAGCCTAGAGAGCTCTTGTCGCCAGAGAGCAGACACTTCTTCCTCCATGACGTCGTCAGACACCGACGTCTCTGAGGCCCCAATGCCCATGCCTCTTAAAACCTCTTCAGGCCAAACACCTGTAGCTAGCTGTACGTTCCCCGATACGACAGCCTTCTGTGCACCCTGCGTAAAGGATGCGGTCCTGGTAAGTTGACGCTTGCCCCTTTTAGATCCAAACACGGACGTCGTGGAGACTAGGCCAAAACCTTCTAGCATACCGGTGATGTCTCCGAACTCGCTGCGGGACACGGGCACGAAAACGTCACTGTCACCGCGTCTCAAGACAGCCGAATAGAAAACATGTAGTTGCGATGTCTCCATACTTGTGGCCACTGCTGAGAGACGTGGCGACGACTGCGAACGCTTCGTTGGTGATGACGACGTGGACATCGTAAGAGGTAAACCGGCTTCTATCCGTTTTGAAGACAGGAGGATCGACAGAAGCACAAGTCGTGCTTGGAGGCCCAAGGACTTGATTTTTGACGCGATGTCGCTACTACATGAGCTAGCAGTTGATGAGGACACAGAGGGTGACATCTTGTTCAACGGGCCGTGGGCCTTGAGAGCCGCCAGAACATGGGCGGGCGTGACGGAAACTTTCGGCGAGGCTTCCCTAGAGATACCCGCCGAGGCAGCGGCGTCGATTGCTCCCCGAAGAACCTCGAAAAGACTTCGCACGTCTCCTGTCAAAGCGGCGACTTTCTTTGTCAACAATACCAATGGTGCGGCAGGAAGTAATTTCTTGGCTTCCTCAGCAGATTCTGCATTGTACAAGGGAGCTAGTCGCCCCTGAACAATTAGTTGAAGTTGCGCCGGTGTATAAGGAGGGAAGTGAAGTGTCTGTACAGATGAAGAGAACGAGGCCGTCGACGATGTAAGAGTATGAGTATTAGCAATGCCAATGACGCGCAGAGCAGAGGACCTGCATGCGGGAAGGGAGAATACGGCGGATAAGGACTGCGTGGTGGTAGCGATATGATCCAACTCGTCTAAGACTAGAAGGCTATAGCAGATATAAGTCACCGCGCGAGAGAGAGATAAGAAACTACAATACCATTTACTGTCAAGGCCAGACAGAATGTCTTCTACAGTCTCCTTCCCCTTCCCCTTGGCAGTCCTTCTGGACTGTTTCCGTTTGCAGGGTCCTTGAAATTCTTCAGACAGCCGCTCCCATAAAGCTTCAACGTTCTCAAGGGCCATGCAGTTGACCGTGATAAGCTTCGTCTCATTCAAGTCGGAGCCAAGAGATTGGATGAGGGCATTGACAAGGGCAGTCTTGCCCGTGCCAGGGGAGCCAGAGATGTACAGGCTGGTGATTTGATCTCCGTCGTCGGAGATTGTGATGAAATCCCGGATGACTGAGCGCTCCCTCTCGCGTCCTGGCATATCACCTGTGCAATCGGAGTTAGGACGAAGCAGCGCGCGAGCTCTAGCATGAATAGGCAAAACTGATGGCGGGGTAGGTGGTGGTGTGGATATTGTTAAGTGCGCTACGGCGGTAGTGGGCGTTGAAGGAAGGATCAACGACGTAGATGCGCGCCTCTGTGGCACTAGATAAGGTGGCAGAATTAAAAATAAGAAACAAAGAGTGGTGAGCGGACGCACATGGTCGTCGTCGCGGCGAAGCAATGCCAGCTTCAGTCGATGTCCTCCTGAGGGCGCGCGCAGCTCTAGCTGAGATAGGTGACGATGAATCGCCGTTGACCGCCCGGATGAGATACGGGGGAATGTTTTCCTTGTTACCGTCGCCATCGAGTATTGTTATCGTCGTCTTGGGGCGTTTTGGATTGGGCGTGGGGTCCGGCGTCTGCAGCTGCTGGCAGTTCGAGGGCGACGACAGCTCACCTCGATGAGTGCGCTTGCCGAGGATCGATAGCTGCGTTGAGCGTGGGGTCTGCATCGCCGTCGATGTCGATGTCGAGGATGTTGATGGTGGTAGAGAGTGCCCTGCCAAACAAATCATTTTGACACCGGCATTCAATATTCGATCTCCGCCATCACCATCATCAGTAAATAACGCGAGGCGCGACGCGTAGAGCACGTGCTTGACGCGATGGTCACGGCTTCTTCCCTTTCGACAACGACCATGGACTCTCAGATACTCCCCAACGAAGACATGGAAATCGAGCAAGACGACGAGCTTGAGTATATAACAATCTTCAATGTCTGATCCACACCAAGACACCTTGCAGATCGCCGGACGCGACTCAGGCAATGGAAGACATGGCGATATCCTTCCTACAGCAGTTGGACCAAGTTTTCGACTCAGACGACGACTCAGGCTCTTCAGAAGACGACTCTCCCAGGACAAAGAGTTCTATCGTCAGATTGCAGCTGACCGATAGAACCAAACTCACGCGACTTGGGTAGCGCACAGCAGCATAGATCAGGACTGGCACTGATTTATCCATTCAGGACCACCGACACAAAATACATCTCTTACCCACGAAAATGTACCACTGGTAGTGCGCGACCGTTTGGTATGTGTCTTAGTTTTTATGCCCTATACCCCAACTTAGCCTCTCCAAGCCCAGCTTTTCCACGTCCTTGATAGCATGCATGAATCAGTTATTAGTGGTGTTCCTGTTACTAAGCGGTATCTGAGCATCTCATCTCCAGTACTTTCGCTCAAAGGTCTTGTAGTGATATCTACTACAAAGACGTACCACTCTTGAAGACCCAGCGAACCGTTGACAACGTTCGTGCACGATCTTTATGCTATTACACTGAGTGCATCTCCAATAGCTTGTCGATGACCTCGCTGCCACGTTCGACCTTGAAAGATCCCAACTCAACGTCGTAGGTGCTGGTATACGATACTAGCCTACCGAATCGTGACGACACCCAATTCTAGCGAGCAACGTCGAAAGGACTGATTTGTGGGTCATCCCTGACGTTCCATCTCAATAGCGGAACTACTCTGTGTCCCAGCGATACCGATGTAGGATCCATCGCTAGTCATTCTGCTGCAAACCTACTGACCTTCTGAATACAGGGATCCCTAATACCTGTTGGTGAAGACATCCGGACGTTCAGTCTGACAGAGGAGATATCATGGGTACTCATTGTTGAGAAGGACGTATGCGTGCTTTACCTCGTCTTGTTTGAGAGGCTTATCGTTACATATAGGCCATATTTCAGCATCTCTGTCGTTTTCAGCTAACGAAACACCCATCTCTTCCGGGACGAGGCTTACTGATCACAGTCAAGCAGTTTCCTCTATCTCTAGTCCTTCGCTAAATACCACTATAGGGTAAAGGGTACCCCGACATGGCCACACGGCATCTTGTCAAGACCCTTTCAGACAACCTCCCTACAAGGTGCGGATTGTTGTGTGCCCGTAGAGCCAAGCGTTGAACTTTTCAATCGTTTAGTGTCCCCATCATGGCGCTAGTCGACGGTGACGCCTTCGGCATCGACATCTTATCGGTTTACAAATATGGAAGCCGCGCTCTTCAGCACGAAAATTATAAGCTCGCTGCAGGACGTGTCAAATGGCTCGGCCTGTGGTCTAGTGAACTGGCGACGTTCGTCAGTTCTTAACCCTAGGTTTTCAAATGCTGACGTCTGGAGCCAGTCTGGGTATTGACCGCGACGCGCTTATTCCTATCAGCAAGCATGATGAGAAGAAGGTCTGTCTTACGTCCCAGCATGTCTCCTTTTTGCCTCTAATTTTTTCCCGAGGCGTTCGAGATGCTTCGCCGTTCGACGAAAATACCGAAGAAGTGGAGGTTCGCCTACCAATTAGTGTATTTGTGTCCAGCAATGTCTGACGAGCTATTCCGTTACCAGGAAAGAGCTCATGCATACGCTTCACAATCGCCGGAAAGCTGAAATCGAGATCCTCTACACCAGTCGCCCAGACGCCTCTCCTAGCAGTGCACCTCTCTCTGATATGGCTTCCAACCACTCGAACGAGACTACTGCTACTGTATCTGGCAGTTCTTTTCCTAATCTGGCTTCAGATAACCCTCCTCCTTGCTCAACTCCTTCAATGAACTCACATCCGCCCCTACTCCAATATTTGATCACCAAGATTAATAGCTTCGTATCATCCGCAAAGCATCCATAATACGACTTCTTGCAGCTGTCGCTTATTCTCCTTGCTCTGCTTCTTTGACCGAGCGGTCGGTGTATCACGATTTCCCGTCCCCGATAAGTATAAAGTCGTGCAAAAGGTTATCGATTGGTATTCGAAGGTTTCCGGGCTCTTGGTTTGAGAATTGAGTCGAGGTTCGTGGCAGATGAAGACAAGTTTTTCACCCTTAATATCAGCACCATACGCCTTCTCGTTCTAATAGTAATACCCCAGGTCTTGGTGATAGGATATTCAATGGCAAAAACTACGAAGCTCTGAACATGGCTGTTTTTGTATTCGCAATCATACTGCTGGCTTGAATTGAGACTTCATAAAACCATAGGTGGTTCCCATTTGACTGGGCAGAAGATAGGATCCACAGGCGTCCACATATTGGACCCTTTCGGCAGTACCCGGGTGGCCTGGACCTGTTCATCATGATCTCTAGTTTCCTAGTGGGTACCTCGACCCTCCAATTGCGGGATTCCGGGGCCTCTAGGCCTCTTAGAAGAATCGCATTCAGGAAGAGCATTCTTTCGCGCGTTTACCAAACTTGAAACGTGAACAGTGGCCAATACGGGTCTAAAGTTTTTTATCCCATCCGTGTCGCGGACACGGACATGTTATAGCTGCGCTACGCCGCCTCCCTGTCCATCATCGGCGGTTGTTATGACGCTTTGACAGGCGCGAAGTTCACTGGCTATCAGGTGAACGGAAAATTAATGGTTCTATGCTCCATCGGTTTGACATTCCATCAAAGCTACTTTTCGTTTTCAGACGGACAGTGCGAGATCTTCTGCGTCGGATGTGTTCCTCAAAGCTAGGAAATACAAGACGGATATCGACATCTCCGGTATAACATGGATCAGAGTGAAGATATCCGTCTTGCATTACATGTATTCTCTAGCTTTGAACACATCCGACGCAGAAGACCTTTGGCCGAGGCGAAGGTTGAAGGTGCACAAGTCCTTCTTCGTTCCTGGACGTTGAACCCCACATCTTTGAACAAGTACTTGGCGTTCAATCTGCACCCATCGGCAGTGTATGATCCTGACACAACTTCGTTTGTTTCGAATTGGCATTCCTTCTGTATCGTTTGTTATCTTTACCGCCGTCACGGTGCCTGTAGGAGGCATCTGAGGTGCCTGGCCGATGCTGTTGGCCTCATCAGCATCGACGAACGCGAGTTCGGAGGGGGTAGAAATTCCTGGAGGAGATTATCGAGTGGGTTCGCATCTAGGACGTATATGGTGTAGCATCGACTGCCCCACATACCCGGCACTGACGACCAGAAGACTCTAATTTCATGTCATCAGCGCCAATATCGGGGCTGGTGTTTGGGGATCCATTCAACCATTGGAAAATGGTGGCTAGGCCTTGTATGGCGTTTGAGGCATTATTGACACTATGACGCAAGATCAGCCAAGCCTCTTTGTGCGATTATCGGGAGCGATGCCTAAATGTACGCTTCGGCTCTTTAATGGGTTAGGACACGACCAACATATGTTTAGGAAACGATAACAGCATTTTTGTTCTGTGTCGCTCTCCGTTGGCATAATGCAGGTTGCTTTACAAGCTATGGCCCAAAGTCGGATGGACTCGTAGGTAGACGTTCATGAAACTCGCACCTCAAATGTCATGGAGTCAAAGAGGTGATTGTTTAAAGGCAAATTCCACGGTTTGGGCTATTCAGGTACGAATGATTCTCTTTCGAAATGCGCCATTTATCATAAACTTCTGACCTTTGAAATTGCTTCTGAAACGTAGTCTCTGCGAGCGCAGGACGTAGGAATCATCCTCTATTCAAAATAGTATCAAAACTGTCTGCCTTGGCGGACAACAGTCCAATGTTCGGGTGAGGGGAGGGCCCCGGGACATGTCTGCTATGCGTCGATGGTCTCTTGTGCCTTCCATACGGTGACGATATTGTGCTCATCCAACTGCTTCGATCTAATCGTTCGCCCGCTAAACTTCTGGTCCCGAAACAATCGAGGCTCTACCCGTGATGCAGAAGGCTTGCCCGCAGAAACGTACGGAGCTCGTGAACAGACGCGTTCCAAGCCTAGACTTGATATTCAACCATAGACTATGGGAGCTTGGGAGGATCTTTCAGCTGTACGTGAGTAGTGTCATTATCAGCAATTTCACCTTTGAACATACGATAATCCTCTCCAAACAGGGGCATTGACCGCCAGACTTTGGTACTTACTAACTGTCGAACCCCAGTCAATCTGATGATCTAATCTGTCGTGTCTTCAGTGGCCTTTTTCTAGCGATCTAGCCGCGCGCCCGCCGGACATGTACCAATGCAGGACAGTGCATGACCTCCGTAACCTGTACGCGACGTTAGAGATGCATGCCGAGGATCGCATTAACAAGCGTTTAAAAGATACCCTCCTTTCTGAATTTCCAGTCAGCGCCTAGTCCTCCAGTATTCCCTCTCCTCCTCTTCAGGACCTCGTATCGACGATTCGTTATCATGTTCTCCGTTCAAATAATCGCATTCACCTTGTTCGCGATACTTCCTTTATCATTCGCGCGACCCACCCCACCCGGAGGAAACGGCGATCACGACCATTGGCACGGAGGTAACCAGAATGACAATCATGGTGAAAGCTATCACGGCTGGCAGCATGGCGGTAGCGGAAACCACAATAGTGGAAGCCACGGCGGCTCCCCCTCCTCCGGTACCTGTAAATCCCCAACCACTCGTGTGGAATGGTAAGTTCTCAATCCCCTTGTTGACCTTCAATTTCTGAATTCTATCACCAGGACAACTTTGACTCAAGATCAGAAAGACACCTATTTTGAAGCCGAGTTGTGCCTTCTGGCAGCACCCGCCCGACTCCAAGCCAGGATAGACGGCGTCGTCTCTCGTTATGATGATCTTGTAATTATTACTTCTTCGCGTTCAAAGATCTGCGCTCTAACGTATGACAGGTGGGCTCTCACGTCAAGCAGGGGAACATCATGGGAGGGGTGGACCTGTGGCATGTTACTGGACAGTATGTCGATCTATTCACTGAATCAGTACTCTACATCTGACTCCATCTATAGGTTCTTAGCGGTAAATGCCTTTATATATCATAGCATGTACCAATTCCTGACTATGAGATAGGCGCACCGCTACTACGTCCACACTCACGAATACTTGCTCCGTAACGAATGCGGTTATACCGGTCCGGTATGTTAATGTCCAAAAACCTGATCCACTGGTTTTCATGAGCCCTCCTCGCGCAGATTCCCTACTGGAGCGAACAACCCGACGCCGGGTCATTCGCAACATCCGAAACCGTACTCGATTTTGGCGGTGAAGGAATCGAAGAGAATGATTATGCCGTTGTAGACGGTCCCTTTGCCAACCTCACCCGCTACCTTGGACCTGGCACGACCAACACTGCGCACCTGTTGACTCGTGAAGGCGACCCTAAGAATTCCTTGCTCGGCAACCAGACATATGTAGATGCTGTCATGGCCGAGACCTCTTTTGCGGCTTTCCAAAAGCTTCTGTTCGATACGTTGCATGCTGCAGGCCATGGCGGTGTTGGCGGAGATGTAAATTACACTTCAACTACGTGCAAGGGTTTCGGTTAACACATGCTGCTTCTAGATGGTCAACCCCATTTCATCGCCTGACGACCCAATCTTCTTCATGCACCACGGATACTTGGACTATGTTAGTGTTCATCGCTCTGTGTAATGCCCTGCTGCTAACCGAGACTCTTCAGGTCTGGTGGAAATGGCAGGGACGAAACGATACGAGAATTCACGATCTGGAGGGCGCTGGAAACGAAACACAGGCGGAGCCAGCCACTGGTTATGTGGTAAGCTAATAGCTCTGCGATAGTTGATCCGATACTCAGTGTTTCACAGCCAACTTCGGAAGCCACCAACCTATACATGTACGATATACTACCCAACATCACGGTACGTAAGAGTAGGACCACTTCACGATCCCAATCACTGATAATTGTCTTAGGTCGGCGACGTTTTGGACACCCAAGGCGGATACTTATGTTACACCTACGCGTGATGCAGCTTTAGTTTTCCAAGATGCATTCGTTTATCTATCGAACTATTTATTCGTCTTTTCATGTTAGGTGTATATCGAGACATAGTTTATCATTATACCTTTACTTTACAGTCTCGGTTCTGCTACCTATTATACAAAGGACCTACGTAGGACATTCACCGTTATTATTCCCATGTTACAATAGTCACATTTGGACTCGAAATTGAAAATGTGTTTGAAATAAGTTTAACGCAAAATCTCCTGGCCCGAACAGAGAAAGACGAATCATAAAAATAGACACTGAAGGTTAGGATGGATTTGCGTACGGGTCAACTCAAACTGGCGTCAGGAAGGCCTTCGCTAGCCTGGCCTTGACCAGGCTCGGAGGATGGCGTAACGAATGCAGTCATTTTGTTCGCTAATAAAATGTAGTTGGCAGTAGCCTCAGCTCGGAGATTATCCTGAAGCTCGATCCTCCTGTCCAATGCACTGACTTGGTCCGTCATTAGGAGTCTAACTTTCTCGTTCGGAGCAAGCCAGATGAAGAGCTCCTTGGACGATCGTTCGGCGCGAAGCAGGTTTAGTTCGTTCTGTATGGCGACCAAACGCTGTATTGCAGTCTGAGATGCTAGTGACATCACAAAAGCATTCTGCAATGCAACATATTCTTGGTAAACCTCTGCTACGGCCCTCGCATGCGCTTGGACAGCGCTTTGTATGGTCTGGTTAGCATGAAGGATTTGCTCCTGGAGACGGCGGATCTGTCTCTGGAGACTTTTGATGCTTGGAGAAGACATTTTGCCGTCATAGTCGGTCGGGGGGGCTGGACAGCCACGGAGATTGTACAAAGAGAGATACATGGGCTTGGAGATTGGGACGAACGGAGGAATACCGTTCGGTAAAGGGAGGTCGCTATTAATAAGCCGAGTGGCGTTGTCGAGGTCATTCATGACAACGACATAGGCATCCCCGTCCAGCTCCATCCTACTATGTGCGATGGACTGAGGGCCAAACGTATTGCGAATAATTGCGTCCATCGCGCGTTGCATCCCTTGAATCCCGCCACAACCAGTAACGACAACATCATACCCAAATTGTGGTACGATGTAACGAGGTCGGAAGATGGGAAGGACATGCTGCTCTAGAACTAGAGGCGTGGTCTCCAAGCGCTCGATGGACGCAGCGTCAATGAAGTCAAATGCTATGCGCTTAGACTGATCACAAGTAATGGTAGTGTGGAACTGGAATGTCAGCCCCATAGCGTTGAGCGCGTCTGCTATCTTGTGTTCCATTCCTTCAGCATCTTCCATATCATCCACTTTGAAAAATCCGCAGCGAGTCCGGTCATATCCTCTGGCGACCTTCCACTCTGCTTTGGCCTTGCCATGGGCTAGGATTGCATGCCTCATGCTGTTCATGATGTCGGGCTTTGGTTCTGACGACGAGAGTGACACGAAAACATAGTCAACAGCCCGGAGGCGATCCCCAGGGACGACTACGATGTCGGAAGGCGAGGGTAGATACGTTTGTGATATCGACGCCTGCTCGAAAACCTCCTCGTACATCACCATAAAGTTACTCTGAGCAGAGAGCTGCGAAGAACGGTCTAGATCCCAAACTATGAGATCAAATCCTGCAGAAGATGTCCAAGTGAGCTCAAAGTTTCCATGGGGCGTATTTGAGGAAATTAGGTGGTCAAAACTGGGCAGAGAAAACGGAGGTAGGAGCTGAGACATTTGGTCTGACTGAAGAAATATTTTGAGAAGCAAATATTACGGTATCCAAACGGTGGAGGGGCGTCAAATAAAGTTGGTGATTATCGTGAATACTGTGGGAGGTCGATTAGGATGAAACTAGAGTAGTTGGTGGTCGTCGTTGAATCACAACTACGACCGGATAATCGGACCGATATGCCTTTGAAAGATCCTAGTTCGGGCCGAGTTCCCGGCACCCCCTTGTTAATCTCTCCCCCAGTCTCCTGTCGGTCACTTCTGTACATCAATACTCATTGAATTGGCCTTTACCTACAATTCGAAAATATCAGCCAAGGTGGAAAATATTATCCCGGAACGTAGCTGCCTCCCTTGATGGACTGGGATGACGAGTACACTCTGCTAGCCACCTCATCGAAAGGTGGAGGTGACGCTCTCGACTTTCTCAATCTCGGTGCGCCAGCCCCGACAGGAGCTGAAACGCCACTCTCCGAGCTCATCCGGCACTGGATGAACGAACGACACGCGCCGACGATTCTTGCAGCGCAGGAACAGCTCCTTGGCTTGTTGCTCGACCACATACGGCGACAGGTGCGCTTATTCGTTTTCAATGGTCTATTTATCTGACTTGCGTGCAGACAGACACGGTGCAAGCCCTTCGTGGCGACCCCTCTACCTCGGAAGAAGAGCATATTCGGATAATGCTCGTCCAGACTGAGGTGGAACGCGTCAAGTTTATCGTGCGCTCGTACATCCGGACACGGCTCTACAAGGTGCAGCCACTTTCGAGAGCAACTGGCCAAGACTGAACGTGAGGCAGATCGAGAAATATGCGCGATTCATCACTGCCGACGCAGAGATACAGACGCGCCTGACGACGGCAGAAAAGGCGTATGCGAGCAGGTGAGCTTGATTTTGCTTGGGTTATATGTGGTACTATTCATGTCAGCCAAGCACAACATACGGATCGGCATCTCCACTACTCGGTGCTGCAGAGTCTGCCACCAGCTCAGGCTCACCTCGACGACCAGCCGATTTTTGTCCCACCCATGGGTATGTCGTTTGGTTTAACATTCAACTGTTCTCAAGCTCTCTCTGCAGTAACACAGCCCAACAAATCTCGTGCTGTGTTCGCCTATGCACTCAAAGAATGTCCGCCTGTCCGTTCACCAGAGTACGTCCTGTTGATCTCTTGCCTATCCTGTCTAATCATTTTGCAGCGGAACGACCCTCACTTTGGAGAAAGATCAGCTCACGCTCATCCCATTCTACGTCGTAGAGCATCTAGTAGAACGAGGAGATGTGGAACTCGTCTAGAAAATCTGTGTATAACATTTATACTATCGTCAAGGCATCAATGGCTTGTCGTCTCCGTCTCGGGTCGACTTCCGTTCGAGCACCTAATCCCAAGATGCAGGGTATGCTTATGGTACCCTCTGAAGATCTGATCCCCCGATTTGTGCGTAGGACGACGCTTGTACTGAAATCCCAGCCCACTAACGAAGATGACTATGATTTGAGCTCTGTTCTCTTACACCTCGTCCATTCGGCAAGCGCGAAATTGTATCTTTCGTCCTTTTTGCACCTCCAAGCCAAGACGCGTTGGCTCCTCGATGACGGAATTGGCGTATGCCCGACAATTTCCTGTGGCTAGCGTCAGGTGCGAAGGCGACATCCTTGGCTATTGCGACGCGCCCCTTCGAGGATCTGAGGCTTTCTGAGCACTACAGACGGTGTCCTTGGAATACTCAGGAGCAATTTTATTGGCATCTTTGTATTTCTTTTTGAATAGCATCTCGTGTGGAGGAATGGGATAACACTGACAGCTCGCTTTTGGAGTATGGAGTTCGACAGCGGACAGTTGGTGGACGAAGCCTGCTGTGTCCCTCGTTAAACTTCCGGTTGTCCTCAACAATTTCCCGCGAGGCTTGCGTGCCGTAAGTCTATGCTCTAATATTCCTTTTGAGTAAGCCTACTGCCGTTTCCTTATTCATTTCCTTCCCTTCTTTGTCCAGAGCAGGATTCAGGACCAAGGTGGTTTCTCCGTCTTGGTAGTTCTCAACGTCCCAGTCGACTGTTATTCACAGAAACTTTTACATTCCGGTGCTTTCTGTAGACGAATATCTTTTTGCTGATTAAAATAATCGATAGATTGAGCAGACGTGAAAATCGAAAGTAAAGTCAGCGGAGAGTAAGGAAAACCGCGATCGGACACCGGCACCAGCCATCCCTTCCCAAAAAAGAATACAACTCCCACGGACGCCCGTGGGAAAAATCAAAATAAATTTCTCAACTCCCATCCTCACACATACTAAAACGCGTCCGGCTCCCCTCTTGGTTATCTACGATGCTGGTACTCTTCGAGACCGCGATGGGCTACTGCCTCTTCAAAATGTCCAAGTCTGCGTCACCCGACGACCAGAACATCTGGAAAGAGTTCGAGACTCCCGAAAAGGCCAACAAGCTGTGAGTATCCGGCTTTTCTGTCTGTGGATGTGCCGTACTTACTGGTGGTCATAGGCTGAAGCTGAAGGCCATTCACCGATTCACGACCACCGCGACGGCGGTAGAAGACATGACGGCTCTGCAAGACGGAAAGGTCGGGCCTGGGCTTAAAAAGTTCTTGAGCGACGAAGTGGCGGGGAAAGGCAAGGGGAAGGAGTCGCTGTTGGTAGCTGAGACGCATTTGGGTACGTTGCTCTGTTCGTGTGCTTTTTCTCTGTGTGTGCTTACTGGCCTTGCAGCGACCGCTATAAAAGACCTGCTGAGCATAAAAACCGCCGCCGGTTCATCAAATATAGATCTGTTTCGAGGCATTCGGGGACAACTCGCGTCGTTGTTGGACGGGTTGGACCCGAAGGATCTGTCGACTATGAGTCTTGGTCTCAGTCACTCACTTTCTCGGTACGTGGTCGTTTGCTAGGCATTCGTAGCATGTATTGACTTTTTTTTTCAAACTTTTTAGTTTTAAAATAAAATTCTCGCCTGACAAGGTGGACACCATGATTGTGCAAGCAATCGCCCTTCTCGATGACCTTGACAAGGAAATCAACATATATGCTATGCGTGTCAAGGTACGTCCTTGACTCTCCTGTAAAATTGATATACTAACCTTGAGCAGGAATGGTATGGATGGCATTTCCCCGAACTTGCCAAAATCATCGTCGACAACATTGCCTATGCAAAAGTGATCAAGCTTATGGGTATGTATCTAGCTGCATATCTTTCTTCTGATGCTAAGAGCCATATTCCAGGCTTCCGTACTAACGCATCGTCAACATCCTTCGCCACAATACTACCCGAAGATCTCGAGCAAGCCGTCAAAGCCGCCGCCGAAATCTCAATGGGAACCGAAATATCTGACTCTGACATTGCCCACATCCACTCCCTCTGCGACCAAGTCATCTCTATCTCCGCCTATCGAACACAGCTCTCAGAGTACCTCCGGAACCGCATGAATGCCATCGCGCCCAACCTCACCGTTCTTGTCGGCGAGCTTGTCGGAGCTCGACTCATCTCTCACGCCGGGAGCCTAATGAGTCTCGCCAAGCACCCAGCGAGCACTGTCCAGATCCTCGGAGCCGAAAAGGCCCTCTTCCGCGCGCTGAAAACCAAGCATGATACCCCCAAGTACGGCCTGATATACCACGCGTCTCTCATCGGTCAGGCGCCCCCGAAATTAAAGGGCAAAATGGCGCGTATGGTCGCCACTAAAGCTGCACTCTCAATACGCTTGGACGCCCTGGCAGATTCTGACGGGAAATCTGAGCCCGACGCGCCGTCAATAGGACTCGCGCACCGGGCCAAGCTCGAATCGCGTTTGCGTGCGATGGAGTATGAAGAAGGGGGTACTGGGGTGCGGCGATTTGCTGGGAACGGGAAGCAGCAGCAACGCTTTGATATGTCAGGGCAGACGAAGACGTATAACACGAAAGCTGATGATGTGGAGTTTGTGTCGACGCAGCGGGAAGACCCAATGGAAATTGCTGTTAAGGCCGTGTTGGATGTGAAAGAAGAGAAGAAGAAGGCAAAGGAGGAGAGGCGGGCAAAACGGAAGGCGGAGAAAGAGCAGGAACAAGGTGGGGATGTTGATGGGGATGTGACGATGAACGGTGCTGAGGAGGAAGACAAGAAAGACAAGAAGGACAAGAAGAGGAAACGGAGAGAAAGTGAGATTGTCAACGGGCACGAGGAGAAGGTTTGCTTTTTTTTTTACTTCCTTTTTTTCTGTTTGCTCACTTTTGTTTGCATCAGGAGGAGACTGAAGAGGAAAGAAAGGCCCGGAAAAAGGCACGCAAGGCGGAAAAGGCAGCGGCGAAAGAGACAAATGGCGACTCGTCACCCAAGAAGAAGAAGAAAAAATCCGACTAGCCCGTCTTTTTGTTTTTGTGTCAGCGTATCTATGAGAGTAGTTGTATATATTTTTAATGACATTGGAAAAGGCCAAGGAAGACCATCACAGCACGGCCCGGACCAGCCGCGATGACCCCTTTTGAGCCACCTTGTTACCTCAGCAATTATTGTTCGGATAATTGAAATAGCAGTGCAGCAAGCTTGGCCTTCTCCTTCACTCTTTCCTCAACGTCGATGTCAACGACGACGACGAGCGCCTTTGCACTGCCGCACGGCCGACACGATGTCACCATTGGAACGTCGCTCTCCCGCCTGCTCCGCCAACGCAAGGGTACCGCCGCGCCTGCCAAGCGATCGAATATGCCCGATCGTGACTTTTACTCGCTGCGATGTTCGTCGTCGCCGTTTGCTCTATCTCCTCGACTGACTCCGTGCAGACAACTTCAAACCCTCGTCAGTCGATACCACAAAGTCCGGCACCCTCGAGGTCCGTAAGAACCAGGGCGATAGTGCGACGGTCACTGTGGAGCACCCGAGCACCCAGGTCAGACTGCCACGCTGCACATTTTGGGCCCTCGCTGATACCCTATATAGCCGGGAGAGCTCCATAGATTCAACGGCAACGAAAATGCAGCCAAGGACTATGCCTGTGTGCTAATATTTGACGAGCAAACCGGGGTACGCCATTCACCGCTGTCGTCGGTGTGCCACTGACCCTCTTCTTACGCAGAGATTCTCTCTGGAAAAGCTTGACTCTGTCTTGACTGTCGACTACGCCGAGAAACGAGCAGCGGCCCCTGCAGAAAGTGCGTGTCCTTGTCTTGCCGTCATTCATTTACTCTGACACAAGATACAGCACGGCCGCCTGCACCTTCACGGCCACCGCCAGCTTCTTATCCCCAGGCCTCTTCGTCTCGTCCAGCAGCGAAGCCCAAGCCTGCCAAGGACAATCGCCGGGAGCTCAGTGATGCAGACTTTGAAGAGTTAGTCGAAGACATCCCTCTCAGACGAAGACGCGACGAAGAGGAAGGCGAAGTAACTATTGCTCCTCCAAGACCTCCCTCGCCTCCCAAGAAAGTCAAGTCAACTGTTCCTCGGCCGACCAAGTCCGCTCCCAAACCCAAAGCCGACCCTCCACCGAAACAGACCAAAACCGCACCCCCGAAACCCGCCAAACCAACTCCCAAACGGGCGATTCCCGACGTCGAAGACTTTGACCTCAGACCCACTAAGCGCTCCAAGCCGACTCCAGCTCCCCCGCCAGTCGTTGAACCACGAGCCCGTCTGGAACTCCCAGGGAGCTCTTTCTCGTATTCTCAGCCTCTTCCTGCACCGCCCTCGCTCGCACTTCCTACCTCTGCTCCACCACCGCCGCCACTACCTCAGGATGTCGCGTCAGATTCGGAAGAGGACTGGGACGAGGTGCCTGCTCAGACCCTCCCACCCGCCGATGACGGCGGAGAAGAGATTGACATGGACATGTTCAGCATGATGCTCGAAAAGCAGCTCGACCAGTCGCTGTCAGTACCGGTGGGACAGGAGCCTGAAGAGGAGGAGTATGAAGAGGAAGAAGAGGAAGACGATTTTCTGTTCAGCGGGCTGACAGATGGCGACCCTCCTTCGGGGGCTCCTATATCGTTGTACCAGTATGCCGGTGGTGCCAGTCACGATGACGACGATTACTCTTCCAGCGACGATAGCGACGAGGATTAGATATCAGATTCTAGTATTATACCTTTTCTTTTCATACACATGATACCGGAGACATTAATACCATCACTTGCTTTAAATAAATCACACATTTTCCCATAAGGCACCAAGGGTAATTAGTCCAGCCTCCCACCCATAAGTACAAGAAAAACGAAATATAAAAGGGTATCCGACGTGTATATGAAGGCCTCAATCACCCCAATCTACAGGAAAGTGTCCATTAACAACTCGGCCAATTATGAAAACCCTAGAACTGTAAGTTTTCCATCTGCAGAAGGACCATTCGCGCTGGCTCCAATAGCGACGGTTGATGCAGCACCACTAGCATTTACTGCAGAGACTGCTGCTGTTGCCGCAGCTACCGTGGCTGTGGCCGTCTCAGCCGATGCACTCGCGATAATAGACGACGCCTGGTCCGGCGAGATCGTGCTCGTCGTCACTGTCACTGACCCTGACCCATTCGACGCAGACGACGCAACAGACGACCGAACAAGCTGCCCAATCGTCTGCGACGACGAGTCTATAAACGCCATCGTCGGTCCAGCCACGAGCTGTGTCGTTGCACGGTCACGGACATTGTTCAGAAGGGGCTGGGAATCTGACGTGATGAACAGGGCGACGGGTCCGTCAATACCTTGTGGGACGATACATGCGGACAGTGGGAGGGAGATGGAAAAAGGTGCTCCGCCGACCAACATTTGGCAGAATAGATTCTGTTCGGAGAAACGTTAGTCTGTGGGGAGCAGACTCGCTGGGAGTAGACTTACGTCGCTGGAACCGTTCAACGCGGAGGATTGGAAGGTCAGAAGAGTACCAGCACCAACAGAACCGGTATTGGTGACAGTGAGTGTGGGGTTGGCTGCACGCAGTTGTCAGAACAAGAACAAAAAAGTATCAATCTCAAACGCACCTGTAACACCCAAGTCACATCCACCACCCAAGAATGGCGACGCAACAGCCAGCACCTCCTGCGGCGTGAATCCGATATCGAAAGCTTGAGGGATGGCACTCCCCGTACCAGAAAGGAGATTCAGCACAGTCTGATGGCGAGCTTCGACGGTAAGAATTGAACCGGCCGCTTGCAGGAGGACGGGATCCGACAGGAGGGGAGCTGCTCCCAAGTACGCTGCAACTCCCAGGTTCTCTACCACTCGCGCTGTAGCTGCCATAGTAGCGACATCGGTAAGGGCCGAGTCAAAATTGAAGGTACATGATGTGACGGGTTGCTGTCCGGCTGACTTTAATGCAGACTTTGCGATCCAACATTAGTAGGTGCGAAAACAATACAGAACCCACGTACCTGGAGGGTCGCAGAATGGGTGGCCTCGTCGGACTGAATGACAGTAAACAACTCCGTTGGGACTGACGGAGACACAAACCCAGCCGCCGTAAAGTCAGACGCTTGGAATTTGGCCAAGGCAGACTGGTAGAACGATGACTCAAATTGCTCCAGAACATCGGCAAATTCTAAACACAAAAGAACAAAACAAGAGTCAGCCTTGTTCCTCACACAACAAACGAACAAGACGAACTGAGCACCAATATATCTGTATCCGAGCGTTTCCCGTAGAATCGGGCGGGTGCAGCAAAGGCTGCAAGAGGCGCTGCCAGGGCAAGGATAGACGTCGAATAACGCATTGATATAAAGTATCGTCTGAGCGAGTAAACAAAGCCTGCTTGAGAAAGAACGTGAAAAAGTAGGGGGCGCAGCCCAACAACGAAAGAACGACTACGACAGCAGATATTTAGCTGCGTCGCAAAGCAAAGGAAGCAGGAAGCACACTCACCAAGAAAAAGGGAGGGAGGGAGGGTGAAAGGTGAAAGGGGCTTTGATCGCAACCCGGTGCGGCTTTTATACCTGCCCCGCGGGAAAGTTCCGATCTGCTGGGTCTCAGCCGCAATATGATTGGTTTCGGTGTCATCGGTCACAACTAGTGTGTCGTGATAGGACAATCATCACCATGGAGACTCTACTACTGGTCAAAGCTAACTTTTCCAAGAGATTCTACCAGGGCCCAACCAACGCTTTGCTACGAAAATGTTCTCTCACCCTGAGAATCAGTATACAATATCGGATGATCGTAAATAGGAGGCCAACAAATTGCCAGCCAACTGAATAAGAAAAATAATTCAATCCGGTCCTTTGGAACTCAGCTCCTTCAATCAGATCGCGCCATCCATCCAGCGTGCAATCTCGGGACGGTGTGGTCGGACATTGTGATCGCGGTCAATATTGATTGGCCAAGCGTTGTTGGTAGTAGTAGTGAACGTGTTCGTTGTATAACTACATGCATGGTATCTGACACCGGCCATCACAATCAAAGCTGTCGATGGTCTATCCAATGGCTGATCAAGGTGAGAGACTCTGCAGGTTTATCGTGCGGGACGTAAACATGGGAAGAACGATGTCAGTATAACCCAAGGAACACGGGAGGACCGGCACTTATCATATGGCCAGCACCTCGAATCGTCGCGAAAGTCAGCAATGGCGTTTGCTTGATCTCGCCTGCTTTGCTATCGCCAACAAACCAATCTTCCCACTGGGCCTCATTGTATTCTTTCTTCCCGCTCCAATCCAGTTCATCGACCCACAGTTTATTCGCGACCCAATTACCTGGATTATTACAATTCAGTTTCAGAGATAAGCAACAGTGATGTACGTACACTGCCAATCATATGTTCCTGCATAGATCATTACCCGGATACCTCGGTCAAGGAGGCCAGCGACATAGTACTGTGTAGGTACAACCCATTTGTCCATATGCACATTAAAGTTCTGGCCGACCGTAGAAGAACACGCAGAAAAGTTGTATGGCGTCTCCACGCCAAGTAATTCCCGGGTCTCGGGCAAATCGAGATACTTCTTGATAGCGGTATTTTCAGCATAGCACAGGTCGTCTCCGATGCAAATCTTCAAAAGGACGCTGAACAATACAACCCGAAGCAGCTCAACAGGGCATTACCTTGGAAATATCATAAACGTTACGACCTAAACCGTCGTGAGTATCCGAGTTCTAACACTGACGAGCAGCACATACCACTCGCCCACATCCCTGTGGATAGTTCATTATCGCAAAAGTTAACTGCTGCCCGACAGTTAATAAGATCAAACTGTTCTATGCAGCCTTTCAGCATAGCCGATTGACACCGCGGTAGCTACAGAACACACTGTTGAATAACGCGCTGGAATGCCAGGAAAATCATAAAATCTTACAGCAGTCTTCATACGAACACAAGTGCTTATGGATTGGAAGGGAACGTCGAGTGCAGCGGTACCACACTCTATCTCATATCTTCCAGCGTATAAACTGAAATGTCTCCGTCAACGCGCTGATGATCGCCGACTACAATGAAGACTTACGTTGAGATATCCGTGATGCCGTTACCAATCAATACACTCTGAAGATTTAGCGTTGGACGACCGTCAGCCTTTGCTATCTGGTTCTGGTCGTATATCTCGCTCGCAAACACCGGGAGATAACGGCCCTACAAACGTCCCTAAGCAAGAGGGCGTCAAAAGCGGACACACACATACGAACCCCATACGACTCCCCAGAGAGATGAAGCACCCTCCCAGAAAACTGCTTGAAAGTCTCAAAAAATATCGTGATGAACGCGTGTACATTCTTAGCAGCGGCCTCGGTTGTCTCTACGGTCTCGCCATAATCTGCATATGAGAAACCTACTCCCACACTACAGCAAGTCACATCAGATGGAGGTGGCTGAGGGTCATAGAAGGGACTTGCGGCTGATCGAGGAAAAATACGTTCGCAGCTTCGTTCCAAGAATAGGGATTCCAGACAGTCCCGTTAGAAGAAGATCCATCCATATCGATGCTGCATGGACCTGACAGGATACCAGTCAGATATCAACGATAATCTTGCTAAGATGTTGGTGCCTAATTCCATGAGAAGTCCCATTGAAGACGAGCATCCAGGACCTATACAACGGATCAGTTGTAAGCTAAGTCTGCATATATCAATAGACCCACCTCCATTTATCCACATCATAACATCATCTTGACAAAAATTATTCAAAGAGGTGTAGACACGTGTACAGTCGTCAAACCTTCGTCGGGGTTGCGCCTGCTCTCAAAGAAATAGAAGAACATATGCTTCGCGCCTTGATCGACGTCCAGGTATCCTGTGTATACACTACAATTGGTGAGATGTAGCCCTGGAATAAAGCAAAAGTTGCCACTTGACTGTAGGATCGCAAAAATCTGTCTTCTTGACGCGTACACGATGTCCAGGATATCTAGGATGAGATACAACAGTGAATTTGTCAGACTGTAAAGACGACAGCTCAGCGCTTTCAAGTTTATATGGTACTGGGCCCTCATTCAAGGGGGCCTGAAGCATAGAAAATGCATAGAAAGGCAGTAGAGAAAACAAGAGAACTGCGTATCTCATGGCCGAAACAGAGAAGTTACTGGTCGGAGTTACAACGGAGAACGCGAGTTCAAAAGGTACCACTCCTGGCAAGTGACTTCGGATTCGGGCCGGTGAAGATGCAAGGGAAACGACTGGAATATGTGAGATATGTGAGCTTCTCATGGCGGACAATTAGTCGCCGTTGGGTTCTCATATCGATCTACTTACGTGTTGGCTTATTTCCGGGGGGATTTCGTAGTATGTAAGCTAGGATATTTCGTAATTCTGAGTCCTCATGTCGCGTTTGCCACAGTTGTAACCCATTTTTGCTACTCACTTCGTTTGAATTCAGCCCCGTGATTCTAACAGAATAGAGAAGAAATATTGACGCATTCTTTTGACCAGCAAATACGTCGGCTTTACTATTGATAATGGGAATCCTGACGTATTTTTTACTTGTGGTCAACGTTTTATACGCTATTCATTTTCGACGGTTTTTGCCTGCCCCGAAATAGCCACTTACGAGGAGAGAGGTATATACTATTCGATTCGGCGTCTTGTTTCACGTTCCGAGAAGTACGCGGTAGCAACCATCGCCCTAAAATCCGCCTCTCTGCCCCAGCGTAATGTATCTTGAAAATTATCTTATATAGAGACAAAAGTTCAGTCGCGAGAGGCGAATACTACTCTCAGGGGAAGTTGTGAACCCTTCTCCATCTCGCCCTCCACAGTCGGCGCCATTACGCCGACTGCCTCCCTCCGAATCTGCTCAGACTTCTTGGTTAACGAAAACTCAAAGTTATTGACAACTTCGGCAATAAATGCGTGGAGTTCGAGGACACTACAGATTTTTGTGGTTAGTGCGGCCAAAGAGGTATGAATTAGAATTGCATACGCAAATCGCCAGCCGATACAAGACCTGAGTCCTCCAGCAAAGCTGAACCTATAGCGGGAAAGTTAGTATAGTATCTAGCTTCAGATGTAAACAGAACACACAGGTTCCCGTAGACACCAATTGGTACGTCCTTGCTCGCACTTCCGCGGATCCAGCGCGCGGGATCGAAAACGTGGGCATCTTCTCCCCATACGCTCTTATTCCTTTTCGTCCATATATTTAGCAAACATCACAATGAATGTCAAGAAGGCTTCCCACCTATTATAGCCGGCAACTGACGCAATGATGAACGTCCCCTTAGGTATGGCTATCTCTTGTACCGTTTTTCCCGTCGTCAAGGTCACGGGCTTGCTCAAAGGAAGTATGTCGTCCTGAGCTGCCGTCCTTGCGATATTATAAACAATTGGATGGAATCGAAGCACCTCCTATGGAACGGTGAGTTCAGGATCACAAGACAGTGCATGAGCTAACCTTCACGACTGCGGTCAGATAAGGCATACTATCCAGGTCCTGTACAGAGAACTCGGTATCACCACGAGCAAAAATGACTCTTTCTTTCTCCCTGATCTCCGCCCTTAGTTGAACTTGTACTTCAGGATGTCTTGCAAGTTCGAGAAATGTCCAGGAGAGTGTATTGGCAGTTGTTTCGTGGCCGGCAAACATAATAGTGCTGGGAGCTCGGGGGATCAATAGTGAGGCTCTGGTTAAGGTATTACACTCACTTCATCTGACTGAGTAATTCTTCTTCACTGAGTTGGGTCTTCGGGTTTTCCGAAACATTTGCTTTCACTGGCGAGTAAAGGTTCAGCCGGAGTAAAATGCACGCCGAAAAGAGGAAACATACCTAACAAACTCATGATATCCCTCTTAGGTTTGTCCGCGGCAAGTGCTTCGTACTTCTCAATCAACAACTCCTTTGCGACCTGACCGATTAAATCGTGCGACATTCTGAGATGCTCCAGTCGTTTGATCGGTGCCTTCACAACAAAAAGTCGTACAACCCATTTAGGCAGCCAGTCCATCAGACATAGCGATAAGGTGCTATTGTCGGTAGCTGCGGCGAAAGTGTCAAACCTGTGAAGCGAATTATTCATTAGAGCTTCTCTCGAGTTAAAAGACTGAGCTAGCTAACAACAGATTTGTATACGCGTTAGTCAGAGGCTTGGCTGAGTCGTCGAGGGCGCCAAACTGATAATCGAATGCGGCTAAAAATATTGTTGGACAAGGGAATAACTTAATGGGATATGGGTGCAAGTAGCATACCTTCGCCGATGGCATCCAATGTTGCACGCGACGTCCACGAAGGGATGTCGATAACAAGAGACTGTTCTTCAGTTGCGGAGACGAACTCCTTCCATTTTGAAACCATCTTCATAAAAATGGGATATTCAGCAATCATCGTACCGTAAAATAATGCCATTCATGATTCATATTTACCTTCCTAGCATGCGTGAAAAACACTGGCACATAGTATTTTGCTTCCGGTCCTCCAAAACCGGGTAGGAGAATTTTGCGATGTCTCTTATGGTCATCGCCTAAGTAAAAAATGAAAAGATTAATATACAGAGGCCGTAGATTCTAATCGCAGACCTTCGACGAAGAGAATTCCAGTCCCGTTAAGCAGTCGCCCGAGCTCCTTGCGACCTGGGGGTTTGATAAATCTGTATCCGCTAGTTTGGTATATGTATTGAAGCGCCTTGGGATCAGAAACCAGGAGACGATCTTCCTGCACGAAAGAATCGTCAGCAACTGGACAAGTAGCCAGTAGAGAATCGCTTGCCCCAAGCGCTGCTCGGACTCGAACAATGTCGCCATACTGGCCTTGCCATTTAAAGTCCATCTAAATTCAGCGTGAAACCACAAGAAGAGTGGTTGAGGTTGATCGACTTACTTCTCCTGCTTCGCCTTTGAGAAGTTCGGGTAAGTTTCCTATTGAAATATGAGAAACAGCCAAAGGAAATGGTACGTCAAAACGTGCCATAGAGCCAAGATTTCCATTGCGGCCCAGGAACATTGGCAATCGATATGCGTCTAAGCCGCTTGTATACAAGGTACACTGCACTGAGCAGACAGACAGACGACAGAGTGAGGAGTAAAGCCATGATGAGGACCCGTTGTCCAACATGCATAGAATATATAGCGGTCGAGGCATGCCAGCAACCGATCACCGGACTGAAGGGTGACTGGAAAACCATTCAGTCCTAACTTGTCAATGAAATTCCCGGCCGGACAGTCATGAAGCGTGGGAGGTGGTCTGAGGTGGTACAGTGATTGTCGGCGAAAACAGGCCCACAAGCCTCTCCGACTTGCGGAATATCGAGGCTTGGAATAGAAGAAACTTCGCAATGGTAAGAGCAAATAGACGAAGCAGATGCGGCGATGTGGCGATAAACTGAATTGTACAGTAATGCTTCTTCTTGTCAACGACCCGCCTTTCCGATAGACCTGAAGATAGAAGACTTGGGCGTCAAACACGCTGACAACAACCACCTTTTACAACAATAGAACATGAGAAATGCGGACAGCTCCGTGGGAATGTCAAAGCCAGGTGACAGTAATGTACAGAACCGCGAGAGAAAGAAGACTGTGGCAGGTGACGAGTGGTACTGTGACTTGTTGGGGTGGTTAAGACAAGTTCGACTGTGGATTGGGAACATCCGTCGATACATTCCCCTCTTGATCTATTTTCGCGTATTCTCGTAACTCGGCATCGGCCCCTTGTACGACGCGCAAGGTTGTTCGTAAGAAGCAGGGTGCGAAAGCAAACATGCGAAATCTGTCTTGGGAGTTGGGACGTAGAAATAAGGACAAATCCCTCGGCAGCGGTGATCACCTGAACCGTCAATAATTTGTTTTCAAAACTTACAGTCTGCTCTTTGGACCCTTTGGACGGCCAAAGACCATTCGAAGGATAAGTATGTGTAAAGAGGCCCAGGCCTTCAGGCCTGAGAAAGGCCGCACGGGACGGGGATGGCAGTGTCTGGACTTTGAAATCATCTGAGGCGAACTGCGTAGCTGTGACGACCTTGGGGCGCGGAGGAAGCGTGGTGCTGTACATGTTCTGCAGTGTGTCATGACAGTTGACACCAAGGGCGGCAGGAATTGGAGTGACAGTGGCCATGTCCTCACCCTCTTTCGTTTCCTTGGAACTTAGAATCGGGAATTCCTCGGTCTCACGGCCCGGCAGTGTGCACTGGTTAATGGAATTCCCACGCTTCTAAAAAAAACCAACGTCATGGATTTCCAATTCCATGAGTTTCAGTGTATTGCTCCCATGTCTTGATTGGGAAATACCGATGGATCAAGGGAGACCGTGACCCGCAGTTCAGGCTGATTGAAACTCGAAACACGTCTGAGTTTTTCAGGTTCCATTTACAAGGAGAGAACTCAGTAAAATTATCCGATACTAGAGCTTCGATTACGCTACAAAGACATGACGCTTAATCAAGGTCTCCATTTTACAAGGGAGCTCACAGTTCCCCGAAGACATCCTGGCATCCAGATGTTCGTTGTTTAAACCCTTTCGTTCATCCAGTCTTCAGTGATATATGCGATGGATAGATGCCACACAATCCAGTACTATATCTCCCGGAATTACCCAGTACTATGCGTTGAGAGAGACGTGAGACACACAGGCGTGGCCTTATCAGATGGTACACATACCGACCAACTTGTCACTTCCAAGCCATTTGAGCTGGCCAGAGTCTTTTAACGAATGAGACAGATACGTTCTGAATGTAGATGTAATATTTGAGTATCAAGGAAAGAGTGTGGAGAAAGCGAACGGACCAAAAAATTTCCCGACACCAGCAGCCCGCAAAAAAATCGCAGTTTCGTCGTTGCCAGTGTTCTATGAGAGTCTTATACCTGGGTGCAGAGAGTAAGTGGTATAGAGCTGCAATGATTTTGGAACAAACACCCGTAGCGCTGCAGCGGCAGAATTCTGGCACTGCAACGCTACGGCTGCAAAGTCCTAAAGTCTGTGCAACTACTGATAACTATTAGGACAGGGTCCAATGTTACTTCATTCTACGCGGCCAAAACTTTATTCATGGTCCTTCGCTCGCTGTCGTTGACATTACCGATGTCGTCCAAAGCCCCCTCCATCTGATGTGCTACGACATTGGCGGGACATAAAATTGCTAAATCCATTCTGTATCTCCCAGAAGCCAAACAAGTCTAATAGAAAGCAAAGTTTGCCACAGACTTTCTAAAATCCTGTGTCGAAAATTAACCTCATGGACGGTACGAAAGACCCACGAAATGTCCTAGAGCGCGCAATGTCAATCGTCCACCCAGATGGGCGGCTGTGGCTCTGTGTTTCGACTTGGCGTGGGGATGGTACAGAAACGGCGAGCAAGTATCATGGCGGGGGTCGAAGATTGAACCAAGGCTTGAAGTGCAAGAGACGAAAACGGGGGACAAGCCTTGTCGCGGCTTCTTGGATATCGACTTTCTCGTCTCATCTGTGGCTTTTATAATTGAAGCGGCAAAAGCGCAGTTATTGTACAGTCCGTGTCGTTCTTGGAGCATGCGGTGAGGTGGCGACCCTTTCTTATTCCATGACCATGAAGGATCCTTTTGGTCATTTGGGATCTCGCCGTTCGGCAAAGGGTGGAAAATTTGATCATTGATCAACGATGATGATCTTCTGCTAAATGGGGGAATATAGGGTGGATCATAGGGCATCTTATCAGATAAGGAGTAAATTGACTCCATGTGTGCGCAGCACTGAAACTGATCTCAAGAACAAATTTCTTTCGGCGGGCCGAAAAGAAAGCCTTTTTACGATAGAGCTCAGCTTATGGACATATTTAGAGCCTCATTTACACCCGGCATGTACAGGCGGCGTAGTACGCGTCCGCAGTTACGACGGTTCTGACTCTTGGGTTGCTCTTGGGCCACACTTTCTTGATCGCCGTCGCCGGAGATTACATCTGCAAAGATAGTAGATGTCCATTGCTCGAATACTCTCGAAGGGAGTCAAATTTGACGCGTCTACTTTTCTGTAGACAAGCACCAAGCACCGCCACGATAGAAGTAATAACTGGCCGAGTCTGCATCATGCTACCCGCTTTCCCCATTGTGCAGCTGCGCAATGAGAAGTGAATAGCACAGCCCGAGTCCGAGGATGATGCCTCCTCATTGCCTAACGCAGCGTGGAAATCCGAGCGTCAACTTGAAACCACAGCGACGCTTGCATCAGCCGTTCGAGACTAGCATTGGACTGAATTCAGGATAATTGATAGCGCGACTGGTTTCACTTGCCTCGTAGTCTATAGTATTAATTCACCGATCCGATAAGGCTTGGGGAGAAGCTCGTGATTGTCTCCACAAGAAAGAAGGCTCTGGTATTCTTGCTTTGGATTCGGGCTCATCACCGTCCTGGTCCTGCTTTCAAGTTGACTTCTACCTTCTCCGTGTTTCGGAAATCGTACCTTTTTGCTTTCGTTTGATAGGTCACAGATGCTTAGACCGGAGATAACATGTGTGGATATTAGGAAGTCAGCAATGTGCAAGATATACTTGCCCATATTCCCGGTACACGATAACCAACCCTGAGCTTTTTTTGGCCCAGGTTGCATAGTGGGATGACATTTGGCCGCCCTCCTGTCGCCACGTATTTTTTCCTTGAGCTTTCTATCAGATATGCACAGCGCATCACAAAATATTATAGCGCTCTTACCTCTATGGTGTCCGCAGGTTAGTCATATCTTCCGACTAACCGATACATATATTTCCCGAATAGCCGATACGCGCGTCGCTCAAAATGCAAGTTGCGCTATTCATGGACCAATCAAAGACAGGTTGCTTCATGCAACACCGTGGTACATCTTGTTTTCCGGTTCCACTTCAGCTTAGACAAACGGGCTGGGGTCTGGGCTGGCACCTCTGCCGCGTCCTAGTAGAACTTGTACTTTTGGCGGTTAATAAATGCAGTGTCCAAAAAAGCTTCTGCTGGGATCTTCACCGCCCATGCGGTAGCCATACTTGGGCCGCGGAACGGGGAGGAGATATTGAAAGGTTTGTCCCGTATAGATCCTACCCTGCAACTCTTCTTGATTCGACACTATTAATGCCAGAGAAAAATATGTTATACACCGCTTTCTTCGACGTGATGCCCTACAATGAAGTCGTGCTGGACTTACTAAAAAGTTTCAAAGAAAAAGGGAAATTGTTGCTGGTCAGCATGACTGGACTCTTTTTATCTATCATCTTTCCAAACACGGCCTAAGCCGCATGTCACGGTACTTACTGGGTACGAAGCGATGGGGCAGGGCAGGAAGCGATAAGTCAGAATAATCGGTGAGAGAGACTTTCGGCAGCAATCTACGCCAGTAGATATTTGATCTCGTGCTAATTCTGTGCCGGCGTCAACCATTACTCGGTCCTCGGGTGATGTGAACGATAATATGGATACTTGACATCAAACACTGGGGTTTAGGCATTGTCAATCAGCATCCAATATCCTGGATATGGTAACAATGAAAAGCACCGTTTTCGTGAGTCTCGAGATTTTGTGGGGGCGCGCCAAAACGGTTACTAGTATTAAGAACCGTGAATGACATGGTACAAGGGTGTGAGAGAGAACAACGTCGGCATACATTAAGGGATGAGGTGGGAGGAAGAGGATTTCAGAAGGCGGAATTGTATAACGACGGTGATCGGCATGTCAATTAAGAGCAGAAAAAAATCTTTTCTTGCGGTCATGGTCCATGTTGAATGAAAGGAATCATAATCATGCTAATGTTGATAAGAAATCTTGGAATCTCCCACTCGTTTCGCCATGTCCTTGGTTTCCATCCGTTTGGTGATGCCTTTTATGTGGGTCAACTCATTAGCGCGAAACGCCGCGAGCCATGAGTATATGTCGAAGCCACGGTGAGGAATATGTAAGGGAAGCGCTGGGACGAAGAGACCTGCAATGACACCAACGCTTAAGACGGTTATCAAAAGGCCGACCATGTACAACACGTGGATACTAGCGTAAGCAAGTACGAGGTCGGGATATTGACGTGCAAGTGTATCGGCGGATCCAGCAAAGTAGGGCAGTACATTGGTAGCATCCGCCTGCGCTCTTGCTCGCGCAAACATTTCGCCGGACAGCTCCGTATATCCATAGGGCCCCGTGCCATTTGTGAAAGAAACGAGCTGTAAAGATCATATTAGCCGCTATGCGAGTGACTCCGAGGAAAATCCGGACCGTGGGAGATGGAACATAGAATGCGTCTCTTCCATTGTCCTGAAACCAAAGCTCTAGTGTGATATTTCGTACAATGGGTAAGCCGCCGAACCTTGACCATCTGATTGACAGAATTGCCGTGCAAGATATCGTACACGTCCTGAAGCCTCGTCGAATTTAACTGCCGCTTCACGTTAGAACCCGTTACGGCTTTGCCTGTCCTTTTTTCTTCTGGGGCACCCTGCGCAGAAGAATCCGCAATCTCCTTGTTCTGACTGATAACGTCTGTAGACGAAGGCAGACCGGTGGTCGAGTTGTACGTCTCTACAATGTACGGCTCGTACAGCTCCAAGCAAACAGCAGCGTCATAGCCAATGCGCGTCTCCGTCCCATTCGCATTGAGGACAGATTCGGTACTATATGCCGCGAAGGTACCGCTCGGGGAATAGGTGGTGTTTAACCGAACTAGCACCCACTCAATGGATATCCACCCAAAGCCTTCATCGCCTAGGTGATATCATCAGTCAAAGGTATCAAAACAAAAAAATCGTATCTTACCTGACGTGACAGGTTTGCTCAAGAAACTGTGGGCAACACCATTGTCACTGAAGTACGCTGTACAGATGCCAGTATTAGATGGAGAAGCAGCGATAAGAAGCTACCCTATACCTGTAAGTGCGGTACCATTGACGTCAACAGTAGAGGGAAAAGTATCGTTGAGCTGGAGCGCGTCGGTCACACTCTCCTCCAGATCAGAGGAGAACACCCGATCGAAAGAAGAAAATAAGGTCTTCATCGTTTCCCGAGGCGTGAACAGATACGTGATCCCATTGGAAGACCTGGGGATGCTGTTGTGGGAGACATAAATGCCACAACACAGCAAAAACGAATAATTCCTGGGAACGTACATGTTCTTAGACCCATCAGGGATCTTCTCGCAATGAATCCTGATACCCCATCGCGGATATCTTAAAGGAATCTTCAACGGACTGGCAGCGTATTATGAGAAAAGCAAGTTTCACCTTAACAGAGAACCGGGTTGAACAGCGCCAGTATTGAAGTCAGTGGCGACACTAGCGGTGTTGGTGCTTCGTGTGGGAGTCGTCGTATTTTCAGTGAATGTCCCGAACCCACTGCCGTCGGGAAGAAACTGGGAGAGGCTTGCTTCAGAAAAATACACAGTGTCGTTATTCCAGGGATAAGATATAGCAGCAGGGAGAGACCCATGTGCAGAAAATGGTGACAAGGTCCATGTCAGCGAGAAATCCTGTGTTATAAGACTGAGTGACGGAAAGTAAAGCCAATGAGGGAAGAACTGACATTGAATGCTGACGCGAGAGCCGCAGCCTTCGAAATGTCACTCTCTGACAAGTCACCTTTTACTGTGACCTCCTGGTATTCAATACGCTGATGCTGGGGAAAGATGAGATCACTTTGGAGACAGATACTGTCTAGAAGTGACTCACAGATACCGATGTTGCTATGTTGACAATACGACCGAATACGAATGACAGCGATGCTGCAAGGATGACGTTGAGTAAGAAAAAAATAATGGCAAGCGACCAAGGACGCTTGCTAGACGGGATTGTTTAGCTATTAAAAATCGACAAGTCCAAAAAGAAACCTACTCGTATGTTCGACGCATCTTCCTTGCGGTCCCTGGGTACATGAACCTGGACCACAACAATCGAAGCGCGGGCCAGGCGCTTGTTGGATCTCGTGAAGCTGCCGCCAAATCACTCAGCCTGATACCACACTGATTGGTATCCGATTGGTGGATAACAGTGGCCCAAGCTGTTTCAATGATGATAAGTCTTCCCTGTACGAGTGGCGGAACAAAGCAAAGGTACGCACTCGCAGCTTCCAAGAATGGCCGACCAAGTGAAAGAAGGCTAAGACCCAACAAGAAACCAACAACGCCACAGCCGACACTGACAATCAATCGACTCCAAAAGAGTGTCTTGTTTTGGGCAATTTTGACTGATAGGAAGAGGAAAGGGTACGCGATCAGACAAAGAATAACGTGGATTATGATTTTGTGCCATTCTGGGGCCTCAAAATTCTTTTCAACGTCGTGGAGGTCTTGATGCCCCCTGATGGGGGAAGCATCTGGTGATGGCTCTTTTAATAAGGGATCACCGGGGGAGGGATAAGGTTGGGCATATAGCTCCATAGGATCAAAGCACCCTCCTTTGAATAACATGGATTCAGATGTAGTTGGTAAATCCGAGTAGCTTTCAAAGGAAGCATAGCTCGGACGCCTCTCGTCGAACCAGGGAAGTGAAAGCTTCCTTGGACTAGACGGTGAGATGAAAGAACGATACTGGCCTGAGTAGCGACGCAGGCGAGTGGGAATGAGATGGATGTCATCGTTGGGTGCATCAGGGAGGTCGTTGCCGTATGTGTCAGGACGGGGAAGCCTGTTGGACCAACGTTTCAAGGTTGGTGAGGACAGAGAAGACACGAAGCAGTTCGAAGGAGGTGAAGGACTATCCATAGCAGAATGAACAAAGAGAAACAAAGTGGGCAACGAAGAGTGAACGAAAGAAAGAAAGGGAATGTCCCTCTTGAAGCGCACGCGCTTTCGTCCTTTATTAGATCTACCTTCCTTTATCCTCCTTACCATATCCGGTGCGTGGGAGAGTTGTTTGGACAAAGGCAGCTCAGGGTCGCTCTTCATACCTTCACGCGTCACAGAAGACGATTTCACCATTAGGACCCGGGCCCGGCTTAAGCGGGCGATGTTTTTCGAAGTCGTAGCAAAACAAAATGGGCATCTATAAGTACGCAAAAAATTTTGCAGCGGAATAAAGCATAGAGTATGGACGAACGAGGGCTACAGCTTATGCTTTTTCTTCTTTTTCGTCGAGGTGGAAGCATCTCCACCATCATCAATTGACACTGCCTTCCGTTTCCGTTTCTGCTCGACGGTGGGTTCCGTGGTCTCCGCAGGAGCAACAAATGCCTCTGCACGTTCGACGCGACGTTTTTCTGTCGCGTCGATTTGCTATTAGACGACAACATTGTTAGGTTCAGAATTGGAAACATGCCGCGAAGTTACTAACCTTTTGCTTTCTTCTCTCTGTTTCGCGAGCTTCCTTTTCGTGGCGTTTGAGGAAATACTCTCCGGATTCGAGTTGCAGATCGACCTAAAATATGAGGATGAGACGCCGTTCTTATATAGAGAATAGGTTAAAGACCTTTCGAGGAAGCTGGGCAGGCGGGAATGGAGTGTACGGTTTCTTAGTAGTCTTCGACGCTGATGCTTCGGGTAAGCCAGCTGCAGTGCGCGCCTCGTTCTGCGTCTGCACTTTTTCATTCTTCTTCGCAGTCTTTTCTGAAGTCTTGAGGTGTCTTTTCCTGAATTGAGGAAGGAAACGATCCCAAGATTCTGTCGCCAATTTGGGGTCTTTCGCTAGCTCACGGCGTATCATGAGCTCCTGATGAATAAATGAGCATCTGCATCAAGTACTATCGGGCTCGACTCACTTTAATTCGATATATTGGATGTATGTTCTTCATGCAGTCGAGAACTATCCGGCGAACTTCCTTCAATGACTTATAGGGACCCATGACGCTCACTGTGCTCCCTTGTACGAGGACATAGCATTGCGTCAAGAGTTCGATAGCCTGTCATTAACCCGAGTCAGACATGCACCTCAAGTGATACTTATCGTACCTTCAGCGTGCTTCCATCTGGCCCTATGATCCTTTGTCTCCGTTTGACAAATCTTTCTTTGTTTCTGACCAGGCTACCTATCTTGATAATATCGCATGCCACGTTGTCATCAAGTATTTTCACAGCCTGATTGATAGCAACTCCTCGTGCCAGGAGTTTGATCATGTCGCGAGCCTTGAGGATGATATATGGGTCAAAGGTTTTCCTCGTTGTTCGAACTGACATCGACCCATGAACGAGATCCAACGTGCATGCTATTCCCTAACAAGCGAAATGTCAGTACCTAGAAGAAATGATATGTATGAAGGCTCGATAAGTTCCGAGTGCCAAATTAAAACCAATGCTGTGACTGCTCGGGAGAAAAGCTGTATTTCCAGATGCTAATTCTTCCTCCGCCGGAATCAAACGCATAAACCAGTAATTTATAATGTGAAGCATCACTCGTGTGATAGGCAGGCATGAAAAGGTCGATCAAGAGCGACCCTCGGAATGAGCTCTGCATGGGGCAGAGTTCGGTCTATTCGGTTTTCTCGGATTTCATTTGAGAGAAACATAGCACAGACGCCGTGAGGTATCTGGCATCAATGGCGGCCGCTCGCCGTTGAAAGTAAGAGAGAACCTGAAAGGTAACTTGGATGGATTCTTTAAGCGCGATGTCACAGCATTCCGGATTCATTTTGACGACCTGGAAACATTCGGGCCTCGACTAAAAGATTGAGGACTCACATGAGCGTCCAATGCGCGAGTGACTGCACTCCAGACTTCACGTAGATACTTTTCACGGTATTTTGGGAAAAGGGTAGCAAATGAGGATTCCTCGCTGAATGCGCCTGCTTTGTTATCTGACGGCTGGAAAGATTCTATTTTCCACTACAGATTTTTGAGAAACACCAACAGAGCCCGCACGGATGGCTTACACTGCGAAAAATGAACATTAGTTGGATTGGCAGGGACGAGGTATATGCTCACTGGTCAATATCGTCCGTATCCCATGCTGTACCAGTCAGGTTAGATGAATGATAAGCACGACAGCAGTAACGACAAACGCTTGTCTTTGCGATGACTCTTGTTTTTATTCACAGCGACCTCATCGTCGGACATGGTGATGGACAGAAGAGGAAATGAGATCGTGAGAATTTTTTTCAGTCTTACATTACCCTCCAACCACAACATGGATTCCCTCGACAATCTGGATCCAGAGCTTTCTGCCCTTTCCTACGACGACGACGTCGCTTATGAAGACCAGCACCCGACGCATCCATCAAACGACCCTGGGCGGGCCGCTCTCGCCAATCGTATCGGGACCTCAAAAGTCTACTTGCTGTCTGAATCATCCACGGCTAGAGTCGGCAAGGTGCGCTGGTAGCATGTCCTGGAGGTCGCCCGAACGAACCCTGATATGAGAGTACTATGATCCTTTACTTGGTAAGCGCAAACATGCCGATTCAGACGAGGACGAGACACTGGGGGAGGGGGGTGACGACGACGAGATGGATGAAGGTATGTTGGGCATTCGTCAGTTCTTCATGCTCACCAACCTGGCTGCTAGACTTGACACATCGCGGCAATGCTATACTGCTACAGGGTTCCCCCATCTCCCACCTTCCCACTGCTCGTCTCTTCGCCTATGCCACCCACTTTGACGCACACCCGCTCGGCTTGGAATGGATCAACGACAACACTTGCGTGTTTGTCTTTGAAACTAAGGCCGGTGCACGAGCTGGCCAACGTTTTCTGCAAAAGTCTCCGACAGAAGAGCCCGACGAAGACGACTTTGTGACTGCGAAGCCAATACCTATCGCAATATGGCCACCGGAAGAACGTATCAACAAGAGTCTAGGGAAGGGCGAGGGCTTGAAGGGAGTCATTAGGATGCGTTGGGCGAGGGAAGGAGATGTGAAGAAGCGCGGGGCCAAGAAAGACAGCGAGTTTTACAGGAAACACGGGAGTTATGCTGGGAAAGAGCTATATGATGGCAGGGAGGGTCCTGGCGCGAACAAGAGAAGGAGAAGGGATCCAGAAGAGGACAAAGCATTACTGGATCGGGACCTGGACGCATTCCTTGCAGAAGATGAGTCACTGCCAGATACCGAGCCCTCGCCACCATCCAAGATGTACGCAGACTATATCTTGTCCGACGGTCGTACGCTACTGGAGCGTACCTCCAGTATCCGTGAACATCCAGAGCCAGGCACTTTGGCAGGGCGGTTAACTGAGCAACGCTCTCAACGCTCAAGAAACGGGCGGCCGTCGCAGGATAGAGAGAGGCGCAGGCGGCGTGGCGGACGAGGATCGGAGAGACGAAGAGGCGAAGAGCGTCCAAATAAGAGTCAGCAGCAGCTCGACGACGAACTAGACGCGTTTTTGAAGGAAGGGGAGTGATTCATCCTGCACGTTTTGGTTTGGTTCTTGTATTTTTATTTATGGCAAACTCCCTTCTCAGTTGTATCCTACGAATCAGATAGCATTTACCAAAGCCATCATCGGACCAACACCTGAAGCCTATCAACATACGGAAGAACAGGCACCTGGTTGCTCCTTTGTGCTTACTTGTTCTATGACTTAGGCTGGCCATCATGATTGCAGATTTAGATGTATCACGTCAGTCGTCCTCATCATGTTCTGTGATGATCGATTAGATCAAATGGTTCTCAAGTGACAATCATTATTGTCGAGATGCGGCCAAATCATGAACTTGATGCACGTTTCAACTAACCAGTAAATGGGCGTAATTGACCCTATCACTACTACATCTCTCCTCTCCGTATCAATAGAGTTGACTTCCAGGGCTCTAGATCAGGGCGCGCTGTACGGTAGTCGTTTCCTACCATCAGTGAAATACTTGCGTCTCAAGGTACCACTATTTCCTCTGGTTGACCACTCCGTAAGCATTGTCGCCGTTGTTTCTGCTCATCATTGACAAAGACTACGATAGGCCTCCCTGGTGACTCATGGTGTTCCATAGTGACTGAGCGCGACTATAAAGTCAACTTGTATCAAACATTCTCTTCAATCTCCTTCCTCTCCTCGTCTCCTTCAATATGTCCTCGTCAGATACCCCTAGCCTCATCACCGAAGACAGGCAGCTCGTCTTCCAAATCCTCGATTTGAGGTTCAACCGAATTATTTTACTGGGACTACTGCAGGGTATGCTCCTCTTTCGTCTTTTCCTTGGCGATGGGAATAATTATCCTCCAGGAATCTATACATGTATCTTTGGGTACACCTTTTGGTCACTCTGTGCGCACATCGCCTGTCTTATACCTATTCCGCGCTGACAGTCTCAGCAGTCTCCACGCGAGCTAAGCATAATAACGCGGGGAGAAAATATATGGCTGCGACAATCTTCCTGCTCTATATCTTGACTACAACCAGTTTCTCATTCGATTGGGCGTTCCAACGGTATGCCTATGTGTCAAACGGAGAGACATTCTATACGGTTTTTCTGGCACTCGAAGCGGTTGGGCCTTGGTGGAGGACCTATCGTGTAGTGACTGGTATCACTGGAGGCATCAACACCGTCCTCGCTGATATTGCCATGGTCAGTCACTTCTCGGAGTGTGGGTGTTCTCAAATTAACTTATGTTCATCCAGATCTGGCGGTGCTGGGTCATCTGGAGTGAAAACTGGCTCATCGTTACTCCTGCCATTATATGCACTGTCGCTGGGACGCGTAAGTCGCACAACACGAGTCTCATACGGACGAGCCTAATGCGTTCCACAGTATCCAAAGTCTTCCAGATCTATGGTTCCATGAGCAATCTCAGCAGTGATATAAGTCGCACATCAGGATATACCACCAAGATTGACTGGTCGATCTTATACCTGTCTTTTACCCTTGCTACGACAGTGCTGACTACCCTGCTTATCATCTACCGTATCGTGAAAGTCGGAAATTCACCCTATAGTATAGGGCTCGGCTCATATCGCAGGGTCATGGAAATACTCGTTGAATCCGCGGCGCTATATTCTATCTCCGTGATTGTTTACATGGGCCTGGTCGCCAGCAATGATCAGAGCGCGTATTACGCTGACGCTATAATGGCGTACATCAAAGTACGTCTTCTATGCTTGAATATTCTCATGAACAATCTAACAGACAGTGATAGGGTATTGCGCCTACTCTGCTGATGGCAAGAGTCGCCTCAGGCCAAGGACTATCTTCAAATAAAGTGTCCCAGGAAACTCGGGTGTCATCTTTACGTTTTCGTCGACCCGAAACAATGCTAGGAAGTTCGGGGTCTGGGAGTTGATGTAACCCTAATGTGCAATCGGGAGCGGGTGGCTCGTCAAGGAAGTCATGGAGAAAGGGTGTAAAAGTGAATGATTACGAGGCAAATGATCACCGTTTGTTGAACAGGGTGAGTGAGCGCGAGAATGAGAATGCAGGTGGTGACTCGTGTGTTGGATGACTGGGATCCTCGGGAGGAGGCTTGTTCGGGCCGATGCGAGTCAGACCGTCTGTTCTCGAACTTCCATGGCGCTTCCACCTGAGCTCATCTCTTATGCACGAGCCGGCGACGTCTTCGCTGTCGGATGGCGATCAGGGATTCTCGTAACCGAGAAGTTTCTGATGCTTGAGGGCAGTAACATCCTCATAGGAAGTCAGACGGCCCGGCTTTGGCCCTGAATCTAAGTATCCGAATGCTGGCTCTCTCAGACTGATCCCACCCGGAGTCGCGTCCCGTGCATGAATAAAATAGTCAGATTATTTATTGGCATAGCGTTGAAGGAACGTAAGTCGCAGGCCTCTGGCCACTACTGGACTCATCGTCAAAGACAGTTTCCCTTGCAGCCCTATCACTAAGGGAATTCTCTAGCCAAAACCGCGGTTACCTTCTGGGAATCGACGCGTCCATCTGGCTGTTCCATGCCGACTATGGGAAAGGGGGAACGAATACCCAGCTACGCACTCTATTCTTCCGTTGCGCTGCCCTGCTCAAGTACCACTATTCATCTTTGATGGACCAAAGAGACCTGATTGAAAGAGGGGAAAGAAGATCAACAAGACGGCCAACAAGCTGACGACAGGAATCATTGACGCGTTCCGACTCACATGGATGTATCGGTCGCAAGACGGTTGCATTAGCCAAGTCGGTACCACCATCATTCCCCAACGTTGACATTTTACTCGCGTATACCCATCCCGTCACCTCTCGTTCAGAGGGAAACCCCGATTACTATGCGGATATCACTTGGACCCGCAGATACCTAGCCTGGCGGACTTTTGCGAGAGACATTTCGAGTGGGGGTTCAAAGAGCTGATCGTCGAACGGTTCAGAACGCTCATATGACCAGGAATAGCATTCCGCGTTTTACGGCGATATATCCTCGATGATGGTTCAGCAAAGGTGTTTACGCTGTTCAGTGCAGTCCCTGGAGATGGTACGGAGTGGATGCATGACAAACCCGAAGCTGCGATAAGCGCAATTTATGGACTTCTAGACGTGAAAGGATCCCTACACAAATTTAGGCTTGCGCATGTCGATGCCCCTCTCTCCGCCTGTTTCTTCGGTTCCCATGGAAAATCGGGGACCAGGGCCTGAGCGGAATGTATAGCCTTGGCCTAGTAAGGAGCACGTTGGGCGGTGGGTTCCACCCATCCCTTCGTGGGAAAGTCATGTAGAGGAAAGGGAGGATGAGGACGACGTGGAATGAAATAATACCTATGATCAACAAAACAGGACATTTAGACTATATAGGATAATTTATTCGTAGATTTAGTGTTTTATTTGTATTTGGAGGCTCAAGCGCTCATAATTGATGTCTTTCATTTACAAGCGCTCGGGGCAACCATTCACATATGGAGATACCTTTCCGTCGACCCTATGACTTCATGAAGTTTATAAGTTGACAACTTGTAGAGAGAATTAGATACTGGCTTGGCAGAGATCGGCAAAATATCACGTGAGGGCGACTTGGGTCCGCAGACTGAGAAACAACTTATTCTCAAAATCTCCCATGAGCCGCCAACTCCGCCCTTGAAAAGCGAGACCAAGCTACAGTGATCTTGATGATACAGAGGCTGGGCCATCTATCGTTGACCTTGAAGACACATTAAGCAGCAGCAACTCTGCACCAAAGACGCCAAAGGGACCGTCACGAAATGGATGAGCTCGACGACGAAGATGACGGCGACATCGACCTCCAAAACCTGTGGAGTCAAAGAAGATAGAAATATCCAAGCACCCATTGCACAGCTCCACACTGCTTCAGTCTCTGTCTTTCCCCCTCGTCCGGTATCCTGATTACAGATAGTTTCTCAAACTGCCGACCTGGAAGGCTTCGGCCAACTACCCAAAATTCCCTCACCTCTTTAGGGGCCCATGGATTATGACCGCCCAGCAGTGTGTATGCGCCTTCGGGTATCGGGAATTGGTGGGTGACGCAAATTTTGAATGTGTGCCGCCGCATCCTGAGGGTGCCTTTGACGACCAACTCCCCGCATCGATCAACCCCTTCTGCTGATGCCGCATGTAATCCCCGCACAAACCCTTGTTTAATGCGAGCCCCTATGTACTCGTCGTAGTCCGTCTCGTCACTATGTTCAACATACCCGTCACAGTTGACATCCGCTGGCAGAGGCTCCGTCATGACCTGCTCCCACGTCGGTCTCCATTTCTTGCATCCCAGTCCTACTCCAGGATACAAAAAGAGGATGCATGCCCGCATATGATTTGGCATTGCATTCACCAGCGCCGTCCATGCATCCTCAGGCCTCAGGAGTCTCACTCTCATGGTACGCGCGTTTCGCCCGTAGACAGAATGCAAGTCCTGCAACTCTGTCCACCGGATTGGTTGACACGCGATTTTGCATGTCTGCCAGTGTGTCAAATAGACGGAATGAACGGGTACCCTCCATGTGTTCCAGCTGCTTGTGAAAGCTTGTCAGCATTTCAGTCTCATAGTTTCCGTCGTCGTCTACCGGTTCAGCATGCATCGGTCCATCTGGTGTATCCCCGGCAATGATCCTCTCCTCGCCGACCTCCTGAAGTGTCCACGCACGTCGAAACCAACACCGATCACTCTCCAAGTCACCCTCCTTCAAACCCAATGGCCGTCCCAGCCCACTCAGGTAGATCACAACCCTGTAGACCTCCTTATACGTATAACCGATTGTAGGCACATCCAGCTTCCACTCTTCTATGCGCAGATCCTCCCTTGGGCCCCCTTTCTGTCTCAAACAGAGCACATCCAACCATGTGTACGTCACTCCCAGGTTCAGCATCTCGATGCGGATGAGATCGAGACTGGCGTCCTTCGGGATCGGCACGGGCCATTCCTTCCCGTTGATAGGTGTCCACACATCCACACGATCATTCTCATCGACCCAGGCATGCGATATCGGTTGAGGCCATTCATCCCGGTTGTTGATGGTCCGAGTCCACCATGGCACCACGCGATTGCTGCACAGGTCCCATACACGTCGAGGTGGCGGAGTCCATATCATCATGCTACGGTTCCCATTCAGCGCTTTTCGTCGTTGCTCCTTGTCCTCCTCTTCACGTGTACGTAGTTCGTCTTCGATGGTGCAATCATTGTTTCTGCTCCATACACCGCGAAGACGGCCATAAGCAGTGCCAAAGTCGTAGTTCTTTACAATGCAGTCTTCAAGAACGGACAAGACGGATGGTGTGTCGAGTGTGTGTGACGTTTCGAAGATGGCATTCAGTCGATCCAACACCCCCTGAACGCCAAGGGTAGCACAGGGAATGTCGGCGAATGAGGATGGTATGACAGGCCTTTGACCAGTGTAGTTTCGTTGCATTGGAACTTTGATGGTCGATTCCGCTTGGCCGGTCTCAATGGTGGCGGAGATGGTGACTTGAGGGAGAGTCTTGTACTAGAAATGTGTTATCAATTTCTGCACTGTTTGCATTGCCGACTGACTTACCTGAGGGTCAAGATACCAACTCCTTTCGGAATCAGATTCATCCGACGCATTACTGGACTGACTAGATGGATGTTCGTCCGCAGGACCAACCTGAGAAACCACAACCGACGACGTTGAGAATGGCAACTCCGACGAGTCAGGTATCGCCTCCGAGATGGGGCCCCCATTGTCTGAGATATTCTGGTATAAAATCTCCCCGTGAGAATCTGAAGGTGCAATTAAAGGGACGTTCTGGTCCCAATTGGATGTTGTATCCGGAGATGAATCCTTTTGCGCCCGCGGAGTTGAGAAGACTGCGCACAAGCGTTTCCAAAACGATTTGATTCGCCTTGGTGGCAGTTGGTCTACAGTTCTAGATTTCCCTGACATCGTTGGACTAAGTACTCGACATGGCAGTAAAATAACTGTACGCACTATTTCTCATTTTCAGATAAAAGGTGTAGAGCCAAGGGTGGCATGCGCCGGGGCAAGCAGAAATTGCAAGGAACGATGGCGCGGGGTAGAAGCCAGGAAGCACCCTGTGCACAGGCGGGTATTGAATTGAATTCTGCGTATCATAATTGATTCGGCAATCCTGTGAATCCGTGGACATCAACACATATGTGGAAGTCAGAGTCTCAGCGCTAAGCTATCATCACATGTGGACGCCCAAAAATTGGCGTCAAACCATTGAAAACTCTACACTGGTCTTCGAGTGATCACCTCCCATTGTCACGGGTCGACCGGTCAATCCCCAGGGAATCCCAGTGAACACAGCTGGTATAGAACTATAGCGACTTTTCGATTCGAAATGGAAAGCATTGTCTCCTCTTCATGAAATCAGTGAAGATGAAGAGAACGAAGAGGCTCTCAGCGATAATGAGCATTCCCGTATGTTTCTCCTTCCCATCATCGCTAGTGGTACATATCTAGGCACTATCGCCGCACTCGAGGATCAGATGAGAACAATGAATGATGATTTGACGGCGCTCAAGAACCTCAAAGTGAGCAAGGATAAGAAGAAGCTGAAGAAAGAGAAGTCGAGTCCTCGCCCATTGACGTCCCAACCCAGCAAGCCCAAGCCACTCTCTCCACAGAAGAACGGAAAGAAATCGGGAAAGAAAGCAGGCGTCTCAGAAAATGATTTCTTCACGTTTGATCAGAAGAAGGGGCTTAAAGGATTGTTTGGGTTCGATGACAATGATGTTCCAATAGCGAGAACTGTATCAAGTAACCGTCGCGGCGTCGCCCGAACATCATAGATTTTGAAATTCATTGACCACGGTCCACCATGCATCCGTCGGCCAGCGCGGAGTCTTCTCATTGTCCACCACGACCCCCATCCAGTGCATCCCGAGGTCAGCCATCGAGCCGACCGACGTCAAGTCTATCGATACGACTTCCAACCGGTGCAAGCACCATCGTTCCACGTCCTGCTTCGAGCGCATCTGTTCGGCCCCACTCTCGTCTCACACAGCGACCACAGTCACGACTTGCTCGTGCGAACCATCAGCGTCTTACCGAGCTATGCGAGGATCGAGTACGAGGAGTCATTGGTGATGCAGATCAGGACAAATTCCGGGAACAAGTCGCGTATACAGCGCGCTCGCTGAGTGCGGAGGGCGTGACCCTCAACAAAGCTGGTATCCTTCTTGGTGAAGCAGAAGTAGATCGGTTGATTTGTGGGTCGCAGCTGCTTTTTGTTCTTGATTACTTGTTTCTGAATATTTGTTTCAGACACGTTCAGAAAGCGCGAATTCAGTCCCGAGATGCTCTCGCAGACGCTCTTTAAGTATCTCGCAGGTTGCTGAAAACGCAAGTAGAGAAAGGTCATGATTTGGATCAAGAAATAAAGGTGCGATACCCGTCTCTATGTTAGTGACTGAGTGTTTACTGTGAACAGGCTGTTCATGTACCCTCACACCTCCAGTTACTAGTAAGGCGTCACCAGAATATCTACGCGCATACGTTAAACTCTTTTAGCTCGCTCTAGCCAGTCCACCCACTGAGGGAACCCTCGCTCATGCGTCGACGTACCTGATTTCACTAACAGAGCCTCCCAAAGAACCCGAAACTCTGACATGGAAGAAAATCCTCGAAGAAGAGCGCTTTGAAGGGGAACATTGGGAAGGCGTTTACGGCTTGCCACCGGGAAGCGTCAAGAATTGGCGTGAGCCTGATTCACAAAGCGATGTTTTATCGGTGCTCTCGCTGGACTCGGACGACTTGGATCTCGATGACTCTTCAGAGTTGTTGCCTACTCCTCCTCGACCGCCTTCGCCTTCACCACCTATCGGTAAACCTACGCACGATGTGAATGTGTCGATATCTCATCGCAAAGAGGTAGAGGAACTGCAGTCGCGGCAGTACTGGCGAAGTGAGTGGAAGATACCTACCGAAGGCATCAGCACAAAATTTGATATTGGTGATGCAAGCACTCTAGGTATGTTGTCGCTTCTCTGTGTTCATCAGCATTCTCACACGAGAGGGCAGGGCCTACATTGCAGAATGTCCTAGGGAGCGACGGGCTTGGCTTACCGACAGAGTTGACACATATTCAAGACGTGAGTTACAGACCTTCATGTTTTCTTCTGCGCTCATACATTGAGAAAGCGAGATATGTATATGAGCACGATGCAGTACGAGAAGTCCTGTTTACATTGCGAGGACGCGATAACATAATACTTCAATGGCGACATGGAGAGTACCGGACATCTGTGACTACTCCCCGACTTCTCCACCTGTCTCTCGCATCTCAGGCATCAATTTTAGCGGCTTTGGCTCGTCCATGCACTTCTGTCCGACATTTTCGTGACTTCATTAACCATGTCTTCAAGACGCCCGGCGGTTCAAAGTCCAAGACACGAACACTGGAAGCTTTCGCTGATTCTTTGGATCCAGAAATACGCATGTGGGACACTTAGTGTGCCGTTAAGGGGCGATATGCAAAGCAACGAACGGCGTGTCCTCAGATGATGGCTTGGTCGTAAGCTTACTCTCCCTAGAAATGCAGATTCGAGGCACATTTGGCGAGATATTCTTTGTCTTGCTGAACGTGGTACGAACGGTATTTGGAAATGACTATTTCACCAAGGCTTCGCTGTCGACGGTAACGGTGTCACTGCTGGACCATCTCTTTATTGCGATGCAGAAACACCTGGACAGAGGTGAACGGATAGCGGCCGGCGTGGTCATGAGGGTGTTCATCAGGAGTGCAGAGCCATTATGGGGAATGGTGGGGCGGTGGCTAAAGGAAGGCATGGGCGTCGGCGATGTTGATGATTTGGATGATGAATTCTTCATCGAAAGTAACGTCCTTGGATCGGGAGCATTTGGTGTAGGGCTGTTAGACTCGGATTGTTGGGCTGAAAGGTATACGTTGAGGCAGCGAGACGTCCCTTACTGCTCTATGTATGCCCACTGCCCCTCGTATTTTGAAGTCACTCTTGTTGACCCCATCGGAGAGAATGTCAGACTGCAGACTGCAAACCCTTACACAAGGCGATCTGCGGTAAAGTCCTTGCTTGACCTTGATACGGCCGTATCTTTTGTAATGAAAAGTTTCACTGGTGCTTGAAAGTTGAAACACAGAAACTATGTGTATCATAAGTATAATCATTCATCGAGCTTATCTTGCAACCATACGATCGTTGGAAAATGTCCCATTTGCAATTGGGGAAGGGCGAACGAGAGTCAGGCTCAAGATCTATACTCATTCGATAAGGACAAGGCTCGATAACAGACGGTTGGCAGAACGACAATCTACGAGAGAGATCAGTCAGTCGAAGGTCGGTCCCTCACGAGATCTTGGACACCATGTCAGTTCGTCGCACGACACAAACCAGGTCGAGTCAGGCACAGAGTGAACATTTAGAAGAGAAGACGGGGGAGCGAGAGGAGAGGACCGCCCAAAATAGGTAGGGAAGCCGTGTCGCCATCCGGATGAATGCTAGGTTTCATCCGGACGAAAGCGACTGAATTCTCGGTTTTGCTTATTTTGAGGTGTCCTGCGAGCGCCTATCCAGCAGATTCATGCACAGATCTGGATCTGCAACTCTGGTCCCACAATCCTTGTTGCATGTAGATAAGGCACGGCTCCAGGCAATGAAATTGTGTAGACGGCTAGTCTCACATAGCAAGCAGTTTGAGAAAAGATCGTTCAGTAGCACCCGCCCGGAGACTAGCACATTGTCACACTGATTTCTAGGATCTCTCTGTGTCTCAGGAAGTATGAAGAGTTAGCTGGGAAGTTCTGGGTGTGCGTGAGTCTTGAGTACTTGAGTACTTGCAGGTGCTTTCACAATAACGGATATCGGTCCGAATCTCCTGCATGGATCACCGTTAGCATCACTCTCGACGAGAAAGTAAAGCTATTTATTGAACGCACCGAGAGTGCCGCAAACATAACGGAAGTCCATGCCCGCCTTTGATCTTGATGTTGCGTTGGTGACCAGCTTGCCAATTTGGGATGGGCGCCTCGTTCGTTACACACCCAATAGGGGTAGGAGAGGAAGATATACGCATAAAACATACAAATACAAAACTTTTTCTTCGTGTTTCTGAACCGCGAATACAGAATAACATATGTAAAGAGTCCAGAGACAACGCCCTAAGTGCGCTTATTTGGACAGCATCATCTGTAAAGGCAGAATTATTATTAGAAGCGGCATGGAATACGGCGCTAAACATACCTTGACGAACTCTGGGGGACGAGAGTTAGGAATGAGAATACCGAATGAGCATGCACGTACCATCGTAGTTAATCTGGCCATCGCCGTCAACGTCCGCCTCCCGAATCATTTCATCAACTTCACTGTCGGTCAATTTCTCACCTAGATCGTTATCAGTACGACAACAGCAACGAGGAGCTCGAGAAAGCAGCGTACCCAAGTTCGTCATGACATGCCTGAGCTCAGCAGCGCTGATATATCCATTCCCGTCCTTATCGAAGACCTTAAACGCTTCCTTGATTTCTTCCTCACTATCGGTGTCTCTCATCTTCCTCGCCATCATCGTCAGGAACTCGGGGAAATCGATGGTGCCGTTACCATCCGCATCGACCTCGTTGATCATGTCCTGGAGCTCCGCCTCGGTGGGGTTCTGTCCAAGCGAGCGCATCACGGTGCCAAGCTCTTTGGTCGTGATTGTGCCATCGCCGTCTGATTCCAAGGATAAGGGTGTGAGATGGGCAGATATACGGGGCGCTCACCCTTATCGAACAGCGAGAAGGCCTCCTTGAACTCTGCAATGAATATAGTGAGCTTGAATCGAGACAAGATGGGCGAAGCGTACCAGAGATTTGCTCTGCGCGCCAAGGTGCTCAGGTGAGTCTGTGCCCCTCAGGAGACAAGCGAGACATACCTTCAGACTGTCCAGTGCAATCAGTACTACTAACACTGAATTGAAAACAGGGTACTCACAAGTTGGTCGGCCATGGTTGTAGGTCGAGTAGGTCAATGCACAAGGTTGCAACAGAGTAATGGGCATCGCGGCAATCGCCGGGCGCTTTTGTACCCCCCACACCTCGTGTCCGCGTCCATAGTTAGAACAAAGTCAAGGTGCACCAAAGCCATTAATATTCTTATTCTAATTATTACTTCAATATTTTCTAGGTAACCAGCCTTACAGCTGTACAGTCTCGTCGAATTCACGTCTGACTTGCGACCTCTGGCGAATATGTTCTCTTACTGTGGCGATTTATTTCTCCGAGGGCGCGAGTGCTGGAATCTATTCATACTGCGTCAGTCGTGACCTCATATGTGGATCTCAGCGCTCTCTCTGTGGACTTGCATGGATTCACTGTTGGAATGCTCATCATTTACTTACCGGCTAGATATCGCATCAGCTTTCAAAGCTACCCCGGTGTCTCTCTGAAATCGTTCGTATAGCAGCCTGGAGTGTGGGTTTTCTTGTTATAGCTCGTCGCCTTGAAATGTTACTTCTCGCGTCAGAAAATTCTGTTTTGAGCATGCAGAAGTTGCATATTTTCATACCGACCAGAGTCCGATGTGAGCCAAGATGATACACCTATCGGCATCGCAAAAAACCTTGTCACTCCCTTGACCGTTTCCCTGTTGTTCCTTTCTCAACCAAACTGCCCTTTGAACTCAGCGTATCCACAGCCGCAGACGCAAAATTCAAGTAAACCTTCTCCTGCTTACAGGTACTATCGCAAAAATTGACATCGTAGTTGCGTAAAAACGACCGTCTGGCCGCTTTCATCATTCATTAATTTCCTTGCTAATCATTCACAAAGGTGGTCTATTTCGGCATGCAATGCCAGTCACTGCTGGGGCTGATACACTGGTCAGCGAGCTTACGGTGCTCAACTAGTATGTACTTGAGTTTGCCTGAAGAATCGCCTCTAGCCAGTGTCGCTTTGACTCCTGCTTATTGGCTTCTTTCGTATGTCTGAATCTCAACAAGAACACTCTTTTCACTGCTGTATGAATCGAGGAACACAGTCGCTGCGCCTTGTTTCGTTTCGCGCAATTTCGATACTACACAAATCAGTGCTACGGCACTGAACACTCTCTGGGCCAAACTGATTCGGCTTAGCCCCGTACTAAGGTACGGCCTCTCAGATCTCAGAGCTAGCTTCAGAGGTGTGAAGATTACATTAGTAAAGAAAGTTTTGCTAAACTACGTGCTGTAATGAATACTAGGGTCAAAGTCTAGTTCTTCGATTGCGACTCGCTGCAAAACCTCGTGGACATTACCGTCCGATTCTCGGTAACAAGTCAAGGTATACCTCCAAGATATACCTTCAGAGACTATAGAGACAGATGATATCTTCCGCTGGATTCTTTCGAAGGGCGTCTCCTCTCAGTGAACAGTGCAGCACGCGGAAGTGGGACCGAAAGGAATACGAAAAGACGAAAAGAGATCAGCCGATGTGGAACGTCCGCTTCTGATGAGAAACGAGTCAATGATACACCGTCCCAGACGGATTCAACTGATACAGATCTCGAAACGATAAAAATAAAAGAGTAGTCTTCCCCCACTGGCACTTTCAAGTATTGAAAGTTCACGAATATAAATAAATATGATGATGAAGATGATGAGTACTTACTTAACCCGCCTTTGTCGGCGGCAACAATGATTCTACCACATTTTTAGTTCACCGCCTGTCAGGTTGTTTAGGTGAAGTGGATCCACCGGTGCTTCTTCACCCAATAACAGGTTCCCCTCGCCTTTCAAACAATGAGTCTGGGAAGATGTGGAAATTGGAGGTAGGTTTCAAGCTTGACGGAAATGGTCACAGCTGGGTGGCGACTATTTTTGGACGAGCCAAAATAGAATCAAAGTGCGAAATGTCGGATTTTGCCACAGTCAAAATCCGGGGAATTACCTAATAAGGAAATATCGAAGGATTTTGCCTCGCCCAAAATCGGTATCTCGGATTTTGATTTGATTTTGACCATCCACAAATAGTCGCCCCCCAGCTGTGGGTAGAGCAAATAGGGCTACGCACCGTCGCCGTATTGTACGGTTTTCGGTAACCGTTATACTGAAGACGTGCCGATGCCGAAGGTACTTACCCTATTACTAACCATTCGTACGGTACGATATACGGTTGTTCCGTCGCCGTCAAGAGCCCCTACAGACGGCCGTACAACGTCGTAATACGGTTTATTGTATCAAACTTCTGATCTTACCTAGAGCCCTTTTCAGAGCAAGCATATCATGCAAAATGGCGCCATGCAGCTATTAGCAAATCCTGGATTTACTTCTTTGCTCTAGTTCACTGTTTGACTGTCCACGCCTGCCTGGCAGGGTCTCATCAAGTCTCGTTCGCATCCAGGACAGCACATGCAACTTTCCCTTACGTCTGAGACGCCTCTGGCCTTGTTCAACTTGATTGTATAGGTCCATTTTACATTTTTTTTGTGATATTAAGCACATCTGACTTGCCTTCCGCTCCAAGTTCCGTTATTTTTGGACTTCTGTTCTCTTCTTTGTCTCTCAGACCATCAAGCCATGCTGCAAGCTCTCTCTGTAAGGGTAAATTCATTTTATACTTGGGTACACGATCGTCAACGACCGTAGACGGCCGTATACGGTACGGTAGAGAAAAGTCTCGATCGGTCTTCAATGAGCTGCTGAGGAGCTATAAAAGCTGGTAATTGCAAGCTCAGAAAGTCAGAGAAGCCTTCACCGGACTCAACCAAGCTAACGATAGACATGCAATTCTTCGCTCTTGCCAACTTTTTCTTCGCTCTCGCCGCCATGGCGGTCGTAGGTAGCGCCAGCCCGACCCCTGTACGTGCTGAGCTCTCCTTGTGCTCATAGTATACTGACGGGATACCAGGAGCCTACTCCTGCTGCCTTCATATGGACAGACGCCGAGTTCGACCACTGGCTCGCCACCACCGACGCCAAGATCACCTACTATGGGAACACCACCCCCAACCCGCTCGCTCCTCGCGCCGCGTTGAACACCAGAGTCACATTCTGTTCCTCTCGCACCAACAACGTCTGCGGTGGCAACTGCAACGTTTACGACGGCGGTGCCACCTGCCTCAGTACGCCCGGCACCGTGTGCCTTGCTGCCACCAACAACGTCGGGTTCTGCGACCGTGCAGGATGCGGTGGTAGCTGCAACCAGTTGTCCTCCTGTGGAACGCGTCTCGATGCAGGGTTCTGTTATACCCCAGGTACTAGGTCCATCATCGTGTCCCCTTTATAGAGTGAGGTAAGTTGCTCTCTTATTTTCAGACTGCTGTTGCTTACGCTGGGTTCCAGAAGATCATTTAATCGGGGTGTTGGCTTTGGTTTTTTCTGTGTAATACTGTCTTCGATTGTACTATTGAAACCCTCGCTACAGCGTCACATTTCTGAGCTTGAAACTGGGGGTTGCGTTATGTGTTACGTTTTAGCAAATATGAAACCATGGTTGGCATTGATTGAACATTGTTCAAGGTTGGTATTGTTTTACAATTATCATAGTATCAGCAAGAGCAATGAGGATAAGAGCAAGTGTTGGAGATATCGCGGGAAGCCGGAAACCGATACCTGTGTTGTCCTTGTCGAAAAGTTTAAAGTTCTGATCACCCTTGCTCGTATTTAGCATTCAAGATGCCGACCCAACCCTTTTCTGGGGATTAGCCAGCGTAAGCGAGAATTCCGAGGTGAGTTCAGTGAAATAATCTGTCCCCGCTTTGAGTCAGCGATTGCGTTTTAGAAGTTTTAGGTCACTATCGGGGCTGGTACCGACGATGTCCAGCAGAGATGGATTTCGATGAGAATCGCCTGAGGAATCACCTCCATAACCGTTGAATCACTTTGTACTTCTAAAAATCAGTCTTTGTTACAGCGTAGTTATTACCACCGTTACTATCGATCACCTATAAACGGCTGGATTGTTAACCGTCTCCCGGCCCCAATTCTTTACTATTCTCCTCACACGGTTCCGCAGAATGGCGCAGGGATCACCTGTGAATGATTGCGGATGAAAGGGTGAATGCAGTGGAGACGAGACAGTGAGGCGTTCAGAAATAGTCGCAGATGAGAAAACAAGAAAACGAGTGGATCAGGAGCGATTTCAGCCTTCGGAGTAAGATCAAGGGTCCCAGAGAGAAAGGTGTTGCGTTGATTGCCACGGAAGGGAGCTATGATGTTGGCCTTTGGCGTCATATTTGAATGAGATGATAATGAACACAGTGCTACGCGTCGACATTTTGGTTTACACTTCTGGGCGATCGATAGTATTTGCAGTCGTACTTAGTTCCTACTTAGTTTGCTTTCTTTCCGATCGGTTTATGTTGTTGCCAATCAGTACCAAATAATCGTTTTAAGCATTTCATGTCATTTCGTGGGTCATTTTGGTCCTTGCGTGCCTTACTACATGAATATTTACGACGTTGACTCCGCATAGCGGCTAGCCTACCTCTTACCACCAGACAGCATAAGTGACACCTTTGGTACAACCGTACAACCGCCACTTGAAACCAACATACGTCGGTTTTGGACATTGGTATGTGTGGTGATCTAGCCTTTTGATGCTCGATATCCTCATTCTACTCACTAGGAAGGTCACTCAGGATGTATTCTAGGACAGGCGAGGCAGAAATTCGTGTATACAACTGGACAAAACTGGTAAACGCTTCAATGAGTGCACAAAAGGGCAAGCAATGATGTATTGCAGAGAGAACATACGTGTATCAAGTACCAGAGTCTCCCTCAAGTCACACTCTCTGCCCTCGCCGAGACCGGCCGAGTAGAATCAACCGTTACAGTACCGAAGCAACGGTCCTACACTGGTAGAAAGCCTGTCATACGATCCGCTCTGGCTGATACTCCCTGCATCGACTTTGGTATTCACGGGGTCTTGAAGAAGCTCAATGCCACACTTGGCACTTCATATACTCTGAACGTTTCCATCCTGCGCTCGGTTCTCGAATCCTTCATCACACAAAATTACGACTTTGGCACGGTCTACACCAATATACGCCCTTATTGGTATGATCTGACCACTATCAGATACCTCGGGGAATCATGGTACCGGCGCCGGGAGATGCGACAACATATCCTTGCGAATAACATGATCTCCGGTGAAAATATCCCACCCCGGCGCATTTGGGATCTGTATGCTAATCGTGTGGTGCCATTCTGGGTCGCCTTCGAATATCCATGGCCGATATCGCATGCGTGGGTGTCTGACGAGGAGCGCATGAATGTGTGGACGCCTATCAATGGATTTGAATGGCCCGTGCTGATTCCCGAAGATGCAAACCTTGATCTCATCCGAATTGAGATGTTGAACCTTGGAGCAGAGTACGTGTGGTTGGATGTTCTGTGTTTGAGGCAAGAGAGTGGGAGGAGAGAAGATCTGCGCAAAGAAGAGTGGAAGGTCGACGTGCCTACCATTGGATCTATCTATCGCAACGCGATGGTGGTGTATTATCTCAGCGGGTTAGGTCGGCCTTTTTGTTTGCAGCCGGGAGACTTGGAAAGTGAACGGTGTTGGTTCAGACGTGCGTGGATACTGCAGGAAGTCAGCAATAACTCGATAATTGGAGGGGAGACCGACAATCACTGGACCATGGAAACATCCGTACGATTGATATTCAAGGAAGAACTACAAGCGTTGCAGACGATGACCAGACGGGGCGTCTTTAACGTCCTGTGGCAGATGCGGAATCGCGTATCGACTAAGCCTCTGGATAAAGTCGCAGGCTTGGCGTACGTTCTCTCCGCAAGGTCTATCCCGATATACGACGAGACACAATCCGAAGAGGATGCCTGGGCAGCACTCGTGGATGTTATGCCCAAGCTGTATCTGCAGGAATTGCTTCTACATCCTGAGCCTGGGAACGGTTGCAAACTTTGGCGACCGTCATGGAGCCAGGTAATGACGGGGACACTTCCGTCGTTTGGTGGGATTACCCGGACTTATGAAGTCGTTCGGACGGGGGTGCTAGAAGGCGACTGGTATGAAGGTCCCTGTATAAAGTCAGGCAACGTATGAGGATTGGCCGATGCATCAAACGAAGGAATACATCAACAGGGAGAGTTGGCGATTAGAGACTTCACCGGGGCACCCCATACATTCAAGATATCTGCCAATCACGCATACCTGATACCTGATGGGTCATATATACTTATATGCAGCAACTATTTTTCCGACTTCTCAGAACATTGGGTCATTGGTCGGCAAAGACGGGATGGGAAATTTGCAAAGTTGTCGGTGATCCGTGTGGCGGATCGTAAAGAAAGACAGAGGCTTTATGATCTTCGTGTTGCAGAACGCTGTAAAATATTTCTTTGCTGATTTGATCAGGTTCGTAGATGGGATGGAGAACAGCGCTGGGACGCCTTTTAGACGTGGAAAAGGTCCCAATAGTGTCGAGTTCGTTTTTATCTCTCTCAGCCTACCTTTCTCATCATGTGCTGAGATTTACAGCCGCTCCTACGAACAATATAAGTTTGATCAGACAATGATTCTCTCGGCATGAAGATGTAGAGCCTCGGCTTGTGGAGGAGGAGAGGCGAGATGTCTCAAAACTCGCATCTTTCCATTCTGCCCCTACTCGCCATGTATTAATTCGGCCTACTAACGGGTATCTCATTGACAGATAAGGCATATCTAACAGCAAACTCTCTGACGCTGGATATTCGGCCTTCTGATGTCTCAACGATAAGGGTCTTCACGTTCTATGCTCCAATAAAAGTCGCGACATACGCGTAAATGTGCGTCTTCGATCAACTTTTGCTCACCTCCTCCTTGAAACCTCGATCAGATCTTCTTAGGCTGAAGTGTGCCGCTGGTTCTTTTAACTCCACGACAGTTATCTTCACGCACTATACACGAACATAGTTTATCCTTAAACTTAGACGTAAAAATGGATATATGAGCCTTGTCCTTTGCTCTCGGCGATCGCTTGTCTTCTCTCCAGATCCGGACACTGGAAACAAGTTTGACAAGAAAATGCTCGGGACTATCTTTGGGTACTATCACCCCTTTGATAAGTGCGCTCGATGCTCTCCGGAGATCGAGAGAGGTGACTGTGTCCTGAGAGTGTAGTGGAACGGTCTATTTGATCTATTTCAATGTCCAAAGCTGTATCTCTCTGGCCGTGGTTGAGGGATGTTGCTAGGTTTGAAGTTGTGACGGCGTTCCGTATCATTTGCCCACGGGCCAAGAACAAAAGCATCCCAGGTGATCGAGTGACGCGCTACTACCCCTTATAAGGGGAAATCCGCAGGATTCGGGCTGTACGATAATGGTGGTGGTGTGGCGCAGTGATGTTTTATTTTACAGCGAGGATGCATGATGACCATTCCTTGATTTATAGCCAGTAGTTACACTGCTGGTACTATCTCATTTGGGAGAAGCTGGCTGCGTCGGTCAGCTTGAGAACCTTTGGAGTCTGGGGACGATAATTTAGCCAGACCCCGCGTCGAGAATAGGGGGGGGAATAAATGTGTAGGCTTTTAGGCTCCGTTTCTTCGCTATAATTAAATGATCGACCCGATCCCCGTCACGTCCGTCGTCGTTCCGGCAGTGTCCCCAGTGAGACAACGACCAATCGTCTCGAGTTTAGTGTGTGATGCACAAGACGTTAGCCAAAAACAGGCTCCCCGCGCGTTGGGGAGCCCAGAATGCGATTGCTTCGTGTATGATCGCTAGGGAGGATGTACAAATGAAGTAGCTACTGGTAAGGTAGAAACGGTGTCCGCGCAATGTAAGGAACATATAGTGGAATAAGGCAGACATTTGAGGGTGGGTAGTGAGCAAAACTACGTCTAACAAAGCCGTAAGTATACGAAGCAGAGAGAGCTATCAGGATAGCATACCTGGCAAGACCGTGAGGATACGACGCAGAGAGGGGATAGCCCCTCTCCTGCTCACGGACTGCCAGATAACCAATCTGCGGGATCGGGTTGCCGTTCCGCCTTGCTTACGACCTAGGAGGTGAACGGCGGATGAGTACAGCAGTCAGGGACTGGTACGAGCTCGACTTACTCATACTCGATCTTCTTGCGACCTTGGAGGTGAAGAGAGTACGACTTCGCTTGCGACCTGCGAGAGGTGGAAGGTAAGGAGCTAGCGCAATGGTGCGGATAGCAGGACTCACGAGAATTGTCCTCTCACTTGCGACCTTGCTGTTGCAGGTGGAGAGGACATGTATCCCACTTACGGCCTGTGAGGCGGGGATACGTGAGCTGCGGGTCATCTCAGGCTGTGCGAGGCACTCACTCGACGATTAACCTTGTATAAACACTTTTAAACCCGACCAATCGTCTCGAGTTTAGTGTGTGATGCACAAGACGTTAGCCAAAAACAGGCTCCCCGCGCGTTGGGGAGCCCAGAATGCGATTGCTTCGTGTATGATCGCTAATGGACTAACAGGAAAGGAAACGGAGTGGAGAAAGAGAGTTGAGATGAAGATGTAGAATGCAGAAGCATGAGCATGCTATCTGCGAGCGTGGAGCATGGCCTGGAGTATGGTAGGATTCTTCCGAATGTAAATCTGGAATGTGTCCGAGGACCAGCGACCGGATGCTTGTATGAGGTGAGGAGACACGCCGTCCTCAGCAAGTGCAGTAGCACCCCCAGAGCGTATCGACTGGCCAGCGAAGGATCTGTCAGGGATTAGACGACGGAGGCGGCGAATAAACCAGGAACGGGAGGGCACCGTGCCGTTCTCTCGCGTCCACAGGAAAGGATTGAAAGGGAAGCGAGCATCGCGGAGAATCAAGTACCTGTGGAAGGTAGGGACAGCATTCACGGATGCGTCGTCCTTGTTTGGGATCACGATGCGGCTGCCCTCAAAGGTGGTGTCAGTCTTATGGGTGGGTAGCCAGAAGGCGAACCCTTGGGCAATCCATTCAACCGATGAGCGCTTGGAGTATTTTCGTGGGTTGCGCAGGCCAGTGTTGTCCGGCATTGTCATCTCGCCAAGGCGCAAGAGTCCATAGAAACCGACTACAAGCATAGTGACGAAGAGGATGTCATCGTATGAGGACGTGGGTGTGAGCACGCGAAGAGCACGTCGAAGATGATCCCTGGATACGGGTTGTTTGCGCTGAATAGGTTTGCTGCGAAGCCGCTTGCATCCTTTGAGAGTACGTTTGACGAGCATACCGTTGCGCACAGCGCGAACATCGGGGAAATGAGGTTCGAGCTGGCTCACAATGCCAGAGAGGTAGGAACCCACGGAGCGTGGCTCAATCTGGTGGGACATATAGACGACGAAGAAGGACAGTGTGTCCGCTGTGGGCTCGATAGGAAAGTTGTGAAGCGCGCAGAAGGTCAGGTAGGAATTGAGGGCTGAGGAATAAGAGGATTGGGACGCGTTATCCAAAGCTAGGCCAAGCGCAATGGCACGCTTGTGGACGAGCTCGTCCAACGACCAGGGCACGCGTGGGGGTTGCCTGGCCTTGCGAGAAACTGTAATCATTTTTTAGCAGCCCCCAGCGGCTCACGAGGGGGTGTAAACGGGCGAATCAGCAGCCCGGGAGCATAAGCGTAGGCATCGTGGAACTTGCAGCGGGAGATGGCATCCGCAACAACGTTCTCGATGCCAGGGATGTGGAGCACGCGAACGTCGACATCGGAAGAGAGGAGGAGGTCGACGGCCGTGCGTAGTAAGGGGTTGTATGCGGGGAGAGCACGAAGGGAATCAAAAAGATCCACCGAGTTAGAATTGTCGGTCTTAATCGTTACCCGGAGCCGGTCCGTGAGAGAGTGATCAGCCCGCATGGTCACGCAAAACCACTCTAAGGCCGCGACAACACAGAGAGCCTCCCAGAAAAAGATAGTGTCTTTGGGAGGCTGGGATGGCACGGGGGCGTAGAAACCTAGCAGCAGCTCAGGTATCCAGAAGCCCATGCCAGACATGCAAGCGTCGCAGAGGATGGTGAGGTTGGTCTCGGTTGCAGGGTCCCAGTCTATTGCATCAAAAAGAAGGATGCCGGAGGACGCTTCTACGTGATGAAGGAACCATTGTAGGTCTCCCTTCACAGCCTCGTTGAGGTACAATTTCTTGTAGGCCTCATGGCGCCCAGAAATCTTCTCATAAACGTTGCACAACCCAGGTTTGAGCAACGGGAACACGTTCAATGACCAGTTCATCCAACCTGCTAGCTGTTTCCATTCGGTCACGGTTCGACGGCGGGAAGGGGTGTCGATGAACTCGCGAATGGCCACGACGAGCTCAGCTTTGGACTCGGGAGGCAGAGTCACCGTCATCTCGTTGACGTCGATCAGGAAACCAATAACGGTGAGGATGGCTCCCCAAAGTTGTTTCCTCTTTTCATGTGGGATACCCAACTCGTCAAGTAGGACCAAGAACTTAGCCTGCTTCGTTGGGTAGAAGGATTGGTATGGCTCATACCAGGTAAGATCTCCCTCGATCTCCCAACTCCACGTATCATCGACGTAACAGAACAGGTCGAAGATAAATTTTATGAAGATAGCGATCCAGATTACTAGGCCCATAATGGACGCCCAGTTGCGAGGTGAAGCACAGCTGCCAAAACAACTTCGCCAGTCGACAGTGCGTATCAAGGGACCGCTATCGATCCCATGGTCAAGGTCGTCCTTCGTAGGGATGTTCGTCGTTACCACCTGCTTGATCTGCCAGAGAGGATGAGCAGGGTGATGACGGAATGCCTCTGAGACGTCAGATTTCCACAAGATGAGACGAACATTGCCGTGCTCTCGACGGAAATGAAGGAGTGCAGGTAGAAATTGATGGAGGGTGTCCATGCGCGGGCCACGCGTGAGTTCTTTGTTAATCATGCTGTTCTGAGAGAAATTACCACAGCTCTGATGTGAAACTAGGCGCAGTTTATCAGAATGGGGTTTCGGTACAGCAAGGACGGGAGTGCTGTACATCCCTGGCAGCAAATCTGGCCCAAAAGGAGGTGAGAACCGATGTTTCTCAATTTCGACGTCTCTCTGATTCGCCAAGAAGAGCTTCTCCGTTTTACTTGCAGGGGGTGCCCACGAATTGTCCCAGGTTTCTGGGTATCCCTCGGCATGTTTGGTCTCAGCCCAAGGCCAAAAACCCTCACGGAGTGAAGTCATGACCGACGTAACAAACGGAGTATTGGGGTGAGAGGATAGTAATGATTCAAGGTGGTCCACCTTGATTGGCGTGCTCACATCGAAAAGGTGAGGGTGATTCTGGATGGTATTCACTGCAGCCAAGTTCTCAAACTCGGATGCAGGAGGACGGGGCAATGGGTCGTCGACCTCAGTGTAATGAGCAGTACGACTTTCGAAACGGATAGGGTCGCGCCAGGCGTACCCTCGCATATATCTTGGTATGTGGCTAACCTCCGCTGTGGGGTTCTGCTCATTTGCCAATTCCAACTCCTCACCACAGTCGCAGTCTGGCGGATATGTATCGCTGTCATCGTTATCCAACTCTACATACCTGTTAGCCCGCCCAGCGAACAACGACAGGTTAGCCTGAATAGCTGTCAGCTCAGACAGACTTCCCGGTGTTTCGGCTGGGGCATGACTTGCTTGGGTGATCATTGGCTTTGCAGTTGGAGCATACGTGTTTATAGCGACAGTCTGAGTCGGCGTTGCATCGACCGGTATTCCAGTTACGGCAAATCTCTCGTCGTCGTTTCTTAGGTCGACCGCCTTCCTTACTTCCTCCGGCGACGGCGTCACCGGTTGGAGCCACATAGGCAAGGCCAGTAACCTCGAGATAAGACTCCTTGAGTTCGATGAACTCTTGGATGTCGCTGAAGATAGTTGTCCCACGGGATGAGGCAACGAGAGCTCGGCATGCTTGCTCGAAGACGATAATCTGTGGGTCCATGCTGGGGTGGCGGCGCTGGAACAAGTTGTTGATGAACTTGTAGTACTTTCTGAGTTCAGCATGCCGACCGCTGAAGATATGGTTGAGGACTTCTTCGTACTTGTCCCAGACGAATGCCCAGTTGTCACGGTTGATGACTCTGTTGGCATAGGCCGTGTTGGCTGTTTGGAACACAAGTCCATGCCCGATAGAGTGCGTGGTGGTGATTGGAACACTTGGACTCTTGAAGAAAGAGAGGACTTCGTCAAAGTTGACGACGCTCCCCTGGACGATGGACCTGAGGCCATTATCCGAGAATGGAGGGGGATGTGAGTTCTTGATGAGACGAAGGCACTCCTTTGGGTCTGCGGAGAAATTTTCATATCTCCTTTTGATCGCAAGGTGCGCAGGTGAGAGGACCGCATTCTGGATTGTACGGTTGACTTCCCAATCGAAGAGGGAAGGGTCGAGCTTGCGGCGCTTCGAGTATCCCCCAGTCTCTTCATCAGAGGGATCGGAGTCAGAGTCAGAGTCGCTCGGGGAAGGAGAGCGTCGTCGGTGTCTACGGTGTCGACCATGACGACGTCGGCTGAGAATGCTGGGAGAACGGGAGCGTCGTCGGGCTCCAGCTCTTCCTCTGCTCCCAGTGCGACTTCTCCGATCCTGACCTCTCCTGCGGTCATCGGGAGATGGGCTCCTGCGGTCAATCTGTCTGCCCCTATCCGCTGCATCAGCGAGAGACGCTTCGTGGGCATCAATTTGCGTGAGCCACGGCTCAAGCATGTCGTCGTTGTAGACGAGACCGTGGAGCTCACACGCTCGGCCAATGTACGAGGATATTTCGCGGACGGCAGCTGTTTTCCCAATGGCTTCGTCACGATACCGTTGCATGATCCCCTCGAGTTCTTGCTGGATGGCATTCCGGATGCCTTCAGCACGTTCCTCCGGTCTCTCTTGGTGTTCCCAGGGTCTGAATGGTCTATTGCGAGGCGCTCTTTCAGGTGCAGGCGAACCATTGCGGGACATAGCACCAGATGTAAGTAGTTGATATAAAGATCGAATGTATATTCAGTTTAGTGAGCAAAACTACGTCTAACAAAGCCGTAAGTATACGAAGCAGAGAGAGCTATCAGGATAGCATACCTGGCAAGACCGTGAGGATACGACGCAGAGAGGGGATAGCCCCTCTCCTGCTCACGGACTGCCAGATAACCAATCTGCGGGATCGGGTTGCCGTTCCGCCTTGCTTACGACCTAGGAGGTGAACGGCGGATGAGTACAGCAGTCAGGGACTGGTACGAGCTCGACTTACTCATACTCGATCTTCTTGCGACCTTGGAGGTGAAGAGAGTACGACTTCGCTTGCGACCTGCGAGAGGTGGAAGGTAAGGAGCTAGCGCAATGGTGCGGATAGCAGGACTCACGAGAATTGTCCTCTCACTTGCGACCTTGCTGTTGCAGGTGGAGAGGACATGTATCCCACTTACGGCCTGTGAGGCGGGGATACGTGAGCTGCGGGTCATCTCAGGCTGTGCGAGGCACTCACTCGACGATTAACCTTGTATAAACACTTTTAAACCCGATTTGCGCGCTAGTTCAGGGCACGATCCAGTGGTGGGACGGATGCAGTAGATACACGGAAGAGAGGGGAAAATCCGAGAGAGAAAAAGAACCGAACGTGAACCAATGGAATGATAAGGTCGCTGCGCAGCGTAACTTACATTTGCGGGGGTGTTTCTACTCACGTGGTTCGGAAGCCTGGAGAGGCCAATAGAACGCGTAGGATTAATGGTGAACAAAAGGGGGGTCGTTATGGAATCTTTTCAGTGATCGAGAGTACCGGTATCTTCAAATCTTGGACTGAATAGAACGGAAAATCTCGGGTGCCATGTCAGACACTTCTAGGAGTCAAAAAAGCTCTCGAGGCGGACCGCCTGAGACCTGTTTTACCCCACCTTCTCCTTCGGAGCGGGGGAGATAAGGAAACGAAGTCCTTCGATGTAACGTGTAAGGTTTAGGTTTTTGGGTTGGACCATTGCATTGTCACATTTCGACAGTTTATGCCATCCTGTTGATGAAGTGACTTTTGGCAGGATTGGCAAATGATGACATAATTTTTTTGAGTGAAAGATGGGGAAGGCGGGCAGGGCAGGGCGGTACCGACAATGAGAAGGGTTGGTTCTCGTTTTGGGACATGATCGTACATGAATCGGGACATTTAAGACATAAAAGGAAACTGGTTCGGCTCGGAGCTAGAGATCAACGCATCAATATTTGACGGTAGCGCCTTGTTCCTGCCTTCAACCCTCTATCTTGAAAGCGATACAGTACGTGCCTGCATTACCGCTCGCAATTCTATACTATGCGGTCGGGAAACACAGCGCCAAAGAATACCAAACCATCTGGTGGCGCGGTCGATCACATCCGCGCGAATTGGAGGCCAGTAAATTGGAAATAAAACTTGAAATACGCTGAAATGAAGATTAGATTGGAGATTGATGCAGCCAAGTTGACAATTAATCCTTCTTCATCTTTTTTTGGACCTGTTCCGTCATGAAATCCCGCCCAATAATAATCCACCCTTATTACGACCTTAATCTGATTTTTTCCCCATTCCCTCCACGACATGTCTTTACCCGCCAGTCCGACCTTCACTGCTCCTTCTCCCTACTCTTCAGCTTCTTCAGTCGACACTCCTCTTGACATCGTCTCCAACGACGAGCACCACCATACCGCCGTCGTTGCTTCTACCATGGCTGCCTATTCACCCTACACTGGCACCACCCAGCAGCTCTACGCAGGCCAGAACGACCTCGTTTATCCTGACCATGATTACTATCACTCCATGATTGCCTGGACGTCGCCAGTAGCGAAGAAACAGCAGGTGCCGCAGGGCCCGTATCATTCGCAGCAGCAGCAGCAAATGCCCAACCACCCGTTGTCCCTCCTCATTCCCAACGGCCACCACCACCACCATCAACAGCAGGAGCAGCCTTCGCCTGTTGACGAATGGCAGTCGCACCAGCAGTTCTCCCAGGCGCAATCGCATGCCCTCGGTATGCCACACGTTGGCCATTATACTCGCGTCAAACAAGAAGATCTCTCTTCGTATCAGACTCAGCAGAATTCTCATGGACATATGTACGGTCTACCAACTCAGCAGCAGCAGCTTCCTCCCCACTCTGCGTCGTACGCCAACCTTATGTATTATGGTCTTCATGAGGGCTATGTCCATCCTTCCGAGCTATCTCCCACCGACTCGCCTGTCTCCCCGCTCCAGATGGAGTACTCTCACAGCCACGATAGCGCCTCTGATTCTCATGGTCAGCAGCAGCAGATAGACGTCGCTTGCGACCCGCGATTCGTTTCCGGAGAGCCTCATCAAGGAGAGGAGCGGTCGCACTTGACCGACGGAGATGATGCAGACGCAGAGGGAGATGACGATATCGATGCAGAGGCAGACGAAGAGGTAGCTGATAACGACGACGATGCGTATGAGGAAGACTTTGACGATGCAGACTACGACGACGACCGGGACGGGGAGTATATTTTGCGTCGCGCCAGGCGCCCCTCCGCTTCTCCTGCCAAACGCAACTTGCGTACTCGCACGGTCTCAGAGCGGTATAGCCCTTACGCTTATCCATCGCCTACATACACAAACCCACTCGGTATCAGCACCCGTCCCAGACGTACTATCTCCAATGCTACTGATTCGTCCGTTGCATCATCGGAGTCTTCTTCGTCTGCCTACCCGCCTCTGCCTTTCCAGGCCCCTCGGCGCCGGTCTCGGTCCACGACAAGCCTCCCGGTCCCAGTTCCAGTCCCGAACCTGACAAAAAAGTCGCGTGGACGCCGTGTGCCTACTATCTCTTCTCTGGACTACCCACGGCGTGGGGAGGCCGCAGAGGATGTGAAGGGCGCAAGGGTTCACACCTGCAAGGTGGCAGGTTGCGGCAAGTGTTTCGCTCGAGGCGAACACTTGAAGAGACATGTCCGTAGCATCCATACTTATGAGAAACGTGGGTCTATCTCCTTCATCTGTGCCTTGGCACCATTCTTACGACCTTCTTTGCAGCGCACAAGTGTCCCTACCCAGGCTGTGGCAAGGACTTTAGCCGCCACGATAATCTCGGTCAACACATGCGAGTTCATAAGGATTATCGGGGTTAATTTAAACTCGCGACTGGGTTTACCACACAACATACCCTCCGTTATTTTGGATTTCGGTTCTCCTGCCTACATGCTCCTTCCTTCGCGGTTTCAAGTTTGGGTATACCCTTTCGTGGTTGGTTGTGGTTTTTATTGTTTATTATTATTATAAATTTACCATACACGTCGTACGCGTCCTCTCGTTATCCCCCATCGCTCGCTTAGTTTCTTTGTAGTTTAAAAACTCTACTTGACCGATACTTTCACCGGTACCGGTTTGTTATTATCATACGTAGTATATTACCTACATACTTGTTTTTTTAGTGTATCACGGTTATCAATAAATGCCAATCAGTCAATCATCCTGTCTGCTTTCACCCTGACGCCGATCGTGCCTTGCGTTCGAATCGGCATCGGCGAGCGCAAATCAACAACGCTGGCAAGCTTTGGTAGGCTTTGGTCAAGTTGAAATATGGAATGTGGCATATGAGAACAGGCACTAACGCTCGGTTTTTGTCATGACGACTTCAGATAGACGGGTGCGGATAATTCACAAGGCACACAAACGCAGGATCCGAGTGAAAAAATGTGAAATACGACGTTTGGTTGGGTGGTGGACGGAGATGGGTTGTACCCGTGATCGTTCAACTGGAGCAGGAGGGAGTGCCACTGACTGAGGCTGCGCGAGTTCGGAACCGTTGGTAATCATGGTTCGAAACGGGTCCTTATCTCCAAACTTCAAACGTCATGCTCCGCTATCATGAGAGGCCCTTTTACCCGGACGGAAAAATGGTTAACCATGCTAGCTTATCAGAAGGAGAATTTGGCATGATTTTTTTTTTCTGCTCCCATTTACTTACCGAGTTTTTAGATCCAAGCGGATAGTTGAGATGACGGAATTCGGCCTCCAGATTACAGCCTGAGTCAGAGTCCGAGGTGCATCTAGAGCGCCGAGGGTGGGTCGAATCCATGTTTTATTAACCGGGCTTGAGAGAGGACGGAGTCTGTTGTGAGTACCAGGGCGTGCTCGGGAAATGAAATATAGTGGTGCGTGATGTAGAAATTTTTACCGTAGAGGCTGCTCAGTGCCAAAATTTGGAGTCAAATCGTTTAGACTAGCAGGCGAAGCTAAAGCTCCGGGGTGCCTTGACCATTCTTGTTTTTCCCTAGTCGAGCGCGGATCTGTGTCGGTTTAGCTTAGTGCGAGATCGAAGGAAGGGTAATTTGTCTACATACCTTTTCTGAGCATCTATGACACAGCTGCGAGTGAGACTAGAAGCTCCTTCCCACTGATCTTATTCTCGGAAAATGTTTGCAATACGCATCATGACTATTGACTTGTCTGAGTATGAAGTTTTGTAAATTGTGGCGGATGGAAACCTATGGAAACTCACTAAGAATAATTTGCAATAACCCGGGGATGGTCCTGGATGGATGCAGGAAGGGACATGTCCGGTGTTGTTGGATCTCTTTTGCGGAAGTCCATGGTGATGCCATGATGGCCTACTACCCCTTCAGTTCTGGTTTCAGAAGTGATGCAAGATGGCCCCATGATGATGTTTGAAACGAAGCTATGGGGCGCTAGACTTTCCATGTAATAAATGAAGGTGAGTTCCGATGTTTTGATGATGTTAACAGTCAAATGCACCTTTGACAAGACAGACAGACAGTCCGCTATTGTTTGTTACAATGAATCGAGACCGACATATAGTGGGAGCCTAGAGAGAGCATCCGAGTATATATTGTGGACAGCCATCTTGTTGCAGATATTTTGGGACCATATTATTATCCAGGATAGAGCTGTCGTCGAATTCAAGCGTAAAATCATTTTAATTATGACTTTCAATGATGGTAGTTGTGATGGGCCTATTGATGATCAGAGATCAATCACGGTATCCCAGTAAGGTGTTTCTTTACCAGGTTCTTCGGTCGGGAGTCGCGCGCCCTTGGGTTCAGACACAAGAGACGCGATGCAGCACCACGTGGTATCGTAGGATCCGAGTCGCCCAAAATCAAGAGGCACTGCCAGAGCTGCCAGCATCACGTCACGCTGGAGGTCTCAGGTCAAAGGACAGATGTCGTTTCAAACATTAACGGTCCCGACGCCAATTCCATTTTTCCTGAATTTTTGTCATAAATTCTGGCTGGATCTGGCTGGAGGTACGAATATGAACGGTCAAGTCCAAATTGGGAATTGTGGCGCGAAAATGGAAATAGGTTCTATTTCTGGAACTAACGTTCCTTCTTCCTTCACCACTTTCACTTGCAGGCCAAGTTTTTTTCATTTTTCTTCATCGCTCTGGAAGCATTACATCCTACAGAACAAGAACAGTCTAATGCCTCATATCACATCCTATCATGTGCGAATTCAGCCTCGCGACAGCGTTGTTCTCTCTCCTGGCGGGCAGATGTCTGTGGTTGGTGAAGAAGCAGACGCCCAGGGCGCGTTCCAGTATCCACCGAGCGTTTCAACGCCTTTGGCGAGCACTAGTTTGAGTTCTTCCAGCGCGACGACGGCGCCCAGTTCTTCGACGAGTTCTGTGATCAGTCCAACCACGCCTAGTTCTTCCAGCACTATGGCGACTTCATCTCCATCGCCTTCCGTGGACTCTGTATCTTCGTCGTCATCTTCTTTCTCGTCGAGCTCGGATTCATCCTCAGTGAGCGTGTCAGTAGTTTCTTCGACGAGCGTGTCTTCTGCGGCTATAACCTCGACTTCTTCGTCGACAGAAAGTCCCACAGCAGTTCCGACGAGCTCGTTTTCGTCTACAACTGATACGGCCTCGACTACGTCTTCTACGACACCTCCTGTCCTCGCTGCTCCGACTGTCGCGCCATCTAGTACAAATTACGCTACTATTTCAACTCACAGCCCGCCTTTCTACGTTGGCGTCATCTTTGGAACCATTGTGGCTATCGCCATTCTTGCAGCTCTTGTTGCATGGTATTTTCGTATGAAGAGCGACCGCAGGAAGCGCGATGACCTCTTAAATGTTGCCTGGGCTAATAACAACGTACTGGAAGACTGGCAGACGAACGGCGGTCTCTGGGAGCCAAGAGGTGATCGTGATGTCGGAGAACCTAAGAGGGGTACCAGTTTCATTGGACATCCTACGTTGTTGACGACAGAAGGGTTGGGCGCGTCCGTCAGCAACGCGCTGACTTCACCTATATGGTCTATGCCACCCTTACCTCCTCCAGTTGCAGCGGCGTATCCTTATCAACCCTCGCCGGTTCCTTCTGCCCGAGCTACACCAGTTCCTTCAATACGCGCCACACCAATCCCTGTTTTACGCGAGAGCGTTGCGTATCCTTTGCCTCTTCCTTCCCAGAACGTGCTCCCTCTCCCTGAAGCCGCGTTTCGCACAACAAGTCCTCATTCCTTTGCACCGCTGCAGGTCCAGTCGAGCCTAGCGGCAAATTCCCTGACATGCCCTTCTACCACATACGCATCGTCATACAACTCACGGACGGAACTTCTCCCACGCGAGTTTGGTACGCCGAGACAAGCCATGGACCGGCCGAGATTCCTGAGCCTAGAGAGCGGACGGGGACTGAGGGTGCCGTGGCGAAGACAGGACTCGGGACAAGGCGGATGGGTCAATATGGACTCGGTGGGAGCGCATCACGAGGTGATGGAAACTCACAATCAAAATCCTCCTCCTGCGGCTATCCAAGGTTTAAATGTCGGAGGATGGACTGCGTCGTTGAGGACGAATATATTGAATGCTCTGGGTAGCGTCATGCCTGCCTCTTCTCCCTCGATACCTGCTTCAGACCATCTCACACCTGCGCCTCTGATGAGGAAGGAAAAAAACGAAGGGCAGTGGACGTCATTTTTCGGGGGGGAGCTGATCGGTGATCCGGATTGGGCCTCTGATGTAGAAGCAAAGCTTGATTCGAATGTAGCCGGTTTGACTGTCTCGCGAACGGGTACGTTGGCAGAGTACAAGGGAGGGGATCATGCATTTTCGCCGAACCTGTCGAGGGAGACGACGGTGGTTCAGAGCCAGTCCGTGTCCAGGGCCGGATCGGCAGTTAGTGCGAGGTACCCTAAGAAGGCCAAGGTGACACGGCTGGGCTCAAGTGCCAGTGGGTATTCAGTGAAGAGCACGTTGACGGACGGAGAGGAGGCGGTTCGGCGCGCTCTGGCAGATAGACGAAAGGGCCATGATTTATAGTACCTTGGTCTATTAGATCCTTTTCTGGTTCGCCTAGTAATATTTAACTGAAAAATGACAACAGAAATTTCGGGGAGTTCCGATTGAAAATAACATGTGGACATCGATCCACGACTCGTTTTGCCTCGCAGAATTCCCGGAAAGCACACACACAGTATGGTGCATTAATTCAGGCCAGCAGCAGGCTTCAAAGAGCCCAGAAAGGAGGAGAAATGGAAGACATTTTGAGCAAGGTCGATAGGTTGGAAGTTTCCTTTTTTGGAAGTCAGATGTAACTACCGGAAATTCAGAACGGCAATCGAAAGAGGGATTCGCTGTTGGGGCTGCTCCGAAAAAGGCAACTTCCAGCAAGACAACGATGATGTCGGACGGCGGCGACATTGAAATGCGCTCGTCGTCGCTGTCGCCGGCGCCTCAACAGCCTCCGTCGTCGCCAGAGCCGACGGAGGCAGACCAGACGCTGGCGGCACCACCACCACCACCAGTCGAGGCGACGCCCAAGAAACCTCGCAGCAAACACCATTCGCCGACGCCGCCCCCGCAGCCGCCCCCTCCACCGCTCCAGACGATCCGGCTGGACATCATGCTCGGGGGTCCAGCCGACTACGAAGTCGATATCTCCCTGATGGCACTGGCAGCAGGCCAGAGAGTCGACGTCCCAGTGCCAGAGGACAAGGCGGACACGAGTGAAAGCGAACCTGAGCCTGAACCGGAAGGAGAGTTGACTTCCTTGTTCAAGAGGAAAAAGGTGCCTCTTTATTTATTTATTCACTCCACATTTGCTGACAACACTGCAGAGGAAGAGCTACGCACAGGAATACTACGACATAAATGACCCTTTTATTGACGACTCGGAGCTTGCAATTGATGAGCGCAAGTTTTTTGCTCAGACAAAACAGCGAGGATTCTATGTTTCTTCTGGCCAGGTTGCCTTGCTCAAGGATACTCCCAAAGAAAAGTTCGTCGTCGTCGTCGTCGTCGTCGTCGCTGTCATCGCCACTGACCGAATCGAGTCTAGACCTCCGATGAAACCGCGCTCCAAATTGATCCCGAACCTCACCGCCAACGTAAATCCCAAATCCGAAGACGGCACTCGCGACTCGCCCATCGCGCTCTATTCCGACTCTGAGCAGGATCCATCGCAGACGGCCCAGACGGGGCAGAAACGGAAACGGTACATCAGCGTCGTGGAGAACGGCAAGAAGCGCAAGGTCGTGGATGTCACGTCGTTTGATCCTAGGCTGCAGGAGGCCATCGACGAGCTCAAGGCTGCGATCGCTGCGGAGGACTGGACGAACAAGGGAAAGTTCCCGCCGAATATCAAGCCTGTCCTCGCCAAGGTCGCACTCAAAGCCGTCGAGCTCAACGAGTACGATGATCATTTCTTCAATCTCATGCCTACGCTGTTCCCTTACAACAAGTTCACCATGACCGTGAGTCTGCGTCTTGTAGTGTTCGGTATCCGACTGACTTGCTTAGAAACTCATCAAACGAACGATCTTCACTGACCATACAGCTATGCTTGCCAAGCGGCAAGAGATTCTTTTGGAGGAGCTGGCGAAGCAGGCAAAGGCGGGGTTCCCCAAGGCGGAGGAGGACTGGCAGCATGCTGTGGTGGTGTGGGATCGACGGCAGGAGCGACAGCGCATGGAGGCCTCGTCGGAGACGCCTGGGACGCGGCCGCCCACGGAGGAACGCGATCGGGAAGGATCACCTCACCAGCCAGGCGAGGGCGGGTCTACCGAAGGAGGCACCAAAGAGCCGCAGCCGCCGCATAAGAAGTACAGGATGACGGAGAGCATGAAGAATATCGTGTGGGAACTCGTGTTGCTCAGCAATGAGTGCTGCAGGCTGGAGAACGAGAAGAAGTGGGTGTGGTCGTTCTCTTGGGTGTTGTGTGTGCTGATTTTGTTTTAGTCAACTGGAAGGCTCGATTATACAAGTGTCTGAGCAGGGACTGAGAAAGGTGTTGTATCAGAAGATCGTTGCAGCCTATCCAGAGGGGTGGATGTCGAGTGGCCAGATTAGTCGGGACGTATCTGCCATGAAGAAGAGGCTCGAGCGAGAGGCTATGGAGACCGGTGAATAGCCAGTCTCCTTCCTCCCTCTGCCTATTTTTTTCCCTTACTTTATAGTCGCTACTCTATCATCGTTGGTTATTATTGTAGTATACACTTCTTCGCTGTCGTCCCCCTGCTTCCTCCTTGTTAATTACGATTGGGTACATATAGGTCCCAATATGTCTCTCACTAACTCTGTGTCTGTATATGTGTATGGGTTGTTTATTCATGCTATTTAACTTGAAGATGCCTGATAAGATGGCATTAAATATGTATCGAGGGCGTATATTAACGCCTGGCGCGTGCACGGGCGGCAAGGAGTGGGTGGGTATGTACGACCACCTTTTGCTCGACCTCATCCTCTTCCTCCGAAGAGGACGAAATCTCGATGACCTCCGACTTTACCGGCCGTCGATTCGTCGTCTTCCGGCGCGCAGGACTAGGTTGCGGGGACCGACATTTCGGTTCGGGGGAAGGCGTGCGTGAGGGAGGTGGGGCTTCGTCATCAGATGAAATGTGTAGGATAATAAGACTGTCGTCGTCGTGGTCATCGCTATTGTGTGGTACAATGTCGTCTTCATCATCAGTATCACTAAACGATGCTGGGAGTGGTTGTGGCTGTCGAGGGATGGTTACTTTCGTCGAGGTAGATTGCAAGGAAGGGATGGATACCACATTAGCTACAGGTGAATTCTTTACAGCTATTCCTGTTGGCTTCTGGGACGGCAAGAACGACCGGAGATCGTTACTCGTCGCGTGTAGGATAATAAGGCTGTCGTCATCGTCGTGTGGTGTAATGTCGTCTTCAGTATCACTAAACGATGCTGGGAACGGCCGTGGCTGTCGAGAGACTTTTACTTTCGTCGAGGTAGATGGCAAGGAGGGGATAGATGCTGCATTGCCTACAGATGAATTCTTTAGAGCAGTTCCTGTTGGTTTCTGGGACGGGAGGATCGACCGGAGATCTTTACTCGTCGAGGCGTTCTTCTTGATCGTGGGCTTTGTTTTGGGCTCTTCGTCTCCCTTCTTCTTTCTGCCCTTTGGCACCTTCTTCTCCTGTTTCTTCCTCAGCACCTCTTCATAGGCTTCCACCAGCTCCGGTTTGGCCTGCCGGACAAGCACCACGGGTAACCACAGCCGGAGGGGCTCAAGTGGGTCTACAGAGCCCTTGCTTTTACCATCCTCGTCATCCTGGTCGTCACCGCTGTCCTCCCACTCATCATCGTCAGGCCGTCGGATACCCTTTACACCCGCCTCTGCTAGCTTCACGAGGACCGAAGGATCAACTTCGACGCGGTATTCGGGTGTTTTGTCCGTTGAATGATGCTCCCGCTTTGAGTGGATCTTCTTCATCCACCCATCTCGCGGGATGGGCTCGTCCCCGCTGAATAGTGTAAACACCTTGTCTGGGTCATCATCAAGGATGTATCGTCGCAAAGCGCGGAGCGCGATACCCGGCCATATGAGCGTTCTGAATCGCTTGATGATCAATTCCTTGAATCCCCACTCGAAGTAGAATTCACAAAGGCTAGCAAGGCTAGGTATTTGGGGTTCCTTGCGCGTCCAAGAGATATCTACATAGTATTCGGGCTTTCCTTCTGAACGAGAAGTGACCGGATGGGTATACGCAAGTAGAATGTCAATGTTGGGGAATGATGCTGGTACTGACTTGGCTAATGTGACCATCTTGCGGCCGATACATCCATGTGAGTCGGTGCGTAGTTCTTCTTTGAGCTCCATGCGCCAGGTGGGGAGAAAGGTAGACAGTTCAGAACGGGGTAGGGTAGTGGCTGCCTCGTACAGAGATGCAGCGAGGCCGGCGCGCGCAAGGGCATAGGCTGTTTTAATGCCACAACTGGGCAGCCCAGCTTCGCAGTAGTCGCCTCCCGAGCACAAGGCGATCAGGATGAGGTCGGCTCGACTGGGCTTGATATCAGTGCAGACGCGCACATGTGTCCGTTTCTCGTCGCTGGAGTGAGTGGACGATGGGTTCCGGACGACGGTGTGTGCGCCAAAGACAAAAGTGTCGACATCGTCGCTGAGAACGCCGTCAATGACGCCAGTCGCGTTGAGGTACGCCAGTTCTGCCTCTGCTTCCCCCGGCGCCGTCCGCCACTCGAAACCAAACGCCTCAATGATTGCTTTCATGCCTGTCGTCAGCTTGTTGGCCGTCTTGTTGATCTTCTTTCCTCTCTTCCAATCTGGTCTCTTGGGCCCGTCGAAGATGAATAGCGGTAGTATGGGGTACTTTAGAAGGGTAGCGCAGCGGAAGAATAGAGTCCGTAGCTGGGGATTCTCGCCTTCTTTCCCATAGTCAGCGTGAAAGAACCAGATGGACGCGTCGATGCCGAGGCGGTAACCACGATGAGGGCTGGAGAACTCTGTCAGCGATAAGGCAGCAAGAGAAACGGTCTTTGAGGACGAGTCCAGCAGTGGCCAGAGGCCTGCAACGCCCATGGTGGTATTAGTTCAAGTTGGATTTGAAGGACGCGATACTCAGCACGTGATAGCTCTCCGGTCACTCGGTCCGAAGCTCCATCGACCTCTCCTCTACACTCACCACCATGTCCGACGTCAAGATATTCTTAAAGCCACGACCAGTCTCAGCTGCTTACGGTCACTCCAAATACATACCAACTATCTATATCAATTCCAAACGACGCTCAGAATTCAAGTACGGTCCATTCTTCGCCGACTACCCGGGACCGGTCCCCTATGATGCTACCGAAGAGTACACCATACGTTCTCCCTCCCTATCTGCCCAGCTCGCTGTATTCTACAACGAAATTCTACCTGGTCTCCAAGTCGACATTCCCAACCCAAACAAAACTAGTCGTTCATCTTGGCCCAGTCTTCTCGAGCTTGCAGGGTCAAAACTCGCAAGGATGGTCGAGTTCCAGTTCGACTCCGAGACCCACATCGTTCGACTCTGCAAAGGCGACAGCGCCCCAGAACCGCCGACGGATCTGGCATTCACTGCTTCTCGCTGGTGGTATAGGCTCGTTTATACTATCTTGAGTCGGGACAACATTGAGCTGCGCGACGACGACGACACTGACATACAGATGCTAGTTTGGGCTTATATGTACGATGCCGTTTTTTCCCGCTGTAGTAAGTCCTTGCATTTGTGATCCGCCTCATCCTTTGTTTTATCTACGGCCGCAGCAATATGGGCCAATTTCGGTGCAGAGATGGAGCAGCTGACGGATCCAGTTGCTCCTGCTTACTTGCCTTCAGGCCATTGTGAGTTTCTCTACCTCCCATACTTTTCATTTGCTAATGTGCTCTTTTTCAGGTGAAAATCTGGGATTCTTGACTCTTTTTGGTACAAAGGTCTACACTCTCGTCTCTGCACTCTACACTGCCGAGACAACAAGAAATCACGACCATAATTCGTCCCTATCCCAGTCACCTGGTTTCGTCGACTTGCCTTCAATCTCCGGCGACGGGCTGACTGACAAGACATCCTTTCTGTTACGAGTACGTTGTGCACCAAACTCTAATCAACAAATCCTTACTTTTTCTTCAATTCTAGCGAAGAAACCGCGTGACCACCTGAATGAGTTCCATCTTGGCGAGTCTTGTTACACCGAGAGCTGCTAATTTGTATCCATATGTCATGTGTAGAAAATAAATCGGGATTCGGACTCGTCAACATTCGCTGCCGATCTCCTCGACAATAAGCAACGACCGTGAACATTTCACGAGTAAGACTCCCAACCTTGTCGGCTTCCATCCGCCGACACAATCTGCCTCTCAGCTTCCCTCACAGAGTGGTACGTCGTACAAGCCCAGAGTCGTCACGGTACCAGTGGCTACTACTCGCTCTTGTACGCTGAAACATCATCCCAATACGCCTGCCTATCCCAAGATATTCAAATGGATGAGGGCGCTTCGTCCTAGGTACTGCTCATGCATATTGAGGAGACGCGTGTCGATGATGAAGCCCTCGTCACGGAAGATCTCATTAATTTCAAGTTGGGCAGTCAAGCTGGCTGAGCCGGGCCAAACAAGGGTAGACGCGGCAAATCCTTGTACCGCCTTCCATCACACAGGATACTTGCACTGACGCGGCTGATGCTGAGGATTTCTGTACCCTGGACGCCCAGTCGTCTTATCTAGTGACTTTCTATTGCTGTCCGATTATATGCAGGTCATCGCCTCTGACTCATCAAGGTGGACTATTCGGTAGCGTTAGCAGTTAACGTGATTGCCCTGGGTGGCGAATATAGATGAAAGCCTTTGTTTACAACCACGATGTCTTTTGCACTTAACTACCACTACTCAAGCGCTCAAGTGTCTACGCACCATTATCTGATTCTCATATTGATCTCCTCGTTTTCAGTCCTCTTCAAGTTGTCCTAAGTGCGGTTACTTGTGACTAGCGTATCGATTTTGCCACTTTAGCGATTGCTCTTCTTCCTGTAGAGAACATGGAAGTCAGATTATCAAAGGAACCCAATTCTTCAGTATGTTCCTTCGTTCTGAAGCGTGGCACTATTACTGATTTGCTCTTATTATCAGATCGTGATGCCAGACATTCCAGTGGAAGTCATTGAGTACTAGATAATGTCTGCAATGACAAGCCTACACTGAAGTCTTGCTCTCTCGTCTCCCGCTCATTCTATCCACGCACCCGCCAATATCTTTTCCAACACACCTTCATCTACCACATTAATCAAGATACTCTTCCTCGTCTCCACGACTTGGCCCTCACGACTCCGCACATATTCCAATACTTTAAATCCGTCAAACTCTATGCATGCTACCAGGACCAAACCCTCCCGCAAATCCGGTTTGCATTATCATCAAGGACCAACCTAACAAAACTTGAAGTCGGACATACTACCATCCTTTCATTGAATCTCCTCTGGTCCATTATTACGAGCTTCTCGCGCCTTTCTTTACTCCGTCTGTACGGTGTCGCGTTCAAGCTTGATGAAGACGCTGTCCTGTCCCTGATCAAAGCCCCTCCGGATGGACCACACCTTGAAACGCTGCATATTTTCGCAGCCGATTCTAACAGCCGGACTTTCCTAAAGTTCATCCTTCTCCCCCCAGTGTCGCGGTGTATTTATGGAGTCTCTCCGAGACCTGTGTATCAACCTACTTCATCCTGGTACTGAGGACTTGACGCTGTGCTGCGACGTGGTTCGTATCGCCAGAACGATCGAGTCACTCAATGTAAGACAAGCCTTCGAATGCCCTTGTATGTGTTCTTTTCAAGTTTACTGACTATGTCTGATCTTATGCAGTGGCTCAATGGCCCGCCGTCCAGCCACTCGTCCTACCACCCGGACTCCGATCTTTTTCCTTTGACCTCAATTACCGTAACAATAAGGACCGCACCGACCTCTCTGCCATGCGCTGGTTCCTCAACGCCCTGTCCACGAGCCGCTTGGAAACACTCAAGCTCACTATATTCGTACCTTCCTTTGAGGACTTCGCCGAGGAAGATGAAATGTGGGATATGTTCACCGAAATGGACCTCGTGCTCTCGAGATATAGCACCTTTCGCTGCCTTGAGGTGACCTATGAATGCAACTTTTACATCAGGGAAGAGGTCAGGGCTCAGATGCTGTGGACCGGTTTTGGGTCTTTGCGTGAAAGGGATGCGTTGAAGGTGGAGCTTTCTGGCCATGAGGTTGAGTGTCTAGGAGACTCCATTGTTTAAGGCGAACGTCTTTTGGGGAAGAGTGCTCAGTGAGTTACTGTGAGTATGTGCTACCGGCGACTGGCAGTGTATTACTAAGGCAGTGATTTCAAGCTAGGGGCCCAGGACTGGGAAACATGGGTGGAGTCGCAAACAGCTTATAACATATGTGTGTTTCTTTTTGTGTAATTTTTCTTTTTCGTAGAAAACTTTTCAAAAGATATTTCACTCAGAAATTCTTTTTCCTCTCAAGTTGGCATCGGAAGGCGAGTCGGACCGATGAGCCGATGTTTTACCAAACTCCGTCATCCGTCCAAGTCGACAACAAATCGACGCTCATCTGGTGGTCGGTAATAATCACTTCGAAATGTATCTTCAGATGCCTAAATAACGCCGAATACACTTAGGGTCTGAGTTTAATGTATGGGAGCAAGAGAAGTGTTTTATCTGCTCGTGGGATCCGAGACGACGAGGCAACGACAACGGTCGGGTTTACTTGAAAGCACTCCGAGAATGTCATGCAAATGTCATGATTGATGGTGAAGGATGGCTGACGAATTGGATAGGTGGTCAGGACTGACGGGGAATGATGACGGCCATGGCGACAACATATTGGACGACCGTGGGATGATTTGATTCTCTGCCAATCTACCGAAGCTGACTTTGGCGTATATATCGATATAGCGGTGTCGCTACTTATCTCCGAGGGAGCTGGCCATCTCCACCACATCGAACCGTCATCCAATACAGGGAGGGGGCTGGCCTGTACATTAAAGAAGACTAATGAATTGCTAATAGAATCAACTACTAGAATCCATCTTCCTGGCACGAACCTTAAACGAAGATCCCGAATGCGACGCCTGAGGCTTTCCAATGAAAAAATTTCTCTTAAGGTGACAGGAAGTTGGCTCTCCGCTCTACAATTGCATCTTTGCTCGCAAAAAAGTTGATATATTTCCCGTCAATACCAAAGAGACACAAGCGAAATCTCGACTCGAGGACGGGGAGACATCCCGACTTCCGTAGAGCCCTCTTATCTATCGATGTATGTATACAATTATGTGGCTGGTTCTTGGTTCGATTCTTCTCTGACCTTCAAAATTTCATAGTAGCAATCTGGGTACACGATCTCGAACTCCTCGGTTGCTTATTGCAATGGTTCGCCCCCTACGCCCATCACCTGCACCACCTGCTTTCGCAGGCAACTGTATATTGCCAGAGGAGGACGCGCCGTTCGTGTTTCCGTACTTTTCCCCCTCCAAGGCCTTCTGAAACCAATCGTACAGAATTTTTTCGAGGTTAATCTTCCAGTGGTTAGGCCCACTTCTTGCTGTTGGCTTCTCAAGGCCTTTGGAGAAAGAAGGTTAGTCCTAAGTCCTTTTTGAAGCACGCCATCTTGATCCATCGTCTACCTGCCTAGATTTATGGCACTTGCCCCCAAAACATACCACCGGTTCGATTACTGACGACGTAGAAGTCAATTTCTATTCCCGGTGTCCGCCCGAACAACGGCCATTTCCCCTTCGTCACAAATTTTCGAACGACATTGAAAATACGTGGTCAACGAAGAAATCATTTAGCGATGCTGAAAAGATCGCACTTGATACCGAAAAGGCAGCAACCCGAACAGTGTACGATTCTTCTCTCACCAAGGCGCTTCACCGAATATTCTTCATTCGATTCTGGTCTGCTGGTATCTGCAGACTGGCCGGAGGTAAATTGTAATGGCCTGTATAAACAACACTGACATGTTCATAATCACCCTTGCTTTCCAGACACGCTGAGGACTACGACACCTTTGGTGACAAGACTTTTATTGACTTGGTTAACTTCGTCTTATGAATATTACCGACTGTCGGATGAGCAAAAGGCGTCGGGTGTAATGGACCGTCCAAAGGGAATTCATTGTGGTGTTGGACTCGGCTTCGCACTCTTTGCCATGCAGGGTACGATAGTTTGACTTCACGCCATTGACTTACTCACTTGTATTTCCAGCGACTGCTAGCCTTGTAGGTGTATTGAATATTGCTTCAAATTCCTTAACTTTACCCCCTTGCTCTTCACAGTTCACGAATCACTCCATGCATTGTGCGTCCTTTTCCTTTGTTCTCCGAGCCTAGCTCATTTTGCAAATTAGTGAGCATGACAACCGGGTTACTTTTGAAGAGTGGGGTAAGTCGTTAGCGCTGGTTTCCCGCTACTGGTGTATTTAGTCTTTTTCCGTCAGATCATTGGAAGTATCTTTCGGAAATCGATGAGACTTTCTGGACGAGCCCGGCTTGAGCATAGCGTTGGGAAGATTACAAATATGATTTCCGCGGATGCCAGCCGTCTTGACCGAGTCTGCATGTATATCCACAAGTCAGTCATCCCGTATAGTTCACGGTGTCGCACTGACCAGTGATCGTAGTCTCTGGGTAGCTCCAATTCAGGTGAATATCGCCGGTTACTGTTTTCTGCTTTTAACTTATATTGGGTCCAGATTGTGATTGTCGTTGGGCTCCTTTTTAACAACGTTCGCCTGTTTCTTTCATTGTGATGTTTCTGTCCTCATCCTATAGGAAACAGCTTGGGTACTCTGCCTTGGTCGGTTTTGGTGTATGTTATCTTCTACCCTTGGTGCATTCATCGCCTCATGCTTTCACTAGGTTCTTATTTTCAGCTTCCCGATGCAGGTTTTTGTTGGCCGCATCATGGTCGAGCTTCGAAAGAAGAGCGTTAAGATCACAGACGCTCGCGTACGAAGCACAACAGAGGTGCGTTAGGGACACTCCTTGTCGTATAAACCTAATCGTCAGTTTGTAGGTCCTTCAAGGCATTCGACCGATAAAGTTCTACGCATGGGAGGCTTTCTACTCATTTCAGATCGGCAAATTGCGCCAGAAAGAGATACGTATTCTCAAGCAAGCAACGTGTGTACTCGCACACTCCTTGGGCTAGTGCTAGCTTGGCTAACAGGTACACAGGGTTGCCCGTTCAGCGCTCATTGCCACCAGCACTTTCATACCTATTCTTTCATCGATACTGTCATTTGTAAGTATTCCGCTTGGTGACGAATAATGTTTTGACGCCCAAACAAATTCAGATCACTTATAGGCTCACTGGGCATGACCTTGACATTGCCATCATCTTCAGTTCTCTGCAATTGTTTAATGTTTGTACCAATATTTCTTCTTGTATGCGTTATTGAACCTTGCCTCTAGATTATTCGAACTCCTTTCATGTTCCTTCCCCTTGATGTCACAGTCGTCTCAGACGGACTGGTAGCGATGGATCGTGCCTCAAAGTTTCTGACCGCTGAAGAACTGCCTACTGAATATGTCGTTAATGAGCACAGTGATCTTGCCGTGGAAGTCAACGGGACCTTTACTTGGGAAATCGCAGAGCAACCCGATAGCATCAAGCTTGCATCTGCTCTTGGAGACAAACCCGAGAAGCGGAATACGCAAAAGATTGAGGATAAGTTGCCCATCTCTAAGGCAGATGTCGATGATACTTCTTCGTACACTAGCCGGCCTTTCGAACTTCAAGATCTTTGCATGACTGTGCTCAAGGGAAGTTTCGTCGCCATTGTAGGCCGCGTCGGATCTGGGAAGGTATGCCATCACAACAGCCTCATCACGCTCACCTTCATTCTAACGCAGACACCTAGAGCTCTATTTTGCAGGCTTTGACCAGTGAAATGCGACGTGTTAAAGGCGAGGTTCGCCGCCGTGAAATATGCATTAGTATTCCCCTAATTTGCCAGCAGGTCATATTCGGTGGCTCAGTAGCTTACGCGCCTCAAGTCGCTTGGATCAGGAATGCCACTTTACGTGAGAACATCTTGTTCGGCCAAGAGCTCGATGAAGACAGGTCAGTAGTATACCTTCCCTGACCTACTTTCATGTTTTCCTCACTTGCTGAAAATCAGACTCCAAGAAGTTATTAGCGCATGCGGTCTAGGACGTGATCTTACGATGCTTCCGCACGGAGAAGAAACGGAAATTGGCGAGAAGGGAATCAATTTGAGTGGTGTGCATTTTCATCCTCTTTTGTCTTTTGTCCCGTCTCAAGGTTTCCTTAGGCGGGCAGAAAGTGAGCCAGGGGCCATCATTCTATCTTTCTGCTGACACCAGTATAGGCTCGTGTATCCTTGGCCCGTGTTGCATACTCCCCATCAAATATAGTGCTTCTCGATGATCCACTCTCAGCTGTCGACGCCTGTGTCGGCAAGTTCATCCTAGATAATTGCATGCTTAAGGGACCACTTGCTTCGAAAACGAGAATTCTTGTGACCCATGCCTTGCATGTCCTAGATAAAGTGGACTACATATATGTCGTTGACGAAGGCGTAATCAAGGAGCAGGGAACGTATACGGTGTGTACTTCAAGTTCACCATGTCCGACAACTAGTTTCTGAACATACCAACAGGACCTCATAGAAAATAGTGTTATCTTTTCCCGTATCATGGAAGAATATGGTACAGCAGAATGTTACAACGGTGCACTAGAGAACAGTCACATTGTGGATATAAACGACAAGGAAGCAATCGTGGATGTGCCAAAATACACTGGCAAGCATGGTGCTCTCATGCGGACGGAAGAGAGATACACGGGCTCCGTTGCTTGGACAACATATCACAACTACCTGCATCTTGCTGGAGGTGTTATCTGGGCCCCTATTTTGTTGCTCCTGCTAGTCTTGAATCAGTGCTCCCGAGGTGTGCAGCACGCCTGACCTTGTAGTGTTGTTTTAATTATATCTACAGTTGGAAACACCGTCTTTTTAGGTTTCTGGACGGCGGATGGTATTCATGGATTTACTCAAGGGCAATATATGGCTGTCTACGCTGGTATCGGTACGTCTTCATATTTCAGACGTGTTCGTTCTATAACGTGATTGCAGGTGTTTCTCAAGCCGTCTTTACTTTCTTGGTGGCTGCAGGCATAACGTCAGTTCAATGCCATTTTTTGCTTAACTTTGCAACTAACTTTCTACAAAAGAATGGCAACTCTCATCGCCAGCTTATCCTCGTTTAAAACCGCTTTTACCAGAGTATTGAGATCTCCCGTCTCTTTCTTCGACACGAGTCCTGTCGGTGAGATCAGCTACCTTATGATATGTAGTCTTGAGCTGAAGCGTCAATGGAAGGCCGGATATTGTTGAGACTTTCAAAGGACCAAGATATTTTGGATAATAAACTGGCCTTAACCCTCACGCAGGTACCACAAATCATGTACACTTATTATCCAAATCTGATAAGTTTCCACAGTTTCTTAACACTTTCAGTTCCGTCGTTGGAACATTCGCACTTATCTCCTACATATTTCCACTGCTTGTGATCATCTTGTTCCCAACGATCACTCTGTATTACTTCTTGTCGTTGTATTATCGCCGAACTTCTGTGGAGACCAAGCGGCTGAGTTCCCTTATGCGATCAGCTTTTTATAGTTCTTACTCAGGTTTGTCGCGGATATCACACAGTGAAATCTAGGTGCTGACAGCTTGTTCAGAAGCATTGGCCGGTCTCGCAACAATCCGAGCATTCCGCGAACAGGTACGTTATGGATTCACAAGACCTGATAGCTGTCGTCTCACATCTATCGAATTCTTAGGATCGTTACGTGAGGAGCGTTGAATCTAGTCTCGACTTGGAGAACAGAGCGCATTACCTAACAATATCCATTCAACGATGGCTTGGTGTGCGACTTGGTCTTTTTGGAAACATTCTCGTCCTCGGGATAGCCCTTTTTGCCGCTGCGTACAGAAAAACTATTCATCCGTCCAAGATCGGGGTGGTCTTGATTTATACCTTGAATAGTGAGGCTGTAATTCACTCATTCAATGCAACTTTCTAACGAATCTCCCCCAGTCACACAGACATTCGGTGAGTTTCCATTTCTCCTCCCGTTGCTTAGAACCATCCGCTAACCCATCCGCCTAGCTACTATGGTGACTCAATTTGCTCAAAATGAGCAGAACATGAGCGCTGTTGAGCGCGTACTGTTGTATACACAGCTGCCATCGGAAGGGAACAGCAGCGCAGAGCTCGATGAGCCTTCTGATAAATGGCCTGAAAAAGGCAGCATCAGTTTCGAGGACGTCGACCTGGCTTATAGGGAGGGACTGCCACTCGTCCTTTGCGGTGTCAGCTTCAAAATCAATCCGGGTGAGAAGGTGGGGATTGTAGGGAGGACTGGAGCAGGTGATCCAATCTTTCAGTGTCTATACACGCATACTGACTGCGATCAACAGGCAAGAGCTCCTTGGTACAGGCCCTCTTCCGGCAAGTCACTATTTCGACCGCTTTCTAAATTAGTGTAACCGTACTTTAGAACTGTCGAACTGCAGGGAGGAAGCATAAAAATTGATGGCCACGACATCAGCAAAATCGAACTCGACACCCTTCGAAGCCGCCTGGCACTGGTACCACAGGACACGGTCATGTTTCTGGGAACCATGCGGCATAATCTGTAGGGTTTTTATTATCTTGTTATAATTACCACCTAACATCACATAGTGACCCTCAAAGTTCGAGAACTGACGCTGAGCTCATTTCGGTTCTCCAGCGCGTGTGGCTTCTCCCTCCGGATGGCGTTAGGGATCCTGTCGCTGAGGCCAGGTTCAGCTTGGATGCGATTGTAGGAGACGAAGGTACTTAAATGGCATCCTCTAATATTCGTACCTCCGACGAGCTTTTTCCAGGGTCAAATTTCAGCGCGGGGGAGAAGCAGTTGCTCGCTCTCGGTCGTGCTCTGGTAAAGCATAGTCGAATCATCGTACTGGTATGTTCCAGATGATCACTGATGACGGTTTGTCTCACGATTCTGCTCAGGACGAAGCGACGAGTAGCGTGGATGTCGAAACAGATGCGAAGCTACAAAGGACAATCCAAACCGAGTTTTCGTCTTCAACGGTGCTCTGCATAGCCCACAGGCTGAATACAATAGGTCAGCTTCAAGTGTATGAGCAAGGGGACTCACCGGCATTCTTGATTAGCTTATTACGACCGGATAATGGTGATGGATGCCGGAAAAGTGATAGAATTCGACACAGTCATGAACTTGTTCGATAAAGAGGATTCTGTCTTTAGGTCGCTGTGCAATGAAGCGAACCTACAGCGGTCGGATGTTGAGCGCATTCGGATAGATCACGGAGAGACCGTCTTATAATGTTGTCTTCAGATCTAGATGATATACTTCTTGGTGTAGTGCCTATATAAATATTTAAATGTGTGTTCTGTGTTCTTCGTAGCGCTAGTACCCCAGTGACCAGCTCGATGGACGAAGGAGTTTTCTTTCAAAGGAATTTCAGGGACAATGTCAGTGTTCCTGTATAAAATATTTTGGCTGCTCTTAGAATGTTTAGTTACCAATGGTTCATGGACTTGAGAGAGCTCGGTGAGGTTCTCGGCAGTGGTTAATAACCACCCAGGAGCCTAATTGACCTGTGGTTATAACCACGGCATTTAGCCAAGGACTACAACCAAGGGCCGCTCCAAGGTAATCCATCTACCATGAACAAAAGTAGGGAGAAGATGTTATGATTTGTAGACAAGCAGACAAAACAGACCCCATACAACTTGAAGCACTCCTGCATCATATCAACACAAACGAGCTTGACCCATCCACACCGATAGCATCATACAGGACGGGTAAAGGTTACCTCAAAACCATCATGGCAAAGTCCTTCATGCGCCGCTGCAACACAATCTGGAAAGCCGTGGACTACAACAAACTATCCGGCCATTGCTTCAGAATAGGTGGCACCGCATTCTACCTCATCATGGGAATCAACCCCAACATGGTCAGAGTGATAGGAAGATGGTCATCGGAAGCCTTCAAATGCTATTGGCAGAATGTTGAACAGCTAGGGATCCTATACACGGAGATGATGGACAATGTACCAAGAGATGGAAGGAAAGGCTACTAGCTTAGGCTTAACCCAGCTCCTGCGGGTGAGTCATCGTTTCTTACCCTACGACACACCTCAGCTTAGTTCCTGTTGGGTTAGTACTTGTGTGAATTACTCGTCTCACCACAGGAAGCTGACTAGTCAGTTCCTTCCTTGTCCCACCCCTTACAGCTAGTATTGTTTTGTATCGAAGTGAACATTTGTAAATGTAGGTACAAACATGAAATCAGAGATCAAAGAGCGAAACGCAACACTGCCTGAAAAGCTTCTATACAGGAAAGGACAGTAAATGACAAATTGTTTAATGTACACAAATGGCCTACATGTCACTATCACTTGTGGTGCTATCACTCTCATCTTGACCCCAAACAGTAAATGCTCGATGTCCTGAAGCATCCCGAGACCGTGAGCGTGAATGCCCATGACTGTAAGGTGATTTGCCAGCTGTAGGTGTCTGGACAACCTCGGTGTCCAAATCTCTATCCTTGGGTATCCTGCTCTTCCCACTCGACCTCCTCGAAGAGTGTATATCGTCTCTTGTGCCGCGGTGTCCTGAGTCTGAATCTGCAGAATCTGGGTAAGACGCAGAGCCGTGAACACTAAACTCTACCCGGCGAGGAGAGATGACAGGCGGGTGAGACTCAGGACCTGCGTATCGACCGGGTGTCTGGACCCCAGATTGATAGCCTGAACGCGAACGTGCTCGGGAGCGTGAATGTGAACGTGATTTCTGCCGTTTATGTTCTTTCTGTAATGCCGAAGCAGCGGGCCCCGCGAGAGCTTTGTGCGCCACTGTTTCACGCGCTTTTTCACGCCCAACCGTCTCCGATCCCAGGATGTTCGATGCATTGGTCATAGCGGCTTCGGGGGAAATATCGTCTATATCAAAATTCCCGTCATCGCGTTCTTCATCGGACACCTCATCCTCTTCCTCGCCTACGATCTCTTCTTCCACGGTTTCGGGAGTGACGGTACCAGAAACCTCTGATAAACCATTCCTGTGTTTGTTTCGCTTGCTTGGACCCTCTTCCACCATCACAAATGACTTTTGCCGTTCACGTTCGTTCCATTTAAGTGTGCGAGAGATCGCATGGAACCAGTCTGTAGACTGTTTGTCGGCGCATACAGTTGGGAAGGGGTATTTCGATGCACTGACTTTGATGTGGTCTCCCTCTAAAAACGCTATGAGCACAACGGAATCATTCATGAGAGAAAAACTCACGCTTTAGTTCGACCCGTCCTCGGCCATCGAAAGAGGCCCATGCAGTGCTTCGAGAATTGAAAGGGACACATATTCGTAACTCCATGCTATCAGGGAGGAGCATGGGTCTGAAGGAGAGAGTATGAGGACATATCGGTGTGATGAGTATGGCAGGTATTTCAGGATGAACAAGAGAGCCTCCTGCGGATAGCTGGATAGAATGAAAATATCAGTATTTCATTCAACTAAAGATGGATATGAAAATACCGAGTACGCTGTTGATCCCGTTGGAGTTGATACAGTAAGGCCATCCGCTTGAACCGTCGTCATATGGTGTTCATCACCTATCAAGACACGAGTTGAGTACAAGAGTCCAATATGAAAGGCATAACGATACCAAAAAGCTCCAGAAGACTGACGAAAGGACTAGGACCTCGGTCAACTACGAGATCGTTGAGCACTTCGAACGTTTCTACCGGTCGTGTTATGAAACACATTATCTCCTTGTCCTTTGGGTTCTTGCAGCCTTCATTATATGCGATGCCGCCACTCCAGTTGCCTTCAACAGCTTCCCAACCATCCTTCTCAACGTTTCTCATCATTATTTCTCCTGTTTCCCCCTTCTTCACAGCTTTCCGAAGCTTGTTTTCATTGGTGACGGCGCGGTACACCGTGCAAGTGAACCGCATCCGTAAGTTGACGCGTATACCGGAGTCGAGAACAGAGTCCATGACAGCCTGGTGATCGGCAAAGTCGAAGTTGGTTAGAAACCCTAGGGAGCCGAGAGCGAATGGGAGAACGGGAGGGACGATTCGTTGAAAAAGCCATGAGGTAAAGAGTACGGTTCCATCACCGCCAAGCTGTCGATGAAAATATGAGATAGAAGCGTCAGAAATATGGTCAGACGTACCGTGACGACGAAATCAAAGAGATGAGGACTTTGGCTGCACATTTGGCTAGTCCAATAACGTAGCTGACCTTCTTCTTTGTGATAGAGCTCTTCTTTAGGCAGATGTGCGGAGGCGAGAGACGATAACGACGTGCTGCTGGAAGTACGACGGCGGGGAAATGGAACGAAGAGCTCTGGATGGTCGCGTTCGATACTCTCTGCATCAAACCGTCTAGAATGTCGAAGTTGATTATCCACGTACCTGAAGAAGAAGATGAACAGGTATTATGAGGGAGCGTAAGAGCACACGCACACAACGAGACCGCGTTGCTGGCCGTTCCGAGGTTTGAGCATGAGATACAAGGCCAACTCTCTGGTGAGCTTGATAAGACGATTGTCCCTGGCCTTCGTGATGATGAGAACGTTTTGAATATTCGATCTAACACGAACACGACCTGAGAAACGGATGTAAGACAAGAGGCCAGCAGAATTGCCGATAGCAGGACGTACCAAGCTGCTTGCTCATCTCGCGGACACCAACGGCGGTCTCGGCAAGCTGTTTGGTTAGACTGGCACCATAGTCGTCCTCGTCGTTGCTGCTGCTGATAACAGAACTAGAGGCAGAACTAGGCGGTGATATTTGGTGGTCGCTGCCGTTGATTCCATTGCGCTGGAGAGATTGGGCAACACCAACCTCTGGGATAAGGGCCGTTTGCTTATTTCTCGGCCACTCGGTGAGAGAAGCGCCTTTGTCGAGGTGCGAGTGAACGAAACAGGGGGAATGCATGGGTTGGCGAGGGATGCCATGAGTATCCATACGAGAAGCGACCCAAGTCGTCATTGTTTCATTGCCATGTAATGTCTCCAAAGCAATATTGTTCGGCCATTCAGTGCGAGTCGAGTCTAGACATAACGACGAAGGCCTGCTGCTCTTCCTCGAGAGCGAAGGTCGAATAGAGTCGAACGGCGAAGTTGGAGGAGTCGAGAAAATGTCAGCATCTGGGGACATGTGTAGCGAACAAACGGCAAAGCTTGCAGGTATCTTTTAATAATATACGTCTTAACAACACATTATATATCGTCCGGGTTACACTATATTTACTTGCATCAGATTCCAGCATCAAAAAAAATGGTCCCCTTCTCAGCAAATCTTTCCAACTGCCGATAATCATCTCTATCCTTAGCAATCTGCCACACCCACGCATCAAGGTCGCTCAAAGTAATCCCTAAAGCTACTGATTCAGCTGCCGCCACAATCATTTCGCAAGCATCAAGCGCAGCTGCACGTAAAACGAATGACTGTTCGGCCGTTAATTTAGGCCCTTCCCGGGACAACCTCTGCCGGCTAGAAACGTCAGCATCGGGGATGCTGAGAGATCAATGACTCCCAGATGGACGAGCAACGACGGAATGACGTTGTCACTAAAGATCGGCAGATGGGAAGTGGATGGTGGTATGGGAAACGGCGACGAAGATGCTGCGCCGAAACGGACACGTATACCGTTAATCAGAAACAAGGCTTTCTTGAAACAGCAGATGGGATATCCATTCACTAGTGACATATCTCTGAAGACTGGGATCGCACGAACAAGCTATTGATGCTTCATGAAGCGGTACACGGTAACCAGAGCCAAAGTTCAGCAAAGAGAGGATAGCAAGAACGTTTAGCTCTGCAAGGGGCGACGAGAAATTGAGCGGCATAGAAAGGCCATGCGATTTGCTCACATGAGCAAAGGACTGAGTGAACGCAGGCGAGGTTAGAAGACGGTGAATTGATTCATCGGCGATCTACAGCGAGAAGATCAGTACACATACTAGCATTGCAGGGATAATGGATTACAGAGATTTGATTTTCAGTTCGTGCTTTCCGAGTAGACTCACGAACAGACTTGATGAATGAACCAGACGCTGGAAAGGGAGCCGTACTCATCGTAGTCGAAGACACGTCCGGGGTCCCAGTCACGTGTGAATTCCTTCTTTCTTCATCATGAACTTCATGGCATCTCATGGCCAGCTTGCCCGTTGCTTCCTACAGTGTCCCCTTCTCCGTCTGTACACTACATCCGTCCAGCGTCAGTGCCACTCTGTATTAAATACCATTATTCACAGATCCATAGCTTCTACCATTCGAGAACAATTGACTGCTGGTGTAAAAAATGCATTGAAGAACAAAGAACCATTCACGCCAACATTACTTCGCGTTTCTCACATCCTCTTCTCAGTATCTTTCGTACCTACCTCTGTCCTCTAGTCTGTTCTCTCCGAGGTCTATGCTGCAAACAAAGCTAAGGGCCCCCGTTTCCCAATCTGCCATAGTTTCCATCATACGGAAAGCTGTTGCTCGTCAATATACGGAAGCCAGCAGGCAAGATCTCGTCGACGAGTCCAAAAAAGCTGACGCACTGGCTGCATTTCCGCCTCCACTGCTATCCGAAGCAGAGATAGACTCGAGACTAAGCGCAGGTATGGAAGCAGAGGGTGTCACTGCCGACGGTGACTCACGGAAGAGCACCGGAAAGATTTTGAAGGGCTTCTACGCAGCTATAGATAAGTCTGAGGTTGACGCGTCTGTCGTAAAACAACGATTGGACCTTTTTCTACCTTAAAAGTAACCTGGTTCTTGACCCCATGTCTGGGAATAAAATCCATTGCATGACTATGTGTACACTTCAGGCAGATAATAATACTAGAACCCTTCTTATTCGTTGGAACCTTCTTCCCTCCCTGTGGACCCATTATCTGTCATAGAGGCTGTGGGTGTAGGAGTTGTGGTCGGTAGTGGAGGAAGTGCACTCCGCACTCGTATAAGCTCGTCGATACACCGATAAACCGCATCCGACACTCCTTCAAGGATGCGTATTCGCTCATCGATGGCCTCCCTTGTAACCCTATCCAGAACAATCAACTGGTCATCTGTCAACGTAGGAGGTAATTGTGAAATTGGTATTTCGCTGGAGGTCCGACTAGTGTTGCGATCCTGCGGGTTTAGTGGTGGTCTGGCAGTGGGTACCGATCCGGATTCCGAATGTATGTAATCAAGAGGTATTAATGAAGGGACGACTACACGTACTGTCGAAGTAGCTTGCGAGGTAGAATGGGATTCGTTCATTTGCGATGTTTCTCCGTCACTACTGTCCGACGTGGAACTCGATATTGAAGAGGAAGAAGAAGAGGAGGAAGAATCAGACGTTGTGCTAGAAACCCTATCATGTGGTTGATCCTGCTATTCAAACGCCGAAGGGCGGCGAGCGCAGAAGCCTCACTGGCGTTTCTGGGCTCTGAAGAGGGCAGGGAGGCATCTGTTGAAGATGAGGCCGGAGCGTCAGCTGAAGACGGAGCCGGAGCACTAGCTGAAGGCGAAGCAGAGGTATTGGTCGAGGGCACAGTCCCAACAGACGACATTGGCGCTGAAGTCGATGCATCAGAGACCCCATTTTGGGTGGGATCCAGGGCAGCATGTTCAGACCAAGGCTGCCATACACCACCAGGACCATAGAAGCCCACGAACTGTGGAGAGGGGTGCAAAAGCCGTGACTGCGATGGTGGCTGATCGCGCTGATTGGGAGTGTTCTGCAGTGGATAGTTGTGAATATCATGCTGAATAACCACATTTACCGCGTGGTAACCAACGTCTAGAGGTCGATTCGGTGCATTTGGGTTGAGCAGGCGGCGTAGCATGTCCATCGTATTAGCAGCGCCATTGTTTGCGGCTGCATTGTTACGATTCGGTGCAGGAGCATTCCTTTGCGCCTGTAGACCAGGAGCTCTGCGGTCTCTTCCGCCTTGAACACCTGGAGGATTGGTTTCCAGACCAGTACGACGGCTGTAAGACTAAATATTCAGTGTGTATAGACATTGGTGCTGAAACGTCCACAAACCAAGTAGGACAGCTCTGCTGCCGCTCCAGCCAGGAACGTAGACAATGAAAATGAAATATATGACCACAGAGTAGCTTCTTGGGCGTCATGTTTGGCCCTTCAGGTGCAGGGTCCGCTGGAGTCTGTGGGAGAGTCATCTCCTCGCGACAAATAATGCATGTATGGTCAGTTGAAGATGGCTCTTCTTGAGTAGCATTTGGGTATCTCTGATCCATATTTTTGGTCGCAGTCTGATACCGATGAAGCGCTCTTAGGCTCGTCACGAATGAGCGCGCCGTAAAGTAGATATCCCGTACAATGTACAATGGCAAGCCATAAAAGGTGAAAATGGTGGCAAAAAAGGAGAGGCAGGTCGTTAATTTACTGAAGTCTAGTCATAGTCTTGATGAGTATAACTGACTACATTCCGAAACAGTCTTACCAGTGATAAGTTCGATGTAGAAAGTCCACATGCTTTTCTGCTCCCAAGGAGGAGCATTGTCTCCCCCACGGACACTCGCCCTTCTGAAGTCATAGGCGGATAAAACATACTTAGCGATAGAATTCACGACGCTGGCCATCAGTATACCGTACTATCCGATATTGTTTGGATAAGTATATGATTTGCGCAAAAAGGGATGGTAACTCGCCTCGTATGCAAAGAGAACCATGCCTCCAACACCGTATTCGAGCGTGTTTTCGACCGCAAACAGCAGCATGAGGAAATTCGTCGTCCACAATATCACGAATAAAGTTGACATCCGAGCGTGGAAAAGCAATGATGGTCCCGGATACGGTCGTTGATCCATCTGAACCACACGAGGTGAGTAGGAACGAAGTATTGCAGACACAACATTTACCCACCCACTCAATATGATCACTGGCGAGCCAATGAAATGACTTGACAAACAGAAGGAACCCGAACATAGTAGCAAAAGGACCGTCGAATTCGTCGCGAAAGATGGTGAATGCCAGAAGCGATTCCGTTGCGAAGAACCAAAGGCGATCGTACAGACGCTGTAAGACATAAGTGAATGCAGAACCACAGAGAATTTAGGGCACGTACTTTTATTTCATCTGACTTCAAACTACCAAAGAATATCTTCTGAAGTACATGACCGCACAGTCAGGCGAGAATGAAAGCAAAGTTTGCGAAAACCTGCGAAGAATTAGTGGAGGGTTGGAGAACATACGGATGAAATAGCTCACAAGTACGCTACGGCTGCCTTTGGATAGACATATCGCGACGGAGTAGAAGTTGCTGTAGTTCTTTAAAGCATTGGCGACAGCGGCACAGACCGCGACAGTAGAGAGTGTGCCATAAAGGAGAATACGGTGGGAATTGATTGAGGTAGCGACAGCCCTTGCTCTTTGGCGCAGTACTGGGTTCACTGGCATCGCTGCAAGCGATCAGCCCAAGGTTGGACTGGTCGAGAAAGATGATACCGAAGATGAGTGATGGTGAGGAGACGGCAAGGACGGCGTGACGATTACTCTTCCACTTTGGGTTACCCAAGGTCACGACTGCCGCGACTTTTTCTTTCTCTACACTCATCTCGACGGTCTCTCGACTGCCTTTCAGGTCTACAACGAACGAATTATAGCTGGCCATGCCTGCGGCCGACCGGATAATGGTGATGGATGCCGGAACAGTGGTAGAATTCGACACAGTTATGAACCTGTTCGATAAAGAGGATTCCGTCTTTAGGTCGCTGTGCAATAAGGCAAACCTACAGCGGTCGGATGTTGAGCGCATTCGGATGGATCACGGAAAGACCGCCTTATAATGCTGTCTTAGATCTAGATGATGTACTTTTTGGTGTAGTGCCCATATTTAAATGCGTGCTCTGTGTTCTTCGTAGCGCTACACCCCAGCAACTAATTCGATGGACGAAGGAGTTTTCTTTCAAAGGAATTTCAGGGACGATGTCAGTGTTCCTGTATCAAATATTCCGATTGCTCTCAGAATGTTTAGTTACCAATAGTTCTTGGACTCTCGAGAGCTTCCCCACCTCCGCTCCTTGCGATGGTATGATGATAGATAACAAGGTCCCTGAGCATTTCTCTGGTCCCGCGTACCTGCAGTAGACGGACAGCGTGTTCAGGATGACAATGACGATTTCCTGAGGAGTCCAACGGGTTCATTGCATTATTGCTACAAGACAAGAATGAACGATATGCTTTATAGCCTCGCATCCTTGGGCATTTTCTTCATCGCCTGGCGCACTCCCAAATCCGACAAGATGTCCTCTGTACCGCCAAGAACTAGTATAAAAGAAGTCAACAACAGACCGCAAGAACAAACATGAAAAAGCCTTACTAGCATCATAACCAGACGTCCTGTGATACTGTGTGCAAGAAACGTATTAGTTAGGCGAGAAATGACGAGCGGATAAAAGCCGTACATTCTCAACAAGTTTGCCCATACCCGTCGTCGTAAGAGCGCGTCCACCAAAGACCATCGTCGCATCTATAGAACAATAAGCATCCGGGTATCAAGCCATAAATATGGAACGCACCTTCAGCCGTCTCCCGACCGCATTTCGAGACGAACCTAAACAGCGTCAAAGGATGAAGAATCCAGGGAGAACAAAACACACTGTTTGAGGAACCCAATAGGACCAGCGAGTTTGCTAGACATATCACTATATGACATCTGAGGCGGATGTCAGTGCACGCGAGACCAGCGTCGGGATGAAAACAAACATTGTTCATCTGATACGTGATACTCTCAACCCAATTCTGGCATGCCTCCACCCTCGAAATCATCTTTGCAAGCTTATACCGGATGACAGCTTGTGAGTTGAGCGGCTTTCCGAATACCTTGCGTTGTGTGACCCATCTGCGATTTTTGTCAGACTAGCATCCCCAAAAGGGGACAAGATAGAAAAACACACTTGAGACACTCCTCGACTATCAACCTCTGCGAAGCCAGACTGGACGCGGTAATCATCCATCGCTCGTGATTGAAGTTGGTAAGAATGACGGACATCCCATTACCGACTTTGCCTAGCGTGTTTCCAATGGGCACCCGGACTTTGTCGAAAGTTACGTACGCCGTTCCAGCTGCAGAAGAATAAGCCGTCTTGATTGGTTTCGTAGAAACGCCTTCGCTGCGCTCGATAAGGATGACGGTGAAGCCGGTATCGGTTTTACACCCAGTGGTAAAGTAGTCTGCAAAAGTACCGTTCGTTATCCACTTTTTGGTGCCGGTGATGACCCAGTAGTCTCCATTTCGTACAGCGGTTGTCTGCAAACCACTGACATCGCTGCCTGCGAAGGCCTCTGTGATGGCGAGAGCGATGTATTTCTTGCCTGTGAGAACCTCTGGGACAACCTTTGCCTGGATTTCGGGGGAGCCGTAATTGAGAATGGGAGGAAGACCAATAACATCGCCATTCAAGAGACCGTCAAGGAAACCGCGAGTGCCAAAACGAGCGATTTCACCATTGAGGATGAGTTCGTGGAAGTAGTCGAATTCTTCGGGTTTTGTGACACCGCCCATCAGTGTGAGACCCTTGAGGTGTTTCCCGGGGCCTAGACGCATCGCGACAAAGTTGTTTTCGCTATGTAAGGAATGAGAATTGAATGAATGGCGAGTCCTTCGGAATACTTACCAGAGCTTGTCGACTACGGCCTGCGATATCCGCTTTCCGTTCGCCTCACACTGAAGTGCTTCCGGCTCAACGACGGTCTGCATAAGGGTACGGACAGCCTTGTGGTATGCACGGTGATTGTCGGTATAGTATGGAGTCTTGAATCCGTCTGCCAGCCATGTCGGTTCACCGTAAGGAACTTGAGAAATAGCTCCGGGGACTGGAGTTTTGATCGACTCCTCCTCGCCTGCAATGGTACCAATCTGGAGCCGTGCATACTGAGGCCTCAGCAGGACTTCGTGACGGTGTAGACCAAAGAAAGTCTCAGTAGAGTCCTGGCCGGCTATGCCCTCCGCGAACAAGACATTGGAACCACCAGGATGTAGGTCAGCGAACCGAGAAAGGTCGTACACCTTGGTGTCGATGATGATCCACTGTAAGAATTGAGTGAGGCGCCGTTGATACTTGCGACAAAGTGGGGCTCACGAGATCTCCTTCCTTGTTGTGCTGTATTGAAATGTTAATGCTGGATTGCCAGTGTCCAGGAGACGGTAACGGACCTGTGCGACCTCTTCAGCGGTAAATTCCTTCAGTGTCTTGGCCATTCTGATGATGGTGATGGTAGTAAGAAGAGAAGGGACTTTAATGAATGTTAGTTTGGTTCCTCATACTGGCTAACACAACAGAAACGTGCCGATTGGTTGCTTGATTTTTCACATGTACGCCGGACCAAAGTAGCCCCATCCCATCGTCTGTCGAAAATCTGTCATGGAATTTTATCACCGCATTACAGTGAAGCCGTCGTCGTTGCAAAGATTGAAGAAAGGAAGAGGGGGAAATTGCAAAGAAATCGAAAAAGAAATTGAAGCCGGGCCCAAGCACGTGCTTAACTTCCTTATTCTGAATCTTCCATGAGCAAACGCGGTCGGAAACCAGCAATGGGCAACTCTCCAACACCTGGCACACCGTTCTCTACGACGCCTCAGTTTCACCAAGTTCACTGGGCACTGCCAGCTCAGAACAGCGAGCGATCCAGCGTCCTCCAAGGAGACATCACCAGCAACCGACGAGCAACTACCTCGACAGTTACAGTACCCCAGCCATCATCTGCCTCACCCACAGATCACTACCAGCGCAGTTACAGCGCGACACCTTCTTCTTCAGTACCGGTTCTCGACACGACAGGGCTGATTGCTCTGCCGGGAGAGGAGGTCGAGGATTCCACGGCTGTCGTCCCAGCACCCGTGATACCAGCGGCCGCTAGTACAAGCGCTATAACGACCGTCATCCAACCGCAACCCATTCAGCTACCAGTACCGGCTGCCAAGGCCCCAGTCGAAGAAGATGGGGAAGGAGACGACGAGATGCTCCCGGCCATGGCGGATGATGATTACTCGGCCCAACTATCATTCCAGAGTCAATCCAAGGATAATCTCAAGTATGTTTTCTTTACCGTGGAATCCGACTCTTCTCTGACCCGTGTCCCCCAGAGTGTTGATGGACAACTTTAGTCCTGATCAGTACGATCGTTTCGAAGCGTACAGACGACATGCACTACCCAAACAAGCCGTTCGCAAGGTAGCATTGAACCAACACTCTCTCGAGCCTTGTTCTGATATCATACAGGTTATTCAGCAGACTGTTGGACAGCAAGTTTCGCAGCCGGTTGCACAGATTGTCGCTGGGTTCGCCAAAGTGTTTGTAGGAGAGGTCGTTGAGAAAGGTTAGCACTCGGTGCCACCCTTTGTTTCGCTTACTGATCCTCCTCTTTGCAGCACGCGCAGTACAAGCACGCCGAGGAGAAACAGGTCCACTTTCGCCTGACCATCTTCGGGAAGCGTATAGGTTATATCAAGAGGAAACAGGGCGTGTCGGTGCTGCACGGCCTGTTAGGTCTAAGAGACTATTCGTGAGGTGAACGTAGTAGGTCATCTAAGTTTCGTCGTCGTATCATCAAGGCTTAATAGATGTACAGGCTAATGCAACGCCACCGAGAATGCTCATGCCCCCCTGGTTCTGGCTAAACACGCAGGTGAATGTGTCGTGGAGTAGGGCGAGGACTTCGCACACAGATCCGACGAGGAAGTGGCTTACTGGCCATCTGGGACGTTTAAATTTATCATGCTTAGAGTCTTATTCTGTGTATCTGTCATCGTTGTTCAGTGTATCTCTACTTGTACAAAATATAATATACATTGTCGTAGCATTTCCATTTCTACCGTATCCTTAGCATCCAGGCAGCTTTTATCTCATCACGGTAAGCTATCTTGTTCAAAGCTGCCGACATCCTGCAAATAACCTCCTCGAATTTCAGACCTAGGCCTGTAAATACTAAATTTTACTAAAACATTTTGGCCCAAAATCATAAAACCTTCTTCGACACACCCGGCGTGAGCCAGCAAACCTTGTCTTGGATACCCTCCTCCTCAAACGCCTTGGCCAGCTCTTTCCCATTCTGCGTGAAATGACCCCACGACTCATAGTGCATGGGCACCAAGATATCCGCCTTGATCTCACGGAACAGCCGAGCAGCCTGCATGCCGTCCATGGTGATCTGCAGCTCGCCGTCCGGGAGCGGCACCTTGGCGGCACCAAGGTTAAGCACAGCGACGACGACGTGGAACTTGTCGCGCATCCCGACCAGCTCCTCAAAGTAAACGGTGTCTCCGGAGAAATAGATGGCATTCGGCAACCCGTCTGTGCTCCCGAATTCGGGCGCCGTTATAATAAACCCGGTGCACTCGCCCCCCGGCAGGTGCTGGCAGGGAGTTCCGGTCACCTCGAAGCGCTTCCCACCCGCCTCAAGCGGCCAACAAGCGGCACCGTTTCCCAGGGCCGGATGGCGCGGACGCCGGGCCGCGGGTGCAGCTTCCTGGCGCCGTCCATGGTTGTGATGACTTTGCGGCCATCGAGCAGGCGACGGCCCAGCTCGTCGAGATTGTCCGGGTGATCTTCGTGGCTCAGGAGCACGGCATCGATTGGCGTGAGGCCCGGGTGTCGGAGTTTTTCAAGACCGTGACACCCACATCCCACTCAGTGCCAGCGGGGGAGAAGAACGGGTCGGTAAGTAGATTGACCCCATCGATTTCGAAGATGGCAGAGGCGGTGCTGATGTGCTTAATATTCAGGTTGCACTTGAAATCAACAGGTGACATTTTTGAGAATGGCACAAGTCGTGGAGGTCGAGGGCAGTTGTGATGAATGAATTTTTGGTCAAGTTGAGAATGCCAGCTCCCTATAAGTCTAAGTATTCGGAAATGACCAGCCAGATCTCACGGAATATTACCAAAGTCGCTGTCAGCTGAGCCATGGCTAGCCTTCGGAATTGACTCAAGTTGTGTAGCGTTGGCGACGACAGTCAGTCGCAATTACAATGCTCCTTATAAATCCAACCTATACGATGAGAAATATCAGAAACCTTGGCACCATGATCAGCTAGCTTTATAATAGAGAAATGGACCTTATAAATCTAACCTGTACGATGAGAAATCTTAGGGACTAAGGAATGAACTCGGAAACATGATCCCCCCCGCTCTATTCTCACCTCCTGCAAAATATAACTTCCGACAGCGAGTACAAAAAATAAGCGAACGCCATTCACGTCTGGAATTGGGGAATCGAACCCGACGGAGTGACATCCTCTGTTCCGCCATATCCGAATGATTTAGAGCCCTCCTGGTATGCACAAAGTCGTAAACAGAAAAGATGCAATAGAGTCCGGTCCCGAGAGTGAGCCTGTTAACTTTTCTCCAGGTGCGACTTGAAGAAAGCCGAACGTGATAGGGCCGGCATACCCCTCCATTCGAGTCAATGGGTTGGTCACCGCGTTCCTCCTTTCGTTGTCAGATTAACTCGAGGATTATCATGGAATCTGATGGTGGTGAATGACAGAGGCTGTGCTGGTGGTAGACGCTCAGTACAGCGCAGAGGTAGACGACGAGGTAGTTACTTACAGTCAGATTTACTGCACCCAGTGTAATATCTCGTTCTCCAGCCAGCCGTCCTTGCCCTTGTAATAGACATCGCCAGACGAGTCGTCCCTAACTTGAACGGAAGTCGAAAGGGCAGGGACGGCGAGAGCGGCGAGAGGGAAGAGGGTAGCAACTGCGAAATTTTATAGTGAATGAATAAGCTGGCATAAGTAGATGAGGTTGATCTGTCTGGAGAATTCGGGCGATTTCGTAGCTCTTTCGTATCCTTTCGGCTACCAGAAATTCACCTGCGGTTAAGTATCTTGACTAACAGATGTGCTCGAAGAGTGTCATATTGGAGATGGTTATTTAATATGTAGCCAAGAGGGATTTTGGCCAAGGCACCGGTCTCCAAGTATGGGGCGGACGGCAACGTTAGTCTCAGTAGAAAGGCAAGAGTTGATGCTCATACATTTCAGTTCTGCCGAGGAAGACAAGCGGAAAATGGAGCATCAAGAACGGAACCATTCGCATCCAGAGGTGATACATATATGGAGTGTGTGATGCATGGCTGTATTAGTATGTAGATATATTAGCCACATATCAGTACGGTACAACACGTCACGTCGCTGAAGTTGACACCGTCGTGTATAAATAAATATGATGATGATATGGCAAGTAAAGTTTTGAGCCGACTTGCCGGCTCCGCCGCAAACTTGTTCTCACACTCCCGATCCCCCTTCCACGATCGCGCTAGTACTACCAGACGCGTCTTCATTGATGCTTGCTAGCGACCAGCCGGTCGGCCTTTTTTTTCAAGTTCCTAGGCCAATTTTCGAGTACTCAACGTTTGGCAGCTGGTTGGCTGTGTGCTCGGATCCGATTTTGCGAATGTAAACAGCATGAGTGCTACGTCTTCACTTCACGTCTTTTCATTACTCAACGGTCATGTCGTGTCGCAGAAGGAATTTATATCTTCACTAGCAACTTATAAGAGGTCTATCTTCTCTACTAGGGGTCATAAACTCGAATGAAGGAACTCATCGCGAGTACAGTTTCGCGTCTCGACGCAGCTATTCATACTGATACATTTGCTCAGAAATCGGCCAGAGATGGATCATATGAGGCCATGATGACGCTGGGCCTACAAGCTAGCCAAAACCGCCCGGCCCGTCAGGCTTTCTGTCGTGTCATGGAAGAGAATCTCAAGTTCAACACGGCCTCTATCCAGGATATGAAGCGAGGGCGTCTTCCACTGGTGCCTTCGCTTGATCCCAAAGACGTGCTCAACCTCAGCTGCAACTCGATGCTTGCACTGGCTACAAGCATCCGCAATCAATTCCTCTTCCAACCCGTGTGCTTGGCAGACTGGACTTCCTCTATGGTCACCCTTATACCTGCCATATCATTCTGGCTATGCCTCTTCTGCGAACACATCATCTTACCATCCCGAACATCCGAATTCACGTTCGTCGATTTCCACCGCGCGGTGGTATTCATTCTGGCCTGGACCATGAGACCGGACAAAATTATGATGGAGCCGAAGCTCTTCACAGATTATCTTCCTTTTCTTTGGTTTCACCCTCCCCCTGGCTGTACGAAATATGGTCTTGATGATGCACGGGCACTATTCACTGCCATAGATCATTGGCTCATGACATCCGACAAGTCGCACAGAGATCTTTTTGTTAGTCGACTCGAGAAAAACGCTACACTCACTGCTAGCCTCGTTGTCCAATTCATCGTGGATGAGTTTGCTCATATCCCGGAGGAATCCGACATGACGTTTCTCTATCAATCTTTTTTGGCTGTCACGTCCTCCACTTTCCACTTTGCCTGTGAATCCCTACACATTCATACCGCTCTACTGAAAAACAACATTCTCAAATGGATGTGTCTTGCTTTCCGATTTGTGACCCGGCGTGTACGATTCACCCATGTGACACTGCCCTTAGCGACAAGATGTGTTAGCATAGGTTTGGTTTACATCACCAGAGTCATGCATGATGGACATTCGTACATTCACCAACTACTGGGCTATGACATCCTTCTCTATATGATGAAGGGACTCCAAAACCTGCATGATCATCCCGACCTCATTGAACAGGTGTACAAGGCCTCCATAGAGGATCATACTGTGACTATCGTACACGGGGTCATATCCCATCTTGTTTATGCTTCGATTTTGAAGCGGTCCAAAAAGGCGATCTCAAAAATCCAGCGACAGCACATCGATGGGTTCCTCAATTCTGAAGACCCGGGCTTGAAGCAGGTTTGCAAAGCATGGACAAAGTTCATAAACATTGCTTCGTACCGATCGGATATCTGCTCTATACCTGATTCGTTCTGTGGTAGTAGCCAGGTGTGTAATCCCATGTCGAGCATCTGTCAATCATTCTAACCTCCCATGAAGTGTCCTGGAACATTGGTCGGAAAGTTCATGGCTTGTTCGGGCTGTCAGTTCACATGGTACTGTTCACGGACATGCCAAAAGGATGACTGGTCTTCTGGTACCCACCGTTCCCTCTGCACCAAGATCAAACAACTCAGAACTGGTTCGTCTGTTCACCTTCAAATCTCTTGTTTTCTCAGCAAAATCCTAGATGGTGCCCCCTTACCCGTGCGTTTGAGTGATAAAAGAGCCTTCGAGGGCTTCGACCGTCATTACATTGAACCTCATGGGCAAGAGCCTTCGGAGTGGGACGTGCTGTTAAAGACATATATTGCAGAGAATGGAAAGCCTGATCCATTGTGGCCCATGCTTTGTGTACTGGACTATCGCGCCGTCGATGTCAAACCTCACATTCACATCGAGTCTTCGGAACTGCGTGCTGAAAGTCTTGATCCGGAGATGCTAGCCAAGGCCCGAGACAGGACTGCGACCTTCATATATTGTATTATCCCAGATGGTCAGCATACTGTGACGGGGTTGTATATGAAGCAGTGGGTCGAGGATTGAGAAGGGCCAAATGGACCCGGTGGCAGAGTGAGTGTAACGAGACGTTCACGGTGAGGATCGCGGTCCACAAGGTCCTTGCAGTCGGACTTCAATTCTGCCTACCACGCCCACTATATGTAGGAGTGGAAACAACTTCCTAGGCATCTGCTCGAGTTGTCCATCAAGGCTCGATGACGCAAAGTTGAAAGGAGGCAGTTGTTGCGGGATGTGTAATGATGACATGACACATACTTTTTTTTTTGGTACTCAACTGTTGAATCCCATCACTCTATTATCTCCCGAGCAAAAACCCAGGCTTTCTGTGAAGGGTTTTGCTTCCACATCAAGTTTGTCCTGGTGCTAGTGCTATGTTCAAGCTGCACCAGTCTCGTGTTTCTTGGGATGTTCCGACACAGACATCGATCGAGGAGGAGCAGAAGTTGAACTCGCTGCAAATGCATCCTCGCCGACTCTTTCACTCGAGCGAAGCCAGCCTGGTTCGCATTCACCTGTTTGAGGATATGGATGTATCCGTCTCGGTCTGAGGAATGGGGACAAGAAGACGGACTACCGGTTCCTCCGTAGCATTCGGCAGTTCATGACTCAGCGGAAAATGACAAGGATTTGAAATTGAATTGAAAGCTTCCTACGACCAAATTCAATATTGTCGTTGGTCTGGCGCAAGTCAAACGCAGAGGCCCTAAAACGCGCGAAGTTTTAATTGTTTAAACGATTGTGATATGTTGGATGGCGATACTTCGCTTGGCTGCTTGTGGGCACTGGGCGGTACACTGGCTATGCTGTGGCAGAAACTCGCGCAGGAAATGATCGGTTCTGTATGAATAGCGTCAGCGATGCATTGTTGAATTGCCGTGCTTATATTTTCGTCTTGAAATTTACACATGATCGGGATACTCACAAGGAAAAAGATGTTCATTATCATAGCATTTACATTTTCCCACCAACAGCAGGCAGTTTACTCTCCTTGATGACTTTGCTGAACGCTTTGAATCCCTCCACCTTCGCATCTCCAATCAGCTCAAACGCCGTGCTTTCGCTCGTGCTAACCACCGCGCCTTCATGCCGCAGACGATCGAGTGCGATGTTCATTTCTGTCGGATGACTAGAAGCCACGCCGTCGGCTAGGACATATACTTTGAGATTGTGCCCACCAGTAGGGTCGAGGAGACCGAGAGCAGTTTGCAGGATGCATATGTGGGCCTGAACGGACTAATTGGTACTAATCTTGGAGGAGAGTAGATTCGGACTCACCTCGATGCCCATGAGGACGACGGTCTTGATGTGGGGTCGGGAAAGGAGCACGTCTTTCACCTCGGGAGTGAGCATAGAGAACAGAGTCTTGTCAGCTGTCCCGACGTGAAGGCTCCCTAGAGATTCGAGGTCGATAGCAGGGTCTGTTGGGCCGAGCGCTACAGAAAGTTAAGACTCTGAAGGTAAAGCATGCCGCGACGACGCACCTCGAGAATTCTGTGTCGTGACGAGGACTTCACAGCCAACAATCTAATTGTTGTTAGGATTCGTCCTTGATGGTGAACTAGCCTCGTACCTTTGCTATCTTCAACATCTTGTTGACGGTAGGTATGACTTGGTCGTACCCATGTATTGCTGGTCCTAACAAATCTATAGCGCTACACATTAACATTATTGGAATACTTACGAAACTTATTCTGCATGTCGCAGATGAATATAATGGTAGAATCTGGGCGGATGGACATCGTTCTTCGCAGTTGGTGGTGGATTGGAAAGGACCATGATGACGGAGTTCCGGTAGCGACGGGCTGGGATCCGAGTCGGTGTCACTGGATCACTCAACCTTCAATGATCGACTCCGGCCCGGGCATCCTTTCTGATGGCAACTCGGACTCCAGTCGAAATCATCTCCCTGATTCTCGCAGAACCCTGGGCTAGTCAATCTTCCATTGAGGAACACATTCAAATATTCCTGAGCTGCTCTCTCGTGTCCAAAAAATGGTCTGCCCTCATCAAAGAAGTAAACTCTACGCACTCGTTCATCCCCTTCTCCTATTTTGCAGGACAATTGTACGCTATCAAGTCGCTATCTTCGATTTCTAATGCAAAGCTCTGTCGCACCATAACGTTCAGGATAGAGTACGTGACCGTACCGAGGCTCCTTCGTCTTACGAAATGCACACCCACCATCGAGGCCAACAGAGGAATAGGGAATACTCTTCGAAGGATATTCCGTGGCCCTAGCCAACCTAATCATGCCACCCATATCTTTGTCGACTACGTTGACGATCCTCAGGTCCACATCCCCCGCTTCTGGATCCCCCAGCAAATCACACACTTGTCTTTTGTCTACCACTACCGTCCTTGGGTATGCCCTTTGTTCCGACGTCGGCTTCATATTCCTTGCGGGTGTCAAAGACTACCCATCGACCGACATGTCAGCCATCTTTCTGTCATGGGAGCCACGCCCGTAATAGTACAGCGACTGATAGCCCATTTCAACGAATGGCAAGGCCTGGTTTCGCTGGCTACCGATGTCGCCGTTGGTATTCCAGTTTCTTTGCGGCAATCATGCATACGGAAAAAGTACGATTTTCCATACAGGATGTACACCCCGACGTTGGGCGGCTTGCCATGTTTGGTGAACAATTCAACAGGACATATGGGTATCACCGGCATCCTATCAGTATGTCGGTGTATTCTTCTGTAGCCCCTTTTACTAATTCCGTAGCCCGAGACTTGCATAGTTACATCTCGATGTTTGAGCAGGTCATTCCGCTGGGCTCTGTGGGGTATATCAAGCCGTTAACCAGGAAGTTCGTCGTATTGTTCAACGCCATCGATCCAGCGTCTTCCCCGGAACCGGAAATTCAAAGAATCCCTTCACTCATTGCAAGCGGGGTAACAAAATTGGTCGTAAATCCAAAGTATTCCTCCTCTCCAGGATGGGAATACGAATATAAGTTCTCTGATATAACGCTCAGACTGCAGGCTTGGATAGAGGGAAGAACGTTCGTGTACCTTCATCTTCATTGTTTCCCTTGTTATTGACGGGACCAGAGTGTATGATATTCCTGTGGGAGTCGACGATGGCTGGGCAATGCTCTATCTCACGTTGGGGCGAGCAGTTTCTAGAAAGCTTCAGGGAGATCACCTCGAGAATTGGTTATTAGAGCACCGACAGACAATCAGAGATGTATTTGGAAACGATCATCCCTATGCCCGGAAGCACCTGGACCTTGGTGAGGAAATCTTCATGCTACAAGCTTCTTGTTGACATGTTCCTAGTCACAACCACAGTAGACTCGTCCCAATATGCTTGGTTCGCTCATCTTGGGCAGAGATCAACACAGTCCTTCGACGCAGGATATGTAAAATGCACAATTCATTCTTCAGATTGCATCACCACTAACGAAACAATTTTATAGTTCTACTTTCGAGTCACGTCCCGCATACCTGGAAGCCCTTGGGGAGAGTTCAAAATTCCGGGATATTATTCTTCTCCCGCCCACGTTTTACACTCATGGAGCCATGTCTCCACTGTGGGTCAATCACCGATGACTGTAGAGGTTCGTTGCGTTTCGACACCAAAGAAAATGCAGAGATACAGGTGGATTGTACCCTAGCTAGCACTTAATTACTCACACGACATGCATTGCGAGAGCAGGAAGAGCAGCACTCAAAGCATGCATTAAATGACCGAGGTATGCGCGAACCGTATTCCAAGAGTACTTATGGTTTGATCATCAACGTCGCAAAGGCCATCACTTCCGCTTCTTTTTTCCCTCTGCAGGGGCGGACCGGATGGCCTCCATAACCCTAGCATCAAGCATGCCCATGTGCTTTTCTTGCTTCGGTTTTTCCTCTCCTTCGACAGGTTTCTCCAAAGCACCCTTCTTCCGCACCTTCTTGAATACCATCTCGATCTCATCTACTTGCTCGTGCTTCCGTTTTCGCTTCGGTTTCTCTACCCCCTCTACCTTATCCTCTGCCTCCTCTACCTTGACCTCAGGTTTAACCTGCTCCTCCTCTTTGGCCTTCGCCTTACCAACCATATCTCGCCATTCTGCTGGCCTTCTCTTCAACGTATACAGATTCAGCGCTTTGACGAAGAACCTGCCATAGTACGATGCAGCAAGATTCTGTTCATGATCCATTACGCTCCGCGCAATCTTTTCCTGTGGGCGACAAGATGAGTAAAACTCATTGAGAGTAAGGTCAAGGTACCTTCATATATGTATCAGCCCAAGACCAACACCGCTCTCCAACTCGGCTGCCGATTCTGTCGTCCACCAATTCATGGAAATGTCCCAAGAATGCCAGGACGAACCGCCGTTTCGCTTTCTGTGGGACGGTGGGAGAGTCGAGGAGGACGTCAAGCACACGCGAGGAGACAGGATGCTGGGCAAGGGCTATAACCGATGCTACAGGAAGAGATAGGATGCTGCAATTTCTGACTCAGCTTAGGCCAAAACGCGGGTAAAAGACCGCCAACCTTTCTATGATGCCAGCATTGTATGGGTCCTTGAGACGCAACATGGACTGCAATAACAATGCTCCTTGCACATTTGGCTCTGGAGGTGTGTCTGCAGACTTATAATCCTATTTGGAAACGTATGTTAGCGTTGTTCAGCCAGTGGGGACAAACAAACCTCAGAGGTCTTCAGGCTCATCACAGACTTGATCAACATTTCAGGATCCGGCTGGTCCTCGAACCCAAACGCACCCTGCAGTGCTTGCCAGATATCTCCTCCGCCTTCACTGACTTCCGCCGTCCGCTCCACGATGACTTTCACGACACCCAGCCTGCCCATCTTCACGGCTCTTCCCCACCACTTGGTCCCCAAAACACCAAGCTGCTCCGTATTTGCCCTACCGACGGCTCGAGCGAGTACGTAATTGGAGACCGCATGTGTTGCGAGCCGTTCGACGCCGTTTTCCGGGCACAGGTATATGTTCCAGAGAACGTCAAAGACTGGTTGTGGAGCTTGGATGACGATGGTTTCGAGTAGATGCGACGAGGTTGCGTCTCGAAGGAGAGTGTGGATGTAGTCTGACTCGGTGGTAAGTGGTGGGGTCGAAGACTTTACTATCACGACGATGATATGAGTATGTCCCCGGGGGCATTTGTAGGTACTCACACGTTTGACCGACTATGCCGACCAATACGCGGTCCATTAGGCTTCCGCTTTCGTTTGACATGTCATGCTTGGCTTCAGCTTCGATGAGAACCTAATGATGAAGATCAACATGTGCCGAGAAATATGAAGGAATGAGTGACCTACAACAAGACCAGGACATGCAACTTTACTTCCTGCACATGCCCGCACTTCATTATCGCTCATTCCGTCTCTGAAAGCTCGAACAATCTTCTTCGCTTTCTTGTTGAAGCTCGGTGGCCTCGCCATGTCCTCCCTTGACTTTTCTGATGAAAACAAACTACGCATCTCCCCTTGCTTGCCCTTCCAACTTTTGCTGCGTTTGGATGTCTGAGAATGTGTATTTGATGTAGGAGAAAGCAGAAGAGCCAGAGCGCGGACAATATGTGAGCCAAAAGAGTCATGAAGGAGCTGCGGCAGAACTGGAAGAAGTTCCTGTTCGCTATAATATGAGTATAGACAATGGTCTCGACAAAATAAACAGACGTACGTCGCAGAGGTCCAGCACAAGTTCGGTTATCGTTGGAAGATGTCCTGTTTTTGAGCTACTCTGTGGTATTTCAGGTAGGATGCCTTTGGTCTGCACGGAATGATTTAGACATTATCCCCGGCAGCGACGATATGCAACTTGCCTCTCTTGAAACGGTTTCTCCGGCAACTTCGAGGAGCGTTTGACAGACATGCGACGCAAACCGATGGCGAGCAAGTTTCTCATATCTTTATTATCAAAGTTCGTAGTTGAATGAAGGATAGATAAAATATTACTCACGAGCCAGTCAGGCTATCCGTGAACACTCTTCTAGCAAAATCGTCCATCGAATGTAACATTCGCTCTAATATCACAGAGCAGTCCGGGTCAGTCGCGAGCTGTTTTTCCTTCCCAGTCATTTCGGTAAGGGCTGCAAGGAAGAATGTATGTTTTTCTGACATGAAAAATGAGCTGCCTTCTCCTTTGCTGTACGCTTGGACTCACCGTCTTCATCTACCTCTACCTGGCCATCCTGCCACTGCCGTATCTGTACGTCTACCGTACGGAAATATGCCTTGACGTCCGCGTCCAGGTAGCCAAAGGGTGCTTCCGAGTCGACCTGCTCCTGTTGAGGATTTGCGACGATCCATGATGGTCCAGCCTCTGGTTCTAGTTCAACTTTGTCTCCAGTATGCTCTTGCTCATCGAATTCTGCGTCCTGTGTAGACTTTTTGTGTTTCTTGCCTCTTTTCCTATTTTCGCGAGGCATGATGAAAAAGGTAAAAGCGTGAAAGTGGCTGTGCTGAGACTGCACAGAGATCCAGGCCCGCTCACGGTACTATATAAGGTAACTTGGTATCGCGTTTAAGGTCGGGACCTCGTCCCCCCCTGTCCGGGATTTTATTTCCACCACCCCCTTGAGCTTTCCCCTCCGGTTACAGTTCCTCCAATCATGGCTGATACACTCGCAGTGCCGGTAATATCACTCGCAGGAATCGACGATGGCGGTTATGCTATTGTATATCGAGTGTCCTCTGATGCGTATATATCTGATTTGGTGATTGAGGTAGCCAAGGGTCTCGATATTAGTCACACAAAACTGCGGTTGTGGACAGTAAGTGTCAAATTGCAGCAGGCCCTCAACTGATAGTTTTGTAGCCCAAGAAACCGGTGTCCACAGTCAACGCTGCCAGTTATCTGTCAGACTGCCTGAATAGGGGTAACCTGGAGGCTATCGCTACACGCGTTGTAGATCCCATGCAGAGCGTTAGGGATCTTCTGCAAGGCGGCCAAGGACTAGTGGACTCACAATTGCATTTTATTCTAGAAATCCGGCCCCCAAAACGTAGGCGGGAGGAGGAAGAAGAAGATAGTGGCAATCACTTATTATCGAGTACGCTAGACATATCTCGTCTGTTACCTCTCACTCAAATCAATCAAGGGTACAAAATGACGATCCTAGCCAATCGAGAAAGTCCATCCAGTAATTCTCGTCCCAGTAATTATATCAAGAACCAGGCTGGTGATACTGCCATCCTCGATGGTCGCTACGATCCCGCCAATTCAACTCCCACAGCGGCCCCGCCGATTCAACTCTATCATCCCGTCTTTGCAGAATTCCTTGGTGCCATGAGTGACACGAGTGACCTTCCGGAAGACCTTGTCGTGGAGACCGGCGAACTGATGAGGAGCGCATCTGGGATTGCAGTTCTAGAGAGCAGTCGCGCTACGCATATATCCAACATACTGGGGGCTTCTCACTTGCAGTCCGTTAATCTGAATAAGACCGCGATATTTCACGCCCGGACGTCTCCTCCTGATCAAACTGCCCTACTGGCGACTGTCGAAGGAAAGTCAGAGTTGGGGTCTGAGGGGGACGTGACGATACAAGGCGGGTGTTCGTACACAACTTTCTGGCTGTCCAAAGATGTGAGTATTCGCTCCCGTCCTTCCTTCTTGGTCTCCTTATTGATATTTCGCGCAGCACCAGGAACTCAGGGAATGTAGTTGTTGCCCATCTTTCATCATCTGTCTCACAGGTCCTTGGATGGTTGTAATGGGAGCCGTGTTCACCACCCAGCCAATAGTTCAACGCCTCACAGACTTCATATGGCTCGGAACCAGCCCCGTCATCAATGATGCGCAGTGTATTCGTGTTGCTGGCATCCTACGAGCCCTCAAGGCAGGTGTACGCATCCTCGATAACTATTACAGAAATCTCGCGCACTTACCCCTCTCGTCTAATGCCCACCACCCCCGCTTCTTCCCCTTCCCAACCTCATTTCACAATGTCAACCAGTCGCGGGTACATTTCAAGTACCTTGAGCCACTGAAACCTTTCGATCCCGACTGCGTCACCTTTCTCGCCGAGACCATCCCGGACAAAACTAAGGTCGTTGTCAAGTTCGCCCAGACTTACGGCGCCGAAGCCCATATATTGCTTGCACAACATGACCTGGCTCCTCCTCTCTTGCACTTTAAACACCTCAATGAAGACGGCGCTGGTTACGGTGCCTTGAAGATGGTCGTGATGGGTTATGTTGAGGGGAAGACTGTCACCAAAGTGTTCAATGGTGCTGCACTTTCGCCAAATGTTATCGGTGACCTCGAGCGTGCTCTTAACATCCTCCATAGGGAGGGCCTTGTTTTTGGCGATCTTCGGAGACCCAATATCATGATTATGCCGGGACCCAATAAAGACGACACTGTGCGGCTGATTGACTTTGACTGGGCTGGGAAGGAGAACGAAGCCAGATATCCAATCCATCTCAACCAGTCCAAGGAGGTCAAATGGGCTGATGGTGTTGGATCATATCGGAAGATTGATAAAAGGCATGATATAGACATGCTGGAATTGCTCAGAACACCGCAGAGGTGAACCCGCCAGGCGCTGATTCGGATGATAACCTCTACTGCACATTGACGATCGACCCTACGCTGCGGAATGCGGCTCGCACAGGATAATCTGCTTAATGCGCGAATTTCTGCAATGTCGGGTAGTACAGGAGACGGGCCTCGATGATAATATCTTGTGCGCAGCTGGAGACTGGCTCGGTGTTCGAGACGAAGCGACAATTCGTAATGTGGTCAGATGAGTCGCTTGATTCGCTGGGAATGGCTGAGCACATTATGTACTAGGACCAGGGGAAGTAGAGGGCTTCTAATACGCCCCCCATCTCTTAGAGCATCTGTGTAGAACAGGAGCACATTTTCATCCCGGATAACCTTAAAATTATGACGCTCAGTTAAATCGACCCTCCAAGCTCCACTTCGACGGTCCGATATTGGGTGGTTTTATAACGGAAGAGAACTTTGGTTTAGCCGCAGAAATTAGAGAGGTAATGGGTTTGCGAAAGCCAGAGCTTAAAAAGGCTGGAGCCGAAAACATTCTTAAAGTAAAAAGTCCAATCCCGATCGTAGTGCCCGTCGAATCGATCAACTCGGAAAAATGTGGGGGATATTTCAAGTAGATTATTATAAGCGCTTCGATAGCATTAGAGTATTATACAGTAGACTTTTGGGTTATATTCTAGCTTTTGAAATAGATAACCGAAGGATAATGATATCTCAGTGCTCCACGAGTCCAAAGGAAACCAGTCCCATCAAAATGTGATATGTACTCAGTCGCACATCTCGGGCGCGTCGTTCTAAGAGGGACAAAGGGTCGATTAATACGCTGGGAAACCAAACTCAGCGAGAAAAGCTCACCTCTCGAATGAACGTCAGCATATGGCACGTAATATACCCCTTCGCGAAGCCTGCTCCTGCGTAGGCGAAAAGGTACATCCACTTCCGCTTGAACGCCTCGTACGAGTGCTTGTCACTCAATCCAGGATAGTCCTTCTCCACCATCTCCTGAGTCAGATTCTTCTCCAGCCGCCTTCCCCACTCTCGGAGTGTTCGCGGGTAGTGAGCTGCGTGATTCTCCACTCGCTCAAGGTTAAAGTGGGGGGAGGCCGCCTGGATCAAGGCCGATGCCGAGGGAAGACATGAATTAGGCCACATGTACTTACGCATGAAGTCTTCAGCCTGATATGAAGAGTACCGTGATTCGGGGAAAGTCGATGCGGATACTACAGCGGTAGCATTGTGGGGTCTTAGCGCGAAGGAGACGAGTCGGAAGTAGTTGGCATAGTGCTTAGATCCGACATGCTCAAGCATCTCGACGGAGACAAAAGCGTCAAAGGCGTTTTCCCATTCGGATGGGATGTCCCGATAATCGAGGAGGTGGACGTGGATTTTATCGGATAGACCGGCAGCAGCGATCCTTTCCTCCGCAAGCGTCTTCTGCTCGATGGAGAGGGTGAGAGTATCAACGGTGCATCCAAATGTGCCAGCCGCCTGTGAATGGGAGGATAAGAGAAATGGAAGGAAATGAAAGGCAAGCTACTTACCTCGATGGCGAGCCCTCCCCATCCGGAACCGAATTCGAGAACACGGTATCCCGGCTTAAGACGAGCCTGACGAAGGACACGGTGTATTTTTCTCCGCTGAGCGGCCTCGAGGTCACCAGGAAAGGGGCCGATTTCAAGGTCACCTCTGACTCCACCTTCAGACTCGTCCCAGAGGGCACATGAGTACATCATTTCGGATGAAAGGAAGGCTTTGAAGAGCTCGTTCGACTGATCGTATGACGCGATCACGTTGAGACGCGCGTTACTTTTTGTCTGGCCCAGAAAAGAATTGTAGAAACTTGACAGGGTCGAAGTGATGCGACTGTATGTAGAAGACAAGGTGTCTTCCATTGTAGACTGGTTATCGAGCCACAACTGAGAAGATGCATTTCAATCCCCGTGAATGTTTAGATTGAGAAAAAGTACACACGTTCATTGCCGCTCTCAGGTCTGGTAGCTCGATCTCGCCTATCATATACGCTTCGCTGACTAAATCGGGTTAGCTTAAAACTGATTGATGATTAGCGGTTACGCGGGACACATACAGCCAAGATCGCCGGAGCTGGAAAAGGGAAGTGGTAAATCCATGAACTAGTGAAAAATCCACATGTCTACGTACAGCATGACGCGCAACCAAAAGTTGTCGTTGATGACTTTAATGTGAACGACGTTGCAGCCCTTTTCGTGGGATCCATAAGTGTGAGAGCCTTCGGCATCATCAACGATGAGGTATCCAGAAGAGATGGCGCCTGTAAGCGCTGACAGAATCGATTGGCGAGCAAATGAAGCGATCCACGATCGGGGGGAGGTAGCCATCATGAGAACACCGGTAGATGCGATGACACCTTGAGTAGAGAATTGAATGCTGGACTTTGAAGACATTGCTGAGAAGAGAGGCTGAGGTTGATGATTTGAGTAGCGGAAGTCGAGGGATCTTTATACATTTCGGAATGCGAATGACTTATCACTGAGTTCTAAACGCAGTCCGAAGGATATCCAAGATGCATAATCAACTGTTCAGGGTGTCCCTCAGGGTCGGGACCTTTGAACAACAGCGTGTCAGATCTGTATCTGAATTTCGAAAGGCACTTCGCAACTGAGAGATGAAAAGCCTAACCTGTTTCATTGGTGTATAACCCAAGACCGACGAGCTACAGGACTAGCCGAAGGGAGTTCGTCTGATCTCAACGGTAGACTTGCTAGATATTCACCGGGCGGGCCGGTGCTCCATAAATTCTTGTAACAGGCGCAGCAAAAGCGTGAGTATCCATCGGCGTGGCCCATCAAGCCTAACCAAACATGTCCTCGGTGTCCGCTTCCCCCATCCGCGAGCGTTAGATGGTGATCTACGGGGCCGATAATTGGAGAAAGGTGGTGCAGGACAGTTTTTCATTATATACTCTCTGAGTCTCGCTTGCGACACAATTTGGTGAAACAACGTCATTGCCTATAGCGAAGTCCTCCATGGATGCCATCGAGTACAATCCCATTGCCGTACAGGCGGACGGGATGTCGTTCGTCTCGTACAACGTATGCCCGGATCCGTGGAAACACGACGCCCGCCGGACTCCAGCACTGCAGATTGCCCATGGAATACAGCTGTCCGCGGTGATGAGCAACAGATTTTGTGATCCGGAGGATTGTGTAACCCTGAGTCGACTAATGGGTGTGAATCCTGTATCGTTATGGGTGTCACACGAGCAGGCCCTAACAGTCAGGGCGCGGTTCCAGGCAAAAATAGGCCGAAGGTATTCCAAAATCAGTTATTATGAAACAAACAAAACGAACCCGAGGCGGCAGTCACATATCGCGAATCAGATCTGTCGGAATCCGATCTTTGTGGACTCCGATCGAAATTGTAGGTGCTTGTGTACGCAACAACTTGTGTCGGAGTAGCTCATGTTAGGCGAGAGGGCTCTCCAGAAAAGTGAGTAAGGTATCAATATTGTAACTTGGAATTAATTAGGCTATTTTCTGAATCCGTTATTCAGATGCAAGACAGTTGAAAAGGTTAAGAGGTCCTCACATACGAATCATTGTGCGATGGATGAGAGGCCTAAGTCCGCATGAATAACAGAACACCTTCATACACAGCCCAAGCTATTGCCGAGCTGAAGACCTTCCGGGTGAGACGCAAAGAAGCGCCATCGAAATAGCCCGATACACCGCGTTGCTAGAGAGGTCTTTCGGACATCGCCCACTACGGACTAAATTACACACACGTACCTGCCATATCGTCGCGACCGTCCTCACAAATCCATGGTACCTGTCCTCGGAACGCACTTGTATTTTGGTCTGCGAATTGTGGGTGAGTCCGGGGTAAAACATGATGCAATTAGTCAATCAGGTTCCGACAGATTGATAAGATAATGTCACGCAAAGAGAGGTTTTCATACCTTAATCACGTCAAAGGGATGGGTCAACACAGTTGACATAGCCCCTGCTAGCGCGGCAGACCCGCTGTGTATGGCAGCGGACTGGCTGCTTGTTGTCGAAGGTGCAACCAAAGCTGGATGATGATAGGGTCAATAACCGTTCCGCCGACGACGATCACATGTAAAAAAAGGGTCGCACAGGCTTCGCGTTTGATTCCCTCGTAGAAGACTACAAACAGGCCGGCGTAAGGAGCATCTCGCAATGACGACGCAAAAAATCCTCGGAACAGCTCAGAAGGTCCTTGTCGGATGATGGAGGACAGAGCTTGTGCAATACTCTCATACGCGTAAATATTGCTCTTCATCGAGAATATCGCCATAGTTGAAGATCACACGCGGAGCTGTGAGCGGCATGTTTATCACAAGAAAGTGCACCATGCACACCTCGAACCGAGCCTTCAATACAGAAAACGGGTTTAAAAGGAAACCGATTCCCACTCGCGCAGTAGCACCTGCTATCAAATTTCCCTGGCTACTGAGTTTGGGAAGGACCGAAGCATTCCTTGAACGGTCGTCCGAGGGCGTACGAATACGGGAAAAATAGGGAGAAGTTGCCATAAATATCCTGAGCTGTGTCAAGCTGGTCATGTAGAGCGCTACACCCGGAACATTTCTGTCTCTCGATTGATGATGAAATTTACGCAGAGAGACGAGTACGGCCTACCTTAAAAGGGTTGCAGATGTACCTCTCCACAGTCCCTGCAGACCATGAGTGGAGATAACTTCCTTTGTCGTCTGTAAAATGACCGACGTGTGTCTAGAGGAATAAAGCCGTTTCAATAAAGAGACAACAGCAATTCTGATGAGGTACCGGTATCTTATTGCTCCATCACCCTGCTGTAGTCGTGTTTTGATAAGATCAACTTGGCATCGCGTAAGTGTAAACGCCTAGGAAGGCCGAGAATTCGTTACAGGGTTGAAGACATATTGTGGATGCAAATCCAGAGAGACCACCTGGGATATGTCATTACGAAGAAATTTGAATACGACTCCGGGAGACTTACCCGACAAGAGATGAAGCTGGACATTGCTCATATGAGGAAAATCGCCTCAGGGATATCACGCTGAGGAATTGGGAATGAGGGATTGGAACACAGAAGAAAGATGACAAAAGCTCACTGCACGGCCCGTTGAACGCGTAATGGCAAGCGTGACATATCACGTGGATTGTGACAAAGCTGGCATTTGATTTTGAATTTCCGAATCCTTGGTTTCCTCGTTACACCTCGTAGCATCGTCCACGGACTTGCTTTTTCTGCTCCTCCAACCTCGCATCTACAACTATGACCGCCGCGATACCTGCACCGAGAAGTCGGCAGATGCGGGCATGTCTGCTCTGCTCTGTTATCCAGACATCTACCGATTTTCGTAAAGACGGATGTCCCAACTGTGATTCGATTCTCCAGGTCAGTCGTCGCTGACCGTCCAAGGTCCGTGCGTCTGACAGCTTCACATTCAATCTAGCTACGAGACAATCCCGAGCGCATCCAGAGTTGCACTACGCAGTACTTTGACGGTATCATAGCAGTGACCGACCCTGAGAAGAGTTGGGTAGCTAGATGGCAGCGAACATGTATGGCTGCACCCCTTCTCGCTTCTCGCTTTCCTCTAAACTCTTTTCAGCAAAATTTGTTCGGGGGATGTATGCAGTACGAGTCAAAGGTCGAATATCAGAAGATATAGAAGCTGAGTTGGAAGCAGCGGGGATCAAGTATCGACCACGAGATCAGACGGAACAGGACTGAAACATTCATCTCATTATATGGTGTACATACGTTGGTAAAATTATTGTGTGTAAAATGCTTTCGTCTAAAGGGTTGATGGCAAAAATACAAGACACGGTACACGTAAACATCAGTCAGAGCAGATCATGCAAAACGCTGTCATACTTGTGTGGAAGGTGGGAACTGTTGATGCAACATCTCAGCAATGGCCCAAAACAATGATGGGGCAGTCCCTACCTCAGCATATCCTTCGCGAATAATATTTGTGAAAAGCTCTTCTCCACGTCAAGAACTTCGAACAATCTCAGTTTGTCTGGCCCAGTACTCGACTCTTCTGAACGATGCGTAGGATGCAAGTCGCTGTCTCGCAGGGCCCAGAGAAGCCGACCAGGGGGAAACATCTTTTTGGGTTGTTGCATGTTCGCTTCTAGTGTCTTCCGCATAGCGATAAACTGGGGATAAAAACTCCAGACCTCGTTGTATATAAAAGACGGATATTTGGTACGTACCCAATCTGGATCGTCCTGTGAGCCCATTCCAGCCTTCCACTTGTTTGCACGTTCTGTTACAGCTGCGTAACCCGACTCTCGCAAGGCACCCCCTGCAACGTTTGCGTCGCACAACCACATGGCTGCATTTCTGAGGTCCTTGACCGTCCCGATAGACAGGCGAGAGACGATATCATGCGAATACACAAACGACACGATCAGGTTTTCTGACAATTTGGCAAGGGGGACATCAGTAGTTGCCCTGATGAAACGGGTCAGTTCGAGATCGCACTTGAGATGCACTCATTCGTAGGACGTACGGTGGGGCAAAGCAATAGACAGAGACTCTTCGTTTCACCGGGAGGCCGCTTGAGCGAACGGTCAAACACGTTCTAACATCTGCCCACATCTAGAATGTTATGAGCAACAGAGGTCATCCACATGACATGAAGAGACATACCAAACCCAATAGTGCCGCGACGCCCGCACCTAGACTGTGTCCGCAGATAACCAAATCTACGACATTGGTGGGTGAGAGTAGACCATATACGAGAAACGGCGTACCATATCCAGGATTTCGATGTAACGCTTCTTGTACAGCAATTTGGACTGGTTTTCCGACATCTCCCATCGCCTTCGCCATTCGAAGAATACCGCTATGGACCTGATACTTCGGTGATGGCGGTTCTACTGAAGAGGTGGGAAAAGTAAACTGTCCGGGAATAGGCGTCTCATCTTCCTCCGAACTTGTCGTTCTCGACGGCGCAAAATCTTCCGGATCGCATGTCAAATCCACCGCAATCTCATTGAGAGACATCGTGCCGCGAATTACGAGAACCACTTGTTGTCGACCATGGTCAGTCAAGACCCAGAAACGAGGCATGAGGTGCTCCTGTCCGATCACTACATCCGCTTGGATGAGCTCATTGGGAGACTTTGCAAATTGTGAGAAGATGTCTTGGTCGTGTTTTCCGAGCATTACATCCCACCACGAGTATGAATCTGGTAGTGGTGATGGTACCTCTCGTTCGGATAAGTCTCCGCTGGCTTCAGCTTCTGAAGCGTTGATAGCGCGAGCAAGCTGGGCTTCTTCGGACCTTGCTTGTGGGGATCCAGCAGGCAAGGACCCAGCGGGTGTCAAGGGTACGCCGAAGAACAGCAGCGTGGGTCCGCCGTAACCGGCGAGGACCATTTTCGAGAGTCTACGCAAAGTCGCTTTCAAGGCGGCATTTGAAAGCCTTTTGGGTTCGACAAAGACCTGTGGTGACACTTTGGTACGTGCTGCCTTGTGGCGGTGATGAGCTACGGATTGGGCGCGTGGAGGGGCCTCTCCAATATCGGCGGCGATGATTTGTGCGCGATTGCCAGGGAAGATAATATCGGACGTGACACGCACACGGGATCCTCTAGATACGGATGATAAATAATTATTCTTTGCTGTATAGAAAGGAAAACACATACCTGCGAGCGTGTAAAGATTCGGTGCTTCGCGGGGGATCTCGGACATGGATTTCTCGGAGGGACTTGAAGAATCTTTTCTCTTGCCACTCCCGGGTAACTCCTTGCAGAGCAACCCAAGCAATGACGCCTCTCGCAATCTGGGTCAGCCCATACTGTTTTTCTGGGAGATTGCCTGCATAACCAAGCTCTTTCCATTCCCGTTTGAGTAGGGCAAGAACGGCGACCAAAGAAAAGGAGGTTTCACTGCTTCCGGGAAAGATGACGCTGAAAACGTTGATGGAGCTATGGGCGGCAATTATAGATGTAGATGTGATATATTCGGTTAAGAAAATAGGCGCCAGGGTAATCTGCTCGGCGAAGGAAATGACAGAAGACACGGCGCCACCTACGACTGGCTGTGTGACATCACTTCCGCCGAAGAGGGTGTTGTCAACCACCGAGGTCGTCACTTTGACCGCTGCCGATGCTACGTTTCGTGTAACCGAGAACTGTATGTCACCATTAACCCGGGCCCGTCGCTGTAAAGACTAGGCGAGACGTACCCCAAGTCTGGTACCTGCTTTGACGACCGAAAATCCAAGTGCAGCAGCAGAGGAGGCCAAATCTAGAGTATTTCTGCCATAGGAATCCCAGTTTTCCATGATGGTCATGGATGTAGCATATCAAGGCTTGCAGCCTGCGTACAGCTGCTTGCAGTTCAATGGTGAGGGAAGTTTCAGCATGTGAAATCCATTCCGGACATCGGACCGCACTCCCGATTAGGTTCAAGCGATTTGCAAGTGCTGCAAGTACTAATGCAATACTAATGTAACTCAAAGTAGTGTAATGTTAGCAATGTAAAGAGAAGGAGAAGTAACCACAGTTCTGCGAAAGAGACCCCCGGGTATTCGATGCGTCTGTTATCGTGTCGATTGGGGCGCCAATGTTGCCCCAACGGAAACCCGCACTTTTGAATATGGAACTAGACCATGATATCATTATTGATTCATACGGGGTCCAGGTGGGAAAGATTCTTGGCATCTACATGTGTATGGTACACGCGACAAGCCCCACTAGGTAAAAAAAAAATCGCAGACCAAGGTTTACAGTTCATTTTAATTTTTCACGGTTGCCTGCATGGATAGTTGTGGATCAGATCAAGTTCTGATCGTCGAAAGAGCATAAATTGCGTTCCAGCACAGCCTATTTTTGAGAATTGAACCGAAAAGTGGAACGGCGGAAGAGCCTTCCTCAGCTAGTGTCTAAGCGTCTAAGTATACACAACAGGTTTCTATTGAAATCTGAATGCCTCGAGGATGAAATGAACGGCGATTCTGCAGAAAAAAAGGTCTGTGTGTTCGGACTCTAAATTCAAAGTGCCAAAGAGAGCAAGGAAGGACAGCGTTTGAAGCTGAGTGAACTGGGGTTCAACTATCTTCGCAAAAAGGAAACATCAAGTTCGTCGCGAGGCAAAAGGGTCCTTAATATGTGGTCCGGGTCGCGGTAACGAGTGAGTCGCTTTGTCAATGCTTGAATCGCCGCCAGAGACAGAATCCTGTCAAGTATTGACATTGGCTTCGAGGATAGTGCGATGGTCCATTTATCCTCAAACAAGACATTATGGAAATTATGTGTTCAGCTGCCAGCTGCTAGCTGCTAGTGAGCGAGTCGAGGTGGATACGCAAGAGATATAAAGAACAAAAGAAATAAAGCTGAGAAAACTTTCATGCCGCCATCACTAACGAGAAGCTGAGAGACAGTTGGCCCGGCTTAGCCGACGGTTGGTTGTCGACTCGTCGGTCCGTCCGACATCCGCGTGTGATATTGTGCACAGCCACAAAACGCCTGTCGTCCTTACCATCAGCCACCCCTCACCTCTCTTTTCTTCTATTCCCTATTTCCTTCACCTCTCAGTCTCTGCGGCTCGCTCTTGGAGCGAGGCACCTCCCTTTCTTAATATTATTTCGGAGGATTAGACATGGCAGAGGCTGGTGACGGAAACATCAAGGTCGTCGTGCGATGTAGACCCCTCAACTCTCGCGGTGTGTCCATCGTCCTCCAGTCTGCCACCTTTTCTCATTTGCCGTTGCAGAGCTTGCTCGGGGCGCGAAGCCACTCATTCGTATGCAAGGCAACCAGACCTTTCTCGACCCTCCAGAACATGGCTCGCAACAGGACTCGAAGCGCGCGACAGAGAGGAAAACAATGGCGTTCAGTTTCGACAAGAGTTATTGGTCTGCCGGACCGAGGGATGAGCCTGGTTATTGCTCTCAGCAAATGCTGTATGATGATCTCGGCAAGGAGCTTTTGGATCACGGTTTTGCGGGTTTCAATGCGTGTATCTTGGCTTGTGAGTGCCATATTTCTTCTCAAAAGATCAGCAAGTACTGAATTCATGTCGTAAGATGGACAAACTGGTGTGTTATGGCATTTATATGTAAAACAAGGGACTGACGAGCCGTATTTATCAAGGGTCTGGCAAGTCCTACAGGTGAGTCGCCGTTCGTTTCAATGCATTCAGGCTACTAACTGTATGGTACAGTATGATGGGATGTGCGTATGTTCAGCTCTACCCTTTTCCCCCCGCTATACAACGAATTTTCAGACGGACCTGATAAAGGAATCACGCCCTTGACTTGCTCTGAACTCTTCGACCGCGTGGAGTCCAAGAAACGAGCGGATCCTAATGTCCAGTTCACCGTAGAAGTTTCGTACATCGAGGTATATTAACGAAAGCAATTTCGAATGCGGCGCCGCTGACCTCATGGTGCAGATTTACAACGAAAAAGTGCGGGACCTATTGAATCCCAAGAACTCTGGCAATCTTCGTGTACGAGAACATCCAAGCCTGGGTCCGTATGTAGAGGATTTGTCGAAACTTATGGTTAACAGTTATGAGGAAATGATGACACTGATGGACGAGGGAAATAAAGCGCGGACAGTGGCAGCTACCAACATGAACGAAACGTGCGGCAATTCTATATCTCCTGTGACCGGTTCATTGACAACCATTAAGGTCTTCTCGTTCACATGCCGTATTCACCCTCCTCTTGACAATGAAGCGACACGATGTAGACACGAATATGGACACTGAGAAAGTCTCCCGAATCAACTTAGTCGATTTGGCCGGTTCGGAGAGAGCGAACTCTACCGGTGCTACTGGGCAACGATTGAAGGAAGGCGCCAACATTAACAAGTCTCTCACCACACTCGGGAAAGTTATCTCAGCTCTCGCAGTGGCGAGTGCAGCGTCGGAAAAGAAGGGCAAGAAACACAAGGCAGACGAGTTTGTTCCATATCGTGATTCGGTGAGTCAATCTGACTGCGATGATCAGGACCTGAAGCTCATGCTCCCTTAGGTGCTGACATGGCTACTGAAAGACAGTTTGGGTGGTAACTCCAAGACTGCCATGATTGCAGCCATTTCCCCCGCTGATTACGAGGAAACGCTCAGTACCTTACGGTATGCTGACCAAGCCAAGAAAATTAAGAACAAGGCCGTGGTTAATGAGGATCCTAACGCGAAGCTTGTACGTGAGCTCAAGGAGGAATTGGAGCTGCTAAGAGGTGCGTGGTGGTTTTATTGTTCGGTAGATATCAATGTCATAACTGGCATCCCCTAGCTCGCGTGATGGGAGCCTCTGGAGAAGACACTTACGATCCCAAGGTACCTCCAGAGAAGCAGAAGGTCACCTATCAAACGAAGGACGGTCGGATCAAGACTGTCACGAAAGCTGAACTTCAAGAACAGATGGAAACCAGTGAGAAGCTGATGCAGAGTTTGAATGAGACCTGGGAGGAGAAGATGCAAAGAACCCAAGAGGTGCAGAAGGAGCGTGAGAAGGCCCTCGAGGAGCTGGGCATTACGGTGGAGAAGAACCTGGTGGGCGTGCACACACCTAAGAAGGCAAGCGAAATATTGTCTGTGCGTATATAGCCGCTGACTCCTCGGTGGTAGATGCCTCATTTAGTTAATCTGGTGCGTTCCCCTCGACAGTTCTCTTTTCGAATTTCCATGACTAACGCGTGGTATCAATCTTACCTAGAATGAAGGTTTGCGCTGATCTCTCTTCGGGTCTTCTTGATAACCTCATCATATCCACAGATCCACTCATGAGCGAATGCTTGATTTACCAGATTAAACCTGGAAAAACGATGGTCAGTGATTCTTGGGTATTTTTACTGTCCACGTGATCGAGTGTTCCGGCAGGTCGGGAGACTGGAGGGCGAGAAACCTGCCGCCATTCGACTCAGCGGAGACAATATCCTTGAGGAGCATTGCTATTTTGATAACAGCGATGGTAAAGTCTTCATTTATTGCATGCCGGATAGCGCCACGGTTTGTGATTTCTTTCTGATGCTAATCGCATTAATATTCTAATACTTCATGCCCAGTTCTTAAACGGAAAGCAAATCACTCCTGGGCAGGTTTGTCGCTATCAAAATGTCAGAAAGCGCTCAATCCTCATTTTTGGAATGATTAGCCCCACAAGCTTCGTTCTGGCTTTAGAATCATTCTCGGTAAGTTGGTCATTTAAGTTGCTGTTGTCATGTTTGATTTGTTTTGAAGGTGACAATCACGTCTTTCGGTTCAATAATCCCGAGGAAGTCCGCAAGCAACGAAATAGGGCTACTATGAAGTCCAATTTGCAGCAAGGGTTCACCGCTGCTGACCTCGAAAACAGCGGGGAATCAATGCCTGTAACGCGTGCTGAATCTACGGTGTCTTCAATTGAAGATGACATGGATTGGACGTTCGCTCAGCGAGAGGCAGCGTTGGCTCGTTTAGGTCTCGACCCCACCTTGGATAATTTGCCGGATGACGACTTGAACAAACTGTTCGATAAGATAACTCAGGTCAAGACAATGCGAGACCACCATCTCAAGCCTCGTCCAGAGAGTAGCCTTAGTCAAGCAGATGACCTCTGGAGCGAGACAGGGAGACAATTTGCCAGTGATGCTACAACTGACGATACTAGCGTGGATGCTTTGGGTAGCCCCGAAGCCGAGACACCATTGAAAGATGTGCAGAGCCAGTTGGAAAATCGTTTGCATGCAATTGCCGAGTCGTCTCCCGAGGCGGAAGATCTGAAAGTCGAGAAAGATCATATGGAGCATCAGTTACGCCTTGTACGTGCCCAGATGAAGCGTATCATAGACGCTAGGGCTCGGGGGGAAGCCGAATTAGAGACGATGGATTTTGAACCCGTCATTTACTCGGCGCGACAGCTCAGGCTCATTCGAAAGGTCCTTGACAAATGGAGGGCGCATCGGTCATTTTCCATGGCAGAGGTTGTTCTATCCAATGCGGTTGTCGTAAAAGAGGCCAACATCATCAGGTAGGTCTTCTCTTCTCATCATTGATCGCTTTCAGTCTTCTTACTATATTTGTAGCAAAGAGCTGGCTAAAGATGTATCCTACAATTTTACGATTGCGTCTGGTGGTTCGTTGGCAGCCCCTGTGTCTGCTGTGGATACAATTGCAGGGTTGGACCAATTTGGCGATGTTTCGGACCCCGTTTTGGCTTCAGCGACTCAGCCGTCGGTGGCCGTCAAAATACTTGATAAGCGCCATAGTGCTATCTATACATGGTCGCTTGATCGTCTGCAGCAGCAACTGCAACGCATGCGCAACCTCACAACATATATCGACCGTCCTTCATACACGCAACATTTTTCTTCCGATGAGCCTTTCTACGATTCCCCACCTCCGGAGTATTCATTTGTTGGTAATGCATTAATATCCCTCGCGCCACTATCACGCCGGCTGTCCTCTATATCCACCGTACCGATATTCTGTCGTTATACGTCAGAAGCCATCGGTTCATGCAGAATCGACATCAAGATTGTCAATGTTGTCGCTTCATCCAAATACCCCAACGGATCCATACCCTCTACTCGCGCACCCTCACCCGTTCCAGCGACTATATCCCCAGGCAGCAAACTGAGCTTCTTTGTCACCGTTGACACCGTAAAGGGTATGTCGCCCCATGACTTTTCAGCTGTCCATCTTCAAGTCCGATTATCCTCCTTCGCCGGGCCCACTATATCATCGGAAGAAGTCTTCCCATCCACTACCGTGGATCTCGATTCTGGTTCCCTTTCAGAGTTGAAGTTCCGCCGTAGCTTCAGCATTGTCGCTACTTCCAAGGTCTTAACGCATTTGCGTCAAGGCTATGCGCCGATAGAGTTCTTCGCGTCCATCAGGTCAACTTACCTCGAACGCTTGGAGCGATGGGATGAGATGCGGGAATTCAAGCATGTTCCTCGCTCTGGGACCTCTAGCCCCGAATCAGAAACTCGGGCCGCGAGTTTGCCGCATATGCGTAGGTCAGAAACTGACTTCGTGGTGCAACAGACACATGATGTCGTGGCCTGGTTACAGATTTGTGAACTGGCGCCTGATGGACAATACAATCCTGTCCCAGTCATCTCACAGGGCAGCCACGATCCAGGCTCATTTTCGCTCCACCAGGGTCTCCAACGCCGGATAGTGGTTTCACTGGCGTCCAACTCTGGTCAACAGTTCCCTTGGATTGAGGTCACCAAGGTACGGATAGGCAATGTCCGGCTACTTGATCCTAAAGGTCGCGTGCACGAATCCACGTCAAAGGCTATGGTGACGCTTCCTTTACTTAAGGATCAGACACTAGAATTTCGACCTGACGGAACCGGTCTGTTGTCAGCAGAAGTTCTATGGGATTCCAGTGTCCATGATTCGGTTCTATTGAATAGGGTGACGGCAGCCAATCAGCGGATTCTATTACAATTGAACTGGGCAGTAGCTGTTGAGACTTGCGGTGATCCTGTCCAGTTTAATGCAGACATCGCCATCACCATGCAGACACGAGATGCAAGGCCGCCGTCTCGGTTCCTTACGTTCCTGGGATCGAACAAAATACTGGCGAAAAGCAGTACGCTGTTCAGCGTGCGCTTGTCGCCTCCTCTCACGAGATCCCCGAAAGATTTATGGCGTCTCGATACGTCAGAGAAATATGTACGGGGTGAGGAGGCCTTGGGCGTGTGGAAACCACGGGGTATATCCGTCGTGGAAGATTACTCCCGCTTGATCACCATGGAGAGACGAGCCGCAGATGTTCAAGCCATACGTGTCATACTTGGAGCCTCGCCACCCAAGCCTATTCAGTCGGATGCACTCGCTTGGCGCGCAGACGGTCTTCTTAAGAATTCCCTAGAACTTTGGCAGAAGCGGTTTGGACAGATGGGCGATGTGAAATTTTTTATCCATTACCGGTCGGCGCAGTCTCTGATTCTCCTTTTGCTTAGATCGTTCTCAGTCAGGAGCCAAGTGATGAGGAAAATGGCTCATCAAAGCAGACCGCTGATCTGGATTGCTTTGAAGGCATTAAATTTGTGTCTGAGACGAAAGTCGTACCGAGAAGGTAAATAATTTGAGCGGCGCCAATTCTTAAGTTATCGATTAACATCATTTCAGCGACGGCGCCACAAAAAGGGGCCATTTAATGATTCTCATAGACGCTGGGCAGAACATATGGGAAAGGCGATGGTTCGTCCTGAAAAGGTGTGCACGAGGCTGTGACTCTGCCTAATCTTCTCCTGACGATTTATCAGACCATACCTTCACATGTATGCACATTCAAATGAATTAGAGGAAGTCGGAGTCGTTAGCCTTACCGGTACTAATGTGGAAAGTGATCCACAGAAAGAATTATTGTTGGGGGTAAGTCATATCTACATTGGACGAAACTCAATTTCTCAATCCTTACTGGCAGAAAACGTTTTCGTTCACTCTTTTTACGTCTTCCAATTCTCATGCACTCGCAGCTCCCAATAATAAAGAGCTTCATTCATGGGTCATGAAGTTGGATCCCACTCGTTTGGTATCTTCATGACGATTGATTACGACTGATTTATGCCCCGTTCAGCTTATTGTATCTGTCATTTCCGTCTAGTTTCCTGAGTTACTTTACATACCGTCATTTAGTTTTCGGCATCTCGCAAGTGGATTTCATGCATACATACTCATACCACCACCCTCGCTGTCTGGTCGTTGTCGCTCATTGTCTAATTTATAGATGTTAAACCATATGTACCAATCAATATCGGTAGTACTGTTATTACAAGCTCTATAGCCTGCAGAGATTACTCCATGTATTACATCGAAGGCTGTATGTCTGATTTGGGTGGGAAATAATTCAACCTTGCAACTGCTTTCGTCACTCTAGCTCATCTCGGCCGGAATCATTACATTGCATCGACATATTCTTCTACTATCAAAGAAGTAACCATGTGCTCCCCGTCAAACCCTGAAAACTTGCTGAGTTACTGGGCAGCATGGCCGAACCATATGGTTGTACGGAACATGTAGGGTGGGGGACGATTTGTGAGATCAACTTGCTCTATAATTATGCCGATCTCCTACCAGGACATTGATTATACGGTCAGAGCCTGTATGAGGGAACGTTCGAGGGAGAACCCCGTCTGCCGTTCTCGGACTGCGACTTGTTGTATGCGTAACAGCCCACACGTGCCATGTACGGGAAAATTAGTATGGAAGCGCGCAGTCTATACCACTCATTTCGTTTTGATCGTATGACTGACGCCACTTGAAGGCCACTGGCACGGTATGATGAAGACTTATTGGGCGACTCATAAATGGTATTCCCAATATCTCGAGGAGGCCTCGACTATTGTTTACTTGACAGCAGATGCGCTGACTTGGTGATAGTATCATTGTGTTCAGTTTGAGTTCAGCGTTCATTCTGTCTTCAGTACCGACTAGACCATACGGAGAGTCTTGATTCCCGTAGAGATCTTCGAAGGTCTCGGAACGAGTAAATCCCTGACGCCATCTTGGGTGAAAGTGCTTGATGATTCTACCGCTTTTTACCGGTGAACTGTACCTGTAGCGGTTCCATGGTCTTGCCGATTCTGACGACTCGCTGACATCATGTGAGACCGTTTTCAAGTTCCTGTTTCCCAGTGTATCCCAGGAGGAAGTCAGTCCGACTCAATTCACACGCAGTTCGACGTGAGAAAATCCGCATATCGCTGGACACCGTGATATTGAAGATCAGACCGAGATGAAGCCGAACCTAATGACTTAATGACTCTCACATGGAAACTCTAATAGTGCGAATGGACTTCTTGCGAGAAGACGCCTTTATAGAGAGTGCCAGGGCCATGACGATGATCACACCTGCGCTGACATGCAACTTCCGGATGCACATATCGGGCGGTGAATGTTATCAGTTGTTTTTATTTCAACGTTTTTGGTGGTATAATATACATCGTAGTAACGTATGTGATGTCTAGTAGATGCAATGTTATGCGAGATGACCATAGTTTGCTATTCCAGAAATGTCACCGACGAAAGCTGCACGAAGACCGAATATTTGAATAATGACGACGAAGCAGATAGAGAGGAAATACTGTGTACGAATTCTGAGTCCGTTAATCTTGAATATGAGCGACTGATAATGATAACTTGGCGATTCCTTCACCCAATGAAAAGGTTAGATTTAATCACAGATTTCAGGCGCATCGTTCTATGTGATAAGAGCAATTTAGTAAAATTGAAACATACAACAAAGCTGGAAACTCACCTCTCGAATGAATGTCAGCATATGGCACGTAATATACCCCTTCGCGAAGCCTGCTCCTGCGTAGGCGAAAAGGTACATCCACTTCCGCTTGAACGCCTCGTACGAGTGCTTGTCACTCAATCCAGGATAGTCCTTCTCCACCATCTCTTGAGTCAGATTCTTCTCCAGCCGCCTTCCCCACTCTCGGAGTGTTCGCGGGTAGTGAGCTGCGTGATTCTCCACTCGCTCAAGGTTAAAGTGGGGAGAGGCCGCCTGGATCAAGGCCGATGCCGAGGGAAGACATGAATTAGGCCACATGTACTTGCGCATGAAGTCTTCAGCCTGATATGAAGAGTACCGTGATTCGGGGAAAGTCGACGCGGATACTACAGCGGTAGCATTGTGGGGTCTTAGCGCGAAGGAGACGAGTCGGAAGTAGTTGGCATAGTGCTTAGATCCGACATGCTCAAGCATCTCGACGGAGACAAAAGCGTCAAAGGCGTTTTCCCATTCGGATGGGATGTCCCGATAATCGAGGAGGTGGACGTGGATTTTATCGGATAGACCGGCAGCAGCGATCCTCTCCTCAGCAAGCGTCTTCTGCTCGATGGAGAGGGTGAGAGTATCAACGGTGCATCCAAATGTGCCAGCCGCCTGTAGATGGGAAGGTAAGAGAAATGGATATCACAGAAGGGAATGAAAGGCAAGTTACTTACCTCGATGGCAAGCCCTCCCCATCCCGAACCGAATTCGAGAACGCGGTATCCCGGCTTGAGACGAGCCTGACGAAGGACATGGTGTATTTTTCTCCGTTGAGCGGCCTCGAGGTCACCAGGAAAGGGGCCGATTTCAAGGTCACCTCGGACTCCACCTTCGGACTCGTCCCAGAGGGCACATGAGTACATCATTTCGGATGAAAGGAAGGCTTTGAAGAGCTCGTTCGACTGATCGTACGATGCGATCACGTTGAGACGCGCGTTACTTTTTGTTTGGCCAAGGAAGGAGTTGTAAGCGCTGGAAAGTGTGGAGGTGATGCGCGTGTACGTAGATGACAGGGTGTCTTCCATTGTAGACTGGTTATCAAGCCATAGCTGACGGTGAATACGTTTCAATGACCCTCATTTCGTAGACTAAGAAAGAGGACTTACGTTCATGGCGGCTCTGAGGTCCGGGAGTTCGATCTCGCCTATCATATACGCTTCGCTGACTAAATCAGGTTAGCTTTCGATTGATTACAGATTGGCGGTTAGACGAGAGACATACAGCCAAGATCACCGGAGCTGAGGAAGGCAGAAAAGTTAGTGCTCGATGTCATCAGTTACGAAAAGCAAGACAACGTACAGTATAAGGCGTAGCCAAAAATTGTCGCTTTTCACTTTGATGTGGACGTGGTTACAATCTTTTTTGAGGGACCCATAGGTATGAGAGCCATCAGCGTCCTCTATGATTAGGTATCCCACAGAGATGGCACTCGTTAGTGCCGATAGAATAGACTGGCGAGCACAGGAAGCGAGCCATGTTCGGGGGGAACATAGGGCTAGGGCGCCTAGGGATGAAATAGCGCTCTTAGAGGAGAACCGGATGCAGGACTTGGAGGCCATTGAGAGAAGACGAGACCGCTGGATGATGGCATTTAGGACGAGGATGGTTGGTGCCTTTATAGGGTTCAGCGGATAAGAGAATCAGTTCAGTCTCGAAGGGTGCCTCGAGAATCGTAATCGTAGGTATTCTTGTCCATCCAGGGTCGACTCTATGCAATCGGATCTGAATCTTGAGTTCATTTAGAATGTCTGAGAAGACCGTGTCGTCTTTTCCACAGAGAAGCCCAAGACGGAGACCAGACCCGTAGAAAGCAGTTTAAACACCGGATACTTAGCTTATAGAATGGTATGCACGCGAACCTAAAGTCTGTCTTCAGCTCAAGCGAAGCTCGCCGAAACACTCACCAGACCTTCAACATGGCCAAACAGGGCCCCCGGTATATCCCCTTTGGTGATTTTCCGAACAGCGATGGAAAAGGACGCCGGTCGAGTTGCACATTGAACGCGATTGAGCCAAATGTAAAACACGGCGGACAGATGAAAACCGATTCCACAAGCGGCATCAGCTTTTTATACCTGTGACGCCTAGCGGGAGATGGCTTAGCGACCATTGAAATTTCGCGGTCTAATCCTGTGCTGTGTATGGATGCAGTCGTCCGTGGACCGATGGGTGCAGTGGGTGGGAAGACAGGCGAGGACAGGCGCTGCTCCGCCCTGTAGATCTCTTTCCCTTCTCTGTCCGTGGATCTATGGCGTTGCGCGAAAACATATCATCGAGATTATCTGAGATTACTCGAGGTCACTGGAAAAAGTATCAGTAGTGGTGTATTGCGTCCCTGCCTTTCCGCGGCAGCCCTCCGTACAACATGGTCCGAGGCTCATCAAGGCCTACCCGTCCCTTCCCAGTCGTTTCCGTCCGTGGCACGCGTGGTATTAGACCATTTGTATCTGAGTCTGATTTTCGTATCTATCTGACTAAGCCTTTGATACCTTTGCCACGGCAAAAGTAATGTCGGATACGAGTTCGAGCACATCCCATGGCGAATAGCTAATCACCGTGCATCTTCTACTCTCTCGGACTTGCGCTGCTGATCTTCTCCATTCCATTCCGTGGCGTAGCGGAGACTACACATGTATGATCTTTCTTCCGTACGGCTCTACGCACGCGTAGAAATTTATGACCAGTCCCTGTTGCGTGTCTTACGTTGCCAAGGATCAGCGCAACAGGTGACCAAGGCGCTCGGAGATCCACTGAATACACACGTAACAACCTCTCTGTGCATCAGTTCACGAAGAGGTATTCCATCCTCAAAACTTTTGTTCAATTTTTTTTGGGGGCCGTCGGGAGCGAACACGGTTGTAACGTAACCAAAGGAGAGTTTTGTAGTGTGCATAAAGAATGATGCGCGTGCGAACGTGGTCAAAAAGAGAGAGCAAATCTTACTCCGCATTATAGACGGAGACTGAAAAAAATCAGAATATGAGAGTCCATATACCTGATTCTACTCACCTAGTTGCGATTTGACCGTGGGAAGGCGTACGAAGTCACATTTTGAGGGTATGAACGTGTTCTTACCAACTTCGCGGGGGATGGCATCGTGGTCGGCAGCTCTTCGACTTGCCCCGTTGTCAGAGGATGTCGGTGTTTTCGGATGAGCGTTATTCTTGGCAAGAGGGAATGTTCGTGTGCTTGAGAAAAGAACTACCGTGAATTCCAGAACATAACCTTATACCGCTACGTACTCCGGCGGTAGGAAAGCTTGACGGTGTTCAAACGGGGGCTGGGCTTGTATTGATATCGTGCGGGCGGGAAACGGAAGAAGAGTCGAGAGATGTAGAGGAATAGTAGTACAACCTTCCAGCTACGTCACTTACAACCCAGTCAAGCCCCTCGAACACGTTAGCACCGGTCATTGCGCTGCATGGGAATATCTTCCAATGGTGAGATTTGATGCCGTTGAGATCAAGCGACTAGATGACAAAAGTACGGGGATCATAATTAGAATTAGAAATTTGGAGGAGAAATGGACAAGACACTTACGGCTATAATTTCGGAAATATTCAAAGCCCCGGGAAGATCCTGTTTATTCGCAAACACGAGGAGAGATGCGCCTGCTAGACGCTATACATTACGGTCAGCTCAGCGCCACATTACACTGAGAAACGCGACTTACATCCTCACTCAAGAGACCCCGTAGTTCCTCCTTACAATCCTGCATGCGCATTCGATCTGCAGAGTCGACGACCCACACCACGGCGTCTGTTTGCTCAAAATAGTTGCGCCAATATGGCCTCAGAGTCCGTTGGCCGCCGACATCCCATATATTTAGGGTATATGGTGAGGACGGCAGGGCAAGCGTCTTTATGTTGAAACCAAGCGTAGGCGACGTTGCCGACGTGTCTTCGTGCGATATATACTTCAATATGGTCGTTTTACCTGCATTATCGAGGCCACTAGTACATAACAGTCAGGTTCTGTATAAATGAATACAGGTGGATCGCTGAAGACGTACAGAAAGAGAATTCGCATTTCCTGCGCTTTGAGGCGATTTTTTCGGATGATAGTGAGTAACCCCATGGCGTCGAAGAACTTTACCGAGAGATATGCGCAGCGCAGGCGGTGAGTCGCGTGCGGATTTGGTCGTTGCAAGTCAAGAGACGATATGCTGACAAAGCCATTTCTCCTTGATCCGATTTCACAAAGTCTGACGCACTCGGCACCGATACTCACGTCGACCAAAAACCATGGCACCGAAAAATGCAAAGGGAAAGAAGGGCAAGAAGAACAACGACGACGATTTCTGGTGCATATATTTATAATATTCATATAACATACGGATACTGATATATCTTAGGGACAAGGCCGGCGAATCTGTGCCAGCCAATGACATCGTCAACCTCACTCTGAAGGACAATGACGACGACCAAGTCAAGAGCGGTGGCGGCGGATTTGCCGCGCTTGCAGTCGACAATGGCGCGGAAGAAGAAGAAGATTTCGGCGGGTTGATGGTCCGTTTCCTGCGCGTGATATCTTCATCATCTCACCACTGACATGCGTCCAACAGAGCGCCATCAAGGCTAGCAGCGGAAAGAACAAGAAGGACAAGAAGAAGGCTAAACAACAGCCCGTAGATCTTGACGATGCGGAGGAGAATGAAGAGGCAGAGGCCAAGAAACAGCCCGTTGAAATGACAGCGGAAGAACTGGCCGATGAAGAATGGGGTCCCGTCAAGGACAAAGGCAAGGGAAAGAAGGGAAAGAAGGACAAGGCTGCCAAAGGAAAGCCTACCGAGGATGAGGAACCAGAGGCCCAAGCAAAAGGTGAGTTACCTATGGATGGAGAAGTTTCTCATCTCTAACGTATTCTCTATTAGAGGAGACTCAGTCGACGACCGTTGAACCATCACCAATACCGGCTACGCCTACCGCTGAGGTCGATGAAGACGATGAAGAGGGCGGCGGCGTCAAAATTCTTTCCAAAAAAGAAAAAGAAAAGTTGAAGAAGGAGCGGGAAAAGGTTTGGTTCTTTCCTTCCCTCAATAATTTACGACACTGAGTGGATACTTGTAGGCGAAAAAGAAGGCTCAGGCAGCGGCCAAGAAGGAAGCCGCCGCGCCGAGCACGCCTGCGGCATTGTCCCCCGCCGAACCGACTCCCCAAACTCCTGCGGGTGACGATGAGGGTGATGGTGATGAAGGTGCTGCTACCGGCGCTGCATCGAAGAAGAAGAAGAAGAAGAAAGCCGCCAAAAAGGACGACGAGCCAGCCCCGGCCCCAGCCCCCACAAAGAAAAAAGCTGGCGGCATCAGTGCACTGAAAGCCATGATGGAGGAGAAGAAGAGGTTAGAGGAAGAAGCAAGGAAGGCGGCGGAGGCCGAAAGATTGAGGATCGAGGAAGAGGAACGCAAGGCGGCGGAAGAAGAGAAACGGAGGGAGGAGGAGAAACAGAGGCGGAAGGAGAAGGAGAGGGTAGGTGTTGATTCTCTCGTATGGCGAACTAGATCCTGATTTTTTTCCAGGCGAAGAGGGAGTTGGCCAAGAAAGAGGGTAGACTGCTCACGAAGAAACAAAAGGAGGAGCGGGCGATGGCCGAAATACGGAAAAAGGCATTGATTGCCTCTGGTGCTCAGATCGAGGGTTTGCAGCAACAGCAGGCTGGCGGTCCTGCGAAGAAGGTTGTCTATGGAAATAGAAAGAAGAACGTCAAGAAAGAGGTAACGGAGTCGAGACCTCGCACACCTGAACCTGAGGCAGAACCTGAACCGCCCAAAGAACAGGCGAAGGAAGAAGTCAATGGGAAGGGCGCTGCTAAGGATGACTGGGATGATAGCAGTGAAGGGGAGAACGAAGATACCAAGAAACCCGAGGGTGTCAAGGACGACTGGGACGCGTCGAGTGAGGAAGAGACAGAAAAATCCTTAGCTGCACCGGTCGGGCAAAAGAAAGCACAAACACCTTCGGCACAAAAAGGTAGCTGTTCATCTATTAAATCGCACAGAGTCATTAATATTTTTCTCAGTGTCTGCGCCAGGTACCGCAATACCAAAAGCTGCAGTCCCAGAGACTTCGACCTCTAAACCTGCCCCTCCACCCACCGCAAAATCAAAAGCTGCACCTGCTGAAGAATCTGAAGAGTCAGAAGAAGAAAGCGACTCTGAAGATGGCTCCGACTCCGACTCTGATTCCGACGACTCTGATTCTGAAGAAGAGTCGTCCTCTGACGAGGAACTTACCAATGTTCAGAAGATGGCTGCTCAGAGGAAAGCCGAAGCAGCTGAACGACGAGCTAAAGCCCATGAAGCTGCATTGGCGGCCCGCAATAAAGACGACCTACGAAGTCCAATTTGCTGTATTCTGGGACACGTCGATACCGGGAAGACTAAGCTACTTGACAAAATTCGACAGACTAACGTTCAAGAGGGCGAAGCCGGTGGAATCACGCAGCAAATTGGTGCAACGTATTTCCCAGTTGAGGCCATCAAGACCAAGACGGCTGTAATGAACAAAGTGCGGCGCGCCCGTGTTCTAATGTTCTATCATCTCATAATGTTCCTTCTAGGACGGAGCACAAGAGTACAAGATCCCGGGTCTTCTGGTTATAGACACACCAGGACACGAATCTTTTACAAATTTGCGGTCTCGTGGAAGTTCCCTGTGCAATATCGCTATTTTAGTCGTAGATATAATGGTATGGCTTTGTTCTCTTCCTCGGGCTTTTGGTATCTAAATTATTTCCCTTAGCACGGCCTCGAGGCTCAAACCCTCGAATCATTACGTCTATTAAGGGACCGTAAAACGCCCTTCATTGTTGCACTGAACAAGGTAAGTCACATGTCCGTGTTTCAAGGACCTGCGGTAATAATAGTTGCAGATTGACCGTATGTACGGCTGGGACGCCACTCCCGATGGCGCTTTCCGTGAGTCCTTAGCAAAGCAGACCCGTGCTGTCCAGCGGGAGTTCGAGGACAGGGTGGCCAAAACCATCGTGGCGTTTGCTGAGGAGGGCCTGAATGCGGTGCTTTATTACGATAACAAGAACTTTGCTCGGAATGTCTCGCTCGTTCCGACGTCTGCGATAACTGGGGAGGGTGTGCCGGATATGATCATGCTTTTGGTGAACCTGACCCAGCAGAGGATGAGCGATCGGTTGATGTACCTAAGCGAGTTGGAGTGTACGGTGTTGGAGGTGAAGGTTATTGAGGGTTTGGGTACGACGATTGATGTGGTGTTGTCGAACGGTATCCTGAGAGAAGGGGATAAGATTGTGGTTTGTGGGCTGAACGGGCCTATAGTCACCCAAGTGCGAGCCCTGCTGACTCCTCAACCCTTGAGAGAACTTCGGATCAAGGCCAGTTTATTTTTGCTTGATTTGGCATGGAACTGAGTTTTGTGGATTACAGTCTGCCTATGTGCATCACAAAGAAGTCAAGGCGGCCTTGGGAGTAAAGATCACGGCGCCGGATTTGGAGAAGGCGATCGCTGGTTCCCGGCTACTCGTGTGTGGGCCCGACGACGACGAGGATGATCTCCGAGACGAGGTCATGTCTGATTTGACATCATTGTTGAACAACATTGACAAGTCCGGTCGTGGCGTCTGTGTGCAATCATCGACGCTTGGTTCATTGGAGGCCCTTTTGGATTTCCTCAAGGTCAGCAAGATTCCGGTGTCTGGAATCAACATCGGACCTGTCCACAAGAAAGACGTCATGCGGTCCGCTACGATGTTGGAGAAAGCCCGAGAACTCGCATGTATCCTCTGTTTTGATGTCCCGGTTGATAAAGACGCTGAGCGAATGGCGGAGGAGATGGGTATTCGCCTTTTCAAAGGTGACCAATTTTCTTCCCTGACTTGTAGATGAAACTCATCGCGCGCACATTGTAGCCGATATTATATACCACCTGTTCGACAAATTCACTGCGTATAATGCTGAAATTCTAGAGGCCAAACGTCGGGATGCTGCGCCTCAGGCTGTATGGCCCTGCAGACTGAAGATTATTGCGGCGTTTTGTAAACGAGACCCCATTATTTTGGGAGTTGACATTCTGGATGGCACCCTCCGGGTAGGCACACCGCTTGCCGTGGTTAAAATCGATCCGGCGACGGGAAAGAAGGAGATAATTGATCTAGGCAAAATGTGCGTTATCCTTATTGCGTATCCCGTTGATGGGTGCTAATTTGTCGACACAGAACGTCGCTGGAAATAAATCACAAGTCACAAGAGGTACGTGTTGTTTCAGTAGTAAGATGGATCTCGGTTTTTCTGATCTGTCAAGCAGATTGTCAAGAAATCCCAAGCGGGTGGAGGGGTCGCGGTGAAGATTGAGCACGCGGTGTACCAGTCGGCAAAGATGTTTGGCCGACATTTCGATGAGAAGGATGAACTGCTGAGCCATATTTCCCGGCAGAGTATTGACGTGCTCAAGGTATGGAATTTCCAGTTAGTACTAGGCTAGGATGATCTCGGCTCATGTTCCGCGCTAGTCTTCCTTCAAGGCCGATGTCTCGAATGAGGAATGGCTGCTCATCAAGGCACTGAAACCTGTGAGTCTGTTTCCGTTCTTCTTCAGTAGCTTCCGAGCTAAGCCTAGCATGTAGCGCTTCAACATTCAGTAGATAGGTACAAGCGATACGGACCATGCGGGCGGGGCTACCGGATTGGGAATTTATCATACGTCAGCAGTTGTAAATACTCACAATTATATTCATCATTCTTTACTCCTCCCACGATGTCAACGCATTCCAAGGCATCCCTTGAAGATGTGCCACCAGCTGAAGTGCCCGTCGACCAGGACCAGTTGCAATTGGTGAAGATACGGGAATAGAGCCTTGGAGGGAGCCCGTGCAGTTGATGGGTCGCTTATCTTGGTAACGTTCAATTTCTAGTGGGTATACTGGAATGGCTGCGGGTATCCTCATTGGACATTTGTGGGTCCTTTAGGGCCCATAATACTCCTTTGAGGGTTGAGATAATACCGCTTGAACCTGATCAGCGCTCAGACCTGCGTAGGGAAGCCCCCAGTGTTTTAACCCATTTTTCTTTTCGCTCCGTCGAGGAGCTCTATGCAGGCGTACTGATACTCTTTTGTCCAGCAAAACCTGGGATATAAACAGGTAGATACTATGAGTTATTTTTAGTCACAGACATTTTAACCGTCTTTTCTTAGCAACTTCATCGAAGCTGGAATCTCGTCGAAAGCTTTGCGGCGAGTTTTTGTGCGTTGAACTTTATCGGAGGGGTTAGGTTAGTTTCTTATCTCGTCGTTCATGGGTGCATCACTTAAATTTCCCCAAAAGGTCTGGTCTGTTCTTGGGGCTTCTTGCAGGTGGTCCTGCTGCAGTATGGTAGGTGCCCTCTTTGGCTACGTCTTCTGTCAGCTAATGCCATTTCCAGGTCATCATATGTTATTACGATCGTGTTCATGCTTATCACGGCGGCGGTGTTGGCTGAGATCTGCTCCGCGTTGCCTCTCAGCGGTTCCATCTATATTTGGGCCGCGGAAAGTGCTGGCCCGAAGTATGCGAGGTTTTTCGGATTCATCGTTGCGTGGTGGTCGTGCACGGCGTGGATGACCTTTGCTGCTGGGAATTGCCAGGTACGTTGGAGTGCATAGCCCTCATTCTGTTTTTGTGGGCTTATGATATTGGCAGACTACGGCGAATTACATCGTGTCCCAACTGCAAGTCTGGGAAGTCGATTTTCCGGGTGGCGCTTCCAATGATAATGTCAAATGGCGCGCGTTCATCTGGGCGCTATCTGAGGCTATGCTGCTCGTAGCTATAGCTATCAACTACCTTCCGCCTAAGCTCTATTCGGCAGTGTTTCGATTCTCGACGGCACTGATGATGTTAGACTTTTTGCTCTGCGTCATCTGGCTTCCCATTGGTGTCTCCAAGACGTATGGCTTTAGGGATGCGAAGGAGGTGTTTACTATGACCTGTAAGCGCTCTGCATAGGATAGACGAGTCTGTTTGCTGAATGCGACAATACAGATAATGGGACTGGAGCACCCGCTGGATGGAATTGGATTTTGTCCTTGTAAGAGCGTTCTTCTTGTGCATGAAATGATCGCTTATCTGTATGGTGCAGCCTGTTTACAGCAGGGACCTTGACGGGATTTGACGCCTCCGGACACATTGCGGAAGAAACCAAGAACGCGAGTGTCGTGGCAGCCAAAGGCATCTTGACGAGTGCCGCTGCTACCAGTATCTTTGGGTTCGCAACCACCATCTTGTTCCTGTTTTGCACGCCAGACTTGGACACGCTGTTCGCCCTTGATGCACCCCAACCTTTCGTCCAGATATATGCTTTGGCGCTTGGTAGAGGTCCCAGCATTTTTATGACCATAATCGCGGTGCTTGGTTTGATTTTGGTTCGTGTCCATGTTTATGCTCAACGTCTGGCCTTATCTCATCTACTGCCCAGAACACCAGTATTGCCATTGTGGCGGCGTCGAGGCTCGTGTTTGCGGTCGCCCGAGACGGAGTTCTCCCTTTGTCAGGATGGATTGGAAAAGTAGATTATCAAGGGCAGCCAAAGAATGCGGTTACTGTGATGTTCGTGTTCGGGGCTGCGATTCTGTGCACAATCCTTCCTAGCCAAGTTGCTTTCACGTCGTTGGTGTCAGCGGGTGGAGTGCCCACGATTGCTGCGTACGGGTTGATCGCACTTTTGCGGTTGACTATGACTCCGAATCGTTTCCGGACGTCGCACTTCCTCTTAGGGAGGTTTGCGAAGCCGTTTTATGCGGCAGCGGCCTTGTTCAATGGGTTGATCTTTGCGGTATGGAGTTTGGTGGTTTGTTGATTTGGCGCTTTGCTGATGGATGGATAGGTCATGATCTCGCCTTTCTACTTCCCGACTACTGCTGAGACGTTCAATTTCGTGAGTAACGGCTTGTTTGGAGTTAGAATTTGTGCTGATGTGATGTCAAGGCGTGCGTGATCTTCGGTGCGGTTACGATCTTTGGTGTTCTTAGTTGGTATTTCACTCCGGAGGACAAGTGGCTTCGTAGGGAGCATGTCCTTCAGTCGTTGAAGGCTGCGGACGGTACTGCGACTCCGAGTACCGACAATTAAATCATTCACTTTCTTATGCTGCCATAGTGGCGTATTGTTCAAATTTCAGCCTATCGATACACGTACTTAGATACACATTTGTCTTTGCTTCATCAATATACGTTTGCGTTTTGTTGGTCGTTATGGAGAATGAGTGGTTTGATGAATAGATAGCACAACGGCATCGAGCTTACTAGTGCTGCCTGGATACGATCTGGCGTTTCACAGGTGCAATGTCTACCAACAATTGCCCTCTGGCTATTCTTGATGCGTCTTTTGAAACGAAACGTCGAGTTCTCGTCTACATTCTGGCGTCACTTGTGGCTTATTTCCTGGTTTCTGTTGTTCTCGTTGTCTTTATTGCATAGTGCAAAAAGCCATTGGTAAGGAGCGGGGCTTTGAGGGAAAGAAGGATACGCAGGAGTTGCCGGGGGTCGCGTCTTTGTGTCTGGTAGGGGAGGCTCATATGTCGTAGGAGAGCGAGGAAGATGGCGGGAGAGGCGTGATCTGGGAAGCGAGGTTTACCAGACGGCTACTAGCCAGAACACTGCCCGTTAGACCGAGAGAGCGGAGGCGTAGATGGCCTATATGGTCCTTCGCGGCGTCGTACTACAGGGAACGGCTCAGGCGGCTCAGGCAGCACTTTGGTGTTCTTCAAGCTATGCTTTGTACGGCTCGGTAGAAAATTCCAAAACACAGTTCCACCTTGATTCGTCGGGTGGGATTTATCTTGGGAATCGGCTTTCCAAAGATATTGATGGTCATAGATTTCTGCAGTTGGCCACCACTGTGTTCACCCCTACCATACGCATTCACAGAAAGAGAGGTGAAGCCTTGGACTTCCTCTTGGGAGCGCAGGAAAGACACGGCATACAGCAGGTTATACTACGTCCCTTCGAAATGCTAAAATTGCGCCAAGATGAAACATGCCTTTTCTTCCCTGCTGCTTGCCAGAGTCGGATTCTTTCCTCTAAGCATCAGCTTCAAGCTTGAAGCGGATGAGAAAATATGCTGGCATCACGGACTCGCAGGATGCCCACCAAAGGACAGAGAAGCACACCAAATCGAATTTTCAACAAAGAAGGACGGTAATACATCATCACGCCACGTACGATCAAGAGAGGTCAGGAACCTCCCAATCAATCCAGTTCGAATTCACAAACCCAAGGCCATTCGCCCCATCCGTCTTGATGATACTTGTATTCGCATTCTGATCCTTCAAGAACCTATTAACGAACGCGTCCAAATCCGGCTGCTCCTGGCTGGGGAACGCACAATGCGCATGGTTCCCCACCTGCGAAACACCCATGAAATCGCCCACACCAAGTCCCTGCCAAACCAAGTTCGCCGTCTTCTGACAACCCCAAACCGACTCGGGACCCAACCAATCAATCCCAGTGTTATCGATGATGAGAAGCGGACGAGGAGCAATGAGTGCCGAAAGCATATGATGATCGAAAGGCGAAGGGTCGACGCCAGATTGAGCAAAAGTGTTGAATGCAGTGGAGAACCAAACGTTCTCCTGAACGATCTCGCTAGCCGTTTGTGTGACGATCCCATTAGCCAACATCGAATCGGAAATTCTCCAACATCCTGCACCACCACTCCCCGATTCCTGAGGGATTGTCAACGCAATCCTCGGCTCGAAAGCCCCGGCAACAAGAGCACCCTTCCCGTTCCTCGAACAACCCGTAACACCAACCCTCTCAAGGTTGATGTTCGTATCGACCTGTTCCAATGCATCCATAATCCTCGCAACACCCCAAGCCCAAGCCATCAAGGCCCCAGCCGAATGATTTGATCCATAAAGCGTAAAGAACTTGCCCTGTCCACGCGACTGTAGATCATTCTGTGCTGCGATATCGTCGTTGTTGAACGTAAGAACCGCCACACCCGAAGGTTGAGGAAGGCTAAGCCCTCCGAAAGCGATGAGAGCGGGGAAAGGTCCGGAGCCAGAAGGTATCTGAATCCCGACGGTGAAAGAGATCGATTTTCCGGCGTGGGAAACCTGGACGGTGAGAGTATTTCCGGAGAGGGTGCCGACGACGGATTCGGGACGAGGTGGGAGTTGACCGAGTTCGAAACGCTGGAAAAGGGCGCTGATCTCTGCTTGACGACAGGTGAATTCGGCGGCGGTGGTTACGGCGGTTCCGTTGAGGAAGGTGAAGGGGTCGGGGAGCATGCTGTCGGATGTGAGAGAGACATTCGACGGGAGGTTACCGCCTGTAAGAAAATGAATAAGTCTACAGAGTAATAAGGAGATAAATAAGTGAAAACTTACATTGCGCGAACGCAGACGCGGCAAAGAGAAGAGAGGCGACAAAAGAGGTTTTGATAGTCATCAAAGTGATGCAGTCCAACAAGGGAAGCGTCGATGCTCTCGACCATGACCACAGAATGCTTTTTATACCTGCTAGCGATGTTAAAGCTTCCTATGTATTTCCGTAGACGGGCTCGAGGAAAGAAAAGAAGCCTTGGACTCGAGAAGGATGCCCCAAGACCGAAATCGATGCGACAAAGTTAAGTTGCATGGGGTCTCGAGTCGCTTGGGATGACAGCAAAGATCCATACAAACGCGCAAAAATAGATGGGAAAAACAAACGAGAATGATCACGAGAGCTGGGGCGGGCGGGCCGCGGGGTGCCGCAACATATCGGACGAGGTCTCTCGAGCTGTCTTTGCTCACATTGAGCTCCCGAAGTTAACGCGCAATTGATGCTTAACCGGCTCACCCCACCCAATCAGAACAGTGAATCCGATGTCAAGGCTTGTTTCTCCCGTGTTCTCCACCTCGAGACGTATAAAAGCTGTCGAAAATGAGGATATATGCGGCATCGATTGGTCGGACACGTACCAACAGTGAAGGAAACATAAAACAAACGATGTGAAGACTCGTCCTGTCCAAAATCGTAACCGGGAGACTAAAGTGGACATCACTCTGCCTTCTCCCTACAACACCACACCTACAACACATCGAGGCACCTCCGTTATTCCAAGCCGCCAAGAGCTCAGATGCAAGGACTTTGTCGAATTGTCTTTAATGCCTAGCTCAGAATATCGACCAGAGGATGCAAGGACCCGGTTGCTAGGTTCTCGCTAGTGAAGTGAAGAGGATGCGGTCGCCGGTGAGCGCGCATGGTGATGTTCTGATTTGTCCTTGCAATCCTGAATACATTGTCTGAAACGTCTGTTGAATCCGTGACGGAGACAGGGTCGACGTGTACTCGGTGTAGATGTAGAGTTTTTAGCAGTTCTGTAACATTGCACCTTTTGGGCTTGTGGTAGTATAGGGAAGAAAGGCGCCGCAAGATGTGTCAGCACGAACGGCTTGATCATGGACCTCCACTACCGTCGCACTATTGTCCCATATCGGCCTTGCAATCAGCGGTTTCTCAAGGGCTCGTGTGATGGATGAATGCCCCTGCGAGTCGGAGCCTTGGCGCTGGAATGACACAGCGGGCGGCCACTCTAGGGCTCCTTATATACGCGTCGAGGTACAGCTTACTCGACTTTGAAATGGGCGACGGGCGAGAGAAGGTATGTTCCGTTGCATTCTACGTCGAATTGTCCATTCATTCGCGACCCAGATGACCAAAGTGACCCCACATCTGGCTGGGTACATCCTCGTACCTGCCTCCCTGAATTTCATCAGCCCACTAGCACTGTGCCAAAAGTTCCAATGCGATGCTACCGTGCGCTTTGATATTGGCCTACACGTCGACATGAAGGTCCAACCACCACCCATCCAGCGTATCCCGCCTGAACTGCTCATGGAAATCTTCTTATGGGCCAGGGCAGAATACGACTCCCTCGATCTAGCTGACTCACACAATCTACCGTGGACACTCAGTCAGGTCTGTAGCTCCTGGCGAGCGACGGCCTTGTCGTTGCCCGAAATCTGGACAGACTTTACCCTCAGCCCTTCCCGTCTCATTTGGAAGCGCCATCCCATCTCGCTTCTCACCGCCGTCGCCACTCGCTGTCGGCATGCCCTCAGTTTTACGTGGAGAGACCTGGCTATTGACGGAGGTTCAGACGGGGATCACCTTCTCAAGGCATTATTCCAGGTCCTGATAGCCTATTCCGATTCATGGAAGGCCGTCCAGCTGGAGTTGCCGTACCAGCTTATACCTATGCTCGCTCAACTTCATGGGCGTCTGTCGTCCTTGACGGACCTTCATTTTTCATGCTACTCTTCCAGCGTGGATACCATAGAAGGCTTTGAGATTGCTCCACGTTTAACCAACGTGAAGATTCGTGGCCTGGGTCCATATACTCGATTCTCTTTTCCATGGAAAAACCTCCTCCATTATTGTGATCACCGCATTCCAGAAGGTAGAGCCTTTGATTTAGACATACTCAACAAAGCGCCACATCTTGAGGCGTTCGACAGTAACGTCCGCCAGCAAATCCTTTCCGTGCCCACTCCTGTATTCCATGACAGGTTGTCGCGTCTCAATGTCCGCGATAACAGTTTCCTTGACAGCCTGACACTTCCTTCACTGAAGGAGATCACCCTGCGACCCTATATCGTGGACGAGACGCGCATGGATGCTATTCTCCCTTCCCTCCTTGGGCTGATCTTGCGCTCCAAGTGTTCCTTGCATCACCTGTCGGTGTATGACGCAGCCCCGGACTCGGACCTGGTACATATCCTGGAAATGTCGCCGGATCTCGAGTCTCTTAGCCTGAACATTCCTCGGTGTCGGGATCCATCCAGCACCCACTTAAAGTCCCTGATGAGCCGTCTGCAGGGTGCGTTGGTGAGTCGGTTGGGGACGTTGGCGATTAATCGCTATGATCGGGATACGAGTGAAGCGATGGTATTTTTGGATGAGGTTTTCGTGGAGATGATTGCAAGGAGGCATGCGAAGAGGTCGTTGCGCACGGTCAGGTTCGATGTCTGGGTTCCCGAGGCCGGGTCATACAAATGTCCGCTATCTGAGGGGAGCGTTAGGAGACTGAAGGAATTTCAGGAGGAGGGATTAGAGCTCTGTGTTCGGGCAAATGATTTTGGGACGTCGAAGAGGTACGTGTAGGTACGTGGGTCTTATTATTCTCTGATTGGTTCGGTTGGCTGACATTGCTCTAGTAAAATATTAATCTTGGCTCCCGCGAGTCTTTACTTGGAATTAAATGGTAAAGAACTTGATTCTTAACAAAAGGAAGGTTGAGACTTCCTTTCCATCCATTTAAGCGAGAAGTGACGGAGAGTTTTTGAGTGCGGCTTTCACAAACACGAGGCGCGTTCCTGAGAAAGTGAGCGCTGTCACACCTCAAACATCTCACGTCCCACCTTCTCGTCAACAATTATGCTATCCAGAAATAGGCTCAGATCATAACGTGTGACAAATTAAAAACTATAAGTTAGTGCCGTTGATTATCTGACCCAACAAAATCGTCATGCTTGGTCTGCAAGGAATCGCTCTAGTCACAGGCGCTGGTTCGCATCTCGCTCGCTCGTGCATTACCTTGACTCTCTACTGATGTTTCTCTCCAGCTCGAGGTATCGGACGAGCGACTGCCATTGCATTTGCGCGCGCAGGAGTGGCCGGCGTACACCTCACCGACGTGCGTAGCACACTCCTCGAGGATACAGCCAAGGACGCCATTAGTGCTGCCACGAATCCGAACTTCCGTGTCTTCACGTCTGTGGTAGACGCCACAAAAGAAGACCAAGTAGTCCAGATGGTCAACGACACTGTCAAGACCTTCGGGAGGGTGGATTACGCTGCAAATATTGCTGGGGTAGGTCGAGAACGGTCCATTCTATCTGGTCACGGTGTTGACTATCTATAGGTCGTGGACATTTCGTCAGTGACTACTGATGTGACGATGGCAGAGTACGATCGTGTCAATAATATCAACGCGCGTGGTGTGTTCATGTGCATGAGGGAGGAACTTCGGGCGATGCGCAAGCAAGACCCTGTTGTTCATATCCCTGGACGCCCCGCCATCCGAGGGGCGATCACGAACCTCGGGAGCGCAGCTGGGCAATTGGCTGCTCCGGGGATGAACAGCTATACCGCTTCGAAGCATGCAGTTGTTGGAATGACGAAGGCTGCTGGTACGTGATCTAGGATTCGAGGATTGTTGGGGTATGCTGATTATCAACTTTCAGCTTTGAACCATGCTCTGGATGCTATTCGAGTGAACGTCGTGTGTCCTGGGTTTGTTGGTACGGAGATGCTGGGGGATGTGTGGGATGTGGATCAGAGTGAGGGTGTTCGTGAGACTATTCCGATGAAGGTGCTTGCTTATTATTATACCTGCTATATATTTGCCTCACCAGACATTGTTTATAGCGGATGGGTCACCCGGAAGAGATTGCAGACCATGTGCTGTTTTCAGTGAGTCAGCTGTCTAGTTATATGACTGGGCACTCGTGGATAGTAGATGGAGGCTATGGTGTTGTTTGATTGTACTTCCTTCTGTATGATATATGTGTGTACTGTACTATTTCAACCATAAGTTCACCTAATGCCTAACAGCGGATTCTGAACTGAACTTATTTCATATGTCCTAACACCTAACAGAGGGGTCTGAACGACATCTGTGCAAATGAAATAGGACTAATATTTGCCTCTTAAATCTAATTTTTTGTGCATAACTAAGATAATAGTAGTGGTCAAAGTGGCGGTTGATTTATGCGTGTAGGCCAAACCGGACCTAACTAAGACCTAAACAAAGATAAATATGACCTAATTATTGTCAAACACCTAAATATAGAAATTCTGTCTCACACCATTTAATTTTTTCATTGCCCTCTTTGACCTGCATCATTTTTGCCTAGATGACCGATGATGAACCACCAACTGAACCGCTCCCAGCTCAAAGTGATCCACCAAAGTGCCGAGGATGGAAGCCAGGGACCAAGAACACCCCAGGCACTGGAAAGGGTTTAAATGGCAAGCGTCCTGTTGGACGACCATGAAAAGTGCCCAAAGCAACAGGTAGGTTCCACATATATTCCTAGTTAGCTAGAGCTCTCAGCTACTGTTCTATATTTTTAAATGAAACTAATAATTCTTCCAGATGTGAGTTCTACATTGAGCAAGAGTGTCCTGACACCAAGTCAGATATGTTCTCAATTCAATGTGTTCAAATCTGTCATGGAATGTTGTACTACTGCACAACTATTTAATCATGAGGCCACTCCAATACCAATTGAAGAAGAATCTCAACAGTCTGCTCCTGCAATCTCTGACATGTCAATGCATGCACCTAAAACAAAATCAAGGATTCCAACATGGGGAGGAATGAAACATCTCTGGCATGGTAAAGGTGAGCAGCGCCAATAAGGATCTGATGACAGATACTTATGCTTGTATTGTGCCAGATCTTGTTGCTTCTTCTATTGCGAAGATTTCAAGGAAAATTTTATCCACCAACTCATTGCAAAGCTCGAGGCAAAGCAAAAGTCATAAGTGTCTTTAGCTTCCACTGTACTTGGCATTGATCTGAGGTGCTATAGGCTCTTCCTCACCTAATTCACATGGTGTCCTTTCCCAAATGGCAACATTCACATCAGAGACAAACAAGCCAGTACAGTCTGAGTCGCTGTTAGGGATGTGCCAAATAGACAAGATAATCGCACGAGTGGAGGTCTGCGGAGTGCATGGGCCTTGGCGAAGCTATTAGCAACGTCACCCTTGAGCCAAAGCCCTAAGATTGGATTGCGGAGTGGAGTCCATGGAGAGCAAAGGTTTGGATAGAAGATAGTCCAATGGAGCGGAGGCCATGGACTTTAAAAGAGATAGATTAGACTTGGAGTCAGTGAGAGATTTGGCTAAACCAAGTTGATATTCGAACTGAGTAACTACAAGTAATTCTACAATATTTATATGAGTAGATAAATCTGAGTCAGAGTCCAATGGACTCCGGTGGAGGTCTGTTTGCTACCAAATTTGGGTTCTAGAATTAATATGTGAAATAGTAAAATAAAATGATAAATGAAATATCAAATGAGGTAGAGTAATGGTAAGTGGCCGGAGGCCACGGAGTCCGATGGTGAAGGATGGAGTTAGAATTGAAGTTGGGCTTGGTGTGAAACGGAGGCCGGCGGCATGCATGTAACAGTATCCCCCCCTTAGCGTTCTTGCCCTCAAGAGTGCTGATCCCGATGGCCGATCAATACCGTATGTCTGGCAGAATTTTCGAGCATGGGAATTTTGTCACTTAACCTCGTACCATTACCATCTCCCTACTTTTCAAAATTTCCTCGTCCTCACTGTTGATTATGTCGCAATCCATCAAGTACTGCCTCTCCATCACCCCTGACCCCAGAGGATATTTTGCTGGAGGAGATTGAGTCTTGGGCTACCGTGGAGGAGAACTATGTGGAGGCCATAGCAAAACATGCAGCTTGGAAGGAGGCAGGGGCAGCGGCGGAGCGGGAAGAAATTTTGAGGTTGGCTCGAGAGGCACGGGCTGCGAAGGCTGAGGCGATGAGGCAGAAAGCTGAGGAGAAGAGGAAGGCAGAGGAGAAAAGGCAGGAGGAGGAACAGCTTCGCTTGTTGAAGGAAAAGCAGGAGGCCAAGGAAAAACAGAGGTTGGCAGAATTGAAGGCGAAGGCGGCGAAGCAACAGCAGGAATTGCAGAGGAAGAAAAAGAAGGAGGAGAAGGAGGCCGCAAAGAAGTTGCAAAAACAGCAGAAGGTGGAGAAGGCTGTGGCATCCGGTAAAGGAAAAGGCGCTGAGAAGGCTGCGGAAGCGGCATTGGTTGAAGAAGAGAAGGGGTCGGATGTGGATACTGAGGAGGAGGTGATGGAGTCGTCCAAGAGGGAGGCTCTAAAAAAATTGCAGGATGTCCGGAAGGGAAAACGGAAGGCTACGGAGCCTGCGGGTTCTGCTGGGGAGAAGAACAAGAAGAGGAAGCAGACTACTAAGTCTGCTAGCTTGGTGGAGGAGAGCGATGGGGAGGGTATGCAAGGACCCAGCAAGAGGGCGAAGGTGGAGGCTTCGGGGTCCGCGGAGGGTGAAGAGGAGATGTTGGGTAACAGTAAGTGCATTCCTCTGATGGCACTGTAAAGTACTGACTTCGTATCAGAGAGGTGTATGCGCTGTCATCAGGATTCGGCTCGTTGTTTCGCATGCCCAGCCACAGACGTACTTGTTCGTGTTGCAAGACTAAGAAGGCCACCTGTTCTTTCAATAAAGGGAATTTGTCTACACTCGCTGTCAGCTCCGAAGAAGTTTCGGAATTGCTCGTGAAACTGGTAAACACGGTTGAGACTCTGGCGAACAAGGTGGACAACTTGACTGGACAACTTGTCAACCTCCAGAGCCGCATGGATGATTTAGTTGATGACTTCCAGTTGGAGGAGATCAATTCTCTGGAGGAGCTTATTTCTGACATGGAGGAGTGGCAAGCGTCTTGCGCGGAGTTGAAGGATTTGGAGGGGGTGAATTCTGAAGCACTCCGGAGAGTGATGCAATGGTGTTTGGATAAAGATATGGTGCAGTTGAGGGTGAAGGGGCCGGCAGAGCCTGAACAGATGAATGTGGATGATCCATATGAGGTTGCCAATCACAAATTTTGGTATGGCCTCGGGGGTCTGAAGAAGATGGCAGAGATGAAGTTGAAGAGGGACTTGTTCCAGGCCATGAGGAACAAGTTCTACAAGTTGAATGGCCGCCAGTCCGAATGGCAGTTCTGAAAGGACTACCTTCGGAAACATAAGTGTGACAATTTCATGGTAGAGGACTCGGATCCAGAGGAGAAGGTCTTGGATGGCAAGGTCCGGAAGCCATGGAAGCTGTACAGCAAGGACTTGGGCATCCTGGCATTGGATGGCCTCTTCGTATTGGATGGGGATCCCGCAGGGGCAACCACAAGTGAGGGGGATGAAGATGAGAGTGGTGAAAGTGAGGAAGAGTTGGAGTCTGCGGAGGATGACAGGAATGTACCGGCGGGGGGCACTGAGGATGTTGAGATGAGAGAAGTCACAGATGTTGTGGGTTTCTTGGATGCCTAGCTCCTTCCTTCGGTCGCTGTTCTTCTTGGACAATTTCTTTTTTGTGTAATTTTTTGTATGTTTTGTATTTGTATTTTGAATGCATTCAGGGCCTGTGGGGTCCTGATTCTTGTTGACTTGTAACAAAAGTGAAAGGTGAGAAGAGAATTTGCAATAGAAAGCAAGAAATGAATATGAAATACAGCGTTCAGATTCCGCTGGAGGCCAGTCTCGATTAGGAAATTAATTTGCAATAGTTTTTGTAGATTCTATTTGAAATAGGATGGGTCAGAGCCGGCAGAGGCTGATCTTGTTACAGGTGAGGAGGTTAGATGGTGGATTTTCAGGTGGTGACTTTGGAGAGTGGTCCTGGTTTGTCTGGGTAGCGGCGGTGAAAATCTTCAATGAAATCATCGGTGGAGAATTTGGTGGCCGGTAACCAAGCAAATTCCTTGTCAGTACCTTCATAGCCTAACCATTGGATCCTGTAGAGGAGAGGACACCGGAATTGGCAGTCAATCTTGGAGTCTAGGATCTGAGCTATTTCGTATTGCTCTTTACCATCGACTTCTACCGGAGGCAGCGGAGGTTGAGTGCGATTAGGGATGGTGTTTTCTTCTACTGGTTCGAGTTGTGACACATGGAAGACAGGATGAATGGCACAGAGGTCCGACGGAAGTTTGAGCGTGAAGGAATGGGAGCCTGGTTGGGATATGATTTCGAATGGGCCAAGGAATTTCTCTGCAAATTTCGCAGTAGGATGAGTAGTCTTGATATGCTTGGAGCTAAGGAAGACTTTGTCACCTACTTTGAATGGAGGAGCCGGATTCCGATGCTTGTCTGCTTGAATTTTGTAGCGAGACTGCGCCTGGGTGATTTTGTCATGTAGGAATTGGTGTAGTTCATCTAGATTGACTACAAAGTTGTGGGCCCAAGCGGAGGCGATATCACATTCAGGGTGAACAGTGATATTAGGATGGTAGCCTTTGTTGGCGAAGAATGGAGAGATTCTGGTGGAGGCGTTCAGGGCATTGTTGTATGCAAATTCTGTGATGGGTAGTAGTAAATCCCAGTTGTCCTGTTGATAAGAACAATAGATGCGGATATACTGTTCCAAGGTTTGGTTTGCACATTCCGTTTGTCCGTCGGCCTCCAGATGATATCCGGAAGTGAAGTGGAGTTCCATGTCAAGGGCTTTAGCAAGGGTGCATGTGAATTGGGAGACAAACTCGGAGCCGCGGTCAGAAGTGATGTGGTTAGGGACACCATGCTTAGAAAAAACATGAATGATGAATAACCGGGTGAGTTCTTCGGAATTAATGGTGTCATGTGTAGGGATAAAGATGGCTTGCTTGCTTGCACAGTCGATTACAACAAGGATAGCAGTGAATCCGTTGGAGTCCGGTAACTGTTCAATGAAATCCATTGAAATGGAATCCCATGGGTGTTCCAGAACTGGCAAGGGTTTAAGCCAACCATAAGGGCAATGTCTAGGTGTCTTGTTGCAACTGCAGACCATACAAGATTTGACGTAGTGGCGAACATATTCACGCATCTGTGGCCAGGTGTAGCTCCATCGGACTAATTCCAAGGTCCGATTTTAGCTAAAATGACCTGCCAAGATGTGATCGTGATTATTCTGTAGGACATGGAGATGGAGATCCTCGGAGTCCGGGACATAGATGCAATTATCAAGATGGAGGATGTCTGATTCATCTATGGACCACCAAGAGGGAGAAGTGGGAGTGGAGGATTTGGCCTGTTGGAAACCTTTGGAGGCCATGGAGTTGGATAGTTGTGCTTGCTTGATGTCTGAATGGAGCTTGTCAATGTCCATTATAGCACTAGCGCAGAGGGTAGGGCCTTCAAGAAAAGTAGCACAGAGGGAAGTGGAGAGTTGTTCCTGAGTGAATACAGGATGGAAATTGTGAGGATTGACTGCTGCATATTGACTATCCCCCTCTTTTGGATAGACGTCCCATCGTCTAGTGAGTGCGTCCAGTTTACCTCCAAGTTTCCCCAGTCAGAACCAGATTACTAGGTTGAACTGGGAGAGGTATTCGGACCACTGGACTTGCCATCAGGTAAGAATCTTGGTGGTGGAAAAATATTCAAGATTCTTGTGGTCTGTAACGACATTGATCAGGTCTGCGGAGCCTTCGAGGTAATGGCGCCAGTATTTAAAGGCTTCAAAGATAGCTAGAAGCTCTTTATCATAGGTTTTGTAGTTGAGTTTGGCATTGTGAAGGCTCTGGGATAGGAATGCAATGGGGTGGATTTTGCCGTCTTCAAGGTAGATGGAGAGGATAGCAGCAATAGTGTAGTCAGAGGCGTCGGTCTCCACAACCAATTGACGGTCAGGGACCCAATGGGTAAGGATAGGAGCATGAGTGAAAGCTTGCTTTAGTTCATTGAAAGCAGCCATACACTTGTCATCGAATTTCCATGGAGTTCCTTTGCATGTGAGGCGGGTTAGAGGAATAATGATGTTGCTGTATTCATGGATAAAACAGCAGTAGAAATTGGTGAAGCCAAGGAAGGATTGAATATCCTTAACTTTCCGTGGAACTGGCCAGTCTAAAATGGCTTTGACCTTGTCTTTGGACATGCGGAGGCCCTGCGGTGATAGAATGTAGCCTAGATATTCCACGGAGTCCCAGTGAAACTCGCGTTTGGATCCTTCGCAGTAGAGCCCGTTTGCTCTTAGTCTGTGTAAGACTTCACGTATGTGTTCCTGGTGCTCTGCGGGGTTGTTGGAATAAATCAGGATGTCGTCAAGGTATACAACTACGGAAACATCAAGCATGTCAGCGAAAATATCGTTCACGAAGCATTGGTGAGTCCAAAAGGCATGACATGCCATTCAAAGGAGCCGTACCGGGTCTGGAAGGCTGTTTTCCATTCATCACCTTTGGCAATATGTACAAGATGATAAGCATGTTGAAGATCAAGTTTGGTGTAGATGCAGGCAGAGTGCATGGAGTCAAGGAGGTCAGAAATGAGTGGAAGGGGGTAACAATCTTTCTTGGACATCTTGTTTAAGCCATGGAAATCGACACAAAGACGGAGTTCACTGGTCTTTTTCTTGACAAAAAGCACTGGAGCTCCATGGGGAGAACGTGAGGGTGTGATGAATCCGCTATGGAGATTATCATCAATAAACTTACGTAAAGCCTTGAGCTCGGACTCTGAGAGGGAGTAAATTGGGCCAAGCAGAGGAGACGTTCCTTCCTCAATATTGATCTTGAGGTCATACGGTCTATGCTCAGGGAGTTTCTCGGAGAGTGAGTCACTGAATACATCAGCAAAGTCATGATATTCTGCTGGTACATCCGTCATATCCAGCTGGGCCACGGAGCCAGCCATGCCACTAATGCTAGGTGCAGAAGGTTGGAGTGTATATTGTTGAGCTCCATCTTCAGCACATGCTCGAACGAAAGCGGCTGCGGAGATGATGGATATCTTGGGGGTAGCCATTGCAGAAAAGGAAGGAATGGTAGGGTAGGAATAGATGGGCTCATATGGTGGCAGAGTCCGTGTATTTGGAGTTGACGAAACAATGGCTAGAACCAGAGTCAACCAAGGCAAGAAAACAAAGGATGATAATGATTGGAGAGCTGTCAGACTCTGTGCCGGAGCCGACTTCAGAAGAGAGTGATATAGTAAGGGAATGGTTGGAAAGAGTGGCGGCGTTGAGGGTGACAACCTCCAATGTGCGATTACAGTCAATGCAACCCTGATCTCGCACAGAGGATACAGGGCTGCTCTCTAGTTTTCCGGTTCCATCAGGGCCGGATCTTCAGAGGCAGGGGCAGGTTCTTCAACTTCCGCAGCATGGCCTTTAGTAGAGGTCGTGGCCTTGCGTTTGTTGCAATCCTCGGTCTTGTGCTTACCTCCACAGAACATACAGAGATTGTTCTTCCGGCAGCGGTCCTTTTCTTCTTGAGTAAGATGGCCGTCTTTGCCTAGTTTATCAGCATAGGGCTTTGGATTGGAAGCGGATCCTGAGGAGTTGGAATCAGAAGCGAAACAATGGCTAGAACCGGAGTCAACCAAGGCAAGAAAACAAAGGATGATAATGATTGGAGAGCCGTTGGACTCTGTGCCAGAGCCAACTTCAGAAGAGAGTGATACAGTGAGTGAATGATTAGAAAGAGTGGCGGCGTTGAGGGTGACAACCTCCAATGTGCGATTACAGTCAATGCAACCCTGATCTCGCACAGAGGATACAGGGCTGCTCTCTAGTTTTCCGGTTCCATCAGGGCTGGATCTTCAGAGGCAGGTGCAGGTTCTTCAACTTCTGCAGCACGGCCTTTAGTAGAGGTCGTGGCCTTGCGTTTGTTGCAATCCTCAGTCTTGTGCTTACCTCCACAGAACATACAGAGATTGTTCTTTCGGCGGCGATCCTTTTCTTCTTGAGTAAGACGGCCATCTTTGCCTAGCTTATCAGCATAGGGCTTTGGGTTGGAAGCGGATCCCGAGGAATTGGAATTGGAAGACTTTGGAGCTGATCCAGAAGTCAAAGAACTGGGATTGGAGCTGGGACCCTTGGATTTAGGGTTGTTGGAGTATGAACCGGAGGACTTGTTTTCCTGGTTTTCACGGGATATTTCAGTCCTCCGGGTCCAATAGCGAGCGTCAAGTTCTTGGGCTAGGAAACGCATGTCGCGGAGATTGTTCGGCTTTCCGTGGTGAGCCATATCATCCTTGATGTGTGTACAAAGTCCACGGTAGAAAGCATGGCGAAGGGAATTGTCGCTGTAGCCAACTTGGGAGGCATATTGGTTGAACTGAACCATATACTTCATGATTCGGTCTCCATTACACATCCGGAGATGTTCAAGGGCATCTTCGGCATCTCTGATGGCATTGAAGGGACCAAAGTTGGTTCGGAGTTCCTCAAGGAACACAGCGTAGGAGTATTGCCATGCCAGTGGATTCCCATAGGGGTTGGATTGTTGTGCAGTGAAGCTAGAGTGATTGTAGGTCTCCCTACGCGATGGTTGTCCTCCGACGGAGGCCGATCTGAAAAGTTCCGGGTTTTCCTTTGATGTGGATGCTGCTATATCATCCATGGAGAATATCGGTGTTTTTTGTTTCGGGCCTTCGCCTGTTTCTGGAGGGTAAGTGTGTGTAGTTGTCATGATTAGAGAAAAATTCAACTCAAGGGGTTGAGTTCGAATATACTGTTAGGGACATGCCAAATAGTCAAAGATAACTCGCACGAGCGGAGGTCCGCGGAGTGCATGGGCTTTGGCGAAGCTATTAGCAACGTCACCCTTGAGCCAAAGCCCTGAGATTGGATTGCAGAATGGAGTCCGCGGAGAGCGAAGGTTTGGATAGAGAGTAAGGATGGTCCAATGGAGCGGAGGCCGTGGACTTGGAGAGCGATAGATTAGACTTGGAGTCAGAGAGAGATTTGGCTAAACCAAGTTGATATTTGAACTGAGTATCTACAAGTGATTCTACAGTGTATATAAGAGTAAGTAAATCCGAGTCGGAGTCCGATGGACTCCGGCGGAGGTCTGTTCGCTACCGGATTCGGGTTCTAGAATTAATATGTGAAATAGTGAAATGAAATGGTAAATGAAATATCAAATGGGCTTAGTAATGGTAAGCGGTCAGAGGCTGCGGGGTCCGATGTTGGTGTTAGGGTTGAAGTTGGAATGTGTAAAGCGGAGTCCGGCGGCATGCGCGTAACAGTTTGGGTGGAGGATGTCTGGTTCAAACCAGTCAAGGGCAGTACCAGAGAGAAAGGAAATGGCATAGTTGACTTTACTGGCATCTGCTACAAAAGCAGTGGGTCTGTCATTAAAGTTCAACTGGAGGGAGACAATGAAGGCTTTGAGTTTCCATGGGTCGGAGTCATCAAAAGTATCAGGTTCCTTGATCTTGGTGTGGATGTTGTTAGGTCAAGGGTTGTTCAACGAAGTGGAAACCCCGCGCAACAGATTCATGAATTCCTGCAAGACATCTTGCTTGTTTGGGGGGTTGTTGCCGGGTCCGCCCGGGCCTCTGGGACCGTTGGGACCTCCAGGACCACCGGGGCCGCTGGGGCCACCAGGTCCTCCTGGTCCATTAGGGCCTCCAGGTCCTCCGGGTTCGTTTGGACTGCCTGGTTGGGAGTCGTCATCTTCATCACCACAGTTGCATTGGTTAGTATAGTGTTGCCATGGCGCAGCTAAATATGGTGCACTGGCCGAGCCAAGCCACAATAAGCCTAGCCGAGCCGTAAATTCGGCTCATGGCGAAAAAGAGCTTGAAGCCAAGTTCAAGCCGGCACATGTGGCTTGCACTCGGCTTTGCCATGGCCGAATGCCAAATTAGGAGAACAGACGTGTCATGTCCTTTCCTTCGTCATTGTACCTCCATCTTCATCCATACAACCCGGAATCCCTTTTGTTACTCTATAGCCTCACAATACATATGTTTTCAGCCTATGCTCTACATGTGTGACCCTTCCATTCTGCTTGACTGCAGCCACAGCTGCCTGTTAAACCAACTCCAAGGCCTTGAGGATTGATGGCAAGTAAAATGGGCATGAATTTTACAGTGATGGTGTGCAACTTATCTACTGTACATGCGGTTGAGTTAATTTCCATATTTTAACCTCCTGTTTTCTTTGCAACCATCATTTCTGAGGACATGTATGATTGAGCTTTGCAAAGGTTGAGTTTCTTATGTTCATAATAATCAATATCACTATGCAACATTATTGCTTGTATTTGCTCTTGATGTCCTGCCGAATCAAACATATCAGAATGAGTTTTTCTAGTGCGAAAGAGGCACAATGAAAATGACTAAGCCAGAAGCAATAGAAGCACTTCTGATGTTGAAGTTTTCCATTTGGGGACTCAGGTTTACACATGGCATGGATGAGGAAGCACAGCTACAAGAACTGGAAGAGCTAATTGGCCATCAGACACCTGTTCCAGGGGATGTGCACACATTTATTAAGTCGCTAGAAGGTGAACTCGGATAGTATTGTCGTTTTGTAATCAATTTCCTTTTATGATGATGTGCCGTGGCCTGCACCTTTAGCCAACTGGGCCGAGCCATAGCTGCATCCAAATTTATGGCGAGGCTCAGCTCGGCTTATAAAATTTCCAAAGCCATTGTTAGCCGAGCCGCGCTGGGTTTCGCCGTGCCATGGCAACACTAGGTTAGTAGCATGAGTAGGGGTATCAGTTTCACTTCTGGAATTATCAGATTCCATGGTGGCCAGTTGCCCCCCATTGGATGTGGGTTGAGGTGCTGGGGTGTGTGGATCTGGATCCTCCCGATATCTGTCGAATATGCCGGTCCTCTGGCTGTGTGAGGGGTCGTCTGGTGGAGGAGTCCCGAAGGGACTGGGAGAATTGTAATGGTTGAATTGTCAGGCAGTGAAACTGGAGTGGCTGTAGGTTTCTCTATGAGATGGTTGTCCTCTGATGGAGGCCGATCCGAAAAGTTCCAGACTCCTTGGATGCAGATGCTGCTATATCATCCATGGAGAATATCGGCATTTTTCGTTTGTGGCCTTCAGCTGTTTCTGGGGGATAAGTATGGGTAGTTGTCATGATTGGAGAAAAATTCGACTCAAGGGGTTGAGTTCGAATATAATGTTAGGGACATGCCAAATAGACAAGATAATCACATGAGCGGAGGTCCATGGAGTACGTGGGCCTTGGCAAAGCTATTAGCAACGTCACCCTTGAGCTGAAGCCCTAAGATTGGATTGTGGAGTGGAGTCCGTGGAGAGCGAAGGTTTGGATAGAAGATAGTCCAATGGAGCGGAGGCCGTGGACTTGAAGAGAGATAGATTAGACTTGGAGTCGGTGAGAGATTTGGCTAAACCAAGTTGATATTCGAACTGAGTAACTACAAGTAATTCTACAATATTTATATGAGTAGATAAATCTGAGTCAGAGTCCAATGGACTCCGGTGGAGGTCTGTTCACTACTGAATTTGGGTTCTAGAATTAATATGTGAAATAGTAAAATAAAATGATAAATGAAATATCAAATGAGGTAGAGTAATGGTAAGCGGCCAGAGGCCACGGAGTCCGATGGTGAAGGATGGAGTTAAAATTGAAGTTGGGCTTGGTGTGAAGCAGAGGCCAGCGGCATGCACGTAACAGTCGCTGAACTTGATTCCTGATATGCTTTCCGAGCTCAGTAAAAGAGCAATTCATTTAATAATCACTCTTGTAGATGATTCATCATCTGCAAATGCTCAGACTGCTTGTGGAACAGTACTAAGCTCACATGTTGATCTTGAAGGTAAATCACTCATAATATTTGCCTAGAATCTATCTGATTTGGATTATCAGATACTTCAGGGCTTGACTCTGTTGATCTGTCACCAAACAATGTTGAAGATGACAAAGTCAACAATGCCTATGGATCAGACTCCAAAGGTGAGTTCCTGGATGATGAGTTTGATGACTGGAATGATGAAGAGAGATCCACTGATAGCAGTGTTGCATCAATACAGCTAATGATTAATCCTGCTCCCACTGTCTCTAATTCCACCACTCCACAAAAATTGAACCCAAAACACCAAGGCAGACCTGGGAAATCCCGGGCATCAATTCCAAAATGGCTTGAAGTTTACCACACTGATCTCCTCATAACTCTTGGACAAGAAATCAAGGGCAATGCCTCTTGCCATCCCACTGGCTATGAGCATGGATCTTTCTATGTTTATGGCAAAAGCCCCATGTTCACAACATGCCATGTATGTCAGCTACAGCCCCACATGTTCTATTTATCTGACTTCTTTGTATGGCTCCCTCATCTATTTGTCAACAAGATTCCTTGTCCTGAATGTCATGCGAAGAAAAGGTTCAAGAAGGGAGGAAATCCAGTCACTCTTCAGCTATATGGATGGGTCAAAAATCTATGGCTAATTATTGACATTGATCGGAATGTCTGGTTGACAGGCTGTCGCTATCATTGCGACCACCTGGAATGCAGGAAGACATACCAGAGCTGGTCGCCAGCTATTCTCAAAATTTTACTCAAATGGTTATCTGATGAATTCCTTTTCCACCTTACACATCACTGTGGTCTCACTGACCACTTCATTGCTTTTTTATGCTCCTCCTTTCAATGGGGTGTAGGTCCTTCACCCTTTACAAAAATGATACAACTATTTCATATATGGAAATACGAGCAATGCCATGTTCAGTATCTTGAAATGATTGCATCCCACACCTTGGCAAACACTGTAACATCAGGACTACTTGTCCCGTATAAGCCCTTTGGACTGTGGAATGACACTGAAGGATATGCAGGCTTTGTGCCATCACACAAGTACTTTACTAGCTTTTATAATATTCTTGTTGAAAGGCATGCACAGGAGATTGATCAACAAATGGCTATGTTGCCAGCTCAAATTCTCTGCATTGATCACAGTCATAAGGTCAGTAATCTCACCATGATTAGTATTAATATGGACTCATCAAATGACAGGTTCCAAAGCATCTTGGAAAGGTGAATGGTGTTCCTGTGTTTGGTACACTCCATATGGTAGTCAACAAGTTTGGCAAAGTTTGAGCAATGACGCTCACACCAACCAAAGCACATGATCAGTTCATGCCAGCTCTTGCAGAGATTTTGACATCTCTCAAGAAGTACTGGCATGGTGATGTGGAGCTGGTGTTTACAGATAATGTTCATGCTGACAAACCTGAGTTGGAGTGGGTTTTCCCTTGTTAACATATAATGTCTCTCCTGTGCCAATAACAATAAATCCTCTCGTCTTACCTGACAATTGGAGGGACCACATACATATTCTCTTGACCACATATCAAGTCAATAACTTCTTCAATACAATCATTGAAGATCTCATGCTTTTTTCACTGGATGTGACAATATTATTTCCTTTTGACATGGAATGGCTGGTGGATTAAAGTCTTGGAATTCAAGGTCATGTTGCCTTGATTCAAATCATTCACTCAAACCACATTTTCTTACTCCCAGTTAGTCTATTTCTTTGTATCATATCACATTTGATTAACTAGGCAACATAGTTATGATCTTATCTTGATCCTGAAGGATATCTACACCATTTACCTTCTGCTCTTCTTGTCTTTCTTCAATCTCATTGTCTCTTCAAAATTGGTATACATGTCCAGGCAGATTTGACCCACTTATTCCAGGACTGTGGCTTTTCATCTGATGTACACCCATTTGTTGGCACGCTTGAACTTGGAAAGTTGGCCAAGAAGCAAAATTTAGTGGAGCATGCAAATGTTAGTCTCTCTGATCTCATAGCCAAAGTCCTCTGACTTTCCCTATCCAAGGATGATGCAATACAAGTTAGTACTGCATGGGATAACCCAACATTAACACTGGAGCAGGAGGCATATGCTTCCCTCAATGTCTTTGCCATATCTTTGATTTATGATGCATTTTCACAACTGCCTATTGGCAGACCAGTCACAGATGCAACTGTGGGAGGAACAGTGATTAAGCTACTTTCGTGCAACAAGAGTTCCATGGTTGCATATGGTATTATTGCCCCAGGCTGGCCAGCAAAGTTCTCTGGGATCAACATCACAAAGACAAGAACAGTGGTCAATATAACTCGGGTCCTTGCATCGGGCTACCTGACATGTGCAGAACTCTCTTCCTCTCAAGAGAAGGTTTCGCTGTTTCTGCTGTCTTCATTTGGAGAGGCTTTCCCTTTCCAGCTTCTTTGCTGCACCCGGGACCTTCAAGTGTATGCTAGTAATGACATCAAAGAAGCATGCTCTGTGCGAAACTCAATGTCAAATTCCCCATGTTCCATCTCTCCCCCCCTGCTCCAGATTCATATACACCTGATGGTGATCCCATTGTCCATGAAAATCCATCTGATTATGCAGCGATGCATGTGGAAGGTAGTGCAGACAATGGAGAAGATTATGACCCCAAGACTGAGATCCCTGTTGATGAAGCAGAACAAGACTCGCAATGAGAAATGGCCCTTCTTGTGGAAGTACTCCTATTTATTCTTGGCAATGAAGAAGTCCACTCCCATATTCTTGGTGATATTTGGCATCTCATGGATATGTTCAAAATTTCAGTACATCACAGGCTTTAATGAGCATTTGGACAGGCTCTTCGGGATGCATTGCTCATCTATAATAGAGATGACAAGCTTAGCATGACAGAATCTCTTGCAAAGGGAGGAATTACTTATGAGCAGAAGATTCTATGGAACTCCGACTGGGCATGGAAACGTGTTAAGTGCTACATACCTCCACCTGAAATTCTCTTACCTTGAGTATCAGCTGTCTTCCAGAAGTATGGGCCACTATTGAATGCAACCACTGGACAATGATGCTGCTTGGGAGGTGGCAAGGTAAATATCAGAGAATGCCCAGTTGGGATATTACTCGGACCCACCTGGTATTACACTTAACTGGTCAATTGGCATTGATTCTGACAGATTGGCTCTATATGAGTGCTTGTGAGAGACAAATAATGTCGAGAGTGGTGTTTATCAGAATATTGCAAAGCAGTTTGGGTCCTACAATGCTTTCCCACAGTTTGCCATTAATCTGATTCATGATTACTGCTTCACGCATAATCTGCTTGTGAGTAATGGGAACAAAAAGTCTTCAACATGTCATCTAACCATTTTCAGGTCAGTGCAAAGAATTGCCTTCAGCATGTCGTTCATCGCTCGTATGATGTCTGGACCCGTAACCGCCTCACCTCATTGATTGACCAGCTAGAAAGCTTTTTCGAGTCTTCATCCAAGCTTTGCCATTTTGTTGCAGGCTGGGTTAACAGAAATGACTATGAGCCATCATCTGAATCATTTGGCATCCTTCTGCTCTCAGTACCAGTCCAAGAAAAACCCGGAATGTTGCCTTATCATAATGAATTTGCACTGAATACACATACACGTCATGGTCGCCTAGTGCTCGCACAAGGTACCCAGATTGCCATACTCTCTATACATACTCCAGAGGAGAGGGTGATCTTTTGTGCACTGGTCAAGTGGCCCAACATCAAGTTCTCCAAGCTAATGAAAACCAACTAGATAATGGTCACTCATCAGTGGATGGATTATGCTGATGGACAGAAGGTATTCTATAAGGTGCATCAGTGAAAATTGTGGTACAAAAAGTCACTCACTGCTGATCAGTTACCTGAACATCTCAAGAACTATTACAAGTCATAGTCTGAATATCGAAATGAGGATAATTCGGTCAAAATGAACAAAGCAATGCTTACACACCTTCAATCCTTACTACATGTATCCCCTGCTGCTTCAAAATCCCTTCCAAAGATTAGCACCAAGCCAAAGAAGGCCCTTAATAAGAAGATAGACCCAAAACAATGAATCATGGCTGGACCAACAGTGCCATATACTTCAGACCCTGATATCATGCAGTGGACTTTCAATGAACTGCTCCTAGACCATGGTGGGCAACATTTTGTAGCTGATTTGCAAGCCAATTATACATCAAAATCAGACCAAAAATCATGACCATATTTGACCACTCATTTTCTCCTTGCGATTTCCCCAAGAATTTCCAGTGTGGTTTTGCAAGATGTACTATCCTGGGATTCAAGTTTCTCTGCTGGAGTTAGCATATTTTCTGCCTGCTTATAGACAGATTTACTATTGTAAAGTTGCAAAGTCGACATAGACAGACTATCTAGGATGTCCAATGTTTATTATTTTCTTTGCCAAGTAGGCAGACTCAGTGTCTTAGAGGGTGCAACTAAGTTAAATTGAAGAGGAAAGGCAAGAGAAGCCTGAAGGTAATAATGCTATAAGTGCTAGTCTATATAACAGGAGGAAGGAACAACTTTCAGGCAGATCAGGCTGACAGAAACTAGAATGGAAGGGATTAATTGTGATTCTAAATCAGTAAAAATTTGATGAAGCTGCTCCAGAGCAGCTTTGCTGATTTGCTGATTTTTGGAAAAATCATGATTTTTCAGCTCAAGAAAATCAACAAAGAATCAGATCAAAATTGGGCACTTTGACCACTGCTAATGTATGTAAATCTGACTTCCTCCTGATTTTCCTGCTCTCAAAACTTAGTGTCATGCCAGTTATCCTCAAAATACTTAAGCAGATTCTGGTAAAGGACTGGGAGTATATGTTAGGGATATGCCAAATAGACAAAGATAACTCACATGAGTGGAAGTCCATAGAGTGCATGGGCTTTGGTGAAGCTATTAGCAATGTCACCCTTGAGCCAAAGCCCTGAAGTTGGATTGCAGAGCAAAGTCTGCAGAGAGTGAAGGTTGGATAGAGTTAGAGATAGTCCAATGGAGCAGAGGCCACAGACTTGAAGAGCAGTAGATTAGACTTGGAGTCAGAGAGAGATTTGGCTAAACCAAGTTGATATTCAAACTAGGTAGCAACAAGTAATCCTATGGTTTATATACTAGTAGGTATTCCAAGTCAGAGTCCATCGGACTCTGATGGAGAGTCTGTTTGCTACCAAATCCAGGTTCTAGATTTAGTATGTGAAATATGGGAATGAAATCAATAATGAAATATCAAATAGAGTGTACAGAAACAGCAGAGCAGAGCTCCGATGGAATCCAAAAAAATTGGATGTTGAAGAGACTTGTAAGAATCAAGCAATCAGGGATAAAACAGAGGTCCATGGAGTCTAAAGAAGTCTGAAGAATTTGGCTGGTGAGGTTGGTGTGAAGTGGAGGCTTCTGGCATACATGTAACAGTATAGTACTACATGTACTAAGGTTTTGTAATTCAGCTCACTAAAGCTTGGGCCATGCCAGCTGAACTGAACTGAACTGATAAGTCCTAACACCCAACATCAGTGTCTGAACTGACAACTCAATGAAATACTGTCATAATACCTAACAAAATCAAACAGTGGCTGAACTTATGGTTGAAAAACTTAAAATAGTATAGTAGTATGTGCTTGATTTCATCTCATTTAAAAATGACAACAGTATTTACTGGTAATATCTATCTGTGAAGTAGTTTTACAGCAAACAACAACTTAGTCTCTTGTAGACAGAAGACAATGATCAAAGAGAGAGACAGTCTGGTCCGTATGTACAGTTAACTATTTCAAAATGCATAAATTCAACTCTGCATACAAATTGGATGGGAGTGAGCTCAGGGAGCAGTGAATTTAGCTGGAAATGTATATCACATAATGCATAGCAATCTTAGGGTGGATGTGCTGCATATGCATTATGATGTCAGAATTTAGGTGGTCTGGAACTATTTTACACTGTAAGATTTGCTCTTAAGAAAACAATATATATGCAAATTTATAACAAACTAAATTGGGTTAACATTTATACTAAAATCATAATTACATGCACAAAAGTACTGCAGCTGCTCTGGTTCATGTTGAGGATTGTGGTTTCACAGCCACTAGGCCAACAGTTACATCACCTTTTGTTTTACATTATTTTGATTTTCATATTGATCACTACTGCTTCTTGGCTTTATACCACCACCACCTACATATCTGTCATGTCCTCTGTATCTGCTAATGTTTATTTCTAACAGTCCAATTCCAGATATAAATGGTAAGGTCACAGGATGTTACTTTGAAGTCACACAATGTGATATATGAAGATGCATATTCTCTATAATTCATACAGTTTGGGTGTCTCCCAATTGTATGCATTGTGAGATAGTTAATGGTACTTTACAATAGTATTGGTTGCTATTGCAATGCTAGTAGTGAATGTTACTGATAGTTGCTAGGTTTCCAATGTGTAGGAATGGTCACCATGACCATAGTATGGTGTATATGGATAGTAGCTATGAATATGGTCACCATCCCGTGAGCTATGGAATCTGTGGTCTAATGGTATGGATACAGCATGGAGATTACACTTTTATGAACCATTCTCTACAGGTATCTAACTGTATATGGCCATTCAAGGATAGCAATGGTAAAGCCTCTATATCTTGGTGCAAGAAGTAAGGACTAAGAATAGTGCACTTTGGAGGTTTAGGAAATACTGAAGAACCCATAGTAAATTCAAGTAATATTAGTGACTAAGTTTTGGCAGCTGTGCACCACAATTTGACCGATCTTTTGAGCTGTCACCACTTAGTATATGTTGTTTATTGACATGCAGCCTCTACAGACCCTTAATTATGTGGGCAAAGGTTGAGGAGATATGAGGATATGACATATTACCCACATTAGGTACATCTTTACTGATATGGATGGATTATATCATTCATCCCTGTACACAGCTGTATACATGATTGTGATGACTGTAAATGTACCCATCCATACTGTTGCAGCAGCTGACTGAGCATTGATGATACAGTTACAGAAACAACTATAGCCATAGCTAACTGCCTCTTCTACAGCTGTATCTGTGATGGTACAATGGCTATCCCTACCAATGTGTCCACCACTGTGAAGTGTAGCAATATCTTGTATGTCAAGTTCAATTAAAGACCTAGTGAGACATTATCAATAGTAAGGGTAGCAGTTGTATGAATGTCAGTGGTGTGCTGACAAGGATGTAGGCTATAAATGAAGACTATAGCAAAGACAAATTCTTCAATCTACAATCCCCAAGGCTGTGACACTCCCTGGCCTGACTGGTAAGAGTTCACACAGGAGAGAGATTTGGGTAGAAATAAGATGAGTCAGATACAGTCATTAGGAGTCATTCTTACTAAATATAACTCTGAGGCATATTTACTCACAGAGAGTCATCACAACTTAGACAGTTTTGAGATAGACCTATCTTTAGACCAGTCACACTTACTATTTCCTAAGGATGTCCACTGTTCCTGTATATACAGAATTGTACCTATACTGTCAGAAGTTTAATCCTCTCTGATATGGTACGATTGATGGTATGGCAGACACCTATATAACCTGTAGTGTAATACAGTTTATGACTATAAATACAGCATCTATTTTAGGCAAAGAAATTACTGGAACACAGCAAATGCCCATATGACTCAGCTCTGCAACATAGCTCTTGCAACACTTCAGCCACAATACTTCCAGACTCGCTCCTTTCTATCAGGTATTGGTGCATTCACCAAGCTCTGCTGGTCTCACTTTTGCTTTACTATTCACCTCTTTCAATGCTACAAGCTTTCATCCTAATCCAGGTATGTTTACTAGCTCAAGGATCTACATATTACCTTTCTCCCTTGGGTTACAGAGGGAGTACTGATACACCTGCTGGGTGCATACCCTTAAAAATGCATGTAAACGGACATTTTTGAGCTATATATATTGGATACATTGTACCAACAAGTAAGAAACTGAAAGAAAGAAATACATTGTAAAACAAAAGGGCTCACCTGGTAACTTCGAAACAAGCGATCCTAACACTTGGATAGAAGATTGGGTATTCTACCTGATAGACCAAGCATCCAGGCTGTGCCTCGCATGGTGTAATCACTTAGCATTGCGGTAGAAGTCATCAGATCACCTGGTGGAGATCTAGTATGATCGATCGATCTGGTAGCCGCGGATGAGATAATATCTGCCAGATAGAGCGTTTATCCTCACCAGGCTGGGTCAGCAAGCACATTAGTTAGTAGTAAAAAGGATTGGTAATAGTGTATTAGTAGGATAGTATAAATACAGGTCATGTATCTAGTGGGGAGGCAGGTTTCTGACTCCCAGAACACTACCAGGCGAATAGTACGGGTTTATTGGTTAAGAGCTTCGAGTTGTAGACTCACCTGGAATAGAAAGATTGTGACCTGGTCACTTCATGTGTGCAAGAACAGACAAGCAAGCAAACAGTATTAAGCTAGAAACAGAAAGTCAGACCTGAGAAACAGTTCAGAACCAGTCAGTGTGTTTTAAGTTGCAACCAGGCACAAAGTATCAGTATTGAAACTGCACCAGGCAGCCAGCACGAGTTCAGAACCTGCACCAGGCAGTTATTTTGTATCAGTTTAAGTTTGTGTTCAGTGACACATCAAAATTAGGGTGGAAACTGCAATATATTCTTTAAATCAATCATATTCATTGCACTCAGAACTTGTATCATACAGTACAAAGTCATTTTCAGGTTGTCATTGGTTGTATAGACAATTGCTGGTGCCTAACCAGGCATTGAGCTTCAACCATGGGTTGCTTGCTAGGGCTATACATACTGTCTTTGTGTTACTCATACTACTTTCTAGTGACCTTTTTGTAAGATTTCTTTGGAGTATGTTAGAAGTCCATGGAGTCCTGAATGTTGCACTTGCAATCATATCAGGTGCTGTTCTCATCTTGATAATGGTCTCTTGTATTGGCATGTGATTCATTGTATCATATTTTCTATTCATGTATTGACCATCTTTAGCTGCAGTTCAACCACTACAGTTACTTATGCTATCTGTCTTTTTCATATGTCAGATTTACTGATGACATTATATTTCCGAACCCAGATTGCATCAATGGCAGAAAATAATTAAGGATGGGCCTTATATTTCTGTATTTTGGAGCAGTTAGATATGGTCAGTCTTATATTCTGTTTGGCATATTCAGAACTCATTTCATTTGCAGGGTGGTGTCAGCACTAATGCAAATTGTTACATCTTCTCTCAACTTTGTGATCTCTCACTATCATGGCTGTTTTGGCTGGTCAGCCTGGCAAAGGCAGAAGCATGAACAGAGATGTCTCTCAGATGTTCAAAACCAGGCAGCTCTACCTCTTGTTGGACCTCCCAATGATATGAACTGTGTCATAAGAATCCTCTGTACCTATCACAATTAATGATATTCTTTTGTGTCAACAGTGATAACTGGCTGTACAACTGTTGGCAGCATTGTCTCTTGTGAGAGTGTAGACTCATTCTTGATGCCCTGCATGGTAAAGCCTTCAACATCTATACTTCTACCTGCTGGTCACTGCTCAATGGATCAGAGAAGATATCTGACATTGGTATGAAGTTTCTATCCTACCATTATTACCAGTGGAATTGGCTAGGTAGTGGTAAGTCTGAATTTTGTGACATCTTCAATGCAAGTAGTATTGACAAAAGCATATAGCTACTTTAGATATTGGTGACCAATGTGCCATTGGACATGACGGTCAGCTGAAGGATGCATTTAAAATATCCTGGTACAGAGATGCAGATGACAATGCTCCTATGGCCAATCCATCAGAAGATCCCCAGCTTCATAAGTTGTTCCTTCTTCCTTGAGCAGTCAGATGTCTGATGGGTTACCCATGTAAGCCATAGAAGTTGCTTGTGAAGAACTAAGAAACTTAGCAAATCAGTTGTTGCTCAAGGGTTAAATGAGAATGGCCTCTCAAAAGTTGTATGATACCACCATAAATAGGATGGGACTGTTACAGGAAAGGAAAAAGCCAAATCTCTCAGTGTGAACATTTCAAATGATAATGATGGCAATTACTCCCATCTCTTCTCAGAGTCCAAGTCTGATTCTGCCTCTGAAGTTGAGATCACCAATGCAGAGGTATATTTGGCAGCTTCTATCTTACTGTTCCCACTCACTTATCTCCAAATTTTGTTGCTTGCTAAAGCTCTCCCATTCAAAACAATACCTTCAATATCAAACCCCAAGAACTTCAAAAAGTACAAACAGCAGAATATAAAGCATCATAAACCTAATAAGGGGCCATCCATGAAAAAGCCTGCTACAACAATGAATGATGGTGAAGCCAATGACAGAACTCATATGCCCAAGCTATCAGCACTGCAGCCAACAGTTTGTCATCAGTTCACTCTGATATTTCCTCCCTGCTCAATAAAGTCTAGACTGGCAAGTTTCACAAAACCAACCTGATATATCTCTTCTATGAACAGGTTGATAATGATGCAAATGGACAGCAGGGCAATCCTGGCAACTGGTATTATAAATGCTTTCATAGAAACCAAAAGGTGCTGACCATCATGAAGGCTATGCAGAGCAGTCTGAATGGTCAATCTTTATGCCTATATATTACTGTAATGCATGCTAATATCCTCAATAGGTGAAGTTCTCCATAAGTAATCTGAACCACCAACTGAAAAGAAGAAAGACATTGCTTTAGGAAATTGTGTTCTTGAGAAAGATCCCTTTCAGGAATATCTGAGTTAGCTCAAGAGTGCCTCTGAGAATATTGTCAAAGTAATGGAGAAGCACACTAAAGCTTTGGTGTGTCAATGCTCAGATATACCATAGGGTGACTGGGACCAGGCCAAATTTAAGTGTCTCCATTTTTATTTTATTTTATAAGTCAATTTTATTATGCATTAGGGTGGGCCCCATGACACACACTATGCTATCTACTTGAAAGACTATCTATGTATCTATCTGTTACAAGGAGGGGAGAGAGATTCAGTATATAGCTGCAGTGTCATTACTTACCCAAAGGCACCAGGAAGAAGCAGGGAACTACATAGACAGCACATCAACATTGTAACACCTTTGAGATACCTATTGCAAAGCCATTGGAGACATACCATATCCTAGAAGGAGAAATCCAGTAAGTAGTTAACAAGAGTTGGCAGCTGCCCAGAAGGCCAAGACTTCATGGGTGGAAGAGCGGGTGTGGGTTGTTGGGGTGGTTGGAATCAGAAAGGTGACCAGGCATGTTGCACCTTCTTAGCCAATAGAGAGAAACTGTTACATGCATGCCGCCAGACTCCACTTCACACATTCCAACTTCAACCCGAACACCAACATCGGACACCGCAGACTCCAACCGCTTACCATTACTAAGCCCATTTGATATTTCATTTACCATTTCATTTCACTATTTCACATATTAATTCTAGAACCTGAATCCGGTAGCGAACAGACCTCCACCGGAGTCCATCGGACTCCGACTCGGATTTACTTACTCTTATATATATACTGTAGAATCACTTGTAGATACTCAGTTCAAATATCAACTTGGTTTAGCCAAATCTCTCTCTGACTCCAAGTCTAATCTATCGCTCTCCAAGTCCGCAGCCTCCGCTCTGTTGGACCATCCTTACTCTCTATCCAAACCTTCGCTCTCCGCGGACTCCGTTTCGCAATCCAATCTTAGGGCTTTGGCTCAAGGGTGACGTTGCTAATAGCTTCGCCAAAGCCCACGCACTCCACGGACCTCCGCTTGTGTGAGTTATCTTTGATTATTTGGCATGTCCTTAACAGAAACCCTGCAATAAGTGTTATAAAGGAACATACCATGCTGCAACAGACTATCTGTGACATTATAATCCTTGAACAACAACTATAGGGATACTGTCTCCCTCTCCTCCAAATTCCTGCACAGAAGCCAAACATCTCATACCATATCCCAACAGATGCCTTCCTCCTCCAACAGAGTGTGGTCAAAGTCCTTTCTGAGAAAGCCTTTTGCAATGTCATCCTGCAATTTCAATACTGGAACACTGTGGACAACAATTGATTTCCAAGGCAGATCCAAATATGCTGTTGGTAGGCTGTGTTCTAAGTGAGCCTTGTCTGTTGGCATATGCTGGTTGATGATCTTCACATGCTCTTGTAGTAATTGTGCTGCTGAATATGGTGCCCAAGTGTGAACAACAAGGCTGCCACCTTTTGTCTAGTAAACACCCTTGATTCCTGGGGGAACAATGGGCTTCTGATCCAGCCATGCTGATTGGGATTGGTTGTTAATAATAGTTGCAATAGTCTCTGCTATGATATGAGCTGGTAGTCATACATCTTCTGGCAGGAGTGTCATCCAAGAAAATATTAGATGATATAGAGAGTGGGATGATAGAGGTGGAGTGCTGGTATGTTTTACTGGAATGGCTTTCATACACTTGGACAGGGTGATAGACATAGTTAGAGTCACAGTGTCTGAGGTCACTGATGATATGGCAGCTGCTATTGTCTCAGCATAGGTGGGACTTCATCTGGGGCCTAGTGTAGTTTTTAGTGTTGGATCAAGATGTGAGATAAAAATACCGAGTTTATCTCATAGTAACTGAGGTGGAGGTGGCATGATGCTGTAAGATTAAGAGATGGCTGCCAAGGCTGTGTTAAGCAGGTCTTTTACCTTATCCCAGAGATTGCCCACAGAGCAGGGCTCATAGGCTACTTGGATAGCAGTGCTAGCAGTGGGTGACTCCAGAGGATTGCCTGGTGGGTGTTGATGGTGGTGGTTAGAGTGTGAAAACATGAGTGTCTCCTTTTAGAATGAATCATTGCTTGCAATCAACTTTTTGAAGAAGTTGAGTGGTGTGAGCTCTGGAAACTTTTAGAATATACTCATCATACAGGTCAGTGATTGTATATTCCTGGATGAGCTACAGTAGCTCAAAGAGTTAAAGAGATGGGCATTGAGTATCAGGCTGATATGCACAGGATGTTTGATGTAAGTCATTTTTTTAATGCACATTCAATGGATTTCTCAAATGTCAGCTAGGAGCTTCTAGTAAGTCTGTTCACTACTGAATTTGGGTTCTAGATTTAATATGTGAAATAGCAAAATAAAATAGAAATAAAATATTAATAGAGCAGAGTAATGGTAAGGAAGACCAAAGAAAAGAGACAGGAGGAGAAGTGGCTCTGGTTGGAGGCCTTGGTGAAGGAGCAGGAGGAGGCCATAGAGTGTCAGTGGCTGGATGACTTGGAAGCCAAGAGAAGGAAAAGGAGAATAAAGAAAATGAGGAGACCATTGGCAAGTGATGGAGACTCCAAGTTGAATTGGGCAGATCTGAAAACTGTTGCCATGGCTGAATTGAAAAGAAAGCAGAAGATTTCAAAGGAGAAAAAAAGGGCTAGTGCTGTGAAGCCCTGGAAATACAAATTCTGGTCTGCAAGTGTGGTGATGGAGAGTGGAGGAGAGGGTGGGAATGCTTTGGCAATGCCATCAATGCCCAAGCACTTGAAGACTGAGCCTAAGCCCCAGGCTAAAAACAAGAATTTTTTCTAAAAGTAGCATGTGGAATTATCAGTCTCCAATTTATTTGCTGACTTGGAACCTTAGAACATTGTGGCAAGTGTTGGTCTGACAAGGCCACTTGTTTTATCTGTGGCAGTATTTGGATATGCCAATGGTGTCATGTCAAGAAGGCAATCATGTGAATGTCCAAACATGGAACATATCCTTGCTATCTGAATAAGTCAATGAGTACTCCAGTACTCCTCCCAACACACCCTCATTCAGATGGCTCTATCTTGAAACCAGACCAAAAAAAAGACAGTGCTTCATATGAAGAGGTGCAGTGAGAGACTTTGTAAGAATATTGGCTGTCATGTCCATCATAGATATCCAATGAGTAATAAACTTGTCAATGCAGAGGTGCTCTCAAATGAAATGATAACAAATATCAATATGTTTCATCTGGCTCATACTGCTGTATGAAGAAGCAACCTCCAAAGATGCCTGATTATCAGAGCTAATGGGGAATGGGCGAGGAATAAGAAGCTGCTGGAGTTGCAAGAACATTCTTATCCAAAGAAGCTCCTTAAAAACATGTGTCAAGCCCATATACTCTGATTCAGTTGATGAGAGCAACACAGATTTCTACTTCACAGCAGACCATGCAACTAGACCCCCATAGAGGAAAACCTCAGATCCTGACACACTTTTCCTGTCACACTCATCAGATGTCCAATCAGCATCAACAAGTGCCAAATCAGAGCAGAGAACAGCATCTTTTGTGCACTGGAGCATGTTGTGCATGATGAGAAGATCAAGAACAAAATGCTTTTTGGAGAGCCAAATCTTGTTCATAGAATAGTCATGCTCAATGCATATGCCTAAAACATAGAAGCTGCACCCATATCCTTGATAGAAAAGCACCTGTTGAGTTCATCAACTAGCCACAAGTACAGTGCCTTAGAGTTCATTGTACAGAGACCATCATCAACATGAATTGGAATAATGATGAAAATATCAGAGCCATCAGCAAGCATTTCAAGAACAGGATAAGGATCAGATTGAGACCAATGGCCAGTGAAGACTGCCTTATCAACCAGGCAGGAAACTAGGCTGAGAGAATGAAGGACTGATGAAAATTCCTTGAACCACTCATGAGGAGATTGCCATAAGCTGTAGATAGCTTTATGAAGTCACTGAGAGTCAGCAGGATTTTTGAGGGGAAAGCCAGGAATTTGCTTTGAGTAAATCTCCTCATGTAGGAGTGCATTAAGAAAAGCAGTGTGAATGTCAAATGTAAACAATTCTAGATCCTCCCGAGTAGCATAAGCAAGCACCATACAAATGCTGGTCATCTTAGCTATTGGAGCATAGGTATTTTCATAGTCATCAGAATGTTGAAGGTGACCCTGGGCAACAATTCAACCCTTTGCCACTTTACCAGTGTCAGTATCCTTTCAGACAAAAACCCAATGAAGGCCAATAGCTTTCTTACCAGAAGGGAGTTTTTGTACAGGAGCAGGATCAAAAACTCCTTTGTCATCCATGGTAGATCTTTTGGCATCTATAGCCACAGTCCACTTATCTCTATCAGAACGAGAAACAGCTTCTTGATAAATAGCAGGCAGTTTAGTCAAGTCTCAGATGCAAGGTGCTAAAGAACGATAAGGAAGGGTGTGAGTCAAGAAAACAATAGGATGTGACATGGAAACACATGTGTCAAGTGAGTCTAAAGAAAAATACTTGTCAGGTGGAGCAACAGAATGTGCAACAACAAGAGCAGCTGTATTGACTGCAGCTCTTGCAGCTGGAGTATGCCTGTGTTTTGCAGCATACTCCTTGGTAACAAGGAGTTGCTGTTGCCAAGCAGTACCTTTCTCTATGAACTTGATATTATGCACAGGCTGAGGGGAAGAGGGGGGAAGGGAATCATTAGGAAGTGAGTCATTGGTAGAAATATTGGAGGGAAGATCTATGATTTTTCATCTAGAACTGAGTTCAATGGGTGTATCTTCATTGAATTCCATATCTCTTGAGAAATAATACTTGCCCTTAAAATCACAAACCCACCATCTGATGTGATTGTCTTCATATCAGATGAAAATACCTTCAAACATCTTCAATCCACCCTTTACACATTTCTCATGAGGAATGTTGACCCAACAATGACACCCCCATACATGCAGGTGGGAGAGATCAGGTTTCTTTGAGTGAAGCTCCTCATATAGTGTAGTTTCCTTAGGGAGAGAAGAATTAAGAAGTCGCATGTAGAGATATGCCATGGTTAAAATGGAATCAGCAAGGAAAGAGGCAGGCAGACCAAAATGCATAAGCATGGTCAAGGCACACTCCTTGATAGTCCATATAAAGTGTTCAATTTTTCAGTTTTGCTGATGCATATATGGCACACACACCTGATGACAAATGCTCTTTTTTCAAAGGTATTCACCCATCTTGCTATCCACAAACTCAGGTGCATTATTGGATCACATGAACATGATAGGATGGCTTACAATGTGTTCCCATTTTGCAATGATAGACTTAAAATATTTGAATGCCTCATTCTTCCTTTTCATCATATAAACAGCTGCAGCAGTAGTCTTATCCTCAAGCATGGCACAGAAGTACTGAGCACTCTGGGGAGAGGCAGTAGGAAATGGACCACAGGTGTTGACATAAACACGTTCATTAACAAACTTGGTGTGATGGCCATTGTATTCAAAGGGTTTTTGAGCATGTTTGCTAACAAGACACAATGGATAAATGAGCTGGGATTTTGGACCATGAACAACAATACCAGTAACATCACCATTTATCACATCTGAAGTAAGATCTTGGCCTGAATGTCCAAGTCTACAATGCCAGGTATGGCAGGAGAGTTTGGATCAATGAAATGGCTCAGGCATAGCTACAGCACAACTGTCAAGTATGACAGGTGATTCTAGGATCTCGCAGTTGATAAAGGATAGACAATTAATAACGTTGACAGAGAAGTAAACACCAGCGAGTGAGAGATGATCTTTAGGAAAATTGATCAATGTCCAGTTGTTTCTGAACATAAGGAATATTTTCCATTCAGTCAAAGCATTGACCAAAATAAGATTCATGAGCACAGTAGGAGCATGAAGGCAGTCCAAGAGGCAAACAACGACATGTTTGCCATTAGAACAGTAAACATATATACAGATCTCACCATGAGTCATAGCACTGCATGGAGAATCCAATATTTTAGCTTAAAATATTGAATTCTATAACTATTTATTTTTTCAATATACTGGACTGAAATATTGAGATAATATTTTTGATATATTTGTGATATTTGAGAAATTTCCAATATTTTTTCAATAAACAAGAATATTGAAATAATATTTAAAATAATCTTTCAATATTTCAGCATGGAAGTTAGAAAAAATAAATAGTTATAGAATTCAATATTTTAAGCTAAAATATTAGATTCTCCATGCAGTGTAGTGCTGAGGACACCACAGTTCATGGTCTTCATGTCAACAGCTTTGTCTTCATAGTAAGACTAGAAATATTTCTTGTCTTTGAATATGTGAGTGGTATAACCGGAATCCAGTAACATCTTGATCAAGGAAGCAAGTGCACCATCAGCCAAGACATCAAAGTAATGAGTTGAGAAATCAAGAGAAGGACTTATGATGGTGGCACTCGCACAAATGAAAAATTCATCTTCATTAAGTGTATCCATGGTACATGTGGTATTAGGTAACTTGGCAATATTCACATAAGCATCAGTGTCAGGCTTGAAAGTCATGGGTTCAAGGGAGTCTGTGAAGTTGGCTCTGTGAGATGAAGAACAATCAGGAGGATGCATAGAAGGACAACTATTGGTTTGAGAGGAAGGCTTCACAGAGAAAGAAGAGGAATCTGTAAACCTTATCTTTGAGGGATTATGTTGGTCGATGAAGTAACTCTGGAGACCGCATATATCACATTTGGGATGGAGAGTACATTTTGATTGCTTACTGAGACACCATTGGGTATTGAGATCAATCATGTGAGTGACAATGGACATAAGATACTTGTAGTTAATAGCACTGGGGTTAACACTGGAATCACAGATAACTTTCTACCTGATGAACATAAACCATCCACGGTCATCTTCGGGAAGGTTGCAAACAATATTCAAAACAGTCTCAGTATATCAGTATACACCAGAGGGTACTGTTCTGTGCAAAGTGCAAGGATAGTGTTTCACCATTTCTTTATGTGTTTAGGAATATTCTGCATGTTGACAGTGTATGATTGAAGAATCTCATGAGCTGCATTAGCTTGAATATGGTCACCAAAACCATACAACTTCTAAAGACATGCCAACATATCATGAGCAATGAAGACTGTGCTGGTATATTCCAAATCATCAATCATTGGAATGAAAGTGAAGATCCTTAGAGAGAGGCATCAGGATATGATACATGGCCTAAGAGGTATATGCATCAAAGATTGGATGTATGTGTCTTATATGATAGAGGGCAGGTAACAGGGAGATCATCTGTAGTGGCCATGAGCTCAGGAATGATTGTCAGAGCAGAAGAAGATATACCAAAAGTGTTGTCGCAGAGACAAAAGGCAAAATGGTACTGCAGAGGTGAAGTGCAACAGTAAAGATGATATGAAAAAGTGAGTTGTCGAATTTTCTGAGTTATGTATTGATGAGGTCAGTCAGTTAAACCCATAACTTAATGGACTGAGTCCTGTATCAAAGAACACAATAGTGAGCTCCTCAGATCTCAGAAAGAAAGAGAATGACTGAGATTGATTTACCTGTACCAAAGAACACAGTAGTGAGCTGTAGGTACAGTAAGTAAAGAGATAAAGGTGATGTAATGGAAAGAACTGACCTCCTCAGATCTCAGAAAGAAAGAAAACAACTGAGGAGGGAAAGAGAGGGAGACAATGTATATATATATATTGTATCAATCACATGAATGTCCAAACATGGAACACATTCTTGCCATCCAAATAAGTCAATGAGTACTCTAGTACTCCTCCCAACAGGCTAGATACTTCTTCAATAAGGGTGGAGACAATGGTGGCTCTGTGAACTCCAGCAGCATGCTGGAGTTACTTCAAGATATATCTTCAAGGTTGATAGACTTGGAAGATAAGATAGAGGCTGTCATGGACCAAGTGGAGGACTTGGTAGATGACTACCATGTCAATAACAATATAAAGTACCTAGACAACTTTGTTCTAAAATCTGTTAAGGCCAAATTTGAGACATTGAGAATAGAGTTCTAAAACACTGGTGACATCTATTGTGAGGTCTTGCATGTGGTTGCCAAGCAAAGGCTAGATAAGGATATGGCCTTGATTAAGGCAGAGGATTTACAGGTGCTGTCCTCAGATATGTCACTTTGTATGGATGACTCCTACAAAATCCTTAACAAGTCTTTCTGGATCAGGACTGTTGGCACCGCTGGTTTGCATGAGAAGATGCTGGCCTACAACAAGTTTCTGCAAGCCCATCAGGACTTCTATAGACATCAGGTAGAGTGGCAGCTTTGGAAAAAGCTGTTGAAGGATTAGGAAAGCTATAGGGTGGAGGGTTCAGATGAGCTGCTGGACTTGGAGGAAGAAATTTACCAGGAAATAGTCCCAGGAACAGAGTCCATCAGTATCCCAGACTTGGATGCTATGATCAAGATGCCCATGCCAGAGTTGGATCCCAAGAAAGAAGCGGAGAAGGAGCTCTGATGGCAAGCAATGACAAGGATGAGAGTGTACAAGTGAGAGAGAGAGGAAGAAATTGAAAGTGAAATGGAGCTATATGAAGACTTGGAGTTGGTGTTGGTTCAAGAAGTGGACAAGGACAAGGACAAGGACAATGTGGAGATGGTAGGTCCATCCAACACTGATGCTTCTTGAACTCTTGCTGCTCTTATATATAATTCTTGTGTTTTCTGTTAGTATATTACAAGGCCAGTGCCCCAGGGGTCTCATAAATATATTTGATTTTTTGGACTTGAAAAGATAGAGCTTGGAAAGAGGTGAAAAACAGAGCTGATGGGTTCCATTCCTGATCATGAAGTGAATTTGTAATAGTTTTGTGGATTCAATTTAAAATAGAAATAGTCAAAGCTGATGAAAACCAATGATGTTACAGGTCAAGAAGAGAGAGAAAGTGAAGAATGAGTTGAAGTTGAAATGGAGGTGTCCAGAGTCTGTTTGAGGCAAGTGGTCTTGTTGCTATTTCCCACAAGGTTTGTGCTTGATCAATTGTTGGGCACAAACATCATAGGAACATGTTACCAAGATTGGACTCTCTTCACCCAAGATTTTAAGTTCAAACCTGGGTGGGCACACCTGACAGAGATGAAATGGGAGGTATGGTGGATTTTTGGATGGTGACTTTGGCTAATGGTCCTGGTTTGTCTGGGTAGTGGCAGCAGAAATCTTTAATGAAATTATTGGCAGAGAACTCAGTGGCCAGTAACCAGGCAAATTCCTTGTCAGTGTTAGAGACATGCCAAATAGACAAAGACAACTTGCACAAGCAGAGGTCCATAAAGTACATGGGCTTTGTTTGGCAAAGCTATCAGCACTATCACTCTTAAGCTGAAGCCCTGAAGTTAAATTGTAAAGCAGAGTCTATGAAGAGTAAAGGTTTGGATAGAGTTAGAGATAGTCCAACAGAGTGGAGGCCATGGACTTGAGAGTGTGTTAAGGACATGCTAAATAGACAAAGATAACTCACATGAGTGGAGGTCCACAGAGTGCGTGAGTTTTGGCAAAGCTATTAGCAACATCACTCTTGAGCTGAAGTCCTAAGATTGGATTGCAGAGCAAAGTCCATGGAGAGTGAAGGTTTGGATAGAGAGTAAGATAGTCCAATGGAGCAGAGGCCATAGACTTTGAGAGCAATAGATTGGGCTTGGAGTTAGAGAGAGATTTGGCTAAACTAAGTTGATATTTGAACTCAGGTAGCAACAAGTAATCCTATGGTTTATACACTAGTAGGTATTCTGAGTCGGAGTCCATCAGACTCCAATGGAGGCTCTGTTCACTACCAAATTCAGGTTCTAGATTTAGTATGTGAAATATGGGAATGAAATCAGAAATGAAATATCAAATGGAGTGTACAGAAACAGCAGAATGGAGCTCTGATGAAATCCAAAAAAAAATTAGATGTTGAAGAGACTTGTAATGATCAAGCAACTAGGATAAAACAGAGGTCCATAGAGTCTGAAGGAGTCTGAAGAATTTGTAGGAGTGGAGCTCCAAAGGATTCTGAAGAATTTGGTGCAAAGTGGAGGCTTCTGGCCTGCATGTAACAGTATCTCCCCCTTAGCATTCTTGCCCTCAAGAGCACTGATCCCAGTGCCTGGCCAAATGTAGATAGTAGGAGGCAATGGTCACATGATGCTTGTGAATTTGCAATAATCTTCTAGAACTGGATTTGAAATTGGAGGCATGGAAATCAATGGAATCTGAAAAATTTGTCAAAAGGGAGCACTGCTCCATAAAACCTGAAGAATTGAATAGATAGTACAAGGTGGGGCTCTGATGGAATCTGAAAAATTTGCATCAAAGTGGGTTGATATGCAGAAGATTAAGCTTCAAAGAATTTATGAGGAAGAGCAGAAGCATAGAGAGTGGACTAACAGTGCAAATAGCACACGAGGAAGCAAGGTCACCAAGGTTGAGAGCTTTATGATAGAAACAGAAGCAACAGAATTAAAACATAAGGACTTCATTGTTGCACTGCACCTTACAGGCATGCACGACAATAGGGCCAAAGAGTGAGCTCACTTGCACAAAACATCCATCTGCAGTAGAGAATTCAACTTTCAGTGGGATGTGCTTGTATGCAGGCTGGGACTAATTTAGATAACTACGCGTTGATAATCTATGATGCATAGTCCCTGGAGATCTGGAGAAAAGATATCACATGTGGGGGTAATCAAAAGAACCCCGGGCATGGCCTAGAAACAGACTTCGGCTGATGGGAATAGCGAGTGGGCTCGAAATCTGAAGCATTCCTTGGTTACCAAGTCTAGAATATGATGCTGTCACCTTCAGAGCAGAACTGAAAACCGAATATGAGGTGTGATCGGTGATCGAGGATTAAGCAGCCATTGAGTACAAGTCAGTGAGCTACTCTGCTGCTAGGGCAAACGACATTGACATCACTTAGTCCTTTGAGGATACTAAAAGGAGGCCCAAGCAGCACTCTGCCAAGAGTGTTGTGCCAGTTCGGATGAAGAATTATCGGCTGACAAAGGAATTAAATTACTAAAAGACTGTTTGTAATAATCAATTTCCCGTAGTATAAGTAGGTAGAATTTCATGTAGTAAACCAAGATACCTACCCCCCATGTACAGTAATAAAGTTTCAGTTTGGATCTGGACTTGTTGCGACATGTAAGAGTTAGTAGCTTCGAGCCTCGTCTAGAACGCAAGTTTAGTGAGCTCACAGAGAAATAGAACAAGAGAAACATTTTGGATAAAAACTTCGGTTTACTTGAGATAAGAAAGAGATTTGGGGGCAGTGATGCTGCACCCATCTTGAGAGTTTGCTGAAATAAATCTGAGAGAAAAGCTCTGTTCCTTTTCTGGTTCAGTGTAAAAAGAGAACTTGTGTTGTGTGGGCCTCTGTGTAGGTCTTGAGTAGTTGCAAGAGAATCAGCCAGATTGAGCTGTTCTAGCAGTTGCACGAAGTGTGACAGGTGTGCACAGTTGGACCTCGTGGCACCGTTGTTAGGGTGAGCACACTGTGTGTGAGGACTTGTGGGGATGGTTTTTGAGAGTATTTTGTGACTTGATTGGGAGTGCCAAGGGCCTCTAATCATGATGAGTTTGGGAGTCAGGTTTAGCAACTAAGAGGAAGACAGCAGCATGCGCAGATTAGGTCTAGCGGCGGGTCATACTTAGCAAGCTCACTGACTGAACTTGGTCAATTTGTGGATCTGCGTATCCATGTGTTCTGGCTATTGAAATATATTTTGCCTCGAGGGTTGTGTGGTTCACCATGCTCTCTTGTAAAAAGCTCCGAAGAAATCGAGAATTTGAGAATGGCTTGAGAAAAATATGTTGTTATGTGCATCGTTCTAGTGAGCTTGCTGAGATAAATTGAGATATTGTCAGTGTGCAATTGGAGTTAAAATCCCTTGCTCCCCTCTGCACTTAAGGAGATTGTGTGTGTGTGTGTGTTGTGGGGTTGAGTGTATGTGTTAGTGTGTTCATGCTAGGCTGTGCTCAGTTTCACGGGTGCCCGTCACCAGCCTCATCAGCGGAGTCCATGGAGAGTGAAGGTTTGAATAGAGAGTAAGATAGTCCAACAGAGCAGAGGCCATAGACTTTGAGAGTGATAGATTGGGCTTGGAGTCAGAGAGAGATTTGGCTCAACCAAGTTGATATTTGAACTCAGGTAGCAACAAGTAATCCTATAGTTTATATACTAGTAGGTATTCTGAGTTGGAGTCCATTAGACTCTGATGAAGGCTCTGTTCACTACCAAATTCAGGTTTTAGATTTAGTATGTGAAATATGGGAATGAAATCAGAAATGAAATATCAAATGGAGTGTACAGAAACAGCAGAATGGAGCTCTGATGAAATCCAAAGAAATTAGATGTTGAAGAGACTTGTAATGATCAAGCAACTAGGATAAAACAGAGATCTGTGGAGTCTGAAGGAGTCTGAAGACTTTGTAGGAGCGAAGCTCTGGAGGATTCTGAAGAATTTAATGTGAAGTGAAGGCTTCTGGCATGCACATAACAGAGTGATAGATTAGACTTAAAGTCAGAGAGAGATTTGGCTAAACTAAGTTGATATTTGAACTGAGTATCTAGAAGTAATTCTACAGTATATATATGAGTAGACACACATAATAATAGAATAAAGTGGCATACATGTCTTATTCAAACAGAATATCACTGAACTACAAAAATCCCAAGTTTCATGCAGATTTCAAAAATTTCTGTGCTACCATATTGGGAATAATATATTCTCATGACTCACTAGAATCTGAAAATATTTTATTTTTCCTGTTCTCATTATTTTTTTGTCAGCCCAAACACACAATTGATTAATATAGGATGTTGTTACATGCATGCCACTGGAGTCTGCTTCACAAGCATTACAGCTTCAATCCTAACCTACACATCAGACTCCATGGCCTCTGACTGCTTACCATTACTATGCCCCATTTGATATTTCATTTATCATTTCATTTCACTACTTCACATATTAATTCTAGAACCCAAATCTGGTAGTGAACAGACCACTGCTGGAGTCCAATTTCAATGTTGTGCAATGGCCTGAGGCGACCTGATGTCATAGCAAGGGGAAGTCACTATGGTGTGAGGAAGGTCATGGTCATCCAATGATAGTGACCATTATGGTTTTATGGCCATCATGACCTTGACAATAGTTATGTAACCTTCACAACACTGACTAGATATGCTTAGCTTCTACTTTAAAGAGTAGTGGAAACTATTTTTTTGAATGCTTTAAGCAAGTGAGATTAACTGAATTTTAAGTACAATGTATGCACTTAATCTGGCTTAGATTAAGAATAGCCATAAATGGCTATCTGCTGTCAACTAATTTGTTTTCTTTTTAAGAGTAAACCTTCTACCATCCACTGGTGTAGATGCTTCAGGTTGATAGCTGTCAGCTCCTGAACTCCAGACTAGTCAAATACCAATGAAAAAGAGCAGATTCATGGTGGATAGCATATGGCCTGGTGCATGGTGCATTGCTTGGCAGACATGTAGCAGATGGGTGGTTGCCTGGGCAGATTCCATAGAAATCCTGTTCTCAAGCAGTAGAGAAGTGAAACAAGCTGGTGCCATCTGCAAACTGCAAGATGCATTGGTTGGAGCCTCCAGACACAGCATCAGAAGGTTTTGTATTGTGGCCATTTGTTGAAGGTGAAAATGCTGGCATCACCTGGGGAGGTGGAGAGCAGAGCAGTGTGTCTTGGTCCAGTATGAGCCATTAAAAGAACAATGATGCAACCACAGCTAGCCAAGCCTCAACAATGGAGGCAACATGGTCTGCGAACAGTGGGTTTTTAAAAAGATCTGAGGGCTGTACAAGAATGGAGTCAATTAATCATCATCAGAGTAGAATAACAGTGAGAGATGTATATTAAACAATCATCTGACAGAGATGCTATTTGCTCTTCACTCCTGGAGATGGGTATGGTATGAGACTTGTGGCTTGGCATTGGCAATCCTGGCTTACATGCAGCAACACTGAGAAACTCATTGGAAACTGCAACATTGAAAGAGCTAGAACAGAAAGCAAACCCATGGCAGTATCTCATCAATTTCAGCCTGACTCTGGGTGTCCTTTGACCATTGAACAGATAATCCCATTGCAGAGGTATTCATTGGCCAACTTGCATATATGGTGAGGAGACAAGCATGTAAATGAGTTGGCTTCCTTATGATCCCATGGCTCCTGATGCCTTTGTGAGCAATCTGTGTTGGAAGTAACAGACTAGTAGGAGAAGGGAAATTAGCTACTGTAAGGATTTTATGAACACTTGTTAATGCACCTTGATCTCCATTTTTCCATCTCACCATGGCTGAATGAGATCAGTCACTCCCATCACACAGGCTTGGTGCTCAAGTAGGCAGGATTGAATTGCTTGCAGAGTTTCATAAAATTAGCACTTTAATTTGATGTCAAAGACATAGAAAATATAAAGCATCAACAGGATTAGCAGAGAAGGGCAAATGTACAAATCAATTATCTCCACCCCAAAGTTCCCATCCTTATCTGAGTCTATGAGGAAAGGATATTTAGAGTCTTCATCTTCTGGAGTTGTTGTCACTGATGGTGGACCTTGTTCCTCTGCTGTGGGCACTAGCACTGTCAAAGATGTGGAAGGTGGCTCCTGTGCCACATCTATGGTGAGTCCAACAACAACAAGTCCAACAGTGTGAGGTGTCTTCCTTAGCATGGTCACAGTCAAGCTTTCTTAGCCTGAGCTTGATGATGAGAATGGCTGTTAAAATGAGAGCAATGAAGGCACCAAGTACTCCAAGGCCAGCAGCAAGACTTGGTATTCATATTCCACCACTTGAATAAAAACAGGGAGGAGTCTCAGCATATTGATAATAGAGGCTGGACAAGCAGGCAGGCAGGCAGGCAGGGAGGAAATGGCACAGCCTCATATTCAGATGTGTATGTGACAGGCAGGAGAAGAGATGAATAAATGCAAAAAATGCAAAAGAAAGAAAGAAAGAAAGAACAGGATAGAGAGATAAGAAATGCAATTGGCCACACCCAATGAATACAATGATCATCTCATTGAAGGAGGGCATGGAGGCAGTCAAGAGCAGAGCTAAACATGAAAGACAATCCCTGAGTGTCTTGTGTTGTGTGATGAGACACTGATTTTGGCAATTGCCACATGATCTGAGCATTTCTATGATACTTAAAACACTTGAATTCAATACATTGATAATAAGTGTAGAGTTTGTGATAGGTTTAATGTTGTTGGTGTTCATTGCCATCCATTTGCCACTTGCCATTACAGAGCACATCAGCAGAAATGTTATTAACATGTTGTCACAAACTGGTTGAATAAATTCAGCAGTCCCCATAGATACTGTGAAAAAGTTTGTGAAGTTCGCATTAATCCATGCAACATACCTTATTATATCAACCAATCATCAACATCTCACATCCTGCCATGCATTCATCTGAACCCTAGTCACCCACAAGCCAGCAATGAACCCAAAACAGAAGTCAAGACATGCACTGTTGTGCTAGTGACCACTCATCTTGAAGAAGCAATATGCTGCCCCTCCAATCAAGGTAAGATAAAGATCAATCAACCAAGCAAAGACTTACTTTGCATCTATGTTATTCTCACACCAATCCACACCATGATTCAAGCTCTCTCTATTATCCTACAAGCCCTCTTTATCACTGTCAGTTTGCTTGCCTTGAGTCAATCTTACAAGCCTTGTCTATCCTATGGCCATGTCAATATGGTGTGTAGAGCATGATAGTGATGTTTTTGATGTGTCGTGAGATGATGGTGGGAGTGGATGACCAAATGTTTGGCTTGCTAGTAGTGAGTCAAACAACTTCATTGCTTTCTTCTCCTGCTATCATGCTATCTTGTTCTGCTACTTTGCTTTTGTTCATCACAACTCCAAGATCCTTCAAGATGATTCAAAGTTCTATCAAGAGGCTGGATGATGTCTAACCATACTGTGAGTAGAAAGAATTTCATGTCAATTCAGAATGTCATTTATTTTTTATTTTTAGACTTCTTTTTTGACCACCCCAAAGCTCAAGATAGAGACAAAGATGTTGAAATATTTTGGCCTGGAGCAAGCAATCTCACACCAACAAGATGGATTTCAATGACAGCCACAAACTCAAGTAGTGTTTGCATACACAGGAGAGCATCAAGGATGCCTGAGGCAAAGTGAGTCTGATGTGGCAGTATGTGTTGCCATACTCATGGAATTAATGCCACAAGATGTGCTGATGTATGCTTTCTTTTCTGGTTCCTAGCCTTTCCTTTCCTTCGTTCATCATTCTATGCTGTTTTTCTTCTCTTTTCCTCCTTACAGATGTATTCTTTTTCATGGCAACATCATTTGAGCATCAAGGCCGATGCCATCATCATATTCTCAATATATTCACAAGCTGGTGATGACACAATCAATGTGGCACAACATTGCACAATAGGCTGTTCTTCTCCAACAACAATCAGGCCTTGCAGTTGAAGAATGATAATTGTTTGGGAGTCATCTCCTAGTCTTATTGTACCCTTTCTTTACTCACATTTAACTTCAACTTCACCTAGCCATTATACCAACTTTCTTATTCCTTTTCTCTATTCCTATTTTATTCTGCTATATACATCAGACATGAGAACAAGGCCACAGCAACTGTAACCATCCTGGACTGTGCTGGGGATTGAGATGACAACAGATTGATGACTTGTTTGTCAATGCTGAGGGTGGCAGCGCTACTCCTGGATGGGGCAGTTGTTTTATGCTAAAGACTAGCTATGGACTTCTCTTTTTCTAATGGACTCTTTACCTATCTTTTATTCCTTATTATCTCTTGGATGTCTAGTGGAGCCCTGGTAACACATGAGCACATGTATGGCTATCCCCTAACTGTACAAGTCAAATGGTACCTCATGAGATATACCTTGCTTTTGCCCACTACACCAAGTTATAAGCACTGAGTTCTGAGTACCCATACATTGTGAGCTTCATCTATTCTTTAGCTACTGACTAGTTTATCTAGATATTGCCTATCTACTTCTTTTATCCCAAATCCACAGCTAAACAACTGCTGCTTACCAATGACCCATGCCAACTAGTCTTAGAGATCTTTATGAGTGTCACTTGCAGATATTTGCATTTTTTTGTTATTTAAAGAACTCATGATTAAAATATGCAAAAACAATAAATAAAAATAACCAATCTCCATCATTTTTTGAGCTCTATTCAATGGTAATTGGAGTTTTATATTTCAAGCACATTAAGTATTTATAAATTTCATCCAAATATAAAATCCTAATTACCATTGAATAGAGCTCAAAAAACAGTGGAGATTGGTTATTTTTTAATCCTTTTTGCATACTTTTATCATAAGTTCTTTAAATAACAAAAAAATGCATGTGTCTGCAAGTGACACTCATGAAGATCTCTAACTAATCTATGTCACGACTGATGTATACTATCGCACCAACCTTGCTCCTTGCATCATATTTCACTAAAGTCTTCTCTCTACAGCATTTCTTCTGTTATCTCCTCTCAACACTATCTTGATTCTGGCTACAACTTTCCTCCTAAATCTACAATTCCCATGTGAATTTTGAAAGACACCATTCTATCTTATATGACATGATTTACCTGAAGACAATGTATTTCTATCCAGCAAGCTGAATTCTGAGTGTGCAGAGAACTCATGAGAGTGACATGTAGAGAGCTGGAGACAAAAGCATAGAGTTTCAAGGATGATAGGTGTTTTCACTCTTCATATGCATTCAGGGGTATTTACTCCCTGTAAAATTTGACTCTCTTGAGATCTCTCTCTCACTGTCTTTCAGCTTTACTGATTAACAGCTGTAAACCCACTGCCCAACCCTCGGCTTGCCTACATCTAAAAGTATAGTACTTACACTTTGGAGAATCAGTATTTTGCATTGAGATGTCAGATGTTCATCCAGCAAGCAGGTATAGGCAGCAGGATGAAAACAAGATAGAGAGATGGCAGGGATAGATGAAAGGTGATAGATTGGAGAGGATGGTAAGTCCTTGTTCACTCAGACAGACATTAACTTATTTATAGTTAGCCTGGTCACTCTTCTCTTCAAGTGGCAACATCAATTTTAGAGTGAATGCTGGTGACAAGGAAATGTAGGCTGTGCTATTGGGAGGTATTTTGACCCAACATGATGTATCATTGTCCAACGAGATGGACTCTGGATCTGAGAAAGTAAAGGTGTGTTGACAAGGATGAGGCAAGAGCAGAGGGGATGCAAGAACATGCCTAGGATAGGTACATCATCCTGTTCACTTACATTTTCATTAACCCACCATTTCTGTAGTTTGCCCATCCCATATGAAGCTGCATTCTGCAAACAACACTTCAGCATAAAGGTTTGACACTCTGACATGTTGTATCATTGTCTAGCAAGTACACCCTAGGATGTGATATCAGGAGGATGACAGGAATGAAGAGGAAGGATGGATATAGATATGTCTTAAGTTATATTCACCTCTCTCTAGCTGGTCTATCCTGTACTATTTTAAGATGTCTGAGCATATAGAAAGCAAGATAGGACTTCAGAGGAGCTGGGATTGGCCTTACAGCATATGTGAGTCTGTACAGCAAGCCTACAATGATGGGAGCTCCCATCTACTGTGATTTTCTTTCTCCCTCAATCTCTGCTACAGCTGGAGATGATTTATTTACAGTAAATGTAATGTCTTCTAAAGTAAAGTAAAATAGGAGAAATTTTTGCCTCTATCTCTCTCAAAGAATAGCTATTTTGACAGTCTCAAATCTGAAACATTTGGCCCAAACTATGGTGGCACTTGATTTATAGGCGTAGGGTTTTCGTGGGAGTTGAATTAATTAATGTAAATTAATTAAATTAATTCAAAGGGAGGAGAGGAGAAATTAAATATTGAACTGCTGAGGGCTCCCCATTCTCCTGTAGTGTAGCAAGAATACTGTCTAAAGCTTCATATTTGTTGTTGTGAAGAGCTCTGATTTTTTTCTTTTGTGCTTCACATGTATTAGGCTGCAAACTCCGAAATTCATGGTTCTGGTGCCATCGTGCATGCAAAATTACTCCTAATAGGCTCATACTCTACGATTAGCAGGGAAATTTTCTGGCCACACGTTGTGCAGTATATCTACACTAATTATGTGATGTTATGCACTGAGATATGAGAAAGATGACCACTGCCAGAGCGACATTGGCTTTTTATGCAACAAGGAGGATGCAGATTCCCATCATATCATAACACTGCATGAAGAATCTAATATTTTAGATTAAAATATTGAATTCTATAATCATTTATTTTTTCAATATCCTAAACTAAAACATTAAGATAATATTCTCAATATATTTGTGATATTTGAGAAATTTTTTTTAATAAACAAAAATATTGAAATAATATTGAAAATAATCTTTTAATATTCTAGGTTGAAAGTTGGAGAAAATAATTAGTTATAGAATTCAATATTTCAAGCTAAAATATTAGATTCTCCATACAGTAATAGATAAATAATAAGGTTAAGCTTAGCTTACCATCCTATAGTACCCTCAAGAAAACCCAGAAATATGGGCAGCTGCACCTGCAATGAGCTCTTCAGTCAGAGACAATTTGACAAGAAACAATAATTTCTGATCCCACGGATGAAATAAAGTCCCTGAACATTTGGAAATCCACAATATACATACAAAGATATATATACCAAACATGAGAACCAAAGGTCTCGCAAGCGTGACTGCAAAGACCACCTTGAAGCTCACTCAGAGAATTAATTAATTAAAACTCCGACATCTGAATTAGTCTAGGACTTGTTTGCACATGGTTAGGTCCTAGTTAGGTCCAGTTTGGCCTACACCCATAAATCAACTGCCACCATGGTTGGGAGAATGTGTCCACACAATTCTCTTGAACAAGTTACTTACCTAGTATATATATTTGGCTCTATTACTAGTCTTGTAGCTGCTGCAAAGGCAAATAAGTGTGATTGTTGTCATGTGACCTCACACTCTAATTGGTTGACATGTGTCTGAACAATCGGTCAGGAATAGGGAAAAATTAGCCCTTTCAGGCACAAGTCAAATTTGAACCTGCAGCGATGCGTGTATGAGCACTAATAGGTAATCGAGAAAGGTGAGATGTCATGTAGCATGACTTGGGAGAATGCGTGTCGTGAGGGTGAGTGGTTGCCTGGAGTCTATGAGTGACTACAAGATCACAGGATTCTTGCAAATGTATATTGTGAATGCTTGGGAAGACCAATGGCCACAGGCTTGTATTAGGTGGAGCAGCACACCATTGCTGGCTAGCGCTGTGGCACCACCTGCTTGCATTGACTGTCCTGCTATCCTGTTGGACAGAAACAGGTGTCGCAGTCTTCTGATGAACCAGGAATGCGTTGGTGTCCTCCCTGCAGATGTGACCCATAGTCCCAGATAGACTGGAAATTGCTCATCTCGGCTGACCAGGTAGCTGTGGAAGATTGGAGAGGGGTTGATGGAAGCCTCATCAGAGGCTGGAATGATGATTCTATTGCCTTTGAAAGCGATATCTGCCTTGTGTGCAGGAAGTAGGAAAGAGTAACCAAGTGGGACCCACTCAACTGTTTTGACCACTGACTTCAGGATGGTGTTATAGAAAGGCATGGCTTTCAAGGAATTGAAGATGTTGACTGTGTTCTGGTTGTCAGTCTGTATTGTGAGTCGTTTTCTAAGTGCTGGGGACAAGTTGTTGGCTACCCAATGCAATACTGCACAGACACACAACACCTCAAAGAAGAAAATGATAGGATCGTCATTTGGCAAGCTTGGCATTGGGCACACAAATCCTGTGGAGATCCGTGGCAGCCAGAAACCCATTCCATCCAAGCATGCATTGCACATGATGATTGTTGTTGCATCATTGATGGGGTGCCAATCTTCTGAGTCGAAGCAGTAGGTACCTGAGGATGCCTCGATGTGATCTGCCATCCACAAAATGTTGTCTTTGACTGCCTTACTCAGGCTGATTAGCACAAAAGAGTTGGACTTTCCAGCCATCTTTTCATACATGCTCGATAACCCAGGTTTGAAGAGAGGAAATACATTGAACGACCAGTTCAACCATCCAGAGATTTGTTGAAAGTCCTGCAATGAACATCAATCCGACTTTGCAAACTGCCGCAGTGCTGACACGAATTCAGACTTGGAGTCGGAGGGCATGGTTGCTGTCATGGTATTGGGGTCTACTTCATAGCCTATCACCATGAGTTCAAACCCATACAGCTGTTTCTTCCTAGCATGAGGAACGCCAATACAATCCCAGAGCTTGAGAAGTTTGACTTGCTTCTTAGGGAAATAATCATTGTATGGCTCATAGTATGCCTGGTTGTCTGCGACATCGAAGCCCCAATCATTGTCAACATAAATGAAGATGTCCTTGATGCCTTCCACATTTATGGCGATCCAAGTGATCAAGCCATTGACGCTGTAGAAACTCTGAACGAGCCCCTACCCCCAAAATTATTATTGCCATCAACTGACCTGGATAGTACCTCTGTTTGCCTGGCAGCTTTCTGCTTGTCGGTTAGGTATCCAGTAGTCACCACTTGCTTCAACTGCCAAAGTGGATGCATTGGGCATAGACGATATGCCTTCGAAATGTCAGATTTGAAGACATAAAGCTTCTTGGCAGCATTCTCAGGGGATGATAGTTTGAACTTTTGGATTGCTGCAAAGAAATTGTGTAGGGTATCCATTTGAGTGCCTGCTATGTCTGCATGTTGAATCATCTGATTGGGTGCATACGAACCTGCCGACATATTGGAAACCATGCGCAAGTCATCTGAATGTGGCTTAGGCACAGCATGAACCGGTGTGCTGTACATCCCTGGCAGTAGGTCTGGGCCAAAGTTCTCAGAGAAGCGTCCCGCTGCCATTTCCTCGTCCCTATAGCTGATAATGAACTTCTGTTCCATTTCAGAGTTTGGGACCATCCTGGAATTGTCCCATGTCACCAGAAAATCCTCTGTGTGATGGGTAGCTGCCCATGGCCAAAACCCTTCCCTCAATGCTGTTACTACTGATTGCACAAATGGTTGATTGAGATGTCCTCGCAATAGTTTTGCAAACTCATCGATTTTGATTGGTGTAGTGAGCTTAAACAGATGGGGATAATCCGCTATGGTATTAACTGCGGCAGAATTCTGGAATTCGTTTTCTGGTGGTCTTGGCAAAGGTGGATCAATCTCGGTGTAGCGCACAGTCCGACTTTTCCCCCAATCTCGGTTTGAAAACACCATCCCCCATTTATACTTTGAGGCATACAACACATCATTCTCCCAACCTTGCTCCCCAAACTGCATCCCTCCCCTGAATCTTCCTTCCCCCAACCCCTTCTCTCCTCTCCTAGCCTGCTCAGTCAGACGAAGGCTTGCTTGGGCATTTTGCTGCAATGTGGTTGCCTTTGCAGCGCAAGCAAACATGTTGGTATTTGCACTTGCCATCGGCTGAAGGGCAAGACCCGGAGTTCCAACGTCAGCAAGCTTTGGTGCTATGTCCACTTCGATCAACCCCCTTTCCCTTTGACTTAGACTCTCCTTTTCCTCACTCAAACTCACTATATCCAACTCCTGCCGACAAGATATGTGACCTTTCAAGGTCCTGGAATTTGTCTGTTTCAGAGAGGAGCAAGTTTTGGCAGCGCCCAACTCGCCCTCTAATAGCTCGGTCAAGCACGAGGACCCTACTGTGGAGAGGGACAATAACGGTGCAGAAGAGTGAGGAGATGTACTGCTGGTAGAGTGCAAGTTCACGGGCACGATGTGGGAAAGCAATGAGGACTGCAATGGTGTACATGTGCCAAGTGGTGGTCCACTCATCTGTGGTATGGATAGTTCACTTGGATTCGGAGGAGACGGTACTTTTGGTGAGCCTGAGTGCAATACCTTCAGATAATTCATGAGTTTGAACTTCATTGATTGAAGTTGAATTCATGGATGCAAAGACCGCATCGAGGTTGACTGCTTTACCAGTGAGTAGGGCAATCCACTGCTCTTTGGGGAAGTCTGGGCACTCTGGTGAGTTGGTGATGCTTCACTTGGGTCCTTTGGGATCAATGGTGTAGTTTTCGACAAGTTCGAGGGTGCACTGCAAATCGGGGTGAAGGGTTGCTCTGATAATCTGTCCCATAGGCTGCCATGGGAACTTTGACTCATCAATATGAGCTCGTTTTGAAGGACCCTGCTCTCCATCATGGCTATCGCTCCCCCACTCCTCAATGTCTCCTGCAGCGGTTCCCGATTCTCCATCCTCATCTTCAAAGAATGAGTCGGCACGATGGCATTTTTGTCCTCCCTCAACCTCTTCATTCCTGCCATTGGCTCAAATTTGTTCTTGGCCTTTGTACAGGGCTTCTCGCTGATCACACTCATGGGAGTCAAGCATTTCGACATAGACATTAAATGCTGTGTTGTACTCTTCATCTGTGTCACCCTCGTGTGTGCTAAAGAACTTGGCAAGGGCATGAGAGATCTAGGCGAGGACATTTGACTTAGAAGGGTTGGTACCGGTTCTGAAATCCTCGACAAGAGCTTTGCAGTGGTTGATGATTTCTGTCGCTGCTCTGTCTCCATCGGATTTGTCGTCATCACCTTGTTCACTCTCCTCTGGATGTTCAGCTGGATGATCTGTCCCTTGAGTCTGTTAGGGACGTGCCAAATAGTCAAAGATAACACACATGAGTGGAGGTCTGCAGAGTGTGGGGGCTTTGGCGAAGCTATTAGCAATGTCACCCTTGAGCCAAAGCCCTAAGATTGGATTGCGGAACAGAGTCTGTGGAGAGCAAAGGTTTGGATAGAGAGTAAGGATGGTCCAACGGAGCGGAGGCCACGGACTTGGAGAGCGATAGATTAGACTTGGAGTCAGAGAGAGATTTGGCTAAACCAAGTTGATGTTCAAACTGAGTATCTACAAGTAATTCTACAGTATATATATGAGTAGGTAATCCAAGTCAGAGTCCGATGGAATCCGATGGAAGTCTGTTCGCTACTGGATTCGGGTTCTAGATTTAATATATGAAATAGTAAAATGAAATGGAAATGAAATATTGAAATTGAGTAAGTAAATAGTAAGCAGCTGGAGGCCGTGGAGGTCCGATGGTGTGATTTGTTGAGATGAAGTCTGTGCGTGAAGTCAGTGTGAAGCGGAGGTCCACGGCATGCATGTAACAGTATCCCCCCCTTAGCGTTCTTGCCCTCAAGAGCACTGATCCCGATGGCCGATCAGTATAGGTATGCATGCACAAAATTTTGACCATGGGAATTTTGCAACTTAACCTCCTACTTTCATCATCTCTGTATTCTCCTCACTTTTCCTTTCCTCAACGTTAAACATGTCAGCGCCTGTCGAGTATCGCGACTCCGCAACCCCTGAGCCTTACGAGTCAGCACCAACACCACCTGATCTTTCCTTCGAAGATTACAAGGTGTTAACAGAGGAGCGGACTGCTGCGGAGGAGCAATATGAGGAAGCCATTACTCGCCATGACGGCTGGAAGACCGCGAAGGCAAAGGAGGTGCGGGCAGAGAAGCTGAAGCAGGACAAGCTGGCTTGTCAGCTTAAGGTGGAGGCTTTGAAAAAGGAGAAGGAGGAGGCGGAGAGGAAAGCAGAGGAGAAGAGGTTGGAGGAGGAGCGGATCTGTTTGGAAGCCAAAAAGGAAGAGGCGTTGGCCTTGGAGAAGGAGAGGGAGCAACAGGAGGCTGCGGAGTGTCAGTGATTGGCTGACTTGAAGGAGAAGGAGGATAGGGACAAGGAGCAGGAGAAAGAGGATGAGGTGAACGAGTTGGCCTTGCAGGCCGCTGGTGTTCCATTGGTGAGTGATGGAGATACTGAGGTGGATCCAGTGGATCTGAAAACGGCCACGATGACTGAACTGAGGAGAAGGAGGAGCATTGCAAAAGGGAAGAAGAGGGTGGAAACCGTGGAGCCTCGAAAATGCAAGCTCCGGTCTGATAGCGTGGTGGATGACAGTGGAGAGGAGGGTGGGTGTGTGCTGGCAGGGCCGTCGAGCCCTAAACGGTTGAAGACTGAGCCTGCACCGCAGGCGCAAGACAAGGTTTTGAGTGGTAATGGTATGTGACGCCGTTGGAGGTCCGGTCAATTCGCTGACTTCATTTAGCACGTTGTGGCAAGTGTCACGCCAACAAGACAGTTTGTTTTACCCATGGCAGACTCCGAACCTGTCAGCGATGTCGTGTCAAGAAGGCTCGGTGTTCATTCAACAAGAGTGGTGATGAAGGCGGCGTCGTGGATTCCGGCAGCATGATGGAAATTCTTCAGGATATTGCTTCGAGGTTGGCGCGCTTGGAGGAGAAGGTGGATAAGGTTGCAGAAAGGGTAGAGGATCTAATGGATGACTACCATCTGGATTACAATGTCAAGTACCCCGGGGATCTCCCTTCCAAGTCTTTGAAGGCCGAATTTGAGGTGTCCCGACTGGAGCTCTGCAAGACAGGCAATATCTATAGTGAGGTGTTGTGTCAAATGGCCAGGCAACGTCTTGATAGGGATATGGCCATTATCAAGGGCGAAGGTTTAATGGTGTTGGCCGCGGATACGCTGCTGGGAATGGAGGATCCATATGAGATTCTCAACAAGTCCTTCTGGGTCGGGCAAATTGGCGCCGCCGGTTTGCATCAGCAGATGCTGGCTCGTAACAAGTTCCTCCGGGCCCGCTGGGACTTTTATAATGTGCATGGATGACGCAAGGAATGGCAGCTGTGGAAAAGGTTATTGAAGGACCAGGAAGGGTACTGGGTGGAGGATTTGGATGAGCCGTTGGACTTGGAGGAGGAGGTTAGGGAGGATATGGTCCCAGGCGTGGAGTCCATCGGCATTCCGGAATTGGATGTTTTGATTAAAATGCCCATGCCTGATGTGGACCCAGAGGAAGAGGCCAAAAAGGAGCTCCGGCGGCAGGCAACGGCACGAATGAGGGCGTATAATCGGGAGAGAGGTATCGAGGTGGAGAGTGAAGGAGAAATGTACGAGGATTTGGAGTCCATATTGGTACAGGAGCTTTGAGAGGGAAGTAGAGGGTGTAGATATGGCGGGTCCGTCCGGTGCCAAGGCCTCTTGAACCTTTGTTGCCTTCGTATAGATTTTTCTTGATAATGATTGTACAACGTTGGAGCCCCAGTGGCCTAGTAATGTATATATTGACTTCTTGGCTTGAATATAGGAATAGAAAAGAGAATGAGATGGAGCCGACGGAATCCATTCCCGATTAGGAAATGAATTTGCAATAGTTTTTGTGGATTTGATTTGAAATAAAAATTGTCAGAGCCGATGGAAACCGATGATAATACAGGTGAGGGAGAGATTAAATGGTGGATTTTTGGATGGTGACTTTGGCTAGTTGTCCTGGTTTGTCTGGATAGCAACGGTGGAAATCTTCAATGAATTTGTCCACGGAGAATTTGGTAGCCGGTAACCAGGCAAATTCCTCGTCGGTACCTTCGTAACCTAACCATTGAATCCTGTAGAGAAGAGGGCACCGGAACCGGCGGTCAAGTTTGGAGCTAAGATAGACTTTGTCACCTATTTTGAAAGGGGGAGGCGGATTCCGGTGCTTGTCTGCTTGGATCTTGTAGCGAGACTGTGCCTGAGTGATTTTGTCGCGTAGGAATTGGTGTAGTTTATCGAGGTTGACTACAAAGTCACGGGCCTGGGCGGAGGCGATATCCCATTCAGGATGAACAGTGATATTAGGATGGTAGCCTTTGTTGGCAAAGAATGGGGAGATTCCAGTGGAGGCGTTCGGAGCATTGTTGTATGCAAACTCTGCGATAGGTAGTAGTAAATCCCAATTGTCCTGTTGATAAGAACAGTAAATGCAGATGTACTGTTCCAAGGTTTGGTTTGCACGTTCTGTTTGTCCGTCGGCCTCCGGATGATACCCGGAAGTGAAGTGAAGTTCCATGTCAAGGGCTTTGGCAAGGGCACGTGTGAATTGGGAGACAAATTCGGAGCCATGGTCAGAGGTGCTGTGGTTAGGGACACCATGTTTAGAGAAAATGTGAATGACAAATAACTGGGCAAGTTCTTCGGAATTAATGGTATCATGTGTAGGGATAAAGATGGCTTGCTTGCTTGTGCGGTCGATTACTACAAGGATAGCAGTGAATCCATTGGAATCCGGTAACTGTTCAATGAAATCCATTGAAATGGAATCCCACGGACATTCCAGAACCGGCAAGGGTTTCAGCAAACCGTAAGGATGATGTCTAGGAGTCTTGTTGTGACCGCAAACCGTACAAGATTTGATGTAGTGGCGAACATATTCATGTATCTGTGGCCAGGTATAGTTTCGTCGGACTAATTCCAAGGTCCGATTTTGGCCAAAATGACCTGCCAAGATGTGATCGTGATTGTTTTGTAAGACACAGAGATGGAGATCCTCGGAGTCTGGGACATAGATGCGATTATCCAGATGGAGAATGTCTGATTCATCTATGGACCACCGAGAAGGGGAAGTGGGAGTGGAGGATTTGGCCTGTCGGAAACCCTCAGAGGCTGCAGAGTCGGATAGTTGTGCTTGCTTGATGTCTGAATGGAGCTTATCAATGTCCATTATGGCGCTAGCATGGAGGGTAGGGCCTTCAAGAAAAGTAGCACAGAGGGAAGCGGAGAGTTGTTCTTGAGTGAATACAGGACGGAAATTGTGAGGATTGACTGCTGCATATTGACTATCCCCCTCTTTTGGATAGACGTCCCATCATCTAGTGAGTGCGTCCGGTTTCCCTCCAAGTTTCCCTGGTCGGAACCAGATTACTAGGTTGAACTGGGAGAGGTATTCGGACCACCGGACTTGCCGTCGGGTAAGAATCTTGGTAGTAGAGAAATATTCAAGATTCTTGTGGTCTGTAACGATGTTGATCGGGTCCGTGGAGCCTTCAAGGTAGTGACACCAGTATTTAAAGGCTTCAAAGATAGCTAGAAGCTCTTTATCATGGGTGTCGTAGTTGAGTTCGGCATTGTGTAGGCTCCGGGATAGGAAAGCGATGGGGTGGATTTCACCGTCTTCAAGGTAGATGGAGAGGATAGCAGCAATAGCATAGTCGGAGGTGTCGGTTTCCACAACCAATTGTTGGTCGGAGACACAATGGGTAAGGATAGGAGCATGAGTGAAGGCTTGCTTTAGTTCATTGAAGGCAGCCATGCACTTGTCATCGAATTTCCACGGAGTTCCTTTGCATGTGAGGCAGGTTAGTGGAATAACAATGTCACTGTACTCGTGGATGAAACAGCAGTAGAAATTGGCGAAGCCAAGGAAGGATTGAATATCCTTAACTTTCCACGGCACTGGCCAATCTAAAATGGCTTTGACCTTGTCTTCAGACATGCAGAGGCCCTCCGGTGATAGAATGTAGCCTAGATATTCCACAGAGTCCCAGTGAAACTCGCATTTGGATCCTTTGCAGTAGAGCCCGTTGGCTCTTAATCTGCGTAGAACCTCGCGTACGTGTTGTCAGTGTTCCATGGGGTCATTGGAATAGATGAGGATGTTGTCAAGGTATACGACTACGGAAACATCAAGCATGTCAGCAAAAATGTTGTTCACGAAGCATTGGAATGCCGTGGGAGCATTGGTGAGCCCAAAAGGCATGACATGCCATTCGAAGGAGCCGTAACAGGTCCGGAAGGCTGTTTTCCATTTGTCACCTTCAGCTATGTGTATGAGATGATAAGCATGTCGGAGATCAAGTTTGGTATAGATGTGAGTGGAGCGTGTGGAGTTGAGGAGGTCAGAAATGAGTGGAAGGGGATAACAGTCTTTCTTGGATATCTTGTTTAGGCCATGGAAATCGACACAAAGACAGAGTTCTCCGGTCTTTTTCTTGACAAAAAGCACTGGAGCTCCATGGGGAGAACATGAGGGCGTGATGAATCCACTACGGAGATTATCGTCAATAAACTCACGTAAGGCTTTGAGCTCGGACTCTGTGAGGGAGTAAATTGGCCCAAGCGGGGGAGACGTTCCTTCCTCGATATTGATCTTGAGGTTGTACGGTCTGTGCTCGGGGAGTTTCTCAGAGAGTGAGTCACTGAATACATCAGCAAAGTCATGATATTCTGCTGGTACGTCTGCCATATCCGGCGGGGCCATGGAACTGGCCATTCCGCTGATGCTAGGTGCAGAAGGTTGGAGGGTGTATTGTTGAGCTCCATCTTCAGCACATGCTCGAACAAAAGTGGCCATGGAGATGATAGATATCTTGGGGGTAACTGATGCAGAAAAAGAAGGGATGGTAGGGTAGGAATAGATGGGTTTGTATGGCGGCGGAGGCCGTTGGGATCTTGGAGTTGGCTTGGAAGCTGGGGTTGGAATAGGGTTAGGGATTGGATGAGGGATGTCTGTGCGGTTAGATGCAGTTGCATCGGATGCTGCGGAAGTGCTTACAGGGGAAGAAACACCTGGTAATGGTGAATGGAAAGTGATACTGTGCTTTGCCCAGTCAATCAACAGATTGCAGCGGGAAAGCCAGTTGTATCCCAGGACAATGTTACAGGATGAATCTAGACGAGTGACATAGAAGTCGATAGAGATGATGTCTCCGGAAGGGAAACAGACTGGAAGGGTAATGGATTGAGAAATGTGAGATCCGGCGGAGCCGTCAAGGAGCCGAAGTTGAACAGGAGGAATAGGTTTGGTGGGAAGGTTGTGATCCTCAATGTATTTGGAGTTGACGAAACAATGGCTAGAACCAGAGTCAACCAAGGCAAGAAAACGAAGGATGATAATGATTGGAGAGCCGTCGAACTCCGTGCTGGAGCCGACTTCAGAAGAGAGTGATACAGTGAGTGAATGATTAGAAAGAGCGGCGGCATTGAGGGTGACAACCTCCAATGTGCGATTACAGTCAACGCAACCCTGATCTCGCACGGAGGATACAGGGCTGCCCTCTAGTTTTCCGGCTCCATTGGGGCTGGATCTTCAGAGGCGGGGGCAGGTTCTTCAACTTCCGCAGCATGGCCTTTAGCGGAGGCCGTGGCCTTGCATTTGTTGCAATCCTCGGTCTTGTGCTTACCTCCACAGAACATACAGAGATTGTTCTTTTGGCAGCGATCCTTTTCTTCTTGAGTAAGACGGCCGTCTTTGCCTAGCTTATCAGCATAGGGCTTTGGGTTGGAAGCGGATCCCGAGGAATTGGAATTGGAAGACTTCAGAGCCGATCCAGAAGTCAAAGAACTGGGATTGGAGCTGGGACCCTTGGATTTAGGGTTGTTGGAGTATGAACCGGAGGACTTGTTTTCCTGGTTTTCATGGGATATTTCAGTCCTCTGGGTCCAATAGCGAGCGTCAAGTTCTTGGGCTAGGAAACGCATGTCGCGGAGATTGTTTGGCTTTCTGTGGTGAGCCATATCATCCTTGATGTGTGTGCAAAGTCCACGGTAGAAAGCATGGCGAAGGGAATTGTCGCCGTAGCCAACTTGGGAGGCATATTGATTGAACTGAACCATATACTTCATGATTCGGTCTCCGTCATGCATCCAGAGATGTTTGAGGGCATCTTCGGCATCTCCGATGGCATTGAAGGGACCAAAGTTGGTTCGGAGTTCCTCAAGGAACGCAGCGTAGGAGTATTGCCATGCCAGCGGATTCCGCAGATTCGGGCAGAGGATATCTGGTTCAAACCAGTCGAGAGTGGTGCCAGAGAGGAAGGAAATGGCATAGTTGACTTTGTTGGCATCCGCCGCAAAAGCAGTGGGTCTGTCATTAAAGTTCAACTGGAGGGACACAATGAAAGCCTTGAGTTTCCGCGGGTCGGAGCCGTCGAAAGTATCAGGCTCTTTGACCTTGGTGCGGACGTTGTTGGGTCAAGGGTTATTTAACAAAGTGGAAACCCCACGCAACAGATTCATGAATTCTCACAAGAAGTCTTGCTTGTTGGGGGGGTTGTTGTCAGGTCCGCCGGGACCTCCGGGACCATTGGGACCTCCAGGACCTCCAGGACCCCCAGGACCGTTAGGGCCTCTGGGTCCTCCGGGTTCATTTGGACTGCCTGGTTGGGAGTCGTCATCTTCGTCACCATGGTCGTGTCGGTTCGTAGCGTGAGTAGGGGTATTGGTTTCGCTTCTGGAATCATCAGATTCCGCAGTGGCCGGTTGCCCCCCATTGGATGTGGGTTGAGGTGCTGGGGTGTGTGGGTTCGGATCTTCCCAGTATCCGTCAAATATACCGGTCCTTCGGTGTCGTGGAAGTTCATCGGGTGGAGGAGTACCGTAGGGGTTGGATTGTCGTGCAGTGAAGCTAGAGTGATTGTAGGTCTCCCTATGGGATGGTTGTCCTCCAACGGAGGCCAATCCAAAAAGTTCTGGGTTTTCCTTTGATGCGGATGCTGCTATATCATCCATGGAGAATATTGGTGTTTTTCATTTCGGGCCTTCACCCATTTCTGGAGGGTAAGTGTGTGTAGTCATCATGATTAGAAAAAAATCAACTCAAGGGGTTCAGTTTGAATATACTGTTAGGGACATGCCAAATAGTCAAAGATAACTCGCACGAGCGGAGGTCCGCGGAGTGCAGGGGCTTTGGCGAAGCTATTAGCAATGTCACCCTTGAGCCGAAGCCCTAAGATTGGATTGCAGAACGGAGTCCGTGGAGAGCAAAGGTTTGGATAGAGAGTAAGGATGGTCCAACGGAGCGGAGGCCGCGGACTTGGAGAGCGATAGATTAGACTTGGAGTCAGAGAGAGATTTGGCTAAACCAAGTTGATATTCGAACTGAGTATCTACAAGTAATTCTACAGTATATATATGAGTAGGTAATCCGAGTCGGAGTCCAATGGAATCTGATGGAAGTCTGTTTTTGCTACCGGATTCAGGTTCTAGATTTAATATATGAAATATTAAAATGAAACGGAAATGAAATATTAAAATGAAACGGAAATGAAATATTGAAATTGAGTAAGTAAATGGTAAGTGGCCAGAGGCCATGGAGGTCCGATGGTGTGATTTGTTGAGATGAAGCCTGTGCGTGAAGTCAGTGTAAAGCGGAGGTCCGTGGCATGCACATAACAGAGTCCCAGTCAAAGGTACAGAGGTAGGTCCTGCTGCTGGGTTTCTGCCAGTGAGAGGTTTGATGACGATAGTTCCAGGTCACCCAGTACTCCCTGAAGATTGAGATTTGTTGCCAGAGGAGGGAGCATCAGAGGACATAGTATCAGACTTAGAGATGGTAAGCGATGGAATAGACAAAGTATATTCAGATGTCCATGAAATACAAAGCTCGTTCTGATGTGTCAAGAAGAGCATTCAGTGAGATAACAAAACTAAAAGAAGATGAAAGAGATGTGGGAAAAGGAAAGAGCCAGAAATGGTGTGACTACTCACCAATTAGACTTGTGTAAATTCTTCTTTAAACCCGATCAAAACACACTTTTTTTTTCATTTCATTTTTTCTTGCCCTCTCATACTTGAATATCATCCACCAAACACTGGAAAACACCTCACCTTGTGAGTAGATAAGTGCTATAAGGGATTGATGGACTCACCAACTGAAAGAAACAAAAAAACAAAAAAATATCAAGAATGGCTTGAAGTGAGCTCAATCAGATGACTAGGAATCACTGGATCACTGTTAATGTTTGGGTGGTATTAAGGTGGAAATGAACTGAAACTATGGGTGCACTAATATTTATAATATTCTCAATGCAAATACTAATTTTCACATAGGCAATATTCCAACTAGTGAATTTATCAACCACAATTTCTTGGTATGCAGGCAGTGAGGTGTAACCAAAGGCCAATACTTATTTAAATGACCCTTGAAACATTGAAAATACAAAGTCCAGATCACAGGATTGGTACAATTTCTCCAATAGCACTGGTAACTTCATGTTGACAATAAATATGGCAGACATGGTGGATGTCTCAGTGAGCATAAATGAAGACAAGGAGAAGGAGTCTATTCTAAAGAGTCTTAGGTTACTTTAAATATGATGACATCACCATCATCATCAGATCAGAGCAGATATCAATCACTCTGGCATCAACTCCTCTCTTCAAACACTCAGTTAGTTTTGTTTTCTGCATTGTGCTCTTTGAGCCAAATTATGAGTTCCTTTCCCCTCAGCTGAGATGCCTTCAAATATAATCCTTCTGGATCTTGATCTACTCTACAAGAATCAACTAAGTCCTCACTGAATACAAATGGTACTCACTGTAAACAGACCTAACTCATCCAAAAGCCTCCCTGTTATTATTCAAATCTAAGGAGCTCTTTCTCTTTGCTATCAAGTGAGCCATGTATCTTTCAGGATCAATGGTTCCCCCAACTTTGGAGTGATCTCCATCCCTCTCAGTCATTTTCCTTTTTCTCTTTTTAGCATCTGTGGCTCCATATAAGCGATCCCTGTTAGTGAATGGGCATACAGGTTCTAGTTTAAGTTGCTCTCTAGTGATGGCTTCATCCTTAACAAGAGTCAGAAGTTTACAAACATGTTGTGCTTACTCAGCAGATGTCAGTCTAAGCATTTCTCCTAGCTTGACGTAGTTTTTGGTGAGGTTTAAAGGCACAATGAGCTCCAGAACATCATTTAGTCATTTCAAAAGCATGCACCTTAGATAGTAACTCCACAGGACAGCTCTTTACCCTAGCGCATACAGGCTCTGCAACTAACCTCATCCCAAGTCAGATCTTTTGCTGCTGACTCCTCCTCATTGTCTTACCTGAGTATTTACAAGACAATGTCCATATTCTGTTATAATATTGATAATGAATGTTTTGTTTGGCAGCAAGAGAGGCAAACATCATTGTTGATACAAATGATGAGGTTTGAGGATTGTGTTGACAGCAGAGGTTACCAAACAAAGTGGTATTGCTGGAGGATAACATGAGGCAGATATTCTGAGAAAAATGAGTGAAGTAGGTTTATGACCAGAGTGTAGGAGACACCTTGTCTGTCTTCATTCACCATTCAAGATGCACTCTAAGAAAGCTTCATCTTTGCAGTGTTCCAGATAGCATCCTCTCAGTGCTCCATCTGTCTACAAAATCCTTGTCAACCTTGAGACCATGGTCACTCCTTCCAATGCTAAGCTTCTATCCAAATGAAGCACCTTCATGTGTGAGCCTGATCATTTCTGACATCTATCAGGGCTCAAATAATAATTTCAGACAATATTTGCAGGTTTTGTGAGGTGCTATCAGTGCACTTGAAGTAGATTCTCTCATTGACAATCTGTGGAAGATAAGGACAAAGATGTGAGTTGAAGTCTAGTTTAGCATCTTGAGCTTCAGAGTATCCATTGAATGTGTAAAGTGAGAAAATTCAGGCATTGACTTGATGAAGGATTAGAGTTCAACTTACTGCTTGCATCAAAATGAAACATTCTGAATGAACATAGTCAAAACAGTCAAAAATCAGAGGCAGGGGTACATCATCAAGATCTTCATACACCAATGAGGTGGCCACAATAATAGGCAGGCTATCTTGGGGGTGGCCTTTTGTGACATTAACAATGAGAGTTGATAGTTACACATGGGGATGAATCAAGGATCAGGTTGAAGACATGTTGATTCAGGAAAAGATATGCTCTCTGATGCCTTGTGGATCAAGGCATCCATTCTAGTCACCACCATCATTGTGTTACAACTTTTAAGCATTGTCCTTATAGTTCAACAGGCCATCCTTTTATGGATTATCAACATCCATGGCTTGCTCAGCCTCCTTCTGGTCCTTGGTGTTGATAGTTTGTATGTTCTTAGCCTTCTCCTTGTCAAACATCTTCATCAAATTCAAGTTCATCTTTTGCTTCTGGAACTTCTTTTCTTGCTCTCTCCTCCTTCTATTCTCCATCAACTCCCATTCCCTCAACTCCTTTAATTCAACCCTCTCAATGGCTAACAATGGTTCGTTCTTTTGCATAGAAATAACAGGAAGCAAGTCATTGATCTTGATGATATTGTTAGGGACTTTCCAATTGCCAGTCATCTCATTGATGTAGAGGAAGGCCTTTTATTCTTGGATGGTGAAGTATGGCTTATAATGGGTAGCCTCTACCAAATACTCATAGCCAAGTGGCATTAGCTGGGAATAGCACCAACTTTCTTCTTGACCAATTTGGACAGTATGCAGCAGCACAGGACCTGAGAGTGATCTAGAACAACATTATTACTGTCAACAAGGTCCTGGATAGTCAATTGTAGGAGCATGGCCTTCATCACATTGAAGCAGTATGCACTAATGTTGATAATAGTTTGTCTAGGCTGCAACAAAGGTTTGAGCATGAGGGAGAAGAGTGTCCATGAGACAATGAGCATATATGGGAGAGACTAGAGTGCTGGAGAGGAAAGTGAGGCAAAATTTCAGGTAGCTCTTGGGCTGGATTGTATTTTGTGTTTTATCCAATGGATTTTGCATGCTGCTATTTGCTGCATTGTAATTTCTATCATATTGGGGTTGTCTAATCCAACTTTGTATGATTATCTCTGTGTATGCTTTCTTATTATTCTTATTACTTCAACCCTGATAATACTTAGTACTGTACTTGTGTATTGCATCATGTTCATTGTTATATATAAAGGCGAACACTGGATAATCTCAATTTGCTTGCATATTTCTCTGTTTTAGTTTGGTTTGGTTTTAAAATGTTAGTTGATTTAATCATCAATCAACAATAAATATACAGGTTGAACCAGTTTTGCTACTCTGCTTACATGTATTTGTCTTTCTTTTTGCTTCTGTAAATAGTAATACTCTTACATATGTATTATCCTCTTTCTCATCTCCTCTCTATCCATCACTGTATGCTGTTCTTTTTTTCAGTCTTGTTTGTTTAGTCATTTCATATTGCTCTCTTCTAGTTGTAATAATGTGATGACTCTGTTCATGCTTGTCCCAATGTTATTATTTGATTGTGGTTCAGGGTATACATTTGATAAATGCGCTTTTGGAAGATCACAAGTCAGAAACATGTAGGAAACACCTGCTTGGCTCAGTAGTAGATAGTACATGGTCTGTTACACATATGCCATGGACCTCTGCTTCACACTGACTTCAAGCAGGGACTTCATCTTAGAAGTTACAACATCGGACCTCCATAGCCTCCAGCTGCTGACCATTTAACTTACTCCATTTGATATTTCATTTCTGTTTCATTTTACTACTTCACATATTAAATCTAGAATCTGAATTTGATAGTGAACAGACCTCCATCAGAATCTATTGGACTCCGACTCAGATTACTTACTTATATATATACTGTAAAACTACTTGTAGATACTCAGTTTGAATATCAACTTAGTATAGCCAAAACTCTCTCTGACTTTAAGTCCAATCTATTGCTCTCAAAGTCTGCAGTCTCTGCTCTGTTGAACTATCTTACTCTCTATCCAAATCTTTGCTCTCCATGGACTCCACTCCATAATCCAATCTTAGGGCTTCGGCTCAAGGGTGATGTTGCTAATAGCTTCACCAAAGCCCATGCACTCCACAGACCTCTGCTCATGCGAGTTATCTTGTTTATTTGGCATGTCCCTAACATGGTCTGTCAGTGTGATCATAATGCAGAAAGTGTGTGTATATTCAATTTTGCTTCAGACTCACATCCATACTATGTGTATCACAATAATATTGTATCTACCAGATCAAAGTGTGGGAGTGATGTGTACTCCTCTCTTTTTGACAATTTTGCTGTTGTTATTGCCACTGGACAAAAGCCAATGTTTTTGTAGCTATAAAAACAGAGAAAATATTGAAAGTTTCTTCACTGAAAAAAATACTGAAAATATTTTAAAATTTTCACTGTTTTATACAAAATCTGCAAAATATGATAAAATGTTCTAAATATTTTTACTGTTTTCTCAGTAAAATTACTCAAGAGAAACTTTGTATATTTTTTATGTATTTATAGGTGAAAATACTCAAACTTTCATGCAGTGTGCTTACTTTCCTATGCATGATCTTGACTGTTCATGATGTTGAAGACACTCTGCATTGTGCAGGTCTGGCTGATGCTGCATTGTCTCTTCACAACATTTTGACTGTCTCCTTCATATCAGATTCATCTGTATCAGATGAGCTCTGGGATCACATTTTTTCATTTCTAGATCAGCCATCTCTCATAATGGTTCATCTGGTTTTTCAATTATGGAGCATCCTTATAGTTAAATTCTCCCATCACTGTATCTGACTACATTTTCCTAAGAACTGGCAGTTGTTTAATCAGAAGCATATTTTCATCATATATTGCATGCAGTCTGAGTTGATGCTATGTATATTTTTAGTTTGCTATGATATGTTGCATTATGTTCTTGGCATACACTTTTTATGTTGGAGGCTGGGTTTTTGTTGTTTCTTCTTACATTTGCTCAGTGCTTTTGTCACAGTTGAGTTTGATAATGGTTTGTATCCTGTCTAAGTCACACTGTCATCTCTTCAACCATAGCATAAAGAGAATGCTCCATGCTGATACCTAGCTAACTGTGTTGAGTGTTAAAGGTGTTAGTCATGCTGAAATGGTTTGTGTGTGATAGTTCTAATGTGACCTGTTCTATATGTTGTGCTTCTGGTTATACTAGATGGGTCAAGACTAATATATATGTACATATTGTGTCAATGAAATTTGATCACTCTTTGTTATCACTATCTACATGATATTGTCACATGACATTTACAATTAAGTTTTCCAAATTTGAACTGATCTGATCATGTTTGTGTGACCCTCTTGGATAGCTATTATATTATGCTTGCCTACTGAAAAATATACATTTCCTATATGGATGCAACTTAGTAACTGCTTGCATTGTTGCCTGAAAAGGCATAGTACTTGACTATTGCATAATGGCAGTATGTTGTTTATGTGTCCATGGGCTGTTTACATACCAAAATGCATATTGGTCTGCATGAATATCATTGGGTACTTGCTAGATACATCAACTATCTGGATAGAGAGATTCTTGAATTAGAGATAGAGGTATACACTGGTGTCTTTCTTCAATACATGCCTACTAAGGTGTTATTCAAACCTGGGAGGACAAGTATATCAGAATGTAACTTAGGTACATTTCAACATTTGTTTAGCAAAGACTGTGGCATGAGATATATACCTCATGAGGCAATATCTAATTATATGAAAACATATCAGAATACTAATGTTATTGGCAATATGTACAGATACATGTATGTAGATCACTGCTTCAACATTTCCAGACCTGAATTGTATCACTGCTTCAAATGTGAATCTGTGCTGACTACTCTCAAGGTTTGTCTTATAGTAGGTAAAGGTGTTAGTAAATCTGTTGATCCAAAGACTTCAATCTGTGATGATAATTCAGTGTTATTCTCTCTCAAACCACTAGACAATAGTTTAATTCATTCTATTCTAACAGATGTGTGTCATGCAATGTCACCCAGTCAGTTCAATGAGGCCAGTTGCTGCATCTGTTCTCAGTTGATGCTCATAACACAGCTCAGTTCCAATTGCCACATGAAAAGGTTTATGTCTATGTTGGAAGTACCTGGTGTTATCAGAACAGAAATCCTATCATCTGATCAGAACATATTAAATATATGAGATCCTGTAATTGACTATTCCACCTCTTATATATGTATCAAATACAGAGTGTCTGTTAGAGAAAGCAACATACCTTGACTAGCTCTAGTGCAGGGTCTTTGACTGGGTGAAGTGCCAGAGGTATTGACTAGGCTGATGTTTGCTGGACATATCCTGATTGCCAAGGTCAGACACAATTGTTGCTTCATGAAGGTCTCCCTCACTGATATAGGTTTTCTCAAACTTAGTGTTAGAAAAATGATTTCACACATTATCTCTTTCAATATAACTAAAGTTTACAACATACTCCTCCCTTCCCCAGAGCAGATATAGACAAAGTGTTAGCTGTGTCATTTACAGGTCCAGAAAAACCTATTGAAAAAGATATTCCTTTGCAGACTCAGAAAGTTTTGACTGTAAGACATTTCAATACTAAGTAAGATGTGTTGATGGTTGGTTACAAAGAGCAACCAGAGTCAACATACAATAACCCATATTTATATTCATCTATGTTCCTATAGTTGTTCCCTTATGGTCTAGGTGGAATAGATTTGACCGATCTGGCAGATGCAGAACACAAGCAATGATTGCTGATGTACCATAATAAATATTTTCAGACTTATCTGAGTTTTCCATTTGTTGTATTTAGTTATGAACAGATAAAATCAAGTACTATCGGGAGGATATCTTTTAGTCAAGAAAGATGAATTTCATGAGATAATAGAATGAATTATGTGACTGAATAAAGGTACATTAACCAGCATATCAGAGAGATTAAAAGATGGCATACATGTAGTACCTTAGCTGCTGAACAATCTAGATCATGTCACCTATAAAGTATCTAGATCTTTTACTTCTAAAAAATATATGCATAATGAGTTGTACTCTCTAATGGCCGCTGAAGGTGCCCCATCTTGGTATATAATATTTGTACCAACTAACTGCAAGTATTTGATATCTCTTTTCTGTGCCAATGTGCTGCACCACATCTATATGTGCATTAAATTTTGGCTTTCACCTTGATACAGCAACAAGGTGCCATACTATACTCACTTTCACTCACTATTTCTCCAATCCACCTATACCAAAATCTGAAAGTGATCATATCATTGCTATTACAAGTAATTCAGTTGTAGCAGTGAGGTTTTTTAACTTTATGGTTAAGAATTTTGTAGAATATGTAATATGTCTAAATTCAGCTGAGCCTGGTGCCTGTGATCATACATCTTCATACTATAGTTCCATTGAACAGCAGGGCAGACTGACATTACATCTTTATCTTGTCATGTGGATCAAAAATTCACTGCATCCATAAAAAATAAAAAATCAACTTATGGCAGGTGATTCTGAGTTCCAATGGAGACTGACTGACAAAATGTTAAAGAAAGGTTTAGCCATTAAAGGGTGCAAAAATAATAAATGGAGGAGGTGAAGAGGCAGATTCCCCAGGCCACTGTATCTAGTTACCTTGGTGGATTCTACCACAGGGCACATTGATGTCAAAAAATACAAAGCATAGATAAATATCTTTACACCTTTACTCATCTATCTATTTAGATGTAACATAGACATTATCTCACTACAATCAGATACCATGATAAAGGCTGTGTTGATATATGTATCCAACTATATCACGATGTCTTCTTTGAAAATGCATATCTTCTTTAATGTTATAAAATCTGTGTTTCAGAGGAGTAAAGATTTTCCCAGTAATCTGTTAAAAACAAGTAAGACATGGAAGTTGATGACTCAGATAGTTAATGCATTAGACATAAAAATAGAACTTGGAGCATCAATGATATACTCATACCTGCTGGGGTTACCCAACAGATATACAAACAGGAAATTTGTTACTTTCTATTAGCATATGTTTGTAGCAGAGGTGAGAAACACATCAAAAGATGACAAAGAGAAGCTGGACAAAGTCAAGATTTATATCAAAAAGCATGCAGAAGACATCATAGATGTGTCACTGGTCAAGAACTATAGCAGGAGGCCTGTCAAGCTGAGTCATTTCTATCTGTATAAATGAATGTGCAGGTGCAAGAGATTCCCTAACTTGAAGTTGCCCAGGTCATATAAGGAAGATACAACATGTTTGGATAAGAATGAATTCCCTGAAACTATGATAGACTGAGGTGATAGGTGATAGCTGTATAGAATGATCTTCAGACACTATGCAGGAAATGGATTGAGCCTCTGATGCCAACAGCACTGCCACTGAGGTAAGGGATCAGGGAAAGTTAATGTTGGTCTTAATTTCTGATTCACAGCAGACTTTGGTCAATGATTGTAATACTGTGCCTGTCACCAATGTAGTGTCAAAAAGGAGCAGAGATGGTCAGCTTAAATTTCAGCATACATGGCAATAGGTGATATAACCTGATTGAACACTTCCAGAGTTTATCAGGAGCAAGTTTTATACCACTGTGTATAGAGAGAGCCTTGATGATATTGATCATCAATTTGTTTTAGCTAATAGAATGCTCCAAGTTTGAATGAGACACCAAGCTATTTGCATGTGCACTTACCAGTATTATAAAAAACAGTATGCCACATGACAACAAAGTTATTAAATTGGCACCCTGCATACAAACTGGAACAGTAGATTCAACTAAATCATGTCTCAATTTCAATAAAACAGTGAGAAAGGTTACTCCTATGAAGATGCCAGATAAGATAAAGGGTAGAAATTCTGATGAAGGTGTAATGGATACTATGAATAGAAAAGTTAAAGTGTTGAGATATGCAAAGGCTACAGGTCCTGGCCAAGAAGTTACTGATTGTGTATGATTCAGCAACAGCTGCTTATACAATAGTATTATATTCATTCTGGCCAATGTATGGAAACAAAATTCAGCTGAATGTACTGCTGGATTTATAGATCTAAATACAGAATAGATGAGAATGTTAGTAGATGCCTTAAAGGCACACAAGGGTGGAAAATACAGCTTAAAACAGATAAAAGACTTCATGAAAAGAAAATTGCATAGAGCACACCCAAATGTATTCATATACAGGAAAGAGTTGAGTCTGTGCATAATTATGGAAAGATAGTTTAAAAGGTCTGAACCTTCTTCTAAAATAAGCAATAGATGCAGTGCCAGTCATGATGTCAACAATATTGTTACCATGTTATGTGAAGTCCAAGTAGCATCAAGAGTATCAGTATGGCAATCTGTATCTAAATATCTGTGCCATCTAACCAAAGACTCTAAATGTATTTTATACAACTGAACTATACTATCAGACAAACAACATTACTGCACATCTCACATATACTGCCAGTCTATATTGAGGATATAGACATCATAGTAAAACTAACTATATGGATCCAAACTGTAGACTCAATTACACTGCATGAAGAATCCAATATTTTGGCTTAAAATATTGAATTCTATAACTATTTATTTTTTCAATGTTGTCCTGAAATATTGAGATAATATTTTCAATATATTTGCAATATTTGAGAAATTTCCAATATTTTTTCAATAAACAAGAATATTTAAATAATATTCAAAATAATCTTTTAAAATTCTAGCTCAGATGTTGGAAAAAATAAATAGTTATAGAATTTAATATTTTAAACCAAGATATTGGAATCTCCATGCAGTGTTATATCTTACAGTATGACAAAAGCAATAATATATTATGGTAGACACCATTTCACCATGAGATACATTAACAATAATTGGAATGCATAGTACAATGATAACATGTTACACAGCAGACTTAGCATAATAGAAAGCCAAGTAAACAATGTGAACTTTTTGCCTACATGTATGCAAGGATAGACCATTAGAGATGTAAATGACAAACAGCATAAGGCAGAACACTGAAATTGACATACCACTGAAATAAGACTCAGATCTGCCACATACATGTGATGGCCCTCAAATGCTAGTACAGATAATTGTTATGAAATATTTTAGTACCTATATGTAGCGGCATCATAGATTAAAGCAGTGATGGACAACTAGAGGAGAGTATGTTGTTTTTGTACAAAATATGAAGTATTATAATCTTTAAACTTTTGCCATGGATTTCTTAATTCTTGATTCTATGTATCTCAGTAATACCCCTGTCCTATAAGGTTAGCAGAAATTAATTGATCATCCTAGAAATCCTACTAGACTATGAGTAAACAATTTGTTAACTGCAAATAATTTGTTCTTAAAGCAGTCTGAGACTAAATTAGTGGCAGTTATTTTTTGATAGTAATTTGTGAATCAAATTATAATCAAGTAAATTGTCAAATCTAGTTGCTGTAACATGTGGCAATCAACTTAAATAAAACAGTACTTAGTATGCAGATACAATTTCTATTTGATTTCATACATAATTATTGGTTTGAAAATTGATTATATACTCAATGACAGTCAGGTTTTGCTTCCTATCAGTATAAGTGGAGATGCAAGACTTGCTCTCTACAGTTATATACAAAGTATCTGAGGAACTGCATAATATTTTAATTCTAAATCACCATAAGAAATAGTTAACTAATGTTGGCAAAACTTTTTTAATAAGAGAAAGTAACATTGGAAACAGGAAATCAAGCAAGATACAGGTTATGCAATGCTTGAATACAAATAAACACCTTTTCACTTTAATTAAAGGTAGCAAGCATAGCACTGCTTAGTAATAAAGGAAATTGCTCCTGGGTGAGCTGAACCTGTTGTAAGAAGAATTGATGTCAGAGTCATAAGTATATTTACATTTAAAAAGGACATTGACAACACCATTGTTGCACTGACCTAGAGAAAGAGAAAGAGAGTTAGGTAAGCAAATAGTTGACTAAGAAAGAAAAAAGAGTAATGTATATAATACAAAACTTAAGGTTCAGTTTGGTAAAGTGGCTGTTCAATGTTTGACAAGTATTGACATGCTGGTCATCCATATATGCAAGGTTTGATGCAGGAAGGCATAGTGTCTTGAGCAGTGGACTAAGATATATGCATGAGAGAGACATGGTTGCAATAGAAAAAAAGATTCTATAAAATATGTATAAGTATCAAGAATATTTCAGTGTGAAAATGTTAGTTGAACACTACTGTATCTATAAAGTATGTATAAGTATCAAGAATATCTACAGGTATGATGTGCTGCACCACATCTATATATGTACCAAATTTTGGCTTTCACCTTGATACAGTGACAAGGTGCTATGCTATAACCACTTTCACTTGCTGCTTTTTCAGTCACACTTCTCTACTGTTCAAAAACAGAATTCCTGCAGAATATGCCTGGGCAACCACCCATCCACTACATGTCTGCCAAGTGGTGCATCATCCACCTGGCTATATGCTATTTGCTATGAAACTGCCCTATTTCATAGAAATTTAATTAGCCTAGGCTCCAGGAGCTGACAGCTATCAACCTGAAGTGCTTATATCAGCAGATGGTGGAAGATTTATCCTTGAAGAAGCAGACAAATTATATGATGGCAGATAGCCATATATGGCTATTCTCAAACCAAACCAGATGAGAAAAGTGTTGCAGAGTCTGCTCGAGAATGCAAGAGCAGCTTGTATAGCAGATTTTAGTGCATCAATTCATGTCAAATATCAGCTTTTGAGAATACATTTAAGATTGAAGCAGGTAGATACAGGAGCAGGAAGCTGGTTCAGATCTGTTACTATATAAGTGTGTACAATGTACTTAAAACTCAGTTAATCTCACTTGCTCAAAGCATACTAAAGAAATAAATTCTGCTACTCTCCTAAGCATATTTAGCTGCTTCTAAGCCTAACATTGCAAGTGAATTGCAAGAAATTCTCCTCATTTCTCTATTTTCACACAACTGCTCTCAGTTCAGCATCCTAAGCAGATGCTTGGACTACTTCTCTCTATTGTATCCACAGATAGAGTAGATTCTATCAGATCTCTTTAGAGCAGGTGGTAACCCTCCTTGCATATACAAAAGATCTTGCAGACACAGACATAATTTTCTCTTACCAGAGAGTTTGCTAGCTTTACAACAATTAGCGATAGTATAATAAGAATATAATGAGTATACACATATATCTCAGTGTGAAGATGTTGGTTGAACACTGAAATGACATGATTAAAAAATATACTAAAAAAAAATGTATTAGTAATCTAAATATAATCTGTGGCTTGTGGTTAACACTTGCTATGCTTAATATAGTGATAGTAGAAAAACAGGTTCAAGCTTTCTGAGAATTCCATTATACTTACTGAGCTTTCAAAACCAAGAAGAGTAATTGTTAGTGCAGATTTTAAAACCCTTCAACAGGTTCTGGCTTGATAAAGTGTGGATCCTTAATAACAATATCCATATGGAGGCCAGGCATGAAAAGTGATTGTTCAAGCTGTTGATGGCTGAATCCAGTTCCACCACTGCCCAGTCTGTTCTAGAAAACATCAATATCTCCTTTATTCTCAGAGAGATAATGCCCCTGCTATGTTGTACTTTTTTACTTCTATATCCTCCACTATATCTTCAGATTAATGTTCTCTTTACCTGACACCTGCAGAGAGAGAACTTTTATTAGTGAATGTCATCCATGAGACAAACTATCCACCTCAATAATAATACAGGTGTTGGTGTTTCAGAAGATCATGATGCAAAGTAATGAGTTCAGTTTCTATAACCAACACATATACTGAATGCACCACAGTGGAGGACTATAGAAATAAGCACAATCACACTTTCTGATTAAAATAATCACATTCAGCTGCAAGACTACCTATGATACTGCTCTGTAGCACTAGATCATAGTTGCATTATCAATGTTAGCATTTAAGAACATTAGTTTTAAAAAGACCAGAGTTTGAGAGCCACTACATATTACATATAAAGGGTTTGATAGTCTCTTTTTCTTTTCTTGAAAAGATAGTTGAATTATCACTGCTGAGATTTACAGCTTTTTGGCCTTAAAAACATATTCTAAAAATATTGTAGCTTTTGATCACTTTCTTACAACTATAAAACAGGATCTGAAAAACATAATTAAAAAACCTTGTTTCTATATTGTTTTTATACACTAAAATGAGCAAGTTTTTAACAAAGAAAAGATGATTTCTATTGTTCTGAACAATGGAAACTGCTTTTTCAAACTGTTTTTTGCATTGATTCCCTTATTTTAAAAAGAGAATAAAAAAAGTTTTATTTTATTTTATTTTTAGAACATCCTTTTTCCTATTGAAAATTTACATAAAAAGTTATATTATTTTTGAACTGGCTTTTTAAATATAGAAACATATCAGCCCTAGCAGTATATAAAGACAAATAAATACATATTATTTTAACTTCCTGATATTAAAAGTTCAAACAAAGTTCATTTTCTCTTAAATGACTTAGGCTATAGGAAGCATATAATTAATAAAAACACACTGCTATAAAAAAGGCAAGTTGGAACTCTTTTCCACCAGGAGCCAAGCCAATCACAAATAGATAATCATGTATTACCACACATCAATAGCAATAGATTCTTTATAGGGACTATGTACCCCAGCCCCTCCATTAGAAGTCAGTCAATTATAAATGAATAATTTTTTAATTACTACACATTAATGATAATTATAATGTAGCAACTCAGCTACTAGCATAAATGAAGCTGACTCAGCAATCATATACCTCTACATCAATATTGATGTTAATTGCTATCACATCAGATGATCTTATATATGAAGGAGCTCAATTTCACTTAAGAATTCAGTTTGCAACCATCTGGCAGCATAATGGTTATCACTTTAAAAAAGATGGATCATTGGATCACCACTAGAGAATGGAGTAAGACTACTGTGGAATGGAGACATTTAGAGGAAATTTACAGGCTGGAGACACTAAGCTAGAGGGTGAGACAATAGTCTACTTTGACAGTTGATGAAGATAATCTGAGAATGATGATTATGTTGTTTTGGGTATAAGTTGATATCTCAATAACTTGGCAAATGTGTCCAACATTACAACTATATGACCACCACCTCTTATTCTATGATATGCTCCTCCACATACATGTGAACAGAAGCAACATCTGCAAATAACCTATCTGCTTTTATTTTTCAATCGTTGTCTATGATAATATAAATAAGCTAGTTGGAGTGGGCCAAGAATGTTACAAAAAGTCACATGCACTTCTTGCTGCTGGCTGGTGCTTAGGTCTTAAGAACAAGATATCATCCTACACAATTCAATCAAAAAAAAAAAAACCTGAGATACAATAACTTGTCTTTACCTAATCCTCAAACAGACTGGTTATCTAAACTGACACAGCATTCTTGGAAAGAGCTAAATGACACTGACATCACTTTCCCAAACAGCAGAGTTATTGTTTTTCCAGATCTCCAGGAACCATATGTTATAGATTACAGATGTATAGTTATCTAAATTACTCTTAGCCTGAGTATAAACACATCCCACTATGGCTGAATCTCTAAGACAAACAGATCATTTAGCAAGCTCACTCGCTCTTCAGCCTTATTGTCTTGCATGTATGTAAGATACAGTGCAACAACAAAGTCATTACATTTTAATTCTATTGCTTCTTTTTTTAATATAGAGCCTTCTGTCCTGGTGAAAATATCTTAAAATCATAAACTTGTTCAGAATATATAGAAATTAGCCATATAAAATCCTCACAAAGTTGATTCTTTGCTTGCATGTCTCAAATGTTGTCAAATGTGAATTCCATATGAGTGACATATTTTAGAGGCCAACCACTTTTGCTCCTACTAGGTGTGGATCCCAAAGGTGATGGATATTGAGAAATCTGTAAGACATTAGAGAAATTCAACCAATCATTCTTCAGATATATGCATTGTTGTATCTTAATAGATGACTTTAGTACAGCTGAGAGTAAGAAAGAACTAATTAAATTCAACCTAATCTGTGATCTGATATGAAAAATACCATAGCAAACCTGTCATTTGATGTCTGAGGATAAAGTCCTTGTGAAATGACCTAAAAGAAAGAAATCAAGTTCTGACATAAACCATGATAAATATTGTATGCCATGATTTTTATGAGGGCTTCAACTGGAAGATGGAGTGAACAGTTTGTAACCATAATGTGATTCTTCATCTGAGTTCAAATGCTGGAGATCATAAAAGAAGTAAGAGTGATGCTACAGAGATCATCATTCATTCTCACTCTCTCACTATGAATGCGCCTTGAAACAACCCTGTTGAAACTACTGATATAGACTCCAAAGACCCTTTTAACAGACACCTTCCTAGTCACAATGATGACAAAGAAGTTGATAACACCTTTGACTACTACAACCACTCTCTTTATGCTCCCACCTAATAGTCATAGTAGCTCACAGACCTCTGAGGATTCATCTGCTCTAGATCTGGCAATGATGTTTGCACCAATAACATTCTCAAATCTCATTACACTAACTGCACAAGAGGAGAATTCTCTACTGTCCATAAGCCCTTAATTCGCCAACCTCTCAAACTTGGTCATTAATAAATTTATTGATTGCTAGGCATCTTGTATTTAATTTTATCTGAAGCAGACACTCACAGAGTGTGATTACATAATATTAAAATGCAAGGTTTGCTATAAGTGTCATGTCATATCATTTTAATAAGCTAATTGCATCTTTCTTCACTAAGCAGTGACTATTAATGCTCTGAAACTAAATGCAGTATCCAATAAACATGGCTTGGGCTCAGAACATGAAAATAAATGTTATAAAATAAATTTTTATTGGCATCTATTGTGCTTTTTATGTTTTTCCACATGAGTGGCTGACTGCATTTGAAATACCAAAATCTGGCTAGTTTGTGCTAAAATATTTGTGAGCCAACATTTATTGTGTTGAATTACTTAAATAGCAGAGATCTGGCTCAGAGACAGTAATCATCCACAAGCAGTTTATTAATACTTTTGGCCTTTATTCCATTCCAGCACAACTGTAACCAGGGACACCGGTTATCTACCGGAGGTAGCCAGATAACCTAGATAGGTAGCTACATACATTCCCTTCTCTTTAGTCTACCACCACCTGTACCATCGTTTCTATAAATACCAAGCTTGTTTCTTGCACGTCTATATGAGCTGAGTCGTCTAGTGTTGCCCTGTGGCTACAGGCTTCCAACAACATGTTTTCCAAAACTACAACTCAAAGCAGATCACAAAGCTTTTTAGCACACACTAGCCAGGCAATATTCTTATTATAATGTAGAGTCTCAAACACTGCATGGAGAATCTAATATTTTAGCATATAATATTGAATTTTATAACTATTTATTTTTTCCAACATCTAAGCTAGAGTATTGAAAGATTATTTTGAATATTATTTCAATATCTTTGTTTATTGAAAAATATTGGATTCTCCATGCAGTGAAACACAGGAATCTCATATATGCAATAGAGACTAAAATTGAGGTAACTCTTAGAGTGTATTTTCCAGGCAAGAAGCTTGCTCTGAAAATTATCTCTCCCCTCTCTCACTGAATCAAAGATCTGCTTTCTCTTAACATTTAAAAATTCATCAAAGACCACATCAATAACCCCTTCACATTCTATATCCAAGATCTAAAGGCAGAAATGAGAGTGGAAATCCTCTGCGAGGTCTTTCTTCTAACAAGCCTTGACTCATATCAGATCCTTAATATGACCTTATGACCAACTTCATTTTCACTATTGATAAACTAAATGCACCACCTAATGAACAGGTGCAGAAGATTATTGAAAAACCAATCAAGAATAAGCTATACACATCAGTGGTGGTCTGGACCTCCTCCAAACCCAGCACAATACTATTCCTCTCTCATTTCCTATTACTGAGATCCCATTGCAGATGATTTTCTCCTTAAAAGCTAAAGGAATTTGGATTGAGGGTCAGAAAGAAGAACCAAGATAGCAGGTATAAATCATATAAATCATGCACCCCACAAAGGTTTCCTGTTTCCACCTCAAATAGCTTACCACCTTGAAAGATGTCTTCTCTATCAGGAGCAGATCTGTTAGGATTCTGCTGAAATTGGATATGTAAGCATAAGACAAGATACAATGATGAAAGTGAGGTAGGATTGAATGGAGATGATGTATGTTATTTAGGGAATAGAATAGATTCCAGCAAGGGTTTGTGAAGAGACCTGAGTGGTCCAATTTGCAAGATAAAAGAAGACAGTAAGCACAAAGCAATTACTGATATAGAAACCTAGTAAGTGTGAAGCTATTACAGGACAGAGATGAAGACCAGTGCTAGATGTAATCTTCAGATTGGTATTAGAAAGTGCTAGGTGTATCCAATGGCTTGTTCAGCAAGTGCTAGGCATAACTGAAGGTTTATGCAATGTGAATGGGGTACTAAAAGTAATAGATTGGTTAAGATTCTCAATACAATTTATCTACAAATTTATATACTAAGAGAAGATTTGAGTTGTTATTATTCTACAATGTTCTATAATAATCTGATATGAGTATGAAAAATCAAGAAAGTAGCAAAAAGTGAGAGTAAATATAAGCAAGTCACTGTCAAATCTGAAAAGGTTGAGTGCAGGCATGTGTTGACTCATGCACCAAATCAATAGATATATTCTTAAAAAACCTTACACTGTGGAAGCACCATAAGGTAGAGCCAGGGCTAGAGGAGGCTATAAAGGAAGATCTGGAAACTACAATGGATGTTTGGGAAATATATAGTACCTTGTATCTGACAGTGACCATAGATTTAAAAATACAATGCAAATATTTTGTATGCTCTTTGATTAATAGGTCCCACACCTTTGGGGTAGGAAGAGAGCTACTTATGTATAAGGATAAACCTCAATGAAGATTTATTTCCAAACCCTCATCAGGCCAATCTAAATCCAATAATAATGCAAAACACAACAGACTTAGATCTTGACAACTCTATGCCAGCACTAGTGACCACCTAAGCTAACCATAGCTGGCAATCCCCCTCTGATGGTAGAGAACTTTCTCCTCTGAAAGGGGGGTCAAAAGACATAATAGATCCAACAGTGACACTAGATCACATTATTTTTGCCCAAGATATAGTAGATAATCTAATCTAGTCCCTCTCCCCAATGAGAAAGGGTCCTCAGAGGGGGGATGTATACCTTGGCCATGCCCAACCAAAATACCCAGACCCTGAATACTCAAGAAATAAGATACAATAACAGTGCAGCCCAGGTGGAGAATGATTCACTAGCAACAGAAATAAAAAACACATTCATAAATGTACCAGTGAGGCTCCCCAACAATCATACCCAAAGAAACAAGTTTAACCAAATGGATCATGACTAAAATTTCCACAGCAATGCAGCCAAGATGAACATGATAGTTTGAGTATTTGTGTAGAGTGTGTTTGATCATTGCTGGGTTAATCATGGACTGGAATTTGATTTGACATTCTTCAATCAGGGTTTACCATCATTATGGGGGCTAAGCTGGGAATCTTTAATAGTATTTCAGGTCTATGTAGTGGGTTTCTGAGTGATGGACATGTCCTGATCTCTGAGTCATCTAGCAGTGGCATGGTCTCTCCCTAAGAAGGAGGCACAGTATATATTGGCATTAGTTTCTCAAATATAATGTCACATAATATAGTGATACATACACCAGAACCATCAAGCAGAATGCAGTATGATCCATGACCTGCCAACTCAATAAGTTGACCCTTGAGGCATTGAGGCACTAGTTTACTTTCTCCTATTGCTGCAGAAACTTTTATATAGCAAAGACTTTTCCAAACATGGAGAAACTCTACTAATTGCTGCTTTCCAGACTATTTTTCTTTAGAAATCTGACCTGGGTGGCATGCAGATAGTAGTAAGTTTCCAACTCTAATTGTGTATTCACACACTTCAGCCCACTATGCATGGGACAACTCCGCCTCCAGCAGCATAATCCAAACTGCCTCAAATATGATTCCAAATACTCTTTCTGCAACACCTTTTGCAGCTGACTTACAGCTCTACATTAAGTTTCCTTAGTAGCTGTGCCTTGTTTTTTACCACTATTATTTGGATGTTTCAACTTATTGTCAAAAAACTCAGCCAACTCATCTTCATTGATCAGACCTGGATGCTTAACCCATGAGTTGAGGACAGTTTGGTCTATTGTTGACTCAGCTGAGAGGTTGTGGCACCACTTTGTGACATTGAGACCACAATGTGAGAAAAGCCATTCCACATCTGTTGATGTTGCTGAAAGAAAGTGTTAATTCTTGTGATAACTTTGAAAATTGTAATGTGCCTGGCACCAAAATAAAATCTAATGCCATCTGCGCTAAAGCCCCTTTTGGAGTGATGGATGAAACCTTTTTTCAGAGTATAGGAGGCTTGTCCAATAGTGCAGAAGGTCATCAAGGCCTTCAATAATAGGATTACAGAGATACTTCTCCAAAACATTGGTGTCAGTATGATTATGATGGTGCTTTTTCAACAGATCTGGGAGATCCTTGGATGACAATTTGGCTGAAGCCTATAGGAATGTAAGTTAAGAAACACAATTGAAACAAAAACAATACCTGATTATCAGAGTTGATGATGCTGATGGTTGGCTTATAATGCTTGTTCCAAACTTCTTAGACATTTTCAAAACAACAATCTACCTATTCAGGCTTTCAGTTTTGTTCATGGAAGTATTCAAGACAGTTCCATGTGTGAGCCATCAGGTTACAACAGCATGAATCATCTTCTCAACTTCAATATCAAAATGCTCACATTGAATGGCAAGATCAGCTTGCATAGTGCCATTGTGAAACATGCACTGTCCAAGCTTAAATACAAGTGCCCACCATGTGCCAAGACATGTATGACCTTGCTGGATCTTGTGACTGGTTGCTATCCATATGTTTAGATTGTATGTCATGCTCAGAATACTTAGGCAAGCTATTGTCACCATGATGCTGTGGGCCAAAACAACAATCAATAAATAAGGCCAACAAGCAGCAAGACCCACTACCTTTACTCGCTTTTAACAGCAGGAAATTCCAGCAATAATCCGGTTTCAGACTCAAAACACTTGAGATCCAAAGGATCATCAACCGCCTCCGCTGATTCACACTGGATGTCAGTAACTCTCTTGAAATAGATGATCAATGCAGCTGCAAAGTGTTTGGCAGACACCTGTGCCAACTGAAATAGAGTAACCTCCTGCTCCCCTTTTGAGAAGTAGAGAACAAAGTCATGGCTGGCAACCCATATAATGTGCTTGTAGCAGTTGATGGCCAGGTAAACACCATCCTTGTGCTGCTCCTCATTCTCACCATTCAAGACTGTAGCAAAGACGCAAAAATTACCCAGTGTGACCACATCCAATGGACCACAATATGTACTGACATCCGGGCAATGAATGTTGGATGCTAACCACATATATGAGCTCACATCTCTCAAGAAAGCAATAAAGCAACTTGCCCTGATGCCTGCTTGGACTACATATCACCTGCATAAAATAACACATCATTTACAGCAGCAAGGGGCACAATTCGTTGTGGACCACATTGGTAATAAAGAAGTCCCACATGCATGTGTGGAGAAACCCAACCACAGTGTCCTCAATGCAACTGGAGACATAGAAGTGTTGTCCAGACACAATACATTTTTCCAGTGTGATAGGTGTTGGGCCACATAAAACTAAATACAAATCAAGTCAGGTCAATTCTGACCAGATGTCACACTCACAGCAGAGTGCCAGGTTCCAAGACCAACATTTCCACATCCCATGCATCAGAGTCAGATATGAAACCAGGCTTCCAGTTATCAAAGAATTCTTCAATGTAACCATCCAGCACTATAGTGCCATATCTGCAAAACAAGAACTAGATCTTTTTGCCCATCAACACCTGCACAACTGTCCTCATGCCTATTGAATCCAGGTGAATGTAGCTAAATGTTGTCATTGTGGATACCAACACAAGGTTTGGTGGGCTTGGGATAATAAGTCTCAAAAATGTTAGAGGGCATCTCTTAGGTCTGGTTGAACACAGTTGACTGACTCATTGCCTGCCTGTTCTGTTTTGGAAAATTAGTCTTAAAGACAACAAGGTCTTAACTGATTGCTTACTTAACACACTGTGGCTCTTCTAGTGGTTTCTCTGACATGGGTAGGAACAGTGCATTCAAAACCAAATCTCTGTTCTGCAAGTTACCCTATAAAGAACAGTTTGCAAGGAACATAAAACATGTAGATTTCCATCTAGGTTGTTCCTCTTTGAGTGATCTGGAAACTCAGAATCAGAAACTGCAGAGCATTGAGCAGGCTTTTATCACAACCTACCATGAACTTCCTAATGCATATTGACATTTCTGATTTTCTTCATGGACTCCAAGTCCCAATTCCATTCGGAGTTTGGATGGACATCAGTCATATACACATGTTGTTTTTGAAGCAGGGTCTGCAATCTTCCTGCACTCATTTTATGTTCCTCTATGCTCACTTTGGCTACTATAAGGGTGGCATAGGAGCTGCATGAGTCAGAACATTTCACGTGTTGTGCTCCTGCAGCAACACAGGCCAGGTATCCTGCCACTATTTTCTGGTCATCCTCAAACTAAACAAAGAGCACTCTCATGATCTTTTACTTGTACCACAGCCTAATCATAACTCACCATGACCCTGTCCATTGATGGATAGCAATCAGGAAACACCAAAGCTTCTTGAGAGTGTTTATAGCATGTCAGATCCAATTTAAGAGCTTTTTGGGTGGGCCCCATGCTACTGTCATTTTGTGCTCACTTGGCAGGACATGTTGGTGTATTACTGACCAACCAGGACTACATATGCAACAGCCTCATACACCACTCTTTTTCCAAAGTATTGTCCCTGTTCAGCATCTCCAAATAATGCTTGCACTCAGCCCAAGACATCTTCAACACGAATGGTGATGATTCATTGTCCACCTCTGCCTCTTTCAGTTTCTCACTGACATGTGTTTTCTGCTGTAATTCCTCCACCATGGGCAGATCAATATCTATCTCCATATCATCTGTATTCAACCTGTCTCCCAAAGTAAAGAGTGAGGACATCCTCCCAGGCAGGTTGAGGTTTACCATTAGCATGTCTTTCAGTGTCAGAGTGTCACCCACATCTTGCTCATGTTCATATTCCTGGTCTTGCTTATGTTCTCCATCTTGCTTGCATTCCTTGTCACCATCTTTGACCTTGTTATGTAGGGTCACCACACCGAACTTTGGCAGGGGAGTGTGCAGCACAGGCATTTCAGGTTGGAACGTCTTAAGGTCACTAATTTCACAGTGCAAAGTGTGTCTTTCTTCTTCCCACAGTGAAAAGACGATGTTAGCATGCCTCCCACATTGCAAGCCAGCTCATTGGGCATGTTTGGTCACTTTCCTCTTCTATGGTGACATATTCATCTTCCTCTAAGTTGTCTTCAGTGTGCACCATGGGGGGAACAAAAAGCTGAGTCTATGAAGACCGATCCACACTGTCCACCAATTGACTATGCCTGTGGTTTTTCACATACAGCCCATCTTGTGCTTTTATGGTGCATTCCTGCCTCCATGCTGGGAGGTTTTCCTATAACCATCGCCCATTAGATTCTGACACATTGTGTTCCAGCTCTAACTTATACTGTTGCATGTCATTCAGAGCCTCCTAAAAAAAGTTCTTGTTGGTGCATGCTTGCAGAGAATTGGTTGTATCAGCTATCCCATCCAGGAATTGTGCAAGCCCAAATTCTGAATCCCACATTCCTGCTGTCATGCCAATGATACATCTCCAGGCCTTGTGCTCAACTAACTGGAGTGTCAATGGCTTGCCTAGAGCCTCGACCCTTGAATCCACCTTTGAACATGTCAGTCAGAAGGCAAGAGCATTGGAGGTCATACCAACACACCTTAATCGTACCTGTGAGAGCGCAGACCTGCCCCAGACCTTCACCACAAAATATAATCAGAGATGAGATGAATGCAGCTGCACCAAATGTGGCCTTCCAGTCTATGAGCTGATGTTTCAAGTGCCCTGCCCCCAGCATGGCTGACACTGAGTTCTCTAGCCTGTTTTGTTGCATCACTCTGAAAAGCCTTTCAGAGCCACCTGAGATCTAGTTGGGTGGACCTTACTGGTATAGCCTGGAGAGATATGTGTCTGACATGGCACCTTTATGCTAAGAAAGGTTATGGTGATGATCAGTTGTGCACTACGATGACAACACCTACACTTACCAAGAGTAGGCTGCAAATGAATATAGCTAAACCATCCACCGGGGAAGCCACACTTGTCCAATGTTCCTGCAGGGCATGCATTTGATTCCATCAGGAGCATAACATTTCTACCCTCAAGGCCAAGATGTGCAAGGTCCTGATGAACTGGTGGCTGGACAACATTCGTCCCATTATAAGCCATGCATGTATGCTTATCAAATGTGTGTTTGAGTATCTGCAATTGGGTCAGCCACTTATTGAGGTGGGCCACATACTGTGGCCCAATAGATGTCAGTGATTTGTATCTCCTGCCTCAAAAAGGGTGCACCTCTGAGGTTCTTTTATCCATTGTTAGTTTGTGTGGGAAGAAGGTGGTCTTGAGGGCAAGCAAAAAATCTGTTATTTGAGTGGTGGCATTGCCACCTACAAGACAATCAACATTCCCTCTCAGTGGTTTGGTCTCACCTTGGAGTATTTTCTCACTATAAGCCTGCAATTTGTTGCACAAGACCTATGGCACCATCAGCCAAGTGGAACAACAGACCACAGAGTCACCCACATTGGCAAACCTCCCAGCATAATCCAATCACGCATCTGCACCTACTTGCACTCATCATTAATGTGTGGCACACCATATATCTGGCCAGTGCTGCCCCAAAACATCAGCACACTCCAGGTGCAAATCCTGACAGAGTGTACTGTGTTGGGCAATGTCCCACATTTCTGTATTTTGATGGTCAGCATGCATTCTCACCCACACATTGTACAAAAAGCAATTGCTAATTCCTTGCATTCTGGACACATCCATGAGGCACATGCACAGTAACACTCAGCCATGAGTGAGCTTACGCTAACACCTTACATAAGTGTGATCATGAGTTTGACGAAAATCACATGGTGCCACAGAATGAAGTCGGCATCTGTATTATGAGATGATGTGCCTTTTCTACCTTACAACTCTTTTAATAGCTCTGCAAAAACCCAGTTTTTAAAAATATATGTGGTCATATTTGTTTTGGAAGATACCACCTGCCAAATGTTGCATGGTTGCCTGTGCCATGCTTGTCATTGTAGCCATGCCCTCGAAAAAATCTCTTGACCTGAAGCAATGTATTCCTTCCATCTTCTTCAAGCAACATTATCCAATCAAAGAGATATGCAATATTCAGTGCCTCTCCAGCTTTTGAAAATTTGGTCTAGTTTATGATCCCAACAAGACTGGCCATAGAACTGGGCATCCCCGCATTTTCCAGGCCACAGATACAGGATTCATTTTCAATCTCCTTCAATCTAAAAACTGCAGCTACCTTGATAAAGTCCAAGAATGTCTTTTCCAAGCATGTGGTATCCATCTATCCACACCAGCACTCTTGCATGCCTTTCACTTTCATCACCTTCATTTCTCTCAAAAATGTGTCTCTGGGCAAGCAACATGCAGCATCCCGCACTCATGGTAGTATTCGCGTCGTCGCTCTTCAGAGGCCCCGCACAAGACTGGTGGGTACACCTGCGCGATGAGTACAACTACATTCCCGAAGGAACTGGTGACTACAATAACGAAGACGAGGATGTGCCCTTCAACGGAGGGGCGCGATACTGGTTCCCCGACTGGATGGAGTTCACCCGTCTAGTCCGCGAACAATTCCGCGATCTGGCCATCAAACTAGTACACGAAAAGAAGATGGGTGAGCTCAAGATGACGGGGCCCACCTACCTTTTCTTCTGACAAATGGAGAGGGAAGCGAAGCTAGCGCGACGACTTGATGACCAGAGCAAACGGGGGGTCTTAGTAGAAGCAGTGTGGAAGGGAATCCCCCGTGACTACTCCCGGATCATCGTGAACATCGGGTTTGGAATTCCACGCACCTATTCCGAATGGAAGGCACGCATCATCACGATGTACGAAGAACGAACAAAGGACAGCATCTACACGCAAACCCACTTCGAACCCCGCAACAATGGTCGTCGACCACCATCGAACCAGAAAACAAATACCACCACCAGCAGCAGACCAGCAGCAGGTGGCGCGACAAGTTTGCCGCCGGCCAAGCAGAACAACCGGCCACACGATGGCAGGAGGAAGTGGTACATGCCCAAAGGAGCGGACGCCCAGATGCAGATCAACACTCAATGGAGCAAGTTGATGAGCGAAGGAAGGTGTTTCAGGTGCCAGAAGAAAGGCCACCTGTTGAAGGATTGTCCTGAGAAGACAACAGGACATCAGGTAAGAGCGATTGAGGCTGTGCCAATGGCGCCGCCCATGGACTCTCAAATGAAGGACAAGGTGGGAAAAGAGTAGGTCATCGGGTGTTCGATTCCACTGCGACGACCAAGGACTTATCTACTGGTGTGCACGTTTCCTCCACTGGACGGTCTCTTTCACTCAGCAAGGATGGTACTTCTATTGAAGATGCAGCCTCTTTGATTTTTACAGACATTTTACATAACACGCATTCGGAGATACCCCCACCCCCCAATGAAGGGCGGGTTTTACATACGACTTCGAATATACAGCCTACGCGCCATTCTACGACTTCTTTATCGCACCCAGTATCAGAATTGATGAACCGATATAGTATCCTTCCAATTGAAGGCACTAACGATCCCACTGTAGGCAACACCCGCTTAAGCACCTTTGCCAACAAGGCCAAACAGGGGGCAGAAAGCCCCCAGAGACCAACTCCCGAAGGCGTTGGAACATCAGGATCGCTGACTAAACGTCCGGCAAGTAGCTCATCACGAGCGAATGCATTGAACGAAAAGGCGACTACCATATCGCCACCCATCATAACGACGCCGCATCAGTCGAGGCCTTCCTTCGGGAAGTTTCAAGCCGCAGTGACGCATGCACGATCGGATGGGATGGAGCGAACGCCTAGTGCAGACTCTGACGAAGTGGCCTTGCTCGATGGCAAGGTACCTCCACGGGGCTCCAGCTGCGCTGCGAGTTTAGAGGGAATAGCCAGAGATGGCGAAACCTCCCCTGGTACAGAGCGGAACACGAGGATATCGAAGTTTAAATCTCCCGGCAGAGCGGAGGCTTCGACAAAGACATTCCCTTCCCATGACCAGCCGCAGGGTCTGTACCCCCAGAAGCACGAACTTCTGACGACCGAAGGGAGATTGGGAACCCTGAATGTAACGAGGGACCCTATGGAGGCGCAAGCCTCCTACGAGGGCCGAGGGGTCGGCGACCAGGCTGGTAAGTCCGTTCTTATGGCACAAGTCGAGCCTAGCATCTCTGCACGTATTAGCGGCCAAGACCAGGATGACACCCCTCGGGAACGCACCTCAGGTTCCCTACCCACGACTGGAAAGGACAACAAGAAGGCCCGATACTTGGTCAGCACTCGTGCCCGACAAGCGGCCGAGGAAAGGACTGCCGCAGGACAGGAAGCCGCTAGCGCCCAGGTGGTAGAAAGGGGGCATCAGGTAGCTATGATCAAAGTGCCTGACGAAGAAGATGATACCGCCTACCAGCGATGGATTGCTAAAGGTTCCCCTATAGTAACCCCGACCTGACCAGTCGCGACGCTTCCCACGCCTCCTGACTCTCCGATCCAAATCGGACGAACGTACACTGATGGCCAGACTTATGAAGACTGGCAGACCCAAAGCAAGGTGACCTCACCAACGGTAGTTGCGCCCTCTGCGGCCAATGCGAAGGTTCGAGAGGTCCCTTGTCAAGGATGGATGAAGCCGCTATTGGTAGATTGGACTTTACGAAATGTCCAAGAAGCGTGCAGCGACAACACAGCCCATGCCCAGCTTGTGCTATGGATGCACAAAGACCAACTCAGGGAACTCACAGATGAGCTCCTCGAAGAACTCCGAATCGGTGGTCAGACCGCCGTCGAATGACTCTATGAAATCCGCGAACCTATTTGGTACATCTGTGGAGCATCAGGGGACTTCTCAATCCCCGTGACCATCGAACCCGTCTCTAGCTTACTTAAGCTAACCACACTTGACAATATGATAAAGAGGTGCAGGTGGCTGCTTTGGAAGCATTGATGGATGATGAAACAGCTGTTCCTGACGAAATCAATGAGTTTGTATGCTTGATAGATGCCTTTGAGGCAGTTATTAATGTTGAAGAATAATTGTAATATAATTTATTTTCTAATTTAGAATATGCTAATGACTCAGTGTGACTCATTAGCTTAGGGCTGAGTCAAGGCAAAGTTGCTACTCATTTCAGCTTCAAAGCCAATTACAAACCGAGCCCCTCAGAGTCAAGCCAAGTTGAGTTGAGTTGAGCCATGGCAACACTAGTCTCCACTGACCCCTTCCAAAATAAGTGATCTAGCCCTAGGTAACTGGGTGAACAACCTCTTCAAGCCATCTACATTGGTGTGACTGATGCATCCTCCACAATAGCAGACCTCTCCGATATCACTGTGGACATCTGGATAATATCGCTATATGAAGTGTCATCAATACATGTTAAAAATATTCAAAGATTTGGCAGACACTGTGTTCAGTAGGATGTCAAGTGGTGAAGATAGCACTGGGATATGGGTGGCAGTGGTGATATACTTGTCAGACTGTGACAGGGCCAAAAATGTTCCATTTAGTTGGTGGATTGAGGAGACATGTTTCAAAAATGTGGCTGAGACGCTGGGAGAGGTTCACATTGAATGTGCTGTAAGGGTAAAGTGCCATGTACTTAGGGAGAGCCACTTTTTAAACAATCACATATCATGACTGATGGTCTTGTTTCTGTACACATGCACCAGGGCCCAACATTTTCGTTCTTGTTTTTCAACAACTTGTTACTGTTACTCTAACTGAATATATTTAACAAAAAAGATGAGAAATCTAAGAAGAATGCCAAGAGCGATGACAAATATATACAATTGCCAAGGTGATGTACTCAGTTCAAGATGTACTTATGTGATGATGTGCAGAGGAGGAGGAGAGAATGGAGGACTTTCAAAGGTTCCAAGACTTAGACAGTTGCATTCACAGACATGAGGCTCAGGAACATGTATAAGATGACACCAATTCTGGAGTATTGCATGCCTTCTATCGATTTGTATGGTGCCATGATGGTTGATATAATGAGTTTGACATATGTGTAGATAAAATTTCTCATCCCTTGACTTCTGTGAGTGCCAACATCCTGTGGAAACCAGCTGAGATACATACCAAAGCAGATGGAATTCAGCTTTGGCTCCATAGATCCAAGGAAAGGTAATGCTTCGAAGACAAAGGGGACCTGTAACTAAACCATATGATTCAAATAAGAAGCACCATCAGTTTATTCTCTTGAAAAATAGCATTAAAACCAAAATCTGACCACTGAAAGATTTTGCTCCTATCAAAATTCAAGGCTGTCATCCTACATCATGATCTCAGTGTGTCGATGGATCTGACTGATGGCTCTCATTAATGAAATGATGTGCTTGCCAGGGTCCTAACCAGTCAAGCATTGATTGCCAGTGACTCAGAGCAGATTGGACTAGAAAAATGCATGTCAGGTCATGCATGAGATTTATTAAATAAAGTCCAAACTGATTTTTGGACTCCCAAGAGTTGAGAGGAAATGAAACTTTGAGTTTTGAGATAATCGAGATCATGACTGCAGGATTGCAAGAGTTGAGGAAGTGGTAAGAAGTCGAGGTAGGTTGCTACCACTTTTAGACTGGTGGCACTCAGTGTCTGATCACAATTGCTTCTCTCACTTGTATCACAATCATGCATTTGGTACATGTTTGACTCCTGCTCAGTGCCATGAGATGCTCAGGATAGGTACAAACTCAAAAGCTCAATTCAAGATTGAAGCACTGAATCTCATATAGTTAAAATTTTAGCCCCAAACTCGTATGTGGCAGTCCAAATGCTCAGTTATATTTCATAGATGAGTCCTACACTTGATATTTCATGCACTCTTGACATATTCTTATGCCGTGCTCACAGGAAATATACAACTTTGTTTTGGACAATTCCTCAAGAGTTGTTTACCAATTCCTCAAGAGTTGTTTACCACACTGTAAATAGTTGATACATAGATCTCTTTTCATTGGTATATATTGTATCCTTCATTGTCATTCATCTCTGTTAACCTCCATGTTCAATTCAGGACAGCTGCTGGCACAGTTTCCTACTTGGGTGAGACCAAATTTGTTTTTGGGAAATCTGTAGAGTTCTCAGGATGTTTCCCCCAGGCCATTGCTCAATGGGACCAAAGCAGATGTAAATGTGCATGTGTTGACATGAACATAGATCCTTACCTATGACACCCCTGTCTCTCACTGTTCACCTAAGAAACTCATACCAAAACACAAGTTAGCAATGAAAACTGGCCTAAAAGTAAGCAAACATACCATGAAATCCACCCCACCCTCTACCTGTTCCCTCCTCAACTGAGCTCGAATGGAAGATATGCGGCCTAATAAATAGCAAACATTGGCTTCAAGTTAAGGCTTGTTGAGGGAAAGACTTACTGAATACAACAAACCTGTCTTGAGGGTCACCAAAATTCAATGTTTGCCTTGTGGCACACGATCTGATATGACTCTTGTCTATTGATAATGAGCAAGCCCAAGGTTCAAGCTAGTGTGAGATCTGTGACTGGGAGAGATGACTTGCTGGTTTGGTAGGTGACACCAACACACTGGTTGACAGGAAGATGTCAGTGCATTCAAGGGGGTAAGGGTACTCTGGGTAAGATAGTAGGAGATTGGCTAAAAGAAAAAGAGTAAAAAACTAGTATACACACCTCTGCACTATGCTGAAACTTGGAAATAGCTTCACCAAAGCCCATGCACTCCACAGACCTCCACTCGTGCGAGTTACCTTCATCTATTTGGCACATCCTTAACAGGATGTCCCTATTGAATTTGGCACTGGTGAGGGGGATCATATGTGTGAGTTATTTGTTGGAGAGAAGGGACAATAGAGAGGTCGATAAGGTGGGTGTGTATGAAGAAAGGGGGTCTGGAATGACAACTCCAATTACTGAAAAGGCAGGAACCCTAACACCATGGCATGGCTCCAAAAATCTGAATGCTGACAGATGTGACAATTTGACAGAAATGTACATGCATTTACATAGATGTACACTGCACTCAATTCCATGGGAGGATAGATGTAAGCCAGTGCAAACCAGTGTGGTACCAGTGTGTACCACACTGGTTTGACATGGGTCTCCATGACATTTGTCAATGGAAAGACACCATGTAAACATGTGTACACAGTAATACACCGGTGTACATGCATTTGCTGGCATCTACATGGGTCTACACAGAAAACTGGAGGTTTTGTCCAGTATTTCCTGGTGTAATTTTGTTTTGAATGGTCTTTGAAGTCTTATAAGTCTTATATGATCAGGAAATTATTTGTTTACACCATGGTTGGTGCACATATCCAGGTATATGGAGCAGAACAGAAGGAAACAAAGTGATGTGTACTAGGTGAGCATTTTGTTTCATTTCTTGTCCATTATCACACCTTATTATTTGTTTGGTATAACAACAATTAGTTCTAAACTCACCCTGTTTACACTTGCTGTCTGTTATGTTGATGTGCTCGGTAATGGGCAGCGCACAAATAAAACAAGTGTCTAGATCATCAATCTAGATACTAAGTCACGCACACACATACAATCACCAATATTAAGTTTGAGGGTGAGTACGATAGAAGCACTCGTGGTGTACATGGATTTCAATAATCAATTGGGTTTTGCTTCAAAACAACTTCGGTTCAAATCTAGAAGTGTTTACATGAGATACACTAATCGCAATAGTGAGGTATATGGACGTGGGGGTTTTGTAAGGTATAATTCGAGTGGCTTAGACTCAAAATGACTTCATCTAGAAGAGCTGGTAAGTCTTTAACTAGGGAAGCTTTAACAATCAAACAATCAAAGACCTAGAGGTCTACAAAGAGTGTAATTGCTCTGGAGTACATGGACTCAATTTCAACACAAGCACTTGCACTTGCAACAAAGAACCGAAGTTCTACAAAGAGTACACAGACTCTACAAAGAACACACAGGTCCTGGCTTCAAGTACGAGACTTGCAAAGAGTACACAGACTCTAGAGTACACTGACTCGTTAACTATTCAAACTTAAAGTGTTCTAGTGGGTACCGGCAACTCCCGCCTAAATTGGGCTTCCGAGCAATCCCGATCAGGGTCCAAAATATACCAGTTTCATGGATGCACCTACTGCAGCTTGAGGGAGGAAGATTCATGACTACTTTTGCAGGAGTCTTTTACTCCGAAGATGATTTTACATGTATTCTTCAGAGCACTTTATTTTTTAGGCCTCATATAACTATAGTTTCAGTGCTTTTAGAAAAAATGTGCTCTGAAGAATACATGTATTTAATTTCAAAATAATATCCTGTAATTTTTTCGAAGTGATACAAGCAATGTAGAAGCTTGTACAAGGTGCATTTAGATGAGCAGTCCACAGGCACTGCAAACAGAATCAAACAAACATGTCACTGCTTTTCACACCTTTGCATACCTTTCAAGCATATGGAACACTTCATGGGGCGCTGTTCTAACTCTCTAAAATATTCTGGTACCACAAAACAGTGATCTGTACAGCAAAAATATCAATTCGCAAAGATCAAGGCTGCCCATCACACTTCTGATGAAATAGCAAAGGTCATAGATGTTGATGTTGATGGGCAGTACGACAGTGAAGAGGAGTTCTATTCCAGGTAAAATGGTGCAGCTATTTACTTAAACTTGTACGGAGCTTTACAAGACAATAGGAGAGTTTATCGATAAGAGCTGAAGCAATTGACCTTAATTTGCCATCAAAATAGCCAAAAATGGGCTTAGTCAGCTCACAGTCCAGAACTGAAAGTTGCCGATGCTCAGTTCTAGGGCTTATTTCACTTCAACTAGGCAACGTCTTTGGTCTGTGATCGACTTAGCATGTCTAGATCACTTTAGTCGGTGAGGGAGCATGAGGCCTTTGGATGTGAAGCAGTTCAATTAACTAGCAAGATGCAAATGTGGGGACAACTCTTCTTCCTACTTAATTCTTCTAGATTACTTATAGCCGCCCTTTTGGGGTTGACTTGGTAAACTTAATTCACTTCAGTCAAGGATATGCGATTAAACCAGTGATTGATTAGGTAGCTATAAGGCTACTAGCACAAACATGGGGGAATGCTTTCCTGCCATTATGCATCTAGTCGCTGCTAATTTATACAATTTCTAGTCTAGGTATAGAAGCTTGTGTCTAAAAGTAATTATAGTACGAGCTCTGGGTATCAATACAAATGATGAGTAATTAATTTACAAGGATTGTGCCATTCTGAGATTTCTATTCAGTTGGATGGAATGACTAGCAGTCATTCTATTGCCGAGGAGTGTCCTAATGGTCCATAGGAACTCCTTGCTTCTCCTTCATGCCTTGCCAGGTGGATTTCTATTCAATACTACAGCTTGTGCAGTATTTCAAGGATGTAACCACTGATCGCGATTGATCGTCGGACCGAGATTGTATTGCTTTGATCAGTATGCAATCTTAATTAGCTATCTCAGTGCCAAGCATTGGTTATTCAGTTATTCCTAGGCTTAGTCGTGTTCTAGACTAAGTTCATTTCACTGTGTGTAGCGTTGTGGACTTAGCAATTCCTTTCTAGGTTTATTCAAGTCATCGAGATGATGAGTAATCTAGTCCTTCTGTGTTCTGCTTTATTGTTTGTAACTCATCTTGATGTGTCCCTTGGTTCTGACTGTAAATAGTCTTGTTTTGGGCAGGGAATAGCATTCAGTGTTGAAGGCTTATAGAGTTGACTTGTCTAGATGTTGCTTCTAAGTCCGTTCTGATACTGTATTGCTCACTATCTTATGTAGTATACTAGCTATCAGTGTAAAGCCTTCACTATAGCTCTCTGTACCACTTGTAGACTGCGCTATTTGATAGAAATTCACAAAATCTATGGGTAGCCTGATACCAAGTGTATCAACGTGCATGCTGTGGACCTCCGCTTCACACTGACTTCAAGCATAGGCTTCATCTTAACAAACCACACCAACCTCTGGCCGCTTACCATTTATTTTGCTCTATTTAACATTTCATTTCTGTTTCATTTTACTATTTCACATATTAAATCTAAAACCCAAATTCGGTAGCAAACAGACCTCCATCAGATTCTATCAGACTCTGACTTGGATTTACCTACTCATATATATATACTGTAGAACTACTTGTAGATACTCAGTTTGAATATCAACTTGGTTTAGCCAAATCTCTCTCCGACTCCAAGTCTAAACTATCACTCTCCAAGTCCATGGCCTCCACTCCATTGGACTATCTTTACTCTTTATCCAGACCTTTGCTCTCTGCAGACTCCACTGTGCAATCCAATCTTAGAGCTTTGACTCAAGGGTGATGTTGCTAATAGCTTCACCAAAGCTCATGCACTCCGCAGACCTCTGCTCATGCAAGTATCTTATCTATTTGGCACGTCTCTAACACTGTCTTCATAACTGCTTATGCCATCCCACAAGATTTTGTCCTTATGGCATCAACATATCACAGTGTTCTACCTGCTACAGTATGCTGAAGTTTAGACTCTTTTATTCCCAACATTGATTATACCTGCTGTCAAGTTACCAGTGCACACCCTACTACTGTACTATTTTGACCTTACATTCATGGCTTGTGACATATTATGCAATATCTTCAGCTGAGCAGATGTTCATGGCTGGCTGTGACAGGGTATGTTCATCTTCATGTTACATGATCTTCATTACTGGTTTGGCCTTGTAGTTATCTTCTGTGACTGAATATCTAGGTTGTGAGTTCAATCCTTTGTGATTGCTGGATAGACAATTTGCTAGAAGGGCTCACTGCCGAATGTTGGCAAGAGAACAGGTCAATAAAAAAATCTCTCATGTTGGTAGTATTTCTGCACTCCAACTTGGTACCAACAAATTTTCATAGTCATGAGTCCATTCAATCACTGGTACAACATAAACATCTGAGAACATGGATAAACACTCAGGACATGTGTATTTCATTAGTCCTTGCTCAAAAATGATATTAATTTATAAATTTCTTTTAGCTCTTCACTGTAAGCTGTGACATGCTATGAGATATGCATATCTTTGTTTCACAAGCCTCTGTGATATGTTATGTGAACTTAAGGTTGAAATAGTATAGTAGTATCTACATGGACAGATTGGATGTTTTTTTTTTTGAATCCAAGTGTATTGGTTACATGCACATATAGTCCAATTTTGCTACTTGTACTTGGTTGCTACGTATATATGATGTCATCGATTTGGTTCAGCTTAACTAGCTCATGTGCTGTTGGCATAGAATTATCTCTCGCCCTTAATAATTTGGTGCGACTCGGACACTGCCACCTTTTCCTCTTTGGAAAATCCTGACCTCTGCCAAGAATGGCCACAATCTGTCTGCCACATTCATTTCTTCACCTAACCCTTCTCATGGCCTAGCCCCTTTTTCCCACCAGACTCCATTAATCCCAGTCCTTCTCCTAACTCCCTTCCCAGACTTGCCTTACTCAGCCAAGATCACTAACACAGTGTGATCAATTGATGCGGGGGCAATGTGCCAGGCCATGGTGTGCTTGGATCACCACTCCATTTTGTTTGCACCTGGGTCCCAACCAGGCAACACACGACACCGTTTCCCAGTCTTATTCAAAAGATCACTGGAAGGGGCTTGAACCGATGCTCAGAATGGCAAGTAGAGATAAGATTGGGTGTGATTTTAGAGGGGGGTATCTGCACAGCTTGATCATGTTTCGAAAGGGCAGCTGGGTTTCACATGGTTTGGACATTGGCAGTGGTAGAACCTGAAAAGTGTCTAGAGTGTTGCTTTCTGGGGGGTGGGGGGCTCGAACTCATGAGCGTGGTAATAAAATTTTTTGTATGGAACGAGATACAACTGAGCAAGCAGAGATGACCACTACACTATTTGCTCCCAGATTGGATGTTATACCACTATTCAACACCAACATTTTTGGGGACAGGCTCTGTTGGTGGAAAGAACCAGAGTGTTAAACACAAATGTGTACATGTTGTAGCAAAGAAATATATCACTATATGAATAGCTATACATACATATGGATGAGCATCAATAAAGATCTATGGACATCAATAGACATTGATGCGAACCCAATGAAATGGCCCATATATGGATGGTCATGGACACTTGTAGATATATCTCTGCATATTGGTGACTATCTGCCCACATCCACAGACTTTTGACTGGGTATACCCATATGTGAACAGAGCATAAGCACCAGGCAGCATAGGCAGTCCATGAGGAATAGCCTAGGTGATGTGCATGTCAGGGGCAACAACAGTTACTAATGGAGCCACCATATTTACTGTACAACTTAGTTTCTGATGTCCCCAAGGATGAGGTCACATACATCTGTGTTTGATAATGGCTGTGTCACATGTGATGGAGTGGTCATGTTGTACCCTTAACAGCATCATTTATATTGGTAGGTTACACATTACATATCTCTCCTACATGGACATGGTATTCACTTATGTAGAGTTGCTTGGTGCATCCCATGGTGGGGCTGTACAGGGTAGAGGTGTACATGGGATTCAGAACTTAATGGCTACTGGTGGCTTGGGATCTTTGAACCCTCATGCTTCCCCCCCCCAAAAAAAACTGTCTTCTTTAAATGGATAAAAATGTTTGGGACTTTGACATATTGTAACAAACACAGCATGAAGCATAATTTTCACAGATCTTCTGATGTGAATGACACAAAGGTTCAATGCTGGTTGGTGGTTTTGGATGATAATAGTGGCTGCAGTAGCTGCCATGCTAGTGTATTTATTAGTGGAGAGTGGGGGACAGGCAATCATGAGGGTGCTTACAGGAGGATTTAACAACATATTGGGATGCAATATGTTTCTGGAGGAGAAGAGAAAGTAATAAAAGCTCAGGTTATAAAGGAAATAAGATTGACTGGCATCTATGATGTACTTTGACAATATCCACTGGATATGCATCTTATAAGCTTAGTTTCGCATCTCTGGATGCAAGTGACATATAAACTATGCTCTATTAAGTAAAGAAGGTCAGGGTCAGTCAGGATTGAGGTTTGATGAAAGAAATTGATTCAACATAATAAGAGAATTAATATATATTTCCTACACCATTTGTTGAATGTCTAGAAGTCAGTTGCTGCAGCAATAATTGTCAATGGCAGCATTAGAATCTATATCTATTTCCCTTTCTACAGTATACAATCAATATTTTGGGTGAATACCTTGTAGATATTCAATTCACTGCATAGCGGAACAGGCCATCAGTATAATGCTGATAATACAAATTATGCTACAGAAAGTGATAAAGAAATATTGGGTACCGGCAACTCCCTACTAAATTCAGGCTCCGAGCATTACTGAAAATGGACTGAGATACTCAAGTTTTATGGATGCATCTGCTGTGGGCCGAAGGAGCAAGATTCAGCAGTACTTTCACTGGAACAATTTACTCAGAATATAATTTTACATGTTTTCTTTGAGGCAGATCTTTTAATTTACATCATTTTAATTGATTTCTGCAAAACTTCTCATGCTTGCACAATATATTTTCAACTTTTGTCTCAAAGAAAACATGTATTATAATCAGAAAGGCATCCCCACAAATTTCTGGAGGAATTGGCCTTCTGTGGAAGCCTATACGAGGTACACAAGTTTACACTATAAATAAGTACAAATAGTCGTATCATGCCAATTTTGTCACAGCGTACAGTGATTGATTGTTTCTGGATACACTATTTTAGGCAGAAATGAATGTAAATTACTATACAGACACTTTGGGACAGTCCGGACAAAGAGATATGACAAAATATACAGTAGCCCTGTTCTCTCAGCTATGGTAGAGAGAGACAGTAGCTACAAGCAAGCCAGGTATATTAACAATAATGGATGGTTATTACAGTGATTACAGTTCTATAGAACACTATTTAGCATAGAACCATAGGACATACACTTTACAGGTCCTCCAAAGGTTCTTTGGAGGGTTATAGACGAATACAGAAGTGATTTGCCACCAGAAGGCCCAAAAAGGCGCTTACTCAGCTCACGATCCAGAACTGGGAGTTGCCGGTACCCAGAAATATGCTTTAGAATTATGAGTCAAGATAAATATTCAATCACTCAACTGGCAGCAGCTCAAATGAGGACAGGCAGGATTGAGATTTGCCATCTTGGTTGCAAGAGGCAACTAAAATTATAATGTCAGTATTTGTTTCAGAAGGTCTGGTTAGATAATATGGCAGTGGTTAATACATTGAAGTTCACTTGTACCAATGCACCTGTACTTGAATTTAATCAGCCTGAAAGCTTAGCAGGATGGAAAACACATCTGTGTATTATTGTTGGTATAAGTTTCATATTCTATTAGTGACTAGAACAACTTGCTATCAGAGATGGTGACCATTTATGTTTGATAAAGTTTGACATGTAAGTTAGTTAGCATTTACAGAGGAAAGCCTATTTTTGAAAGATGCATATCTAAATGACCTGTGAGAAACTTCTATTTCACCTATCTTAGCTTTTCCTGATTGCTGAGCTACCTGTCAAGCTTATCACATTCTTTGGCTCATGCAGCCTTAAAAGTCTCAAATATTAGCCATATTATCCCCTACCCACATGTAAGTGCTCTCTCACATGAGGCAGCACTGTATACAATGCCAACAAGAAAATGTCACAGCAAAGACTGTCAACTAAAATAACACTGACATCTATTATCACCTGTGATTAGTCCAAGAACTGGTGCTATCCTTCTAATCTCCTACCAATCTCCTACCCAGCAACTCCTGCATTGACATTGACACCAATCACCTGGGGAGGGTGCAGAAGAGTAGATGGGTATGAGCAAGAGACAAGAGCAAGACTGGCCTCTTGACATTCAACAAAAGCAGCAACAACAATATCCATCTAGGTGTTGACATCTACTACACAGTATGTGATGGATAACACCAAGAAAATGAAGATGCCAGCATCAATGGTCAAGTATGTAATTTATATCTTTATTATATAACACACCTATTAGACCCAATGTCTCAACAAGAGTAAATAATGGTTGTATCGCTTTCATACAGTCACCACTAAGTCTTGTGGAGTTAAGATGTCAAGACTAAGGCTTTAGCACTTAGTGAGAATGAATGTGTTTCAGTATGAATAAATGTTAGCTCAAAGCTAGGGAATATACAGCTTTGAGTACACTACTTATATACTAAAGTAAGGGTCCTAATAATAATAAGTGTGCCATGTTAGAAAGTGACAAACAAAGTACACAGCGACTGAGTGTGACTGTGTCGCGATGTGAAGGCTCTGTGAAGTTGTGGATCCTAAGGATAGGATAAGATAAGCACCGAAGATGAGATAAGATAAGAGGTGCTTAGGCAAAAAAAATGAATAAATTGTAACAACACCCCCTTTGATTATTTTTACTTTTCCAACTTTGTTTCTTTGATTTACCTTTATGGAACCTGATCACCCTTTATGCAGTGTCATACCTGCAGCATGTTTAAGCATGTAATTTTGCAAAATACAAGGACTTACACATTAGCAATACTATAGAATAGTGAGCAGGCCAGCAGTGCAAGTGGCATATGAAAAAGTAAGGTCACTGAAACAGAAGGCTCTATGTTAGAAAAAGAAGCAATAGAATTAAAACATAAGGACTTCATCATTGCATTATACCTTATGGGGAGTGAGCTCACTTGTTAAACAATCTGTTTGTCTTAGAGATTCAGCTTCAGAGAGTGTTGGTGCAAGCATAGAGTGGCTAGTACTTGGTGTTGGGAATCTGCATATCTGCACATGTCCTTGTTGGGACAAGGCATCAGCAGTGACTTAGGTACAACCAGGATGATAAATAATCTGAAACAGGATTCAGACTCACAGGTGTCCTCTTCTCCTCTTCCCATCATTAGATCCTTGAAAAGAGTGGCTACTCTGCTGAAGAACTGCACCAATACAGGTTTCTGAGACATTAGAGTCAATATGTTTGTGCTATTTCCAATACTCTTAACCCATGATCTCCAATTGTTATAATTTATTCATTTTCTTTACCTAAGCGCCTCTTATCTTATCATTAGGATCTGTGACTCCACGGAGTCTTCACATCACTGTGCACATCCAGTACAGGCTGTGCACCAATGTGAGCTCTATCTCACATTGTGCTATGCTTCAAGACAGCATACAGGAAGAAGAGAACATCCTCCCCAGACCCCTATCCAAGATCTCAGCATCAGATTACAATAGGAACCCAGATTCATGTAGCTAAATTATCTCATCAAATATTGATCATTGTCCCATTGATCATTGCTCTCTCCTATTGTTCTATTGTTCTGTAATTCCATTGTTCTATCATCTGATCTCATTGTTCTGTACTCCCATTGTTCCTATCTATTGTTTCCCAAGTATGGAAACTCATTGTTCTCTAGTAGTATATAAGCAGCTGTAAATTAGACACAAATGGGGGACTTTTTCCCTCTCATCTTTAGTCAGGCCTACCAATACATTTGCATTTACCCTCCAAGCATAGCTGCTGCCTAGCACCACCTAGGGCTCTATCACCAGGAGTTTTATATACAATTCAGTATCTGGAAACCATTGCCTATCATTTTCCTAATCGTTAAATCACAATAACCATTTCATTCATTTCAATTAATCCAGCACACATCTGTCAGAATTGTTGAAGGCCCTCCTTGCATTCAAAAGAATTCGCCAGGAAACATATCTTTGGTTTACACCTAGTTTCCCAGCCTTACATCGCAATACAGTCACACTCAGTCACTGTGTACTTTGTTTGTCACTTTCTAACACGGTGCACTTATTATTAGAACTCTCACTTTAGTATATAAGTAGTGTACTCAAAGCTGTATATTCCCTAGCTTTGAGCTAACATTTAATCATACCAAACTACATTCATTCTCGCTAAGTGCTAAAGCCTTAGTCTTGACATCTTAACTTCACGAGACCTAGCGGTGACTGTATGAAAGCGATACAGCCGTTATTTACTCTTGTTGAGACATCAGGTCTAACAATTAGCTCAAAGCTTTTCTTATCTCTCTAACCAGAGTATCCTGTTATGCGCATGCCATGGACCACCGCTTCACACTGACTTCAAGCATAGGATTCATCTTAACAAACCACACTATCGGACCTCTGCAGCCTCCGGCCGCTTACCATTTACTTACTTCATTTAACATTTCATTTCTGTTTTATTTTACTATTTCACATATTAAATCTAGAATCCAAATCCGGTAGCAAACAGACCTCCATCGGATTTCATCGGACTCCAACTCGGCCACTTATATATATACTGTAGAACTACTTGTAGATACTCAGTTCGAATATCAACTTGGTTTAGCCAAATCTCTCTCTGACTCCAAGCCTAATCTATCGCTCTCCAAGTCTGCGGCCTCCGCTCCGTTGGACCATCCTTACTCTCTATCCAAACCTTCGCTCTCCGTGGACTCCGTTCCACAATCCAATCTTAGGGCTTCGGCTCAAGGGTGACGTTGCTAATAGCTTTGCCAAAGCCCATGCACTCCACGGACCACCGCTCGTGCGAGTTATCTTTGACTATTTGGCACATCCCTAACAGTATATTCAAACTCAACCCCTTGAGTCGAATTTTTCTCTAACCATGATGACTACACACACTTACCCTCCAGAAACAGGCGAAGGCCTGAAACGAAAAACACCGATATTCTCCATGGATGATATAGCAGCATCCGCATCAAAGGAAAACCCAGAACTTTTCGGATCGGCCTCCGTCGGAGGACAACCATCCCGTAGGGAAACCTACAATCACTCTGGCTTCACTGCATGACAATCCAACCCCTATGGTACTCGGAATCCTTTTGGGACTCCTCCACCCAATGAACTTCTGCGACACCGAAGGACCAGTATATTTGATGGATACCGGGAAGATCCGGACCCACACACCCCAGCACCTCAACCCACATCCAATGGGGGGCAACCGGCCGCCACGGAATCTGACGATTCCAGAAGCGAAACCGATACCGCTACTCACGCTACAAACCAACACGACCAAGGTGACGAAGATGACGACTCCCAACCAGGCAGTCCAAACGAACCTGGAGGTCCTGGTGGGCCTGGAGGTCCTGGAGGTCCCAATGGTCCCGGAGGTCCCGGCGGACCTGACAACAACCCCCCCAACGAGCAAGACTTCTTGCGGGAATTCATGAATCTGTTGCGCAGGGTTTCCACTTCGTTAAATAACCCTCGACCTAACAACGTCCACACCAAGGTCAAAGAGCCTGATACTTTTGACAGCTCTGACCTGCGGAAACTCAAGGCTTTCATTGTCTCCCTCCAGTTGAACTTTAATGACAGACCCACTGCATTTGTGGCGGATGCCAACAAAGTCAACTATGCCATTTCCTTCCTCTCGGGCACCACTCTCGACTGGTTTGAACCAGATATCCTCTGCCCGAATCTGCGGAATCCGCTGGCATGGCAATACTCCTACGCTGCGTTCCTTGAGGAACTCCGAACCAACTTTGGTCCCTTCAATGCCATCGGAGATGCCGAAGATGCCCTCAAACATCTCTGGATGCATGACGGAGACCGAATCATGAAGTATATGGTTCAGTTCAATCAATATGCCTCCCAAGTTGGCTACGGCGACAATTCCCTTCGCCATGCTTTCTACCGTGGACTTTGCACATGCATTCAGGATGACATGGCTCACCACGGGAAGCCTAACAATCTCTGTGACATGCGTTTCCTAGCCCAAGAACTCGACGCTCGCTATTGGACTCGGAGGACCGAGATATCCCGTGAAAACCAGGAAAACAAATCCTCCGGCTCATACTCCAACAACCCTAAATCCAAGGGTCCCAGCTCCAATCCCAGTTCTTCGACTTCTGGATCAGCTCCGAAGTCTTCCAATTCCAATTCCTCGGGATCCGCTTCCAACCCAAAGCCCTATGCTGATAAGCTAGGCAAAGATGGCCATCTTACTCAAGAACAAAAGGATCGCTGCTGAAAGAACAATCTCTGTATGTTCTGTGGAGGTAAGCACAAGACCGAGGATTGCAACAAATGCAAGGCCACGGCCTCCGCTAAAGGCCATGCTGCGGAAGTTGAAGAACCTGCCCCCGCCTCTGAAGATCCAGCCCCAATGGAGCCGGAAAACTAGAGGGCAGCCCTGTATCCTCCGTGCGAGATCAGGGTTGCGTTGACTGTAATCGCACATTGGAGGTTGTCACCCTCAATGCCGCCGCTCTTTCTAATCATTCACTCACTGTATCACTCTCTTCTGAAGTCGGCTCCAGCACGGAGTTCGACGGCTCTCCAATCATTATCATCCTTCGTTTTCTTGCCTTGGTTGACTCTGGTTCTAGCCATTGTTTCGTCAACTCCAAATACATTGAGGATCACAACCTTCCCACCAAACCTATTCCTCCTGTTCAACTTCGGCTCCTTGACGGCTCCGCCGGATCTCACATTTCTCAATCCATTACCCTTCCAGTCTGTTTCCCTTCCGGAGACATCATCTCTATCGACTTCTATGTCACTCGTCTAGATTCATCCTGTAACATTGTCCTGGGATACAACTGGCTTTCCCGCTGCAATCTGTTGATTGACTGGGCAAAGCACAGTATCACTTTCCATTCACCATTACCAGGTGTTTCTTCCCCTGTAAGCACTTCCGCAGCATCCGATGCAACTGCATCTAACCGCACAGACATCCCTCATCCAATCCCTAACCCTATTCCAACCCCAGCTTCCAAGCCAACTCCAAGATCCCAACGGCCTCCGCCGCCATACAAACCCATCTATTCCTACCCTACCATCCCTTCTTTTTCTGCATCAGTTACCCCCAAGATATCTATCATCTCCATGGCCACTTTTGTTCGAGCATGTGCTGAAGATGGAGCTCAACAATACACCCTCCAACCTTCTGCACCTAGCATCAGCGGAATGGCCAGTTCCATGGCCCCGCCGGATATGGCAGACGTACCAGCAGAATATCATGACTTTGCTGATGTATTCAGTGACTCACTCTCTGAGAAACTCCCCGAGCACAGACCATACAACCTCAAGATCAATATCGAGGAAGGAACGTCTCCCCCGCTTGGGCCAATTTACTCCCTCACAGAGTCCGAGCTCAAAGCCTTACGTGAGTTTATTGACGATAATCTCCGTAGTGGATTCATCACGCCCTCATGTTCTCCCCATGGAGCTCCAGTGCTTTTTGTCAAGAAAAAGACCGGAGAACTCTGTCTTTGTGTCGATTTCCATGGCCTAAACAAGATATCCAAGAAAGACTGTTATCCCCTTCCACTCATTTCTGACTTCCTCGACTCCACGCGCTCCACTCACATCTATACCAAACTTGATCTCCGACATGCTTATCATCTCGTACACATAGCTGAAGGTGACAAATGGAAAACAGCCTTCCGGACCTGTTACGGCTCCTTCGAATGACGTGTCATGCCTTTTGGGCTCACCAACGCTCCCGCGGTGTTCCAACGCTTCGTGAACGAGGTTTTTGCTGACATGCTTGATGTTTCCGTAGTTGTATACCTCGACGACATCCTCATCTATTCCAATGATCCCGCAGAGCACCGGGAACACATACGCAAGGTCCTACGCAGACTAAGAGCAAACAGGCTCTACTGCAAAGGATCCAAATGCAAGTTTCACCAGGACTCCATGGAATATCTAGGCTACATTCTATCACCGGAAGGCCTTCGCATGTCCGAAGACAAAGTCAAGGCCATTTTAGATTGGCTGGTTCCACGGAAAGTTAAGGATATTCAATCCTTCCTTGGCTTTGCAAATTTCTACTGCCGATTTATCCATGAATACAGCGACATCGTTATTCCTCTAACCCGCCTCACATGCAAAGGAACTCCATGGAAACTCGACAACACGTGTATGGCTGCTTTCAATGGATTAAAGCAAGCCTTCACTCATGCTCCTATCCTTACTCATTGGGTCCCCGACCAGCAATTAGTCATGGAGACCGATGCCTCCGACTACGCTATCGCTGCTATCCTCTCTATCTACCTTGAAGACGGCGAAATCCACCCCATCGCTTTCCTATCCTGGAGCCTTCACAATGCCGAACTCAACTACAACACCCATGATAAAGAACTTCTAGCTATCTTCGAAGCCTTTAAATACTGGCATCACTACCTTGAAGGCTCCACGGTTCCAATCAACGTAGTTACAGACCACAAGAATCTTGAATACTTCTCTACCACCAAGATTCTTACCCGACGGCAAGTCCGGTGGTCTGAATATCTCTCCCAGTTCAACCTAGTAATCTGGTTCCGACTGGGGAAACTCGGAGGAAAACCAGATGCACTCACTAGACGATGGGACGTCTACCCAAAAGAGGGGGATAGTCAATATGCAGCAGTCAATCCTCACAATTTCCATCCTGTATTCACTCAAGAACAACTCTCCGCTTCCCTCCGTGCCAGTGCTATAATGGACATTGATAAGCTCCATTTAAACATCAAGCAAGCACAACTATCTGACTCCACGGCCTCTGACGGCTTCCGTCAGGCCAAATCCTCCACTCCCACTTCTCTCTCTTGGTGGTCCGTAAATGAATCAGACATCCTCTGTCTTGATAATTGCATCTATGTCCCGGACTCCGAGGATCTCCATCTCCGTGTCCTACAGAATAATCATGATCACATCCTGGCAGGTCACTTTGGCCAAAATCAGACCCTGGAATTAGTCCGACAGAGCTATACCTGGCCACAGATGCGTGAATATGTCCGCCACTATGTCAAATCTTGTACGGTTTGCGGTCACAACAAGACACCTAGACATCGTTCTGATGGGTTGCTTTAACCCCTGCCGGTTCCAGAATGTCCGTGGGATTCCATTTCAATGGATTTCATTGAACAGTTACCGGACTCCAATGGATTCACCGCTATCCTTGTAGTAATCGACCACGCAAGCAAGCAAGCTATCTTTATCCCTACTCATGACACCATTAATTCCAAAGAACTCGCCCAGTTATTTGTCATTCATGTTTTCTCTAAGCATGGTGTCCCTAACCACATCACCTCTGACCGCGGCTCCGAGTTTGTCTCCCAATTCACACGCACCCTTGCTAAAGCCCTTGACAGGGAACTTCACTTTACTTCCGGATATCATCCAGAGGCTGACAGACAAACGGAACGTGCAAATCAAACCTTGGAACAGTACATCCACATCTATTGTTCTTATCAACAGGACAACTGGGATTTACTACTACCTATTGCTGAATTTGCATATAACAATGCACCGAACGCCTCCACCGGAATCTCTCCATTCTTCGCCAACAAAGGCTACCATCCTAATATCACTGTTCATCCAGAACGTGATATCGCCTCCGCTCGGGCCCACGACTTTGTAGTCAATCTAGATGAACTACACCAATTCCTACGTGACGAAATCACTCAGGCACAGTCTCGCTACAAGATTTAAGCAGACAAGTGCCGGAATCTGGCTCCTCCGTTCAAAGTAGTTGACAAAGTCTTCCTTAGCTCCAAGCACATCAAGACTACTCATCCTACTGCAAAATTCGCAGAGAAATTCCTTGGCCCATTTGAAATCATAGCTCAACCAGGCTCCCATTCCTTCACGCTCAAACTTCTGTTGGACCTCCATGCGATTCACCCTGTCTTCCATGTATCGCAACTTGAACCAGTAGAAGAAAACACCATCCCTAATCACACTCAACCTCCGCCGCCTCCAGTGGAAGTCAACGGTGAAGAGCAATATGAAATAGCTCAGATCCTAGACTCCAAGATTGACCACCGGTTCCGGTGTCTGCTCCTCTACAGGATTCAATGGTTAGGCTACGAAGGCACCGACGAAGAATTTGCTTAGTTACCGGCCACCGAGTTCTCCGCCGACAATTTCATTGAAGATTTCCACCGCCGTTACCCAGACAAACCAGGACCACTCGCCAAAGTCACCATCCGAAAATCCACCATCTAACTTCTCTCACCTGTAACATTATTGGTTTCCATCGGCCCTGACAATTTCTATTTCAAATCAAATCTACAAAAACTATTGCAAATTTGCTTCCTAATCAGGAACAGAACCCGCCGGCTCCGCTGTCGCTCTTTCCCCTATTTTAATTTCAAGTCAAGAAATCAAGATATATCATACGCCCACTAGGGCCCCAACATTGTACAATGCTATCAAGAATTACAAATAAATAATAGTACAAAGGCAAGAAGGTTCAAAGGGCCTCAGCACCGGATGGACCCGCCATACTTACATCCTCCACTCCCTCCTGTACCAAAATCGACTCCAAATCTTCATACATTTCTCCATCGCTCTCCTCGATACCTCTCTCCCGGTTATACACCCTCCTCCTCACCATCATTTGCCATTGGAGTTCCTTCTCCGCCTCCTCCTCCGGATCCTCGTCAGGCATGGGCATCTTGATTAATGCATCCAATTCTGGGATGCTGATGGAATCCGCGCCTGGTACCATATCATTCCTAACTTCCTCCTCCAAGTCAAACGGTTCATTGGAATCCTCCACCTGATAACCATCCTGACCCTTTAACAGCCTTTTCCACAGCTGCCACTCCTTTCGGCGTCTGTGCACGTTATAGAATTCCTGATGGGCTCGCAGGAACTTGTTACGAGCCAACATTTGCTCGTGCAGACCGGCGGCTCCGACGGTTCTGACCCAGAAGGACTTGTTCAGAATTTCGTATGGGTTGTCCATTCCGAGCGGCATATCCTCAGCCAGTGACTGCAACCCATTCACCTTGATAACCGCCATATCCCTGTCCAAATGTTGTGTGGCCATCTGGCACAGTACTTCGCTGTAGAAATCTCTGGTTTTTCGGAGCTCCAACCGGGAGCCCTCGAATTCGGCCATCATCGACTTTGAAGGAAGATCATCAGGGTACTTAACGTCGTGGTCAGGATGATAGTCATCCATTAGGTCTTCCACATGCTCCGCAATGTGCTCGACCTTGTCCTCCAAACGCGTAAGCCTAGAAGATATATCCTGGAGCAGCTCCATAATGGTTGTGGACTCCGTGGACCCTCCGTCATCGCTACCCTTGTTGAACGAACACCGTGCCTTCTTGACATGACACCGTTGGCACGTTTGGATTCTGCCACGGATAAAACATTTGGCCTTGTCAGCCCGGCACTTGCCACAACGCGCTACAAAATATTTCCAAGTCAACAAACAGAACGGAGCCCCAGTGGACCTACACACCATTCCCAGAGAAAACCTTGTCGTTAGCCTGAGGAGCAGGCTCTGTCTTCAACTGCTTGGGTGTTGACGGCCCCACTGAAACATTACCACCCTCTACCTCACTATCATCAACCAAACTTGTAGACCGAACCTTGCGCTTTCGGGATCCCATGGAACGCGCCCTTTTCTTCCCCTCGGTAATTGCTCGCCGTTTCCTTAACTCAGCCATTGCGGCTGTTTTTGGATCCGCCGGATCCTCTTCGGTATCACCGTCACTTGCCGATGGCGCACCTGCAACCTGCAATGCCAACTCGTTCACCTCATCCTCTTTCTCCTTCTCCTTCTCCTTCTCTTCAGCCTCCAAATCTTCCAGCCACTTATGCTCCGTGGCCTCCTCCTTTTCCTTCAGTTTCTTGGCAACCCTCTCATCCTCCTTTCTTTTCGCCTCGGCCTTCCGCTCCTCCTCCGCCCTACTCTCAGCCTCTTCCTTCTCTTTCTTCAAGGCCTCAACCTTCAGCAAATGTGCCAATTTATCCTGCCTTAACTTCTCCGCCTGGGCCTCCTTTGCACGCGCAGTTTTCCAGTCATCGTGTCGACCAACGGCTTCCTCGTAACGCTCCTCCGCGGCGGTCCGTTCCTCAGTTAATGCCTTGTAATCTTCGAAAGAAAGCGCGGGTGGCGTCGGTGCCGACTCATAGGGTTCGGGGGTCATGGAATCGTGGTACTCGATGGGTGCGGACATTTTTAACGATGAAGAAAAGATATGGGAAGGGAAAAGCAAAGATGGTAAAAGTAAGAGGCTAAGTTGTGAAATTCCCACGATCAAATTTCACGCACTCATAACCATACTGATTGGCCATCGGGATCAGCGCTCTTGAGGGCAAGAACGCTAGGGGGGGGATACTGTTACGTGCATGCCGCAGACCACCGCTTCACACTGACTTCAAGCATAGGATTCATCTTAACAAACCACACTATCAGACCTCCACAGCCTCCGGCTGCTTACCATTTACTTACTCCATTTAACATTTCATTTCCGTTTCATTTTACTATTTCACATATTAACCCGAATCCGGTAGCGAACAGACCTCCGTCGGATTCCATTGGACTCCAACTCGGATTACCTACTTATATATATACTGTAGAACTACTTGTAGATACTCAGTTCGAATATCAACTTGGTTTAGCCAAATCTCTCTCTGACTCCAAGCCTAATCTATCGCTCTCCAAGTCCGTGGCCTCCGCTCCGTTGGACCATCCTTACTCTCTATCCAAACCTTCGCTCTCTGCGGACTCCATTCCGCAATCCAATCTTAGGGCTTCGGCTCAAGGGTGACGTTGCTAATAGCTTTGCCAAAGCCCACGCACTCCGCGGACCGCCGCTCGTGCGAGTTATCTTTGACTATTTGGCACGTCCCTAACATATCCATGGAGAACGACAACGCCCGCATCATAGCCATATCATTAGGAATCCCCAGCGCCACTCCTCTCTCCATAGCCCTCATCCTCACAATCAGGTTTTGTTACAGGCCGCAACAATGGATAGAGGAACCCAATCCTGCCCCCACAGGCACTACCAACTCCACCGATGGCATCCTGCTTGAACAGCGACCACCCAGAATCGTCACACCCATACCACGCTGACCGATCCCAATCAACGACTTCCTTAGAGAGGAAGGAGGGGAGATTCTCACTGAGGAGACTTCTCCCGTCATCCCAGAGAGAAGGCCTCCTACCCCTCCCAGAAGGTGCATGCCTATCATCGTCCTCTCCCCCATCGGTTCTCCCGACTCTACCCCATATGTCCCTCGAACTCCCTCACCCAGCACATACGCCAAATACTCCACCGATAGCCGAGAACATAATGTGGGCTGTGACACCAGACCCATCGCCCCAACCACCAGTTACGATCCTTGGGCTCACAGGGATACCGCTACAACACCCCCAGCCGCAGTTGCTCCCGATGAGTTTTGGGACAATGTCGACATTCCCTACAGCACCTACTTCCCTTCCGATCGCAGGTCCCCAATCACAGAACCCCACCACCATCAAGTTACAGGAACGCTGGCCCCTGGGATCAGCCCATACAGAACCGGGAGCTCACACCCAAGCCTGTACGAACCATTGAGGAACCCATTGCCAGTTCCTCAACTGCCCATCTCCATCCCCCAAGGTACAGCTACTGGCAGAATGTCAGTGAGCAATGCTCCTCGAATCGAACCCCGCGAGCTACCGCCTGGGAGCGACTACAGCATCAACTCCGAGAACGACCACAGCCCCCACCGGAATTACTCATGCCCCCCCAGCAGGGACGTTTCCTGAGCAAGTCAAGCAGCTCAGAGACTGCTGTCGAGCCACCCCCCCCGACACCCTTCCCAACACTCATCATTGATGGGATCCCCGAGTCCCCCGAGCCAACCCCCGAGCCAACGTGCCATGACTCCAATTAATCCCTATTCCCATCTCTGCAGTGCCCTCCATTTATATCAACAGACCAGATTTGATGATGCCCCGTTCCCAGCCCTGCGGTTACTAACACAGGCAGAGTATACAGAATTATATAGTTACTTTGCTTACGAATTACCTTTTATGCCGCCTTGGGGGACAACCCAAGCCGGCAACAACTATTTTATGAAGAAACAGCAAGGACTCCCAGCTGATGAAATCCTTCAGTATGAGGCAGAGCGAAATGCTTGCCTCCTCTTCAATGAACTACACCCAGACACCCCGATGCAGACACTCATTCTGTATGAAGAGGCTACAATAGAAACTCAGGGACCAATGCCGGATGAACCCCTGGTAGCACCTCCCTGAGCAACAAACGGAACCTTCTCCTATGTCAGAGGACAGGAACCACTAGGAACAAACACACATGGCTACCGACTATTCACCAGTGCTGACCCGGTACCCCCTGGCGGACCACCCACCCAACCACCGCCAGCACCACCCATATGATGGGTACTTCCGCACCACCCCGCTCCACCAAAAGCGCCCACTCCTCCAGTTCCCTGGGTATTGACCATGGGAAATGTCGCTCCTTATGACGACTTCAAACCAAAGATCCTGAAGGAAGTCAACGACTTCAAGGGAGATTCTAGCGACATCTCCTGATTCTTCCTAAAGTGCAAACTACACTTTGAGTTATTCAACAGGCACTTCTGCTACCCCCCCCACAAAGTCATCTTCTGCATCTCTTGACTCGCTGACAATGCAAAAAAATGGTGGGAACTGTGTGCCAGGCTTATAGGGAGAACCGCAGATGGAGAACAGCTGTATCCTACCTATGAGGATTTCAAAATGAACCTCAGGGAAAGGTTCTGGAAGGATGCAGACGAGCGGATCAAATACGCTCAGTGGGAGAAGCTCAGACAGGTCAACTTCCCAGATGGCGACCAGTTCTTCCAACAATTTGAAGAACTTGCCTATTACGCCGGGGAACGCAACAACGAGCAGGTCATGATCACCCAGATCAAGAAAGCCACCCAAGAAACGAGTAAAAACACCATCTACTCGGCCGACGGAGACCTGCCAAAGTCCTACAAAGTGTGGAAAGCTTGCTTGCTCTGCATGGACCTCAATTAGCATCTCAAGCGAGCAGAGGGCATAGCAGCAAGGCACAATGACTCCAAGCCACAGACAAAAGGGACTATGCCCCAGAAGGGTGGTCAAACGTCGAGTATCCCCGAGAAGAAGACAGCAACAGGGACAACATTCGGGGGACAAGGCACGCCAATGGATATCAGCACAGCAAAGACAGTAGCAAAGTGTTTCCGATGTGGAAAGATTGGACACTACAAACATGACTGCCCCCAAGCGCCGAAAACCAGGGAGGAAGCAATGCACCGACTCAACACCTACTGGGACAACCATCCAATGGAGGAAAAGCTCGCCACAGTGGAGGAAGTAAAAGAGGACGCCAAGGAGTAAATGATTCAACTTACTCGGCCAAGGACTTAGTTTCAGCTGGTATACATGTCACGCCCAATAAATGTACTCATATATCGCCTGTAGTATCTACCACACATTTGAATATACCCACGACTTCGCAATCAGACCAGAAACTAAGCAAGAATCACACAGAAGACCCACAGGACACTGCGATAGTTATCAAACTACCAGCTAAATGTTCAGCAAGTAACCTATTACAGGCGAAAGCAGCAAACGACAAGTCACCTACCATAGTGACACCCATCTTAACAGTGGGGCACCAGTTGAGGCACTTCCCTTTGGGAACTGCCACAGTGACGAATGCACGACCGGATGGGACAGGGGAACAAACACTTAGCGTCCCCCCTGGCAAAACGGCTCCACGGAGTCCCAGCCTCACTGGGAGTTACAAGGGAATAGCTTTGGCGAAACCTCCTCTGGTAAAGGAGAATACCATAAGGCTACCGAAGTCTAAATCCCTTATACATCAAGGGGCTTTGGAGACAGCTACGGACAACAGGAAGACCAAGGACTTAAATGGCCCCATACAAGCGGAGGCCCGAACAGGGCGAGTGATGCCTAAGGTGTGTATGTATGAAGTTCCAGACCAAGAAGATGACACCAGTTTCATGATGAACATGAAGACTAAGTTTGCACCCACTATAGAAATTGCGGTAACCTCGCCAACAGTAGTCAAACCCTCACGGGTCGATGCGAAGGCTGAGAAGGTCCCGCATGAGTGGCTTAAACCATTCGGGGCTGAATGGACTCTGCGCAGCATAATACAAGCCAAGACGGAATCGGAAGCGAAGGCAATCCTAAAGAATTGGATTCATAAGGCACGAGCAGAGGAAGTAGTTGACAACATGATTGAAGGGATGCGCAAGGCATTAAGAACCAATGCGCTCAAGTGGCTCGAAGAACTGCAACAACCAAGGCGATACATCGCTGCCCTAAGTGGGAAAGGGAAGGACCTACTTATCAACGTTCAAGTCGAGACACTGGAAAACCGAACCACACTCGCAACCAAGGCACTAGTAGACAGTGGTGATGGGGTGTACCCCATTATGAGCATGGATTATGTTTCTTTCTCTATAATACATTGTTTAGCCAGATTAGTCTTTCTACATAGCTTTATTCCTAGTTCAGTAGTTGATTACCTCAGCAATTCACCCTTTGACTCATACCACCACCTTTCTCCAAACAACTTGCAGGATGAGGCCTTGCTCTAGCTTGTATAGAGCACCTCATTCTCAACAAATGGAGCCCACCACGAGGGTTCAGTTCACCATCAATTCCTTCATCGCATTTTGCACCCATTCCCCACGTTGCCCTGTCGCAGTCCCATTGATTGCCACTTGTATTCCCCTCGTTCATTCTCAGACCATCATCTGAATTGCTGATACTCCGTTCCACATTGCTGTTCCCCCATCGCAGTCTATTATCGCATTTATACTCCCACTGTCTATTGTCATTCCTGCCAAGATAGCACATCTTATGCTGTTCCACAAAGAAAAGAGTGCACCTGTCATTGTTGATGAAGCCAATCCAGGATGAGAATTATTCTGTTACATCACCAATTTGGAACAGCTCTTTACTCGTCATCATGTTACTGCAGATGATGAGAAGAAGAAATGGTTCATCTATTACCCTGCCATTGATATTGCCGAGTTTTGGGAGTCTCTTCCAGAATATTCGTCTGGGAAGACTTACACCGAGTTCAAAGCTGCAGTTACCAAGCATTATCCTGATGCTGATTCTGATCAGAAGTATGATCGTCAGGATCTCGATCGAGTTATTGGGCAGTATGCCAGCGAGATTGACTCGCTTGCAGAACTAGCTGCCTATTATAGGGATTTCTACCCTAAGGCAAAGCATCTAGTTGACAAGAACCATTTATCTATCCATGAAACCGGCTGTCTATTCAGTAAAGGCTTTACTCCGCATGTTTGGGACTCCATTATCTGCGGTCTACAGATTAAATTGCCCGATCATCACCCAGCAGATCCTTACAATGTCAGCGATATTCATTCTGCTGCCCAGTTCATTTTACAAGGCACCAATAAATGTAGCAGCTACGAAAATTCTCTTCCTGACCATAGAAATGGAATTGCCATGCCTACTAGACCATCAGATCCATATCCATCTTCAATTGCCGTCCCTATCCCTTCCACACCAGTTAATGTCGAGCAGACAGAGCCCCAAGTCAAACTCGAGCATATTAACAGGCTTATTAAACTCACACAGGCGTCTCATAAAGTATTTGCACAGTCTCATCCTATCCGTAGTTGCCGATTTTGTGGCAAACCAGGCCATTGATTCCATGATTGCTATCAAATAGAGATCATGAACAAGGCAGGAAAGTCCCATTGGAACCACGAAAACAAGATCATTCTTCCCACTGGTGCTTATATTCCTCAGGATCTTCCAGGAACATGTCTCCAGGATCGTATCAATGCATGGCATCATCAGCCTAACGTTAACCCCATCTTGGCTCCTATTCAAAACCCCATTCCATCTTCCAATCCCACGTCATCTCCCATTTCCGTTCCAACTCCCGTTCCTGCTAGCAAACAATTACCCTGTTCACCGTTATTGCCACCAGGATTATCGAAATTGCAGCCTCCAGTAGAAGATGCTATAGTACCAGACAATAAATGGCATCTCAAAGAGCTTATAGCCAGATCGCATGCTATAATCACAGAGAGATATGAATGCAGTAATGCTAGAGCATAACATCAATTCAAGCGATGGATCCACCAAGCCGACACCGTCATTTTCTATTTCGCTACGAGACTCAGCTCCTGAGACAGTCAGTGATGCAGAACCAGTCAGACCAGTTGCCGCAGTATCCAATAATGCTGTCCCACATTATCTCGAACCATTATCAGAAGATGCTGTGACATCGAGAGCTTCTGAAACAGTTGCCATAAATTTTAAAGATGCAGACATGGCATCTACTCCGAAATTAGATGAAGTCACTCGTTTGGAAACTGTACCTCCGATTCCCTTATTTTATGCGCCAGCCATTTAGTCCCAAGAACCAGTAATCGCTCCCAAGTCAGCACCAGAATCAGTCCTAATACACGCCATTCATCCCATTGTTAATCACCAGTTTAAAGTCGAATGCATTGTTGACTCCAGCTCGCAGATTATCTCGATGTCGGAAGCTACTTGTCACCGGTTAGGCCTAGCCTATGATCGAACCACGACAATAGAAATGCAGGCAGCTAATAATACTGTTAACCGGTCACTCGGACTAGTCTGCGATGTTCCCCTTCTCATCGGCGATATTACCCTCCATCTACAAATTCATGTCTTCCGTGAATCAGGCCCACATATTCTCTTAGGACGACCATTTGATATACTTACACAAAGTATAATCCGCAACTACGCCAATGGAACTCAGACCATCAGTATCCATGATCCGAATACAGGCAAGACAGCGATAATACCCACAGTTCCCAGTGGTTTAGGACATTACAGTTCTGCTAGAAAGTCTCACCATCGAGCTCGACACAAAAAGAAACAGAAATAGCCTAATTTCGTACCCAATCCACGATTACCCCTTTTCCCATATCATTCAACGCTATCATTCCCATTCAACCACGTTTTCTCAATTATACTCGGTCAAGAGATTGTCTCTCTTACCCCCCACTGTCCTTACTGGTTACCCCTTTTTATTCTGCAACTTGGAACCCACGAAAGCACCAGCATCGCGCTCTTAAAAAGACAATAACACAGAATTCATGTCTCAGATCTCAGACATTGCCATGATCATTTGACTGCTGCAAAGGGAATGGCTTTGCTATGACCTCATTTCTGGTTGAGTCTTGAAAAGTTGGCCTGCAATGACATCACGGTTTTCTACAAGACCGTGGGAGTAATCTCACTTTAGGATTCATGAAGCAACAGTTCATGGAGCCTAAACGCAGCAATAGTCATATGATTTTGGCCATGCTAAAAACTACGGCAATTGCAAGGATCAAACTGGCAACATGCAAAAGACAGCCAAGTCAACCACTAGACCAAGGAGGCATTACAGGAGAGGAATATAGCGAACAGATAGTCCTACTCTAGTGATCTCAAGTCATCCTTCCAAACATCTCCAGCTCCTAATATGCCATACAATACTCCGAAAACAAAATAAAGTTAGGGGGGATGATGAGCCTCCAGGCTCTGTACACTCAGAATTCGCGGATTTATCCATTTATTGCCCAATACCTTCGAAACGGCACCATTATAATCCTCACACACTCCATAATACTGCCAGCACTTGATAATACCACAGATTTTCACAGTATAAGCCACAAACATCCAGATACAATCCTAAAACCATGATATCTACTCCTCATGCACTCCGTCATCCTTCCCAGCTCGCCTTGCATCACAATTACCATATCCCATCACGGCAAGGCACCTTTGATCGACAATCATCCTAAAACGGGGTTGCTACATCACTCAGAAGCATCTGGTTGATGTGCCCATCAATCATTTAATGAAATGACGTGATTGACGTGAGTACCCTTCCAGCTACGATAATTACAGCCACAGCAACTACAGACCGTGTTTACTAAGGCTGTTACAGTGCCAAGACTTCGAATTATCGTTGCCCCACACATACACCTCAGCACGGCAACTGCAGCTCAATAATCCGCAGCTAAACAGCACCTTATGATCTGCTCCTTGCTCAATAAAGCCACATGGTTCGCATCCATACATGGCAACGTCGAAGACTTGCTGTTACTTTAGAACCACAGATACCATATGTTTACTATGGCTATTACAAAAGCCAAGGACTTACAGCCTTACTAAGGCTTCGAAGAATATTCTATTTATAAAATCGTACTTGTAGTATAAAAACTAGGTAGATACCGCATTTTTAGAGCTAGTTCTTACCCAGTTGACGAGACTATGGCATTCCAGTCAGCTAAGGTTACTCCAAGTTATCCTTCATCGCTTGCTTTACCCTTAAACATTGTTGGTTACACCAATACATGAAATCTTGCATCAATAACTTGCTTTTGTCTTTTAATGCTGCAACATCGCTTCACTTTCAACACATAGGATTGTTTCATCGCTTTCATCTTCTACATTGCCCTCATTTTCATTGCCCAGTTCAGTATTGCCTCCGTGTAGGCCCAGTTCAGCTCCATAGGATCACCCTTGTCTTTATCATTGTTCGGAGTTGCCGTGCATCTATTGCCGCAACACCCCACTCAGCACCTCAGTTGCTACGATTTCTACCAGTTTCTTGCAGTCTCTGTACATTTATTGCTATTGTTTCGATTCACAATATTAGGTACACCCCCAAGCCACATTTACTAGGCTATTTCGACGTTGTCAGGCTGGAAACCAGGCCGGTAGAAAAACCAGAATCCGGACCGAGAAAAGGTGCTGAGTAAGCGCTTACTAATCGCTTAGTAAGTCGTCGGTCATCTATAGCATGTGATATCATGCCCAACGTGATGGATGAATAAGCAGTGCACTACGATGCGCCTACTAGCAGGAAATCCTTACTAATACACATACAGGATGGCCAAAGCTGAGTAATCCAAGTAGCTAAAAATAGGATAGCCAACTTGTATATAAAGGCCAGGAAACGAGATGCAATGTAACTTTTTACATCCGAGAAACACAGTATTGAATTCAGAACCTGGGCGGTCAGAATCCGCCAACACATTAAGCAGTTCACAAAATCATATAGATTTTGTGAAGACAGTCAGACAACAGCAAGAACACCAGACAGTTGCCAACCACCATACGGTTGGCCCAGTAGCAGCAAGAACCTTAAGAATCAGAGGTCGAAGCGCACGCGCGCTCTGATTAATTTTCAGTATCACACACATTCATTTGTTGAACGTCCTTGGAGTCAAGCAGAGTATAGCATTTGTGCTGATTCCCCCGAACTCACCTTGTCGTACTAACATTTACAGTACAATACATATTCTTGTCACCCCTAAATTCTCATGACATATCTGGAGCCCACCGCGAGGGGGGGATAATCAATCTGATATTGACTCCCATAGCTTCAGAACCCATTCACACTCGAACTCATTACCTTCAGAACCATCATAGGATTCACAAATCATTATATTCGGCAATACCGACGAATACAATGGCATCAGGACCTGAAGACACTACAACCAGCGCCTACCAAATGCCTAACCCTTCCAGTCAGAACACTGTACCGCATACAGCGATCGATCCACGAATGTGGCAAGACCATCAGGACACCATCCCCCAGAGTGGAGACACCTCGGACTCGGAGGAAGTACTGAGCAGTATACGGTCAGACACCGTAGACTTTGAAGAACAAGAAGATGGCCTACCCCAAGTTACTGCAATGAATCCACCTCCGATAGGAGCCCAGCATCGAACAACAGCTTCATCGATGCCCGGAGCCTTCTCTGCTTGGCAAGCCAGACAAAGTTATCTAATGTCGTTTCCATCAGTCAATCCAGTAAATACAACAGGAATGGCACATGTACCGGCGGCCTCGCACAACACTAACACTGTCCGCACACCAGACATGATGCCTTTATTGGGAGCACGATCAGCTCCAGCGAAGTTTTCCGGAAAATATGACACTGTCAAGAAGTTTATACGCCAGTACAAGCAAATGTGTGCAGTGTATAACGTACCCGATAAAGAAAAGTGTCGGCGAATCATTGACTATTGTTCGACCAAAGTCACAAGATTTGTTGAAGCACTAGACAGCTTTGTTAAGGAAGACTGGGAACAACTCGAAAAGGATATACTCACCTATTATGATGCAGAGCTAAACGAGTCAAGATATCTCGTAAGCAACCTGGACAAACTGACGGACCGATGGCGAAGTAAAGGAATTTATGACCTCAAAAGGTTCAAGAAATATGAGGTTGAATTCCTGACAATGGCAAACTGGTTACTTCATAAAGGCAAAATCACACAAGATGAGCAACATACCAAATTTTGGTATGGCCTCAATGGTAACCTTTGAGAAATAGTCGAGGCTAGGTATATGACCTCGCACCCACGTTACGACCCCCGAAAAGTGATCCCGCGAGAAGATGTCGCAAAAATTGTGTATGCGATGTTTACTCGAGATCGTTTTGATGCTGACCTGACAGCAAGAAAGTCGAAAGACCACCGTGCAAAGCTCAGGGAGCTCTTAAAGATGACAACGACCGAAGACGAGACTTCCAGTGATGATGAGGACAGTGATTCCTCTGACTCGGACGATGACTCAGACTATGAAGATAAGAAACACTGAAACAAGCGTCTAAGCTGTAAGAAGAAAGGGAAAAAGAGAAAGCACACCTCTAAGTACGACTCATCTGATGAATCAGGCAGTGAGTCTGATGATGAATCCAGAGGGAAGCCTAAGAAACGGCGGAAGGAACGAGACAACCACTGGTGAGAAAAACTTGAAGAAAAAGGTAAGTCTAAAGCTAAGAATAAGAAAGAACCAGAACCTGAGAAGAATCAGACAGATGAAGTCGAAGAGCTCGTAGGTAAGCTATCCAGAATGAAGGTAAGTGACACTGATTATGCACAGGTATATTACCGAGCCCTTAAAATGGACTCGGCCATTGCGGATATCGTAGCGCCTCCAATTCGACGGACTGGTGCCATATTCCCACCCATGCAAAGATCAAATTTTCCACCGCCACCTCAGTTTCGAGAGACGGGGAGGACAACCATGGGTGGAATGATATGCTATGGTTGCGGAAGTCCTGAGCATATGATATGACAATGCCCGCCTATTAATGGGATGATCAGAGATGGTCAGGTACGCTGGGATGAGAAAGGAAGAATCACCTTCCCAGATGGAGCACCTGTCCGATGCATTGGATCTGAAACACTTGTTGATGCTATCCGCAAGGCAACAGTTAGAACCAATCATGTATCATTTAATATGATGGGGACGTACTATTCTGATGAAGAAGAAGATGTGAACGAGAATGAATATTATGATTACTATAACAGCGATCAGGAAGAGGATGAATACGACAACATGTGCACTTACCAAAGGCCCAGTCGTGCCTATGCTGTAGAAAGGCGTACTGAAGGACTCCAAGATCGAAATCAGGAGCGACGAGCCATTCCAAGAGGTCCATCGACAAGCACAACAGAAAGAGCAAAGGGCATAGTCCGAGGAGTTACTAAGGCGTCGCCAAGCAACCCGTACGGAACTCGTTTGAACCCGAATAAAGGTAAGCTAAGTACAGAATCAGCTAAACCATGAGAGGAAAGGAGGGACAGAACTCCACCTCCGCCACCAATACCAATCAGGGCAAGAATGCCTCATGCTCGCACCCCAGAAGAGCCTAACGATGTCGAAATGATCGGTGTTGAAAGCCCGGCAATCGTTGGGCAACGAGCAGAAAGTTCCTGGTTGAATCCTGGCAATGAGCCTAGCAAAACAAAGGCAGTTAGAGGCCCACCAATAGCCGAAAAATACTCACCAGGTAATCTGATTAAGACGACGTTAAACATGCCGATAACCGTGCCCATTGGGGAGCTCATGGCTCAAAGTGCCAAGCTTCGCAAGCAAATGATTAAGGAGCTACAAACGCGGACTGTCAGATTTGAGAATGACAAGGAGAACGAAACACGAACCTTACCTAGTAGAATTGATACAGCCCGTGTACATAGCCTCACATCGAGACCCGAAGGCAAGAAGCCAGATGAACGAGCCTCTTTAGTCATGATAAAGGTGAATATAGGGCTTGGGGATCGAAAACTATGGGTTAATGCCATAGTAGATTCCGGGTCTGAAGTCAATATAATTAGCAGAGCTGTAGCAAAAGAGTTAAATAAAGACTACCCTGTGATGCCCTTGGAAGAGGCATGCTGCGCAGATGCAAACAGAAATCAAGGAGTACTCACCGGCAAGTTCAGCGAAGTCTTGCTATTCCAAGGCTTAGTAGTAACGAACGCCGCATTATTCATGGGAAGCTACAAAGTAAATTTCCAGATGTTACTCGGATGACCGTGGATACGAGGTAACATGGTTTCAATGAAGGAAAAGGTAGATGGTACGTACCTTGTTTACGAAGATCCTTACAACACTGGCAAGCAGACGGAATTATTGGTAGTACCCGAACCTTGGGACACTCGAACGGAAGGACCCGTACCCTCGTACTATGTAGAGCAAGACGAATTAGAGTTCGAAGGCTCATGGCGACTACAAGATGGTGAGGAAATAGTACCAGCGGGGACATCACTATATAATACCTACTTAAGTCGTGTAACACCCCCAAATAATCCCATGATTTTGAGGGGCCGAGACGATGACGTTCAGAGTCTTGAAAGCTGGGACTTGAATGGTTCAAATACTGAGTCTTCGGATCATACAGAAAGTTCGGAAGACGAAACAATGAGCTCAAGCGAGAGCTTTGAAGATGAAAGTAACGACAACATCTCACTAGAGTACCAAGAAATCGAGAAATGAGGCAAGGACGCGTATCGGAAAGTTGCTGACTGGAGAAACAAGTGCCGGGGACAGAGTCCAGCCTTGGGATGGCCTACGCCTGACAATGATAGGCAGGAAACCAGCCTAGCAAGCGACTTGAATAAAATTAGTATACCCAAAGATGAACGAGACCGACGAAGTCTCTTAGGAGTTTTAAGATTCCTTATTGGAGGTGTCAATGCATTGGATGATACACCTTCAATAGAGTTGAAAGTACCGGCTGATTTTCCTCACACTAATAATCAGATAATTCTGTATACAAAAGAGGAAGGAAAACGCATGTATTACCCACGAAGACGACTGCCGTTGTGGTCAATCTTGGGAACTAGGGAGCCAGAAGGAGAAACAGCGATTAAAACAAAAATGTGCTCATCTAAAGACGTGTTCGACGCGTTATCCGCCGAGATACGCCATCTCGTTAGTCAAATACCTTTACGAAGGGGGAGGACAAGCTATAAAAGCGAGAGTACGAGCGAGGATGGGAGTACCAACCCAATAACTACAGTTAATACCATCCGGAATAAATACAACCAAATCATCATGTCATCGCCACTGCACAGCCACACGACCTGTGACGAGATTCACCAGCACGTGCAAACTCTTTGCCGTTACAATGATGGGGGGGTGATGCCTCCCCTCCCGTCAAACAACATGCCACATCCCGACCCCCTATGCAACTCTGCCATCTACTACCCACTTCTCCTGTCTGTCGCTACTACCCAGCTCAATTACTTGCGCAAGTCTCTTTCCCATCCCAGTGTCACTGGACCACTTTCATTTCACTCGATCGTTTTATCGACCAACCACGCCTTACGACTCGACACCGACGTTATCCATGGGCAACGAGTTCAGCGCACTCACATCTTCAATGCCAGTTTAGCCGAGCTGCAAGGCCCGGATGGTATTCCCATCTCTTCTCGCGTAGGACATGCCGTTATTCTCTTTTTCCCTGGAGAACATGAACATGAGTTTGAACTGGATAAAGAATGGGACGACTTACTAAAACAACAGATAGCTTGTTTGAATCCTGAAGAAACTGGACTTGCCACTCCAGCCTACGAAGAGGATAGTGAGGATGAGGACCGTGCCAATGGTCCAGGAGTCTTGATACAGAGTCTGGACAGGATCCAGGACGTCAACGGAGATGGTCGCCAAGAGGGAGACACACCTGCTGTTCGACGGCGGAACTCTTACCCTCCGGATGGCAACACTAATCCAGAGACCTGACAACCCCCGGACGCGATACTTGACGAGAGCGAGAGTTCTGGGAACGAGAGCCAGGACGACAATTCAGTTCATTTGTATGTCTACCGAGTTAACCGCGACAATCAGGGCGAACTTGTGCAAGAAACTCTATCTATCCCCATTCCTCGAGGCTTGTGACGCATTCCACCACCCCCACACCCTGCCCTGCCATTCACGTTCGTCTTACCCGTCCAGCAAATCATTTCCATCAAACACGATGAGGCGAGGGGAGTCTTTCGAGTGCTGAGGGACTATTCGCTGAGAATAAGCATCGACGAGGAAGAATTGAGGCTGTTGAAGAGAGGTTTACCTCTTCTCATAGCCGTTCGCCTGGATTTCATCATACGCACCCTCGCACGGGTATCTAACGAGCGAGGGAGTGCACTCATTCTCCACAACCCTGTGTATCTTGACATGATGCATCGCATGCTGTACCCATGACGAATCGATATGTATTCTCCACCCACAGCCCATCCTCTCCTCGAAATGCCTCAGTTCCGCCCAACTGTGTATGTACTCGAGATGTATGAACCTACGGAAGTTGATTCAAGTCAGTCGTCATTGGACAACAGCGACGACCATGACAAGAAGTCGAAGCGAGGAGAGGATGAAGAAGACGACGATCCTGAGAGCAGTGAACGGGACCGGACTACATCGAAGAGAAGACGTGTTGAGACCCAAGAGGAGGGAGACGGGGATCAGCTGATGTATCCCGCAACTCCCTTGGCTGCAACAGGTATGGAGTCAAACTGTTCCTTTAAATTGAGTAAAGAATTGACAAATTTTGTCAATATTACAGATGAGAGCTTTTGTCCTCCAACACCCATCCCATCCATGTTACTCCAACCACCAGTACAGGCTTTGTCCAGCCTTGAACCAACATCTATGCCCTCAACCATAGCTGCAGAGACCTCCGCATCGACAACAACTCCTAACGTCTTTGCGACACAGCTACAAATAATACACATTCTGCCTGCTGACCTCGACATTAAGATGGGTGAGGCAACGAGACACCCATCAATCAACCCCGCTGTCATGGCGCCTGAAGGGCAGCATCAAGGACGCATGCAGCCTACAAGGGACAAGGCTGAGGGAGGATTGTTATCTTCAGATGGAGTAGGAAGTGAGTGGGAGAGCTTTGATTGTGAAATGAAGGATTTGACCCCTGCTGAGCCAACATTAACCGTGGACCCGAGACTTCTAGTAATATCTGCTGCGTCGTCATCTGGATCGTCCCCTGAACCAAGCAGGAGCTTTTTGCCTCTATTCGAGAGTGTTCAACCTCGTACTAATGGCGACGAATCATCGAGTGACGGAACCGGATACGAGACCTCGGAATCGTCTCCTCCCAGTTCTGATGACTCGACACCTTCTTACTCCAGTGACGACTCAGACACGTATTCGCCTCTTAGCTTGGAAGAGCTCACACGTGGCAGTCTCAAATCCAAGGCATACATTGTCGAACCCGTACGACTCAGCCGAGAAACTACTGCTGCACTCGACGATCTACCCAATGAATCACGACATTTTGCGTGCCGAACTTCGACAGCCCTGGGACGTGGAGACAGCAATGCTCTCACATATTCGATTTGCCAGCACGACAATGAAGGACGGATGATTCAAGAACCCACACCATATGTCCCCGAACCCTCTTTGCTTTTCCCTTACGACAACCTTGATTCGGAATTTATTTTTCAAGTCATGGAGTCCTTTCAAGGACCCTGTGATAACTCTCCCTTGCAGAACGGTACATCACACGAACTTGTCAATCCATTTGGTGCCTCATATGACACTCTATGAGGACTCGACGAATACCAGATCTCGAAGATAGCCCTCAAAATCCACGATCTTATGCTGGACCTTGACGTGTATCTTGACCAGTGGAACGGAACGTATCCCCATCTCACCATAGGCGACACCGAGATCATTTGCCTCACCATTTTCCGTGCACATGCTGAGCATGCTCGACTTGTGGACATCGGCGAGTGGAGACGGAACCTTACCATGCTAGGAATTTCGGATGCTCCGGCAGCCACGAGGATCGTAAGTTTTAGTGATGCCGGATGGACAAATACGCGAGTTAACGGGAATCTGCAGATGAACCAAGAGGATGCTTCTGGTAATCACAAGGCACCATCCCCACGTGTCCTTATCTTCATGAGACCCGAAGAGATGATGCCTGGCAGGGAGCATATTGCCGACGCCATGCGCAACCGAGATATGCTGGAAATGTACAAGCCTCTGGACGACGAACCGGCCTATTCCTTTCTGGACCCTAAGCAATCTCAAATTGCCGAAGTCTTCAAGAACCCTTGGATTCCCGTCATCAACCACATTCATATCATTCGACTATTCATTCACCGACTACTTGGACTCCTCACTAAACAATTTCTTACTGCGCAGTGGCGTAGGGCTGTTGACAGGCTTAGTCCTGAAGACGAAGCTCGCCACTTTCTTTACTACCACAATGACCTATTCAGATACCTTTCACCCGGAATCCCCTCTTACTTTCAAGGCTTCCACCACCAATGTCTCCACATCAATCCCACATCTGGTACCCTACGGATGCCCCTACCTTCCCATAACCCCCTCCTCACAGCCATCGAGGACGAATTTATTTACCACGCGGCTGCTCTCTTTGAATTTGAGGGATGAGGCGAGCTCGCCAACTCTCTCCGCTTTGCCCGCGTCACTGAACCCATCCTCCCTGCAGAGGTTCATGCACTCTTTGCTCATGGCTATGTTGAGCCCATCGAGTACTACGACGGCCAAGGGAGGCAACGTGCCTTCCATGGTGATAAGTTGGATTTATGCTACTATGCTGAGGAAGTTTAAGCGGATACTTCATATCACTTCATTCCCCGCGAAAACCTTGCTGACTTTCATTTTAGATTCGGAATACATTTCTTCGTGCAACTATTTGAATTCACCTCACAGTACGTATCATTTTAATACCTTACCGTTTATTTACATGCATTCAGACTCCTTCAATTTCGACTTCTGTTCTCATTGTAAGACACTTCAAAACATTTTAGTTTCACTAGTTACATACAAACTATTAGCTATGAAATACGCCCTCATCCCTCACCTATCTCCCCCAGTCCCTCATCTTAGTTACGCAATGTTGAGTAGTACATCTTCCGTCGTATGTAGTAAAGTTTTTGTTCCATCTCCTTCTGTATTCACTCCTTCGCCAATCAAATCACATTTCGTTGGTTACTTACAGCTAATGAAAGGTGAAAATAAACTTGAGAAATTTTCTGAGGCATCACGCAGACAGATACCAAAGCCGAGACAATGTCTAAAAAGACATCAAGAAGTGATTGAGTTAGCTGATGAGGATTTCCAAATGCGAGACAGACTTGATGATAACGAAAATCAGGTTTATACCTTGTCCGATTACCCCTTTGAGGATGATGACACCATCATTGTGCCTGCGGAAGATATGGAACAAGTTAGAGCGGATATCCTGTGAGAGCAAGTTCATGCATTCACTATGTACAAACGTGTAGATCAGAAAATTAAGCCTGTATCTACTACGTTTCCAGAGGAAGCATGTGTTCGTAGGACTATACCCAGAGATCCCTTACTGTCGCTTGTTCCTTTGCCGATACGACCGCCAGACTTCATTCCAACGGCCTGACTTACCGAAGAAAGAATGCGAGAACTGAATGTTAATCAGGATGGTTTCCTATAGCCGGAAGAAGAAAAATTATTTAAACATGTGCTTGCATTGAATGAAGCAACCCTACCTTATGATGAGAAGGACCGTGGAACATTTAGTCAAGAATATTTTTCAGATTATATTATGCCCGTAGTGTCACACACTCCCTGGGAATATAAGAACATACCTATACCCCCAGGAATACGAGACAAAGTAATTCAATTCCTGAGAAGCAAAATTGAGGCAGGAGTGTATGAAGCCAGTCAATCCTCATATCATAGCCGATGGTTTTGCATCCTTAAAAAGAATGGTACCTTGTGCTTAATTCATGACCTTCAACCCTTGAACAAGGTGTCAATCCGAGATGCAGGACTTATTCCCAAGCCCGATGAATTTATTGAGCCATATGGAGGATGTCAATGTTATACAATGTTTGACATGTTTTGGGGATTTGATGCCCATAAAGTGGACCCAAGGTCTAGAGATTTGACAGCCTTCTATACGCCGCTAGGGCTGTTGCGCATTACTGCACTTCCCATGGGTTACACAAATTCGCCATCAGAATTTCAGAACTGTATGGTGTTTATCTTACAAGATGAAATTCCACATGTGGCTAATATATTTATTGACGACCTACCTATCAAAGGACCTCAATCCCACTACCCAGACAAAGAAGGGAAACCAATGACCATAGAAGGAAACCCAGGGATTCGCAAATTTATCTGGGAACATGCCAATGATGTTCACAGAATCATGCACCGAATCAAATGTGCTGGTGGAACCTTCTCACTGAAGAAGACTCAAATCTGCTGACCGAGTGTGACCATACTAGGACAACAATGTTCTGCCATGGGAAGACATCCAGAAGACAGCAGGGTTATGAAGATATTGAAATGGCCACCCCTGACAACAGTAACACAAGTACAAGGCTTCTTAGGACTTTGCGGAACTGTACGCATATGGATCAAGGATTATTCCAAGATTGCTCGACCCTTGGTGGAGTTAACCAAAAAGGATATAGATTTCAAATGGGGAGAAAGACAAATCAAAGCCTTTGACACTCTGAAACATAAGGTTACTACAGCCCCCGCCTTGAGAACAATCGACTACAAGTCAGGATTGCCCACGTACCTTTCGGTGGACACCAGTCAGAAAGCAGTTGGATTTATTCTGTCACAAGTAGATGAGACAGGAAAGAGACGACCAGCTCAATATGGGTCCATTCCACTTAATGAAAGAGAATCTAGATATTCCCAGCCTAAACTGGAATTATATGGATTATTCCGAGCCTTACGAGCTTGGCGAAGATTTATCATTGGCCTGACAAATCTTAATGTGGAAGTAGATGCCAAGTATATCAAAGGTATGTTAGAAGCCCCTGACCTACAGCCTAATGCAGCAATGAACAGGTGGATTCAGGGAATCTTATTATTTGACTTTACGCTCATTCATGTACCTGGAGCCCGATTCAAAGGCCCAGACGCCCTGTCACGACGAGACCTTGCTTCAGATGAAGAAGAGCGTCCTGATGAATATGATGACTCATGGTTGGATGATATGGCTCTCCTAGCTTATTTTCCACACCGACAACCTCTACGACAATTTAATTCATATCTTTTACAACAAGATGTAAAACAAGTTTATGCCACTCATGTTGAACGACTTAACAACCAAGATCAACTTATGTATAAAATCAAGAAGTTTCATGAAGATAAGATAATGCCCAGTTTCGTTAGCAAGAAGGCGGAACAGAGATTTCTAAAGAGGGCAAGTCAGTTCTATATAATGCCAGACCAAAGAATGTTCCATAGGAATGCCGACAAAATCCCAAGACTTGTAATATTAAACCCCGAGACCAGGCAGAGAGTTCTAGAAGAAGCCCATGATAGACTTGGGCACAAAGGCGAACAGGCAGTTTATGATGTGCTCCGACTTCGAGTGTTCTGGCCATATTTACGAACACATGTGCACCAACATATTGCTTCCTGCCATGAGTGCCAGCGCCGAAAAATGATTCAAATGATGATGCCTCCAACAATCTCTACACCAGTTACCATCTTTGAGAAAGTATATATTGATGTCATGGTGATGCAGCCCCCTTCTGGAAAATATAAGTATATTGTCTGTGCCAGAGATGATCTCACCGGAGTTTTGGAAGCAAGCCCACTAACAGAAAACAAATCCTGTCAGCTCGCAAAATTCTTTTGGACAAAGATTTATTGTCGATATGGAGCCATTGGACATGTGGTGACAGATAATGGACCAGAAGTCAAAGGAGCATTCAAGCATCTGATGAAACGAATGAATGTTCCTCATGTCCAGATTTCAGCATACAATAAAACTGGAACGGGCACAGTTGAACACAGTCATCTTGTACTGCGAGAAGCCATTGTTAAAGCATGTCCAAAGCAGAAAAATGGAAAGATCAAGAATTGGCACAAATATATTGACATCGCAGTATTTGCTGATCGGGTAACTACCAGCAGTGTGACAGGTTACACCCCATATTATCTGTTGCATGGTGTTGAGCCCTTGTTACCAATGGACTTAGTAGAAGCTACCTTTATGGTGGAAGGTTTTCGCTCTGGAATCTCAACTGAAGAATTACTAGCACTGCACATCCGTCAACTTTCACGCCATCCCAATGATCTAAATCATGCAGCAGAAATGCTCAAAAAGACAAGAATGCAATCACGTGATCAATTTATGCGACGGTACAAATGGCGACTTCAAAAATTAGACTATAAGACCGGTGAATTAGTATGAGTCCAAAATAGCCGATTGGAAATGACTGTAAATCGCTTCAAGACTGACCCCTGATATCTCGGATCCTATGAAGTAGTACGAAGAACATATGGAGGTGCCTATAAATTACAGGAATTAGATGGAACTGTGATTTCTAGAAGTGTTGCTGCCTTTCGGCTATTACCTTATGTTACCTGAGGATCATCCGATTTTTATAAATTAATTGGGAAAAGAGAGGAAATAGACAACCTAGATTCAGATGACTATGTGTCAGAAATGTCAGAGGAAGAAGATAATGAATCAGACATATGAAAAAGGAACATTCATGCTGATTCACGGAAACCCGCATATAAAAAAGAGTCGCCGCTTTAAATGACATAAAAAATTTAATTGACCCTTCAAGCCATTCAATGGCTACATTCAGCAAGTTAAAAGAGACCAATTTCCTTCACCGAGTCTCTTATAAGTAGGGCATACTGTTATCCGACCCTCTCTTCCCCTTCACACCACACTTGCCATGGCTTTAAACACTCTCATAAACTACCTCCCCAACCCTGGGCAACCATTTATGCATCCTAACTTCACCGACGTCTCGCTAACTTCTGCTATGCCCAGCATCATGGGGGACACCAGAGAATGGAACGAGGAGGAAGTTGATTATATGGCTCTGAAAGGCGATGAGGAAATGGTGGTAGAAACCACGCTGAAAAATGTTGAAGTACGCAACAATGACCAAGTCTGATTGGCTGAACACTAACCTCATAATATCCAGCATTTCTTCACTACCGTCTTCAGACACACCTCCATCACCCGTCTACATGGAGAAATCCATTTCTGCTCCATGCGAGGGGACAGATTTGCTATTTCGCCAGCACTAAGCATGCAAGGTGCCGGTAGTCCACTCCCATCCTGTGAAAACCCTGGAACAGCCAGCGAGATCGTTGTTGTACCAGCTAGGGAACGATTAGGGAAATTGGACCTGCCATTTATCCTGGCGATAAAGAAAGGGGCACCATTGTGCCTCTACGGCGATATATACTGCGCTGCCTGGTACGGCAATGGTGTTATTGTCCGTATTCTTCTTGCCACCAGGGAATATGTCGTCTTTAACGCAGAATTCAAAAATGCCGGGTATCATCACGCACCATTCCAGGTGACATTTGTTGCCCGTGCCAAGCTCTTTTGTCTACCCCCCTTTCGACAAGGTTAGCAGCTCATGGATCAGTTCGTACACAAACTGTGGCCACGGCGTAAGCCTAGGCTGGAAATGGTACGTATGGACATTGAGGAGGCGATACAGCATGATCTTAACCGGTATATCCCATACTTTAAAGCTTTGCTTTATGGACAACTTACTACCTTGGCTTGAATTTTAGAATTGACATTATGCGAGTTACCAAGATTGTCGTTTATATTCCATCTATGACTTAAAAATTTTATGCTTATATGACCCCTCTCATTTTTTAATGTATCAAATTAAGATGACTTTAGCCTCCCCTATGAGTAACCGAGGACGGTTACATTTCTTCGTTCCCCATGGATGTCAGGCTGGAAACTGGGCCGGTAGAAAAACCAGAATCCGGACTGAGAAAAGGTGCTGAGTAAGCGCTTACTAATCACTTAGTAAGTCGTCGGTCATCTATAGCATGTGATATCATGCCCGACGTGATGGATGAATAAGCAGCGCACTATGATGCGCCTACTAGCAGGAAATCCTTACTAATACACATACAGGATGGCCAAAGCTGAGTAATCCAAGTAGCTAAAAATAGGATAGCCAACTTGTATATAAAGGCCAGGAAACGAGATGCAATGTAACTTTTTACATCCGAGAAACACAGTATTGAATTCAGAACCTGGGCGGTCAGAATCCGCCAACACATTAAGCAGTTCACAAAATCATATAGATTTTGTGAAGACAGTCAGACAACAGCAAGAACACCAGACAGTTGCCAACCACCGTACGGTTGGCCCAGTAGCAGCAAGAACCCTAAGAATCAGAGGTCGAAGCGCACGCGCGCTCTGATTAATTTTCAGTATCACACACATTCATTTGTTGAACGTCCTTGGAGTCAAGCAGAGTATAGCATTCGTGCTGATTCCCCCGAACTCACCTTGTCGTACTAACATTTACAGTACGATACATATTCTTGTCACCCCTAAATTCTCGTGACAACGTCTTCTAGTCCATCCCCACGTCTAGTGCATTGCAACGATTTCTAGCATGTTGCTACAATATCTAGTCCATTGCCACGATTTCTAGAGCCATTTTCGTGCTCTTTAGCCCATCCCCACATTTACTAGACCATTTTTGTGGTCTCTATCCTGGTTTCTTGGTATTCACGTCATACCAGATTCCTTCCCATCTCGTTTATCGAGATCCTTCCTGGCTTACAGCCAATGTTTATTAGTACTCCTTGACCAAGAGTACTACTTCGCTGACTGAAAAGTCGCAGTGTATCTTGTGTTATTGAGGAATTGACTGCATGGAGGTGCACCAAACCACTCGCACACATATTGCCTTGATTGCTGTGTTGCTACGTTAATTGCCTAAGCTCTGTCAGAGTTTTGGGTGTTGCCGTTGCCACAGAAGTCTAGGCTCATCATTTTGGAGCCCACCGTGAGGGGGAGAGGGCCTGCAAAGGCTTCTATGGTTGATTTGATCATTGTCAGCACTGTGGATTCTCCTGGTGCTCTCCTAGTTTGTCTAGAGCCCAGTATCCTTCCCTTCCACTCATTTACCTTCGATATCATGATGCCTTAGTTCATTCTAGGCCTCTCAGATGTTTCCAGTCCATTCTTTCAGCAGATCACCCCCTCATCAGTCAGATCATGTTACGATTTATTTGCTTTTCTTATCTAAGCGCCTCTTATCTTATCTTATCTTTGGCGCTTATCTTATCTCATCTTTAGATCCGCGACTCCAGGAGAGTCTTCACATCGCTATGAAGTCACACTCGCCCGACGTGTACTTTATTCTCGGTTACCGTGTATTCGTCTTATTCATCTTCTCACACGGTATCCTTGTCTTATTCATCTTCTAACACGGTACCCTCAACTTAGTACCCGTTACGGATTCTTAGACTTAGTATATAAGTAGTTTACTCAAAGCTGTATATTCCCTAGCTTTGAGCTAAAGTTTATTCATACCGAAACACAGACACTCACGCTAAGTGCTAAAACCTTAGTCTTGGTCTTCTAACATCGCGAGGCTCAGCAGTGATTGTACGAACGCGATACAGCTGACTGTTCACTCATTGTTAGGAAATCGGGTCTAACAATTAGCTCAAAGCTTTTTAGTTACCCTATCGCTCTGTTTCACGGAGCCCTAGCCTAACGTTCGGTTTTACTGAACGTCTCTATGGACAGCAATAACGCTACTATCCTCGCACTCGCATTAGGAATCCCCTGCGCTACTGTACTCTCCATAGCCTGTCTGCTAACGCTTAGGATTTCGCATCGACAGTTGTTAGCACGCAGGATCCGAAACCCCACAGTCCCTACAAACTCCCCAGCACCGTCTCCTCCCCCAGTAGATCCATACTATGGCATCCCGCTCGAGCAGCGACCACCCAGAATCCTCACACCCCTACCACGTCGATCGATCTCAATCGACAGCCTCGCTAGAATCGCAAGGCAAGAAACGGTCGACGGGGGGATTCCTGGGTCGGTTTCTACCGAAGTCCCGGAAGGAAACCCTCCTACCCCTCCCAGAAGGCGCCAGCCTATCATCATCCCCTCCCCCTCAACTACTGCCGCTGAGTCCTCTACAGTCCATCCATCTACCTCAACCAGCGACGGACACTACCGAGGTAACGGCAGGAGATTCGACGTGGGCCGCGACGTACGAGTCACCGCCCCTTCCACCCACGACCATACTAGGGATACCGATCCTACAGCATCCTCAGCCCCAGTTAGCCCAAGCGAGTTCTGGGATAATGTCACCATTCCACTCAGTGCCTATATCCCAGCGCCCCGCGACGACTCACCCGAGTACCGAGGAGCGCCGCCAATCTGGGGCCAGCCTATATCGATCAACGACTGGGAACAGTACGCACGCGAGCCTCTATCAACAATCGAGGAACCTGTCGCCAGTACCTCACGCCTCCCAGTCCCCGACAGTAACGACAGCAGTTACTGGTCGAATGCGATCGAGCAGCGCCCAGGACGTCGAGCTCGAATTCACCGCCGGAACTGGTCACGAATCGCCCGACAGCTCAGCGCAGAGCCACAGCCTCCACCGGAGCTACTCGCGCCCCCTGAGTCGCGATACTATGAGTATTTCACTGACGAGACAACAGGAGAAGGCACCCTCCAGGAATACCCCCGCCGACCCGACACACCAATCCCAACAATCCCCGATACGGGAACAATTTCCGAGTCGACCCCCGAGCCGCCGCAGTTGCCAAGCGACCCCGGCTCTACCAGTGATGACCCTGTCTGAGGCCATCGAATTCTACCAGAGGACAGCTACGGATCTCAGCATCGCAATACCAGAAGAGTTACGACGAGCTGAGTATCGCGAGCTTTTTAAATATTATGCTTATGAGTTACCCTTCATTCTGGCCTGGGGAGAGACCCAGGCTGGGAATGATTATTTTATGAAGAAGAACCGAGGACTCCCGTGCGACGACATTCTACGGTACGAGGCTGAGCGAAATGCTCGCCTCCTGTACAATGAAGTCCATCGGAACGCTCCAATAGAGGATTTTCCCCCTTACGAAGAAATCGTCGAAGCAGCCGACATCCAACTGCCGATGCCAGACGAACCCCCAGTACCCCCCCCACGCGCACCAGTCGAAATTACCTACCCTTACGCCAGGGGAAATGCACCACCAGGAACGTACGAAAGCGGCTATAGGCCATTTGCAGGTGCAGGCGGATCAGGAGGAGGTGGAGGGCAGCCTGCTCAACCACCACAACCTCCCGCCGCACCTCAGCGATGGACGCTACCGCGCTATCCAGCACCTCCAAAAGCACCCACTCCTCCTTTACCTTGGCAACTCGTCACTGGGGACGTCGCTCCCTATGACGAATTCAAACCAAAAATCCTGAAAGAAGTCGACGACTTTCATGGAGATTCTAACAACATCTCCCGATTCTTTCTGAAGTGTGAACTACACTTCGACCTGCACAATCGGCATTACCGATACCCCCCACATAAAGTAATCTTCTGCGTCTCACGACTCGCTGGTGACGCACAGAGATGGTGGGAGTTACAGGCCAGGATCCTAGGCAAGTCGGCAGACGGGGAACAATTCTACCCCACCTACGACGACTTCGAAGAAAAGCTAAGGAACAGGTTTTGGAAGGACGCTGATGAGCAGATTAAGCGCGCCCAGTGGGAAAAACTCAGACAGGTAAACTACAAGGACGGCGACAAGTTCTTCCAGGAGTTTGAGGAGCTCGCTCATTACGCAGGAGTACGCGGTAATGAACAGGTAATGGTCGCCCAAATTAAACGAGCCGCCCGCGAAACCAGTAAAAACACCATATACGCAGGCGACGGCGACTTACCAGCTCTCTACGACGACTGGAAGAGTCGATTACTCCGGATCGACTCTAACTGGCGCCTCAAGCAAGCAGAAAGTATGGGACGACCTGTACTAACGACAAAGGCACCAGCACCCAAGGGAGTATCGACAGGTGTACCAACACAAAAAACAACGTCGGGAACCACTTATGGGGGACGAGGTGAGCCCATGGATATCGGTGCAGCAACCGCAACAACAAAGTGTTACCGATGCGGAAAGCTTGGTCACTTTAAACGCGATTGCCCTGGTGCACTGAAATCTAGAGCGGAAGCACTTCGTCGGGCCAATACCTACTGGGACGACAAAGAAAAGACGTTGGCGCCAATTGAGGAGGTAAAAGAGGACGCTGAGAAGTAACTGATTCGACTTACTCGGCAAAGGACTTAGTTCCTACTGGTACGCAAATCGCGCTTAACAAATGTACTTATATTTCTGTAGTATCTACCGTGCATTCAAATATACCCGCGATTTCACCAATAGACCAGGAACTAATGAAGAATCATACAGAATCCCAGGAACCAGCGGTAGTCAGGCTACCGGCTGGACCTTCGACGAGTAACCTATTACAGGCGAAAGCGAATGGTAAGTCGCCTACCATAGCGACACCCAGCATAACGGCGTGGCACCAAGCTGAGCCTCCAACGACGGAGGATCAGCCCAACGAGCGACCGGTTGGGACAGGGGAAAAGGGGCTGAATGCACCCCCTGCATTTACGGCTCTACGGAGTCCCTACCTCGTAGGGAGTTTCGAGGGAATACCGTCGGATAAGACAATATGTCTTGACGCTAAACCTCCTCTGGTAAAAGAGAATATCGTACGACTGCCAGAGTGTAAATCTCCTGTACCGTCACAGGGGGCTCTGGGGCCGAAACCTGTCTACGCCAAGAAGATCGAGGACGAACCGAAATCGAGTAGGTGCCCCCGACCAGTTGCCAATGCCTGTCGAGACGCAGGGCGACTCGAGGACGGGGGAACGCCGAATGAAACAAGGGACCTGACTACTACAGTGACAGGCTCGAAGGGACCGGTTGAAGGCGACCTCCTGACGGATGGGCGGAAGCTTAAGGCACTCACTCGTTCGGAGGTGTCAGCCCAACCTGTTACCCCTTTACGGGGCGACGCCTTCGAGAAACGCACCTCCCGTTCCACGACCGATCATCAACTAGCCGAAGGACAGGAAGCTGCTAGCGCCCAGGCAGTAAATAGGGGGCGCAAAGTAATTATGTCTGAGGTTCCGGACCAAGACGACATCCCCAGCTTCATGATGAACATGAAGAGTAAATTAACAACCCCTTTAGACTTAGACTTAGATGCTACGGTGACCTCGCCAACGGTAGTCGAGCCCTCATGGGTCGATGCGACGGCTAAGGAGGTCCCGCGACTCTCGCGCACTTATACTAGTGGCGAGACATATCACGAGTGGCTCAAACCATTCGGGGCAGAGTGGACTTTGCGTGGCGTAGTACAAGCCAAGACAGAGTCGGAAGCGAAGGCAATCCTAAAGAATTGGATTCACAAGGCACGAGCGGAGGAAGTTGTTGACGACATGATCGAAGGGATGCGAAAGGCGATGCGCGTTGATGCACTTTGGTGGCTCGAAGAATTACGACAACCAAGACGGTACATCAGCGCAGTGAGCGGGAAAGGCAAGGACTTGACAATCGACGTCCAGATCAAGAGCGAAGGAGTTGGCACCAAAATTGCGACAGCTGCGTTAATAGACAGCGGGTGTACGAGCAGTGCTATTAATCGGGCCTTTGTCAAAAAGCACAATATCCCGACTTATGCCACTGCAGCACCCATCCCAGTCTACAACGCCGACGGAACTCGCAATCAAGGAGGATCAATTACGCGCTACGCCGAAATCTCACTCATAATCGGGGATCACACAGAACGAATAGACTTAGCAGTAACGGAACTCGGCGACAGACAGATATTTCTGGGCCATGACTGGCTCGCCCGACACAACCCAATCATTAATTGGGAGTTGGGGAGATTGACGTTTGCCCGGTGCCAATGCCGAGGAACTCTGTTCGCATTACCAGATACGGATCCCGACGACAAGTGGGACGAGGAACTAGAGGAAGGAGACACCATCCTTGCGATAGACTTCACACCAGCTATCCTCATACGCGCTCATCATGCGAATGACCTCGCCGCCAAGGCTAGCGAAGGAAAGGACGCTAAAACGTTCGAAGAAATGGTCCCGGAATGGTGCAGGGACTTCGCCGATTTGTTCGAAAAAGGGAACTTCGACGAACTACCCGAGCCAAAGACGTGGGACCATGCAATTGAACTCATCCCCAACGCAAACGCCAACCTTGACTGCAAAGTCTATCCTCTAAATCGCAACGAACAAGCGGAGCTCGACAAATTCCTAGACGAGAATCTCTCAAGCGGACGAATTCGACCATCGAAGTCACCAATGGCTTCGCCGTTCTTCTTCGTCAAAAAGAAGGATGGGAAGCTACGACCCATACAAGATTATCGTAAGCTCAATGAGATGACGATTAAAAACCGTTACCCGCTTCCTCTCATCTCTGAGCTTATGGATAAACTACGGGGCGCCAAGTACTTTACCAAGTGTGACGTTCGGTGGGGATACAACAATGTTCGCATCAAGAGCGGTGACGAGTGGAAAGCAGCGTTCAGAACTAACCGAGGGTTGTTCGAACCCACGGTTATGTTCTTCGGACTTACCAACTCGCCAGCGACCTTCCAATGGATGATGAACGACATCTTCAAAAACCTCATCGCGTCTGGCGCCGTTACGGTCTACCTTGATGATATTCTAATCATGTCAAAAACCAAGGCAGAGCATCGGCGCATCACGCGAGAAGTCCTAGAGATCTTACGAAAGAACAAGCTATTCCTTAAAGCGGAAAAATGCGAGTTCGAGACTTTAGAGACAGAGTATCTCGGGGTCATCATCAGTGAAGGAAGCATCCGAATGGATCCAGTCAAAATCGCAGGAATAGTGGAGTGGCCCGTGCCCACCAAGAAAGTGCAGCTACAATCGTTCCTAGGCTTTACCAATTTCTACCGACGTTTCATTAGAGGGTACAGCAAAGTCGTCAAACCAATGACACAGCTGACCGGAAACGATCCGTGGACATGGGGAAAAGCGCAACAGAACGCCTTCGAGGAGTTGAAAAGGTTGTTGGCCGAAGAAGTAGTACTGGCAATACCCACAGAAAATGGCAAATTCCGAGTTGAGGCGGATGCCAGCGAGGGAGCAATAGGCGCTGTGTTATCTCAAGAGCAGGACGGAAAATGGCGCCCAGTCGCGTTTCTATCCAAGTCATTGACGATAACAGAGCGAAATTACGAAATTTACGACAAAGAACTGCTCGCAATTATGCTTGCACTCGATGAATGGAGACACTACCTGATGGGGGCAACTCAGGATTTCGAAATCTGGACAGATCATCAGAATCTCCAGTATTTCCGAAAACCCCAGAAACTAAACCGCCGCCAAGCACGTTGGGTAACAGAACTGGCGGAATACCACTTCTCTCTCCACCACAAACCAGGAGCGTCGAACAAGAAAGCCGACTTACTCAGTCGCAGAGCAGATCATGACACGGGGAAGGAGGACAACGATGAGGTTATCGTCCTCAAACCAGAGCATTTCCAGGCATTGGTCATGCCAACAATCGAGGAAATCCATACCAGAATCAAGCAAGCCACGCTCAACCACCACCGATGGGACAAGAATGTCTCCGTGTCCCTCAACCATGATCGAGGGATGAAGCTAGATAACGGTTTGATCTATTACGATCACCGTATCTATATTCCCCAAAATCATGCGTTGCGAGGGGAAATAATCGCGGTATTTCATGATCACATTACGGCGGGACATCCTGGCATTGAAAAGACCAAGGAACTTGTCTTACGAGAATACTGGTGGCCCAAAATGAAAAAGGACATAGAAAACTATGTCCGCGCTTGCGAAACGTGCCAACGAACAAAGTCAAGCACTCAAGCAAAAGCAGCACCCCTTCATCCGAACGCCATCCCCTCCCGACCTTGGACACACATCTCCGTCGACATGGTCACTGGTTTACCAAGGTGCAACGGTCAAGACGCTATCTTAATGATCGTCGACCGATTCTCTAAGGAAATCATACCGATAGCTTGTACCACAGAGCTGTCATCGGAAGGGTGGGCCAAAATTCTACGAGACGAAGTTTACGCCAAACACGGAATGCCCCAGGTCGTCATCTCCGACCGAGGCACCGTGTTTGTTTCCAAGTTCATGAAAGACCTCTATGACTTGTTACAGATCAAGGCAAACGCATCTACCGCCTATCATCCCCAGACAGATGGACAAACAGAACGAGTTAACCAAGAGGTTGAAAAATACCTCCGAATATTCGTCAACCATCTTCAAGACGACTGGGTTGAATGGCTATCCCTCGTGGCATTTGCTCACAATAACCGCGTACACTCTGCCACCGGTAAAAGCCCCTTCGAGGTCAACTACGGCTATAACGCCGAAATCCTCCCAGGCGCCAAACCTAAGGCACCTTTCTGGACGCCTGCGTCCACCACTTTCATTTCAGAAATGCAGAAAATCCACGAAGAGGCCAAACGAGCTCTGGAAAAAGCCGCTGCCCAGATGAAAACCCAATACGACAAAAAGAAACGACCTGCGATCGAGTATCAAGTAGGAGACAAGGTGTGGCTCGACACGACCAACCTGAGTCTTCCACAACCAAAGAAAAAACTCGCCGACAAACGCACAGGTCCATTTCTCATCGTCGAAAAGAAAGGAGCATCGGCTTATACCTTGAAACTCCCCTCAACGTGGAAAATACATCCGACATTCAATGAATCACTCCTTACCCCATATATGCCGCCCGCATTCCCAAACCAAGAGCAACCACCGCCACCACCGCCACCACCGCCAGACCTAGTTGACGGAGAAGAACAATACGAAATCGAAAAGGTCCTCGACAGTAGAGAACGCAAAGTCCGAGGAAAAGCCGGAGAACCATGGCATTGGACTACAGATTACTTTGTCAAGTGGAAAGGCTACGGACCTGAATCCAATACATGGGTACGGGAGGGCGACATGGACGCCGATGAACTCATCGACGATTACCACGCGCAAAAGATAAATCGTACCGAGCATGAGGCAGTAGATTGGCAAGCCTATACGGACCCATTCACTGGCCGGCAGGTTTGGTACGACCAGCAACTAGACTGGGACCAGTTTGGTGGCAACGACGATCCTTCGACATATTCGAAACCGCCGTTCGAAGCAACAGAAATCCCATAAAGCAGTACGAAGAACTCGCCCTATAAAGGGGGATAGCCATGGACCCCCACTCACGACTTCTTACGACAAAAATATCTTACCAAAACGCGCGCATAATCAGGCAAGACCAACGATACAAAAAGGGCCAAATTTGTCAATCGCATCACCACCATACACTAAATCCTCTCTCCCTACCGACGACTTGTCTAAGGGCCGCTGGGACAAGCTGCAGCGTGTATGGCATTCTCCCGATGAGCTCTCAGGGAGAGTTCTCTGGGGACGGCATGATGATGAAACAGATACGGACGCCAATGTACAAGCAGTTGGGACACCTGCCTTAACAAGGGGGTAATGTTACGATTTATTTGCTTTTCTTATCTAAGCGCCTCTTATCTTATCTTATCTTTGGCGCTTATCTTATCTCATCTTTAGATCCGCGACTCCAGGAGAGTCTTCACATCGCTATGAAGTCACACTCGCCCGACGTGTACTTTATTCTCGGTTACCGTGTATTCGTCTTATTCATCTTCTCACACGGTATCCTTGTCTTATTCATCTTCTAACACGGTACCCTCAACTTAGTACCCGTTACGGATTCTTAGACTTAGTATATAAGTAGTTTACTCAAAGCTGTATATTCCCTAGCTTTGAGCTAAAGTTTATTCATACCGAAACACAGACACTCACGCTAAGTGCTAAAACCTTAGTCTTGGTCTTCTAACATCGCGAGGCTCAGCAGTGATTGTACGAATGCGATACAGCTGACTGTTCACTCATTGTTAGGAAATCGGGTCTAACAGATCACCAGTTTGCACCAACGATTTCTCCCCTGATTCTACCGCGTTTCCCTCCTGTCCAGAGCCGTTTGAAAGCCCTCGTTTATAGCTTCAATTCGACCCCTGGAGCGCTTGAATTGACCATGCCATTGCGGAGTTATGGAGGGATGATTATTTTGGATGGGAGGGATGGCATATTTGTGCTTTCTTGGGATTGGTTGGGTGCCTCCATATGAGTCTGGTACCGTCTTAAAGCCCTTTTCTGAGTCTTTCTGACGACCCCACACTCTCCCTAATCTGTCACCATCTGAGCACGCTGCTCCCTTATCATTGCCATCACTACCTCCATCCACCCATCATTTTCATTGGTTCATATCTCAGGCATTTCTTGACCGTTTCTCTCGGTTCTTGGAGCGTTCGAATGCCCTCCTCTCCACCTCTCCGACGACCCCCAACATTATCCCGTTCTGATGCCGTGCACATCGCCAGCATCGTCGACATCGTCATCATCATCCATAATTCGGTATCACTGATTCTCACATCATTGTACCTTCTCTCCTGCCATACTACATCACCCTGGCATACTACCTGTCGACCCCAGCTGCTGTATAAGTGTGTGGGTAGTCCAAATCCCGTTGTTGGCCACCTTGATGCCCTATGGAGCCTGGTATGGGCATGTTCAGCATCGTAGCTGACCTTGCCAGTTGCTTATTGTCGTGGGATGGACACCTAGTTGTATGTTTTGTTGCTGTCATTTTCTTTTTGGTTGGGTGGCTTCATTGACCGACTCCTTGATCACCGGAGTTGATCAATAATTAAAGTTTGTGGGGGATGATGGAGTGTACCCCGTTATGAGCACGGATTATGTTTCTTTCTCTATAATATATTGTTTAGCCAGATTAGTCTTTCCACATAGCTTTATTCCTAGTTCAGTAGTTGATTACCTCAGCAATTCACCCTTTGACTCATACCACCACCTCTCTCCAAACAACTTGCAGGATGAGGCCTTGCTCTAGCTTGTATAGAGCACCTCATTCTCAACAGCAGCTGCACTAGTAGCACCATCAACCAATCATTCGTCGAAGAACATAACATCCCAACTCATGCAACAGCCACACCAATTCCCGTCTTCAATGCTGATAGAACCAAGAACTTGGGAGAAGCTATTATGAAATATGCCAAGATCCATCTTACGATTGGAGATCATGCCAAACGGATAGATCTAGCCATCACAGAACTCGGCAACAAACAGATCTTCCTCGGTCATGATTTGCTAAATTGAGATAATCCAATCATCAATTGGAAGACCGGAGGATTGATGTTTGTGCGATGTCAATGTCATAAAACTCCATTCGTGTTATCTGACGCAGATCCCGATGACAAGTGAGACAAAGAGCTGGAAGAGGGGGAAACCATTCTCACAATAGATTTTACACAAGCCATTCTCATATGTGCTCATCATGCAAATGACCTTGCCGCTAAAGCCAACACAGACAAGAAGAGCAAGACATTCAAAGAGATGGTCCCAGACTGGTGCAGAGATTTCATTGATTTATTCAACAAAGACAATTTTGATGAACTCCCAGAACCAAAGACATGGGACCATGCTATCAAGCTCACTCCTAATGCAAGCGCCAATCTAGATTGCAAGGTCTATCCTCTCAACCGAAACAAACAAGCGGAGCTCGACAAGTTCTTAGACGAGAACCTCTCAAGCGGACGAATACGACCATCCAAGTCGCCCATGGCCTCGCCCTTCTTCTTCGTCAAAAAGAAGGATGGCAAGCTACGACCAGTCCAGGATTATCGCAAGCTCAACGAGATGACAATCAAGAACTGTTACCCACTTCCCCTCATCTTGGAGCTAATGGACAAATTACGAGGTGCCAAATACTTTTCCAAACCTGATGTTTGATGGGGCTACAACAATGTATGCATCAAGACTGGCGATGAGTGGAAAGCAGCCTTTAGAACTAACCAAGGTCTATTCGAACTGACGGTCATGTTCTTTGGGCTCACCAACTCTCCTGCCACCTTCCAGTGGATGATGAATGACATTTTCAAAGACCTCATCATGTCAGGTGCTGTCACAGTCTACCTCGACGATATCCTAATCATGTCCAAGACCAAGGAAGAACATCATCGCATCACAAAAGAACAAGCTATTCCTTAAAGCGGAGAAATGCGAGTTCGAGACTTTAGAGACAGAGTACCTTGGGGTTATCATCAGCGAAGGCAGCATCCACATGGATCCAGTCAAGATTGCAGGAATAGCAGAGTGGCCCATGCCAGCCAAGAAACAGCAGTTGCAGTCGTTCTTAGGCTTTACCAACTTCTACCGATGTTTCATCAAAGGATACAGCAAGGTCATCAAACCCATGACACAGCTGACAGGAAATGACCCATGGAGGTGGGGAGCAGCACAACAGAATGCATTCAAGAAATTGAAGAGGCTACTGGCTGAAGAGGTGGTATTGGCAATACCAACGGAGGAAGGCAAATTCAGAGTAGAAGCAGATGCAAGCAAGGGAGCAATCAGGGCAGTTCTTTCACAAGAACAAGATGGAAAATGGCACCCAGTCGCCTTCCTATCCAAGTCCCTCATGGTTACAGAACAAAATTACAAAATATACGACAGGAATTACTCACTATCATGCTCGCCCTCGACAAATGGCGGCACTACCTAATGGGAGCAGCTCAGGACTTCAAAATATGGACAGATCATCAGAATCTCCAGTATTTCTGAAAGCCCCAAAAGCTCAACCGACGACAAGCTCGATGGGTAACAGAACTAGCCGAGTATCACTTCTCTCTTCACCACAAACCAGGAACGGCAAACAAGAAAGCTGACCTGCTTAGTCAAAGAGCAGATCACGAGCAGGGAAAGGAGGACCAACAATGAGGTTACAGTCCTCAAACCTGAACACTTCCGGGCAATGGTCATGCCGACAACAGAGGAAGTTCATATTAAAATCAAGCAAGCCACACTCGACCACCACTGATGGGACAAGAATATTTCCATGTCTCTCAACCATGATTGAGGGATGAAGATAGATGACGGTTTAATCTACTACGATAACCATATCTATATTCCCCAAGACCATGCGTTACGAGGAGAAATCATTGTGAGATCTCATGACCACATCATAGCAGGGCACCCTGGCATTGAAAAGACCAAAGAACTCGTCTTACGAGAGTACTGGTGGCCCAAGATGAAGAAAGACATAGAGGCCTACATCTGCGCTTGCGAGGTGTGCCAACGAACCAAGTTGAGCACCCAAGCAAAGGTGGCACCACTTCATCCCAACACCATCCCTTCCCGACCGTGGACTCACATCTCTGTCAACATGGTCACTGGTTTACCTATGTGCAAGGGGTATGACACAATCTTAATGATCGTCGACCGCTTTTCAAAGGAAATCATACCCATTACATGTTCCACAGAACTGTCATCGAAAGGGTGGGCCAAAATCCTATGTGACGAAGTTTACGCCAAACATGGAATGCCCCAAGTAGTCATCTCTGACCGAGGCACTGTGTTCATCTCTAAGTTCATGAAAGACCTCTATAACTTGCTACAGATCAAGGCAAACACATCCACAGCATGGCACCCGCAAACAGATGGACAGACAGAACGAGTCAACCAGGAAGTTGAAAAATACCTCCGAATCTTTGTCAACCATCTCCAGGATGATTGGGTAGAATGGTTGTCCCTCACCGCCTTCGCTCACAACAACCGCACGCACTCCGCCATGGGAAAAAGCCCCTTCAAGGTCAATTACGGCTATAACGCCAATGTCTTCCCAGGCACCAAACCCCAGGCACCTTTCTGCACCCCCGCCTCAACCACGTTTGTCTCACAGATGCAAAAGACACATGCTGAAGCCAAACGATCACTCAAGAAAGCCGCCAACCAGATGAAAATCCAATACGACAAGAAGAAACACCCCGCAATCGAGTACCAAGTAGGAGATAAGGTTTGGCTCGACATGACCAACCTTAATCTCCCATGACCAAAGAAGAAACTCGCAGACAAGCGAACGGGTCCCTTTGAGATCGTCTCAAAGAAAGGAGCCTCAGCGTACACGCTCAAACTCCCTACCAATTGGCACATTCATCCAACATTCAACGAAGCACTCCTCACTCCCTACGCACCACCTGCATTTCCTAATCAAGAACAACCACCCCCGCCACTGCCAGATCTCATTAATGGTGCAGAACACTACGAAGTCAAAAAAGTCCTCAACAGTAGAGAACGCAAGGTCAGAGGAAAAGCCGGGGAACCATGGCACTGGGTTACAGACTACTTCATCAAATGGAAAGGCTACGGACCAGAATCAAACAGCTGGGTATGAGAAAACAACATGGACGCTGATGAACTTGTTGATGAATACCTCGCTGAACACATAGACATGGTCAACAGCAGGAAGGTGAATTGGCAAGACTGGCAGTCTTACACAGATCCATTCACAGGGAAGAAGGTGTGGTACGACCAAGAGGAAGACTGGGACTGGCTAGGAGGACACGATGACCCATCAACAGACACTAAATCACCCTTCGAGCCGACGAGCATACCATAACAGCAGTCGGGATGCCTGCCTTAATAAGGGGGTAATGTTATGATTTATTCATTTTCTTTACCTAAGCGCCTCTTATCTTATCATTAGGATCCACGACTCCACAGAGTCTTCACATCACGACACAGTCACACTCGGTCGCCATGTACTTTGTTTGTCACTTTCTAACATGGTGCACTTATTATTAGGACTCTCACATTAGTATATAAGTAGTGTACTCAAAGCTGTATATTCCCTAGCTTTGAGCTAATGTTTAATCATACCGAACTACATTCATTCTCGCTAAGTGCTAAAGCCTTAGTCTTGACATCTTAACTTCATGAGACCTAGCGGTGACTGTACGAAAGTGATACAGCCATTATTTACTCTTGTTGAGACATTGGGTCTAACACCAATCCTTCAGGTCCTTATCAGTGCAACAGCCATTACCCACATATTGAAAAAGACCTGCAGCAGAATATTGCATAAAGAAGTAACTAGTCTCATTTGAATTAGATACTATCAATATAATAATAAGGAACATCACACTGTATCTACCTTGACTGATTAAAACATTAGAATGCTCAAGGAGAGCTGATGGTACAATAATAAAACTACCATATGGAAACTCTATTCTTCATTGTATAATCTTGAGGCTCATGGTTTTATAGATACTTTGGCCTAGTGTACCCATATTGATGGGTGGGTTTAAAAAAGGTTAGAATAGTTGATGAAGTGGTGATATGTTTAAGGGCTACCCACTTTACTAGTAGTCCACTCTCTTGCTGCTGTCAAAGCTGTATCTCACACTCACTGCTTCAGAGTCAGAGATGTAGGCTCTACAATATGCTACTGCTACTAAAATTGATGTTACACTTCTAGAAATGAAAAGACAAAGAGAGGACTCATCACAGTTCTCTATAGAAAAATATTTGAGTCTCAGAATGCTGCCACATTACCACATTCTCATTTATCAGTAAGGTAGTGGATGGAAAAAACATACTATCAGAAGTGAGTGAAGGGAGGAACAATATGAAAATGCTGTATCATGGGACACAGCATAGCTGTTACATTGACATAATTACATGTTTGACATGTCACAGTTGTACATTATTAAAAATAGCTATAGCTCTCAACATGCCTCCTTGTCCTACTAGTAAGTGTACTGTGATGGCTAATTCACATGTGATTTGAGCCTTATTGCAGATTCACATAACAATCAACTTCCAGCAACTATTGATAAAATTCTCAGCTTAAAGACATCACAAGATTCTACAGTAAAAAGCAGTGAATTAACAAAATTGGCAAAAATATCAGAAAAATATATATACATATGCTGGGAAATAATTGCTTCTCATGTAGATATTGTCACAAATAGATTTTACCACAAACCAGGCCCAACAGATGATGATGACCTTAGCTGGAAAACACAAGCCCAGATTTCTAACAGTCAAATTAAACAAGATTATAAGTGCTTGGGGGCAGTGCTAGTAGGACATAAGACATTGGAAGTTAGCTATGAAGGAGAGAAATTAAAAAACATTTGCAATTACCACTTCCTGTTGTGTAATTTGGTGTCATTGTTTTAAGTGAAGTTAGAGCATATTCATAACACTGTATGGAGAATTCAATATCTTGGTTTAAAATATTGAATTCTATAACTATTTATTTTTTCAATATATTGCCCTGAAATATTGAGATAATAGTTTCAATATATTTGTGATATTTGAGAAATTTCCAATATTTTTTCAATAAATAAGAATATTGAAATAATATTCAAAATAATCTTTTGATATTCCAGCTTAGATGTTGGAAAAAATAAATAGTTATAGAATTTAATATTTTAAGCCAAAATATTAGATTCTCCATGCAGTGTAAGGAGTGAGATCTTTTGTTCTCATAGATCATGCAAATATAGTTTGCAGTGACAACAGTGACTGGATGTTGTTGGTGAGACTCAGTAGTAGTCTGGATCATTGTAGAGTCACATTGGGGATGCTCCTATTCTAAGTTTTTTAGTTTCAAAACTCACTTTAGAGAGTAATAACCTTTGTATTGCTATCTGTCACTCATGCTCTGGCTGCCAGTGTTTCATTAAAGTTGAAATTATTTAAATGCAAATCTTATGCAGTATAGCAGAATTTTGTTAGGGATGTGCCAAATAGATGAAGATAACTTAAGATTGGATTGTGGAGTGGAGTCTGTGGAGAGCAAAGGTTTAGATAGAGTAAAGATAGTCCAACAGAGCAGAGGCCACAGACACTGCATGATGGCTTTGATATGTGAGGCTGAAATATTGAAATTGAAAGATATTTGTTTTTAGCTAGTTTTTAGCTTAAAATATCAAAGAAATATGCATAATATCTTTTCTATATTTGTGAAAATCACCTCAAAACTGGATAAAATCACAAATATAGAAAAGATTTTGTACATATCTCTTTGATATTTTAGGCTAAAAACGGTGATGAGCCTCCAGGCTCTGTGTGCTCTGAAATCGCGGAAACAACCTACAATTTATCACATACCTCCCTTGCACGGACTTTCAGTAAACCTAATGTTGCAAGTCCAGCATAGGTCAAACCATATTCAATCTCCCACTCCACATGAACTTTCACTTTGATACTTATGAGTCGTTGTGCCTCCAGGCACATTGATTGCCAATCCTTCTGCAGTAAATTAAACACGCGTCATTATTCTAGGCCTTCGCACGTGGACAGAGCCATATGGTCATGCGGTTTAACTACATGAAGGCTATGCATAGCTACGGATTCTCAAGGAACCATATGGATACGCCTCTACAGCTTAGAAATATAGCAAGGATTAGTGAGCCATTAACTATGGATGAGTAAGTAGTAAGTAGATTAGTAAACCTTCCGAAGTTTTAATAGGCTACGCGAACTTTTAATAAGTATGCACAGTAGAAGTAGCATATAGCATAGTGAACTACGGTTACAAATAGTTCGCTACGCTCACTAATCGTGTGCTGCGGTTATCAAGCAAAAGCAAAAGTTCACTTACTTAGCAAATACAGTTCTGTAGTATAAAAGATAATGGCCTGTAGATAGAAAAGAATAACAATCCCCTGGAGGATACATATACCACTCATACCACCCAATACGCACGAATTAAAGTTAATATCTCTACGTTCTTAAGAGATATAACACTTTGCGAAGTTTCTCCAAACTCGCTAGCTACCAAGTGTTAAATAACTTGATTCACATCCTCTTGTCCAAAACACAAGCAAGGGTATCGTACTTAGACTACCTTGTTTGTCATCCTCCTGTCATAAATTTGCATACCTGCAGACTTCAAAGGGTAATCTGTAGCTAGGATTCTGAACTTTTAGTCTCTAACACCAACAGCATACTGTTCCTATAAGTTAGGAACAATACTAATTCAAGTTTCTCTAGATAAGCCAGCTCCATCTCTGCGTTTCTCTAAAGAAAGCACGCGAGCATAGGGAAATAGATTCTACTGGAACCGTAGCCAGGATTCTGACACCACATAGTCCATGCCGCATCTAGGTCACCCCCGCTCAGCATACATCCATGTTTATGCATCTTTTCCCTTCCAGGAAAGTTTGTGTACATACTTTGAGCCTCTGAACAGCCTTCAGAGAATCATAACAAAGCGTAGCAATACTTTGCTACATCACCAGAAGCTACAGTCATTGCACGGAGGTGCAAGACTAGACTCGCTAGAACCTGCCTTCAGATTCTGTGTTTGGTTACACTAGCCATTACAGGTCTTGTGTTTTCTGCCCGCAGGAGTCTATAGGTTCATCATTTTGGAGCCCACCACGAGGGGGATAATAGTCAAATTCGACTGTATCTCCTAATTCACACCTTCGACCATTGCTCCTTCAAAGAAGTTTGGTCATAACAAACCCTACAAACCAACAACTTCGTGTCCCTTGCAAAATACTTCGCAATGCCAACAGTGGCGAAAAGATACCGAGCACTTGAAACCCAAGTCTGCCAACAACCCCACCTACGATTCACCCATTCCTAGTTCTTTGAGCCTTCCCATAAAGGAAGAAGAAGATATCAAATTCTCTATACCAGGAGAATTCTATGACTTGCAGCTAGATATTTCAACTGAGGAACCCTTCGACTTAAGCGAAGAAGACAAAGTCTTGTCCAGCCTACAACCCACGGAAGAGAACCTTAATTCAGATACCTTCCCCACTGCGTACAATACTGCGGGAAATATCACACCTGCATTAGGAGATGCATACTCGTTCAGACCAGACGAGGCCTTAGACTTTACTGAGTTTGGAAGACATCTTAGTCTTGCCACACAAAGTACCGACACTAGCGAACTTTTGTCAAAAACAAATTCACCAGAACAAACCCCAGCAAAAGTTACCACCCCGATAAAAGAAGAAGAACTCCAACTTCACCACATCCCCGTAACAGCACAACCCATCGTTCCATTACAACCTTTCATACAAACCAAACCCACCGTTGTTCCACCAACTACAATGTCGAACCCAGGCCAAGCTGGAGGAGCACAACCCGCTGCAGCAGTTGCTATGAACACGTGAATGCCTTTCCAAAGGGAGCATAGCGCCCATATGATATTCGACGAAGCCAATCCAGGTCGTGAACTTTCGTGATACCTACAAGACCTGGAAGCTCTTTTCATGCGTTACAGTATCACTGATAATGTGGTGTCATGCCCGCAGCGTGGCTACCCATGTAAATTTGCGATTTGGCATGTTTAAGCATTAGCTTATAGGCTACACTTAGGGAGCTTGCTAAGCAGACATGTGGATACCTATTCTAAGCAAGGTTACTGAAGCGATGTTGCAGTATGTAAACAGAAACAACAGAGCTAACCAAGGACTTGGTCATAGCACTGTACCTGAAGGGCAGGCTTGACAGAAAGGCCAATTAGTGAGCTCACTCCTTCCAATAAGCTTGACCTGCGCATGCATCAGTAGGATGAACTTAGAGGTGAATCACAACATAACAATGATAACCATGTGCTCACTTAATGAAAGAAGCATGGTGCCTGAAAATCCGGAGATAACCTCGTGCAAGGACGGAAATGGAGAGCTATCATGAGGCAGGCCTAAGACAAGGGTTTCGGCCGAGAGATTAGCTCTTTTGATAGCAACCTGAAAGACCCGATGGCTAATATGCCTAAGAAAGGAGGTGTCCACCAGAGAGGAGCTCCGGAAGAGAGATGCCGTGGGCTTAATCGCCAGCTACCAAGGTCCTAGGCCCACAGAGGTGACTTTGACAGGCACCATCATCGCAACACCGGTACCAGGCGCAGATTCTGTCGGCATCCCAGAATTGGATGCATTAATCAAGATGCCCATGCCTGACAAGGATCCGGAGGAGGAGGTGGAGAAGGAACTCCAGCGGCAAGCGATGGCGAGGAGGAGGGCGTATAACCGGGAGAGAGGTATCGAGGAGAGCGATGGAGAAATGTATGAAGATTTGGAGTCGATTTTGGTACAGGAGGGAGTGGAGGATGTAAGTATGGCGGGTCCATCCGGTGCTGAGGCCCTTTGAACCTTCTTGCCTTTGTACTATTATTTATTTGTAATTCTTGATAGCATTGTACAATGTTGGGGCCCTAGTGGGCATATGATATATCTTGATTTCTTGGCTTGAAATTAAAATAGGGGAAAGAGCAAGAGCGGAGCTGGCAGGTTCCGTTCCTGATTAGGAAGCGAATTTGCAATAGTTTTTGTAGATTTGATTTGAAATAGAAATTGTCGGGGCTGATGGAAACCGATAATGTTACAGGTGAGAGAAGTTAGATGGTGGATTTTCGGATGGTGACTTTGGCGAGTGGTCCTGGTTTGTCTGGGTAACGGCGGTGGAAATCTTCAATGAAATTGTCGGTGGAGAACTCGGTGGCCGGTAACCAAGCAAATTCTTCGTCGGTGCCTTCGTAGCCTAACCATTGAATCCTGTAGAGGAGCAGACACCGGAACCGGTGGTCAATCTTGGAGTCTAGGATCTGAGCTATTTCATATTGCTCTTCACCGTTGACTTCCACTGGAGGCGGCGGAGGTTGAGTGTGATTAGGGATGGTGTTTTCTTCTACTGGTTCAAGTTGCGATACATGGAAGACAGGGTGAATCGCATGGAGGTCCAACAGAAGTTTGAGCGTGAAGGAATGGGAGCCTGGTTGAGCTATGATTTCAAATGGGCCAAGGAATTTCTCTGCGAATTTTGCAGTAGGACGAGTAGTCTTGATGTGCTTGGAGCTAAGGAAGACTTTGTCAACTACTTTGAACGGAGGAGCCAGATTCCGGCACTTGTCTGCTTAAATCTTGTAGCGAGACTGTGCCTGAGTGATTTCGTCACGTAGGAATTGGTGTAGTTCATCTAGATTGACTACAAAGTCGTGGGCCCGAGCGGAGGCGATATCACGTTCCGGATGAACAGTGATATTAGGATGGTAGCCTTTGTTGGCGAAGAATGGAGAGATTCCGGTGGAGGTGTTCAGTGCATTGTTGTATGCAAATTCAGCAATAGGTAGTAGTAAATCCCAGTTGTCCTGTTGATAAGAACAATAGATGCGGATGTACTGTTCCAAGGTTTGATTTGCACGTTCCGTTTGTCCGTCGGCCTCTGGATGATATCCGGAAGTAAAGTGAAGTTCCATGTCAAGGGCTTTAGCAAGGGCGCGCGTGAATTGGGAGACAAACTCGGAGCCGCGGTCAGAGGTGATGTGGTTAGGGACACCATGCTTAGAGAAAACATGAATGACGAATAACTGGGCGAGTTCTTTGGAATTAATGGTGTCATGAGTAGGGATAAAGATAGCTTGCTTGCTTGCGTGGTCGATTACTACAAGGATAGCGGTGAATCCGTTGGAGTCCGGTAACTGTTCAATGAAATCCATTGAAATGGAATCCCACGGACATTCTGGAACCGGCAGGAGTTTAAGCAACCCATAAGGACGATGTCTAGGTGTCTTGTTGCGACTGCAAACCGTACAAGATTTGACATAGTGGCGGACATATTCATGCATCTGTGGCCAGGTATAGCTCTGTCGGACTAATTCTAGGGTCCGATTTTGGCCAAAATGACCTGCCAGGATGTGATCATGATTATTCTGTAGGACACAGAGATGGAGATCCTCGGAGTCCGGGACATAGATGTGATTATCAAGATGGAGGATGTCTGATTCATCTACAGACCACCGAGAGGAAGAAGTGGGAGTAGAGGATTTTGCCTGACGGAAGCCATCGGAGGCTGTGGAGTTGGATAGTTGTGCTTGCTTGATGTCTAAATGGAGCTTATCAATGTCCATTATAGCACTGGCACAGAGGGTAGGGCCTTCAAGGAAAGTAGCATGGAGGGAAGCGGAGAGTTGTTCTTGAGTGAAAACAGGCCGGAAATTGTGAGGATTGACTGCTGCATATTGACTATCCCCCTCTTTTGGATAGACGTCCCATCATCTAGTGAGTGCGTCCGGTTTCCCTCCGAGTTTTCCCAGTTGGAACCGGATTACTAGGTTGAACTAGGAGAGATATTCAGACCACCGGACTTGCCGTCGGGTAAGAATCTTGGTGGTAGAGAAGTTTTCAAGATTCTTGTGGTCTGTAACTACGTCGATTGGATCCACGGAGCCTTCAAGGTAGTGGTGCCAGTATTTAAAGGCTTCAAAGATTGCTAGAAGCTCTTTATCATGGGTGTCATAGTTGAGTTCGGCATTGTGGAGGCTCCAGGATAGGAAAGCGATAGGGTGGATTTCGCTGTCATCAAGGTAGATAGAGAGGATAGCAGCGATAGCATAGTCGGAGGCGTCGGTCTCCACGACTAATTGCTGGTTGGGGACCCAATGGGTAAGGATAGGAGCGTGAGTGAAGGCTTGCTTTAGTTTGTTGAAAGTGGCCATGCACTTGTCATCAAATTTCCATGGAGTTCCTTTGCGTGTGAGGTGAGTTAAAGGAATAACAATGTCACTGTACTCGTGGATGAAACAGCGGTAGAAATTGGCGAAGCCAAGGAAGGATTGGATATCCTTAACTTTCTGCGGCACTGGCCAATCTAAAATGGCCTTGACCTTGTCTTCGGACATGTGGAGGCCCTCCAGTGATAGAATGTAGCCTAGATATTCCATGGAGTCTCGGTGAAACTCGCATTTAGATCCTTTGCAGTAGAGCCTGTTGGATCTTAATCTGCGTAGAACCTTGCGTATGTGTTGTCGGTGTTCCACAGGGTCATTGGAATAGATGAGGATGTCATCGAGGTATACGACTACAGAAACGTCAAGCACAAGAGGGTGCCAGGATGTCACCCCAGTTACCATTTTAGTAACCGGATGGACACTCCATTTTGAGAGCCTCAAAGGAGGGAAAGCTTTCAAACAGGGTCAGGTCACATCCTTGAGCATCCAATAGACCCCACAAAAAATCTCATGCCCCAACTTCAAGTCCCTGGAAAGTTCAAAGATTTTGGGTACACAGCCACACTGAGTCATCATCCTTACATCATGAACTTTTGAGCTCAAAAGTAATACTAAGATGGTCGTTTACTTGGTCAAATTGATTTTTAGGATATAATAAATAACTATGAAAAGGACCTCTGACAGGTTCTGGGGCGGTGCAAGGCCTGTAGCGCTGGGAAGCATCACGTGACAGGGAGGGAGGGTCACCAGCCATGGGCGAAATTTTTTATTCGACCCACTGTAATTTATATTATTTCTGGTACCCCCTTGGTCAAGCATGTCAGCAAAAATGTCGTTCACGAAGCGTTGGAATGCCACAGGAGCATTGGTGAGTCCAAAAGGCATGACACATCATTCGAAGGAGCCGTAACGGGTCTGGAAGGCTGTTTTCCATTCATCACCTTCAGCTATGCGTACAAGATGATAAGCATGTCAAAGATCGAGTTTGGTGTAGATGCGGGCGGAGCACGCGGAGCCAAGGAGGTCAGAAATGAGTGGAAGGGGGTAACGGTCTTTCTTGGATATCTTGTTTAAGCCACGGAAATCGACACAAAGGCAGAGTTCACTGGTCTTTTTCTTGACAAAAAGCACAGGAGCTCCATGGGGAGAACGTGAGGGCATGATGAATCCACTACGGAGATTATCGTCAATAAACTCACATAAAGCTTTGAGCTTGGACTCTGAGAGGGAGTAAATTAGCCCAAGCGGGGGTGACGTTCCTTCCTCAATATTGATCTTGAGGTCGTACGGTCTGTGCTCGGGGAGTTTCTCAGAGAGTGAGTCACTGAATACATCAGCAAAGTCATGATATTCTGCTGGTACATCGGTCATATCCGGCAGGGCCGTGGAACTGGCCATTCCGCTGCTGCTAGGTGCAGAAGGTTGGAGAGTGTATTGTTGAGCTCCATCTTCAGCACATGCTTGAACAAAAGCGGCTGCGGAGATGATAGATATCTTGGGGGTAACTGATGCAGAAAAAGAAGGGATGGTAGGGTAGGAATAGATGGGTTCATATGGCGGCAGAGGCCATCAGGATCTCGGAGTTGGCTTGGAAGCTGGGGTTGGAATAGGGTTAGGGGTTGGACAAGGAATGTCTGCACGGTTAGATGCAGTTGCATCAGATGCCACGGAAGCACTTACAGGGGAAGAAACACCTGGTAATGGTGAACGGAAAGTGATACTGTGCTTTGCCCAGTCAATCAACGGATTGCAGCAGGAAAGCCAGTTGTATCCCAGGACAATGTTACAGGATGAATCTAGACAAGTGACATAGAAGTCAATAGAGATGATGTTTCCGAAACAGACTGGAAGGGTAATGGATTGAGAAATGTGAGATCCGGTGGAGCCATCAAGGAGCCGAAGTTGAACAGGAGGGATAGGTTTGGTGGGAAGGTTGTGATCCTCAACATATTTGGAGTCGACGAAACAATGGCTAGAACCGGAGTCAACCAAGGCAAGAAACCGAAGGATGATAATGATTGGAGAGCCGTTGGACTCCGTGCCAGAGCCGACTTCAGAAGAGAGTGATACAGTGAGTGAATGATTAGAAAGAGCGGCAGCATTGAGAGTTACAACCTCCAATGTGCAATTACAGTCAATGCAACCCTGATCTCACACGGAGGATACAGGGCTGCCCTCTAGTTTTCCGGCTCCATTGGAGCTGGATCTTCAGAGGCGGGGGCAGGTTCTTCAACTTCCGCAGCATGGCCTTTAGTGGAGGCCATGGCCTTGTGTTTGTTGCAATCCTTGGTCTTGTGCTTACCTCCACAGAACATACAGAGATTGTTCTTTTGGTGGCGATCCTTTTCTTCTTGAGTAAGATGGCTGGCTGTCTTTGCCTAGCTTATCAGCATAGGGCTTTGGGTTGGAAGCGGATCCCGAGGAATTGGAATTGGAAGACTTCGGAGCCGATCCAGAAGTCGAAGAACTGGGATTGGAGCTGGGACCCTTGGATTTAGGGTTGTTGGAGTATGAGCCGGAGGACTTGTTTACCCGGTTTTCACGGGATATCTCGGTCCTCCGAGTCCAATAGCGAGTGTCGAGTTCTTGGGCTAGGAAACGCATGTCACGGAGATTGTTAGGCTTCCCGTGGTGAGCCATGTCATCCTTGATGCATGTGCAAAGTCCACGGTAGAAAGCATGGCGAAGGGAATTGTCGCCATAGCCAACTTGGGAGGCATATTGATTGAACTGAACCATATACTTCATGATTTGGTCTCTGTCACGCATCCGGAGATGTTCGAGGGCATCTTTGGCATCTCCGATGGCGTCAAAGGGACCAAAGTTGGTTCGGAGTTCCTCAAGGAACACAGCGTAGGAATATTGCCATGCCAGCGGATTCTGTGGATTCAGGCAGAGGATATCTGGTTCAAACCAGTCGAGAGCGGTGCCGGAGAGGAAGGAAATGGCATAGTTGACTTTGTTGGCATCCGCCGCAAATGCAGTGGGTCTGTCATTAAAGTTCAACTGGAGGGACACAATGAAAGCCTTGAGTTTCCACGGGTTGGAGCCATCAAAAGTATCAGGCTCTTTGACCTTGGTGCGGACGTTGTTAGGTCGAGGGTTATTTAACGAAGTGGAAACCCCATGCAACAGATTCATGAATTCCCGCAAGAAGTCTTGCTCGTTGGGGGGGTTGTTGCCAGATCCGCCGGGACCTCCAGGACCTCCAGGTTCTCCAGGTTCGTTTGGACTGCCTGGTTGGGAGTCGTCATCTTCGTCACCTTGGTCGTGTCGGTTTGTAGCATGAGTAGGGGTATTGGTTTCACTTCTGGAATCGTCAGATTCCGTGGCGGCTGGTTGCCCCCCATTGGGTGTGGGTTGAGGTGCTGGGGTGTGTGGGTTCGGATCTTCCCGGTATCCATCAAATATACCAGTCCTTTGGTGTCATGGAAGTTCATTGGGTGGAGGAGTACTGAAAGGATTTGGAGTACCGTAGGGGTTGGATTGTCGTGCAGTGAAGCTAGAGTGATTGTAGGTCTCCCTACGGGATGGTTGTCCTCCGACGGAGGCCAATCCAAAAAGTTCTGGGTTTTTCTTTGATGCGGATGCTGCTATATCATCCATGGAGAATATCGGTGTTTTGTGTTTCAGGCCTTTGCCTGTTTCTGGAGGGTATGTGTGTGTAGTCATCATGATTAGAGAAAAATTTGACTCAAGGGGTTGAGTTTGAATATACTGTTAGGGACGTGCCAAATAGTCAAAGATAACTCGCACGAGTGGAGGTCCATGGAGTGCATGGGCTTTGGCAAAGCTATTAGCAATGTCACCCTTGAGCCGAAGCCCTAAGATTGGATTGCGGAACGGAGTCCGCGGAGAGCGAAGGTTTGGATAGAGAGTAAGGATGGTCCAACAGAGCGGAGGCCGCGGACTTGGAGAGCAATAGATTAGACTTGGAGTCAGAGAGAGATTTGGCTAAACCAAGTTGATATTTGAACTGAGTATCTACAAGTAATTCTACAGTATATATATGAGTAGATAAATCCGAGTCCGAGTCCGATGGGCTCCGGCGGTGGTCTGTTTGCTACCGGATTCAGGTTCTAGAGTTAATATGTGAAATAGTAAAATGGAATGGTAAATAAAATATCAAATGGGCTTAGTAATGGTAAGCGGTCAGAGGCCGTGGAGTCCGATGTTGGTGTTAGGGTTGAAGTTGGAATGTGTGAGGCGGAGTCCGGCGGCATGTGCGTAACAGGTATACGGTATGATGCACACTCCTACTGCCTAACCATACAAGAGCCATACTTTTTCCATCACATCCTTACTATACTACCACATTCGATAATATGGTTATTGCTATTCCATAGCTTGCTGGCAGGCCATCATATCACTCATTCACTCACATTGGCAGGGTCATTGTTGGCAACAGTAAATCTATATCTGCAGTATCTATAGTACACTGTACATGATGAAGACACCTATTATACATCCTGGATGCTCTTGGAGCCAGTGACTTGAAACTTGAAGACTAGGAGTACAGATCACTGTCTTGAGAATGTTATGAGGCTGTAGAATCAAAGTTAGACAAGATACAGAAACAAAGGATATTCAGCACATACATATGGTGACATCACAACATCATCATCTCTGTCAATAATGCCATCTGTGGTAATCTGATGTGGTCAATGCTAAGCCAGTGATAGGGTTTTCATATGGGTGTGTGGCATTCATTGTAGCTTGGAGGTGGAAGGCAAATGTCTCCATAATAAGCTACTCTTGAAAGGTCCCATGATTCTCCTTCAGTGGTTAGTCTGGTATTCTCATTGGAGATGTTGAATATGCACCTTGTCATCTTGAACCTTGTAGAGAAAACTCAAACCATTTAATTGCTTTCTGACCCACAGCCCAGTAGATAAATGAGAGGGGACACAAGTTTTTGCTGCTATACAGAGAGGTGTTGGTGTTGGTGTTAGAAGGTCCATAATGTGTGCAATTGAATTTCAGACTCTGAGTGCAAGTCCAACATCATATGCATATGGACATGCCTGGTGGAGTTTGAAAGCACTTGGCAGATTTTTTGTTGCTGTTCTGCTGTTCTGCTATCTACTGCTTCAACTTGACTTCAACTTATGTCCTACCCAATGTTGCTATGCATGTTTACTTCTAAGATAGTTACATATCTACTTGCTTTGCAATGTATTGTTATTGCATGCATGTCTAATGTATGGTTTGTATGGTAAAAAGTCCAAATGATTTCCAAACCTATCTGAATGAGGTGTCAGAACATGTGACACAGACATATTTCTATGTAGCTTTGTCTTCCTTCATCCTTAGTCTGCAACCATCATCATTGTTTGATTGAGGAGTACATATTCCATTTGTTTTTCATTATATATCACCTATACTTACTTCTTTACTCTAGTCTAACCATCATGTTTACAAGGGGGTTCTAAAAAGTTGATAAAAATATAGGGTTGATTATTGCTATTTTCATAAATAATATTAGTTGCATTATTTTTATAAACCACTATCACCTACATCACCTTCCTTCTCTTCCACCATCTCTCCCTCCCTCTCTCCCTCCCCCTCTCTCTCCTGGCTATGATTCTCTTTATCTTTATTTCTCAATATGTCTACCTCTGACAGTGGTGATGAAAATAACACAGATTGTGATGATAATAGACCAGGTATGCTATACACATGAACATGACTATTTTACACTGGTTTGTTAGGGATGTGCCAAATAGACAATGATAACTCACATGAGCAGAGGTCCACAGAGTGCATGGGCTTTGGCGAAGCTATTAGCAACATCACTCTTGAGCCGAAGCCCTAAGATTGGATTGCAGAGTGGAGTTCATGGAGAGCAAAGATTTGGATGGAGAGTAAAGATAGTCCAATGGAGTGGAGGCCATGGACTTGGAGAGTGATAGTTTAGACTTGGAGTCAGAGAGAGATTTGGCTAAACCAAGTTGATATTCAAACTAAGTATCTACGAGTAATTTTACAGTATATATATATGAGTAGGTGATCCAAGTCAGAGTCTGATGGAATCTGATAGAGGTCTGTTTGCTACCAAATCTGGGTTCTAGATTTAATATGTGAGATAGTAAAATGAAACGAAAATGAAATATTAAATGGAGCAAAGTAAATGGTAAGCAGCTGGAGGCTGTGGAGGTCTGATGGTGTGGTTTGTTAAGATGAAGCCTATGCTTGAAGTCAGTGTGAAGCAAAGGTTCACAGCATGCGCATAACAGTATTCCCCCCTTAGCATTCTTGCCCTCAAGAGTGCTGATCCCAATGGCTGATCAATATCATTATGTGTGCATGGAATTTGATTGTGGGAATTTTGCAACTTAACCTTGTACTTTCATCATCTTTTCTCTTTCCATCAAATCTCCTCTCCTCATTATTTGAAATGTCAGTGCCCATCGAATACCATGACTCCATAACCTCCAAGCCTTATGCATTGGCCCCAACTCCTCCTGCACTGACCTTTAAAGAATATGAGGCTTTGAGGATCAAGTGGAGTACTGTGGAGGAAAAGTATGATGAGGCCATTGATAGGCACAATGAGTGGAAGACGGCTAAGGCAAAGGAGGCCAAGGAGGCCCATGCAGAGAAGTTGAGGAAGGAGAAAGAGGCACGTCAGCTTAAGGTGGAGGCTCTAAGGCAGGAGAAGATAGAGGCTGAGAGGAAGGCAGAGGAACAGAGGCAGGAGAACAAGCAGCTCTGGCTGGAAGCAGAGGAAGCAGAGGCAAGGAGGAAAGAGGATGAATGGCTCTGGATGGAGGCAGAGACAAAGGAGAAGGAGTTGGCCTTGGAGATGGAGCATCAGGAGTCTGCGGTGATGAGCCTCCAGGCTCTGTATGCTCAGAATTTGTGGATTTACCCATTCATCACCCAATATCTTCAAAACAATGCCATTATAATCCCCACACACTCCATAATACTGCCAACACTTGATAATACCATGGATTTTCACAGTATATGCCACCCACACACAGATACAATCCTAAAACCGTGCACTTCATACTCCTTCAATGCTCTGTTATCCTTCTCAGCTCACTGCGCATCACAATTACTGTACCCCATCACAGCAAGGCACCATTGATCACCAATCATCCCAATATAGAGTTGCCACATCACTCAGAAGCACCTGGTTGATGTGTCTATCAATCATTAATGAAATGATGCAATGGACATGAATACCCTTCCAGCTACGATAATTACAGCTATGGCAACTACAGACCGTGTTTACTAAGGCTGTTACAGTGCCCAGACCTTGAATTACCATTGCCACAAGTGTACACCTCAGTATGGCAACTGCAACTCAGAAATCCACAGCTAAACAGCACCTCATGATCCACTTATCGCTCAATTAAACCACACAGTTTTCATCCATAAATGGCAATGTCAAAGGGTTGCTGTTACTTTAGAACCACAGATTCCATATGTTTACTACAGCTATTACAAAGCCAAGGACTTACAGCCTTACTAAGGCTCTGATGAATATTCTATTTATAAAAAACTGGACTTGTAGTATAAAACTAGTTAGAAACCACATTTTTAGTAGTAGTTCTTACCTAGTTAATGAGACTATGGCATTTCAGTCAGCTACGGTTACTCCAAGTTATCTCTCACTGCTTGCTTTACTTTTAATGTTGTTGATTTGCTTTGTATATTGCACCAATACACGGAATCTCATGTCAATAACTTGCTTTTGTCTTTAATGCTGCAACATCGCTTCACCTTCACCACATAGGATTGTTTTATCGTCTTCACCTTCTACATTGCCATCGTTTTCTTTGCCCAGTTCAGTATTGCCTCTGTGTAGGCCCAGTTCAGCATCATTCTTCATAGGATCACCCTCGTCTTTATCATTGTTCAGAGTTGCTGTGCATCTATTGCCACAACACCCCATTCAGCACTGCAGTTGCTACATTTTCTTCCAGTTCCAAGGCAGTTTCCATATGTTTATTGCCATTATTTCAACTCAGCATCACAGTACACCATCTGGACACGTTTTCTAGTCCTTCCCCACAATTTCTAGCCCATTGCTATGATTTCTAGAGCATTGCCACAGTTACTAGAGCTATATTTGTGCTCTTTAGCCCATCTTCACGTTTTCCAGACCATTTTTGTGGTCTCTATCATGGTTTCTTGGTATTCACATCATACCAGATTCCTTCCCATCTCGTTTATTGAGGAATTGACTGCACAGAGGTGCACTGAACCACTCGCACACACATTGCCTTGATTGCTGTGTTGCTACATTAATTGCCTAAGCTCTCCCCAAGTTTTGGGTGTTGTCGTTGCCACGGAAGTCTAGGCTCATCAGCAGAGTGTCAGCAACTGGCTGACTTAGAGAAAAAGAGAAAGAAAAGGAGAAGGAAGATGAGGTGAACAAGTTGGCCTTGCAAGCTGCTGGTGCCCCATCAGCAAGTGACAGGGATTCTGAAATGGATCTGGTGGATCTGAAAATAGCCACAATGGCTGAGTTGAAAAGGAGGTAGAGGATTATGAAGGGGAAGAAGAGGGAGCATACCATGGAGCCCCAAAAGTGTAAACTCTGTTCTGTGAGTATAGTGGATGACAGTGACAAGGGTGGAAATGCTTCAGTGGTGCCATCAACACTCAAGTGTTTGAAGACTGAGCCTGCTCCTTGGGCTGATGACAAGGTTTTTTCTGGTAATGGTGCATGGAGCCATTGGATGTCCATTCTGCTTGCTGACTTGGGAAATTTTTTAGAGCATTGTGGCAAGTGTTGGGTCAATAAGGTCAATTGTTTCATCTGCAGCAGAATCTAAATGTGCCAACAGTGTTGCATCAAGAAGGCACAGTGCTCTTTCAACAAGGGTGATGACAACAGTGGCTCTGCAGACTCCAGTAGCATCATGGAGCTGCTGCAAGACATTTCCTCTAGGCTAGCACATTTAGAGGACAAGGTTGAACATGTTGCTGGGCGCATGGAAGATTTAATGGATGATTACCACCCTGATTATGACATCAAGTGTCCTGATGATCTCTCCTCAAAATCTCTGAAGGCTGAATTTGAGGCATCCTGGTTGGAGCTCTGAAAGACTGGAGACATCTGTAGTGAGGCACTGCAACAGATGGGCAAGCAACAACTGGACAAAGATATAGCCATTATCAAGGCTAAAGGCTTACAGGTGTTGGCCATGGACACACCACTAGGAATAGAGGATCTGTATGAGATTCTCAATAAGTCCTTCTGGGTCAGGCAAGTCAGCATTGCCAGTTTGCATGAGCAGATGTTAGCTCATAACAAGTTTCTGCCAGCCTGCCAGAATTTTTACAATGTGCATGGATGTTGAAAGGAATGGCAATTGCGGAAGCGGCTGTTGAAGGACTAGGAAGGGTATAGGGTGGAGGATTCTGATGAGCTGTTGGACAAGAAGAAAGAAGTTAGGAAGAACATGGTACCAGGCATGGAATCTGTTGGCATCCCAGAGTTGGATGCATTCATCAAAATGCCTATGCCTGATGAGGATCTGGAGGAGGAGGCAGAGAAGGAGGTCCAACAGCAGGCAATGGCATGTATGAGAGCATATAAACAGTCAAGAGGTGAAGAAGTTGAGAGCAAGGTGGAAATGTATGAGGACTTGAAGCCTCTATTGGTATAAGAGGTAGAGTTGAAGGAGGATAAGGAAAAGGAAAAGGAAAAGGAGAGGATGTAGATATGACAGGTCCATCTGGTGTTGGTGCTTCTTGAGCTTGCTGTCTTTTGTATTATTTTTTGTATGTTTTTTAGTATCATTATACAGTGGCCAGGGCCCCAGGGGCTCTAATATATTGACTTTTCTTGAACTTGAAGGGTAAAGACTTGGAGAGAAGGATAAATGGGCCCAACCAGCTCCATTCTGGATTAGGAAATGAATTTGCAATAGTTTTTGTAGATTTGATTTGAAATAGAAATGGTCAGAGCCGATGGAGACCAATAATGTTACAGATGTGTAAGAAGTTAGATGGTGGATTTTTGGATAGTGATTTTGGCTAGTGGTTCTGGTTTGTCTGGATAATGGCAGTGGAAATCTTTAATGAAATCGTCAGCAGAGAACTTGGTGGCCAGTAGCTAAGCAAATTCTTTGTTGGTACCTTCATAGCCTAACCATTGAATCCTGTAGAGAAGAGGACACCAGAACTGGTGGTTGATCTTGGAGTCGAGGATCTGAGCTATTTCATATTGTTCTTTGTAGTGAGACTGTGCCTGAGTGATTTTGTCATGTAGGAATTGGTGTAGTTCATCTAGGTTGACTACAAAGTTGTGGGCCCAGGCAGAAGCAATATTGTGTTCAGGATGAACAGTGATATTAAGATGGTAACCTTTGTTGGCAAAGAATGGAGAGATTCTGGTGGAGGCATTCGGAGCATTGTTGTATGCAAACTCTGGAATGGGTAGTAGTAAATCCCAGTTGTCCTGTTGATAAGAACAATAGATGTGGATGGACTGTTCCAAGATTTTGTTTGCACATTCCATTTGTCCATCAGCCTCCAGGTGATATCTGGAAGTGAAGTGAAGTTCCATGTCAAGAGCTTTAGCAAGGGTGCACATGAATTGGGAGACAAACTCAGAGCCACAGTCAGAGGTGATGTGGTTAGGGACACCATGCTTAGAGAAAACATGAATGATAAATAACCAGGCTAGTTCTTCAGAATTAATGGTACTGTGAGTAGGGATAAAAATGGCTTGCTTGCTTGTATGGTCAATTACTACAAGCATAGTGGTGAAACTATTGGAGTCTGGTAACTGTTCAATGAAATCCATTGAAATAGAATCCCATAGACATTCCAGAACTGGCAAGGGTTTAAGTAAGCCATAAGGATAACGTCTAGGTGTTTTGTTGCAACTGCAAAGTGTACATGATTTGATGTAGTGGCAAATGTATTCACACATCTGTGGCCAGGTATAGCTCCATCAGACTAATTCCAAGGACCGATTTTGGCCAAAATGACCTGCCAAGATGTGATTGTGATTATTCTGTAGGACATGGACATGGAGATCCTTGGAGTGTGGGACATAGATGCAATTATCAAGATGGAGAATGTCTGATTCATCTACAGACCACTGAGAGGGAGAAGTAGGAGTGGAGGATTTGGCTTGTCAGAAACCTTTGGAGGCCACAGAGTCAGATAGTTGTGTTTGCTTGATGTCTGAATGGAGCTTATCAATGTCCATTATAGCACTAGCATGGAGGGTAGAGCCCTCAAGAAAGTAGCATAGAGGGATGCAGAGAGTTGTTCTTGAGTGAATATGGGCTGGAAATTGTGAGGATTGACTGCTGCATATTGACTATCCCCCACTTTTGGGTAGACGTCCCATTGTCTAGTGAGTGTATCTGGTTTTCCTCCGAGTCTCCCCAGTCGGAAGCAGATTACTAGGTTGAATTGGGAGAGATATTCAGACCACCAAACTTGCCATTGGGTAAGAATCTTGGTGATAAAAAAGTATTCAAGATTCTTATAGTTTGTAACGACATCAATGAGATCTGTGGAGCCTTCAAGGTAATGGCACCAGTATTTGAAGGCTTCAAAGATAGCTAGGAGCTCTTTATCATGGGTGTCATAATTGAGTTTTGCATTGTGGAGGCTCTGGGATAGGAAAGTGATGGGGTGGATTTCGCCGTCTTCAAGGTAGATAGAGAGGATAGCAGCAATAGCGTAGTTGGAGGTGTCAGTCTCCACAACCAATTGACAGTTAGGGACCCAATGAGTGAGGATAGGAGTGTGAGTGAAGGCTTGCTTTAGTTTATTGAACACAGTCATACACTTGTCATCAAATTTTCATGGATTTCCTTTGCGTGTGAGGTGGGTTAATGGAATAACAATATCACTGTACTCGTGGATGAAATGGCAGTAGAAATTGGTGAAGCTAAGGAAGGATTGAATATTCTTAACTTTCTATGAAACCAGCCAATCTAAAATGGCTTTCACCTTGTCTTCAGACATGCAGAAGCCCTCAGGTGATAGAATGTAGCCTAGATATTCCATGGAGTCCTGGTGAAACTCACATTTAGATGCTTTGCAGTAGAGCCCATTTGCTCTTAACCTGTGTAGAACCTCACATATGGGTTCTTGGTGCTCCATGGGATTGTTGGAATAAATGAGAATGTTGTCAAGGTATACGACTATGAAAATGTCAAGCATGTCAGCAAAAATGTCATTCACAAAGTGTTGGAACACTGTGGGAGCATTGGTGAGTCCAAAAGGCATGACACACTATTCAAAGGAGCAGTAGTGGTGACGAGGTTGGTGATGGGCACCCATGTAACTGAGCATAGCCTAGTGTGAACACACTAAACCTACACTCAATCCCACTAAACACATACACACACAATCTCCTTAAGTGCGGAGGGGAGCAAGGGATTTAATTCTAATTGCATGCCAACAATATCTCAATATATCTCAGCGAGCTCGCTAGAATGATGCATGTAACAACATATTTTTCTCAAGCCATTCTCAAATTCTCTATTTTCTTGAAGCTTTTTATAAGAGAGCACGGCGAACCATACAACCCTCAAGGCAAAGGATATTTCTATAGCCAAAACACACAGATATGCAGATCTGCAAAATGACCAAGTTTGGTCAGTGAGCTCGCTAAGTACGACTCACCACTAGATCTAATCTGCACATGACACCACCTGTCTCTTAGTTGCTAAACCTGACTCCAAAATTCATCATGATTAGAGGCCCTCGGCACTCCCAATCAATTCACAAATATTCTCAAAAACTATCCCCACAAGTCCTCACACACAGTGCACTCGCTCTAACAATGGTGCCGCAAGGTCCAACTGCACACACCTGTCACACTTCATGCAACTGCTAGAACAGCTCAATCTGGCTGATTCCCTTGCAAAACTACTCCAGACCTACACAGAGGCTGACACAACACAATTTCTCTCTTACACTAAACCAGAAAAGGAACAGAGGTCTCTCTCAGATGTAATCCAGCAAACTCTCAAGATAGGCACAGCATCACCGCCTCTGAATCTCTTTCTTATCTCAAGTAAACCGAAGTTTTTATCCAAAATTGTTTCTCTTGTTCTATTTCTCTGTGAGCTCGCTAAACTTGTGTTCTAGCCGAGGCTTGAAGCTACTAACTCTTACACATCACAACAAGTCCAGATTCAAACTGAAACTTTATTGCTGTACATGGGGGGGTAGGTATCTTTCTTTAATACATGAGATTCTACCCTACTTATACTATGGGTGATTGATTATTACAAATAGTCCTTTAGTAAGTCAAATTCTTTGTTGGCTGATAATCCTTGTCTGAGCTGGCACAACACTCTTGGCAGAGTGCCACTTGGTCCTTCTTTTAGTATCCTCAAAGAGCTAAGCAATGTCAACATTGCTCACCCTAGCAGCAGAGTAGCTCACTGACTTGTACTCAATAGCTGCTTAATCCTTGATCACCAATCATGCTTCATATTTGGCTTTCAGGTCTGCTCCAAAGGTGACAGTGTCATATTCTAGACTCAGTAACCAAGGAATGCTTCGGATTTCAAGGCTGCTCGCTATTCCCATCAGCCAAAGTCTGTTTCTAGGCCATGCCCAGAATTTTTTTGATTACCCCCACACATGATATTGTTTCTCTGGATCTCCAGAGACCACACATCATAGATTACAGATGCATTGTTATCTAAATTAGTCTTGGCCTGCATACAAGTGCATCCCACTGAAGGTTGAATCTTCTACTGCAAATTGATGGTTGTGCAAGTGAGCTCACTCTTTGGCCTTATTGCTGTGCATGCCCATAAGGTACAGTGCAATGACAAAGTCCTTATGTTTTAATTCTGTTGCTTCTTTTTCTATCATGGAGCCTTCAACCTCAGTAACCTTGCTTCTTTGCATGCCACTTGCACTGTCAGCCCACTCTCTATGCTTTTGCTTTGCTAATGTGTAAGGTATGTAAATTTGCAAAATTACACCCTTAGACATGCTGCAGGCATGACAGCAGGTCTAGAAGGCTGTTTTCCATTCATCACCTTCAGCTATGCATACAAGGTGATAAGCATGTCAAAGATCAAGTTTGGTATAGATGTAGGTGGAGCACGCAGAATCAAGGAGGTCAGAAATGAGTGGAAGGGGGTAATGATCTTTGTTGGATATCTTGTTTAAGCCACAGAAATCGATACAAAGATGGAGTTCACTGGTCTTTTTCTTGACAAAGAGTACCAGAGCTCTGTGGGGAGAATGTGAGGGTGTGATGAATCTGCTACAGAGATTATCATCAATAAACTCACATAGTGCTTTGAGCTTGGACTCCAAGAGGGAGTAAATTGGTCCAAGCAGGGGAGACGTTCCTTCCTTGATATTGATCTTGAGGCCATATGGTCTATGCTCAGGGAGTGTCTCAGAGAGAGTCACTGAATACATCAGCAAAGTCATGATATTCTGCTGGTACATCTGTCATATCCAGTGGGGCCGTGGAGCTGGCCATACCACTAATGCTAGGTGCAGAAGGTTGGAGTGTATATTATTGAGCTCCATCTTCAGCACAGGCTGAAACAAAAGTGACTGCAGAGATGATAGATATCTTGAGGGTAATCATTGCAGAAAAGGAAGGAATAGTAGGGTAGGAATAGATGGGTTCGTATGGCAGTGGAGTCCATTGGAATCTCAGAGTTGGCTTGGAAGCTGAGGTTGGAGCAGGGGTAGAAGTTGGACGAGGAATGTCTGCATGATCAGATGCAGTTGCATCCGAGGCCACAGAAGCACTTGCAGGGGAAGAAACACCTGGTAATGGTGAATGGAACATGATACTGTGCTTTACCCAGTCAATTAACAGATTGCAGCAGGAGAGCCAGTTGTATCCCAGAACAATGTTACAGGATGAATCTAGGTGAGTGACATAGAAGTCAATACGGATGATATCTCTGGAAGGGAAACAGACTGGAAGGGTAATGGATTAAGAAATATGAGATCCAGTGGAGCTGTCAAGGAGCCAAAGTTTGACAGGGGAAATGGGTTTTGTAGGAAGGTTGTGATCCCTAACATATTTGGAGTCAATGAAACAATGGCTAGAACCAGAGTCAACCAAGGCAAGAAAGCAAAGGATAGCATGATTAGAGAACCATTGGACTTTGTATCAGAGCCGACTTCAGAAGAGAGTGATATAGTGAGTGAATGATTGGAAAGAGCGGCGGCGTTGAGTGTGACAGCCTCTAATGTGCAATTACAGTCAACACAACCCTGATCTTGCACAAAGGATACAGGGCTGCCCTCTAGTTTTCCAGCTCTGTCAGAATTGGGTCCTCTGAGGCTGTTACGCGCATGGCGCGGACCTCCGCTTCACACTGACTTCAAGCATAGGATTCATCTTAACAAACCACACTATCGGACCTCCGCGGCCTCTGGCCGCTTACTATTTACTTACTCAATTTAACATTTCATTTCCGTTTCATTTTCCTATTTCACATATTAAATCTAGAACCCAAATCCGGTAGCGAACAGACCTCCGTCGGATTCCATCAGACTCCGACTTGGATTACCTACTTATATATATACTGTAGAACTACTTGTAGATACTCAGTTCAAATATCAACTTGGTATAGCCAAAACTCTCTCTGACATGAAGTCTAATCTTTCACTCTCAAAGTCCATGGCCTCCGCTCCATTGGACTATCTTACTCTCTATCCAAACCTTCGCTCTCTGTGGACTCCGCTCCGCAATCCAAATCTTAGGGCTTCAGCTCAAGGGTGACATTGCTAATAGCTTCACCAAAGCCCATGCACTCCGTGGACCTCCGCTCGTGCGAGTTACCTTCATCTATTTGGCACATCCCTAACAGTATATTTGAACTCAACCCCTTGAGTCGAATTTTTCTAAATCATGACAACTACCCATACTTACCCCCCAGAAACAGCTGAAGGCCACAAACGAAAAACACCAATATTCTCCATGGACGATATACCAGCATCCGCATCCAAGGAGAATCCGAAACTTTTTGGACCGGCCTCCGTCAGAGGACAACCATCTCATAGAGAAACCTACAGTCACTCCAGTTTCACCGCCTGACAATCCAACCATTATGGTTCTCCCAGTCCCTTCGGTACTCCTCCACCTGATGACCCCTCACACAACCGGAGGACCGGGATATTCAACAGATACAGGGAGGATCCAGACCCACACACCCCAGCACCTCAACCTACATCCAACAGGGGGCAACCAGCCACCACGGAATCTGAAGACTCCAGAAGCGAAACCGATACCCCCACTCACGCTACAAACCGACACAACAGTGATAATGAAGAGGACAACTCCCAACTGGGTAGCCCAAACAAGCCCGGAGGTCCTGGCAGCCCTAACGGACCAGGGAGACCAGGCGGCCCCAGCAGTCCGAGCGGACCCGGCAACAATCCACCCAATGAGCAGGACTTCTTGTGGGAATTCATGAATCTGTTGCGCGGGGTTTCCACTTTGTTAAACAACCCTCAACCTAACAACATCCGCACCAAGGTCAAAGAGCCTGATACTTTCGACGGTTCCGACCCGTGGAAACTCAAGACTTTCATTATGTCCCTCCAGTTGAACTTTAATGACAGACCCACTGCATTTGCAGCGGATGCCAACAAAGTCAACTATGCCATTTCCTTTCTCTCCGGCACCACTCTCGACTGGTTTGAACCAGACATCCTCCGCCCAAACCCATGGAATCTGCCGGCATGGCAATACTGCTACGCCGCCTTCCTTGACGAACTTTGAACCAATTTCGGTCCCTTTGATGCCATCGGAGATGCCGAGGATGCCCTTGAACATCTCTGGATGCGCGATGGAGACCAAATCATGAAGTATATGGTTCAGTTCAATCAATATGCCTCCCAAGTTGGCTATGGTGACAATTCCCTTCACCATGCTTTCTACCGCGGACTTTGTACATGCATTAAGGATGATATGGCTCATCACGGAAAGCCTAACAACCTCCGTGATATGCGTTTCCTAGCCCAAGAACTCGACGCTCGCTATTGGACTCGGAGGACCGAGATATCCCATGAAAACCGGGAAAGCAAGTCCTCCGGTTCATATTCCAACAACCCTAAATCCAAGGGTTCCAATTCCAACTCCAGTTCTTCGACTTCTGGATCGGCTCCGAAGTCTTCCAACTCCAATTCCTTGGGATCTGCGTCCAACCCTAAGCCCTATGCTGATAAGCTAGGCAAAGACAGCTGCCTTACTCAAGAAGAAAGGACCGCCGGCGGAAGAACAATCTCTGTATGTTCTGTGGAAGCAAGCACAAGACTGAGGACTGCAACAAGTGCAAGGCCATGGCCTCCGCTAAAGGCCATGCAGCAGAAGTTGAAGAACCCGCTCCTGCCTCTGAGGATCTGGCTCCGTCGGAGCCGGAAAACTAGAGGGCAGCCCTGTATCCTCTGTGCGAGATCAGGGTTGCGTTGACTGTAATCGCACATTGGAGGTTGTAACTCTCAATGCCGCCGCTCTTTCCAACCATTCACTCACTATATCACTCTCTTCTGAAGTCGGCTCTGGTACGGAGTCCAACGATTCTCCAATCATTTCTATCCTTCGCTTTCTTGCCTTGGTTGACTCCGGTTCTAGCCATTGTTTCGTTGACTCCAAATACATTGAGGATCACAACCTTCCCACCAAACCTATCCCTCCTGTTCAACTTCGGCTCCTTGATGGCTCTGCCGGATCTCATATTTCTCAATCCATTACCCTTCCAGTCTGTTTCCCTTCTGGAGACATCATCTCTATTGACTTCTATATCACTTGTCTAGATTCATCCTGTAACATTGTTCTGGGATACAACTGGCTTTCCTGCTGCAATCTGTTGATTGACTGGGTAAAGCACAGTATTACTTTCCGCTCACCATTACCAGGTGTTTCTCCTTCTGCAAACGCTTCTGCGGCCTCCGATGAAACTGCATCTAACCGCACAGACATTCCTCGTCCAACCCCAATCCCTACTCCAACCTCGGCTTCCAAGCCAACTCCGAGATCCCAACAGACTCTGCCGCCATATGAGCCCATCTATTCCTACTCTACCATCCCTTCCTTCTCTGCAACAGCTACCCCCAAGATATCGATCATCTCCGCAGCTGCTTTTGTTCGAGCATGTGCTGAAGATGGAGCTCAACAATATACCCTCCAACCTTCTGCACCTAGCATCAGTGGTATGGCCGGCTCCATGGCCCCGCTGGATATGACAGACATACCAGCAGAATACCACAAATTTGCTGATGTATTCAGTGACTCTCTCTCCAAGAAACTCCCCGAGCATAGACCATATGACCTCAAAATCAATATTGAGGAAGGAACCTCTCCTCTGCTTGGTCCCATTTACTCCCTCTCGGAGTCCGAGCTCAAAGCACTATGTGAGTTTATTGACGATAATCTCTGCAGCGGATTCATCACACCCTCACATTCTCCCCATGGAGCTCCAGTACTTTTTGTCAAGAAAAAGACCAGTGAACTCCATCTTTGTGTCGACTTCTGTAGCCTAAACAAGATATCCAAGAAAGACCGTTACCCCCTTCCACTCATTTCTGATCTCCTCAACTCCGCACGCTCCACCCGCATCTACATCAAACTCAATCTTCGACATGCTTATCATCTCGTACGCATAGCCAAAGGTGATGAATGGAAAACAGCCTTCAGGACCCGCTACAGCTCCTTCAAATGGCATGTCATGCCTTTTGGACTCACCAATGCTCCCGCAGCATTCCAACACTTCGTAAATGATATTTTCGCTGACATGGTTGATGTTTCCGTAGTTGTATACGTTGACAACATCCTCATTTATTCCAACAATCCCGTGGAGCACCAGGAACACGTACGTGAGGTTCTACGCAGACTAAGAGCAAACGGGCTCTATTGCAAAGGATCTAAATGCGAGTTTCACTGGGACTCCGTGGAATACCTAGGCTACATTCTATCACCGGAAGGCCTTCGCATGTCTGAAGACAAAGTCAAAGCCATTTTAGATTGGCTGGTTCCACGGAAAGTTAAGGATATTCAATCCTTCCTTGGCTTCGCAAATTTCTACCACCGATTTATCCATGAATACAGCGACATCGTTATTCCTCTAACCCACCTCACACGCAAAGGAACTCCATGGAAATTTGACGACAAGTGTATGGCTGCTTTCAATGAACTAAAGCAAGCCTTCACTCACGCTCCTATCCTTACCCATTGGGTCCCCTACTGGCAATTGGTTGTGGAGACCGACGCCTCTGACTACACTATTGCTGCTATCCTCTCTATCTACCTTGAAGACGGCGAAATCCACCCCATCGCTTTCCTATCCCGGAGCCTCCACAATGCCGAACTCAACTACGACACCCATGATAAAGAGCTTCTAGCTATCTTTGAAGCCTTTAAATACTGGCATCATTACCTTGAAGGTTCTGCGGACCCGATCGACGTCGTTACAGATCACAAGAATCTTGAATATTTTTCCACTACCAAGATTCTTACCCGACGGCAAGTCCGGTGGTCGGAATACCTCTCCCAGTTCAACCTAGTAATCTGGTTCCGACCGGGAAAACTCGGAGGGAAACCAGATGCACTCACTAGACGATGGGACTTCTATCCAAAAGAGGGGGATAGTCAATATGCAGCAGTCAATCCTCACAATTTCTGGCCTGTTTTCACTCAAGAACAACTCTCCGCTTCACTCCGTGCTACTGTTCTTGAAGGCCCTACCCTCCATGCTAGTGCTATAATGGACATTGACAAGCTCCATTCAGACATCAAGCAAGCACAACTATCTGACTCCACGGCCACCGACGGTTTCTGTCAGGCCAAATCCTCTACTCCCACTTCTTCCTCTCGGTGGTCCATAGATGAATCAGACATCCTCCATCTTGATAATCGCATCTATGTCCTGGACTCCGAGGATCTCCATCTCCGTGTCCTACAGAATAACCATGATCACATCCTGGCAGGTCATTTTGGCCAAAATTGGACCCTGGAATTAGTCCGACAGAGCTATACCTGGCCACAGATGCGTGAATACGTTCGCCACTATGTCAAATCATGTACGGTTTGCGGTCACAACAAGACACCTAGACATCGTCCTTATGGGTTGCTTAAACCCCTGCTGGTTCTGGAACGTCCATGGGATTCCATTTCAATGGATTTCATTGAACAGTTACCGGACTTCAACGGATTCACTGCTATCCTTGTAGTAATCGACCACGCAAGTAAGCAAGCCATCTTTATCCCTACTCATGACACCATTAATTCCGAAGAACTCACCCGGTTATTCGTCATTCATGTTTTCTCTAAGCATGGTGTCCCTAACCACATCACCTCTGACCACGGCTCCGAGTTTGTCTCCCAATTCATGTGCACCCTTGCTAAAGCCCTTGACATGGAACTTCACTTCACCTCCGGATATCACCCGGAGGCCGACAGACAAACGGAATGTGCAAACCAAACCTTGGAACAGTATATCCGCATCTATTGTTCTTATCAACAGGACAACTGGGATTTACTACTACCTATTGCTGAATTTGCATACAACAATGCTCCGAATGCCTCCACTGGAATCTCTCCATTCTTTGCCAACAAAGGCTACCACCCTAATATCACTGTTCATCCTGAACGTGATATCGCCTCCGCTCAGGCCCATGACTTTGTAGTCAATCTAGACGAACTACACCAATTCTTACGCGACGAAATCACTCAGGCGCAATCTCGCTACAAGATCCAAGCAGACAAGCATCGGAATCCGGCTCCTCCTTTCAAAGTAGGTGACAAGGTCTTCCTTAACTCCAAGCATATCAAGACTACTCGTCCTACTGCGAAATTTGCAGAAAAATTCCTTGGCCCATTCGAAATCATATCACAACCAGGCTCCCATTCCTTCACACTCAAACTTCCATCGGACCTCCGTGCCATTCACCCCGTCTTCCATGTATCGCAACTCGAACCAATAGAAGAAAACACCATCCCTAATCGCACACAACCTCCGCCACCTCCGGTGGAAGTCGACGGTGAAGAGCAGTACAAAATAGCTCAGATCCTAGACTCCAAGATTGACTGCCGGTTCCAGTGTCCTCTCCTCTACAGGCTTCAATGGTTAGGCTACAAAGGTACTGACGAAGAATTTGCTTGGTTACCGGCCACCAAGTTCTCCACCGACGAATTCATTGAGGATTTTCACCGCCGTTACCCAGAGAAACCAGGACCACTCACCAAAGTCGCCATCTGAAAATCTACCATCTAACCTCCTCTCTCACATGTAACATTATCGGTTTCCATTGGCTCTGACCTCTCTTATTTCAAATAGAATCCATGAAAACTATTGCAAATTCCTTTCCTATTCGGGACCGGACTCCAGCAGAATCTGCACTCTGTATTTCATATTCATTTCTTACTCCCTATTGCAAATTCATACTCTTACTTACTCTTTCAATTTCCAAGTCAACAAGAAAATGGCCCCACAGGCCTGGATACATTCATTCAAAAAATTCCTATGTATGCGTATATAAAAAATCCAAGAAAGGTGTCTGAAGGAAATTAGGCACTGGAACCACCCACCGCACTTGCTGCATCCGCCATCTCCACATCCTTTTCCCCGCCGGTGCTTTTCCTTCATTCTCTGCGGATTCCGATCCCTGACTATCGCCACTCTCTTCACCCTCATCCTCTCCACTGGTATCCACCGCCGCGGGATCCGGGTCCAAGACAAACAAGCCATCAAGGGCAGGAATGCCCAAGTTGTCCCCATATGGCTTCCGTGCTTTTTGAACCTTGCCGTCAAGAACCTTTTTCTCGGGATCTGAGTCCTCTACCATGAAGTCCTCGCAGTGCTTGCGCAAGTGGTCCTTCCAAAATTGCCATTCGGACCAACGGCCTCCCAGCTTGTAGAACTCGTTCCGCGTAGCTTAAAACAGTTCACGTCGCACCTTCATGATTCCAATCATTTCCAGACCGCCGGTGCCATACCAGAACTGTTGATTGGCGATCTCGTACGGATCCTCGGGGTTCACTTTTTCGGGCTCCAACAGCCCCCCTTTCCTCAGCTGCACCATGTCGCGATCCAGCCAGAACCCCATCACCCGCCGGAGCGCCTCGCTATTCACCCCCTCCAGATCTTGTAACTCTGCACAAGACGCCTTCCATCCCTCTGGTTCGGAATCCGACAGGAAATCAGAAGGGGACTCAAGGTCCTCGGTGCGGTAATCGTCGCAAAGATCCCCAACGCGGCTCTGAAGGGAAATGACTTCGCCTGTAAGACTGTCGACTTTTCCAGCCAGTACAGTCACCGTGGCCACCAGGTTGTGGAGAACCTCCAAAATTTCATCGGAACCAACGACAAGCAAGGAGGTGGTTCCCTTGTTAAAGGAACAGGTGGACTTCTTAATTTTGCAGCATGAACAAGTCCGCCCTCGATTGGACTTCTCAGAAGCCGGTTTTGCAAAGCACCGGGCGCTATCCAGCTGACACCGCATGCAACGTTCTGAAACCAAGTCAGCACCTCATAGACCAGCGGAGGAAATACTCACTATTACCCAAAAATTCGTCCTCACCCTCTGCGGGCCCCGCAACCTCCAACTTTACCCTCTTACTAGAACCCGCCACCCCCTCCTCCCTGCTCTCCACCACACTCGCAGACTTAGTCATCTGCTTCCTCTTCCTCCCCTCTGTAGGAGACACCGCGGACTCTGTCGCCCTCCGCTTTCCATCACACTTCTCCTTCAAATATTGACGGACTCGCTCCCTCGAGGCCTCCGATAACTCTCCCTCACTGTCTCCATCGGTCCCCTTCTCCTCCCCCAACAATTCCGCTGCATCCAGGAGTCTAACGGACTCCGCTGCCTTCTCCGCCTTCTCCTTTTTCTTGTTCTCCTTCCTTAGTTTCCTTGCAGCCTCCTTCCTCTCCTTTTTCACCAAGTCATCCGTTCTCTTCTTCTCCGTGGCCTCCTCAAGCTCCTTTTCCTTCAAATCATCCAACCTCTTCCTCTCCACAGCATCCTCTCGCTCCTTCAACAAACGGAGCTGCTCCTCCTCCTGTCGCTTTTCCTCCTCCTTCCTCTTCTTCTTGGCCTTCCTTTTCTCCTCAGCCCTCTGCCTCAGAGCCTCCACCTTCACAACCCATGCCTCCCAATCCAACCTCAACTTTGCCTCCCACTCCGCCACTGCTTTCACCTCCTTCCAAGCAGCATGCTTTGCCATGGCCTCTGCATATTTCTCCTCCGTGGTGGCCCGAGCTTCGATCTCCTCCAGCGAAAAATCTTCTGGGGTTGGGGCTGACTCATACGGCTCGGGGTTTATGGAGAGGCGGTATTCGAGGGTTTGCGACATAATAAACGATGAGGATGAGGAAATTCTGAAAATTGGGGAGATGGTAGTGGTAAGAGGTTAAGTGACAAAATTCCCACGCTCGAAAATTCTGCTAGGCATACGTTCTTGATCGGCCATCAGGATCAGCGCTCTTGAGGGCAAGAACGCTAAAGGGGGGATACTGTTACGTGCATGCCGCCGGACTCCGCCTCACACATTCCAACTTCAACCCTAACACCAACATCGGACTCCGGGGCCTCTGACCGCTTACCATTACTAAGCCCATTTGATATTTCATTTACTATTTCATTTCACTATTTCACATATTAATTCTAGAACCCGAATCCGGTAGCAAACAGACCTCCGCCGGAGTCCATCGGACTCCGACTCAGATTTACTTACCCTTATATATACTGTAGAATCACTTGTAGATACTCAGTTCGAATATCAACTTGGTTTAGCCAAATCTCTCTCCAACTCCAAGTCTAATCTATCACTCTCCAAGTCCGCAGCCTCTGCTCTGTTGGACCATCCTTACTCTCTATCCAAACCTTCGCTCTCTGCGGACTCCGTTCCACAATCCAATCTTAGGGCTTCAGCTCAAGGGTGATGTTGCTAATAGCTTTGCCAAAGCCCACGCACTCCGCAGACCTCTGCTCGTGCGAGTTATCTTTGACTATTTGGCACGTCCCTAACAATACCCATATATGGTGTACGGTCATAAGAGCAAGGTCTCAGTTGGTCATGAAACTATCTATATACTGTACCATGAACATGATTCGCAGAAGCTGTCAGCATTATGACTGTGTATTACAGCATGAAATAAATAAATTTTTTTGTGTACAAATACTACACGAAGCTACCCATCCAAAGCTTTCTCAATGGCCTGTTAGGGACATGCCAAACAGACAGAGAACTTGCATGAGCAGAGGTCTGCAGAGTGTGTGGGCTTTGGCAGAGCTATTAGCAATATCACCTTTAAGCCAAAGCCCTAAGATTGGATTGTGGAATGGAGTCTGCGGAGAGCAAAGGTTTGGATAGAGTAAAAGTAGTCCAACAGAGCGGAGGCCACAGACTTGGAGATTGATAGATTTAGATTTGGAGTCAGAGAGAGATTTGGCTAAACCAAGTTGATATTCAAACTGAGTATCTACAAGTAATTCTATAGTATATATATGAGTAGGTAAATCTGAGTCAGAGTCCAATGGACTCCAGCAGAGGTCTGTTCACTACCAGATTTGGGTTCTAGAATTAATATGTGAAATAGTGAAATGAAATGATAAATAAAATATCAAATGGGGCATAGTAATGGTAAGCAGTTGGAGGCCATGGAGTCCAGTGCTGGTGTTAGGATTGAAGTTGGAATGGGTGTGAAGTGGAGGCCAGCAGCATGCATGTAACATGGCTGCACATTTGCATGGTAGACAATGCTTCACAAGCATGAGGACACAAATAGTCTCTGGCTTGAGGCTAGCATGCCTTAGGGAGATGGTATTATGAGCATCAGAGAATATGCACTCAATAGCAACAGCAGAGCCTATATACACAATGTTACTCATGCATGCCGATGTGCTAAAGACCTGACACATACCTGAGATAGAAAGAATATCACATGCTTATTAAACCGCTATTTCACTGGACTGCAGGAACCAAAATTCTCCTGAGGGAGATTAAAGTATGTGGTTAATTCATCAACTACTGCAGTTTTCTTCCAATACCTTGAAGTGAAGTTGAGCTTCTGGAGTGAATCTTGGGACTTGAAAAGGCTAGCAGTCATAGGAGTCAGAGCTGTCAATGGAGACATTGATGGTACTTGATTAGCATAGTGAGTGTTATAATGGTCATAGAGGTTGTGCTTGGCATCCTCCAGATAGTCAGCCAGTAGGTGATCACCAGTATAATCATCCTACATTCCTTCATACAAGATCCTTGAATCTAAAACTAATAAACAATTTATTAATAAGCATATAGAAAACAAGAAAGAACACATGTGCTGCCCAGGTATAGAGAGGGGACTCATCATACTTGTAGTAGTACTCACTCAGCTTATCATGGGCAGCAATGACACCACTGTGAAGGTGAGGGGAGATATTGTCTGGAAGAGATCAAAGTATATCCTTGAGATGATCTTGGAGCCCCCAAAAGATGGCATGTGTTGATGACAGTGTAGATATTTTCATTGTAGACATCTGGGTTGTTGCAGAATGAAATACTTTGAGCCAGCCTGTCATCAGTTCAATGGCTTTCCAGTCAGCCTCACTAAGCTCAAGGTGGTGTAATTCAGTCTTTGAGTATGTTATGTCACTAATAATAAGCCACTGAAACACATATACATCATCTGGTGAATAAATGACCATCATGTTGCAATATCAAGAATGAGCATCAAGACTTGCTCTAAGGTGTTGGATGCTTCATCTTGGTTTGCAAGAGCCATTTGGACTTCACAAAGCTATCCTTGCTTGTGCTGGGGACTGGAACAGACAGCACATACAATTTTTCATAACTTGAGAATAGTCAGATTCAAAATTTCATGAGGACAGTAGTTATAAGATACCTTATCGACAGATGCAAAGATGTCATCACATAGGTCACTGGAAAAGAAGCCAGGGAGGATGTCATCATCCTTTTCATTGTCAGATTTGTCATTGTCTTGAAGTGCTGCTTTATTGTCATGGCTACAATCCACCAGAGCTGTGGCCACATCTTGGTAGTTGGAGTTTTGGCCTTTCACCTTCATTGCATCCTTTGTAGACATGACACTGATGGCCTCAAGGAGCTGAGACAGAAATAAGTACAATTGTGTACCAAGTAAAAAGACAATCACACAGAAACAGAAAGATTAAAAGATACATTAATTATTTAATATACATGGTTAGTCTTCCTGCATGATGTACCATACCTTGATCACAGCTAGGTGCACAGTATGCAGCATGCACCATAGATGGGAAAGTGTTGCATTAAAAGTGATGCCTTCCTTCTTGGCCTAACACTCAATGCCCTTCATCAAAGTGTCATTATTTGATGCATTGTCCATCATGAACATGATGACCTAGGTTTAAGTCAGATGTGAATATCGTAGGTGCAATAAACCTAGATCTCTACCTTTTTATGGAGAGCATACAGTGTAAGTGTCTCCCAAACTGCTTTGGCCATATTCTCATCTATATGCTTGCCAATAAGCTTACAAAAATCAATCAGTAGCTCCTCTTTCATAATAATCAGCATATAATGTATCAACATTTGCACATCAAACACATACCATGCTTGCCTTCATTTGTGACATAGTGGGCTACAATAGTCAGAAAAACAATATTGTTGCTTGAGGTTCAAGCATCGAGTGAAATGCTCACTTTTCCTTCAAGCTTCTGGATGAGATTTAGATCAGCACAGTGATAACAAAGGACAAGAGATGCACCTCAAACATCTTCCTTGTTTCCTTGACACTATCTTCTCCCATTTTTATAATTTGTTGTCTAATAGCATTCTGGTGAGGAATATGCAGTTTATCAGGGGAGTGATGATAGGCATAGGACATCAGGTTTCTGAATTTATCCCAGTTAACCTCCTCAAATGATTAGTCACATGCTATAATCCACTCCACAAGAAGCTTTTCAAACTTCTCTTGATCCCAGACTCCCTGAAAAGTGCATCAGCATTAGGGAATTGCAGAAGTGGGGGTGAGTTACCTTGGCATCAACAGTCTGCTTCTTGAACATGTTAATTATATTCTCTGACTCTGACTCCATCTCCTTCAAATACATCTCTGCAGCAGCTGGATCAAGCTTGTGAAAGCCATTGGCAACCTCAACCTCCTCCTGGACAATGGCAGCATTCAGTGTAGCATCCAGATGGGCTCAGAGTACTAGAAACATGCAGTACATAAAAGATAAACATGTCTCTAGATGGCCAATAAGCCCTTGATAGAGTCTGAGTTAGAAATTCAATCATCATAATGGGTGGACATACTGTTCAAGCTTCCCTTCATCACCTTTGTAATGGTAAGAGTTTTGCATTTACCATGGTAAGGTAGACAACATCCATAGTCCACCAACATCATGTGATCTTCTGTGACATGACCAAATTGGGCGACTCTTGAAGAAAAAGTTAAATATCTTGCTTTCTTGTATAGATATCTTCAAAGTAGAAAATACAAATTGTGCATTAAAAGCTATAAACTTTAGTCCCAGCAGGATTTGGCCAGTGACTTCACTCAAAAGGAGTAATTAATGGATCTAGAGCTTCTGTACCTATTTTCACATCAATATATGTGTCGAGACACATTGCCTGGCTTTCTCAGCATGGCTTGAAAGCTAAAATACCTTCTAAAACAAATTTCAAATGTTGCAAAAGCTGTAGCAGCCTTAAAAACTGGAGTAAAGTGGACAATAGAGCAGTTGTCTCCCCAAAAAAAGAGAAGAAAACTTGATAATAAGGAAAATGTGCATACCATTCACCTCTAATTACTTAAAAGTTCACTGAGGCATGCTAGGATAATGATCCTATACACAAGGTATCATCTTTGATGTCATTAGATCTTGATCTGGCACCAAATGATGATGAATTCTTCACTATGCTACTTGTGCACAATCAAGCTAATGTCCCACTGCTTGCCAATGTCTGCCATGGCCATTTCAATGCAAATTCATCATCTCTCAATGTCCCTCATAGTGCCCCAACTCATTCTTACTATAACTACATACTGTCAAAGCCAAACCACCCATCACATAAAGCTGTCATTGAAGAAGATGATGAATTGGTTCTTGCTTTCCATTCTGGGAACAAAGGCACAATGCTGGATGATTCTGCTAGTTCAGATGGGGCTGAATCTGATACGGAAGACATCAAGATCAAGATCAAGATCGCACCACCCATCAGAACATGCGCTCCCCCTTCCACCCCTGTTACTGAAGTGAACCCCTTTGAGGATGCTTTCTCTGCCACATCAAGGAGAGATGGGGAGGCACCATCTTTCAATGTGGCTTTGGCAGCATTAAAAGATCTGCATGATACTTTATACCCCCCAAGGGACAATGGAAAAGGACATAAAAAGATGGATATGGATCCATTTCAGAGGGTCCAGATGGAAGGCATGCAGTCCTTGTTGGCCCTGTATACAGACTCAAGATCCATGACCTGTGGGAAGTGGGCAGCTTCATCGCTTCAAGCTGCAGTTACCTTGCTACGTGGCACATACTGTGCTCGGATCCTTTGCAAATTGGTCTGTCAATATATATTGGATTGTACCCTTCTCCCCCTAAATCCATATGGAAACTGGAACAAAACTATGCTCATTAATGAGGACCTAGTCCAAGACATTAATTTGCATCTCCAAGAGCTAGGCAAGAATATTACAGCTGCAAAGGTTGTGCTATTTTTGGCACACCCTGACATAAAGGAGAAGCACAGGATAATGAAGAAGATCTCCTTGTGCACAGCCCAGCGATATCTTCATGTATTAGGTTATCATTGGCAGGAAGCAAAGAAAGGTCAATATGTTGATGGACACGAGCATGCAGATGTGGTATGGGACTGTGACAAAGTGTTCATTCCCAAAATCAAAGTACTTTGGAATTGGATGCAAATCTTTGACAAGGACAGAAAGCCCATTGATGGGGTTCTCCCCAGTGGCAAGTGTATTGTTCTTTGGTTTTATGATAAGTCTATCTTCTATGCCTATGATCAAAGAAGGAAATCTTAGCATCATATTACAGAACCTGCAAAGCCATACTGCAAGAGAGAGGGTGCTTCTCTCATGATTGCAGATTTCTTCTCAGCCAACTTTGGCTGGTTACAGTCAGCTGATGGCAAGAGAAGTGCACATCGAGTGATGAAGCCAGGAAAGAACCGGAATGGGTATTTCATTATGGATGACATCATTGCACAGGCCAATGAAGCTATGGACATCCTTTCAGACTTTGGTGATGACATTGAGCATGTCTTCATTTACAATAATGCTACAACCCATAAAAAGTGTGCAGATGACAAGATTTCTGCTTGTAAAATGCCAAGGAACACCTCTTCTCCAGGAAAAAACTGGCTAGTTGATGTCACACTGCATGATAACCATGGGAAGCCAGTTCACAAACCCGACGGTTCCTATGAGAAAGTCAAAATTCAGATAAAGGATGCTACATTCAATGATTCCCCTCAGCCTCTTTATTTCCCTGAAGATCATCCTCATGCTGGTGTCTTCAAGGGAATGGCAACTATCCTTCAGGAACATGGCTTTTCTGCAGAATATATCAAGACAAAAAAGGCAGAGTGCAAAGGTTTCAAATGTGCATCACCTGCAGAGAACTGCTGTTGCTGTTGCATATTATTCAATCAACCAGACTTTGCAAACATAAAATCATTCCTCGAGGTCATCTGTGAGGCATGCGGTGTCCAGGTTATCTTCCTGCTGAAATTCCATTGTGAGCTTAACCCAATTGAGCAGTGTTGGGGCTATGCAAAGCGGCTGTACTGACTTAACCCTGAATCCTCCCAGAAAGATGCACTTGAGAAAAATGCACTAGCAGCATTAGGAGAGATTCCTATTGTTAGCATGCATCGGTAGGCTCTTTAATAACTCAAATGATTGGAAATAGTAGCTAACATCTTTATCCCTAGATTTGTCAACTGTTCCCTTTGATTTATGGATGCATATGCACATGGTTTGAATGGTAGACAGGCCACTTGGGCAGCCAGGTGCTATAGAGGACATTGGGTGCTACCAGAAAGCATTCTTGGAGAACTGGAGAAGGAAAATATTGTATAACTGTTCATAATAGCACCTACTTTTGTGAAAATGCATTAATTACTCTATGAATTCAAAGTAATTTACAAATCCCTTTCATTCTGAACTACCTGTACATGTTTTGAACAACTTTTATTTTTTATATCTGTGATATTGTGCCTGCAGCAGTCTCTATTCCTTGTCGAGCATTTTGTTTGCTCAATTTGGACATCCATGTTATGTTGATGATCACACCATGTGATGTTGGTGGACTATGGATGTCATCTACCTTAGCATTGGAAGTGCTTGTCACCAGGATTTCCAGGCTTGCTCTCAGCATTGAGCATGACTTCCTTGTAAAAATAGTAGATTAGGTTTTATTTGCCCACCTATAGTATTTATTAATACAAATAGAAGAGTGATATAATGAATGAACACACCTTCCAAGGCTTACAAGCAGCAGATAGACCTGATGAAGGCTGGCTCAATGGGATATTCTCACCATCATTAGAGTCATCCTCAACAATGTTGCAACAGGCCTTCTTGGAGTTCAATGTGGTGCCTATAGGATTGTCTTCATTGTAAACATGAGACAAGAACATTAGCAATCTGTGGGAATATCAATGAATCTATGATAAGGTGCACTTGTGAAAATAAAGTACTCACTTCCTTGTTTGTCACATCGGGCTCAGACATGTCAGGATCTGTTTTGGTGTCAGAATCACTGCCTACAGAGAAATTTTTGTCATTAGATGCTTCCCTGCTACTCACTGTTTGTCCTAAAGGCAGTAGTGAGGTTTTGAAGCTGCATAAATCATAAAAAACAGGCAATAGCAAAGAAATATGATTTACCTGTTTAAATAAAAAGTGCTCTTGGTCATTAATATTACAAGGTGTTGAAGGCGAGCTGATGAGGTGACTCTCAAATTGCAAACTGTTGTGGTTCAGAAATAGAATTAGGGGTAGAAAGAGCATTTATTATCATGGGAGGTTGACAAGGGCATTCTGAGTACAATGTATAATAGAACTAACTATTACTGCATGGAGAATCTAATATTTTAGCTTAGAATATTGAATTCTATAACTATTTATTTTTTCCAACTTCCATGCTGGAATATTGAAAGATTATTTTGAATATTATTTCAATATTCTTGTTTATTAAAAAAATATTGGAAATTTTTCAAATATCACAAATATATTTAAAATATTATCTCAATATTTCAGTCCAGTATATTGAAAAAATAAATAGTTATAGAATTCAATATTTTAAGCCAAAATATTGGATTCTCCATACAGTGTATGATAAGGTAGATCAGCTGGGATAAGAATAAGGAAGAACAAAAAATGTACCTTTGCAACCAATACTACTCTTGAACTAGGTCAAAACTACACAGGAATGAACTGACAGTCAGTGACTGCAACCCTGAACGCATGCTAAGAGAGCAAGAAGAGCTTAACTGCATACTGAAAGTGGAAGGGAAAGACAAGTTGAGATGATGTAGCAGAGCTCTAAAGTTGGCTGATGGCCAGAATGATACTATTTTCTTTTTTTTAAAATGGGTTTAGATAAGATAAAAACTTGGATTAAATAAGCTGTATTATGCTGTTACATGACCATCTTCAAAGCATTGTGATGGCAACAGAATATCCATATACTGTCCCATACAGATGCTCACCAAGGCATGTTCAGCATCAGTCTGTCTTCCATACAACAGTTACTGACAGCCATATAATACAGCAACAGTGTGCAGCCCTAATAGGCAGGTACCCTGTAACACCATGCACTTATATGGCCATCTAGTTTGATATGGCTACCATGGTGCCATGCCTGCCAGACATTGACGAGTTTGCTGACAGTTGTCCCCTGCCAACAAGTAGAGGTGCTGCAATCTCAGCTGCTATCAGAGATGATGGTGGTGTTGTTACAATTTATTTATTTCTTTCTATTTATCTTCAGCGCTTATCTTATCTCATCTTATCTTTAGGTGCCCGGGCCAATTCTACCAAATGCCTCATGGTCATCGTTCACCTCCTATTCACTTTACATGCATTATCACTTTCTTCTCTCACAAGTAACCTATATTTAAACCCTCACCTTTAGTATATAAGTAGTGTAGCTCTTGCTGTATATTTTCCAGCTTTGAGCTAACATTTATCTATACTGAATACTCTCGCTAATTCTCACTAAGATGCTAAAACATTAGCCTTATCTCCTTTCACTTAAAGACTCAATGGTGACTGCCCAAACATGAGACAGCCATTGTTTACTCTTGATTGGAGTTTGGGTCTAACAATTAGCTCAAAGCTTCCCACTTCTCCTTCACCAGAGCACTCATGTTCAGTACAGTCGAAATCATTCTCTATTCCACTTTCATCAGCATCAGCAGTGCCCTCCTAGGAGCAGCCATTGTACTAGGAATCCAACACTGCTGCAGGGAACCCCATATCTATATCAACCAGTACAACGCCCACCCCATCATAAACTATGTCCTTCCATAGCAGCCACCACTGGCCAGAGTCCACTCACCCATACACAACTATGGACCACCAGAGATCCACAAGCTCTCTAGCATCCGCAGCCAGCGAACAGCAGAGGACATGGCTGGCTTGGATGAATCCATTCCAGAAGCCAGGATTGACACCCATTCCAGAACCCCTGTCATCCTCCTCTCCTCACTCTCCAGTTCCTCTGCCTCAAGTTCTGAGTCTACCCCCTATGTCATTCAGTCTCCCTCTCCCATTGCAGCCCCAGATCTTGCTGAGTGACTTTGACAATTCCAGATGGTCCAAAGAAGTGTCGAGAGGCCTGTCACCCCCTACCCAACCAACCTATCTAGCGACCATACTAGGTGTATTGATATCTGTGACTTCGACCCAGACAACCTCTGGGATGCTATCACACCCAGCACCTTTTTATCCATTAGCACCTTCATTCTTCTAAGGAAGCCAACCCCTGAGCCTCATGTTGAGGACGACGAGTATCCAAGCATACTCAACTGAGATCAGCCAGTACCAGGCTCCCCATATGCAAGGGTCCCCTTCGACAAAAGCACTGTCCTGGCCCCCTACAGTCAGGAGCCAACTCCCAAGCTAGATCCTGTTGCTGGTCCATCCTGACCTCCAAAGTGACGAATCATCATTGTCAAAGGAATGGAGATTGGGAGGAGACCAGGAGACCATTGGCCAAGCAGTGCCAGATCCACAACCACCATCGCAACCAAGAGACTCTCCCCTGCAGAATACCTCAATAGAGTTCCCGGGGGAAGAAGTCCAGAACCATCCATCCCCCCATCACAACACACCACTCTGAGCCCTACCCCAGCTCCCGATGGAGCTGAGTAGAGCACTGTACCTCTTACACACCGGCAAGTTGGTCAGGATGCCAGAAGTATTGAGTAACACCAGTTATGATGAGTTATTTTACCATTTCACATGCGAGTTACTAGCAGACCCTGCCTGAGCAGAAACAGATGCAGAGTACAATTATTTTTACTGGTCCAATAGGAACATTTCAGTCTCGTATATTCTCGAAAAGGAAGCCAACAGATTTGCAGCCCAAGCATATAACCTTATTCACCTGGAGGCACACATAAGGGAAGTCAGCCCCTATGTATGACCCCAGGCAGATCTACAGTGCATGTCATCACTTCTCTTACACCTCTTTTTCTCATGATTTTACTGCAAAATTAATTACCCTGATTTTTTCTAAGAAGGAAACATGGTTAAAAAATACAATTTACATTGAGAACAGGAATTTTCCCATAGTGTTTCACTTTTTTGTGCCTTTTGGAAAAATTTAAACTCCTTTTATCATGTGAAAATGCCCAACTGAGGAGTCGCTTTGCATCCAAAATGCATTTCAGGATGTTTCTCAGCTGCGGCCTTGCTTAAATGGTCTCCAAGTGGTCCTGTGCCTGGCAATGACTACCTCTGACATCTTCTGGGGGTCAAAAAAAGAAAAGTTGTCAGATTCATCCAAAACTCACAACATGTGTAGCCATACATCATCCAAATTGAACTGTAACATTTTTGAGTGAAAATATTTTGGCAGAAAAATGTAGTTAGAAAAGTTTTATTTTGCCCTGTTTATGCTATGATCGAGTACAGAGAGGTGGTGACAGGCACTGTACGCATCAAAAAACACTCATCACATCATCGCATTCAGCTAATGTATGGATGGACATCAATATTATCACTTGACAGTAGCCTTGTTGCTCGATTTGGACATGCACCTCCTATATATTGGGCATCACATGATGACTGTTTCACTTTTTCCAGTCGACATTTTTTTGACCTCATCCAACAGTTTAGCGGTGACAAGGCTGGTGATGGGCACCCATGAAACTGAGCACGGCCTAGCATGAACACACTAACACACACACTCAACCCCACAAAACACACACACACACAATCTCCTTAAGTGCAGAGGGGAGCAAGGGACTTTAATTCCAATTGCACACCAACAATATCTCAATTTATCTCAGCGGGCTCGCTAGCATGATGCACGTAACAATGTATCTTTCTCAAGCTGTTCTCAAATTCTCGATTTCTTCGGAGCTTTTTACAAGAGAGCACAGTGAACCATGCAACCCTCGAGGCAAAATATATTTCAATAGCTGGAACACACGGATATGCAGATCCGCAAATTGACCAAGTTCAGTCAGTGAGCTCGCTAAGTACGACCCGCTGCTAGACCTAATCTGCATGCGCCGCCATCTTCCTCTTAGTTGCTAAACCTGACTCCCAAACTCGTCACGATTAGAGGCCCTCGGCACTCCCAATCAAGTCACAAAATACTCTCTAAAACCATCCCCACAAGTCCTCACACACAGTGTGCTCACCCTAACAACGGTGCCACGAGGTCCAACTGCACACACCTGTCACATGTTGTGCAACTGCTAGAACAGCTCAATCTGGCTGATTCCCTTGCAACTACTCAAGACCTACACAGAGGCCAACAGAACACAAGTTCTCATTTTACACTGAACCAGAAATGGAACAGAGCTTTTCTCTCAGATTTATCTCAGCAAACTCTCAAGATGGGCACAGCATCACTGCCACTGAATCTCTTTCTTATCTCAAGTAAACCGAAGTTTTTATCCAAAAATGTTTCTCTTGTTCTATTTCTCTGTGAGCTCGCTAAACTTGCATTCTAGACGAGGCTTGAAGCTACTAACTCTTATGCATCGCAACAAGTCCAGATCCAAACTGAAACTTTATTACTGTACGTGGGGGGTAGGTATCTTGTTTTACTATGTGAAATTCTACCTACTTATACTACGGGAGATTGATTATTACCAACAGCCTTTTAGTAAGTTAAATCCTTTGTCAGCCAATAATCCTTCGTCTGAACAGGCGCAACACTCTTGGCAGAGTGCCACTTGGTCCTCCTTTTAGTATCCTCAAAGAGCTAAGCAATGTCGATGTCGCTCACCCTAGCAGCAGAGTAGCTCGCTGACTTGTACTCAATAGCTGCTTAATCCTTGATCACCAATCACACTTTGTATTCGGTTTTCGGTTCTGTTCTGAAGGTGACAGCGTCATATTCTAGACTTGGTAACCAAGGAATGCTTCGGATTTCAAGCCCGCTCGCTATTCCCATTGGCCAAAGTTTGTTTCTAGGCCATGCCCGGGGTTCTTTTGATTACCCCTGCACATGATATCTTTTCTCCGGATCTCCAGGGACTATGCGTCATAGATTACAGACGTGTAGTTATCTAAATTAGTTCCAGCCTGCGTACAAGTGCATCCCACTGAACATTGAATTCTCTATTGCAGACAGATGTTTGCATGAGTGAGCTCACTCTTCGGCCTTATTGTTGTGCATGCCTGTAAGGTACAGTGCAACAATGAAGTCCTTATGTTTAATTCTGTTGCTTCTGTTTCTATCATAGAGCTCTCAACCTCAGTGACCTTGCTTCTTCGTGTGCCATTTGCACTGTTAGTCCACTCTCTGTGCTTCTGCTTTGCTAACACGTAAGGTATGTAGATTTTGCAAAATTACACCCTTAGACACGTTGTGGGCATGACAGCGGAGCACAAGCCAGGTTCTTAGATACTATACGAATGTATTCCATGTGTTTTTAGAACACCACATCATGTTTAAAAAATGTAGTTAAGAAAGTTAGATTTTGAGACCTTTCCACCAAATTGGGATGCTGACAAGTGATGACATGTACTGTACCCCTGATTGTTCACACTCTGGAACCAATGCCAGACGAACCACCAGTACCACCAAAATGTGTGCTGGTTATGGCATTCCCCTTTCAACGAGGAGACATGGCACCAAGATCCTATGGTGGAGAAAGGCTCTTCGCAGGGGCCAACAACGGACCATCGAATCAGCCACCTCAACTGCCAACCCAACCTCCCAATCCACCTGTTGCACCTGAATGGTGGACTATGCCCTGATTCCCCTTGCTGCCAAAACCACTGACTCCCCTGAGACCCTGGGTGCTAACTACTGCAGCACCAGGGCCCTGGCCAGATCTTAAACCTAAGATCGCTAGGGAACCAAATCCGTTCAAGAAAGAGTCCACTGACATCGTGTGCTTCTTTTCCCAGTGTGAAATGTACTTCTCCTGTTTCAATCAATTCTTCTGCCACCATTCCCACAAGGTAGTCTTCTGTGCATCCAGGTTCAAAGGCAAAGTGCAAAACTGGTGGGAAGTGGCTGCAAGAGAACTAGGCGAAAGCGACAAAGGGGATCAGTGATACCCATCCTATGCCGACTTCAAAGCAGAAGTCAGAAGGAGGTTTTGGAAGGATTTGAATGCTGAAATCAAATATGCACAATGGGAGAAGCTTTGCCAAGTTGACTTCAAAGACAGCGACCTATTCTTCCAGAAGTTCAAGTCCCTTGCATTTGAAGCCGGAGTCGTCAGCAACAAACACATGATGTGCACCCAGGTCAAGAAGAAGACAGGAACTGGCATGGCTTATGGAGGACAGGAGGCACCGATGGATATCAACAGGACATGCACCAAGGCGAAGTGTTTCTAATGCGGCAAGCTTGGTCACTTCAAGCGCAACTGCCCTGATAGCCCCAAAATCAGGAAGGAAGCAATGCAGCGACTCAATGATTATTGGAACAGGCAGGCCACACAGGAGAAGCCAACAGAGTCAAAGATCGAGGAGGTAAAAGATGGCGCTGAGCAGTAAGCGATTCAACTCGCTCAGCTAAGGACTTAGTTTTATCTGGTATGCTCTCATCACCCACTAGTCAGACTTATAGTACTTCTGTAGTTATCAACATGCATTCAAATATACCCATGATTATGACTTCCAGACCAGAAACTAAGCAAGAATCGAAACAGCATGCCAAAGTGGGGTTAAACCTAGCAATATGACCGGCTAAACGTTTGGCAAGCAACTCATTATGAGTGAAAGCAACAAACAAAGAGTCACCTACCATAGCAACACCTGTCATAATGGCTAGCCTGGCATTGCTGTGCATGCCAACTAGACCAGATGGAGCAGGGGAACAAGATGAAAGTCTAACCCCTGATCACACGGCTGCATGGAGCTCCAGCCTCGCTGGAAGTTTAGAGGGAATAGCCTCGGTGAAACCTCCTCTGGGAACACAGACTACCACTCAAGCGCTGGAGTCTAAATCCTCTCTTCAACAGGGGGCTCCAATCCAAGACCCAGAAGAAGAACCCTCGAAGGGGAACTCGAATGCAAGTGACCCTGTGCAAGAGACCCCTAACAACAGGAATGAGGGGGCCTGAACAAGGCAAGAGATGCCTAAGGTACATATGGTAGAGGTTCCAGATGAGGAAGACCAGTTTCCAGCAATGGCAGAAAACTAACCTAACACCCCCTGTAGCTCCTGAGGTGACCCAGTCAACAGTAGCTGAACCTTCAGGTTCTGGTGCGAAGACTGAGAAGGTCCCATCTGAATGGCTAAAACCTTTCAGTGCCAAATGGATGCTCCATGGAATTGTGGAAGCTCACACAGAGTCAGAAGCCAAAGCCATTTTAAAAAATTGGATCCACAAAACATGGATCAAAGAAGTAGTCGATGAGTTAATTGAAGGGATGAAGAAGGCAGATCAAGTCAGAGCTCTGTGGTGGCTGAAGGAGCTACAATGACCAAGATGATACATTTGCTGACTAAGTGGGAGAGGAAAAGATCTAGTAACCAACGTCCAAATTGAAATGTTGGAAAATAGGACTAGAATTTCCACCTCAACCTTGGTTGACAGCAGATGCACCAGTAGCGCCATCAATCGGGAATTTGTTGAAAACATAATATTCTGACCTGTGCCACCACCGCTCCAATTACGGTCTATAATGCCAATGGCACAAAAAATAGTTCAGGGCAAATCACAGCATTTGTGGAACTCCACATCAAGATTGGTGATCATGCTGAATGAATAGATCTCGCAGTCACTGATTTGAAAGACCGAGATATCTTTCTTGGTCATGATTGGCTGGTAAGACACAATCCGTCAATCAATTGGAAAACTAGGAAGATAATCTTCAGCTGATGCAACTGTCATCATACTCCTATTCCCCTACCTGACACGGATCCATACGACAAATGGGATGAGGAGCTAGAGGAGGGAGACATGATTCTAGCCATAAGCTTTGAAAAGGCCATTCAAGTCAGGGCAATGTGACATGGCAAACGATCTAGCAGCCAAGGCAAATGCAGAAAAGAAAGCAAAAATGTTTGAAGAAATGGTTCCCAACTGGTGTAGGGATTTCAGGGACTTATTTGATAAAGACAATTTCAACGAATTACCTGAGTCAAAACCATAGGACCATGTGATCAAACTTATTCCAAATGCCAATGTGAATCTTGATTGCAAAGTCTACCCGCTCAATCACACTGAACAAGAGGAGCTCAACAAATTCCTCAATGAGAATCTCTCCAGCAAAAGAATACATTCTTCCAAGTCTCCCATGGCTTCACCATTTTTCTTCGTCAAGAAGAAGGATGGTAAGCTCAGGCCTGTCCAGGATTATAGGAAGCTGAACGAGATGACAATCAAGAATCGTTACCCACTTCCATTGATTTCAGAACTCATGGACAAATTATGAGGCACAAAGTACTTCTCCAAACTTGATGTTCAATGGGGCTATAACAATGTTTGTATCAAGACCAGCAATGAGTGGAAGGCAGCCTTTCAAACTAACCAAGGCTTGTACGAGCCAACGGTTATATTCTTTGGGCTTACAAATTCACCTGCTACTTTCCAGTGGATGATAAACAACATTTTTAAAGATCTTATCATGTCAGGAGCAGTGACCATTTACCTCAATGACATTCTTATTATGTCAAAGACAAAAGAAGAACACCGCCACATCACACAAGAAGTCTTGAAGACTTTAAGGAAACACAAATTGTTCCTTAAAGCCGAAAAATGCAAGTTCAAGGTTCTGGAAACAGAGTACCTGGGAGTTATCATCAGTGAAGGAAGCATTCAAATGGATCCCGTCAAAGTAAAAGGAATCATGGAATGGCCAACACTGACAAAGAAGAAGGAATTACAGTCATTCCTTGGCTTTACCAACTTCTACCGTCACTTTATAAAGAACTACAGCAAAATTGTGAAACTGATGACTCAATTGACAGGGAACAAACCATGGAAGTGGGGGGTGAAGCAGCAGGAGGTGTTTAACCAGCTGAAGAAACAGTTGGCAGAGGATGTAATCCTAGCAATACCAATGGAGAAGGGTAAATTCTGCATAGAAGCAGAAACCAGCAAGGGGGCAATTGGCACCGTCCTTTCACAAGAACAAGACGGAAAATGAAGGCCAGTTTCATTTCTATCCAAGGCGCTATCTGTCACAGAACGCAACTACAAAATCTATGACAAAGAGCTCCTTGCCATTATGCTAGCACTCAATGAATGGAGACACTACCTTATGGGCGCTTTTCAAGACTTCAAGATCTGGACAGATGTTAGGGACGTGCCAAATAGTCAAAGATAACTCGCACAAGCGGAGGTCCATGGAGTGCGTGGGCTTTGGCGAAGCTATTAGCAATGTCACCCTTGAGCTGAAGCCCTAAGATTGGATTGTGGAACAGAGTCCGCGGAGAGCAAAGGTTTGGATAGAGAGTAAGGATGGTCCAACGGAGCAGAGGCCGTGGACTTGAAGAGCGATAGATTAGACTTGGAGTCAGAGAGAGATTTAGCTAAACCAAGTTGATATTTGAACTGAGTATCTACAAGTAATTCTACAGTATATATATGAGTAGATAAATCCAAGTCCGAGTCTGATGGGCTCCGGCGGTGGTCTGTTCGCTACTGGATTTGGGTTCTAGAGTTAATATGTGAAATAGTAAAATGGAATGATAAATGAAATATCAAATGGAACAGTAATGGTAAGCGGTTGGAGTCTGCAGAGTCCGATAGTGAGGAATGCTAGAGTTACAATTGAAGTTGGAATGGGTGTGAAGCAGAGGCCGGTGGCATGCGCATAACAGTATCCCCCCCTTAGTGTTCTTGCCCTCAAGAGCGCTGATCCTGATGGCTGATCAATACTGTATGTCTGGCAGAATTTTTGAGCATGGGAATTTTGTCACTTAATCTTGTACCATTACCATCTCCCTACTTTTCAAATTTTCCTCGTCCTCACTGTTGATTATGTCGCAATCCATCAAGTACTGCCTCTCCGTCACCCCCGAGCCGTATGAGTCGGCCCTGACCCCAGAGGATATTTCACTGGAGGAGATGGAGTCTCGGGCTGCTGTGGAGGAGAACTATGCGGAGGCCATAGCAAAACATGTGGCTTGGAAGGAGGCAAGGGCAGCGGCGGAGCAGGAAGAAAATTTGAGGTTGGCTCGAGAGGCATGGGCTGCAAAGGTTGAGGCGTTGAGGCAGAAGGCTGAGGAGAAGAGGAAGGCGGAGGAAAAAAGGCAGGAGGAGGAACGGCTTCACTTGTTGAAGGAGAAGCAGGAGGCCGAGGAAAAACAGAGGTTGGTGGAGTTGAAGGTGAAGGCGGATGCCACGGCGGCGAAGCAACAGCAGGAATTGCAGAGGAAGAAAGAGAAGGAGGAGAAGGAGGCCATGAAGAAGTTGCGAAAGCAGCAGAAGGCGGAGAAGGTCATGGCCTCCGGTAAAGGAAAAGGCGCTGAGAAGGCTGCGGAAGCGGCGTTGGTTGAAGAAGAGAAGGGGTCGGATGCGGATACCGAGGAGGAGGTGACGGAGTCATCCAAGAGGGAGGCTCTAAAAAAATTGCAGGATGTCCGGAAGGGAAAATGGAGGGCTATGGCGCCCGTGGGTTCTGCTGGGGAGAAGAACAAGAAGAGGAAGCGGACTACTAAGTCTGCTAGCTTGGTGGAGGAGAGTGATGGGGAGGGTAGGCAAGGGCCCAGCAAGAGGGCGAACGCAGAGGTTTCAGGACCTGTGGAGGGTGAGGAGGAGTTGCTTAGTAGCAGTAAGTGTATTTCTCCGGCGGGCTCGTAATGTACTGACTCTGTTTCAGAGAGGTGTATGCACTGCCATCAAGATTCGGCTCATTGCTTTGCATGCCTGGCTTCCAAAAAGTCCAACCGTGGGTGTACTTGCTCATGTTGCAAGACCAAGAAGGCCGGTTGTTCTTTCAATAAGGGAAACTCGTCTGCGCTCGCCATCGGCTCCGAAGAAGTTTTGGAATTGCTTGCAAAACTGGTGAGCATGGTTGAGATTCTGACAAACAAGGTGGACGTCTTGACTGGACAAGTCGTCGACCTCCAGGGCCGCATGGACAATTTAGTCGATGACTTCCAGTCGGAGGATATCAGTTCCCCAGAGGAGCTTATTTCCAACATGGAGGAATGGCAAGCGTCGTGCGTGGAGTTGAAGGATTTGGAGGGGGTGAATTCTGAAGCACTCCGGCGAGCTATGCAATGGTGGTTAGACGAAGATATGGTGCAGCTGAGGGTGAAGGGGCTGGCGGAGCCCGAGAAGATGAATGTGGATGATCCGTACAAGGTTGCCAATCGCGAATTCTGGTATGGCCTCGGGGGTCCGGAGAAGATGGCGGAGATGAAGTTGAAGAGGGACTTGTTCCAGGCCACGAGGAACGAGTTCTACAAGTTGAACGGCCGCCGGTCCGAATGGCAGTTCTGGAAGGACTACCTTCAGAAACATAAGTGCAACGATTTCATGGTAGAGGACTCGGATCCGGAGGAGAAGGTCTTGGATGGCAAGGTCCAGAAGCCATGGAAGCCATATGGGAAGGACTTGGGCATCCCAGCATTGGATGGCCTCTTCGTATTGGATGGGGATCCCATGGGGGCAACCACAAGTGATGGAGATGAAGAGAGTGGTGAGAGTGAGGAAGAATCGGATTCCGCGGAGGATGATAGGAATGTACCGGCAGGGGGCACTGAGGATGTTGAGATGGGAGAAGTCGCAGATGTTGTGGGTTCCTTGGATGCCTAGCTTCTTCTTGGACAATTTCTTTTTTGCGTAATTTTTTGTATGTTTTGTATTTGTATTTTGAATACATTCGGGGCCCGCAGGGTCCCAATTCTTGCTGACTTGTAACAAAAGTGGAAGGTGAGAAGAGAATTTGCAATAGAAGGCAAGAAATGAATATGAAATACAGTGTTCAGATTCCGCTGGAGGCCAGTCCTGATTAGGAAATAAATTTGCAATAGTTTTTGTGGATTCTATTTGAAATAGGATGGGTCGGAGCCGGCGGAGGCTGATCTTGTTACAGGTGAGGAGGTTAGATGGTGGATTTCCGGGTGGTGACTTTGGAGAGTGGTCCTGGTTTGTCTGGGTAGCGGCGGTGAAAATCTTTAATGAAATCATCAGTGGAGAATTTGGTGGCCGGTAACCAAGCAAATTCCTCATCAGTACCTTCATAGCCTAACCATTGGATCCTGTAGAGGAGAGGACACCGGAATCAGCGGTCAATCTTGGAGTCTAGGATCTGAGCTATTTTGTATTGCTCTTCACCATCGACTTCTAACAGAGGCAGCGGAGGTTGAGTGCGATTAGGGATGGTGTTTTCTTCTACTGGTTCGAGTTGTGACACATGGAAGACAGGATGAATGGCATGGAGGTCCAACGGGAGTTTGAGTGTGAAGGAATGGGAGCCTGGTTGGGATATGATTTCGAATGGGCCAAGGAATTTCTTTTGAATGGAGGAGCCGGATTCCGATGCCTGTCTGCTTGAATTTTGTAGCGAGACTGCGCCTGGGTGATTTCGTCGCATAGAAATTGGTGTAGTTCATCTAGATTGACTACGAAGTCGTGGGCCCGAGCGGAGGCAATATGACGTTCAGGGTGAACAGTGATATTAGGATGGTAGCCTTTGTTGGCAAAGAATGGAGAGATTCCAGTGGAGGCATTTGGGGCATTGTTGTATGCAAATTCTGCGATGAGTAGTAGTAAATCCCCGTTGTCCTGTTGATAAGAACAATAGATGTGGATATACTGTTCCAAGGTTTGGTTTGCATGTTCCATTTGTCCATCGGCCTCTGGATGATATCCGGAAGTGAAGTGGAGTTCCATATCGAGGGCTTTGGCAAGGGCGCATGTGAATTGGGAGACAAACTCGGAGCCGCGGTCAGAAGTGATGTGGTTAGGGACACCATGCTTAGAAAAAACATGAATGATGAATAACCGGGTGAGTTCTTTGGAATTAATGGTGTCATGTGTAGGGATAAAGATGGCTTGTTTGCTTGCGCAGTCGATTACAACAAGGATAGCGGTGAATCCGTTGGAGTCCAGTAACTGTTCAATGAAATCCATTGAAATGGAATCCCACGGGCGTTCCGGAACCGGCAAGGGTTTAAGCGAACTATAAGGACGATGTCTAGGTGTCTTGTTGCGACCGCAAACTGTACAAGATTTGATGTAGTGGCGAACATATTCACGCATCTGTGGCCAGGTGTAGCTCCGTCGGACTAATTCCAGGGTCCAATTTTGGCCAAAATGACCTGCCAAGATGTGATCATGATTATTCTGTAGGACATGGAGATGGAGATCCTCGGAGTCCGGGACATAGATGCGGTTATCAAGACGGAGGATGTCTGATTCATCTATGGACCACCGAGAGGGAGAAGTGGGAGTAGAGGATTTCGCTTGTCAGAAACCCTCGGAGGCCATGGAGTCGGATAGTTGTGCTTGCTTGATGTCTGAATGGAGCTTGTCAATGTCCATTATAGCACTAGCACGGAGGGTAGGGCCTTCAAGAAAAGTAGCGCGGAGGGAAGCGGAGAGTTGTTCCTGAGTGAATACAGGACGGAAATTGTGAGGATTGACTGCTGCATATTGACTATCCCCCTCTTTTGGATAGACGTCCCATCGTCTAGTGAGTGCATCCGGTTTACCTCCAAGTTTCCCCAGTCGGAACTGGATTACTAGGTTGAACTGGGAGAGGTATTCAGACCACCGGACTTGCCGTCAGGTAAGAATCTTGGTAGTGGAAAAATATTCAAGATTCTTGTGATCTGTAACGATGTCGATCGGGTCCGCAGAGCCTTTCAGGTAATGGCGCCAGTATTTAAAGGCTTCAAAGATAGCTAGAAGCTCTTTATCATGGGTGTCGTAGTTGAGTTTGGCATTGTGAAGGCTCCGGGATAAGAATGCGATGGGGTGGATTTCGCCATCTTCAAGGTAGATAGAGAGGATAGCAGCAATAGCATAGTCGGAGGCATCGGTCTCCACAACCAATTGCCGGTCGGGGACCCAATGGGTGAGGATAGGAGCATGAGTGAAAGCTTGCTTTAGTTCATTGAAAGCAGCCATGCACTTGTTGTCAAATTTCCACGGAGTTCCTTTGCATGTGAGGCAGGTTAGAGGAATAATGATGTCACTGTATTTGTGGATAAAATGGTGGTTGAAATTGGCGAAGCCAAGGAAGGATTGAATATCCTTAACTTTCCGCGGCACCAGCCAATCTAAAATGGCTTTGACCTTGTCTTCGGACATGTGGAGGCCCTCCGGTGATAGAATGTAGCCTAGATATTCCATGGAGTCCCGGTGAAACTTGCATTTGGATCCTTTGCAGTAGAGCCTGTTGGCTCTTAATCTGCGTAGAACCTCCCATATGTGCTGTCGGTGTTCCGCGGGGTCATTGGAATAAATGAGGATGTCGTCGAGGTATACGACTACGGAAACATCAAGCATGTCAGCAAAAATGTCATTCATGAAGCGTTGGAACACTGCGGGAGCGTTGGTGAGCCCAAAAGGCATGACATGCCATTCGAAGGAGCTGTAACAGGTCCGGAAGGCTGTTTTCCATTCATCACCTTCAGCTATGCGTACGAGATGATAAGCATGTCGGAGATCAAGTTTGGTATAGATGCGAGCGGAGCGCGCGGAGTCGAGGAGGTCAGAAATGAGTGGAAGGGGATAACGGTCTTTCTTGGATATCTTGTTTAGGCCACGGAAATCGACACAAAGACGGAGTTCTCCAGTCTTTTTCTTGACAAAAAGCACTGGAGCTCCGTGGGGAGAATGTGAGGGCATGATGAATCCACTACGGAGATTATCGTCAATAAACTCACGTAAGGCTTTGAGCTTGGACTCCGAGAGGGAGTAAATTGGCCCAAGCGGAGGAGAAGTTCCTTCCTCAATATTGATCTTGAGGTCATACGGTCTGTGCTCAGGGAGTTTCTCAGAGAGCGAGTCACTGAAAACATCAGCAAAGTTGTGATATTCTGCCGGTATGTCTGTTATATCCGGCAGGGCCACGGAGCTGGCCATTCTGCTGATGCTAGGTGCAGAAGGTTGGAGGGTGTATTGTTGAGCTCCATCTTCAGCACATGCTCGAACAAAAGCAGCCGCAGAGATGATAGATATTTTGGGGGTAACTGATGCAGAAAAAGAAGGGATGGTAGGGTAGGAATAGATGGGTTCGTATGGTGGTGGAGGCCGTCGGGATATCAGAGTTGGCTTGGAAGCCGGGGTTGGAATAGGGTTAGGGGTTGGACAAGGAATGTGCATGCGGTTAGATGCAGTTGCATCGGAGGCCGCGGAAGCGCTTGCAGAAGAAGAAACACCTGGTAATGGTGAACGGAATGTGATACTGTGCTTTACCCAGTCAATCAACGGATTGCAGCGGGAAAGCCAGTTGTATCCCAGAACAATGTTACATGATGAATCTAGACGAGTGACATAGAAGTCGATAGAGATAATGTCTCCGGAAGGGAAACGGACTGGAAGGGTAATGGATTGGGAAATGTGAGATCCAGCGGAGCCGTCAAGGAACTGAAGTTGAACAGGAGGGATAGGTTTGGTGGGAAGGTTGTGCTCCTCAACGTACTTGGAGTCGATGAAACAATGGCTAGAACTGGAGTCAACCAAGGCAAGAAAGCGAAGGATAGAAATGATTGGAGAATCGTCGGACTCCATACCAGAGCCGACTTCAGAAGAGAGTGATATAGTGAGTGAATGGTTGGAAAGAGCAGGGGCGTTGAGAGTTACAACCTCCAATGTGCGATTACAGTCAACGCAACCCTGATCTCGCACAGAGGATACAGGGCTGCCCTCTAGTTTTCCGGCTCCGTCGGGGCCGGTTCTTCAGAGGCAGGGGCAGGTTCTTCAACTTCCACAGCGCGGCCTTTAGCGGAGGCCGTGGCCTTGCATTTGTTGCAATCCTCGGTCTTGTGCTTACCTCTGCAGAACATACAGAGATTGTTCTTTCGGCGGCGATCCTTTTCTTCTTGAGTAAGACGGCCGTCTTTGCTTAGCTTATCAGCATAGGGCTTTGGGTTGGAAGTGGATCCCAGGGAATTGGAATCAGAAGACTTCGGAGCCGATCCAGAAGTCGAAGAACTGGGATTGGAGCTGGGACCCTTGGATTTAGGGTTGTTGGAGTATGAACCGGAGGACTTGTTTTCCCGGTTTTCACGGGATATTTCAGTCCTCCAGGTCTAATAGCGAGCATCAAGTTCTTGGGCTAGGAAACACATGTCGCAGAGGTTGTTAGGCTTTCCGTGATGAGCCATATCATCCTTGATGCGTGTACAAAGTCCGCGGTAGAAAGCATGGCGAAGGGAATTGTCGCCGTAGCCAACTTGGGAGGCATATTGATTGAACTGAACCATATACTTCATGATTCGGTCTCTGTCACGCATCTGGAGATGTTCGAGGGCATCTTCGGCATCTCCGATGGCGTCGAAGGGACCAAAGTTGGTTCGGAGTTCCTCAAGGAATGCAGCATAGGAGTATTGCCATGCCGGCAGATTCCGCGGATTTGGGCAGAGGACATCTGGTTCAAACCAGTCGAGAGTGGTGCCAGAGAGGAAGGAAATGGTGTAGTTGACTTTGTTGGCATCCGCCACAAATGCAGTGGGTCTGTCATTAAAGTTCAACTGGAGGGACACAATGAAAGCCTTGAGTTTCTGTGGGTCGGAGCCGTCGAAAGTATCAGGCTCTTTGACCTTGGTGCGGACGTTGTTAGGTCAAGGGTTATTTAACGAAGTGGAAACCCTGCGCAACAGATTCATGAATTCCCGCAAGAAGTCTTGCTTGTTGGGGGGGTTGTTGCCAGGTCCGCCAGGACCTCCGGGGCCTCCAGGACCATTGGGACCTCCAGGACCTCCAGGCCCACCAGGGCCGCCCGGACCCCTGGGTCCGTTAGGGCCTCCGGGTTCATTTGGACTGCCTGCTTGGGAGTCGTCATCTTCGTCACCTTGGTCATGTCAGTTTGTAGCGTGAGTAGGGGTATCGGTTTCGCTTCTGGAATCGTCAGATTCCACTGATACGCCGTCTACGCGTTCACACCTAGATTTTGCGATTTTATAATAATACTGTTGCATATCTATCTTACATTAGTGATACTTAAAGGACTATAGCTGAGGCTTCGAAGCTGATAGTTAGACTAGTATGTGACTAGTAGAGCCAGGACTTAGATGTGATACCACTAGTGGGTTAAATCTACCAGCCGGCCATACTAGTGACTTGAACGCTAACAGGGCTAAGTGAATACGGCCACTAGTGGACAAGTAATGCGACTAGCACACCAAACAAGAAGCAGAGGACACAAATCTCGTGAAGTTCAGTCACTAGCAAGCCGATCTGGGCATAAACGCCTAAGTCAGGTTAACTAGTCACGCGGCAATCTAGAAACAGGACTTAGAAATGAATTAGCAACGGATTAACCTTGTGGTAGATCCGCCGGGTGCAATCCAGATCCATTACGATCGGTACTAGTATAGCCGGGCTGCGCCTTCGATTACGATCGACAGCTGTTACAGGCACGCTCGCCTGGCTAGTCATTTATCCTTGGCACTAGTGGAGCGTCGCTGGGCCCAGGGCACGGAATACAACCGCTAGCGGAGCTCCTAGGCTCACTAGTCAGCAAGTGACCGTTTCTAGACCGACTATTGCGTGATTATTCACCATTATTCGTGACTAGCCAAGAAATCCTTATCAATAATACCCCTCTAGTCAGTTATTTATATCTCGATTGTACCTTGTTTGTCAGTATATAAGTAGTAGAATAGGTGCACGCGCGGCTCAGGCAAGCCATCCCTGCAATTGTGACCTACTAGTCAGTACCTAGTGCCCCAATTAAAGGCTTTTGTGCTTAACCTTGACGAAGCGGCGACTAGTCGCTAAGTTACCCATAGCATAGAGTGAATTGAAGTGTCTTAGAGCAATCTTCCATGTCCTGCAAAGGCCAAGAGTGTTTCGCAGTTAGTTCAAGCAAGTTCTCGGAGTTTAAAGTATTATTCTTAGGCCAAGAGTGCCACTAGTCAGCCCAGAGTGCCACTAGTCAGCCCAGAGTGCCACTAGTCAAGTGTCCATCGCTTGTAGGAAGCAGTATAGGGCCAAGAGAGCCACTAGTTCAAAGCAGTCCCAGTCAGAGCGAGTGTAGTAGCTCAAGTCAAGTCACTACTCACCCAATCATGTCTTACCCACCCCGCTAGTGTGAGTAGTACGCTTGTATAGCTCACTAGTAACGAATAAAAAGTCTTTAAACAACTTTCCTTGATTATTGAAGTCTGCAGAGTGCTTCTATTGTACTTGAAATGCCTGAATTCAATACATTGGTGATAAGTGTAGAGTTAGTGTTAGGTTAGTGTTGTTGGTGTTCATTGCCATTCACTAGTCCTTTTGCCACTCGCCGTTACCGAGCACATCACCGCGGCGGCCGGTTGCCCCCCATTGGATTTGAGTTGAGGTGCTGGGGTGTGTGGGTTCAGATCTTCCCGGTATTCATCAAATATACCGGTCCTTCAGTGTCGTGGAAGTTCATTGGGTGGAGGAGTACCAAAAGGATTCGGAGTACCATAGAGGTTGGATTGTCATGCAGTGAAGCTAGAGTGATTGTAGGTCTCCCTACGGAATGGTTGTCCTCCGACGGAGGCCAATCCGAAAAGTTTCGGGTTTTCCTTTGATGCGGATGCTGCTATATCATCCATGGAGAATATCGGTGTTTTTCGTTTCGGGCCTTCGCCTGTTTCTGGAGGGTAAGTGTGTGTAGTCGTCATGATTAGAGAAAAATTCGACTCAAGGGGTTGAGTTTAAATATACTGTTAGGGATGTGCCAAATAGTCAAAGATAACTCGCACAAGTGGAGGTCCGTGGAGTGCATGGGCTTTGGCAAAGCTATTAGCAATGTCACCCTTGAGTCGAAGCCCTAAGATTGGATTGTGGAACAGAGTCCGTGGAGAGCGAAGGTTTGGATAGAGAGTAAGGATGGTCCAACGGAGCAGAGGCCGTGGACTTGGAGAGCGATAGATTAGACTTGGAGTCAGAGAGAGATTTGGCTAAACCAAGTTGATATTTGAACTGAGTATCTACAAGTAATTCTACAGTATATATATGAGTAGATAAATCCAAGTCCGAGTCCGATGGGCTCCGGCGGTGGTCTGTTCGCTACCGGATTTGGGTTCTAGAGTTAATATGTGAAATAGTAAAATAGAATGATAAATGAAATATCAAATGGAACAGTAATGGTAAGCGGTTGGAGTCCACGGAGTCTGATAGTGAGGAATGCTAGAGTTACAATTGAAGTTGGAATGGGTGTGAAGCAGAGGCCGGTGGCATGCACGTAACACAGATCACCAGAATCTTCAATACTTCCAAAAACCACAGAAGCTAAACTGATGACAAGCTCACTGGGTCACTGAGCTAGCAGAATACCACTTCACTCTCCATCATAAGGCCAGTACTGCCAACAAAAAGGTGGACCTTCTCAGTCGATGAGCGGACCATGAGCAAGGCAAGGATGATAACAATTAGGTTATAATCCTTAAACCTGAACACTTCCATGCAATGATTATGCCCACCCTCGATGAAACTCACAATCACATAAAGAAAACCACTCAAGATGTTTGACTATGGGACCAAAATGTCCTAGGGTCTATCAACCATGACCAAGGGATGGAACTGAAAGAGGGACTTGTTCAGTACAATGGCAGAATTTATGTCCCCAGAGATCATACATTATGAGGAGAAGTCATCACCTGATCCCATGACCATATCACTGCAGGCCACCCAGGTGTTGAAAAGACTAAGGAACTTATCTTACAAGAATACTGGTGGCCCAAGATGAAGAAAGACATTGAAACATACATTCGTGCCTGCGAAACATGCCAATGAACCAAGTCGAGCATGCAAGCTAAAGCTGCACCCCTTCATCCCAACACCATACCTTCATGACCATGGACCCATATTTCTGTAGACATGATTACTGGTCTACCAGAAAGCAACGGTTACAATGCAATCATCATGATTGTAGACTGTTTCTCGAAGGAAATAATTCCCGTTGCCTGTTCCACAGAACTCTCATCAGAAGGATGGGCGAGAATCTTACACGACAAAGTATACGCCAAGCACAGAATGCCCCAAGTAGTCATCTCAGACAGGGGGACCCAGTTTGTCTCCAAATTCATGCAGGATCTTTATGACTTGTTGCAGGTCAAGAGCAATGCATCTACAGCCTTTCATCCCCAGACCGATGGCCAAACAGAGCATGTTAACCAAGAAATTGAAAAATACCTCCGACTTTTTGTCAACCACCTACAAACAAACTGGGCCAACTGGCTACCACTTGCTGTGTTCGCACACAACAATAGAACACACTCATTCACAGGCAAAAGCCCCTTCAAAGTCAATTATGGCTTCAATCCTGATATCGTACCAGGCATTAAATCCCAAGCTCCCTTCCGAACACCAGCCTCTACCACATTCATGTCCAAAATGCAGGAAATCCATGAAAGCCAAATGATCCCTCGAAAAAGCTGCTGACCAGATGAAAGCCCAGTACAACAAGAAAAAGAAACTCACAGTCGAATATAAAATAGGTGACAAGGTTTGGCTTGATACCACCAACCTTCATCTTCCTCAACCAAAAAAGAAGCTTTCCAACAAATGTACAGGTCCATTTGAAATCATGGCAAAAAAAGGGGCATCCGCATATACCCTCAAACTTCCAACCAACTGGTTCACCCCATGTTCAACAAAGTACTCCTTACTCCATACACACCACCCACCTTCCCAAACCAAGAACAACCACCACTGCCACCACCAGACCTTATAAATGATGAGGAACATTACGAGGTCAAAAAAGTTCTCAACAGTAGAGAATGAACAGTCAGGGGAAAACGTGGAGAACCACCACAACGAGTTATGGACTACTTCGTCAAATGGAAAGGGTATGGGCCAGAATCAAACAGTTGGGTATGGGAGGACAACATGGACACTGATGAATTAATTAAGGAGTTCCTTGCAGAACACAGCAACACCATATCAACTCGACACACTCCTGTATGGCAATCATACCATGATCCTTTCACCAGGGAGCAAGTCTGGTATGATGAGGAGAAAATGTGGGACTTATTTAGAGGACATGATGACCCATCAATGGATACAAAGTCGCCTTTCAAACCGGATGAGATTCCTTAACAGCAGTCAGGACACCTGCCTTAAGAAGGGGGTAATGTTATGATTTATTCATTTCTTTCCATTTATCTTCAGCACTTATCTTATCTCATCTTATCTTTAGGTGCCTGGGCCAATTCTACCAAATGCCTCACAGTCGTTGTTCACCTCCCATTCACTTTACATGTCTTATCACTTCTTTCTCTCACAAGTAACCTATATTTAGACCTTCACCTTTAGTATATAAGTAGTGTAGCTCTTGCTGTATATTCTCCAGCTTCAAGCTAATGTTTATCTATACCAAATACTCTCACTAATTCTTGCTAAGACGCTAAAACATTAGCCTTATCTCCTTTTGCTTAGAGACTCAATGGTGACTGCCCAAACATGAGACAGCTGTTGTTTACTCTTGATTGGAGTTTGGGTCTAACAGGTAGTGAATAGCCTGGGTATATCTATGGGTAGCCATCCTCAACCCGTACCCATACCCATAAGGGTTTTAACCCATGCTCACAGGTATGGGTTACTGGCTGGGTCAGTGATTTTTCAGGCAGGTAGATGGGTAGTCACCAGATAGATGGGTATGAGCCTATATTCATATTGAAAGGCTACAATGTGCATGGAGGATGTACTCTCCTGGCTATCAATTGCATCCCATTCATCTGGCATAAGGATATCACCATCTTCATCACCATCCACCTCTGGTACTTCAGGCAGGAGAGTCATGGACTGAATGTCGTTGTCCTCAATGAAACCAAGGGTACTCCAGTCACCTAGACACATCAACACTTGCAAGGTTTGAGAGGTTAAATGGTTTCGAACATGTGAGATGAGGAGATGGCCTCGACTGAAGGTTCACTCAACATTGACAGCTGTTGCTGTACATGAATTAGGACAGATTACAAGCGAGATGAAAATTTCGTACCAGGTATCATCAAATAGTCAATTGCTATCTGTGATAAACAAGGAAAATCTGAATGTTTATCACACCACCATTGAATAGTGTCAGCCATGAATTCAACATTGGTGGAGAGATATCTTGTAAGCTCATCCTGGAGTTCATCCTGCTTGGGAGGTTGAGTGCTATCTAACTCATTGAATACATTGCACGAGGTCTAAGAAAAGAGTTCAGGGATAACACACACAACAAAATATGTATTGCGCACCTTTGGGGCACTTGTGCCAGTGTCGTCTCACTCTGTAGTCTCAATCTCTGTAACCCCTGGCTCTCTACCCTTGTACTTCCTCTCAAATTTGTAGGCAACAAGCTCTTGGGCTTCGTTGATCCAAGACACTGGCCAGTCAGCATCGCGAAAGTAGGTGAGCTTTCATTGGGGATGTAAGACTGAAAATGAACGAGCAAATAAGCTCTGATACTGCTAACAAGGAGTAGAAGACATACCCATTGCAATACAATAGACCTTTAACTGGTCAGTCCTGTCATAATACATGTTGAGGTGGTCCTTTGCAACAGTAAGTGCTACATGAATTGGAGCTGAGAACTTGGCTTCGTTGAGAGCGGCAGTGGCCAGTACAGTGTTGATATGGTCCATTGCAGGTATTACCACTGCCAGACTTGGTGTCGAGCATGAGAAATAAAGAGTCACATCCTTCAATATCTGAGAAGATGGTCGTTTGAGTCAAGAAAATTGTAGCTTATGTCAGCGATCACACACCTGTAACATGTCACAGAGGTCCTTGACGACATCCCACTCTGCCCTCAACAGCTCAAATTCATGGAGGCTATTATCCTGGTCCACCGTAATCTTCTTTACCGCTGCTTTGTATTCTAATACCATGCTAATCATATCAAACATTGAATTCCATCGTGTGGACACATCATGAGGCAGGATCTTTTGTTTGAGGCCATCTTTTTCAAGAATCTTCTTCCAGCGAGGAAGAAGTATTGTGCTGGAGTGAATGATTTTGAAGGAAAGTTTTTGAAGCTGGTTTTATTTATCAGAAATGGTGCGTCTATTTGAATTTTAGCAATAAATTATGCCTTCACTAATGCCAATTGAACAGGCTTTATATCCTGCTGCCATCATTCATGGTCCTCATCAGTGAGCTTCATTGTCACATCAACAAGACCTTCCTCATCATCTGCTTCAATCCCACTGCCATTTACCTCAATATCCCATAAGCAAGCCTCTAGTTCCTCAATCTCAATACTGTCAACCAAGTCATGCAAAGCACACTCAGTATCATTGTCTGGGCCCCCATTATCATTGGACTTGCACCTAGGAGGATCAAACTGTTTCAACAAGCTCTTTGCCACGAGATTCACGATGTGAGCAAAACAGCAAGTGCAGCTTGCTTGTCCAGAGAACGAAGGTACATTGTCTGAGTCACCAAGAGCCTCAATCATAGTATCATTGTTGCTAGCATTGTTGCAGGTGATACTTAGAACCTGTAAGTCCCTGTCAGCCTTAGTCTGGATCTTAATACAGCATGCTTACCTTGTCGGTGACTCCAAAATCCTTCATTACCTGTTCAAACACCTCTGCAAGATTTTCTCCCAAGTGCAACTGACAGCAAGATTCAGTCCTAATCAACCAATGAGACAGTAGGTTGCAATTACCTTGGCTACTTCTACAAAGTCTAAAAGCATTTGGACAGGTTGGCCATCATGGATAAAATGAACCATGAACGCAACAAAGGCTTGATGGTTCGGCGAAGTCCAGGCATCGGTTGCAAAGTTTAGTTCGCCATCATACTCCTATAGTGCTAATGCATCAGTGTTATTTCAGTGAAGTAAGGTGTTCTAGTTTACCTGAAGTAGCTTGGCAATGCACTGATGTGTTTTTGCAAAGACAGTCTTGACATCATGAGATACCATTGTCAGATGGGGGAGATAATACATTGGCCAGTCCGTCTTCATCAAGCAGTTGAAGCTGCAGTCCTTCATGATATTGAACAGGCACAGGCTTTCAGAAACCCAGTGTACAATCTCAGTGCTGTAGGAACAGAGTGAGTCATTGATAGCTTCACTGTGAATGACTTACCGTGTCTCGGATTTTGTGTGTGCACGATGAGAATAAGTCATGGCACCTTTACCCTTCAAGTGTTGGAACATAGATGTGATCGTGCCATTATTATGGTAAGCCTTGACAATTTTGCAAGCATTCTCCAGGTTCTCAACATTATCAGCCATGTCCAAAACATCGGAACTCCAGCAAGAGCGAATATGCTTACGCATATTTCCCGTTGACTCTTTATCAGTAGTATCCAGGTAACGTGCAATGCTCTGCTTGCACCCTTTAGCAGCACAAGAGAACACATGACACTTGCGATGATGATGGTACTCGATGGCCAGAGTGGGATGGAAAAATGCATAAGCTGAAGTGGACCATTTCTTCATCATACATTCTGATGGTATGAGTCACGGTTAGTATTACTGATGCTAATCACTAATAATCACCTACCAAGCTCTGCTTCATCAGTCTCCTCCTCAATGGCTTGAACCTCATGGATGGAGCTGTGGTCTGAATCAGAGTCTGAGTCTGAAGGGTTCTCGAGTGCAGGTAGGTTGGCATCTGAGGTACGAGACAGCACAATAGAGGGTGATTTGGTACAAGGAGGAACTTCTGATGGGGCTACAATGAAAAGTAAGTGATGTTTGACACCATGAAAGGAACAGGTACTCACAAGGTGATGTGACAGTCTTCTTGCCTTTGACAACACCTGATGCAATCTTTTTGACTTTTTTAGTGACACCTTCGATCTTCTTTTTGGCCTTGAAGATGGTCAACGAGATGGAGGTAGTTGACATAGGAGACCCAGCTCTTCCTGCTTTGCTCCACTCCATCTTGGTTCGCTTGCGCTTGCCAGAGAGTAATTCAGGAGGGTCTTCAGCAGGGGCCATAATGGAATGGTGCAAGTAGCAATGGCTGGAGTTGTCTTCACTTTATGCCACTATAAAACTTTAATTGTAATACTGTACAGTACTGTCTGGCGGCTCAGACGGCAGTATGGGACTACCCACAGAGGCAAATTCTGTGTGGGTTTTGTTGGGTTCATGGTGGGTATGGCATCACTGACCCATACCTGTACCCATCAGTACCTGTTATGTGCATGCTGCCAGCCTCCGCTTCACACCCATTCCAACTTCAATTGTAACTCTAGCATTCCTCACTATTGGACTCCGCGGACTCCGACCGCTTACCATTACTGTTCCATTTGATATTTCATTTATCATTTCATTTTACTATTTCACATATTAACTCTAGAACCCGAATCCGGTAGCAAACAGACCACCGCCGGAGCCCATTGGACTCGGACTCGGATTTATCTACTCATATATATACTGTAGAATTACTTGTAGATACTCAGTTCAAATATCAACTTGGTTTAGCCAAAACTCTCCCTGACTCCAAGTCTAAATCTTTATTGCTCTCAAGTCCGCGGCCTCCACTCCATTGGACTATCTTTGCTCTATCCAACCCTCACTCTCCGCAGACTCCGCTCCGCAATCCAATCTCAGGGCTTCGGCTCAAGGGTGACATTGCTAATAGCTTCGCCAAAGCCCACGCACTCCGCGGACCTCTGCTCATGCGAGTTACCTTTGTCTATTTGGCACGTTCCTAACAGTACCCATACCCATAACCCGGAAAAACCCCCAATACCCATGCACTACACTACTAACAGGTGTAATTCTGGTCTTACATTACTGTGCTATTTCAACCATAAGTTCAGCCACTGCTTAATTTTGTTAGGTGTTATGACAGTATTTCATTGGGTTGTCAGTTCAGACACTGATCTTAGGCATTAGGACTTACCAGTTCAGTTCAGTTCAGCTGGCACAGCCCAAGCTTCAGTGAGCTGAGTTGCAAAACCTTAGTACATGTAGTTCTATACTCCCAGTTCTTTACCAGAATCTGCTCAAGTATTTTGAGGATAACTGGCATGACACTAAGTTTTGGGAGCAGGAAGACCAGGAGGAAGTCAGATTTACATACAATACCTAGTTATGCACAAAAAATTAGATTTAAGAGACAAATATTACTGTACAATTTTGACCACTAATTCACATAACACATAATGGGACCCCATGAAGTGAAGCTCCTGGTAATTTGTAATGTGTAACAAGCCCTTTTGAGAGGTAGTATTGGCCCAATTTGTGAATTTTTTGCAGCCAGATGATTTTCACATCATATTTCAGTGAATGAAGCTATGACAATTTGGTCATAAAGCATAGCATGTAACACCCCATGAAGCTATGGTCAAAATCATAGTAGTCCTATTTTGTTTTGCATGGATGTCAGTTCAGATCCCTCTGTTAGGTGTTAGGACATATGAAATAAGTTCAGTTCAGAGTCCACTGTTAGGTGTTAGGTGAACTTACAGTTGAAATAGTACAGTAAATAATTCTGACCTGCTGTTATTTTTTAGGTTTTTGCCACCTCCCTGAAGGGCTCAGGGAAGTCGGAGGGAAGTAGGGAAAATGGCCATCAAATAGACATGAACCATCACACAACCTCATCTGTCCATCTATACACCACACGGACATTTCTCTAATCACTCTAAATAACATTGTAGATAAAGTTATTAATGACATACAACACTCATCCTTGTGCGACAATCACCCCAGGGAACATCTGAGCCTGAGCCTGCGCCTGCGCAGCTTCCAGCAACTTCTTCTTGCGCCCATTCCCTGTACCCACACCCGTAGCTCCCTTCTTCTTCTTTGGCGCAGCAGCCTCTCCTCCAGGCGTAGCCGCCGCTGTAGCCGCATTCCCTGGCGGAGCCGCAGAGCCAGCAGGCTTTGACTTCTTCTTCGCAGATGTCCCGCCTGTCTTGATGATCTGCCCCAGCGGTCCCATCTTCATCTGACTCGGTGCTGGTGCGTCGTCCGGTATAACAGTGTCTGGCGGCGGTGAGCTGGGAGGGGGTGGTGGCGGCACAGGTATCGGTATCGGAGCACCTGATGAGTCTGTGAGAAGAGGGTATGAGTTGAGAGTCGGGGGTGGTGGAGGCGGCGGGGCCGACATCGCTGAGATGCGGCTTTGATAGATGGGCTTGAGTAATCCGATCTGGTCGTTGACTTTGCCAACGGTAAGAGCAACGAAAGGAGGTGGTGGCGGATAAGGCGGGGGCGGTTCTGAGGGTTTGACACTGATGGACAAAATAAGCACATGAACGTTGATTTGATGATAGAGGACGTACGCAGCAGACAGAGGTCCTTTTGACCGTTTCTTGCCTTTGAGAAGCCGCTTCGGGATAGTCAGACTCGACATGCCCAACTCTTCCGCAATACCGAGCTCGCGTAGTCCCAAATAATCCATTCCCAAAGATTCCGCAAAGTCGCCCCTAAAGGTTCATCAGAGACGAGCAAAAAGTAGAATGATAACACAACGTACAAAGCCAGGACACCAGCCTCGTCCTCGTCTTCTTCTTCGAATAGCCCCTCGTCTTCCACAGCTTCGACGGCAGTCTAAAGAAACACTCAGTTTGAGAACTAAGCCGCAAGAAAATCGTATGCTGACTGCTTCTCGATACGCCCCAACAAGCTTCTTCTCTAAATCATTCAGTCGCGATCCATAACGCTCAACATCATCAGAAATATATCGCTCGAGGTCTTGGACTCGCGTCACACCACTCTCAAACAGAGTATGCAATATGATTTCCTGGAGATCCGTTCAGCAACATGAACTGCTTCATCACACAAGTATGTGCGCTCACCTCTGCGGTCATCGTATTTGAATACTTGTCTGACAAAAATCTGATAGTTCGCCCAACGTTCAACAGATAATCCGACGTGACTCCAGCAAGGACGTCCAAAGCAGATTGCGATGTCCCTAATCGACAACATTTGAGCTGAGTACAAAACCAATCACAACCCAGGCGTACCTTGAAACCCAGAATGCTCCAAAACTTTCTTGCTCATCCACTGCAAACAATCCGTACTGTTCTTCTCGCCAATATCCTCTATTCGCATCCCCGTCCTACCCAAACTCCACGGCCGTGTATCAACATCCACTACCGCTGCCTCTTCATCAGGCACGATCATCGGCTCTCCCAACGATGAATCGCTATCCTCAGTGCCCGTTCCTCCCAATGCCGAAAACTTGGCATGAGTATGCCTCACCCTTCTCATCGTCCGTATATTGTTGTTCATAAGCGTCAACAACGACTTGGGGTTCGGCCTTGGAGGCTCAGGCTGTTTCCGTCGTTTCTTGCGCTTCAGAAGCGAAGATTTGGGCGGGCGGGGCTGTGGGACCCCAGGCAGACCATTAGGAAGTAGCAGATCAGATTGCGCCGCCGCCCACCACATCTGCGTGATATCGTCGCTCTCGGAGGGAAGGGGTATCGGATATTGAGGTGCCACTCGCGCCCGTTTGCGCGGACGAGCAATCTGCCCATTCAGCTTCCGCTTCTCGCCTGTTCCCACCTCTAGCCTCACTTCAATCGAGTCTTCCTCATCACTCTGGTAGTCCGGTGCGAACACCCGGAGCGCGTCGCGTGGGGGAGAGTCACGGTTTAGTTTTGCGAACAACGACATACCGTGCTGTGTCCGGATCAGCGCAGGCGAGTCGGCAAAAGGGAGATCTCGGCGTTGTAGAGACGCAGCTGTAGGTTTTACAATGGCCTTTGCGAGGGGGCCTGAGCTGGAAGACCGGTGATGCACCATGCCTGGCCTTGAGTATCCATTGACCATGCCGTTCAATTTGGGACCCTGTAGTGCAGCAGGAATAACAGGATCGGCTCGTTCCTTGCGATCCGTGATATTTCTTAACAGCTTGTCCGCTTTGCCCTTGAGCCGATTGACACAGTGCCGTAGTGGATGATTCTAACACACTGTCAGAGCAAACCGACCGAAGAATTATAGTAAACGCACATCTCCGTTATAAGTGTAGCAATTCGTCCATATCAAGTCCAAATCGTCCTGGAATTCGCGTTTCGACTTGTAACTCTTCGCCTTGACTTTTCTCGCCATCGTCTGGAAGTCCATGGGGTTTTGAATGACTATAACAAATCAGCAACCAATAAACGAAATGCAGAAGCACGCACTGGTATGATAATCCGGAGCTTCCGTCTTGGACACCGGTTTGAGGAAAGCGTCCGCGTCGTGATTGTCCTGTTGAACCGGCGGCTAAAGCTCAGCGCGTTACATCATCGAAAAACGTGACACACAATAGTAACTGTCCGCAAATCCCCAAGTAAACCATCCAGGGAATCATAAAACGGATCCGACAACTTGTCTCCGGTGTGCTAGAAGACGATTACTAAAGTGGGATTGGAGCAAGATGACCGCGACGTACCCTGCCTTCCTTGACCGTCGTCAACAGCAATTTGAGGTCTGTATTCGGGAACGCCTCTCTGACATGACTCTCCGTAAGTGTCCTCAGGAGATTCTACGCACACAGCGGTAAGAAACGCGATAGAAATACAGAAGAACACGGACGCACATTCATGATGGTGGTCGGAAGACAAGCCGAGTCGATCAAGTCGGAGTTTGAAATGGGAGTATAAGTACCCAGACTGGGTTGTTTGACCAAAAAATGCCCCCCCAGATGTAACAAGGCAATTAGATTACGGTAATTACTTAGGTATCCCGCCGACATACCAGCGGCGTCTGTACAAGTACAAGATGTGCTGTAACTGGTTGTAAACATATAGTATCGATATCCATTCGGTCGTTCATTCATTATTTCATTGACTCGCAGCCTTCTCCATCGCTTTCCGAATAGGATTCTGGCTCTTTGGCAACGCGCCGCTCTTCTCCAGTCTGTCGAATAACACAAACAGCTTCTCCATCTCCTGCTCCTTTTCTTCTTCAGTCATGTCGGGCAGCTCTGGTTTCTCCATCGTGTTGCCCGTAATCGGGTTGATGATCTTGCCATCGGGCGCGGTGGGTTCGGCAGATGAGGAATCCTCGCCTCCGGGCGCAGACATGATGCCCTTGTTAAACAAGAACCCAGCAACGTTGCCGTACCCGACAAGGCTTGATAATATTCGCGCGTCCGAGTCGGACATTGCAAACAGCATCTCTCCCACAGAGTCCTTCAGCCGTGGGTGATACACGCTGCCCATGAGCCGCAAACAGCGACCAAGCATATCCGCCCGGCCCTCCAACGGAGCCGACCTATCCAAATCTGGAGGCACAATCCATTCGCGGAGCCGTCCGCGTGTTATTGCATCTGCGAGGCATAGGCGTGTAATAAGCACAATTAGAGGTGAAATAATATCATCGAGGGACCCGTCCAGCTGCTCCTTCTTGGGGCGCTCGCGTACAGAGGAATCATCAGGATCAATGGACCCGGGAAAATAGTGTGAGAAAGAGACTTCGAGGAGGTCGTGGGCACGCAGGAGAATATCTTGCTGTATAGCCGTATTCGGTGATGGACTCCTTGACAAAGACCTGCGCCCCGCAACAGACAACACCGACAGAGCCCGGTCCAATGTACTTGACTTTGGAGGAGTCTGAGAGAGCACCGGTGAATCGCCACCGCTACTAGTGGACGTTTTTGGGCTGCTGCTCGAACTGCGACGCTCTGGGGTTGAGGGGCCGAGCCATATGGGCCTGAGGGAAGACGAGATGGGTATCGTGATAAGGGCATGGATAATGTGGGTCAATGGCGACACCAAGGGGCTGGGGAACGTCGGTGGCAACGAGTAGAATGTTCGTAATAGCGACGGTAATAGCCCGTCAAGATTGGGACTCCAAAAGTCACCCATAGCCTTCTGCCCATCGGCGGCTTGTGGAGTCTGTGGCTCAGCATCGACCATCTGCCAGCCATCAGCCTCTCCGGAGTCACGACAAGAGATCTCGCGGCGCACCTTTGGGTAATGCAGCAACAGATTGAACGTGAACTTGAGCAGATCCGCCGTGGCTTCACGTCCAAGCTTGGTACCAGCCTGTATGGCGACGAGCATGGCATCAAGTTTACTGGCAATGATATCGACGATGCCTCTCCGCTTATGATTATGGTCTTCAACGAGCGAAACGATCCAAGACGGGCCCGACACCGTCGCCAAGAACAATATGCGCGACAGAATGAAGACTTGATCCGGCGTCGTCGATTTCTACGTAAAAAAATAAGCGGGAGCGAGGAAGAAAGCGAAGAAGGGCTCACATCAAGCATGCCCACACAAGTTTCGCCACCGCCAACATCCTTGCCAATAAAAATACCCCTGGCATGCTCAAACAAAAGCATAGTATTCGCGATGCACCTTAACGCCTCACTCGAAGCTTCCGGATCGTCCTTGAATGAAATTGATAATCCCAAGAGCGCGCTTAGCGTCGATGCCGTCGCGAGCGTCTCGGATCCTGATGGGTTCTTGCCAAGGGTCTTCACAGCAAGCAAGGCTTGACCAGCGTCTTGCGAGGGATAAGCTGGGAAGAATAGACAAAGAACAGAGGCCGCACCCTTGGACGATAATCTCCCATTGCTGGTTCCATGCTTGGCAGTGGCTTTGAGGTCGCGTAGAATGGTATCGATAAGAGATTTGCGGGTATCGTTGCTGAACGTGAAAGGCGGCGCTATCAAGAAGAGAACCGTAAGAACTGTAAATCTCGGAAAGAACGACCGACCGGAGCATACCGTTAATTATGCTCTGGAGCACCACGGATCGCGACGAGGAAGAAGGGAGCGCGGTATACGACTCGAGCAGGTCGACGCCCGACATCCACCGCAAGAAAGTGAAATAGCAGTAGAATGCAGGCGAGCAGGACGCAGGCGACGGCGACAAAGGCAAGCAAGCAAGGTGAAAGGAAAAGGAAGGATTCTTCTGTATCCGTTGCCGTTGCCATGCCTGTCACTTTTTCACTCCGCTCACCTAATTTCAATATCAGTGCCTGACTCGGCGCATTGACCGTTCGCGGCTGACGTTGCTGACGTTGTGAGATACCTCAACGACGATACATACCTTGGACGACGGTGACGACGACGACGACAACGGCGACAGCGACGATGACAAGATTCATTTTTTATATTCATTCACATTCATCTCACGGCCACCTCTCACCGACAACTCCTGGCGCCCGCTCAACGTTTCAGCAGACAGCCGGCATGAAGTTTTTCAATATGTCTAGTAGTGTTATTGGCATTGCCTGGACCTTTGTTCTCCTGTGGGGCACTATCCTACACCATCTTCTCCCACTCACTAATCGCCAAGTCAATCGCCACCATCAGCTCAACAACAATCGCATGGTGCTTCGGGACCACCTGGAACGAATCCTGCGAATAGTCCGACGGCATAGAAAAGAACGACGCCGCGAGCGAGTTGGACTTGTATGTCTTGAGGGGCGCATCCTCATCGTCGACGAGCGTGGTGCCCTCCATAGCAGAGAGACTGTCGGCCGAAACGGACGTCGACGGCGATACTTCTTCAACTGTAGCAGCAAGCTTGGGAATAAAAAGTGTCTGGGTGTAGATGGCGCGTCGTTTCAGGCTGTAGGGTATCTGGCTTCGGCGCTGGATGTCCTCAGATCTCCCGAAAGAGTGTCGATTTGGGCTGGCTGGGTGCAAGCTGGATAGACTGGCCGATTTCGCGTGCAAAGCAGTAGACTGGGCGTGTACGAGTTGAATATTCTTTCCTCTGGGAATACGAGTCTGGCGAGTTACTGGCGGCGGCGGCTTCGAGTTTTCACGACCACGAGTGGGCTACACCATCATCAGACAAAGAAACAGATCTCTGCAATGACACTCACTCCTTGCCTGCCTCCTCTCGCAGCCTTCATGTTCCTCACCGTCGCCTCAGCATTGACAGATCTCAGCTTTACTCGCGCATTGGCCAACGGCGTGATCTCTTTGAACATCGGAGACGGCGCTCTCCTGTGCACATCGCGCAACGGAACCACCTCGAAACGATGCGGAGTCTTGTCTCGAACGGCGATTCGCGTCTTCATCGTCAAGGGCACCACCAGTTGAGGCCTCTTTGGTGGAGGCAACTCAACAATCGACGGAATTCGCGCAGACGGTCGTTCGCGCATCGCATGGAGCAGAGCATCTCCAAATTCGGGCGAGACAGTCCATTTACCATTGGCGTTTGAGCGAGGGAATACAAAGTTGGCATCGAGCGAGGGCGTAGGCATGGTGGAAGACACAAACAGAGAACCGATCATTAGAAAGTAATTACATTTCTATCCTACATAGGCGGTCTTATTGGAGCACTGCCCTTTTCTAACGCCGTCCGTAAACTGTAAAAAAAAAAAATCAGCAATCACCACCAGTCGAATACCATTCCACGCACCTGTAATCATCTCCATTCTGTGTTATATACCTCACCCAAGGCAACGCCTGGTACCCGCTCTTCTCAACGATCTTCAGATACCGCACCTGGATACCGCTAACCGTAAAGTAGGGTATCTCAAACTTGACCGTGATAGGCGCCCGCTTCTCCGGCTCTTGCTCTACAACAATCTCAGCTTCCAAAGAGATAACCCAAACAAAGCGCAACTCACCACTCTTCACACTGGGCAACCCGAAATGCGCCCTCATCAAAAACTCCCTCCCTCCTCCAAGCTGTTTTATCTTCCACACAAACGCACTCTTATCAGGAGCATACTGCACCGAACCAGTCGACGCCTATCCAAACCATCAGCAACACGCCCAACCAAAAAATCCAACAAACTCACTCTAAACTTGGGACTGTCTGCATCATCTGGTACCGGCACATAAATCTCGACATTGCTCGCCGTGCTCCGCCTCTTGAACTGTGCAAGCACCTTGACGACATACTCCACCCGACTACCCTTATGGCTCTCCACCGCCGCCTCGACCCAAACAAGCGGCTTAACCGGCGTGCTCAACCGATAGCTCATCAACTCAAACTCTCCATCCGGCGGGATAAACGAAATCGTTCGGTCATTCTCGAACCGCGACAGCCGTACACACTGGTGGAACTTGACGTCTTCCATCTCTATAGCCTTTCCCCGGGCAGCTACGAACCGAAGTCAGCCAAACACTCGGAAGAACACACAATCGTAGACTCACTCCTCCCCGTACTCTCGAACATGACTTTGTCGTTCAGTCCCAGCCGCAGTTCAGGCATTCCGCTGAGGTAGCATTTCATCTTGACTGCACCCAGAATCTCTGACCGTACGACATTTCCATTGGCATTGACCTGCTAGCCATGAGACAAACATAGAAAGAGTAGCAATAGACACGCACCAGCAAATTGACACTCTCAATAACATCCAAGAATACCTCGTTCTTCCTGTACCTAATCCCCTCTGTACGCCATGACACCGCGTTCGTCACCGCTATCGGTGGCCTCACTTGAACTTCCAGTTTATGCGATTCCTGCGTGATGTACCTAAAACAAAGCATATCAGCAATCACCAAAACAATCCAAGCCAACAAAGACTTACTCCTGCAGAATTTTGCTCTCCGTCGTCTGCGGATACCCAAAATCCATCATCTCATCCATCAACTCATATATAATCACGAAATTATCCCTAATACTCTCCTCCTCCAGCTCCTTGAAGTACTCAACCAGGACCTGCGTCAGCCGATGCAGGAAAATAACCGTCTCAGCCGCGTTGATATTCCTCTTCGACAGCGCCAACACTACCAACCAGTCAACACCCGCCACTCCGATACAATCCACACACAAGCACTCACGATACAAATTGCTAAACCGCACATGCACGTAATTGACGCCCTCCTTTGAGAAACACGGCGTCACTTGCTGGCCCTCCTCCTCGATGTCCAGGATGTACGGCAGGAATTTCTCCACGTATGACGCCGGCACATCGTCCCTGTACGACCGCTGGATCAGTGGCTTGCCCTTGAGGTCGAGTATCGCAATGAGGGAGGTCATTGGTGGTGGGCGGAGAGAGAGAAATGGAGGTCTTGCCAAATGTGGTAATCACCGCCTTCCTGAACACGTCGGACCTGAAAAGCACGGCGATTGATGGGGCCAACGGTGGGTGATTTTCTCTGTATGTGTTCTTGGATAAATTCTCACCTCGTCCAGCTTGACCCTGTCGCAGTACCTCTTTAATGTGTCGGTTGCCTGCAGACATCAATATGTATGCGCCTCTCATGTAGACCACAGCCTTTCATAGCTAATTGTTGCATACAGACTCGTGACGATTAGAACAGTACAACCGACATACTCCCATGGCGTCCTTAGTAACGGATTCATCAACCTCCTGCGAGCATTGTGCTATTGTGAATAGAATTTCCTGATACTTTCCTCTAAGCTACGGATTGCTGTATATACATCGGCGGCGCTGCCGAACATCTCGAAACCCACGGAGAGAGTGAGATGATTGTTTTATACTTCCTCGCCATTCCTTTACGCTGTTGAGTGCTGATTCCATTCTCTTTAGGCTCTGTGTACTAGCCCCCGGTCTGAGTTTTACGTCCCACGGCTTCAAATCTTGACTTGCGCTAGCATTTTAGACTACGTCTCATGCTCAGATTCGGTTCAATTACCCGACGCCCTCTTTCAGACCCGACCTGTGTGTTACATCTGGGTAAAAGTCGCCGTCTGAAGACTAGACTCGTATACTGGATCAAAGAATCGGGGACTCGGCTTCTGCCGCTACTGTATTTTCACCGATTCTTGCCAACGTCGGTACTCTGCGGAAGGATTGAGTGAGACATTTGATTTTTCATGATTTTTGTTACGAACTTATATTATCTGCAGTGCCGACGCTTTTTAGACGCGGCCACCGTTCAAAATATGCTAACTCTGGACAAAGTTTTTGCGGTTTTGGGGCCTAAAATATGCTAAAACCCGGACAAGTTTAGCGAGAGCTTCTGAGAGCCTGTGCTAGGATCTTCCCTCACAACAAATCCCCTGGGGGGAAAAGCAGAGCCTAAATTCTTTTTTATACAGAGCATCGCTTAATACTGTTCCAACGCTACGCCCAGGGAAAGATTAGTAACCCACGTATTGGCGTACTTCCTCGTTTCAGGATCGAAAGGCCCGAAGTGATTCTCTTCCCCATCCAGCGTCCAAAACTCATAATACACGAAACCGCGATCTTCATAACCATCACGCATCAATCCGCTCTCCTTGTTCTTCAGTTGAAGCTCCTTCATGAATTCCACCATCACCGGCTCCATTTTGCGCCAGGCTGATCAGATGTTCAGCGCTACATCACATATAAAGATTCGAACAACATACCTCGCTCAGTTAATGGCTTGGCTTGCGCTACAAGCTTATGCGCTGCAATTTTCCTCCAGGGTACCCTATAGATCAAGTCCTCCCATCCAAGTGCCTCGAGCTTCTCAATGACACTGACGCCGAAATGACCATCAGATTCAACTTCGAAGCTTCAATACACAGACTTACGCCTCGAGTCTCTTTCGACGAATCGCACTTAGCTCGTCTTTGCGTGCATTTACTCTCTTTGCCAACCATGTGTCGCACATATCCCCGTGCTTCAGCAAAACAATCAATAATGGAAGCACTGTACAACGGGACCACACGCACCGCTTCAATAGCAACCAAGTAAGCCTTTTTCTTTTCGCACCATTCGTTAAAGTTAGTTTCATCGTCAAGCATATCTTTCGCTTCCTCGTTGACTAACATCATGGAAGGAACATAAAGGTACGTCGTGCCATCTGGTAGAGTAGCAATTAGAAGCAAGCGGCGCCGTAAGGCGGTAGGGTCAACCGTAGAGAAAAGACGAGACAATCCGTATTGTCTTCATTGATTGAAGTCGATCCAGCGTCTGACTGAAACTTGATTGTACACACATGAGCATCCGACTTGGAAACGATACAAAGAAAAACATACATCTCTGTGTTTTGCAAGCAATGTTTACAACAGCGTGTGCGAGTGGCCCACTGAACGAGGCTCGTTGCATGTAGACAGAACTAAAGATGTTGTATGAAGATTTGTCAATGATAAGTAGTATAACAAGTTACAACGAACCTGACAGTATTTGTCAAAAAGCAGACTAGCATAACGAGGTTCCGACAAGTCCTCAGGGAGATCAGGGAGGCCATTTAAGTTCTGGCGAGCACTCCTCCAGACACCAAGCGAGTTGCGGTCCAGGAGAATCGAACGAAGAAACTTGTTTGTGCGACACAAATGTAGGAGATCGCGCGGTTCTAGATGGCTGAAAATCTGAAGTTGATTGTCAACATCAATAACCGTACAGTGTTGTAGTACTCACCTCGAGAAGAACATCCAAGGGGGTCTCTGACACACGTTCTAGTAGCCCTTTGAGTCGACGTCGCCTTTTGGCCTCAACACCAGGGGTGCTATGTGGTCGTTTTGGTGCCATGCGCAGCTCGGCCAGGAGTGAGAATCGCTGTCAGTCACGTCAAAAAAAACCAGATTGCTAGAGTTTATATAGGATTCTGGACATGCACGGTGACCGTTGATCGGCAGCCGGCAATCGCGGCGGTTGCCCTATAGGATACGTATCCATAGTAAGACTGACGTAAAGCAGATACATTCGAACGCGATTTCAAGAATTTTCGGCGGAAAAAAATCCAAAGAAATCGGAATAAGTATTGCAGTGACTAAAAAACGGCTTATCAGCTACACTTTCAGCTTCGCGTTTTAAGAGCTTTCGTGTCTGCATATACACTGACCAAGGCTATTTAGACCAGCGGAAAATATAGCTCAAATGTGGTTTTCGCACACCAGCGTAGTACTGAGCTCCCCGACGGCACCACTGAACCAGAACAGACACCAAGAGAAAAGAATGGCAATTCCCCCTTTATAACATGAACTACCATGAAGGTCCTTCATCGGAGAGCTTCTTCGTGACTGGGTCGAAAGGCCCGAATATGTTGTCTGCTCCATCCAGCGTCCACGATTCATAGCTAAAAAACTTCCCAGAAGCACCGACGGATTTTCCCATTGTGAATGGGTCTCTTTTGTTCCTCTGCTGAAGCTCCTTCATGAACTCAACCATCACTGGTTCCATTTTGCGCCAACCTGTGAGCAACGAACGATGAGCCAACGCATCGGATAATAGACTCAACATATACATACTTCGATCAGTCAATGGCCTGGAGTACGCTACGAGTTTGTGCGATGCGATCTTCTTGCGAGGTATCCTGTCGATTAAGAATTCCCATCCTAGCTCCTTGAGCTTTCCAATGACGCTGGTACCAAAGAACTACAAGTTAGAGAGACGAAACAGTAAGACATAGGATGTGAACGGACTCGTCTACTCTCTTTTGACGAATCCTGCCGAGTTCGACTTTATGTGCCCAGGATCTTGCGGCCAACCAGGCTTCACACTGTTCACCAAGCTGTGGTAACGCAATCAGCCAAGCGTCTTCAACTGGAACAATGCCGCATGTACCTCCTCGATCGCATTCAAATAGGCCTTTTTATCTTCATACCAGTCTTCGAATGTATTCCCTTCGTCCGGCAAGGCTTTGACTTCCTGTGTCAAGGCGATCATGGAGGGAACGTGATAGTATTCCCTAAGGTCAACACCTAACCAAACTGAGACGTCGTAGCCAAAAAAAAAAAAGTGAGAGAAACAACTGACCAGAAAAATGCGATGGGATTATGCTTTTCACTTTGATCAATTCATCAGGTATTATTGGGGTGAAGCTAGATCTATCTGTTAGTTCGTGCCCAAATGAACTGCAAAGACCTACATGGCAATATTCTTGAGGCAACCATCACAGCATCGAGTTCGCATCGACCATTGAACATAACTTGCCTTAGCAGACGCTAAGCATAACTAGTAGGGTATACCAATGAACGGCATATTAACTGAAGAGTACACATCGACGCACCTGGCAATATTTGTCGAACAGTAGGCTTGCGAAATGAGGTTCCGACAAACCATCTGGAATATTGGGTAGATTCTCCAAGTTTCGACGAGCACTTTTCCAGAGAGAAAGTGCAGAACGGTCAAGAAGAATAGCGCGAAGAGACTTGCTTGTGCGACAGAGATGAAGCAGATCGTGGGGATCCAAATGGCTGAAAATCTGTTCTCCTTCATTACAAACGCACCTGACACCGACAGATACCCGACTCACCTCAAGGAGGATATCCAAAGGTATATCAGACACGCGTTGCAGCGACCCTTTCAGTCGGCGACGCTTAGCAGCACAGGGTTTCCCAGCATTGCGCTGTCCGTGCTTTGGCATGTTCGCAGCTACACAAAAGGGAACAAAAAGGGTCGACCATTGCTACGTGTCCAGCTGCCAACGCGCTTTCACTTACGTGATTCTCTAAAAACGCGTTGATCGTGGATGTCAATCAGAAGCAGAAGCACGCAGGAGTGCACCTTCAATGTTCAAGTACGCATTTCCTATTTGGCCGTTTTAAAGTTTGCTTTGTTCTGATTCATTTTCTAGTCAGACAAGTCAGGGAAAATTCAGGCAATGAGGAGTCCGTCTGGGGCAACACTTGGTCAGGTCATGATGACATGTCCATGAAAAACCAAGTAGAGAGCGCGAATAGATGCCTAAACATCCGGAGCGAGACAATGATGTTATTTCTCTGTTGCATTTGTAAGCATGTGTAACGGGGGAGGTACTACAGCGTTAACAACAGTTATTACTAATTGCTGTTGAACTTCAGGCTATTACCTACCGTAACTTTGATCCCTCTTGTTCAATCAGAGATGTCGATGGATGTCCAACTTGTTCGAGACCTCTCATAGTGTCTCCTGCTGCAGAACGATAGCTGAATATGGAATATCATTGTCATACCAATGTCCTGATAAGTATGTCCTCCTTGTCCGTTGGTGTTCTGAAGACAGTTTGTGTGGTATTGAGGGGAGCAACCCATTGAACGAGGTACGGGGAGAGAGCTTGGGGGTGAGGTAGATCTCATCTGAAGCTTATGCGACGATAAACTTGGCGGTGTTTGTCAGGCAAAAATTCCGGTAGTGGGTCGGGATGCTGAGGAGAACCTTGGTCAGCGAACTATTCTCCAGGCGGAGAGTAAAGAACGGTCAAAAAGGATAGCATGAACGGCACGGCGCAGATGGATAGATCGAGGCAGCGGGAGACTTGTGCTGTCGTTAGAAAAAGATAAGCGGGGCGGCATGATAGCACTCACCTCAAATATCTCAAGGAAAATATCCAACAGGCTCTCAGACACCACGCCCAGCAGCCCCTTCGGTCGGCGGCAGTTCTTGAGATTCGACTCTCCAAGCCTCTGGGAGCGTTATGCTGCGGCCGCTAGGGTTGGACACGACATTCAGGACTCTAGGCAGCTTTACTGGTGGCCACGCTGAGAGGTGGTGAGGGGGGGTTGAAAAAGGGTTTTGCTGAATGACGTTAAACAGTGAGCTAACATGTTTATAATTTGCCGTAAGTCCGGTTGGTTTACGCAGGTCGCACGGATTGGTCCCCATATACGCAATGAAAAATTAATGGGGAGTAAAGTCGAGGAATGCCAGACATACCGATATCCTGGAGGGTGCCCACTCTTTGCATTCATCGCTAACCATATTGAGGAGGCAGATGCCGTCCTATAATCTGCGATGTCCTCCGATTTTTACTAGGATGTCTGGGGCGTAGCCTTGCTGTCGCAGTTGCTTAACTGACGCCAAGAATGGGAATGGTTATGGCCGCCGTGGCACTGCGCTCGGACCACTATTTATTCAAAATACACCTAACAAGCAGCCGTAAACAGTATCAGAGCCATCCCTCAGCATCCACCGCATTTGTAGTCAGAAATATAGGAAGGGGAATCAAGCGACGCATGTACTCAGCAGCCGTCGCCTTGGTCACAAGGTCTCTCTCGAGCGCATCAACATCAGCGCACTTTACGAACATCTCTGCAGCGTGCAACGTGCGAATGGCTTCTTTAAACCAGACTCGGCAAGTAAACTTGGGTTCCCTGGCACGGTCAGTATCCGGGGTACACATGGGTATGCTGTTCAAGAAGTAATCGAGGTATGAGTGGTCCCAGTCCTCTGGGATCTGGCCGATCCTGGTAAAAGTGACGGGCATGCTGTCCTCGGACTGGGGGTTCACCCAGAGTACGCATTCGTACTGCCAAGGCGCGGTGCCAATCTTATTGGTGGCGTGGAATTTGTAGCCTTGTGAAGAGTCCTAGAGATTGGCTCATCAGCTAGCAGGCGATATTAAATTACGGATAACTCGCCACTACAAGATATAGGCTCCAATGAAATACACCCGCGATATTGGTCGAAGTCAGTACGGCATATATGTCGTTTTTTTCCCTATAGTCAAGCTCGTTCAGTGGGATCTGTGCAGCAGAATACGAACGCCAGTTACATGGAGGCTGTCATGCTTGGTCTAATGGAGAAAGAGGTGATAAGAAATGTGTGCCTACAACTCAACGAATGTAACGCACAGGGCTCGTGACTATAAAACCTATTCATACACGAGGAGTTTCTCAGTATGCGGTCATACCTCGAGACTAAGAAGCAAGGTAGGAAGTTCTGGCCCTAGGTGGATTCGCCGCAAAAGATGCATAAACAAATATCCGCAAGAATGTCCAAGTTAATGATATATATCTTGATAAAATCACAAAGAGCTTCTTGTCAGATTAACCATGGGCCAAGGAGGTAAGCAAACAGAAAACCTATTAACATCACCCCGAAGAGTTCCCACCCTCGACTAATCCCTGACTCTCCCATCGAAATTGCTTTCTTCAGTGCTTCTTCTATCGATAGAGCCATCGCGTCCATGCTAAAAACACGCCTCGCTCGTTCCTTCGCCCTCTTCGAGATAGCATTCCTATCTGCTTCGCCCAAGCTGTCGATCTCCTTTACGACTTCGGCCCACAGGTCTGCTTGAGGAGCACGCAACCAGCCTGTACGCTGATCTGCCGGTCCATCCACAACACTTTCGACGGGCCCTCCACTATCGCATGCCAATACAGGCAAACCGCAAATCATAGCTTCGACAGGAACAATGCCAAAGTGCTCATTTGTCGGTGTATAGAGCAGAGCCTTCGTCGATGAACTCTTCAGCAGCCAGGAACGCTGGGCAGTAGTGAAGTTGAGCAGGAACAGAACGTCAGGGTTATCGCGGGTGGTATTCAGAGGGGGATTTTAACGGCGTTGGGAGTAGAGGGGGTGACAACATCGTATCGCAAGGCATGTCTCTTGGCAAGATCGATCAAGGAATACAGGGTGAGCATGTTGTCTTCAAGCCGAGGATCATATCCTCCAGCGATAACCAGGCGGGTCCTGGGTGCAAGGCTGGGTAGGGCCTGAGCAAATGATTCTATAGCTAGGGCTGCGTTCTTCTTCTTCTCGAATCGATTCAAAGAGATAAAGGAAGGACGGTCACTGGATGATAGTCAGAACAGGTCAGATAGCACAAGACACCGCCTTACGAAGCTATGACGACAACATCGGGATCCGAGGTATCAACCTCAGCCTCGTACGCAGCAATGTTGATACCTGGATACACTACTCTTGGAGTTGCTGAAATAGAGGGAAAATACGACTTGAATACGCGCGCAGTAAACGAAGAGTTGGCCAGTATTATGTCCGCTTGTCCTGTGAACAGTAAGCAAGGGCGTTCAAAAGTGGTCGTGTACGCACGAGTTGTTATTTCTTCCCACCAGTCCATTGGAAACCGGTAAATCCTCTTTAGCAGGCTTCCCTGTTTCCGCATCGCCGACCCTTCGATGAACGCGCCATTTGCAAGTAACTTGTCTGGAAAATGGCAGTAGAATACCACTCTAGTCTTGCCCAGCATGCGAAGGAATGGTATACATGTTGATAGTTGGTCGACGAAGAATACATCATACTTTTGAGATGAGGAGAAGAGAATGTGTGCCGTAAGGTGCAGTTGCCTAGCGTGCGCAAAGAGAATATGGAATTTTCCCTTTAGGGCGCGAGGAACCGGGGGTTTGATGTTGAACACAGAGAGACTTCCTGATGAATTGAGAGAAGTTTCACGAGGAAAATGCATGGTTGCTCACCATCTTTGGTCTCCTCAAAGCAGTGGCTGGGATCGTGGTGAGAGGTGTAAATGTCGACGGAATGGCCCAGCCCCTGCAACCCAAGCGCAGCATCCACGACGAGACGTTCTGCGCCACCTACAATAAAGCAATGAGTTAGAAGTAAAGGCCAATGAGTATTGGAAAGCATACCAATTCCGAGATCTGGGTGGAGAAAAGCTACTCTCATGGTTGTGGAGGGGTGCAAATGGAGAATTGGCAATGGGACTGGACGGGCCTGGGGCCTGAATGGACACGATTAATCGTGACTGTGACCTCACGCGCCGAACGTGACGCACAACGCGTCCGTTCTGCCGCTGCCGCTGACTACCATCTTCTTCACACGCAACGATGAGCTCGGCAAAGGCGTCCAAGGCAACCAAGGCGCAAAAGCCAGCCGGGGTTGATATCAGGGCCTTCATGACTGGCTCGTCCAATAGCCAAGGCAAAACCGGTTCATCTGTAAGTGGCAGTCGTTTTATCCCAAGTTTGTGGGTTGAAAATACGCGCAGCAGCCGGCAGCGTCAGGCTCGTCACAGACAAAGAAAGGCTCGAGTCAAATGGCGGGTACGAAATCTTGCCTTGAGACACCAATCTGCAGCTTATCAGGTCAGCATAGGTTCCTCGAGCCTCAAGCGCAAGACAGCGGTGCTCTCCAGCGACGACGACGAGGAACAAAAGAAGACTCCGCCAAAGAAAAAACCAGCAACTGCGTCGACGAACGGCAAGCCTGCGAAGTCGTCGAAGGTCATTGAGATCAGTGCGTGTCCTGGGTTTGCTCAATATCAACAGTCTGACTTCTTATTAGGCGATGATGACTCTCCGTCACCCCCTCGCAAGCCGGTAGTAAAGCGCAAGAAGCCTGCTGCTCTTATATCGAGCGATGAAGACGAAGAAGACTCGCCTCCCAAGAAGAAACCTGCTCCGTCGATCTCCAAGCCCAAGGCCGTCACAACAAAACCGCGACCTTCAACAACCTCCAAGTCCAAGACTAATGGGAAGAAAGCGGAAGGTTTCGTGTCCATCAAACACCACAAAGACGAGGATTACGCTTCGGCTTCCGAGGAAGAGGACTTGATCCCGAAGCCGGCCAAACCACCTCCCAAGAAGAAAGCCAGCACCTCGAAGGATACTGACAGCAAGGGCAAGGAGAAGTCAAAAGAACAACCTAAGAAGTCTAAGTGCGTTCCCTCTTCTAACGCATTTTCCTGTACTGATACGATCCAAAGCTGGGCCGCTGTGAAAGCCGCAAAGTTGGCCGCACCTGTCGCCCATGGCTCCAAAGACATCCCAGATGGCCAGCCTGACTGTCTCATGGGCCTTTCATTTGTTTTCACCGGCGAGCTAAGTAGTTTCTCCCGGGAAGAGGCAATCGATTTGGCGAAACGCTTTGGCGGGTACGTGTGTATATCGTCTCCCATTCAATATCTTATCTCTTCCCAGACGAGTGGTGGGACAACCCTCGTCACGGACTGATTTTGTCGTCCTAGGCTCCGATGCTGGGCCATCTAAGCTGGCCGCCATTGCAAAGCACAAGATTAAGACCATGAACGAGGACGAGTTTTTGAATTTGATCGCTACCCGGAAGGGTCCTGGCAATGGCAAGGTTGATGAAAAGACGAAGAAGAAAATGGAAAAGGAGCAGGAGGCCATCAAGAATGCCGCCAAAGAGATGGAAAAACGAGAAAAGCAAGCGGCGAAGGAAAGCAGGGGCGCGGCTGGCAGGTAATGTCTGTCTCGCCAGTTAAGGTCTGGCGCGACTAAACATTCTTATAGTTCGAAGGTGATCGAACCATCTTCCCAACTATGGACGACGCGATACTCTCCTCAATCTCTCAAAGAGATATGTGGAAACAAAAGTCAAGTAGATAGGCTGCTTCAATGGCTTAATGACTGGTATGTGGACCTCTACTCCTAAGATTTCATTCAATAAATATGGTCGCAGGCCTCAGAGTCTCAAGAGTGGGTTCAAGAAACCAGGAAAGAACGGAATGAATATCTTCAGGGCTGTCCTTATTACTGGCTCCCCTGGTATCGGTAAAACGACCAGCGCGCACCTTTGTGCGAAACTTGCCGGATTGACACCCATCGAGTTGAATGCAAGCGATGCGAGAAGCAAGAAGCTCGTTGAAGTACGTCTCGCTTTCTCTCTTCTTGAGCATGATACTAACTCTGTTGAACAGAACGGGATGAACATCAACAACATGTCATTGGATGGGTTTCTTGGTGGCGCCCACGTTCGTGCATACCTATGCTTATCGTCTGTGGTCTCAGCTGGCCCTATTTTAGGCAACAAACTCCTCAGGCGTCACTATCACTGATCGAAGTTGTCTTATTATGGACGAAGTCGACGGTATGTCTGCTGGCGACCGAGGTGGCGTCGGTGCGCTCAATGCGTTGATCAAGAAATCCAAGGTTGGTAAATGCCTAGTCATCGTCTATGCCAGCTAAGCTACATCCGGTCTCCTAGATTCCCATTATTTGTATTGCCAACGACCGTAACGCACAGAAGTTGACTCCACTAAAGGGCACAACATTCAGTATGAACTTTTCGAAGTACATGGCGTTAGTAGAAGAGATGGAAACCTGCTCATACTTTCCGTTATAGACCTCCTGCCGCTCAAGTCCGTTCCAGAATTTTGACGATTGCATTCAAGTAATGTCCCTTCTCAGTATCTCTATAACCCTTGTTCACGGTATTTGCAGGGAGAAGATGAAGGTTCCGGCGAATGTGATAGATCAGCTCATTGCTGGTTCACAATCAGATATTCGACAAGTTCTTAATATGCTGTCGACCTGGAAGTTGTCCAGTGATTCGATGTCTTTTGATGAAGGCAAAGCATTGTAAGTGCCGTGAACTTGACTATTACCAGCAACTCAATATGAAATGAAGGACGAAAATGAACGAGAAATATTCCATCATGAGTCCATTCGACATTACATCCAAGATGTTGGGGCCGTATTTGTTCTCAGCAACGGCTCGAGAAACACTGGGTGACAAGATGGAGCTATACTTCCAGGATCACTCCTTTATTCCGTTATTCATTCAGGTGGGCTACTCCTGGCTTGTCCCTTATTTCCTAGTTCTCAACGTCGTACAGGAGAATTATTTGAAGACACAGCCTGCCAAGCTTCGGAATCTTGACGGTCCTGATAAGGTCTTGAGAGAACTCCAGCTGATGGATAAAGCAGCTGCGTCAATCTCCGACGGTGATTTAGTCGACGGTCTTATACATGGGTTGGTCATGAACCGTCATTCTGCGATCTCCTCTGATATGTGGGCTCTACAGACCGGAACAACATTGGTCACTGATGCCACTTCACGCTGTGTGCTCAGCTGTGCGACCAGCATCTTTCCTCTACGGTCAAGGGGCTCATTATGGAGGTTCGAATCCCATGTCTTTTCCACAGTATGTCTCCGTTCACTCTCTTTCGTTGGTTACATACATTGACTGTATAAAACCTAGATGGCTAGGGCAGAACTCAAAACAGAACAAGCTCAACCGCCAGTTGAGTGATGTCCAGATCCGAATGCGACTCAAGGTATCTGGAGACAAATCGGAGATCCGACAATCATATATCCCTGCGTTGTTTCCTTACATCGTTAGGCCTCTGGCAGATGAAGGCTCGGTTTGTCGTACTGCCGTTCGTTATCCGCACGTGTCTGACTAAACTCCACGCAGGGGGCTATTGACGATGTTATTGAGCGGATGGATGAATATTATCTCTCAAAAGAAGACTGGGATACTATCGTCGAGCTCGGCGTCGACCAGAATAGGGATGAACTCACTCTCAAGAAGATATCTCCTGCTGTCAAGTCCTCATTCACGCGAAAGTATGCCTCTGCTATAGCCGTATGTACCTGTTGCTAATTTCGTTCTTTCTAGGTACAATGGCCAAGAACATCCTATACCCTTCCACAAAGGCCAAGATGTTGGCAAGGCGCCCAAGAAACTCGCTGCTGGCCCAGCTCCTGACTTGGAAGATGCTTTCGAGGTGATTCGATTTCCTGTTCCCTCTGCCTTTTACTGATGCCCTTTTCTATTAGTTGGATGATATTGTTGATGATGCCTCTGATGACGAGAAGAAGCCAAAGAAGGACGATATCGACAACGACAAACTCATTCACGTTGCCAAAGCGAAGAAGAAAGCAGCAAAATCGTAATTTAGACGACGTAATACCCCGTTGTATCTTCCAATCTATGGTTTTGGTTTTCACTCCGACGATTTTTTGGAAGGCGTATCAATGTTCCAACTGCGACGAACAGCATACAGGATCTCAGGCAGAAGTAGAAAGGCCCATGGGTGTCGGTCCGGTCGACCGAGATCTCCTTTCTTCCTACCTGGCACGATCTTTCAATGAGGGCTCTTATCACTCTTCTTTTTAAATTTTGACTGCCTGCCTGGGCCGCGTCCGCAGCCACTGAAACGCTGATATGAGACGGGTTTCAATCTCAGCTCAACTTTTAGCGGGAACACTGAAAGCCGAACTCGAAACTGATCGCGCGACTACACCTCTTCTATTCATCCCAGCTGCCACAACATTAGATAGAAGCGCCAGCAGTCCTTCGGTGACTTCGATAAAGCCAGAGAGCAATGCGTCAACAGAGAGTGGAGAGTAGCTATTTGTTAGAATGGCGGGGCCGTTCAAACAAAGTAAGTGGCAAAATGGTGGACATCTGTGGCAAACACGACATGGGACTAACTACGAAATATACCAGCTTATATACTATGAGATTCCCGCGGGAATAAGCAACGCGTAAGTAGATCGCTACGAGAACCCAGCTGACTGTCGTGCCATGAAAAGCTCGAATATCTCACACTAATTTCTATCCCTTAATGAGTATGGTCCCTTAATGTTTAACTTGTAACAGCTAATAATGCTCGGATTGCAGACTCCAAGTGGACCAACTTCTCTTTTGTAAGATGTCAAACACGTTTAGTGAAACGTACTGCACGTTCGCGGGTGTTTATTCGGAAATGAATGAGCTGCAGACTTCGCGACTTTGGCCGTACAAATACCAGCCTGATGCTCAATCGCTTCCCAAAGTCAGGATGAGCTGTCCGAGTCCCACAAAGGACTTTCATCTCATTCCTATCCCTCAAAGACTCCGCTACGATCCAGAAAAACCTTTCCAATTTGGCCTAGGACTCAATATCTTCCTCGCATTCGCCTGCACGTTTAGTAAGCCCGTTGTTGACCTCTGTTCAAGTCCGGGCTCATTTCTGTCCACAGCCGCAGCAAATTTGTACTACTGTCAGCCGTTGTTAAGTGAGTGAGAGTACGTAGAATGTCTCGAGCAGTCAATAATGATTTTTCTAGTTCAAATCTCCGAGTTTTTCGAGGTGTCGTATCTTAACTCCTCCAAGTAGGTCATTTTCCCACTTCAGAACGCTACTTATTCATCTGCATTCAGAGCCGCCACTATCATACAAGCTGGGTTCGGATTTTATTTCTTATATCATAGGCACCTCTCTCACCCATGCCAGATATGCCGTAGGACTCTTTTTCTTCGGACCGCTAGGAGACCTTCTCCGACGTCGCCTGCTAATCCTTACCCTCATCCTCTGTTCCTTCTCCCTCACACTCTGCCTCGCTCTCGTACCCAACTGGAACGCGTTCCTTGTTCTCTCCTTCCTCGCTGGCCTAATCACTGTTATACCTCAAGTCCTTGTATCCCTCACAGTAGACTTGGCACCGCCCTCCAAACGCGCCTTTGCACTATCTATCGTCGTCTCCGGTCTGATCCTAGGGATCCTCATTGCGCGGGTCTTTGCAGGACTGATAGCTCAGTTTGCAGACTGGCGGGTGGTGTATTACTTTGCAGTAGGCATACAGGGGGTCGTGTTCGTCGCATGCTATGTGCTGATCCCGGATTACCCCGTGAAGAATCCGGATCTAGGCTATTGGGAGCTCATAAGGTCCATGGTGGTGTTTGCGGTAACAGAACCGCTGCTGATTCAGGTACATTTCTCTAATGAGAGATACAGCTCGCATTTATGGTTGGCTACAGGCATGCTTGGTTAACTTCCTCTCGTCTGCGTGCCTGATGAATTTTTGGGTTACGCTGACGTTTCTACTTGGTGGAGAACCGTATCACTATTCTACGTATGTGCTTCTGGTTGGGTGGACGTTCATTTACCTAATTATCCATCCTTAGGCTGGTGATCGGGCTTTTTGGACTAATTGGAATCTTTGGCGTGTGCATGACACCGCTTGGTGAGAGTTAACAGGACTCAGTCTCAGAATAACGCGTCTCATGAATGCATCAACTAGCGGGTCGAGTCCTCGACAGGCTACTTCCGTGGTATGGCTCAGTACTGGCCATTATTTTCACTGCGTGCTTCCAAGGCCTCTTGGTAGGTGCGGCAGGTATCAACATCGCTCCCGTCAGTATCATCACCATTCCTGTGGCAAGCAGTTTTTAAAAATTAAATTCGTGAAAGATCATTCTGGCGGTGCTAGGAATAGACATATTCCGCCAGATGCTGCAAGTCTCCCTTCAAATATCGATATTCAGGTAGACAATTTCCGCCTTACGTTCGTTGCTATTCGGCTGACTCGCTTTGTCAGTATTTCTAGAGAAGCTACTGCTCGGTTGAACGCTGTATTCGTCATATCAGTGAGAAATGAACTATGTGTTGCCTTTTCATTCTACTAATTTTTTATGCTCCAGCTCTTCCTTGGACAAGTTATGGGCGCAGACGTCGGTTCGCGCGTGTTTTTGGAATATGGATGGAGGGCGGGGGCTGGATTATCGCTCGGATGGACAGGCCTTGCGCTTTTGATTCTTCTCGTACGTGGGCCACATTGTGAGCGTCAGACGTGGTTTGGGTACCAAGGTGGGTTTCGGGAAAAGAAAGTTGAACAAAAGGATGGGGAGAAAGGTGCGAAAGAAGTCGATCAGGAAGGTACTTCGTAAGTAGGTAGAAGCTAGCACCTACATGTAGCGGTTGTGTGCTTGCAGCTATTTTTTCATCACAATATCTGACTACTCTTTCAGACACTAGCTTTCTTCAAAAGCGATGAAGGTCGCATTGGGACTTAATGCTGCGTTCTATTGTAACGTGCGTATGACTGCTTACATACTGGTGGATACCAATGACATTCAAGCCGCACGGCTAGAACCGAAAAAGACCAAGATTATTGAGGACAAGCATCATAGTAATCTAGTGCACAGAATTTATACCACTACCTCCAACTCCGTCGATCCCCGATATGTTATTCTTCGGTAGAATCAAATGACTCATTCAATGTACTTAGCACTCAAGGCAGATCGAGTTGCCCAGGCAAGCCTGAACATGTAATCGCACTTAACAAACGACTCGGAGGCCACAGGCGACAGGCGGGCGGTCAAATTTCCAAAAAGAAAAGAGATAAGAGAAAGATCGTAGATAGGAGTCAAGAGCGTCAAGATCCCGGCCGACCGGACCGGCATCCCATAGGCCTCTCTACTTAGACTTTCATGGCTTCACGAGTTCCCGTTTTACCCCTTGAAATCATCGAGCTCATCTTATCAACGCTGTGGAGCAGTTCCGACTTGAACGTCAAGGAACGTTTTTTGTTCATGAAATCATCCCTTTATGTGTGTCAGACATGGCGCCTCACGTTCCTGAGGATCTCGCTTACAGACGTTCACATCCTATCAACTCCATACTTGGATTACATCCTTGGCCTCTCATTCAGGGAGCCCACCACCGACCTTGCAGTTTATCTCATCAGCCACTGTCGGTCCATCACCATGCACCCGAGATATATTGGGGGAAACCTTTTCAAAAGCCTTCCTCATGTCAGGCGAGTAACACTTCTATATCACAACGTGTGCACGTCCCCCCCTTTCTACCCCACCTGGTGTTTTAACCTCGTCTTCCCCCAAAATGTCGAGCAGCTCGACATGCTCTTCTCATTCGATCAAGAACCGTGCCATCGATTCTACTCTAAGAATCATTATTATCTGCCAGAATTTTACTCGCCAAACTCCCCCAATCGATTCAATGGTCATCGGGACTATGAATCCAGGTTCGACATGCCCCACATTCGTCATCTGACTATACTGTAGTATTTCGACCGTATCTTCACGGGGTGTTACGCGTTATGCACATCTTCACCCAGTTACATCTTCATTATGATGTCACATACCTTAATAGGCAGTCCGGCGCAAGCCGGACCGAAAATTTATTGCTACATTGAGTAATTTAAGGCACCAAAAGGGCCTGTTACGCGTTACGAAGTTCGCCGATCTTCACATAATGGACCCCCGTTACGCGTTATGTGAAGATACAGTCGAAATACTACAGTATATGGCGCCAACCCTGCGATGGTCATACTTACTATCGAGCTCTTTCCTGCCCTGGAGACTTTACATACAGATATTGATTCGTCTGTAATCAAGGCAGGATTTGATGCTGCGAATGTCCGACCAACGGAAGGCCACATATATGAAATTTGAGATTGGACGCTTAGCAACCTGTGATACCAAAGTTGATCATCGAACATCGTCGCTACTTACTGGGTTTGTTTCATTATTTCCTGTCTTATCAATATGAAACTTGGACATCCTTACTTGCGTTTCTGTTCAGGAGCCATGACGATTAATAAAATCAAATCTGTTCCTTCGATGCAGATATATTCACGCCGCTCGCGAACTGCATTGGATGCAATTATTATGACCTTGAAAAAAGTGTCGAATCAAAGGTGGAGCGAATCAGATGACGAGAGCTAAAAGTACACCGATATCCGTTTCTACTTCTTTAGTTTTTCCATCTCCCATTTTTCCTAATGAAGTGGTTGAGTTTATCCTAACGGCGTTCAACCCATCGACATCAAGGAGCGACTCTTATTTCTATCGTTCTGACATTAATTAGCGAGAGGGAAGCGAATACAACAATATTCATACAAGTACTAAGCATAAAACCGAAAGTAAAACTGGGCGGTGGTAGATAGCAATGGAAAGTACTGCATCAATCTCCTCTTGCCGTAGCCTCGCCTGTGGCCGAAATAGTTGGATGATCTTCGAGATATCGTCGTTTCATTTCCTCTGTGCGGCTGATACCTGGATAATAGTTCATTTCATCATACATGTACTCTGGAAAGGGTTTGATTCCCTCTAGAAACAATCAGTCGTCGTAGGATGCATCCAAAGCTACTTACCTTCTGCATCACGAAAGATTTGCAGCTGACTGGGGGTCAGCGCGCGCTCCTGTTCCTTCATGAGTTCAATGTCAACCTGAGACTGCCTGTCACTGTCAGAGGAACCATGATCGCTTGACTGTAGGCCATCAACGTTGCGGTCAGCATTACTGTTACGAAGGGACTCAGCATTCTCATCGCGACTGTCTGCTTCGCCTCTACGTCTTTGTCTCGGTGGTGGTTGACCAGAGGGGCTTGCGGATCTATCACTCTCCTGCTTTCTCTTCGGCTCATGGGTTGGCCCTATCGTCTGAGCAACCGATGTGATGGCCCACGCGAATCAGGCAAACAGCGCATACCCCTCAATGCGGGGAGGTAAAGTCATAGTACGCAGGTGGTAAGGCTCTGCCAACCCAATTTCCCAGGGAGTGAAAAAGAACGCTACGAATTCGCCACAGAACGGAACGATGACGAATGAAGGTCGATTCAGGCAATCATGGAGGCCCGATTCCAGAGTGACCAGTTGGCGAACATCATCAATGGGGCGAGCCTTGCCGAATGTGAAAGGTAAACGAAAGGTATAATATCTGTAGAACTGATGATCGTTGTACTATACACTGGATTAGAAAATGTATAAGAGGAAGAAGAGGCAATAACGGACCCATGGCGCACATGCATGCGGAATTAGGTGCACGGCTCGAAGCTCTTGATCGAAACCCGAGAGAGCACAAAACCTATCGATGTTTATAAGATGATTACCGATTTTGTTGAACGAAGACTCCATAATTGCGTCGTTTCGACCTGTGTTGATTGTCTTGAATTTGTCTATCGCCAACCAACGCTCTGGGACGTCTTCCCGGGGGAGCGGCTCCCAATCGGAGAAATCGGTACATATTGTATAGTCGGTAGCATCGTCCAGGAAGAACCAGTATTCTATACCGGTAAGAAAGCCGTCTACAGTTGTAGAGATCCTCCCCGAGGGGTCTGCAGTAGAAGACAAAAACCCCTTGCCACCAGCAAGGACAAGGCACGCGTCGAGGACGAACCAGTGAAGGATGCCTAGGTGCTCTACGCCATCCTCGACGACTTTCTGGCGGCGGCCTAGTACCAAAAATGCACCAAGTCTTGAATGGAAGACGGCTATTGGTTCGACACGGTCATTTCGAGGGGGGAAAGGTGATCGTGGTCTGGATGAATTAGCCAGAATGGATGATTGGGTTGTACTTATAGTTGGATGAGGCCCCACTCGGATGCCGACCCGGCCATATACCCCTTTAAGCGAATATCCTGAAACAGTATCGATATATCCAAAAAGGTATCTGATGAGTCAGCATTTCTGCTCGTCGACCAACACGGTGACGGCCAGTGCGTCTGAAAAATACTTGAATTGAGCTCAATAGGCCTGCCAGGACAATAGTCTCGTCAATTGTTATACGTGACGATGAGCTACCGCGGACGCCGACGGTACAGAGGTGAGATTACTGCAAGTTTGCCAAATTTCTAGCCAGACGAATCTTTCTTCCAGACGACTATGACCGACGCGAGATCATCGAGTCTCCTCAGGACAAGCTCAAATCCGCAATTTTCAAGCTCGGAGAGGTGGTGAGTCGCTCTGCAAAAGCTTTACTGTCCGACTGTAATCATTGGTGCGCTGTAGGATCCAGTCGAGGAGCTGCCCCACCTAGAAAAGCAGATTCGTGCTCTCGTTCCCCCTGCCATCTCCAGTCTATCGGAGGCCTTTCGGATAGGGTGCGTTTGACGCGTCGTCGTGCTCTTTTTCCGTCCAGCTCATCGTTATTCAGAGTGACGGAGCAGCCGTACAAAATCCCTTACTACGCTGCCTTACTGCGACTCCTACACGAACAGCCAGACGGAGAACCCTCGTTGGGTCGCCAGATTCTCGAAGATATATGGAAAGGCTTCCAGACATATGTTGATCAGCTGGCATGGAGAGAAACTCGGTTTTGCGTGCGTCACTGCCCTTGTATACCACACCTTTACGCTTACCATCTGCTCAGATACACTTCTTCGCCCACCTGACGCTAGCAAACTTGGTCTCTATAGATTCACTCGTTGGTCTACTTCAGTCCCTCACTGCCGTTCTCGACGAATTCGGTGTTTCCCATGGACGAGCAAAGCGTGCCGCCCTCTGCGCTGCTGAGGGACTGATGATTGCCGGCTCTGTTATCAAGACGAACCATGCGTCCAATGCTACGGACATCGTTAATGCAATCGTGGCATTCAACGAAACTACGACAAGCGCAAAATGGATTGTCCATCCAATGATGTCTTTGCCTTCGACGAGTGTCACTACCGACAATGCGGATGAGGTGAGTATAGGAGTCGCGTTCTTACTTCCTTTTTCTCATTCGGTATCAGCTCCTGGATATCCTACTAGCATCACTCGGAGCTCTTGAAAAATCCGGATATGCAGAATCCTTGACCTCGTTTCCCCGTCCGTATTCTGATTTCCCAACTCTGGATCTGGAATCCTTCACTCCCTTCTCTCTTCCCTCCGTCCTTGTCCCCCCAGAAGTTATCGAACTAGAAAACGAAATGGGAGAAGACGCACCGATCAAGAAGGAAGAATGGCCGGAATACTTTGTTCGTTTATTTGAAAATGACGTGAGTTTTCTTTGTTCTGCTTCTTCTCATCGTATATCGTTAAACTCGAATCTAGGTGTCTCCTGATTTCAATACACCTGAAGGATATGCTGTTCGGACGGATCTCGTATCGATACTCGATATATTCGAAGTCAATCGGAAGGAGTGCGCACGTATACTTCTCGAGTATCCCAAATGGATGCTTCCAGGAACCTTCAAGCCGAAACCTGGCGCTCCCGTTGTTGATATCGAGCCTGTACCAGGAAGAGGCTGGCAACTAGAGAGTACAATCATCGAGGTAAATGCCTCTTGTCTGTCATACCACTTGCGACTGACCATCTCTCCAGACAATCCTTGGAGCTTTCTTCATTCTGCCTGAATCATCACAGAAATCCATCTACTATATGAGCGTCATCACAGAACTCTGTAAACTGTCACCTTCCACCGTGGGCCCCGCGGTCGGAAAGTCGATCCGTAAGCTGTACGGATATTTGAGTGACGGATTGGATCTAGATATAGCTCGGCGGTTCTCTGAATGGTTTGCTGTGCATATGAGTAACTTTGGGTTCCAATGGGTGTGGAAGGAATGGTCTGTCATCTTCTTGTCTGTTCACTATATGTGGCTCTGATTCAGATCTTGTAGGCTTCCCGACCTTGCCTTGGTGATACAGAATCCACGGCGTGCGTTCATGCGACGTGCGTTGGAGTACGAGATTCGGTTGGCGTATTACGAACGCATCGCGAAGACCCTGCCGGAACCTATGCAAGATCCCGAGGTGTATGTTGTACCTAAACAGGCGCCAGGACCCAGTTTTGAGTTTGACGATCCTAGTAAGATTTCTGCACAATGATCTGAATTATTCTAATGCACTCCCAGTCAATCCCCACCACGACAATGCACAATCAGTGCTGAATTTATTTAGAGGGAGGGCGAACGCTGAAGATGTCATCTCTCACCTCGACGCGCTCAGATCTGCAGTTGAGGCGTCCGAAGACGGGCATGTCAATACTGACTCGATTGTTCGCACCATCGCCATCCAGTCACTGTTACATATTGGTTCCCGCTCTTTCTCCCACCTTTTGAATGCCATAGAGCGTTACCTCCCCCTTCTCCGGCACATTGTCAACAGCGGCGCTACCGGAAACGTGGAAGCCAAAACGGACGTTATGAATGCCGTAGCCCGTTTCTGGAAATACAACTCGCAGATGGTGGTCATAGTGTTTGACAAACTGATGCAGTACCAGATTGTGGACCCGACGGACGTGGTGGCGTGGACGTTTCAGCATGGGAGGACGGAAGATGATGTGCTTGGTAGTCCGTCGGCGCTGGGCGTGCTGCAGTGGGATTTGTTGAAGGGTGCGTTGGATAAGGGAAATGGGAGGGTGAGTATTGCGAGAAAGAAGTTGACTGTGCTGAGGAAGGAGGATGACGATACGCGGGCTAGGGCTATCGCTGAGGATGGCGCCAGCATGGAGGTGGATGCTGAAGCCAAAAAGAGTAATTTTGTCTTCCTCTACTTGTGTGTGTGATCTCTGTTCCTGACTCGATTCTTTCTCAGATGAGATGCCCGAGAATCCTGCGCTCACCAGTGCTATTAAGGCATTTTCGACCTTGACGAAGGAGCAGAAATCTGTACTGTCGCGGACGTTGGAGGGTTTCATGTCTTACTTGGTCCCCTCGAGCCCCGATGTGATCACGGAGAAGGCATGGCACAACCGGGCGAACTGGGGCAAGGAAGAGTGGAATACCTGGGAGACCTGGGGATGGTATCGGCATTTCTGCAGAGTGGTATGTCTCCCTCCGTTCCCCTTGTCTGCGGGTTGTGTTGATCTAGGATTCCTTTTTTAGTACTCGCCGTATTTGCGCACGTTCTCGACGACGCTGTCGACGGTGTCGTTTGCGAGGTTGGAAGGCTCGACGGACCCTGCGGCTGTGTTGGTACAGAAAGTGTTCAATGTGGCTGTTGGACAAGAGTAGGTTTATGTATGCTGTCTTTGGAATTCGTCTGATGCTTTGAGATAATATATGAATATGATAGCCGTTCAGATATCTGAAAGTCAGGTGGCCAAGTAATTATACTTTGTTGCTCCTTCCCTCCTCTCTGTCATGCTCAGCTGGTTGCCAAAGGGTCCTCTAGCGGCCCTAGTTGAAATGCTTTGATGCGGTTCTTTTTATCCGGTATCGATGGTAAACCTAAAATCTTGAGCGGTAGAATCTCGGGATGATCCTTGGCAGATAATTATTTAACGTTTTAAAGGTGACCTTCGTTCTCTCACCATCGTGGAGCCTTCTCTGGAGGTGATTGTTGGTTGCACCGGAGAAAATAAGCCGCTCTTGGGCTTTTTTCAACTGCCGAGGCCAAGCTAGGCGATAAATGCGAGATGCGGCCTAGCCGATTATATAACCCGGCTACTACGATCAAATCATGCATATATTATCTTTTGTTGCCGATCCATGGTATCTTCTTTTCCTTTCCTTCCCTCGACCTCAAGTCACCGTCCGTCGCGCCGTTCTCTGGCAAGCCTTTCTTTTCTCTTTCAACCATGATGGCCACGAGTAGACCATACCAGCCCTCGTCGCCGTATTCCTTGCAGCATTCATCGCCGCTCGAAGCACTGGGCAGACGCCAGAATATACCACAGCCAGTCAGGCTTCCACCAGCTCATTCCTCGAGCAGCTCCAGACTGAATCCCCAGTTCACTTATCCTACTCAGAATTCTTCAAGCTCATCCAGCAGTCATCTAACGACGCCGCCAAGACAGCAACCGCAGCATCCGGGCCATCATCTCACCCCTTCCTCGCCACTTCTTCACAGTCATTTCTCTCGCGGCTCTACAGCGACAAGGTCATCGAAAGACGACAATTCGTACCTAGACTTTTCAGGCGACTCATCGCAGGCATATCACGACGATTATCACTACTACGACGAGGAGAGCATCTACTCGTCTGTCCCAGCCATTCGCGACTCATGGGAATCTCATGGCACCTCGCCCCACAAGCACCTGGCAAATGATTATGTTATCGACGACGATGACGAAGTATACGACGCCTATGCTGCGGGCCCAGACTCCCCTGTCCCGACCGTATTCGTCTCACCAGTGCCAGACGAACCCATTCGCCCCGTAGGCAAAGCTCCCATCCTTCGCTCTGCAGTAACCAACAATTACTCAAGACCCGTCCGCCCTACGCTCCCATCGGAAGAGTCTCCAGCTGAGCTGGAAGACCGGAAACGACGGGTTCTCGAACGGAACGGACGGAGCAATCATTCATCGCCTACTTCGAGCTACCGATGCCCTTCGCCGTCTCACTTCCCTGCACCGCCAGACAATTTCCAGAATTTACCCTTGTCTCAGCCAGGATCACGTTCGCCAAGCCCGACAGAGACAATACATAGCCCAGCAGCAGCGAATCCCTATCCTAGCCCCAACATGCTCTCCGTACACCGTCCAGAAGCAATTTCGCTCCCCCGTAAGCCGCCATCTGTGCGCGCAGACTCTCCAGCAAGTCTATATTCCACATACTCCTTCTACCAGCTCGACAATGGAAGTTCAAGTCCCTCATCACCTCACTTCCCACCAGGAGCTCAATCGCAGCCCAATCCCGTGTCTCAGCCAACCAGCCAACCCCCCTCGCCAGCTTTGAATGCACCCACAAAGCAGGCCGACTACCTTCAACTGGGTATAACACACCACGAGGCAAACAGACTGACCGAATCCGCCTCATGCTTCGAGAAGAGCGCTACGCTCGACGGAGGCTGCGGAGTGGGGATGCTCATGTGGGGTCTCACACTGCGGCATGGGTGGGGGTGCCCGAAGAACGAGAAGACGGGGTTCAGCTGGCTAAGAAAGGCAGCTGAGCTTGCACTGGGTGAACTCGAGCAACAGCGAGGCATAAGTGGGAAAGAAGAAGTCAAGAGCGAGCTGGTCCTCGCGATATACGAAGTCGGGCAGTGTTTCTTCCATGGCTGGGGAGTCGTCAAGGATCAGAAAATGGCTGTGGTGAGTTATCTGCTGTCTTCATCTATCATCGAGTGTTGATCGGAGCAATAGAGCTATTACACCACTGCTGCCCGGCTGGGGGACCCTGATGCGCAGAGCGATCTGGCGTTCTGCTTAGCGAACGGGAAAGGATGTAAAAAGGACAGGAAAGAGGCGGCGAGGTGGTATAGGAAAGCTGTGGGTTATCTTTCACTTTCTTGTACTTTTCCCATCAGCTCATGTCCCGTCAGGTTGCCCAAGGTCAGAGTGATATCGGCTTGGCATGGATTTATAAGGAAAAGTTTCAGTAGCGCTGCTAGCTATATCATTATTACACGTATGTACCCTTGAACATTCCCTTTTCTTTTTGTTTCTTGCTGCAATGTAACATTTATGTGCATGGATACTAGTTATAGACACCTTCCCAGCTGTACTCCAATTGCCGTTGGATGGCTCTCATTCTCAAGAAAGTCACAGCTTTACCTTCCCTCACATCCACTATCTCTGAATCCCTTGATGGTCACGTTTCTACCCTCAAATCTAAGAACGAATCGTTGTGTTCTTCCCGTCTTTACCTTGATCAAAATGCTACCAACATCACGCAGTGATATCATCACGGCGGATCTGTTTTTTAAGAGGCCGCTTCCCTTCTCGTTGTTCATCCAGATCAGCTTGAACTCAGGGCAGTGTTTTGGACGGGCAAAGAACCTCCCGACAAATTCCATACACAAAGGTATTCCCAAGTATAACGCTATATAATGCTTGAAAGACTGGAATCTTGGGATTTGGAACGGAAGACACTTCTCTATATGGTACTGTTTTCCTCAACTATGTAGGAATTTTGGATACACGCTGTCCAGTTTGGCTGAGTTTCCATGCAGCCGGTGTCGCTCATGGATGCATCCGATCGCTGATGGGGAAGAAATCTGTCTACAATTGACTTCGATAGCACAAGAATGAGGGCTGAGCATTGATGGCCGGAAGATCTGTTGTATGATTCACATATCCGAGACGGTAACGAGCTTCGCAGCAATGCCGCCTAGTGACGAAGCATCCTTCTGAAATTAGTGCCTAAGATAGTATTCTGGTTGAATTTCGATTTCCAACATCCATTATGCGAATAAACGAATGTTGAATAAATGAAGAATCTATGATTTTCGTGTTGTGATGGACAGATCGGGCCGAATGCCGATCAAGGTTCCCACATGAATGTTGGATTTTTCGCCATCAATCTTTGTCCTATTCCGCATTCTGTTGAGGTTCGTCCAGACTTGACCTATGTCAGACTCGCTTGAGTCTCGCGACGAATCCCCCGTCGACACCGAAGCTTTGGAGGAGCTCCTCAGCTTTGTGCCACCACTTCTACAGCATGATCCAGACTTGGACGTTCCCGCCCCGAATTCGTCGCCAGTCGCGTTCTACGACAAACACTTGGACGATTCGCTCATTCTAAAACGAGTCAAAGTCCTTCCTTGTCTTATCTCTACCCTCACTGAAGCTCTTGATGACCATGTATCATCATTCAAATCCCGAGGCAAACCATTCGATTCTCCCTTCATGACCATCAGGCGGGACATTTATAGTAAACATGTCGTCGCCACGGCGTCCGACGTCTCTAACCGCTACTGTGAAGGAGGACACTCTTTTGTTCAAGCGGCATCTGTGCTTTCGTTTCATCCTGACCAACCTGAGTTAATGGCTGTCTTCTCGATGTCAGAAAGTTTGGATGAAGAACCTCCTGATTTCCACTCGGAGCAATACTCTCTTGAACACGCGTACAAGGGAGGGCCGACTTGGCCTGCCATGGTTAACGCTTTAGACGATGACCGGAAGGCCCTTCTTCTATCAATGCGGAAGAGCCTTCCCCACATGGCTGTTTATGAGGCCTTTGCACTGTCGGGGAAGACAGTATTGGAGGACATGTCAGGATTGTCAAGTTTTGCCACCTTTCCGTGGAACAGAGGAGGAGGATCACTTTACCGAGAGTCTCCTTCTCACCGAGTTGCACCTCCCGATGTCTCTAAATATTTATGGGCGACGAAGCCCGCTGCCAGTTCTGCGCAGGTGATCGATCCTACCCGCTTTCGTCGTAGCGAGCGTCTTAAAAGCTTAGCTCCGACGACTTCATCTACTTTCAAGAGTTCCGACCGTAGCACACGTCCTGCTCGTAAAGTGGCAGTTCCAACACACACTATCATCACGCCGAAGAACCCTACCAACCATAAATACCAAGCGAGCGCTGCAGATTTTGTACAACGCGTAAGTCGGCAACTACATCTGGCTCCGCTGTACTTTACCCTGATTCATATTGCCTTAGGCTTGGGCGCAGGCTGTTGATTTCGACTCGACAATAATTGTATTTGACTGTGGAAATTATCTCAGAGTCGGCATCAGACACCGCAAAACGCAGACGCTATACATTTCCCACTTGGTGGAGGCTAGCAGCCGTACCGACCCAGCATATGGCAAGGTCATGACAGCAATAAACCTAGCGATTATACGTGATGCCATGGACCGTACTCCGCTTTTAGATCCATCGCTTCGTAAGAATAAGCCTTCATCACAGTCAACTTCGCACAAACGTCAACGCGGCAGGGATGATACAGTACCTGTCCGGAGGTCCCGCCGCAGGCTTGGAGAGCCGAACAAGGAGGTCGGACCAGAGGTGAGTCTCATTGAATGTGCTAAAGCCGGTTAAACTGATGAGAGATATCCTAGGACGTCCTTTCTGAACTGAGCAGTCGCAACGTAGCGCTTCTGTATTTCAGAAATGGGAAATCTAATTCCCCGTATCCATCTTTTTTCCGACGAGCCGGGAGCTCAACTCGAAAACGCTCCTATCATCATAATGAATGCTTGATTTTGGTTCTCGGGAGGAGGTTGGGTCGAGGAGCAGTCGGGGAAGCCTACGAAGCATCTCTCGAAGTCGATTTTGGTGACGGGAACATAGCGCACTATCCCGATAAGGTGATAGTCAAGCTTGCCCCTTCTGAGAGACAGACGGAAAGACTTCGACACGAGTATAGCATATACCGCCATTTATCTGAAGGGCCCATGCGGGTAACTAACATCCCTCGTGCTTTCGGGTTCTTTGAGGATGTCGAATCGGAAGCGGGCGCTCTCATTCTGAGTCACGCTGGCGTAGCACTGGCATATCGCTCGAGTCCGCCGGGTACAGGTGTCACAGTCTCCGCTGAAGAACGGTATGTTACCTCAGTGTGGCAAGATTCTGACATACTCATCAACATATGTTAGAGCTGCTTACATCGAAATACTCACTTCCATTCATGAAGCGGGTGTCGCTCACGGCGATATCAGGTCTTGGAATCTCCTTGAAGACGATAAGGGAGGACACTTCATAGCTGACTTCGACAGAGCAAAATTACGTGGCTCACGATATCAGATGGCAGCAGAACAGGAAAGGCTGGGTCTTCTATTAGATGGTGAAAATATCGACGACTACTCAGTCACTAGCTATCCTGCGTCATCCTAGTGCTATTTCCACACATCATCCCGAAGGCTCCTCAAGTCCGCCTCCACTGCGTTCTTGCGCTGTATCCGATTTTGTTTTATAATAGAATATAACTTTCCTTTCCGACCGCCTCCAAACTTCGACGTTTTACATCTCTTTCTCCTCACCGTCAAAGGAGTATCCGTAACCGTCTCATGTAAAGCTTTGGCGGTCTTTGCACACCTCCCCTTTAGTTTTCCTAAGCGTCGTTCCAGTTTCCTTTCTACATGTCGGCTATGAATCTTCCGTATCGCCTTGGATGTTTGATGCTCCTTCCCATTCTTCCAGCTGATGAAATGTATCACCCACTTGTCTTGATTGCTCTTCCCATCTTTCGTGATCAGGATGTTCTCCGGGGCAAGAGTACCATGTGTGATCTGCGATGAGTGCATGGTTTTCACTGCTTCGCAGACCTGAAGACTAAGCAAAGGTGGTCATTCGCTACCAGAGGAAGGGTTCAATCGCAGAAAACTTACTAAATTTTAGCTGGTGTGTGACCCGGACCAAATTTGTCAGAAATGGAGTCGCCACCGTCTAGAAGTACGAGGGCGGTCGTATTGTCACCAGAATGTTCGTAGAGTCCAAACTGTCTGACAATCCCCAAGTGGTCGACGATTCCGTCGATCATTGGGAATTTGGTGTACATGTCGTACTCGCGCCGGAGCCCTTTTTCTTGGTCCGGAAACTTTGCTAGTTTGACGACGATGCCGCAAACTGCCGTCTCGCCATCGTTGACGTAGCATGCATATGAAAGCGTGGAATCAGGGCATCGGGCCAAAACGAACACTTCCATCTCCTCCGTCCATCTATCCATGTGGGCAGGCCAAGTCACCGGTGTTCGCGTCACTAGCATGCTACCAGGTGCCCCTAAGCGGCGCACGTTCTTTTTCCATGTTATTTTCAAAGAACGCGCATGCCTCAACCGGTGAAAGAGGTGCAATTCCTGGTGGTAGGTGTCTACGTCAGACGACGAATAATAATATGCTGGGATTATACGTACTGCAGGAGTAAAATTCATCTCTGGTGAGTCGTCTTCTTCCTCTTTAGCGTTATCCTTGATCCTCGTCTTTGTCCCTCCTCTTGAAGTGTTAACCGTCTTCGATGGCCTACTTGTCTTTGATGTATTCGATGGCACTTTATCTTCATACGGCTCGCTCCGATCGTACGTGAACGTGTAAAGCTCGGGATGCTGGGGCAATGCTTCGAATCTCTCTGCCCTGTCAATCGCGTCCATGAGCGCAACGATTTCAAGACCAGTATGAATCTTGAAGTATCCTGGCGTACTCGGCATTGGATTTTGTAAGTCCAAAAGGGGGGAGAGATGGAGACGCTGTCGTTTTCGATCCCGTATGCCAATATATTCTAGATTCGCGCAATTCAAGACAAAGAACGTGGCATCAATGTTGACTGCTTCAGCCCATATCTGAGTTCAAACATGGTGTCAGACCGGAAGAATGAAGAAAAACGTAAATACCTGTTGGACGATCTTTAAGGCCTTCTGATACTCTACTTCCGTGAAGGGCAGCGTATCATCATCGTTATCATTTGGCTCGCCGTCGCCGCCGTCATCCTCATGGTCACTGTCATCATCTCTCTTGTCATCGTCAGCGTCAGTCGAATGTCGATTATCCGACTCTGGCCTTGCCCTCTTTTTCGACTGCTTCGAAGTCTTGAATTTCCAGCGCCTGCTATTTTGGACAGGTCGCGTTGAACAGTCAAGTTTCGACTCGTCAAAGACAAAGGAAAACCCAATATTCGAGTCCGCTTCGCTAAATTTGTTCTCCAGCATAGCACCATCAACGCCCGTCCTATTTCCGGTGACAGTGAACCTGAACCGATTGTTCTTCTTCCGGCAAAACTGGCTACCACAGGGCTTGGACGCTGGGCAGTGAAGCCAAGGGAACTCTGAACCGACAAGATGGGAAATGGCAAGCATGACTCCCTCCGTTCCGGCATTCATACTTTTGAACTCCCAGAACAAAATATCTTTGTCGATGACAAGCTGTAATTTATCTTTCAGGTCTTTGGGAAGTTTGGGCGATTCAATGGCAGCCCTGTCCAACGAAAGGTATCCATCCGCTTCTGCGCAGGGAGTAGCGACCCTGGGCTTTACGCCGAAATGGAAGATGGTGGACCATTCATCAAGGTCGGCGAGAAGGGTAGAAGCGACCAGAGAGGGGTACTGCTGCAAGGTGGGGTAACTCTTCTGAAGCGTAGCCTCGTGGCTAACCGTCCAGGTACGCTTGTTGGCCAGTACTTTCGATACAAGCTCCGGGCACAGGATGCCGGACACATCAACCTGGGGAAGTTGCTTTGCAGCATTTCTGGAAAGGAATGGTTTGATCTTGGAGTCGACCACACCAGCAAGTTGGTCAAACATGTCGGGAAAGGAGACGATGTCTTTAAGAGTAAGCCGTGAATGAAGGTGCATGTCATAATGCGCGGGATTTCGGGTGTCATGGCTGCCCGCAAAGCCTTTGAGCTTTGTAAAATTTGGCCGGCATGTAAAGAGGTACTCCAAAGCTGAGAAGGCAGATGGGTCACCGTCGATCTAAAGCGTTCAAACATACTCACCGTCAACACCACTCATCTCAGGACCGAACCGAGATTTTCCATTCTTTGATTTAGTCTTGGGCGACATGGGCAGGACTATCTGCTACGGTAGGCAGGTTGTGAAGTAGAGTTCGACGAGAATTTGGTCGTGTACGAAAGACCACTCAATCGAGCACGAGCAGGGGAGGTAAAGACAGGATGAATCTGAGAATGCAGGGAAACTGCACTGTCCTCGTCCATGCCTATTAAATAGCATGGCATAGCCCTCAGATGGTCGTATTTACGGTTGTCACCGGTCGTTGTATTTCCGTGTGTTCTTTGGATCGCGAGGCTCCAGTTTCTGTTGCGTACAGCTCGATCTGAGAATCTGCAATACAAACTGGACCAACGATGAGAACAACGATGTCCTAGTTTGCGGCTAAGGTAGCAAGGAAATCAAAACAGATCAGAGAAAAACAATAAAGCACGATGATGCTGGGTCGCCGGGGAAGCCAGGGCCATGGGTCCATGATGGAGAAGCAGTATCGTGAGTGCGGTTGCTGTGATGGTCGCATCTCCCGAATATGTTGCGTGCGAAGCGCTTTGGCATTACAGTACCGGCGTCTCAGCACATCACTAATCAGGAAGGAGCGTGAAAAGCCTAGCCATTGGTAGGAATACTCGTGTGATCAGCTGTCGTCAAAGCAAAGAGTTAGTCACCTGCAGTGGGAGTACCATCTAAATGCAACGAAGTCTAGAAACTTGCAGCGCCTCGAAGAAAATAATAGTCTCTATACTGAGTTTTCTGGAGAGTATTCAAAGCGCAAGTCGGCGTATCAGAGAAAAGAACAACGGAATCAGCTGGAGCCGAGGTCCACGATGATGAAGGGGCGTAAAACGCAGCATGGCCGCAGTGGCCGTGACGGCAGCTCATTCATTCGCTTAGCGTGCGAAGCCTTCGTCGTGTTGATACCGGCGTCTACCTTCACCGTAACCCGAATATATCGTACTAGTAGAAGAACAAAGTTTGCTTTGAAGGAGTGTATGGACTACAAATCGGGACCGGTAAATGAAGAATGGGGACGAGAAATCGCCGCGCTTTGAGTATTAAGGCACCTGAAATGTTACATGAGAAAACGTCCCTACATCGTGGAAATAGCGCGCAGCACTAGACCTTTAAGGCAAACTAATATTGAGACAGCTTGAATAGTAAAACAATGGTAGTCAATGTTACTTTACGCACCTTCCAGAATCCAGACTGCGTGACTGTCTTGATCACTGATGATGAGCGGAATCCCTTAAAAACAGACAACAGCGGCACCCTCAGGTCGCACCGTCCCTGAAGCTCGGTCATCACAGAGCAGCATACCAAATCATACAGGACGTATAGAGACTGAGCTGAAATGAGCGAGTCAGTTCTACACAAAAATTCTGTGACAGAAGGAAAGAGATCGGCGATCGATCCGATCAGCCGGTTCCAGTGCTTTGTTGATCATCCTCCTATCACACTACCGGCGACTAGTCGCTCTGCCTGAAAAAGAACAAAGCACCTCGGGATGGCTACCACTGGATATGGGCGATCATCGTCAGTTTTGATTAAATAGATCTCCACGGAATTTGTTCCTCTCAGAGCCTTCAGGTAGATGGGATCTACCAAGTTACTATGCGTCTGGATACACTCTTTGTATTCTCTTCTGATACTACTGTACATCATTAAATATTTCTAGAGTCTCACTAACGATTAGGTTCGTACTAGAATAACAAACGATATCACCCACCGGAATCCCTGACTTCAGGGCACTCAGTGCACTCGTGAAAAGTGAATATAGTGGGATACGTGCTCCCGGATTGTGTTGTGGAGGTATCAGAGGGTATTCGCCGTGAATACACTCAAAGACCGATTTGAAGGTGTGCTGTCGCCCTGTCTGGCAGAGATAAAATCTCGGGACGCCGTATGAATTTAGGGAAATAATCAACGGGACCGAGTTCTCCCCTACACCAGTACGGTGGAGGATATCATCTTCAAGAGGCGGATGTTTCTATTCCTTGCCATAGGTGCTGAGATGTACGGATGATGTCGTACAGCGTGCTGGATAGCCGATGCAGTTCGCCGTTGAAAGGGCATGAGCTTGGCACGTACGTATTGGCCGGGTCCATCTAAGAGCAGTGCGGGAGGAAGGAAAGGGATATGATGGAGAATGCCAGGAACGCTGAGCGGCATTCCAAAGAGAACACGGCAGGGGATGGCAGTAGCTTAGACGAGCTCCTGGAACAATGGCGCACTGCCACAATTGACATATGGCACACCGTCCGTGTCCCAGCTTCCCATCTTGCACAGATGAACTTTCGGTGCGTCGTACGAGCCCATCGAAACATCCCAGCACACCAGTCTGTCGGAGGATAGCATCATAAATTCATAATCAAACGGCTGAGGGTGTTTGGTCTTAGGTCCTCTATAAGCGCTGTTCATGAGTGTCATTGCACCTTGAGAGGACGCGTATCGGTGATAAATCGATGAAGCCCTCGTCACAGAATATCTGGTTTATTTGGCTGAACAGAGGTTCGGGGCGAGACTCCGGACCAACCCAAAGACGTGGGTACGACGGCGGGATTCCCTTTTAAGGACGTCGAGCGTGTCGAAGGTGACAGTCGGGGGTGACAGCCGGGGGCGTGGCTGTGAGCGGGAGGAGCGTCGGGAGGCGGTGAAGGAGGTCGAGCGCAGTTGGAAGAAATTCAGTGGTGAGGTTCATGACGCCGAGGGAGAGGTGCACACGTTGAGGGCCAGCAATTGCGTAGAGTCTGGTGTAGGAAGATTGAGGGCGGCGTGGAAATCGGCAACTCTGGCGCGGAGAGTCGGGTGAGTCTGGCCAAGAGGTATCGACAGAACTGCAAAATGTGAGTCTGGAATTAGCTAGTAAGCGCATATACTCACAATGCGTTCGTGGTTGATGAAAAAGCCTCGGCTGTCGGACCAATCACCCGGCAATTCCTTTCCTGCAATACCGACTCTTCTGGGACCTCGTGTCTCCTTCCTCGTCGTACGAGCAGCCAAGCCTTCAATCCGCACTCTACCAGCACGGACACCCCTTCTCCAACGACGAACTTACGCCAAAAAAGTCCAGTCAACGTCGTCCCTAAAACCTGGCTCCCAACAACCACTCAACAACCCAACCGATATTGTCAAACACGAAAAATGCCAGGAGAAAATAATGTCCATGGCTGAACGAGACTGCGCTAATGCCTCTGCACGTGCTTCTGGACGAGTGACGCCCGCCCTACTAGCCAACGTCCGTGTCTAAGGTCAGAAACTGGAAGATGCGGGGTTCGAGATGGGAGCATGCACGCGTTGACGGTGTTCGAGGAGGATGTAAGCCCCTCAGCTCTTCGTTGATTTCGGCTGACAAAAGTAATAGAGGCAGCGATGTACGATACTAAATACCTTCCATCACACCACAGCTAAGGCAAGTTAGCCAGACTTTGAGGATCCCCGTCCCCAATTTCAAACCGACGCTCGATGCCAAATCGTTGGTCGTCGATGCTGCAGCAAAAAAGGCGGAGGAAGTCCGCGTCAAGTGCCGCAAGCTCCGAGACATAAAGAAGGGCAAGTACGAAAAGCGCTCCGTCGAACAGCGTTGGTTGGCAGTGTTTATATCGCTACGGCGACTGATTGACCCTTCTTCGAAACACGCGACCAAGGTATCGGGAAACAATTGGAATCAACGTTGCCCTGGATCTCACCACCTTGCGAAGTGGAGAACCGAGAAGGCTACACGGGAAGCATGGTATGGAAAACCAGGTACTTACTGCTATTGAATCTTTTCTGCACTACCGTGAAGCTTATCCTGCATACAGTGTTGATTCTGGCCCTTGGGTATCCTTTCTTGAGCAACTTCCCCTTCGCTGCACCGACGGCTCCCCTACTTGAAGAGACTACATTGGGAGACATGGCAGTACTGGAGTTCGGGACAGCCTTTCAGATTATGTCGCATTCTTTTGACTCTTCTCTCTGCTGCAAGCGTCCGTACTGCCTTTGGGCAACACCGCACTCGCTATTGTCTAACACGATACACCGTGGGCTCCATACCATCGCTATACTCTTCATCGCTGCCAATATTGCCCTCAACCTCAGGATGTCCGCATATGCAGCACCATTACCTCTCGCAGGATGTTACTTGTTCTAGGATGTTCCACTCCGACTCTGATGTCCAGTACTTAGACCTCAGGTGATTGGTATAGGGTCTACAGGACGAATGCCTTCACCGCCCGCCAGGCCAATAACGGCGACACCCACAGCAGCACTAATTCCATCGACGACTCCCGTATCACCAACTACACCTCGACCTCTTATTGAGAACGTCAACTTGAGCAACGGTAACTACAACAATGCCAGCACCGTGACTCGCACCAGCACCACCAGCACTGACAGTGTTGCCTCCCGCACCAGATACGGATCGATGGCGCGGTCTTTAAGCTGGTTCCAAATGGCTCTGCGTCGGCGCATAATCAGTCGAATTTCAACTGATATAAGCTGAACATCTCTCGCGGCGTGAAGGTGGGATGAGATGTTTATTCACATATGTATGTATTATATGTGTAACCTTTATCACTGTTTTCCTCCGAGCAATGAATTCACTCTGTGTAACATATTCTCCTTTGTACGGCTACGAAACATATTCACATTTGGGCAAAACGGCAAGTTGCAAGTGTAGTATTGACATCTTGGGCTCTCAGGCTACCAGCGTACCACCGCCGCACACCAAAGCAGGGGCAACACGGAAATTGTGATTTTCATAGTACTGAATGCATACTGAATTAAAGGGATAGAAAGAGCAAGGTCGTATACTTACTCACACTTAACGGTGGGCATATCGGGCCGAATGCCGAATGCCGATCAAAGTTCTCACTGTTGGATTTTTAGCCATCAATCTTTGTTCCATTCCACATTCTGCTTGGGTTCGTCCAGGCTATAACTATGCCAGACTCCCCCGAACCACGAGACGAATCCCCCGTCGATATAGAAGCTTTGGAGGAAGTCTTCAGCTTTGTACCACCACCTCTACGGCACGACCCAGACTTTGATGTTCCTACACCAGATTGGTCACCAGTGACATTCTACGACAAACACTTGGACGATTCCCTCATTCTCAAACAAGTAAAAGTCCTTCCTGGTCTTATCTCCACCCTCTCTGAGGCTCTTGATGACCACGTCTCGTCGTTCAAGTCCCGAGGCGAACCATTCTATTCTCCCTCCATGGCCGTGAGGTGGCCTATTTATAATAAGGACGTCGTTGCCACAGCTTCCGACATCTCAGAGCGCTATTACAATGGAGGGTACCCTTTTATTCAGGCGGCATCAGTACTCGCTTTCCATCCTGACCTACCCGAGTTAATGACTGTCTTCGCGACGTCAGGAAGCTTGGTTGAAGAACCCCCGGACTTTCACTCAGAACAGTACTCTCTTCAGCATGCGTACGAGAAAGGGCCGTCTTTGCCTAAGATGCTAAACGCTTTGAACGATGATCGAAAAGCCCTTCTTCTATCAATGCAGAAGAACCTTCCGCACTTGGCTGTTTATGAGACGTACGCATTGTCCGGGAAAACAGTGCTGGAAGACATGTCGCGATTGTCTGGTCTTCCTACCTTTCCTTGGAAGAAAGGAGGAGGACCTCTCTATCGACAATCTCTTTCTCACCGAGCTGCACCTCCCGACATCTCTAAATATTTATGGGCAACGAAGCCCGCTGACAGTCCTGTGCAGGTCATTCATCCCATCCGTTTTCGTCGTAGCGAGCGCCTTAGGAGTTTGGCTTCGGCGACTTCATCCACTTCCAAGAACACTAACCGACGCAGCGCTATCCGCCCTGCTACTAAAGCAGCAACCTCATCACAAACGATTAGCACACCAGAAAAACCTACCAGCCAAAAATATCAAGCGAGTGCTGCAGACTTCGTACAACGTGTAAGTTAACAACCACATCTGGCTCAGTTGTGCTTAATCCCAATTCTAAATTATAGGCCTGGGCGCAAGCAGTTGATTTCGACTCGACCATAATCTTATTTGATTGTGGAAACTATATCAGAGTTGGAGTCAGACACCGCAAAACCCAGACCCTCTATATTTCCGATTTGGTGGACGTTAACAGCCGTACCGAGCCAGTATATGGCAAGCTCATGGTGGCAATTAATCTGGCGATTATACGTGATGCCATGGACCGTACTCCGCTTTTGGATCCACTGCTCCATCAGAAAAAGCCTTTGCCGCACCCGCGTAAACGCCGTCGTGTCGCAGATGATACAATCCCTGTCCGGAGGTCTCGTCGCAGGCTTGGAGAGCCGGTCAAGGAGGTCGAGCCAGAGGTGAGGCTCATTGAATATGCTAAATCCAGTTAAACTGATGAGAGATATCCTAGAACGTCCTGTCTGAACTGGGCAGTCGCAACGTAGCGCTTCTGTATTTTCGGAATGGGAAATTCAATTCCCCGTATTCTTCATTTTTCCGACGAGCTGGGAGCTCCAGTCGAAAACGCTCGTATCGGTATAATGATTGCTTAACGTTTAATCTTGGGAAAAAGTTAGGTCAAGGTGCAGTCGGAGAAGCTTATGAAGCTTCTCTCGAAGTCGATTTTGGTGAAGGAAATATAGCGCACTATCCCGACAAGGTGATAGTTAAGCTCGCCCTCTACGAAGAACAGAGGGAAAGGCTCCGACATGAGTACAGCATATACCGTCATTTGTCTGAAGGGCCCGTACGGGTAAGAAATATCCCTCGTGCCTTCGGTTTTTTCGAAGACGTTGAATCGGGGGCTGGTGCACTCATCTTGAGTCACGCCGGCGAAGCACTGGCATACCGCTCGAGACCGCCCGGTACTGGTGTCAGAGTCTCTGCTACAGAACGGTACGTTACCTCAGCATGACAATGTTCCGAAATCTTCACCAATATTTATTAGGGCTATATACATCGAAATACTCACATCCATTCACGCAGCAGGTGTCGCCCACGGTGATATTAGGTCTTGGAACCTCCTTGAAGATGACAAAGGAGGATACTTCATAGCTGACTTTGACAGGGCAAAATTTCATGGCTCGCGGGCTCAGATGGCAGCAGAACAGGAACGTCTAGGTTTTCTATTAGATGGTGAAAATATCGACGACGACTCTGTCACTAGTTATCCCGCATCATCCTAATGCTATCTCCAAACGCTATCCCGAAGGTTCCTCATGTCCGCTGCAATTGCTTCTTTGCGCTGTATCCGATTTTGTTTTATGACAGAATGGAACTTTCCTTTCCGAGCGCCTCTGAACTTCGACGGCTTACATTTATCTCTCCTCGCCGTCAAAGGAGCATCCGTGATCTTCTCGTGTAAAGCCTTGGCGGTGTTTGCACACCTCCCTTTTGGTTTCCCAGAGTGTCGTTCCAATTTCCTCGGTATATGATCGTTATGGATCTTCCCTATCGCTGTGGGTGTTCGATGATCCTTCCCATTCTTCCAGTTGATCAGATGAATCACCCATTGGCCTTTCCTACTCTTCCCATCTTTCGTGACTAGGATGTTCTCCGGACTAAGACTACCATGCGTGATCTGCAATGAATGCATGATTTTTACTGCTTCGCAGATCTGATCACTAATGAAACGGGGGTCATTCGCTAATGAAGAACAGGTTGAAACACCGGATGCTTACTGAATCTTAGCTGGTATACAACCCAGACCAAATTTGACAGGAACTGGGCTGCCACCATCCAGAAGTACGAGGGCGAGCTTATCGTAACTCTGGTAGAGTCCAAAGTCTTCGACAATCCCCAAGTGGTCGATGATTCCGTCGATCTCTGGAAATTTGGTGTACATATTGTACTCATGTTCGAGGGCTGTTTTTTGGGCGGAGAAACGTGCTAGCTTGAGGACGATGCCGCGCATGGCCGTCTCACCATCATTAACATAGCATGCATACGAAAGTGTGGAGTTTTCGCACTGGGCCATAACGAGCACTTCCACCTCCTCGGTCCAGAAATCCATGTAGGCTGGCCAAGCAGGTGTTCGCGTCATCACCATGCTACCAGGTGACCCGAAACCCTGTATGTTTTGTTTCCATGTTATTTTTAAGGAATGCGCATATCTCAGCCGTTGAAAGAGACCTGATTCCTGGTGATGAATATCCACATCAGTCAATGGATAGTAATACGTTGCGATTACACGTACTGCGGGAGTAAAGTTCATCTCTGGTGAGCCGTCTTCTTCGTTTTTATCAGCGTTGTCCCGGACCTTCGTCTTTGTCCCTGCTCTTGAAGTACCGACCGTCTTCGATTGCCTACGTGTCTTTGATGTATTCGATGACACCTTATCTTCATATGGTTCGCTCCGATGATACTTAAATGTATATAGCTCGGGACGCTGGGGCAACGCGGCCAATCGCTCTGCTCTGTCGATTGCATCCAGGAGTGCAACAATTTCGAGACCTGTATGAATCTTGAAGTATCCTGGTGTGCTCTGCGTTGGGTTTTCCAGGTCCAAAAGAGGGGAAAGATAGAGACGTTGCAGTTTTCGGTCTCGTATACCGACATATTCTAGATTCGCGCAATTCAAGACGATAAATGTCGCATCGATGTTGACTGCTTCGGCCCATATCTAGATTTAAACGTGACGTCAGACCTGAAGATGGCAATCTGAAGACGGAAGGAAAGTGTAAGTACCTGTTGAACGATCTTCAAGGCTTTATGATATTCCACTTCTGTGAAGGGTAGAGTATCATCATCAGTAATAGACTCATCATCGCTATCGTCACCATCGTCCCTCCTGTTGTCGACAGCATCAGTCCAATGTGGGTTGTCTGATTCTGGTCTAGGCCTTTTTTTCGACAACTTCAGATTCCTGAATTTCCAGCGACTGGTATCATAGACAGGTGCTATCGAGCAATCAAGTTTCGATGGGTCAACGCTGAAGCAAAGCCCGGCGTTCATGTCGTCGTTGTCACCAGACTTTCCCTCCAGTATAGCACCATCAACACCTGTCTTGTTTCCGGTGACATTGAACCTAAACCGGTTGTTGTTCATCTGGCAAAATTGGCTATCACAATGTTTGGACATCGGACAGCGAAACCAGGGGAACTGTGATCCAGCTAGATGGGAAATGGCGAGCATAACCCCCTTCGTTCCAGCGTTCATGCTTTTGAACTCCCAGAACAATAAATCCTTGTCGATGACAAGGCGTAGTTTATGTTCTAGGTCTTCAGGAAGCTCGGAACTTTCAATGGAAGGCGTGTGCAACGAACGGTAACCATCCGCTTCAGCGCAAGTAGTGGCGACCGTGGGCTTTTCACTGTAGTGAAAGATGTTGGACCATTCATCAGCACCGGTGAGAAGGGTAGAAGCGACCAAAGCAGGGTATTTCTGCAGGATGCGGTAACTCTTCTGAAGCATATCCTCGCGGCCTACTATCCAAGCACTCTTTCCGTGGAGTACTTCCGTGACGAGCTCTTGGTGCAGGATGCAGGTCGCATCAACCTGAGGAAGTTGCTTTACGGCATTCCCGGAACGGAATGGCTTCATCTTGGAGTTGACCACCTCAGCAAGTTGGTCAAACATGTCAGGAAAGAAGACGATGTTTTTTAGGGTAAGCTGTGAGTGAAGGTGCATGTCATAATGCGCAGGATTTCGGGTGTCGTGGCTGCCTTTGAAGCCCTTGAGTTTAGTGAACTTTGGCCAACATGTAAAGAGATAGTCCAAAGCTGAAAAGGCTGGTCAGTCACCATCGAGGCAAAACGTTCAAACAAACTCACCGTCAACACCACTCATCTCGGAGGCGGTCCGAGATTTCCCCTTCTTTGACTTAGTAATGGGCGACATGGACAAGAGTGTCTGCTACAGTAGGCAGGCTGTGAAGTATGAAAATTGAGTTGTGTACGAAAGACCAGTCAATCGAGCACGAGCAGGGGAAGTGGAGGCGGGATGAATACAAGAATGCAAGAAAACTGTACAGGCTGTCCAAGAGTTTTCAGCTTTGTTCGAGCGCGCCTACACCTATTAAATAGCATTGCGTAGTCCCCAGGTGGTCTACATGGTTGTCACTTGCCGTTATATTTCTGTGTGTTCATTGGATCGTGATTCCAGTTCCTATTACGAGTAAAGTAAAGCTCGATCTGAGAATCTGCAATACATACTGGGCTAGCGATGAAAACAATAATGTCCTCGTTTGCGGCAAAGGTAGCAAGGAGATCAAAACTGATCAGAGAAAACAATAAAGCACGATGATGCTAGGCCTCCCCAGCGGGGAAGCCAGCACCATGGATTCATGATGGGGAAGAAGTATCGTGAGTGCGGTTGCTGTGATGGTCGCGTATCCTGAATATGTTAACGTACGAAGCACTTTGGCATTACAATACCGGCGTCTCAACACATCACCAATCAGGAAGGAGCATGAAACGACTGGCAGGAATACGTGATGGACCGCCTGGCTGTACGGCATTGCCAGACAGAGTCCCGGGTATGAAACAATTCTCCCGGGTGGATGAAATCACTAAGATCAAGGGTTTTAGGGAATGAAAGCAAGGTAGTTGATGTTACACATTCTGGCGTCTATACATTGTCAACACGTCGAAGGCCCTTGGTCCTTCGATACCAATTCAATACTGCCCGTAGGCAGCGTTCTGAATACATGTTTAGACAATAAGATGCATATTCCAGGCTGCAATAATCATCAAGACTTGTAGTGCATGCGCTTCATGAATCATACATAGACAAAAAGATATCGGCTAACGGTCCGGTACGCCGGTATTAACAGGCACAGGACGGCGAGGGCGAGGGCGATGATATCCAGGCGATCTGTGACATACAGATGTGGAACAATGAAAGTGCAGCTATGAGAAAAACATATATTCTTCGTTCGCAGGTGCTTTGAACATCTGATGCCCAAGTCAGGCAACTTGATACGACCAGACGCATCCAAATTGCGTGGCTAGGACTTTCTGTCCAAGTAGATGACAATAGAATCGCACGAGTCGCCTCCGGGAAGGAAGGAAGAATGATCGAACAGGAACGCCCACATTCACAGGTACGCGACGCAACCTAAGATCTCTCAACTGCCAAAGCGAATCTCGCCGATAACAAACCAACGTACCTTGCTTTGAGAGTAAGGCAGGATTGTCTCAAGAGTACTCAAGGAGTCGACTTTAACAACATGAATGGGGGTCGAGAGGAGTTTCCACGAAATACCTAGGGCCAGCCACTTTTACACCGACGGCGCTGACACTTCATCTGGCAGAGACAAAGGCCCCGAAAGGGAGTGCCCTCAGAATGCCGTGATTAAAGTCTGAAGGTACCAGGTACTGTTGCGTCCGAACCACCTGGTCATAGGTCTCCTGTAAAGGAGATACGATGCACAAGATTGATGTCTTTCCCCAGAACTTTCTTATAACGACGACCATGAAACACGAGTTCTCCATCATTTTCGAACCCTTGCCCTCTCCGCCTGAATATCATCCCTCGGGGCATGCAGATGGATTGCAAAGGCGGAGACTGGAACGTGCCGATGATTTGCTGGAGAGATATGCTGGAATCTTGAGCTTGAAGGAAGGTGATGGTAAGACCATTGTCAGCTGTGTCAGGGATGAGGTATGGCTGGGGTAAATTGAGAATAATCGGACGAGTTTCCCATTATTCTGCGAAGCACATGTCTACGGATTATAAGAATCCGAAAGAGCAGGCTGGCGTGTGTTCATTGTATCATCGTAGGAATTCAGGAAATGATCAACGGGAGCTCGGTGAACGCATATACTCTAGCACACTCGACCCTGCGTCTTCCGGAGGTAGAAGTCGGGGGAGCGATGGAAAAGTCCAAAAAGAGTGTGATAGAGAATGTGGTGAAGCGGCAGAGATGATGGTCTGGTAAAGTTGCCGCGCCGTTTTATACGGTGGTGAGCTGAGCTGGTGCGACTTTTCATATTTCAGATGACATCCGTGCCTAATGAGTCTACGACAGCGGAAAAAATATACGCAAATTGGGGTAGAGGAGTGCACATAGTCCCTTGTAAGGATTTCAAGCAGCTAACATATGCAGTTCAGCTAAGTATACTGTGACTGAATGAGAAGGACGAAGGATTGAGTGTTAAGGACCAGCCGAAAATGGTGCGCTGCCACAGCTGAGATACGTGCCACCTGTGTCCCAGTTTCCCATCTTGCACAGATGTCGATGAACCCTCGGCACGTTGTACGAGCCTATCGTAACAGCCAACGGGAGCTCAGAGCACTCGCTCTCCTGCACACCAAAGCATTGCAACACACCAGCCTGCCGGAGGATAGCATCATAATTAAATGGCTGAGGGCGTTTAGTCCTAGATCTTCTGTACGTGCTGTTCATGAGCGTCATGTGCAGTTTGAGAGGACGCGTGTTGGTGATGAAGCCCTCGTCACGGAAAATCTGGTTTATTTGGCTGAACAGAGGCTCATGATGGGACGGTCTAACCCATAAGACGTGGGCACGACGCGGGATTCCCTCTCGAGCACGTCCAGGGTGTCGAGGGTGATAGCTGGGGGCGTAAATGTGAGCAGCAGGACATCGGGAGGCGGTGAAGAAGGTCAAGTGCAGTCGGAAGTGATTCGGAGGTGAGGTTCATGACGCCGAGAATGAGGTGGACGCGTTATGGGCCTGCGAGAAGTGTTGAGTCTGGTGTAGGAAGGTTAAGGGCTAAGGGGTATCGACAGAACTGTAAAAATGTGAGTCTGGGATTAGCTAGTAAACGCATATACTCACAGTGTGTACGCCGTAGGTCGTGCCATCGTGGTTGGTGAAAAAGGCTCGGCTATCGGACCGATAAGCCGGCAGTTACCTACTGCGACCCAAAATGCAAAGTTCGTCTGCGATCTCGCCTGTCCCTTCGTCGGACAAGCAGCCAGACTTTTAATCTGCCCTCTAACAGCACGGATACCCCTTCCTAAACGTCGAACATCCCTGAAGCTCAGTCATCACGGAACAGCAGCCAAATATTACAGGACGTATAGAGACTGAGTCGAAATGAGCGAGCCAGTTTCACACAAAATTCTTGACGTGACAGAAGAAAAGAGATCGGCGATCGATCCGATCAGCCGATTCCAGTGCTTTGAAGTTGATCCCCCTCCTATCACACTACCGGCGAGTAGCCGCTTTGCCCGAAAAAGAACAAAGCACCTCGAGATGGCTACCACTAGATATGGACGATCATCGTCAGTGTTGATTAGATAGATCTCCATGAAATTCGTTCTCTCAGAGCCTTCAGTTGAAATGTAGATGGGATCCGGCCCTCTGCATACTGACACGGACGCGCTCTTCGTATTCTCTTCGGATACTGATGTACAGCATTAATTCTTATTCGACTCCCGATAACAATTAGGTCTGTACCGGAACGGCGAAGTAATATATCACCCGCCGGAATCTCTGACTCCAGGACAGGAGCTTAAGCTGCAGGTCCACGCGCTCATTTCGATCCAATAGGGCATTTACTATGCCAATACGCGCACCTGCTCCTGGAAACACTGCAATCTTCAGTACGAAAGAGGAAGATCGAGAGCGAGGGGTAGACTGTAGATCATACTTCCAATGCCCGCAATATAATTTGATTCAAACTGATGCTTAGTACGCTCCACTAGATTGGTACTACAGGGATTATAGCCTGAGATACATAGCGCTTTTTACAATGCTGTGAAGACGATAAATATCGATCAATATTTTTTTGAATCTAACGAAATGTCAGAAAAGGGGGAGGAGAAAAAAAGAGTACCAGTTCTCACATGATTGCCCGCGTACTACTCACACGAATAGTGCTCCGGGTTTTCATCATAGCGCCCTTCCCCAAAGACACCGACGGCAGTCCAAAACTGGTTCAACACCCGGGCCTCAGCAAGCGACACCGGTCTGTCTACCAACGCATAGTCCCAATAATCCGGATACCACCCAGCCGCCTCCCAATTGATGATGGCTGCAAGTCGGCCATCACCAGTGACAAGGATATTCTCTCTGGTGAGATTTGAATGCGAGAAGCAGACTCTATGAGGTATAATGATTCGGTCCCGCACGTTATAGTGACTTTCCCTCGCCACTTCTCCAAGTAACGTTTCATGGAAACTGCGGACAGTTCTGAAAGGTGGTAGCACGCGCCATTCCTCATATCGTTTATATATCAATGGCGAGCCATAAGCACCGGTCACCTGATAGAATATAGGAGGGATGATAGACCGAAGTTCAGTGAGAGCTTTTCTCAGGTCCTCGATGAGCTGTGGGCTATCTGAGAGATCGAGGAAAGGTTGATCGAAGGATAGGGCGAGGTCAGAGATTTCCGCACAGCTCCGCATGCCGCGAAGATGGGGAGGACTAAAAATGAGTGACATGTGATGATAATACTCGGGCGGATACATAGTCCTAGCCCTGAGCCAATCATGAAGTGTTACGACTCCTTCAAGTTTGGGCTCCTTCATTAGGACCCATCCCAGCGCCAACGGCATCCATGATGGGGCAGGAACGACGTCAAGAACGTCAGGGATGCCAGGAATGGAGGTGTTTTCACGAACAAACTTGAGGTTGTTCGCCTCGATTTTTGGGGGTTCTTCCGAGTCGAAGATGCATTTAAAACGCAGGCCGAAAGGGAGATGGTATAGTAAGTCTTCTCCTTTGAACTTGAAGAGACCAAGACGACTGCACAAATTTGCAATAGAGTCGTATACGGCCCATCTGATGCATGCAGGGAAACGTAGCCATAGCCTCCAGAGGATCCTTGCATATCTTTTCAGCACGAATAGGAGGGAACGGAGCAGCCGCATGGCGTCGGAGAACTTTGGGAGCGGCCTTCAGTGCTTGTGGCCTAGTATACAAAAGAAGATATTCTCGCCTTTACTCTGGCGCTTGTGGTGGATGCTTCAAGGGTGTATACGTCAGCACCCAGTTGTCTTCTCCGGTGATTCGGCGGCCAAACATGAATCTTCCCTTTTCTGGGCATCTAGTGATCCCTTCAACGGAGTCTATGCTCTGACATTGAAGACTTGAGTCGGAACTTGCATCTGGGAACGGTAGTAGCATAGACAAATTCTTTTATGATAGCGTACTGTCACATAACTGGCTGGAACTGACTTCAGAGGTGCGACTAAGTACCACGGTAGTAAAGGAACGTCTCCAAGAGCTAAAACTATGTGCTGTAATGAAACTGGGGTCAATATATAGCATGACTCGCTGCAAGACGTCGTGGACATACTGTCCGATTCTCAGTAGCAAGTCATGATATATGCCACATACCCAGCGGTGTCGTACTCTTGCCCTCGAGAGGGGGACAACTCACTCGCATCTCATGCAGGAACTCGGTACACGGATGTATGAGCTCATCCTTGCACACTGAACCGAAAAGGTACAGGATCCCATTTAGGACGCCATCAAGTCTACGGCAGGATAAACGGGGCGGACGAGCGTATATGGCCCCTTGGAAGGATCTCCATATGCGGTTTAGCCAAGTATATTGTGACTAGAATGAGAAGGATGAGAGATTAAGGACCGACGTGACATACGCGCCGTCCATATCCCAGCTCCTTTCGGCGCCCATCGGGAGCTCCGCAACCTCGCTCTGATGTATTCCAACACACCACCGACAGCATCGTCTTTCAAACGGCTGAGGGTGTCCTGTAGCCCATTCCAGGGGGACGCGTCGCCCGTCACGCTGATCTGAGGACGTAAGACGTAGACACGGCCGTGCTGAAGGTCGGGGGTGCGGGAGAAGCGTTAAGCGCGGCGGGGGACGTGTACACGTTGAGAGTAGAGAGATTGGCGATTCCGGCACGGAGAGTCAGCTTATTTGGTCGAGGGGAATGCATATGATGGGTTGGCATTAGCGCATAGTGTGGGTCGTTGTGAGTCGTCCGTCATGTCGGCGGCGACTTCCACCGGAAATCGCCAAGGATCGACGCTGTCGACTCTGATGGGATGGATTCTTGAAAGCACCATGGAGAAGATTTGGCCTGGCCGTCTCGATTTACAGCATGTACGCAGGACGTCGAAGAAGGTTCGGCTATGACCGTGCAGCCGGTGGATCCTACTCGTCTCCCTGTCTCAGCACCTCGTCACCTTCAATACGGTCTCCAGAAGAACGAAGATGCCTCCCTGAACGACAAACGTACGCCAAAATGCCCCAGAATCCAGATGAAGGAAAGCGCGTCGAATTCTTCAGTGGGCACGCTGCACATAACAATCCGCTGCCTATCAACGCACATGTGAAGATCTAGCGCAGGGACGAGCAAATTTTACATCCTTCCCGAGTCCCACACGGCACTGGCGGAGAAGTTGGCTCATGTAGATGGTCATATGCAGAGAGTTTACGTGATGCTTTGAGGGAAGGAGTGACAAGACTGTCAGGATGAGCTGAAAGTGAACATAGGGGGATACAAGATTTCCCGCAGATGTATCGGAGGGCGAGAATGGCTGATTGAACAACGGTGTGCTGACATATGCGCCGTCTTCTCACTTGGCAGAGATAAAAATCTGGGGGCACTGTATGAAACAGCTAACGGGAGCTAAGAGGATGACGCGGAGGGTATCTTCAAGAGGCGGAGGCGTTTAATCCTTCCCATGGGCGCCGAAATATACGGATGATGTCGTACAGCGTAACTTGGATTGCACGGGTGAAAGGTAGGAGCTTGACATGATTTAATAGCAGTGCGTTGAGAAAGGAAAGAGGAGACGATGGGCAATGCAAGGAACGCTCAGCGGCATTCCAAAGAGAACACGGCAGGGCATGGCAGTAGCTTAAACTGATTCCTTGAACAATGGTGCGCTGCCACAGCTGACATACGCGCCGTCCGTGTCCCAGCTTCCCATCTTGCACAGATGAACTCTCGGCGCGTCGTACGAGCCCAATGCAACAGCCATCGGGAGTTCATCGTACTCGCTCTCCTGCACGCCGAAACATTCCAATACGCCAGTCTGCCGCAGGATAGCGCCATATTCAAACGGCTGAGGACGTTTGGTCCTAGGTCTCCTGTAGGTGCTGTTCATGAGCGTCATGTGCAGCTTCAGAGGACGCGTGTCGGTAATAAAGCCCTCGTCACGGAAGATTTCATTGATTCGACTGAACAGAGGTCCAGGATGAAGTGGGCCAGCCTACAAAACGTGGGTACGACGGCGGGATTCCCTTTTGAGGACGTCGAGGGTGTCAAGTGTGACGGTCGGGGGCGCGGCTGCGAGCGGGAGGAGCGTCGGGAGGCTATGAAGGAGGTCAAGCGCAGTCGTAAGAGACTCGGGGGTGAGGTTCATGACACCGAGAGTGATGTGCACGCGCTGAGGGCCTGCGAGAAGCGTTGAGTCTGGTGTAGCAAGGTTGAGGGCGGCATGGAGATCGGAAATTCTGGCGCGGAGTGTCGGGTGAGTCTGGCCAAGAGGTATCGACAGAACTGAAAAAGGATGAGTCTGGGATTCGCTAGTAAGCGTATACACCCACAGTGGGTAGGTCGTGCCATCGTGGTTGGTAAAAAAGGCGCGGCTGCCGGACCGATAAGCCGGCGTTACCTACTGCAACCCAAAATGCACTCGTCTGCGATCTCGCCTGTCCCTTCGTCATACAAGCAGCCAGACTTTGAATCTGCCTCTAACAGCACGGATGCCCCTTCCGGAACGTCGAACCTATGCTAAGAAAGCGCAATCGACGTCTTCCCTACGACCAGGCTCCCAACAACCACTTACCAACCCAACTGATATCGCTGAACACGAAAAATGCCCTGAGAAAACGGAGTATACAGTCAAATGGCTGTTCACTGATGCCTCTGGACGAGTGACGCCCACCCTACTAGCCAACGTCCGTGTCCAAAGTCAGCAACTGGAACAAGTCGCCGCCACCGTCGGGGTTCGAGATTCGTGGTGACAGTATTCCGACAACGGGAGGCTACTGAAGCAACTGTCCCTATCAGACGCTCCCGTCGTAGACTTGGAGAGACGTCCGATGAAACCGCACCCGAGGTAGGCCATACAATCAACATACCATCGTCATACTCAACGACGAAATTACAGGAGCTGAAACATGAGCTGCTTACTCGAAACATAGCTCTTCTCTACTTTCAGCATGGAAATCACCATTCTGGCTCGCCTTCGTTCTTTAGACGACCAAACAGCCTCGGTCGACAACGGTCGTATCGTTACGACGATTGCTTGGCCCTTCTTATTGGGAAGAAGTTAGGGCAAGGTTCTACGGGGCAGGTATACGAAGCTCAGGTCTTAGTGGATGGAGGTGTAGCGCGGTATCCGAAAAGGTCATCGTTAAACTCGCACTTTCCGAAGAACAAAAAGAGAGGATACGCCATGAGTATGCGACACATCGACGTCTGCTATACGGACCTGTACCCGTTTCTGCAGGAGATATCCCCACAGCTTTTGGATTTTTTTAAAGACATCGAGTCCAATACGGGAGCTCTCATTTTGAGCTATAATGGTCAGACACTGGCACATCGTTCAGACCCGCCTGCCTCCGGAATCACCGTCTCTCCAGAAGAAATGTGCGTTCAGATGACATTGCACGGTCAAGACTAACACATGTGTCACAGGGCTACGTTGTTACGAATACTCGAGAGTATCCATGCAGCTGGCGTCGCTCATGGGGACATTCGAACGTGGAACATGATCGCTGATGGAGAAGGACACCTTTCTATCATTGACTTTGATAGGGCAAAATTCAAGGGCCATAGAAAACAAATGAGGGCTGAGCGCCAACGGCTGGAAGATCTGTTGGATGGCGAGTCTATCGACGGGTTCTCTGTAACACGCTATGAGGCATCTTATTAATACACTTAGTATCTACTCCATACTGCATCATCTAACTACCTTCTGTCTTTCTCAACAGCATATCCCCACCGTTGATTCAAGGTCGAGAAAAGAAATTTGCACCCATAAGGTCCGTACGGGATTGCCTTTCTCCTCGGTGTCCACATCTTCGGAGATGCGGCCTGGTAATCGTCCATTCCATGCTGCTCTTGGCCGTAACCACCATTCTCAGATACCGTCTCGTCCCTCCTTCCTCGTCGTACGAGCAGCCAGGCCTTCAATACGGCCTCTCTTAACACGAATACCCCTTCCACAACGTCGAACCTACCCCAAAAATGCCCAGTCAACATCTTGCCTACAACCAGGCTCCTGGAAATCGGGGTCTCTGGTGTGGAGAGTTGGGTGCGTTCGGCCAAGAGATATCAACACTCACAGCGTGTAGGTCACGCCATCGTGGTTGGTGAAAAAGCTTCGGCTGGAGGTCCGACCAACCGGCGGATCCTTGACAACAGCTAACGGCGACGAACACCGTCTTGTCCCTCTCAACGCGTCTCTCGATCCTTTTTCGGAGTGTCAATGCTATTGGTACCTCTGCATAAGTCTGCAGATACTAGTCCAGCACCTACTTCTGAGGCGAATTATTCCTTTCACATTCATGGTGCCTCTAAGTTCGTGTGGGTTCAACGTGTAGCTCAGTGTGGTGAGAAAGGGGAATTTTTTCGTGCCTAGAGGCTGGCGAAGCGTTTACGGATAAAAACCTTCGGCGCACCGGTCATATCCCGCAAAGTGCTTATTTTGTCCAAATTTATTCACGAGGTGCGTTGGGGCGCCCTGTTTTAAACGCGTTAATAACATTGTTAAAAAATAGACGTTACATTGATACCCAGTTTTCAGCCGTACCTTAGCGAAATTCCTTCGTTTCTTTGTGCTCAGTCGTTCCATGATATCAGCTGAGGTGAGAACTCTTTTACTTATGTTCTACACACCTATAACTGACGGTACATCGTAGCTTTCTGTTCCTACGGTGTACAAATTCTAATCTCCGCGGTCATAAAGTACGGGGAGACGTGGGAGCGCGTTCAACCGTTTCGCTCGCTGAATTGCATCAAGAACTGCTGCAATTTGTAGACCGGCATGAACTTTGAAGTAGCCTGCTGGGAGGCTACTGGGGTCATCTAGGTCTGTGAGCGGCGACAGATACAGACGTTGCGATTTTCGATCCCGTATGCCAATGAATTCTCGGCTCCCAGCATTCAAAACCATAAATGTCGCATCAACATTGACAGCCTCGGCCCATACCTGTTTCACATATCAGAACTGATAACACGGAACAATGACCAGAATCACAGGTACCTGTTGGATAATTTTCAAAGCATTCGTAAAGTTGTCCTCGTTGGTTCCGCCGTCGTCTTCGAATCTGATATTGCCTCCTTCAATTTTGAATTTCCGCCCGCTCGTGCTCAGCACAGAATCCACGGACGAATTGATGCTAGATTTATCAAATCTGAGTGCGCCGATATCTGGGTCGTCCTCAAAGATACCTCCCGGATCCTCGCCTGTTTTGTACCCCGTGATGGAGAACGGGAAGTTGAACATGCCGTCCGTCTTCCTGAAAAACCGTCCACCACAACTCCGGAAGGTAGGGCAGCAAGCCCAAGGAAACTTCGAGCCTGTCAAATAGCTAATAGCTCGCATGACGCCTTCACTCCCTGCGTTAATACACTGGAAGTCCCAGAACATGAGAGAGTCTGACAAGCCTGTCTCGATGACAAGCTGAATGTCACTGTTAAGATCGTCGGGAAGCCCAGCCCTTGCTATGACGTCTTCGTCAAGCAACATATATCCGTCTGCAAGGGCGTACGACATCATGGAATAAGATCTCGTGCTGTACCGGAAGATGTTTGACCATCGTTCAAGGCCAGCGAATAGAGTCGAGGCCACCAGCGATGAAAGGTGTTGTAGGGGGAAATAACTGTTCCGGATATCACCCTCAGGACCTACAGAGAGACCTGAACCGCGCTGTAACGTAGACAAAACCCGTGTCGGATGCAAGTTTGCAGACCGAGAGACTCGAGGTAGGTTTCCACTCAGATGGCGTAGCTTAGAGTCAACCACACCAGCCAGCTGGTCGGGCATGTCGGGAAAAAGGACGATGTCTTTCAGAATTAGTTCGGAATGCATATGCATGTCGTACTGCGCAAGATCACGAGTACCGACATTACCCTCAAAGTTGGGGAAGTTAGGGCAATGGTCAAAGAGAAATTTCAGGGCTTGTGAATGAATTTCAGGGCTTTGAAGCAAACAAAAAGGGAGCCTGCGCACCGTATTCTCCGGGGAGCGGCTTTGCCTTTCTGGAAGATTTGGATGCAGCGGATGGACCTGCATGACGCTGATAACGACGCTTTGGGTTGGACCAACAATATTTTGGATACGGCATAGCGATGCTGCGAATGAGTATGATAGACTGAGTGGAAAGGTGATGTAGAATGCAAGGGCGGGGATCTTCGGCTGGTGAGTTGTGCTCTATTGCAGCAGTTCCTGCAAGCTTTTAAAGTACATAGAGAAAACGCTCGTGAAATGCTTGTATCCACGTATACTCTGAGGAGGCTGTTGTTCTTTGTGTAAACCTTATGCGAATCTGTGATCATCTGTCCTAAAGGCAAAGACTTACTTACCTGTGGGAACCCCATCTCGATGCAACAAAACAGTAGTCTCCACACCGGTCAATCCAGAGAGGGGAAGTCTTCAAAATCGTAAGACGGCGAGTCAGAGAAAAGAACAATGGGATTAGCTAGAGGACAGGAACCAGGTCGCGAGCCCGCGATGATGAGAAGGGGATAGTAGTAGCCGTGACGGCAGCCCATTCATTCGCTTAGCGTGCGAATCGCTGGTCGTTATGATACCGGCGTCGACTTCCACCATGACCCGATTGCATCGTGCTAGTAGAACAACAAAATTTTGCTTTGAAGTAGTTTATAGCCCGCACATTGAGACCGGCATATGAAGAATGGGAACAAGAAATCAATTGATCACCGCGCGTTGAGTATTAAGGCACCTGAAATGTATACATGAGAAATCGTCCCTACATTGTGGAATCAACGAAAGTAGCAACACATGGCTTTCTCGTCTTCAGTGAAATGACTAGAGAATTCGGATAACGGCGCACTGCCGTCCACGTCCCAACTTTCTGTCGTACAAGCACACCAAAAGCAGTGCAGCAGAAGATATCCGTTGTGTATGATCCTGCCCTTGCCATAGAAGACCGAGTTGAACAAAGATTCAGGTCGAGACGAGCTAATAACCCCTACACGGTGATACGACTGAGCGGGAGGAGTGGTGCAGGAAGTCAAGCGCGGTGGGGGACATGCACACGTTGATGGCGTAGATGTTGGCGATTTTAACGTGGAGAATCACCGAGGGTAATGGAACGAACTGCATATAATGAGTTGGGATGAGTGCATAGATGGCAGACACTCACAGTTGCGTAGGTCTTGCTATCACCCTTGTGAAAAAGGTTCGGTTATCGGACCAGGCAGCCGGTGAATCCTTGACAAGCTGACTCTCTCGCCTCTCCTTGTCCCACTCGTCACACGGGCAACCAAACCTTCAATATGGTCTCGAGAGAAAAGGAGCCGCTTCCCGAACGACAAACCTGCGCCAAACAGGCCCAGTCGACATCGAAAAATCTAGGTTGCAACACAACTCTTTTTGGCGCCCGAAGGTAATTTGAATCACGGCTGGTAGATGAAGGAAAGGGCGTCGGATTCTTCGTTGAGGGCACTGCATATAACAATTCGCCACCACCTATCGACGCGCAGATCTAGCGCAGGGACGAGCGAGGTTTAAATCCTTCCCAATTTGTAATGGCTGAGAAGTCGGTTCATGCAGAAGAATCAGCGCATCGTGCAGAAAATTTACGTGACGTTTTCAGGGAAGGAGTGATACGACTGTCCGGATGAGTTGTACTCATGAAAAGTGAAAATAGCAGGATACGAGATTTCCCAGACGTATCAGGGGGCGAGAATGATTGATTTAAACAGCGGTGTGCTGACATACGCGCCGGCTCCTGATAATAAAACCTCGGGGCACTGTATGATCTCAGGGAAACAGCCGACGGAAATGGGAGTGTTCTGTACCAGCACGCGGATGGTGTCGTCTTCAAGAGGTAGACCATCCCGTAGGCGCCGAAATGTACGGATGATGTCGTGCAGCGTAATTTGAAGTCGGGTAGCATGCACCGGTAAAAAGGTATGAGCTTGACACGATCTAATAGCAGTGTGCTGAAAAAGGAAAGGGGAGATGGTGGACAATGTAAGGAACGCTGAACGGCATTCCTAGAGAACACGGCAGGGCATGGCAGTAGCTTAGACTGATCCCTTGGACAATGGTGCGCTGCCACAGCTAATATACGCGCCGTCCCTGCCCCAACTTCCCATCTTGCACAAATGAATTCTAGGCGCTTCGTACGAGCCCATCGAAACAGCCATCGGGAGCTCAACGTACTCGCTTTCCTGCACGCCGACACATTCCAACACACCAGCCTGCCGCAGTATGGTATCGTATTCAAACGGCTGAGGGCGTTTTGTTCTGGGTCTTCTGTAAGTGCTGTTCATGAGTGTCACATGCAGCTTGAGAGGACGCGTATCGGTGATAAAGCCCTCGTCACGGAAGATCTGGTTTATTTGGCTGAACATAGGCTCAGGCTGGGATGGGCCAACCCACAAAACGTGGGCGCGACGGCGGGATTCCCTTTTGAGTACGTCCAGCGTGTCAAGTGTGATGGTCGGGGGCGCGGCTGTGAGCGGGAGGAGCGTCGGGAGGCGGTGCAAGAGGTCAAGGGCAGTCGGAAGAGACTCGGGGGTGAGGTTCATGACGCCAAGAGTGAGGTGCACCCGTTGAGGGCCTGTGAGAAGCGTTGAGTCCGGTGAAGGAAGGTTGAGGGCGGCATGAAGATCGACAACTCTGGCACGGAGAGTCGGGTGGGTCTGGCCAAGAGGTATCGATAGAACTGCAAAGGATCAGTCTGGGATTGGCTAGTAAGCGCATATACTCACAGTGTGTAGGTCTTGCCATCGTGGTTGGTGAAAAAGGCTCGGCTGCCGGACCGATAAGCCGGCGGTTCCTTTGACCCAAAATGCAGACTATTCTGCGATCTCGTCTCTCCTTCCTCGTCCTGCGAACAGCCAAACCTTCAATTCGGCCCCTAACGGCACGGATAACCCTTTCCCAACAACGAACCTACGCCAAAAAAGCCCAGTCAACATCTTCCCTACAACCAGGCTCCCAACAACCACTCACCAAACCAACCGATATCGCAGAACATGAAAAATGCCAGGAGAAAATGAAGTCTACAGTCGAATGGCTGAGGCGGGATTGCGCTGATGCTGCTGCACACGCTTCCGGACGGGTGACGCCCGCCTTACTCGCCAACGTCCGTGTCCAAGGTCAGAAACTGGAGCAAGTCGCCACCGTCGGGGTTCGAGATGGGAGTATGCTCGTCGTGACAGTGTTCGAAGAGGATGTAAGCCCCTCGACTCTTCGTAGACTTCGGCTGACAACAGTAGTAGAACCTCAAACACGTTGAAGCTGCTATATACGATGCCAAAATACCTTCTATCACACCCCAGAGGCAGGATACTCGGACGTTAAGGATCCCGGTGCCCAAGCCGACGCTCGACGCCAAATCGTCAGTTGTCGCTGCTGCCGGGAAGAAGGCGGAGGAAGCTCGCGTGCAGTGCCGCAAACTTCATCAGACGAGCGTGAAGAAGGGAAAGTATGAGAAGCGGTCTGTTGAGCTCGAGGTGGTGCGTATGCTTTGCCGTTCCTTCCTATCCTTATGCTGACTCTCAGGTAGTTTCAAGATCTGCTCGACAAGTACGTAGCCGAAATTGACAAGATCTTGGTGGACATGAAAAAGACGTTGGGCATTTCACGATAATCCTTCACACACACGACAACGAGTTACGGTAGTCGGTCTGATTATAAGTCTATTAATCTACCTCGTACCTTGCATGACCGTGTGCACCAACTCATGAGGACGACCCCTCTCCAGCCCTCAACGTAGTGGTGCCAAATCCGACCACTCGCCCTCTATTCCATGGTCAGACAGGACACGCCTATCCACTTCGTCTGGCGGTTCCATCGTTCCTGCTCACTGCGCCCTTGTACAACTCAGCTGGTAACACTGGACAGCTCCGTCTATTCATTAACCTCCCAAATAGTCGAGACAATCCTCAAGTTGTTCCTTACTCGAAGACGAAAAGTATCTGGACATCCTCAAACGAGGGGTCGATGCGATCACTCTATATGAGTCGCGTGCTCATGCTTTCCTTCTCAGGGCATTTTTAGGGTATTCCGTTGGTCCTTAACGGTTCCGACACCCTTCAACCTTCCGCACAACAAGGTAAACCGGTTGCTAAGTGTCCATCAAATTTTGTATATGTGGCCTTTTGTTGGTCAGACGTTCGCAGCATCAAATCCCTCCTCGAGTGCGGATGAACCAATATCTGTGTGTCTGTCTTTGATTTAAGAGTTTGCCTAGGGGAGACTATAGCTTCGCTGGCCATCAGCGGATTTAAAAAAGACGGGATGAAGGATATCTGAGAAACGGCCAAGGATTTGAAGAGCACTGGCTTCACGTCGTCGTTGATCTTCAGCACGAGACCGAAGGGTAGCGGCATCGCGGCGGGAGAACTTGCCATAAATATATGAATTTACGATAAGACTCGGGAAGAGGTGCGTGGTCCCGGTCATAGCTGACTTCGGTTACGTGTCTCAGCCGGCGAATTCTCTCATCCCATCCGTCATGACGCCTACTTCAATACGGTCCCCAACACCCCTCCCCTAGCGAAGCACCCACGCCAAAAATCCTCGTCTTTCCTAAAACCAGACTCCCAAATGTGATCGCTCATCAGCTGACATAAAAATGCCAGGAGAAATGAAAGTCAACTGGTCAGACGGTGCTTCTGGGCGAGTGACACCTAATCGCGCTTCAAATGAGCTGTCGTCGCGCCACCTACTGGCTAACGTCCGGGTCCAAGATTAAAGATTGGAAGAGGTCACCATGACCGGGGTTCAAGATGGAAGTATGCATGTAGTGAGCAGGACGTGAGTGACTTGATGCTTCGTTGACTTGGGCTGATGAAAGTAGTAGAGTTGAAGCCGCGATATACGATACCAAACTGCCTTCTATCACGCCGCAGAAGCAGGATACTCGTACGTTGAGGATCCCCCGTGCCCAGGCCGATGCTCGATGCCAAGTCGTCAGTCGTCGCTGCTGTGGGCAAAAAGGCGGCGGCGCCACAAGCTCTATTAGATGAACGCGAAGATGGGCTATTACGAAAAGGAGGGCGTGTATGCTCTGATGTTTCTTTTCATTCATATGCTGACTCTTTGGAAGATCCTCGATGATAAGAGCGAGAAATTATAGTTAGCTGGTTTGATTATAACAATCCTCGTACTTGCCCCACCCATGTTGGTCTTAGAGGTAAGTTCGGTCCGACAACAGCTCATTATCTGATCTGACGAGTTAATAGGTTATTGTACTAGGTGAGGGTTTTCTCCTATGGTTTGTCTTTCATCTTTGGCTAAAGCCGCATTCACTCAGACAATCCAATCTCATATGTTTGGGTTCTAAAGATTACGCCTGCCATTGCGGGGCGAGGGTGAGTATCCCTGGATAGATTGACATATAGTCATGCAATGAAAATATGCAGCAACTTCTTCGTACGGAGATTATAAGCCGACGAATGGGCCGTGTAGTACGTGTTATCAACGTATCATACACGCCATACTAACCTATACTGACCATTGCTTCTAGAACCAGACCCTCGCCTCTTGCGGTTGATAATCCTTCATTTGTCTCAAGTCTCATCGCTTCATGCGTGAGCATCGTGAAATCCGATCGAGACTCAAGAACTTGCAACGTGCATGTGACTCGTGAAGCGTGTAAGTTCCTCTTCGGAATCTGTCAGTCCTTGTCGACGCGCCTTTTTTTACGTTCTGGCACAACGATATAACCGGACGGCTCTAATGCTTCATGATAACGCTTAGGGTGGGAATGATTCCGAGAGTGCTACCGGTGCTGGCACTATTCCTAATGACTCGCTCTTGTCCTATACCTCATACACCGTTCGCTTGTGGGCCCACGTTCAGAAGCATCATCTATGCCCATCGAGGTGGCTTTGGATTGGAGGCTCATCGATGATCGATATCAATCGCCACTGTTAATTTCGGTATGTTCCATAACAGGGTGCCCTAAAACATTAGCGCTTACATATTGTAAAGGGACTTGGATGGGTCCATCAAAACTTCCTACTTAGAGGGCTTCATAAGGGCTCAATGTCTGTATATGCCCCGCCGGCTCTGGGGGTGCAGGAGGCTACTGGAGAATGATATCGGTGAGCACTGACAGATACACTTGAACTTATATTGAACTTGGAAGGCAGATAAAAAAAACTATGGAAAGTAACATATACCGCCGCTGATACACGGTAATGAAACCCGAGATCTCGCACACGTACAAAGTTTATGAAGAGAGTTGCATCCTAGTCATCGATATTCATTCTTGCCCTTTGAAAACTTGATCGATGCCGCTCTCAGCAATCGGCCGGAGAAAGTGGGTATCGCTCCATAAATACCGAGAATTATTTACTTATCACTCGACCTTCAAGATGAGCTCAACGTTAACAAAGGATCTTGGCTTTATACCTATCCCTCGCAGACTCCGTTACGACCCAGCGCGGCCGTTTCAGTTCGGTATTGGGCTCAATGTTCTTTTCGCGTTTGCATGCACATTTAGTAAGTATGTGGGTCAGACTGTGTAGTAATTGACGCTCATCATTGGATAGTGGTAGCAAATTTGTTCTACTGCCTGCCACTGTTAAGTGAGCTCGCCTCTTTGGATTGGGCTATGGGTGCTAAGATCTGCCCCTAGTTCAATTCTCTGAATCTTTCGGAGTGTCGTATTTTGGTTCCTCAAGGTGCGTTATGCAATCTTCCCGCGCAGGGTCACCTAATGCGTTCATCTAGAGCTCCCACCCTTCTCCAGGCCGGGTCTGTTCCCTGATTATCTACTTCAATGGCAACGCCGCTCATCTCATAACTAGATACGCGACAGGTCTTTTTGTCCTCGCACCACTAGGAGATATCATCCGACGCCGGCAGCTCCTTCTCGGAGTCCTCATCTGCTCCACCACTCTCACCCTCTGCCTCGCTCTCGTCCGTAACTGGGGCGCATTCCTCGCCGTCTCTTTCTTTGCAGGCGCACTGAATGTCGTTCCCCCAATTCTCCTCCCCCTCGCAGCGGACATGGCTCCTTCTTCCCAGCGCGCCTTTGTCGTATCCATCATCGTCTCCGGGCTGATCATGGGGATCCTGGTCGCGCGAGTTGTTGCCGGTGTGATAGCCCAATTCGCCGAGTGGCGGGTAGTCTATTACTTTGCGGTAGGCGTCCAGAGTGTCGTGTTGGTCGCGTGTTATACGATGGTCCCGGATTACCCGGCCAAAAATGCGGATAATCTGGGGTATTGGGGCCTAATTAAGTCGATGGTGTTGTTTGCGGTTGGGGAGCCGCAGTTAATTCAGGTGTGTTTAGTAATTCGGGATTTCTGCATTGCACTCATCGTTCACTGCAGGCTTGCCTTGTTAACTTACTTTCCTCAGCGGGTCTGTCAAACTTTTGGGTCACATTAACATTCCTGCTGGGCGGTCCGCCGTATAACTATTCTACGTAAGTGTTTACCCTTCAGGAAGGATCAAAGCGAATGAAATATCCTTGTCAGGTTGTGGATTGGGCTCTTCGGAGTCATCGGTATATTCGGGGTATGTATGACACCGCTCGGTGAGTTGCTTTCGCGTTACGTCAAACCGGTGATTTTCTTGTCCTCATCACTGTGCTGTGCAACAGCTGGTCGACTGGTAGACAAGCTGCATCCATGGCATGGTTCGATCCTGGGCTCTATACTTTATGGGTGCTTTCAGCTGCTTTTGGTCGGCGCGGCTGGTATCCATGTTGCTCCCGTCAGTCACCTTACCACTAGCCGTTAATTTGCACTAATTTTTGTTTTCAAAAAAAAGGTGATTTTGGCTACGCTAGGAATAGACGTATTTTGTCGAATGCTACAAGTTTCGCTTCAAATGTCCATATTCAGGTCTGTCTCTATGAATCTCTGGTGATATATCTGGATCCCCAATTACCCGCCACAGCATCTCCGCAGCAGCTACAACACGCCTGAATGCTATCTCTCTCATATGGGTGAGTGGTCGTCTTCGCTTTTCTGTATTATTCTTATCGCATTTACCTTCAGGTCTTCCTTGGGCAAGTTATGGGCGCAGATGTGGGTTCGCGTGTGTTTTTGGAGTATGGATGGAGAGCAGGGGCAGGCTTATCGCTCGGTTGGACCGGGCTAGGCCTCTTGATCCTTCTCGTGCGTGGACCTCATTGTGGGCGTAAGACGTGGTTTGGGTATGAGGGTGGATTTGGTGCCGAGAAAAATGCCGAACAGACGGATGGCAAGATAGGTGAGAAGGGGAGTGATATTAGTGTTTCGGACAACAGTCCGCATACGTAGATATTAATCCGGGTGCCTACCGTATCAACTACTACGCCCATAATAGAAGAGATAAAGACCGATACCTGAATTTATGATCCTGAAGGGAGCCGCCGGCTTGCCCAACGGATCTGAATGCCGGTTTACCGGCTTACTAAGTACAGTGACTACCGACTTGTTGCCGACTACAGTAGGGTTGAAATTTTGAAACTTCAACCCAACGTTCAAGATCATTATGTACTTGCTTATTCAGTCCTTCTGCCTCCCAGTTGATTTATCCTGGATGCGCATTGTGCAATCCTTTTCTCTAAAAGTCTATCATCAAAGTGAGCACGTAATCTACATCTACATTAACCAATGTTATGAACATTCTTCCGGTAGCGAACTTCGAAGCGTCAGCTGACGGCATTCTCAAACGTGCATTCTATAGTCATGAGTTTCATGCTTCTGTGGATTCTTATAATGCTTTACGCGCGAAGGCTTACACTTCGGGATTTGCAACGCCGGTCAGAGTCCCGTTTTGTTATGCGATTTTACGATGTTGCTTGCGATTCGCACGCCGCTCGTGCTCCAAGAACAAGCACCGTAGAGTCGTTCTCTGCTTTCATGTCGAGACTGTATCTTGCTGAGGAGCCGCCTCACAGTCAACATGCAGATTTCCTTCAAGTTCCATTCGCTTGGCTTTGAATTGCACAGGCAAGACTAGTTATACTCGCAGACCAACGGACCCTGTTGAACCTATTCATCAAAAGCTTATCATTAACAATGCTCCTTTGGGAAGATAATACAGACAGTGTGTTCTATAGAGGTCTCTTCAACTGTACCTATCTCCATCTGAAGTTCAAACACCGCAATCTGAGCGATGTTTCGCATTCAACTTAGTCAATCTTCACTGTCTTTTTCCTCTATCAACCCGAAACTACGCACGTCTCCGCGATATAAAACCCAGTAGTGCATCTTCATGACTATCACTTCTTCAGGCCAGCATCGTAGTTGTCTCTACAGATATCATGGCTGAAAATATGGTTCGCGAACCGCTCTCTGGCATAGACATCCTCATCGCCGGTCGGTTCAGACCCTCCAATAGCATTTCTTTGCAAAGCTGACACCTTTCGTGCAGGTGGAGGCCTTGCTGGCTTGTCCGCTGCCATCGAGTGCTATCGCAAAGGTCACAACGTCCGCGTCGTCGAACGTCGACCTGGTCTCGATCCCTTCGGTAAGTAACTCAAATCCATACAATCCCCAAAAATTTACGCTCGCTCCAGGTGATCTAGTCGCCATCCAACCCAGCGCACTGCGTACCATGCGCAAGTGGCCGGGGTTCGTTAGCCAGCTGTACGAAAACCAATTCGGACCCGACGTCCACATGTACAAGTTTGACGGGACCCTCATTGGGGTATTTCCTAGCTTGGGCGACTATGACCCGAGTACCGGTGAACGCGCTGTCGCTCTCAGTCGTCTGGAACTCCATCGGGCGTTGCATAAGTATGCGACATCGCTTGGGATCTCCGTCGAGCATGGGATTAGTGTCGAAGACTACTCAGAGACCATCGATAAGGGTTGTGCTATCCTTGCAGATGGTACCAAGCTTGAGGCAGACCTTGTCATCGCTGCCGATGGCGTGGGAGGTAAAGGATGGGGTATCGTGAGTGGGAAAAAGGAACAGCCTATCAGCAGCGGCTACGCAATCTATCGAACGACCTTCGCGCTCGAGTATGCATTGAAGGATCCCCTGTTGGCGAAGGTGTACGAAGGCGACGGTTCCCATGGCGCTGCTTATATAGGCTTCAACACCCATATAGTCACCGGCAAGAACAAAAACATCGTTTGCTGGATGATGACTTATCTCGCAAGTACTTTCTCCTAACCCCCCTGGTTTGTTTCTGATAACATATTAGGATGATGGCAACGCGACCGAGGACTGGTCAAAGACTCAGTCTTCAGATTCTGCACTCAAACACGTGAAAGACTGGAGTCCGTTCGTCCCAGCTCTCATTAATGCAGTGCCCAACAAAGAAGTCATTGACTGGAAGCTTATGTGGCGTAACCCCCAGCCCAAGTGGATATCTCCGATGGGTCGTGTCGCCCAGATCGGAGATGCTGCGCATAGTCTTCTTCCTACTAGCGCCAGCGGTGCGACCATGGCTATGGAAGATGGTTTCACTCTCGCAGCTTGTCTCCACATCAGCGGAAAGGATAAAATCCCTTTGGCTGTACAAGTTTACAACAAGCTACGGTATGTTCAGCAATTCTTCGGTCGCTGCTCAGTGCTGATGCAACTCGTTTACATGTTTAGGTTTGAACGCGTCTCTTGTGCTCAAAGGATGGGATTCAAGACACGTGAAAATTGGCATCACACAGATTGGGATGCTGTATCGAAGAATCCTCGGCTAGTCGGCAAGATCATCGGTAACTGGCTAGCGAAGCATGACTCTGAGAAGTACGCGTACGACAATTATGCTGCGTGCGCCAAACATATCACCGACGGCACGCCTTTTACTAATACCAACACTCCTCCGGGCTACATTTACGAGCCGTGGACAGTTGAGGATTTATTGAAGGCGGCGAGAGAGAAGACTGATGTTCAGGACACTGGTGATTGGAGTTGAGTTACCCGGCTATGTTGTAACCTGTCCACAACATCAATACAAACTCGACTTTTCCAACTTGAAGTCCAATGCAAATTGGTATGATATAACTTGAAGTTGAAGAGGAAGACGGAATTGCCAGACAGGCCCTGCCCTGTCTACTAATGATCTCCTCACTTAAATTCCCTTTCAAGTTTGGCACCGCGGCAGCCGGTCCGCTCCACAGTGTCTCCTTCAACGAACTACGACGAGTGCTTAAGCTCAACGCTAGCGGTAAGAGCAAAGTGTCATTTGCGGTGAATGTGACTGAGTGATATTCATTCACAAACCATACTTCAGGGAAATATGCGACCGCGTCGCTCGCTTTTACACATTTTGGCATCCTTTTACATTCGTCTCGGGAAGTGGTATAGCGTTCAAGAATGGATATACAACGCCTTCCTCAGTTCGGTCTTATTCTCAAACACACTCAAGATAGGCCACCGGAGATCGAGGCGAACAACATCAAGTTCGTCCACGAAAATACAACCATTCCTGTCCCCCGCATTCTTGACGTCCATCCTGACATACCAAAGGGAACCGCATCCGAGGGGTTGATCCTTATGACAGAGGTAAAAGGTGTAACATTGGTGCAGTGGCTCCTCTCAAGGACCACATACCCTCCCGAGTTCTTTCATTACAGTGACCTCATCTTCGGTCCTGCTCACCTCCGCGGCGGACATAGTCTCAAAGAGCTATCCGAGCTCATGACATCCTTCAACAAACCCGTACTCGACCTCTCGGATAGTGCACTACTCATCGCCGACCTGAAAAAGGCTCTTACCGAACTTCGCTCCATTCCTCCTCCTTCTGGCGAGGTTTCCGGCCTTCATGGCTCACCATTCGTACACATTCGATGTGGAGACCGTTGTGTAGTCCAACCGCTGAAGAATATCCGCGCTTTTCATGACATGTTACTTGCAAATGTGTCTTGTGTGAGCCGCATGCCTCGTCTCCTCCAGTTGGCGTCACCCGTGTACGCCAAACCACATAAACTATGCTTCTCACACTGTGATTTGAACAAGACCAATATCCTTGTCACTGAGGATGGCCGATTGGCTGCTATTATTGATTGGGAAGCTGCGGGATGGTTTCCTGAGTATTGGGAATACACGTCGAAGATGATGCAGAATGTGGACTCTGAAATTCTCGCCAAGTTTTGGGATGCCGTTGGCGCATTTGAGAACGGGTGCTATGAGAAAGAGCTTGAACTAGAACGAGCGCTGTGGCATAGCACTGGCGATAGTGCTGTACATTCAGGCATCCTGCCTGATGATCCTCTCGACACACCTTTTCATGATGACGAGGACGTCATATGGTAGGCTTCGATATATATCTTACTTTATGACTTCCTCATGCCTTGATAGAACTCAGCACGCGGACTGCATATTGCGTGGTCTGCTTCTCTAGTGCCCATTTAGGCGTGTTAACTATGGCTTAGAACGACATGTTACCATGTTCAAGACGAGATGCTGACCACGGGGTAAGGCCATACGTTTCACCACTACAGCTCAGATTGAATAATGTCTTTGAAAATGCCGATGCAGGCATTTACCAGGCATCGACGTCCATACAAGAGAATATTCGGGGTGAAATCCTCTCTTTTCGTTTCTCAATGAACGCGGTTTTGACGGTGACCTTCCTTGGATTCGATAATAAGGGTCACTCGGTAGGTATATTCACCTTGATGAGAGTTTTGTATCATGCCTCGTCTACAGCTCCCAGGCGCAACTCCCCTCACCCAAAAAAAGTCAAAGTAATCGGTACATGGAGATAAATAAAATTTATGTCATAGAAATTCATAAGCGATAACATTAATTCAGCAAAGCAAACACAAAGCAGAAGTTTTCGGAATAAGTACCTACGAGAGCTCAAAGCCCAGCCGATCAACGCCCTTCCCCAACCCTCGAATCGTACGGGTTCCTGACGATCAACAACGTATCCAGGAGCTCAAAATACCAATGAATCGTATGCGCCTCCATCTCATCTACACCCCCCTTCCGGCACATACCCTCAACCACATCCGGCGGGAGGACTTCCCCATCCGCAAATTTGAACTGGAGCTTGATCCGATCCGAAAACTCCTTCACCAAAGGGCATATAATCTTATGCGGCGCCTCACCCAGCTTCCAAGCCCTCTTCTGGCACTTTTCCGAGCAATACGACACGCGCTTGCATCCACTACAGTTCTGGAACTTCCTCCCCGTGCTCGTGAACGTCTCCAGACATCCCGGAGCGTGACACCGGTCGCTCAGAGTAACCTGGCGGATGGCGGTATACGCTCTCCAGAAGTCGTTCTCCTTCTTGTGCTCTTCGTCTATGGTCAGAGAGCCTTTGAGGATGAGAGGATGGTACTTGGTTGGATCGTGGGAAACGCAGAGGAAGTCGTGTAGGAGGCAAGCCGTTGTGAGGAACTCCTTGTGAAACGGGGCTCCAATTGTAACATTCACGGCCCTACTGAGCGCTCGAAGAAGCGCCTCCTTGTGGTTCTGCCAATAGGAATTAACACGCATACCCTCTCCCTGGCGGATCATCTCGATAGTTGACACTTGGACAGTACCCTCGGCCTGCTGCAAGACGAAGAAATCGCGGTCAGCGAGAGAAGTTGTCTTCTCCAGAGAATCAACGTTCTTGTTGATAACCTCGATGAGCTGAGGAGCAAAAGAGGGCATGATAAAGACCATGACGCTGAGAGTGGTACCGGCCATGGTGATAATGCCGTTCAGAAGTAGGAAGGATGGCCTGAGCTCATACATATAAGCCCATTGCCAGAGCATCTTGACCGTCGTCTCTGCACCAACCGCGGAATAAAACTCGTTCGGTGTGATTGGCCACCTCGGTGTTTTCCCCTGCTTCTCCTCTCTGAGGGCACGTTTGCGGATGCCGTGGTGCAAAGCCGATTTCATAGATTCCTTGGGATCGATAACGTTGACAATGCAGTTCAAAAGGATCGTGGACATCATCGAAATGACGTCGGTGAAAAGATATCGATCGAATGGACGCTCGAAATAGTCGGGTGGGCAGTATTGGTGTATTCGATTCAAAAGTGGATTATCTTTGGGGCAGGAACATGTTTGCATGGTGCTCTGGAGAGTACGGATCTCATCCGGCGTTCTTGGCGTCGTCAAGAACAACAAGCACGTCTCCAGTAGGTCGTGACGGGATGCTCGCAGATCGGCCATGGTGTGCAGGTTCCAGAAACCGGCGAGAGAAGAATTGTAGAACAAGACACAGTAGGATGGATGGATGGGATCAGAGAGGGACTCTACGAACAAGTCGACGATGGCGTCGAGCTTGTATGAGCTTCCATCCGGGAATCCGATTTCACGGGATGACATTGTGATATTCGTTGCTTAACACATTTGCATCAGAAATTACGTTCCAAAAAATGAGAAAGCTCACTCACCTAGAAGATATATGAACTAGAGAAAGATACAGCGAGCACGCCAGACGTGGTGCGAGTGCAAGGTGAGTTTGACAGCGAAACTCAACGATCAGCGTCATAGTCATGTGAGCTTTGAAGTATAGAGTTAAGATACCCCGTGCGGTAGAATTGTGGTCTTCCTGGCAGATAAAGGAAAGAAAAAAGTCGATTCGGCACAACACGAGGCTTATCAACCAAAAAAGAAGAGAAAACGAGGAGGGAAGGTTTCTCGTATCAAGGTGGGTCATCCCCAAGTCGATAAGACGTAAACGGTAGCTACGCCGTGCTCCTTTTAGAGTTCCTAAATTAAATTCATGGAGCAGTGGAGAGAAAACCTCAAATTGGCTCGCCCCTTACTGCTCTACTCTGGGAAAGTGGTTAGAAGCGTGTCGCCGTTAGGTCAAAGAAACCAAATTTTCGATACTTTGTGTGTTCAACGAACTTGAACCATTGCAGAGACCCAGTTAGTAACCAAACGAAGGCGGAAATCAAGAATTCGTACCGTATGGACCGAGGCACCTTCCCACACTAAGTTGGATGTGGAATAAAATATAAAATGAGAATTATGGTGTATACAAGCCTCGCTATCGCGTGCGAAGGATTACCGTGAAGCGCCCAACGTCTTTTTCTTGAAGACAGTGGACCATGATGCATGACGCATGATGCTGGAGCCTGGGAAACGGCATTTTCTGGCACTAGTCGCGTTCGATACCCTAAGCAGGATATACCAAGACTTCGGTCGCGAAATAGCTAGAATGTCCCCAGTACGTCGATACAAAGATGCCGAACAAAATTGTAGTAGAAGGGGAGATTTTCTACGTGGACTACGCGCTCGGAGGGATGAGCACGTCAAAGGGAACGAGAGATTTTAAGACAAGACCGGGAACGGGACACGAGAACAAGGAGACGGAAGAGAAAGAGGCACACGATGACGATGAGCTTCATACAAAAGTCGAGGAGGATTGACTTGGTACCCCCTGAAAAAAATTCTGGTAGTCGAAGAATTCAGAGAAGTTGACGAAAAGGGCGGGAGCTTTGTAGCACCACCCATCAACCGTTGCAGGGATACGAAACAGCATTAACGTCAGGCCTGTGAGTGCCATCCACGGTCTCGACAATCCAGTTGCCAAGGTAGGTGGCCTGAAGAGCAGAATTCGTTCATCATCTTGGTTTGAGTCGGTACCGGCCCAACAGTGTCCCTAATGGCGTTCGACCTCGTTGTCCCGAAGCGATATTACCAAAATCAGTTTGCGACTGACTTTGTTTCTTCATCGACTGACGTTGTAGGAAGGGACGAGGAGCGGAACCCTAACAAGCAATTTAGAGCACGCATTGATGTCGGGTCTGTTCTGTGTGCTAGGGATCGGAGAGGGACAATTGTCATGCTTTAGTGGACACGGTGAACACGGGCGGGCAAGCATGAGGAAGACAATATTTTTATAATCAGACTAGCTGGCTTTTTCTTTGTTGTGTGAGAAGGATTATCGTGAAACGCCCAACGTCTTTTTCATGTCCACCAAGATCTTGTCAATCTCGGAAACGTACTTGTCCAGCAGATCTTGAAACTGTTTGAGAGTCAGCATACGGATACGAAGGAACGGCAAGGACTCTACGCACCACCTCGAGCTCAATAGACCGCTTTTCGTATTTGCCCTTCTTCAAGCTCGTCTGATGGAGCTTGCGGCACTGTACACGGGCTTCCTCCGCCTTTTTTCCTGCAGCAGCGACGACCGATGATTTGGCATCGAGCGTCGGCTTGGGCACCGGGATCCTCAGCGTCCATGTATCCTGCCGCTGCGGCGTGATAGAAGGTATTTTGGCATCGTATATCGCAGCCTCGACGTGTTTGAGGTTCTACTACGTTTGTCAGCCAAAGTCTACGAAGAGCTGAGGGGCTTACATCCTCTTCAAACACTGTCACAACAAGCATGCTCCCATCTCGAACCCCGACGGTGGCGACTTGTTCCAGTTTCTGACCTTGGACACGGACGTTGGCCAGCAAGGCAGGCGTCACTCGTCCAGAGGCACGCGCAGCAGCATCAGCGCAATCCCGCCTCAGCCATTCGACTGTAGACTTCATTTTCTCCTGACATCTTTCATGTTCGGCGATATCGGTTGGTTTGGTGAGCGGCTGCTGGGAGCCTGGTTGTAAGGAAGATGTTGACTGGGCTTTTTTGGCGTAGGTTCGTCGTTGGGGAAGGGGGATCCGCGCAGTTAGAGGGCGGATTGAGGGTTCGGCTGTTCGTACGACGAGGAAGGAGAGACGAGATCGCAGAATAGTCTGCATTTTGGGTCAAAGGAACCGCCGGCTTATCGGTCCGGCAGCCGAGCCTTTTTTACCAACAACGATGGCAAGACCTACACACTGTGAGTATATGCGCTTACTCGCTAATCCTAGACTCACCCTTTTACAGTTCTGTCGATACCTCTGGGCCAGACTCACCCGACACTCCGCGCCAGAGTTGCCGATCTTCATGCCGCCCTCAACCTTCCTACACCAGACTCAACGCTTCTCACAGGCCCTCAACGCGTGCACCTCACTCTTGGCGTCATGAACCTCACCCCCGAGTCTCTTCCAACTGCCCTTGACCTCTTACACCGCCTCCCGACGCTCCTCCCGCTCACAGCCACGCCCCCGACGATCACCCTCGACACCCTCGACGTCCTCAAAGAGGAATCCCGCCGTCGCGCCCACGTTTTGTGGGTTGGCCCATCCCAGCCTGAGCCTATGTTCAGCCAAATAAACCAGATCTTCCGTGACGAGGGCTTTATCACCGACACGCGTCCTCTCAAGCTGCATATGACACTCATGAACAGCACTTACAGAAGACCCAGAACAAAACGCCCTCAGCCGTTTGAATACGATGCTATACTGCGGCAGGCTGGTGTGTTGGAATGTGTCGGCGTGCAGGAAAGCGAGTACGTTGAGCTCCCGATGGCTGTTTCGATGGGCTCGTACGAGGCGCCTAGAATTCATCTGTGCAAGATGGGAAGTTGGGGCAGGGACGGCGCGTATGTTAGCTGTGGCAGCGCACCATTGTCCAAGGAATCAGTTTAAGCTACTGCCATACCCTGCCGTGTTCTCTAGGAATGCCGCTCAGCGTTCCTTGCGTTTTCCACCATCATCTCCCCTTTCCTTTTTCAGCACACTGCTATTAGATCGTGTCAGGCTCATACCCTTTTACCGGTGCAATTCAAATTACGCTGCACAACTTTATCGCGTATATTTCGACGCCTATGGGGAGGACTAAACGCCTCCGCCTCTTGAAGATGATATCCTTCGCGTGCTGATATAAAAGAGAACTAACTCATCGACATCCTCTCAGCTCCCGTTGGCTGTTTCATATAATGCACCCAGATTTTATCTCTGCCAAGCGAGATGACGGCGTGTATGTCAGCATACCGTTTTTCGAATCAGTCATTCTCGCTCTCTGATACTTCTATGGGGAATCTCGTATCCCACTATGTTCACTTTCAGCTCGTCCTGACAGTCTAGTCACCCCTTCCCTCGAAACATCACGTAAATCTCTGCATACAACCCATCTGCATGAACCAACTTCTCAGCCAGTTCCCGGTATGGGAATTGGGAAGGATTCAAAAACTCGCTCGTCCTTGCGCCACATCTTCACATGCACGTCGATAGGTGGTAGGACTCCGACGAAGGAAGTCCTATGTGAGCCCGCATTTTCGATAGGAATTGCCGGCTGATCGGTCCGATAGCCGACTCCCTCGCACTGCAAGTGTCTATATCGTTCTACCAACGGCAAGGTGTGGTAGGATGTGGTCCATGATGGACACTAATGCTACCTGCCACCCCCTCGTGTTCCTCCGTTCAAGCTACCTGTTCCCATTTCATCCATGCATCCGGGGACAGCCATTCTCCAATTTTACCCTTTCTGCTTCAATAATCCTCTCGGTCAATGGTCATGCTTGGAAAGATGAGGGGGATGTAAAATTTGCATGCGCTAAACGTCCCTGCACCAGATCTGTCGACAAAAGGTTTTCTATCTGCGGTCCACCATCGAAGAATCCGAGTATGCGGAGAGGCAAACGATATATCCCGGCGGCCATCTCTTTGCTTGACCCGGGCGCTCTTTGCTTCGAAAGGTGTGATCGCCCCGGGACCCGGGGGAATTGCAGCGAGACATCTTTTGCCCAGAGCTATCGTGAACGAGGGCGTACTACCCCCAAATCCGCTCGATCACGGTAGTTCCAAGAGCCGGTGTGCTTGTTCAATTATAATGTCTTCCGACATTGGGACGAAAGGAGGGGGATGGAGCTATAGCTGTAGCTGGCAGGGATATATATTGCTTCTCTGGTACGACGGCATATGTTCATGATGTCTAGAACAAAAGGGGGTAATGTAAAGTAACAACGGAGAAGACAAGCATTACATTCCCCAATCTATCATTCTGGAAGTACTTAGGTACGCCTGAGAAGCGAAGTCTCCCTGAATGGTACTCGTGTGATTTCGAGTTCGAAGTACAAGGCCTTTGCGAACACGAATTCTACGGGTATCTATTTGATCAAACACGTCGATCAACTATTGGCGGCAGTCATCTCGAGGTCCTTTGTACTTCTTCAGGCAGAGTGACTAGTCGCCGGTAGTAGGATCAACAAAGCGCAATTGGCCGATCGGATCGATCACCGATCTCTTTTCTTCGTTGAAAGTCGAGACATTTTCAAATAGGACTGGCCAGTCGCTCGTTTGAGTTCCACCTCTATGCATACTGTGACATTTGGTGACTTATTTTGTGATGCCAGAATTGCGCATCCCAGAATTGTCGCTGCAACCTGTTTCTAGGCCCGGGGTGTTGCGATCATAAAAGTTGGAGACGCGGTATGGAAGGTGCGTGAACTGAGTGCTATTGGTTATCTTTGTTTCGCTAGTGACACTTCGTCCTTGTCAGTTTGCCTTCGTGCTGCGCATTAACTCCACTATGTAGGGACGATTTCTCGTGTCTACATTCCAGGTGCCTTAATATCCAACACACGGCGATTTCTCGTCCCCATTCTTCACATACCGGACCCGATTCGTGGGCCGTAAATTACTTCAAAGCAAAATCTTGTTGTTCTATTAGTAAGATATATTCGGGACATGATGAGAGTAGACGCCGGTATCATCACGACGAGGGCTTCGCTCGCTAAGCGAATGAATGGGCTGCCGTCACGTCCCACGTCTTACACCCCTTCATCATCACGGACTTCTGTTCCAGCTGATTTCATTGTTCTTTTCTCTGATACGCCGTCTTCCGCTTTGAATCTCTCCAGAAATATCCGTATAGAGACTATTGTTTTCTTCGAGGCGCTGCAAGTCTCTAGATTCCGTTGCATCGAGATGGTGCTCCCACAGGTGAGTAACACTTTGCTTTGACAACAGCTGATCGCAGATTCGCATAAGGTTTACGCAAAGAACAACGACCTCCTCAGAGTGTACGTGGATACGATCATTTCACGAGCATTCTCTCGATGTAATTTAAAAACTTTCGGGGACTGCTACAATAGAGCATAACTCATCCAGCAAAGATCTCTGCCCTATTTCCCGTTCAATGTCACCCATTACTCCGTCGACCAGGACGACCAGGACGACCAGGACGACCAGGACGACCAGGACGAAATATCGTTCCACTTCTGATACGAGCGGTATTGATGGTAATGCTGTTTACAAGCACTGATTTTTAACGATGCGAACTCATCTACCATTTCAGCCTTGAAAGACCTCTTCGCTCGCCAACCGGCTTTTACGAAGCGCGAGGGCTTCAAAGGCAGCAGAGACACTCGAAAACCTGCACATTATGACATGCATCTTCACCCAGCACTCACTCTCAAAAACATCGTCTCTTTCCCTGATATGTTTCAACAACTTGCTGGCGTAGTTGACTCCAGGATCGATGCATTCCTTTCTAGCAAAGGTGCAAGAAATCTTCCCCGGGTTGATAAGCTCAGCATCCTGTATAAGGCGAGCGTCTCGAAAGTACTCCACCAAAAGGATACCTGGGTGGTAGGCCACGAGATTACACTTCAGAGCAGTTACCCTAAACTGCAGCAATACCCTGCCATGGTTGCTTCTACCCTTATCACCGATCTTGACGAATGGTCCACCATCTTCCGATTCAATGACAAGTCCACGGTCATTTCTACTTGCGCTGAAGCAGATGGCTACCTTTCTTTGAACATGCCTGCTATCGAAAAGGCCGGGGTTCCTGAAGACCTAAAAGCTAAACTACGGCTTGTCGTCAACAACGATCTGTCGGACTTTTTGTTCTGGGAGTTCAAGAGCATGAACGCCGGAACGAAGGGAGTCATGTTGGCCATTTCCCATCTGACCGGGTCAGAGTTCCCCTGGTTGAGTTGTCCAATGTCCAAGCATTGCGATAGCCAATTTTGCCAGAAGAAGAACAATCGGTTTAGGTTCACTGTCACCGGACACAAGACGGGCGTTGATGGGGCTATATTGGAGAACAAATCCAGTGACGATACTGGATGCTGCCCGAACCCTGGTCTTTGCTTCTCATTTGACCAGTCGAAAATTGACTGCTCCATTGTACCTGTCCAAGGTACTAGGCGCTGGAAATTCAAGAATTCGAAGTTGCGGAAAAAGAGGGCCAGGCCAGAATCAGATAACCAACATTCGGCTGACGGTGACGATCCTAACAGGAGAGATGACAATGATGATGATGACGACGGTGATGATGGCGATGGTGGCGATGAATATAATGCTGATGATATTCCTCTACCTTTCACGGAAGGGGAGTATCATAAGGCCTTGATGATTGTCCAACAGGTACTTATGCTTTTCTTCTTTGTGCAAGTCTGATGTCCCATTGAAATTCAGATATGGGCCGAAGCAGTCAACATCGATGCGACATTCATCGTCTTGAATTGCGCAAACTTGGAGTATATTGGTATCCGAGACCGAAAACTGCAACGCCTCTACCTCTCTCCTCTTTTGGACCTGGAAAACCCAATGCAGGACACACCAGGATACTTCAAGATTCATACAGGTCTCGAAATTGTTGCGCTCCTGGACGCAATCGAGAGAGCAGAGAGACTACATGCATTGCCCCTGCCAATGCGTCCCGAGCTTTATACATTCGAGTATGATCGGAGCGAGCCGTATGAAGATAAGGTGTCATCGAGTACACCAAAGACACGCAGGCCATCGAAGGCGGTCAGTACTCCTAGAGCAGGGACAAAGGCGAAGACCAATGTCAAGGCTGATGAAGATGAAGAAGACGAGCTGAATTTCACTCCCGCAGTATGTCTCACCGCAATATAACATCCATTATTCATCAACTGATGTGGACACCTATCGCCAGGAATTGAACCTTTTACACCGGCTGAGATATGCGCATTCCCTGAGAATAACCTGGAAACAGAACGTACGCGACTTAGGAGCGCCTGGTAGCATGTTAATGACACGAACGCCCACCTGGCCTGCTCACATGGATATCTGGACCGAGGCGATGGAAGTGTTCGTTATGACCAAATACTCAAATTCCACACTTTCATATGCCTGCTATGTCAACGATGGCGAGACGGCAGTGCGTGGCATCGTCATCAAGCTCGCGACTTCGAAGGATCAAATACCACACCTCCGGCGCGAGTACGACATGTACGCCAAATTCCCAATGATCGACGGAATCGTCGACCACTTGGGGATTGTCACACAGTTTGGACTCTACCAGCATTCGAGTGACCAAAAGACCGCCCTCGTACTTCTAGACGGTGGCTACTCCATTTCTGACAAATTTGGTCCGGGTTGTACACCAGCTAATATATAGTAAGTTTTCTGTGTTTCAACCCATTATCTAGTAGCGAATGACCACCTTTGCATTAGTCGCCAGGTCTGCGAAGCAGTGAAAGTCATGCACTCATCTCGGATCACACATGGTACTCTTGCTCCGGAGAACATCCTGATCACGAAAAGTGGGAAGGGCAGTAAAGTCAAGTGGGTGATCCATTTCATCAGGTGGAAGAATGGGAAGGACCATCAAATATCCACGGTGACACGGAAGGTTTACAACGACTGCATAATGAGGAAGCTGGAACGACGCTCTCAAAGACCAAAGGCGAGGTGTGCAAATACTGGCACAGCTTTACATGAGACATTTACGGATACTCCCTTGACGGCGAGGAGAAAGAGATGTAAGAGGGCCAAGTTTGGAGTCGTTCCGAAAGGGAAATTCCATTCCGTGATGAAGCGAATTCGACGACAACGCAAAAAGGCAGTTGAGGCGGACTTGAGGAAGCTTAAAGATAATGCATGGTTTAAATAAATATAGAATTAGTCGGCATTGCGAAATTGCACTAGGATGATGCGGGATAGCTAATGACGGAGTCATCATCAATATTTTCACCATCTAATAGAAGGCGTAGCCGGTCCTGTTCTGCCGCCATCTGAACTCGCGAGCCATGAAGTTTTGCCCTGTCGAAGTCAACTATGAAATATCCTCCTTTGTCATCTTCGAGGAGGTTCCAAGACCTAATGTCACCGTGGGCGACACCCGCTGCGTGAATGGATGAGAGGATTTCGATATATATAGCCCTAAGAAATGTTGATGAGGATCTCATGATATTGCCATGCTGAGGTAACATACCGTTCCTTAGCAGAGACTCTGACACCCGTACCTGGCGGACTCGAGCGATATGCCAGTGCTTCGCCAGCGTGACTCAGGATGAGTGCACCAGCTCCCGATTCGACGTCTTCAAAAAATCCGAAAGCACGAGGGATACTTCCTACTCGCATGGGCCCTTCAGACAAATGGTGGTATATGCTGTACTCATGGCGGAGCCTTTCCCTCTGTTCCTCGTAAAGGGCGAGCTTGACTATCACCTTGTCGGGACAGTGTGTCACACTCCCATCACCGAAATCGATTTCGAGAGATGCTTCATAAGCTTCTCCGACTGCCCCTTGGCCTAACTTCCTCCCAAGCACCAAAGTTAAGCATTCATCATATCGATAGGTACGCTTTCGCCTAGAACTCCAAGCTCGTCGGAAAACTGAAGGATACGGGGAATTGTATTTCCCGTTCTGGAAATACAACAGCGCTATGTTGCGACTGTCAAGTTCAGAAAGGATGTTCTACGATATCCTCCATCAGTTTGACTAGTTTTAACATACAATAGGACTCACCTCTAGGGAGACTTCTTTGCTCGGCTCTCCAAGCCTACGACGAGACCTCCGGACAGGCACTGTATCGTCTCTGTCGCGACGACGTTTACGCGACGTTGACGGCTTTTTCTTATGAAGTGATGGATCTAAAAGCGGAGTACGGTCCATGGCATCACGTATAATTGCTAGATTGATTGCCGTCATGAGCTTGCCATATGCAGGGTCGGTACGGCTGCTAACGTCCACCAAATCAGAAATATACAACGTCTGAGTTTTACGGTGTCTGATGCCAACTCTGAAATAATTTCCGCAATCAAAGGTGATTACGGTCGAGTCAAAATCAACTGCCTGCGCCCAAGCCTAATACGAAATGGAATCGGGATTGAGTATAGCAGAGCAGGATGTAGCTGTTGACTTACGCGTTGTACAAAATCTGCAGGGCTCGCCCGATATTTGTGGCTGCTAGGCGTCTGGGGCGTAATGATAGTGTGTGTTGGGGTTGCCGCTTTACGAGCAGGACGCACGCTACGGTCGGAATTCTTCGAAGGGGATGAAGTTGTCGGGGCTAAGGGTTTAAGGCGCTCACTACGACGAAAGCGTGTAGAATCCAGCACCTGCATAGTGCCCTTAGCTGGTGTCGTTCCCCATAGATATCTGGACACATCAGGAGGTACAGCTTGGTGAGAAAGAGACTGCCGGTAGCGGGAGCCTCCTCCTCTCTTCCACGGAAAGGCAGGGAGGCCAGATAAGCCTGCCATGCCCTCCAGTAGCGTTTTACCAGACAAGGCATACGCTTCATAAACAGCCAAGTGCGGAAGGCTCTTCCCCATTGATAGAAGGAGGGCTCTTCGATCATCATCCAAAGCCTTTACCATGACAGGCCAAATCGGGCCTTTCTCGTACCCGTGTTGAAGGGAGTACTGTTCTGAGTGGAAATCCGGGGGTTTTTCAACCAAATCTCCTGACATCGAGAAGACAGTCATTAGTTCGGGTTGATCAGGATGGAACGCAAGCACAGATGCAGTTTGGATGAAGGGATATCCTCCTTCGCAATAACGTTCAGAGACATCAGACGCGGTGGCGACGATGTCCTTGTTGTAAACGTGTCGCTCCAAGGCCATGGAGGGGGAATGGAAGGGTTTGCCTTGAGGCTTGAACGACGAGACGTAGTCATCAAGAGCTTCAGAGAGGGTGTAAATAAGACCAGGAAGGACTTTGACTTGTTTGAGAATGAGGGAATCATCCAAATGTTTGTCGTAGAATGTGACAGGTGACGAATCTGGTGTGGGAACTTCCGATTCTGGATCGTGTTGGAGCGGTGGGGGTACAAAGCTGAGGAGCTCTTCCAAAGTATCTATATCCTCAGAGGATTCACTTCGGGAATCAAGTGAGTCTGGCATAGGTCATAGCCAGGACGAACCCCAAGCAGAATGTGGAATGGAACAAAAATTGATTTGCGACAAATCCAACATTCATTTGATCGGCATTCGGCCCGATCGAATAGGTACACAACGAACACATCAAAAATCGAAGGCACCACCGGCTCTACACTCTCTACGGAATACTTGATGTTCAACTCACACCCTTGTCCTTGCGAGATGCGGATATTTCTACGGGTTATAGCAGCGCCACTAAAACTTGCCGTAAATCCTCGCTACTAAGTCCGATATCGCTCTGTTCTTGAGTCTTAAGCTTGAGCGACCTGTTGGGAAAGCGAGCAGCTTGAAAAAAACAACATACAAGAAAACGCAAGACACCCACGACCTTCCGACTTGATAACTCTCCAGTCATGGAAGAAACCGTACTGCCCGACTTCAGATATCGCGAGGACCAGCTCGCTCTTCATTTCTTCTTACTAGTTCATGTACTCCCTCAACATTTTGGGTGATGCATGCATGCAGCTCTGTACTGTACGAGTCACAATCTCAGAACCTGTAGAACACAGAGCCCGAGACGAGGCCTCCAACAGCTAGAGAGGTGCATTGGCGCATAGTGTCGTGATTGTATTATGATGTTCTAAGGACATCAGAAGGTTTGAGCTGCTTCGTGCTTGAAGTGGTGATGTACTCTGCTCGCACGACGAGGAAGGAGAAACGAATCCGGATGATCGGACCGATAGCCGAGCCTTTTTCACCAACCACGATGGCACGACCTACGCAGTCTGCCGTCTATGCGTTAATCCCAACTCATTATATGCAGTTCGGTCCATTCCCCTCGGTGCTCTCCGTGCCAGAATCGCCAGCGTCTATGCCCTCAATGCGTGCACGTCCCCCATCGCGTTCGGCCTCCTACATCACTCCTCCCGTACCCCCGGCGGAAATCATGTAGGTGTTAGTGGTTCGTCTCAGCATAAACATTGGTTCAAAGAGGTCTTTCATGAAAAGGGCACGATTGTCATTAGCAGGCATCCCCTCAAACTGCGTACAATGATCATGAAAAGTGGACATAAGGATAACCGCCCTCAGCAGGCTGGTGTGTCACTGTGCTGAGATGTTTCGGTGTCCGATAGAGTGAGCTCCCGATAGCAACGGTTACGATGGGCGTTCCGAGAGTTCATGGGATGCTGGTAGTGCGGCCAGCCCTTAGTCATTTTCCCAAACTGAATTACTGGAAATCTGAAAATTATTTTTGAAGTCGTAGATTGGACACACAGAAATGAGAAAAATTCGCGTTCGATATGTTTGACTATTTAAATTCCTCCTTATCAGTTGTACTGCGCATTGATTCCACAATGTAGGGACGATTTCTCATGTATACCTTTCAGGTGCCTTAATACTCAACGCGCGGTGATTTCTTATCCCCGTTCTTCACATGTCGGTCCCAATGTGTGGGCCATATACTACTGCAAAGCAAAATCTGGTTGTTCTGTATACTAGCACGATGTAGCTGGGTCATGATGGAAGTAGACGTCGGTATCATCATGACGAGGGGATCGCACGCTAAGCGAATGAATGGGCTGCCGTCGCGACCACTGCCATCCCCTTCTCATCATCGCAACTTGCGACCTGCCTCCTCTCCTCTAGCTGATCCCATTGTTCTTTTCTTTGACTCGCCGTCTTACGACTTCCCTCTCTGGATTGACCGGAATAGAGACTTTTGTTTTCTTCGAGGCGCTCCCATAGGTAAGTAAATATTTGCCTTCAGGACAGATGATCACTGATTCGCATAAGGTTTATACAAAGAACAACAGTCTCCTCAGAGTATACCTGGACACAAGCTTTTCACGAGCGTTATCTCCATGTACTTTAAAAGCTTGCAGGAACTGCTGCAATAGAGCATAACTCACCAGCCGAAGATTCTCGCCCTTGCGTTCTACTTCACCTTTCAACTCAGTCGATCATCCTCATTCACAGCCTCGCTATGCCGTATTCAAGACATCGTTGGTCCAACTCAAAGCGTCGTTATCAGCGTCATGCAGGTCCATCCGCTGCATCCAAATCTTCCAGAAAGGCAAAGCCGCTCCCCGGAGAATACGATGCGCAGGCTCCATGTTTTTTTTTGCTTTAAATCCCTAACATTCACTCACAAGCCCTGAAATTTCTCTTTGACCATTGCCCTAAATTCCCCAAATTTGAGGGTGATGTCGGTACTCGTGATCCTGCGCAGTACGACATGCATCTGCATTCCGAAGTAATTCTGAAAGACATCGTCCTTTTTCCCGAGATGCTCGACCAGCTGGCTGATGTCGTTGACTCTAAGCTGCACTATTTGAGTGGAAACCTACCTCGAGTGTCCCAGTTTGCGTTACAGCGAGGTTCAGGTCTCCCTGTAAGACCTGAGGGTGGTATCCAGAACAGTTATTTCCCCCCTACAACACCTTTCATCGCTGGCGGCCTTGACTCTATTCGCTGGCCTTGATCGATGGTCAAACATCTTCCGGTACAGCACGAGACCTTATTTCATAATGCCGTACGCCCTTGCAGACGAATATATGTTGCTTGACGAGGACACCATAGCAAGGGCTGGGCTTCCCGACGATCTTAACAGTGACATTCAGCTTGTCATCGAGACGGGCTTGTCAGACTCCCTCATGTTCTGGGACTTCCAGGGGAGTGAAGGAGTCATGCGAGCTATTAGCTATTAAGCTCAAAGTTTCCTTGGGCTTGCTGCCCTACCTTCCGGAGTTGTTGTGGACGGTTTTGCAGGAAGACGGACGACATGTTCAACTTCCAGATCGCCATCACAGGGTACGAAACAGGTGAGGACAGAGGTGTCTTTGAGGGCGGCTCAGATATCGAGGTTGGTGTTTCCAGCAGCGGCGCACTCAGATTTGATAAATCTAGCATCAACTCCTCCGTGGATTCCGTGCTGAGCACGAGCGGGCAAAATTTCAAAATTGAAGGAGACGATATCGGATTCGAAGACGACGGCGGAACCAATGACGACGGTTTGTTATTTAACGAGGACGACTTTACGAATGCGTTGAGAATCATTCAAAAGGTATCTGTAATTCTGGACATTGTTCTGTGTTATCAGTTCTGGTACGTGGAACAGGTATGGGCCGAAGCTGTCAATGTTGACTCAACATTTATGGTTTTGATAACTGGTAGCCGAGAATACATTGGCATACGGGATCGAAAATTGCAACGTCTCTATCTGTCGCCGCTCATAGACCTAGATGGACCCCAGTAGCCTCCCAGGCTACTTCAAAGTTCATGCCGGTCTACAAGTTACAGCAATTCTTGATGCAGTTCAGCGAGCGAAACGGTTGAACGCGCTCCCACGTCTCCCCGTGCTTTATACATTCGAATATGACCGCAGAGATTAGAATTTGTACACCGTAGGAACAGAAAGCTACGATGTACCGTCAGTTATAGGTGTATAGAACATAAAGTAGAAGAGTTCTCACCTCAGCTGATACCATGGAACGACTGGGCACAAAGAAGCGAAGGAATTTCGCTAAGGTGCGGCTGAAAAATGGGTATCAATGTAACATCGATTTTTTAACAATGTTATTAACGCGTTTAAAACGGGGTACCCCAACTCACCTCGTGAATAAATCTGAACAAAATAAGCACCCTGCGGGCTACTATGAGGGCCGGTGTGCCGAAGTGTTTTTTTATCCGAAACGCTTCCAAAACGCTTCGCCAGCCTCTAGGCACGAAAGATTTCCCCTTTTGCACCACAGCTACACGTTGAACCCACACGCGCTTAGAGGCATTATGAATGTGAAAGGAATTATTCGCCTCAGAAGTAGGTACTGGACCAGTATCTGCAGACTTATGCAGGGCCAAAAAGTCTGGGACGCCGACGTTCGTATGATTACGACGCATGTGTAGCTGTTTTACTTGGGAAAAAGCCAGGCCAGGGCGCTATTGGAGCGGTATATAAGGCTCACATCGAGGTGGACATGCCGTCCGGCAGCGTGTCTCGCCATCTGAGTAAATTTATCGTCAAATTGGCGTTCTCTAGAGAACACACCGACCAGCTACGTCATGAATATTCGATATACCGCCGTTTCTCACACAGGCCTGTGCGTGTGGAGAACATTCCCACAGCTTTTGAATTCTTCAAAGATGTTGAGTCCGATGCGGGTGCGCTGGCCTTGAGTCACAACAGCGAAGCGTTGGCATATCGTTCAGACCCGCCTGCCTCTGGAATACAAGTCTCCCCCAAGGAAAGGTGGTGCCCGCTTCGCGACTCGCAGGTGTGGCGGTGGCTTACGCATGCGTTTCAGGGCCATAATACTCCAAATCCTAGAAAATATACACGCGGTTGGTATTGCTCATGCGAAAGCATCTGTATCATCAAGGGATTTACTTCGAGACTCACAAGAGTCTGGCATAGGGCACAGCTAGGACGAAGCCCAAGCAGAATGGAATGGAACAAAGATGGATTGCAGAGAATTTGACAAATCCATCATAATCATGCGGGAACTTTAATCAGCATTCGGCCCGATATGCCCAGGTACACGAAAATCGAGAACACTGTACCATTTCGACCATAAGTTCAGCCAGGGTGAGGTGTTTGTGAGATATTCGAGCTTCTCATGGCGGACAGTTAGTCGCCGTTTGGTTCTCGTACGGATTTACTTACGTGTTTGCTTATTTCCGCGGGCATTTCGTAGTATATAAAGCTAGATATTTCGTAGTTAGTCCCCATGTTGCGTTTGCCAAAGACGTAAACCCTTTTTGCCACTCACTTCGTTTGAGAACGGCCCCGTGATTCTAACAGTGTTATGCAACAAGTTCAGCTAGATGTTGGTTCATGGACGGTCCGGACCCATGTGAGATGTTAGTACTTATGGTCGAAATGGTACAGTAAAACAGATTCTCGAAAGATTATGGTTTAGGGATGTCGGAGTCGGGTGATACTCGAGATGAAATGGAGTAAACCCAGAGAGATGTTCAAAGTCAGTCTCAGGATCCCAGGATGAAGCGTGTCAATCAAATTTAATGAGGCGTGTGAACTTTGAAGTCGATGAAGTTCGGGCCGATCACCGGGTTGCATGGTGGTTACAATTGACTGAAGATTTTCCTCTGCCAAACTGAACGTGATGGTGCTTTCGGTGCGTCCACGGAACGTGTCATCCAAGAGAAGGGTGCTGATATCCATATCCAAGCACTTGTCACTCCCGACGCCTTGTCTAGCCAAGCTCCCATGCGAACACCGTTCTTGAGCGCAGGTGTGGCCTTGGGGACCACGGGTCAGGGTCATATGCCTTTCACCCTGTATACGGGCCTCGCTGTCAGACTTAACGAAAATACATCGCCACCGAGACCTTGACTACTGTATAAGATCAACACAGGACTTGAAATAGGTATATAACTTGTATGCACAGGAATCAGAATCGCTAATAAATACCAATAATATGGACTCCCAATTCGCCATTATGCTTACGATGAGCACTCCAGGCCCGACAAAGGACTTTGATCTCATCCCGATCCCTCAAAGACTCCGCTACGATCCGACACGACCGTTCCCAGAGTTCGGGATTGGACTCAATCTGTTTTTCGCCGTTGCGTGTACTTTTAGTGAGTCTGCGGTGTGCTTTTCATGCGAATGTATTGTTCATTTCCAGTGTCTCAGTTGTGGCGAATCTGTACTACTGTCAAGCATTGTTATGTGTGTCTGGGAATCTTGATAGCAGTGAGATCGTGGAGCTAACATTATTTTCCAGTCGAGTTCTCTGAGTACTTCGGGGTGCTTTACTCTGATTCTTCCAGAGCCGTCACTCTCGTTCATGCCGGGTTCGTTCAGTTTTGAATTGCCTCAATCCCACTGATGCTAACGTTATGATTAGATATGCTGTAGGATTATTCTTTATCGCACCCTCGGGAGACCTCCTTCGACGTCGCCAACTAATACTCGGGCTCATTTTCTGCTCCACGGCTCTAGTGCTCTGCCTTGCTCTCGCCCCCAATTGGAACGCTTTTCTTGCACTATCCTTCCTAGCCGGAACGATCAACGTCGCAACCCAAATACTCATTCCCCTCGCAGCAGACGTCGTACATCCCGCCCAAAAGTTCTTTTTCTTATCAATCCTTATTTCAGCTTTGGTCATGGAGATGCTTGTCGCGCGGGTTCTTGCAGGGGTGATAGCCGGGTATGTCCACTGGCGAATGGTGTATTACCTTTCGGGGGGTGTGCAGATCATCGTGTTGGTGGCGTGCTATATGACGATCCCCGACTACCCGGCCAAGAATGAAGGAATGGGGTATTGGGAGCTGATAAAGTGAATGGTGGGCTTTGCAGTGACAGAGCCGCTATTGATTCAGGTACGGTCATATATCCATGTCCGCGTTGTAAACTTAGTATAATTATAGGCATGCCTGGTTAACTTTCTCGCATCAGCCGGGTACTCGAATTTTTGGACCACGCTGACGTTCCTGCTGGGCGGTTCTCCGTATAACTATTCTACGTAAGACTCTTTCTATCTGGCAGCTATCCCGTTTGACAGTGTTTCCTCCTTAGGTTGGTCATCGGACTTTTCGGACTGGTAGGAATTGCTGGTGTGTGCTTGACACCATTCGGTAAGTCGAAGCTTGACCCAGATTTGTGTGTTTTGATCACGCTATCTAGCAACTTTGACAATCGAGAAGTTGCATCCGTGGTATGGTTCGGTTCTGAGCACCATACTCTATGCTTGCTTTCAAGGCCTTTTGATAGGCACGGCTGGAATCCGCTTTGCTTATGTGTGTATCTTTCCAATCGCAAGGAGCCTACTCTTATTTATGGGATAAGATCCTCTTTGCTATCATAGGAATAACCGTGTTCTGCCGGGTGTTACAAGTCTCCCTTCAAATGTCTGTATTTAGGTGAGGGCTTCCCGCTCATTCGTATAATGTCTAGTTACTGATGATGTGGCAAAGCATTTCTAAGGCTGCCACGACCAGACTCAATGCTCTGCTACTCTTGTTGGTGAGACGCGGTAATCGTTGGTGTCGTTTCATCCTGAAAGGCAGCCAGTTCTTTCTTGGGCAGGTAATGGGTTCATCTGTGGGTTCGCGTGTGTTTTTGGAGAGTGGATGGAGAGCGGGAGCGGGGTTATCGCTGGGCTGGACAGGACTTGGGTTCCTTCTGCTGCTCATTCGTAGACCTCATTGTGAGCGTAAAACATGGTTTGGATACGAGGGTGGATTTGGTGTGAGAAGGAATGTCGAGCAGAACGGCGAGGAGACAGGCGGGAAGGACTGGACCGAAAGTGTGTAGCAGCACTTGAATGTTATATCGCCGACGCACATCAGCTGTTACCCAGGCTTTATATCTGTATCATCTGTGAGAATTAACATTCCTTCTATTACAACCATCCAAGGACACCCATCTCGCCTAGCTCAAAAGTGGGAACGGGGAAATGTATGCTCCATAAGCATCTTGACTCGTTTGCGATCAATGTCGGTAGGAGATAAGTGAAGAACCATTCCGAATTTCCGTGTTGATATCTCCAAGAAATTTGCTTCGAGACTAAGTAAGTCAGTCAGGTGTGTTCGCACCAGCAGAAGATGGTCGACAAAGTAGTAGTACATGGGCGTAAGTCTAAATCTAGCTGTGATATCAGATCATGTTCAAAACTTTCCTCTGAGCGTTCCAAGAACAAGATGCCGAACAACATACATCAGTACTACCGCGAGCATGATGGTACTACCTGTTTTTTGTTTGGCCATAAGCAAAACTCCAAACAGCATGGAGGGAAACTCTTACCTGCATAATACCCCACGACCTCAAACCCACCCGTAGCTGTATTAATCGCCCCAGAGATCGGCGGACCTGCAAGGGCGCCAAGAGCCGTTATCGACATCGCCATCCCCGTCCGTCGCCCTAGGTCACCAATCTCGCCTAGCTCAAATATGGGGGTCAGGAATGAGGAAACGTATGCTCCACTAGAGAAACTAAGAACATCCATCCTGATAAGCATAACGTCGTGTGAAAAATGAGGAGCCTACCCATAGATCACAGCTACAACAATCATAGAAGCCAAGCTCCGCGCGAATGGCCAGGCGTATGTGAGGGCAGCTGCTATAATTGTCATAGGTCCGAAGTAGTTCACAGCGCCTATGAGCAAAAGCATCAGAAGTGATTCCAGACGGACGGATGAAACGTCGAGGAACCTATTCGATCGATAAAGATCCCTGCCACGATCCGTCCGATTCCCGAGCTGGCATTAGCAATAGAGACCATATAGAACGAGATATCGGCCGATACACCATAGGCCGCGGCGCTAACGCTGATATAGGTCAAGACTAGGCGCGAACGAGAGATTAGAATGAGAGCAAGCGGACAAAAAGTCCGACCATCCGCACCTGTATACAGTCCCAGGAAAGCGATGAAATTAGCAATACACCAAATCGTATACGGCGCGCTCTTGAATGCTTTCAGGTTGAGTATACCCCCAGATACATTCACAGGGGGAAGTCGGCGTTTCAACGTCAAGTTGGCGATACCCAGAGTAAACATTAAGATGAAAGCGATGATCCGCATTGTCCATGGGAACCTGTCAGAGAGACCTTTAAGAGACAACATAATTGCGGGGAAGGGTGAACACTGACCCTACGGCGTTTATGAGTTTACGAGCAGTTATTGGGATGACTGTACCACCGATCGACGAGCCAGTAGCCATTATACCCAGGGCGAGCCCCCGTCGCCGTCGGAACCAATGTCCGATAATGCCCATGGCTGGACCAAATATCGTTCCACACGCTAGCTATATGTAGATTAATATGCACTTAGAACGGTTGTGACGAGCTTTTGAAGGGAAGAAGGACGAACCCCGATAGCGAAGCCCTGACAGAGTAGGAAATGCCAGTACTGAGTGCATTGTGCAACCAGAAACGTCGCGACAACAACGAGTATGCTTGCTAGGAAGAACGGCAGTTTGAAGTAACCGATGTCGAACATTCGACCAGTTATTAGACCCGGCATGAAGATGAGGGCATACTATTCGACAGTGTCAGTATCAACACACGAAAAAAGGAGAGAGTGGTACTTGAACAGAGCCAATCCAAGCACTGAATGGATGAGCAACGAACATGAACTCAGCGACAACCGCGGAAAAACTCACATCTTCGAGGAGTCTGAGTCCTTCAACAAAGTTTCTTCGTAGTAAGCTTGGAATACCTGTTGCAATTCCGTCGTTACGACTTACTTCTATATCTATTCAAAACAAATGAACTCACCCCCCACGCGTTGACATATCCGAATCTGTAGTCGCAAAAAACCAGGTGAGTCCATCATGAAACACTGGAACGAGTCACAACCGGAATTCACGTCGAAAAGGTAGTGCACATCGTCTAAGCATTCATAAGTCGACAAGCCAATCAGTCGTGCAATCAATTTAGAAAACATTGGACTCACCCCTCCGACAACTAACCAAGCTCTCAACCCACCATCGGGAAAGTCTCCCTCGAAGCCCGTGGGTGGCTTGACCAGGCCATTATCCTCCTCTACCTTGGGTTTCCCTGCAGGAGGCTCGTCGATAGTCTTTTCGTCGATCGATCGCGTTCGTGTGCGGGGAATTTGCTGGGCCATGGTTACAGAAAAAATCGAGGAACAGCACACACCCTATATAATCTTCTGTCATTAATAATGCATGCGCAAGAAACTTGAGCCGGTACGTCACTTGCGGGTGTTCGCAGATTTGTGAGTCAGCCTACCAGATTGCCTTCAAGCCCAGATCGTGGGTCCTTCATTGAACGAAGAAGAAAAATCGTAGTTGGTCCTTTTGCGGAGAAGGTGGGGAAAGAAGGAGACTCCAAGGGGACCCGACGGCGAGGTAAGTACCGGCGGGAATTTGCGTTTATCCGGGAATTTGCAAATTGGTCTCAGCGCGGCAGGCTTTAAGCGTCTTCGCGTAGAGAGCGCACTTTCAGCGTCGTACCGGCCCTCACTTTGCTTGCGCTCTACAGTATTATGCGGTATCAGCCTTTGTCATGAACGGATAAGAAGATATACCGTATTCATTGCAAACCTACCAGTTGTCTCCAATCTTTCCGCTCATGAGCCGAAGCCATAAGGTCCGACAACCTGAAGCCAACGTCAGGCACGAGAGCTTTACCTCAGCACGGAACTTGTCATCTATTGAAAATGAAATACTTACATAATTAGAAGTCACTAACATTTACGTATTCGTCGACGTCATGAACTCGCCGAGCCTGATCGGCCTGATCCTTCGGGGGTTTCCGTGAGCCCCTGATCCGACATCTCGAAGGATTCTCAAGTTGTTCTCAAGAATACTCAGACGAACACGAAATACTGCAAGGTTTCGGAAGGAGATGATTGTATTAACTTGGATCGTATACAAAATAGTACAGTCTTAGCAATCCTACAATTTTGTTATATGAAAATACAAAACTTATTTAAAAAGCAGATGCATGCAACTTGAAAGATCAGTGCCAGTGGCGGCATACGTTCTCTGTACCAGGGACAGTGTACAGTATTCACGAATGAGTTGGAACTAGCCAGAAGTTTCGTCATATAGAGAGTGATGGTAAGAAGACAACACGCACCGAAAAAGGTTCCTTTAATCAGCCCCTCGAAATGAGCCTTTGGTATTGGAGCTGGTTGGGGTTGATCGGTTGGGTAGTGAGGGTAGTAGAACTGGATAGCCCAGTCAAGCCCTTGACTCAGCTGCGCAGGCACCCATCCTTGTTCAGTAAATCTCCTCACAACAACCGACGTCCAGCATGCGCAACCTTCATGATTATCAGCAAATTTGTGACAATCTAGATGTTCCTGATGTGCGCTCGTAATCAGATGCTCAGCTAGGTATTGTAGCACTGCACCTACTTACCTGCATAATATATCCAATGATTTCACGAACGGTTATGCGTTGAGTAAAGTAGAAGGAAAGAGCATGGGACCTGTCCGATGTAATATCGTATGGCAAACTGGCTAGGTGAATCGTTTCAAGCTGTGTTGAATCGTAACCAGACTGAATGCTGAATCGGACGGATCTCTTCTCAGTTTCGTCCCCAGTGTATATTTCGACAAAGAAGAGCCAGTGATTTCCAGGCGGCCTCCCCTCTTCCCGCGTATTGTTTTCGTTGCGATACGCCACGACATGGAGCTTATACGCAAGTGCCGGTAGATAGATTGCCTGTTCGTGTTCCGGGAATAGTTCAACACCCCATATCCAGCTGTTATTAAGGGCCTCGTCAATCCGGTTGGACATTACGTGAACGTATACGGTGCAGCACGCAGGAAGGGGACTGAAATCAGGTGTTAGCAATAGTTTACATCGGGAGGGAGAAAGCTATTCCTCAAGTGTAGCGCAATACTCACTGAACTTTTTGAGATATTAGGCGAATTCCGTTTAGATCGAATCAACGCCAATTCCAGGAGGCAAATTTATACGGAAAAAGATGTATGCACGGGCCAACATGCTTTTTGGGAAAACAGGTCTGAAGATTCTCGGATCGATCCTGAAATTCAAACAGAGATTCGGCTCGGCAGTAGTCGTGGGGCGCCTAACTCAACTTTAGAGGCGGCGGGCCATGTTCATGCGAATACCTAGCGAAAGAAATTAGAGATACAGTTGCGCACATCAAACATGAACAGAACGCATTGGACTTACTAGCGTGGGTTCTGCCTTTGGAATTCTACTTTAGTACGAAGGCACCTTGAATAACACACTCTCAGCCACAAAACCTAATTTCTTCCGAGATATCCAGGTCCGCCATTCTTCCCTGACATATCAGCATCAATGTCTTGAGCCTGCCAGTTTGGTCAACCTCGTGGATGATTATCGCCTTCAGACCAGTGCCCGAGGTATGATAAGTGCGCCTAGCTGATACATATTTGTCCTAGGTCTAGTCACAAGGGACCTGTAATTCAAGGCGGTTAGATGCGAAGGAGATACTCACTTGCAGTGATCGTTCTGACTCACTTTAAGGAATCTCCATTGGACACAAGTAATTTATATATAAGCATTGAGCACTAGGAGCACTCTGGAGGTCTCAGGGGAGATAGGTGGATCCTGGTAAGTGGTGCTTAGAAACTCGATCATGTTGCATTGCCAACCTGTTGTTAAATGCACGTCTTGAGTCGCATACTTAAAGCCTACTCTCTCCTAGACGGACGGACGATAACGTCTACTGATGTCGGGAGGGAGGAAAACGAAGTTGGAAAACTGGAAAACTGGATTGATTGGCCATCTCCGCTGATACAGCTCAGGTAAATAGAAGTAAACTACTCCTACCGACCTCGATGGCTCATTGTAAAAAGTAGTGACGGTGGTAGCAACATTATCTACTAGCGCATGAGCCCGAAGTGATAGCGAATGTGCACATTCCCTCTAAATCCTGACAAGCTACCGTGATCCTGATCATCGCAGACCAGCTGCGCCTCGCTGACATCAGCTGCAGATGATGTCGACCCGGGATAACAAGGGTCAAGAAATATGGCTGTCACCCTGCAATGGCATTACAGAGTGATAAATGCCAATGGAGGTTGTAAGGATGCGTGGAAGAGGAAGAGATGAACTGAAGGCAAATCCGCGGCTCCTTGAAAGTTGGATGCGGGCCTGCGGCAGGATGCGGTCCGGCCAATCCGTGGTCACGTGAATAATTCGCGTCCAATTGATCTCGAACTTTAAAATTACTGTCTCCACTCCGAACACGAAACGCCTTCCCAAACCGGCTGGAGCTCGGGGAACATAATTTGATTTAAGAACCTCTCCTACCCATGGACGGATGCGCTGTGCAGGCATATATTATGTGACTGCTACCCATAGTCATCTGATAGTTTATATTTTCAGTTTGACGAAAGACTGTTACTTGTTTATAGTGACAAAGAGTTGAACCATTTCATCTTGCGATCGCCGCCTGCCCCGATAGACGATGAATTCCAGAGTAGCGTCAGAATACTCTTCTCTTTATTTGTAGCCAAATATGTATCCCCTCGTCGCTCCTGTGTACCTGCGGACGAGGTGTCGGCAATGAAACTGGCCGAATCGATTGGGATCCGTGTGCCACAGATCCACCGCATCGTCCAAGAGACTGGTGCTAGTAGTACTGGTGGGCAGTTCCTCATCATGACCAGAGTGAGGGGGCGCACGCTCCAAGATGCTTGGCTGACTCTTAGCTGGTGGTCGACCCTCAATCTTGCGTGGCAATTGAGGCGATACATCCGCGCTATGCGCCAGTGTACTTCCGTAACTGCCGGTGGCTTTGTATCAGGCTCCGCTTTCTGCAAGTTCTGGGATTTTGACTCGTACGGTCCGGAACTGCATGCATCACCCGAAAACTTGAAGGAGTACATGAAATGGTGGCTCCTTCGTCTGCCATCGACGAAACCTCAATTTCACCTTGAACTCAAGCCTTTCTCTACGTTTATGTTCTCTCATATGGACTTGCACACGCGGAACATGATGGTCGATGAACGAGGGCAACTATGGCTAATTGATTGGGGGTCGGCGGGATATTATCCTCCTTTCTTTGAGCGGGTGGCTTTGCGGACTATGAAATAGTATCTTGCGGGATGGGCGGGTCGCCTTATGGCTTGGAGGTGGAAATACTTCCAGTGGTTTTCTGCGGGATCTGTGCCAGACGAGGCAGATTCTCTCGATTTTATCAAACTCCGATCGACGAACTAAGCGAATACCCGGAAAGGGTTTCCGAGCGAACGAGCGCCGCGGGAAGCCGAAAGGTGGGTATCTTCGTCTGTGCCCAAGTTGTCAAGATGCTGATACAGGATCAGGGCTCGTAGACGACAGATGACGTGACCCATCAAGATGTGCAGTTTCTTTCGTTTCTCTCCACTTTTAAGTTATAACAACGCTCAATGAAGGAGGATATTTCTACGACCGGACGGTTTCGGAACTGTCACTAAACCTGGCGTATTCACAGATGTTTTGCCATTCTGTTACATCGTTGTCGTGCTAAGTTTCAGTCAGAAGGACTTAGAATGGCAGCGGAAGAGGGGATGCTGTTGCAGTATTCAAGAGTAATGCCGGCAAGATGGGGTAGCCCCGCTCTCAAGATGTCGAACTTAGTGGTCACATTATGTAGCCACGAAAATGCCTACTTGCCAGCGAACTGTTAATCATATATTCAAACCTAGGGCTTGCGTAGCCCGTCTACGTGTCGATATCCCCCTGGCCCGTCCGCTCCCGTTTTGAGGTGTAGCCACGGGAACAGGTGTGATATTAAGGCCGCCAAAGAAAGTGACAGGAACACCTTCCAATCCTTCAAACCCGTGATTGCCAGATGCCAGAAGTAGGAGCAACTGCATGGCGTAGAAAACATCGGGAAAATTGACGATCAAACCGTCTCTGATGTTGGATAAGCGCGAGGCAGGTAAGGCGTGAAAACGTAGACGTACATCATCCTGTGCACCCATGCCCCCGGCGACATTTCTCTCAGCAGCCATACATTATAATTTGAGAGAGGTTCCCTTGTTTTCAAATACAGCACAGAAGTCATTCCCAGGTCTATTGCGGTGAGGAGACCATAGTGGGGAGCGGGACGTCCGATGTCATTGCTGTTCTTCAATTTCGTATGGATACCCAGTTGTTCTGCATCTGAGCGGAACAGTTCCCGAAAGTCGTTCGCGTAGTCGGGGGACACAAATTGGATGCACTGTCCAAAATTGATCTAGGGCCATCTTTATCAAGAAACAATTAAGTACTCACAAAGGAATTGTTCAAGGTAAAGGTGCCATATGCTTTAGCGGGTGATCCCAGCTTCCGCAAGACCTTTCGTATCGCTGGCATGACCAGCGCCATTTCCTGAACGTCGCTTAGAACAACAGTACTTGGGCGGTTCTGTCCGCGTGTCGGGGTATACCATTCCGGAAGCCGATAGCAGGACGAATCTTGAACATAAGCACTTGCAGTACTGCCATCCTCAAAGCCTGGCAAGCCTTTCCGGAGCGCTGCAAGAGCCTACAGCAATACTCAGGTAAAAAGAACGAATTCTACGAAGAAATGCGGACCTTAATCGAGGATTCTATATCCAAGTATCGGAACACGAGACCATGGGATGGCCCCCCAAATCGCGTTTTCTCCACAAACTGAACAGATTCTATTTCTCCATACGTCGATAGAGCGTTCCTGCATGATTCTTCGGTCGGCGGCTCCTTGTTCCGTCTGCGATAGACATCGTAGCTCACGTTAACCGCTCGAGAGGCATTGTGCAATCCCAAATGTGCGACCGTGGTAGCAAGAAGCTGTGGCGACATAAATTGATCCATTTCACAGGTCATCCCGTATTTCAGCCTCGTTTTCAGCTCCTTGATACATCTTGAGGCAGCCCGTGTATTGAAGAACTGAAGCGAAATACAGTTGTTTTCGAACGTTGCTCGCTCGATGGGACCGAATTTGATTTCTTCGAGAAGACTGGTGACAGAGCAATTCGCGGGAACCCCACGAAAGCAGACAGTACGAAAATGAGGACCGTATTCGATTTCAGGGCGCTCTGTTATGCCTTCTGGAGGAATTTCATGTATGTAGTCTTGCCATGAGTACAACTGCATTTCCAAAAATTCGACTGGTCAGCATTTACCATACAAGAACTGAGATTTGCATGCTTACCGTAGGCTGGACCTCGAGAGGAGACAGAGGAGTTGAAGTCCGATGCGTAAGCGTGCGCGTCAAGACATTTTGGCGAAAGGAATGTGCAAGAATCCGGCTTTGCTGTCGCACTGATAATGTTGTGGACATGGTAGCGGTCCGGTGTTTCCGCTTAGAAAATTGTCCGCTTACGTCATCGCGTACTGTGTATGTAATGGAAGTGAATACAGTTTTGATACAGTTGTGGAGCCACAGCGCTGGTTTTTATTCTACCTGAACGAGAGAATGTCAAACTAACCGATGAATTGTACAGGAAATTGTTTTTCTGATCTCATAGGTCTAATTCTAGGTAACAGCGATCCAGTAAAAGATCGGCGGCCAATATTTACAGGTATGCGTACAATAATGTCGATAGATCACTGAAGTGCCGCTATGCATTCTCAGTAGAGTCCTTCTCATCCGGCGTCTGGTCCTTCTGATCATCATATTTTCTCACACCAAATCCACCCTCGTATCCAAACCATGTTTTTCGTTCGCAATGAGGTCCACGAATGAGCAGCAGAAGGAACCCAAGTCCCGTCCAGCCCAGCGATAACCCTGCTCCCGCTCTCCACCCATTCTCCAAAAACACACGTGAACCCACAGATGAACCCATGACTTGCCCGAGGAAGAACTGGAAGCCTTTCAGATGAAAACGATACCAATGATGACTTCGTCTCACCGATAAAAGTAGCAAAGCATTCAGTCGGGTCGTAGCTGCCGTAGAAATGCTTTACCAGATCATCAGTCACTAAAGGCATACGAGAGAAAGGGAGAAACCCACCTAAATACGGATATCTGAAGGGAGACTTGGAGAACCCGGCAGAACACGACTATTCCTATGATAGCAAGGAGGATCTTATCCCAAAAACAGAGTCAGCTCACTGCGAGTAACAGTCAATTAGAGTTGCCCACAGAAGCAAAATGGAGACCGGCCGCGGCTACTAAGACACCTTGGAAACAAGCATAAAGTATGGTACCCAGGACTGATCCATACCACGGATGCAACTTGTCGATTGTTAAAGTTGCTAGACAGTATGATGATGAGAAAAAATACACAAAGACGGTCAAGGTTGAACTTACCGAGCGGCGTCAAGCACACACCAGCAATCCCCACAAGTCCGAAAAGCCCGATAACTAACCTAGAAAAAGCACCGTTTCAGTGGTAAATACTGCGGCTGCGTAGAAGCTGCTTACGAAGAATAGTCGTACGGGGGACCGCCCAGCAAAAACGTCAGCGTGGTCCAAAAATTCGAGTAGCCTGCTGATGCGAGAAAGTTCACGAGGCATGCCTATACTTAATCATAAGTTCACAACGTAGATCGCGATCAAATGATCCCACCTGGATCAGTAATGGCTCTCCCACTGCAAAGCCTACCATAGACTTTATTAGCTCCCAATATCCCATTCCTTTATTCTTGGCCGGGTAGTCCGGGATCGTCGTATAGCACACCACCAGCACGATGACTTGCACGCCTACCGCAAGGTAATACACCACGCGCCAGTCGGCATATTCGGCTATCACCCCTGCGAGAACGCGCGCGACAAGCATCCCCATGACCAACGCAGAGATGAGAATTGATAAGAAAAAGAACCTTCGGGCGGGATGTACGACATCTGCTGCGAGAGGAATGAGTATTTGGGTTGCGACATTGATTGTTCCAGCTAGGAAGGAAAGCGCAAGAAACGCATTCCAGTCGGGGACGAGAGCAAGACAGAGCATCAGAGTAGTGGAGCAGAAAACAAGCCCGAGTATTAGTTGGCGGCGGCGAAGGAGATCTCCTAAGGGTGCGATAAAGAATAGTCCTACAGCATATCTACATGGTGTGAGCATCAATGAGATTTAGGTAATTAAAAACGGACGAACCCGGCATGAACAAAAGTGACGGCTCTGGAATAAATGTCGGAATAGCAAGAATAGAAAAAAGCAGTATGACTTACCTGGAAGACTCAGAATATGGCACCCCGAACTCCTCAGAGAACTGGACTGGAATGTACAATTAGCTCCATCATCTTACTGATGTCAAGACTCCCAGACGCACATAGCAATGTTTGACAGTAGTACAGATTTGCTACAACTGTGATCATAGAAATGAACAATATACTGACAATAAAGGCGCATGAAAGACGTACCAAATGTGCACGCAAACGCGAAAAGCAGAATGCGTCCAATCCCAAACTCAGGAAACGGTCGTTTTGGATCATAGCGTAGTCTTTGAGGGATAGGAATGAAGTCAAAATCCTTTCTCGGGCCTGAGGCACTCATCGTCAATGTGATGGTGAATTGCGAGTCGACATCCTCAGTATTTATGCAGCGATAGCCCCTCGTACCTCAAAGGTTGAGAAAGGGAAAGTCCGCTGCAATTACGAGCCCGAGCGCCAAGTATTGCCTTGGCATGCTTCTCGTATATCCATCGCAGAAGGAATGCGAATGCATAAGTGTCGTGTAGGACGGTGTCTAGGTGCACCCTAGGAAAAACAGTCAAGTTGGATAATAGACACCAGTATCTACGATGAACTGCGGTGGAGCACCCTTCTGGATCCTATACGCAGTCTGCTGTGGCGCAGAAGGGTGTGCTGTTAAACGTTTATGTCTGTAAAATGACGCAGAAGCCGACGGGGATGCCTGTGCGTACGTGTATCTACACGAACTCTCGGCACGCAAAAGCGGAGCATTGAACCAAAAATTGGTATTAAATGCCTTTTCTAGGGGATCCGGGCTGTAAAGTATTATTCCGATGCCTTGCTATGGATGTTGCGTAGTTCGCATTTATGCCTTCAAAGTCTATGCATATGCATCGTCGGAAACAGAGGACGTTGTTTATACCGGTGTCGCTTCTGCAAGAAGAATGACGTCGGGAGAGTAACGTCGTCATTTATGCGATACCTACGCTATAAAGAATCGAGAGCTCTCCACAATGGGAAAGTATCCTGGTGCCTGTAATTGATGAGCGCAGCACCGATATCACGAAGCATAGGCCTCCGGAACGTGTGCACGCCGTATCTGTAGACGGAGTTTCGATAGGATCAGCCTGAAGACGATCCTCCGTTAAACGGAAGCCAAGCGCAAGCGGTAAAAAAAGAACGAACATCACGGATTGCAGGTTCCAGCATTAACGAGTAGGTGACGACCCGGGGCATCTTTCGCTCGCTCGCTCAACAAATTCAACGTGGCTACAACCTCTTCCGGAGTAGCCGGCCTCTAAAGAACTGACTATGCTTGTTTCCTAATGGAAATCCTGATGAGTTAACGACAACGAAAGCATGGATTGATTCTGAGCTACCTGGATATCAACTTAATATACGCCTTAGAGCGTTTGAACGACTGTTATCAATGAATAATACCAAGTATTGATATATGACGTAGATGGGTCCATCCAGAGTTAATCAATGCACAGGGAGAGCATTCGAGTCCGCGAGGATATCACGCGAATCAAATCAGCAGATGAGGTTCAACGGAAAGATTCGATACGGTGTCTAGTTGCAACTTGCCATGTACCACGGATAACAGATGGTCACATTGATCGGCTTCATAAACAGTGTCTTCCTTTGCAACGTGAAACCCCGTATTAATCCCACCGTTTTAGCCAACCTGAATAAGGACGTCAGCACCCTTCTCTAGGACGACATGTTCCGTAGACGTACCTATACTGTTCTGTGCACCGTACGTTCAGTTTCTCTACAGAAAAAGTTCAGGTAGCGGAAGTGCCATGCAAGGCTATCTTCACGACGTCTTTTTCGCACAAAGACGGAAAGCTTTCTAGTGTCAGAGACAGCATGTCACACCTTATCTCTTCACTGATTTGGTAGTCGCAGATGTAGGTCAATTGGAGACAGCGAAACGTATCGATGCGGGAAAGGATCAAACCTAGATTGGCGAACAGAATCCAGATTTCATCTTCGTCAACAAAGTCGTCAAAGCTTTTCACAGTCATGTCGATATAGAGATTTTCTAGGTGTCTGAGCTGAGGGCTGTGGCCCTCGATGAAGGCATTGAGGAACCACTGCATGGCAGAGACATCTGTCCCTGCATCAAGGGCGCGATAATTAATATCGAAGAAGAGGGACTGCAGGCGAATGGGCAGCATGAGTGGTTTGACATTGAACCACTGCGTTACTAGAATGAAAGCAGCTTAGAACCAACTAGAAATTTATCCAGGTGAGCACGTACAGACGCAATTGGAGGTTCCGAGCACGTATAGGGACTTGAGCGTGCGGAATTGACTAGCAGCACGGATGATGTCACTGCACAAGGAAAGATCTTTCCGCCTGGGATTGTACATATTGATGTAAAATTCTTGGAGAGACTCGAGGAATACACTTCGGTAGCGAAGGGCAAACGGAAGGAAATCAGAGGACCCTGAGTGAAGGTGGTGTACATGGAGTTTTTCGAGGGACGGTTTATCCGCAAGAAATGAATTAGACGGAGGATCCACAATCTCCTCGACATCAAAAGTGATTGACTCGAGCATGAGAGATTTGAGGAGAGGGAGACCGAAGATAATCATGCGGAAGCATTTAAGGGACGTGGAGGTATTCTTTATGCTGAGAGATGTAAGATTGGCCATTAAGAGCAGGGGAAGTTGGGCTTGACGAAGTGTGCTGGGGTCATACGAAGAATAAATTTCTGCAGATTTAAATTGCATAAAGATATGCGGAGAAGTATGAGCTAGGACTCTAAGGCGGTGCATAGAGTTTCCAAGAATCTGAGAGATTCTTATGGATTGAAAGAGATAGTGACGGGTACGAGGGTAGAAGCCGCGGGAGACGGTGGAACAGACTTTGAGCGTTTGTTTGTCTTTGCGGAGATGATCCAGAATTTCTTCAATAATTTCGATTGGTATCTCTGGCATTGTGGCCTAGTATTCCAAGCATGTCAGTGAGGATGATGGTTTGTCCAGAGAAAATAACAGACAGTGGCGCTGGCTTTGATTTATTTGTTATGGATTGCAGGAGACCTGGAGAACCGACAAGGATATCGTAAACATGGGAAGCTTCAAATCCTACAGAACACCGACGCACCCACGAGTTGAATAAGTAAGGGAACAAGATAGCGTGGCAAACTGCCAAGGAAACGTCTCGGCTGCCGGACCGATGCAGTGCCTAGTTGTTCCTGCCTGCCCTCAGCCCTAACAGCAGCGTAGAGAAGTTGCAGGAAAACAGAGGTCAGAACTTCTGGAGTTTGTATTGAAATTCCTCGATGCTGTAGAGTATCTATATCAGTGCGCAAAGAATTATCTAGTTTATGATACAAGGCAGGGAATTACTACCTCTGGTACCTCCCCACACCACTACTAGGCATGGCATCCCTACAGTAAGACTTAGTGTCAAGACTCGAATACAGAGGCCCTCGTCGTCAACAGCATGATGCGTGATAGCAAAAGAAACATAAAATACATCCAAAGATCATTAACATCCATCGTAAAGGGAATTCCGGGGGAACGTATACCCGGCCTTATCCCATGTCGTCCAATTAGCATTCGTGTACGCTTCTGCATGACTATCACAAAACATTGAGAAAACAACCGGCACAGCCAACGGAGAACATACTTCGCAATATAATCCGCCGTAGGTCTCTTTGGGGGGTTACAAGTCAACCCATTTTCCGTCCCCGAACGTTGATACACTCGCACGTAGTCGATATACATCGAACTCGGGAAGGTCAGGTGCTTGTAATCTTGCGCCTGGAACGAAAATGCCATGCCAAGGTTGAGGATGATGTACTACAATAATGTACGTCAGCTCCGCACACTCCGAGTAAAAAAAGATGGTACCCACCAAAGGCTCCTCTGGGATAAGCCGCTCGCTGATCTCCACAGTAGAATCTGCTCCGATCGAGCCAGCAGTGATTGTCCATGACTCCACGCCATTACTATACCAAGTGATATACCCCTCATCGCGCTTATCCGGATTCGAAAACCACTCATACCCATATGCCCCATATCCAGTCCCATTATACAATGTCTCGTCGATATAGGTCACCGCTGACACCGCCTGCTGGTAGGTACCACCTTTATACGTATTGAACTTGGTTATCGTATCATTGTAGATAGTCGTCACACTGGACGAATTATCAAACTGATACTGGTAATTGAATGGCGCGATCTGGTAACTCTGCGAAACTTCTCCTTGCCAGATAGACGTGTCGATTTGGTGTTCGATGATATCAATTTCGGGAACGCCACGCCCCGTGCTGGTGGTGGGTCCTGGGTGATCTGATCCGCTGCATGTGCATGCGGAGAGGCGCTGGCCGGGGAGGAAGCTGATTGCTGAGCCGCCGCTCCCGCCGGTAAGCGCGGCAGCTGGTTCGCCCGATGCGGTGGTTTGGTTTGGGAATGTGCCCAAGTCACAGGAGTCGTAGCTGTACGGCCACGTTCCTTCCGTGGTAGCGCCGTAGCCAGCGCGGCCCTGCGACCTAATGAGAACGACACATTGGAAGGAACGAGAAAAAGTCGTACCAAGTTTCCCATAGTCCATGCACCTAGATGAAGTCGTCAGAAGGTGTAAAGCACTCAGGAGACATTAATCTCACCAGGCCATAAACCCGCTGCCCGTGGACTGCCCGGCATGCTGATAGAAACTTCGATATATCCGGTAGTAAAGCATAATTTGTTCCATGAGGTAACCATCGCTGTTGACGCCTCAATTACGCGGTCTTGTGAGAACTTCGAGTTTGAAATGCTAACGTACCGCTCTTGAAATTGAGATCGTGAATGTTTTCTTCTGTCATTGTAAGCACCAACTTGCCATCTCGTGTGATGGCGGCCTAAATGTAGTAGAATAGATGAGAACAGGGCTACTAGATAGGCCAACGGGACATACGCTCGGATCATACCATTCAAGATCGCCCGTTGGCCAATAGTTGATGTCAACTGCCTCCCAATAGGGATCATCTCCAGGATAGAACGTACGCCCGTCAGTGTTGAACTCGTCACTGAACACCAAGTTATATTTCTTCCCATCACTTCCTGTACGCGAATAAACATCCGTGGGAGTGTCCGCATCTATGAGGCTTGGGAGTCCAGGAAGGTCTGGTATCTGCCCAGTGGAATTGATTCCACCAAGATTAAATCCAGCCACTGTGTTGACTGTGCGTGTGTAGTACGTGACGATGGGGAAACCGGCGAACAGAGTGATCAGCCCCACAAAGATAACCGCAAGTGCACCTGCGTTTTCCCAGCCGCGTGAGGAGAAGGGGGAGCAGGAACGGTCCATTCGAGCGTCAATTATGGGATCAGGGTTATGGAGAATATCATCAAGGTCTGGGTCCTTTTCCCAGACGTATTGCGCCTGGGGAACAGTGGTGGTGTTGGTGTTGGCGACTGCGTTGGTCTGGACCAAAGGCGCGACAGGGGGTGCAGCAAAACGCGAAGTGGTGTACATTCCACCATCTTTGGCTTGAGTAGGATTGTACTGCGGTGGATCAGAGAATGGTCAAGAATATAGAAGAGTACTCACCGAATAAGGACCATATCCACCTCCAATCATACCAGTCGCGACACCCTGGGCGATAACATGAGAAGAGCGAGCACGTTGAGGCTCTGGCTGATGTTGAGGCTGATATTGTGGTTGAGGCTGAGGCGGAGCTTGTGATGCAGCAGAAGGCGCCCGTTGCGCGGCGGTCCGTTTTGAAGTTGATCGTTTTGAAGAATGTTTCCTACTGGTGCCAGAACGTGACCTCGGTGGTCCCGGTGTGCTCGGTTCGACTCCTGGTTGGCGGCGAGAGCGAGAGCGGGAGGCGCTGGAAGACATGGTAGAGGAAGAAAGGCAAGTTTACTTTTCCGACTTCCGGGTAAGCGACATTCAATGTACAGCACAGTGCCGTAGGAGCTAAACACGGACGAACAACGTGTAGTACCAAATGGGGTCGAAAAGCCAACGATCTGATTCCAAAGATGGTGCGTAGTAGGAAAACGCGTCTACGTGATGTCAGAAAGTTCGTGGCGGCCGCGAAAGGAAAATTTGTCCTGGATACGTCGAGGTTTTAAGGAGGTTCGTTCGCCGGAAGGACGGATGAAATAGACAGAATCTGTTCAACATTGTTGAAGGCAGGGTCCATGTGGCGTACGTAAGACGCGTCACGTTTTCGTGAACAGCGGCAACACTAGCTGGAATCGTCTGCCATGGACTTTATACGCGCAGCCAAGCACAGCCAACTGTTCCGAATATCGCTTTTCAACTCAATCGAGGGCACTCCAAACTGCTTGGAACTTCTGTCTGTTCATCCGTTCTGATCGTTATCAATTCCCCGAGAGATGTCACACGACTCACCAACTCGATGCTCGAGCGCCTTTTTACAACTGCCGTCGACTCTTTACGATAATGAACGTTTATGAAACCCTCCGATAATGATTCGACTTACCCGGCGCCCGAGTTTCACGACGACCAGCCTCGACTTGCTGAATCATGCTCGAATCCTAATTCATTGCGATTCCTTTGTCCCAATCTTGACAGAAATCTAGGGACGGCAAGGCTCATCTAACTGGAGAAGGCTACATTTGTGTCGTAGAGGTTGGAATAGAGCTCGGTCTGCTCGGTCACAGCGCGAGAGTCGCGTCGTTCATTCCGTTCCTCACCATAATAGCGATAGGGAGCTGCGTCTGCTTTGGAGCTTCTGTCGAGCATTTGTTAATCTCCGCGACTTCACTGGGGACAAAAACCTCCGGGCGTGGCCACTTACGTCCAAGGAAACAATACTACCTCATTTCTGTGATCGCGCCTCGCTCGGTTATCCACAGCATCCGAGTAGAGCATCGAGGCGGCATCAGCTTCATCGCTTCGACCTACTGCATTCTCTTGAGGAGGATATTTCGTGTCCAGGAAGTTTGATGTGAGAATGTGCGCATCGGAAATCCGCAAACCGTACCGTCTATTTATGTTCTTTGAGCGCTGTCTTTTGCACGAGGAATACTGCTGCGTCGAGCTCGAAGGTGACAGAATGCTCATGGAGAGGCAGTGGTAGAATGCTGAAAGAGATGGTGGTAGAAGAAAGACAGGTAGAAATTGCACCTGGCTCGTCGTGCACTTCTCAGGAATTCCCAAAAAGGATGACATCATCGGTCATTATTGCACAAAAATCACGACTATTTCTCAGGATTTCGCTCGTAATATTATTTAATGAGAGTGTGGCGTACCCTTCCTTAGGTTTTAGCATTGAATACACTGTCGAAACCTGAAAAAAAGGCAAGTCAGTCGCTTCAATTTTTTTTTTAAATTGTCCATTTGGGCAGTAGGTATCTTGAGGACTTGAACAGAAAGACGGAATCTCCATGACTCCATCTGGAAGTAATCCTGTGACAGTCCCTTCTATGTGGCAAGCCGACGATAGAAGGTCCTGGCTTTCTGAGTTTAAATTTGGCAGGCGCTACAGATTTCGCTCGAAAAGGCTATGATCGAAGTTTCGCGTGGCGAGCTCACAGCGCCGGACACTCTTCAAACTCATATCAGAGCGTGTAAGAGCCTGGAAATAATGTTGAATGCAACTAATTACTCATACTTCTATTTTATTGAGTGTTTCCCCACTTCAAATCGGCCCGATTCATGGTATAAACATCTATTTCAGGGTTTTGGGTGCCTTCATGGTTACTCTCAAAATGCAGAGAGATGTCGCGAACAAAAAAAAGTTACGATAGTGAGTTTAGCGCATTTATTGGTCATCCCGGTAGATACCGATGCCTCAGGTGTGTAAGTACGACATCGAACGTCGAGATAACGCTTTGCGCATGCCACGCGAAACCCGATCATAACCTTTTTGGGCAAAAACTGTAGCGCCTGCCAAATTTAAACACAGAAAGACCAGACTGTATATCGACAGCTTGCTTCATATACAGGATGGTAACGAGACTAATCTGGAAGCTCGACGAGACGGAAGCATTGATTTCGAAATCGAAGCTCTTCGGAAAACACGGCCCGACTTATATTGGTTATTTGGGCGAGTCAAAGCAGAATCAAAATCCATGGGAAATTTCATCCACATTTCCTTATTAGGAAACTTCCCAAATTTTGACAGGCAAAATTGAATCTTGATTCTAGCTGACCACCACCGATATCTTAGCTACGGTGACAACAGCCGAATCTCTAATCGCCGTCCAATTCTCTACTTTTACCGTGCCATAGGCTTTTCTGCTCTCTGATGAGAATGATTTCTGAAAGGCCGTGGCATCAGAGATCATCAAGGCTCAGATTATTGAACGGTTCCTTCTCTGGCGAGGTTTCTTAGGCTCCGTGTACCCTGATCTCAACTGGGCACATCTGAAAACCGCGATTTATGGACAAGCCAGGCGCCGATATTGGTGCAGGGATCCGTATTTTTTGAACTCTTTCTTCTTTCCTGTCTTTCACTAATTGCCACCAACATTATGCTCTGGGTATCGAGTGCGACCAGTGCCGAGATGTGCAGTTACTCCCTGTTAAGTTACCATATAAAGCCTTACAAAGGCGACCTCTGGTCCGTTTCTGCCTTGAAGCTTGACTGGCGGCTCTTTATACTACACGCTTTGCTTTCTTACACGCGTGGCACGAGAGAAGAGATTGATTTCGACTTCTTCATAGACCATGGCTTATGGCTATTTCGGGGCTCTCGGAAACCCTTTTGTGCGCTCGACATCACTAAAACACGGTTTATGATAAAGTCCAAGTCTTCTTTCTCATGCATGGAAAGGTCCATGACTGTCAAGTTGTATGCAAACAGGTGTAACATCACGCATCGACTTGTCCATGATAGTGGCCGGACCTACACATCTCACAATAATATCAGCATAGACGCCGTTTCCAGGATCGATCCCTGCAAGCTAGAAGATGTGTACGTACGTATCCAAACTAGCCTCGTTATTTCCTATGCCTTTATTTGTAGACGGGGCCAAAACTCGTGGCAGTAGGTGTTTCGTTCCAGCCTGAGAGTTGGGTCTGCGAAATTCTTTTGCGTTACCGCCTGTTGATCGAGGTGCTGTCACGGATAAGCATCCCCTTCTGCAACGGATATCCGAGAAGCACGCTCGGCGGGCACTTCGGTATGGACGGCTCCCAGGCGCTTCCCGAAATATGGCCTTCGTCTTCTCAACGTTCGGAAAAGAATAGATACCGCTGCATAAATACCGAGGAGCCTTACCTGCCATCTATTTTCACCATGAGCTCTTCGGGCCCGACGAAGGACTTTGGCTTGATCCCCATTCCTCAAAGACTCCGTTGCAATCCAACACGACCGTTTCCCGAGTTCGGGATTGGACTCAATTTGTTTTTCGCGTTTGCGTGTACTTTCGGTAATGACCATATTCTCATTTGGTACTTATTCATGACTGATTTATAGCCTCATAGTTGTAGCGAATTTGTACTACTGTCAGCCACTGCTAAGTAAGACCGGGAGTTGAGAAGTACTCGAGTTCTGATAACCAAATTTTCTACAGTCCAATTCTCTGAATTTTTCGGGGTCTCGTATCTTGATTCCTCGAGGTCACTCGTGTTGTACTCTTGCCGTTTACTGTCGTTTCTGATGTATATCCATTCAGAGCGTCCACAATCCTCCAAGCTGGGTATGGCTTTTTAAATGCTTCCGAAAGTCAGCACCTCACACCATGACAGGTACGCCATAGGCCTCTTCTTCCTCGCTCCTCTAGGCGACCTTATAAGACGCCGTCAACTGATCCTCGGACTCCTCCTCTGTTCTACCGTTCTCACCCTCTGTCTCGGCCTCGTCCACAATTGGACTGCTTTCCTCGCCCTCTCCTTCCTAGCCGGCACAGTCAATATTGTGCCGCAAGTCATCATTCCTCCCGACGTCATTTCTGTATTTCCATCATTGTGTCCTAGTTGTGGGTGGGTGGCATATGCGGGTATAGAACGAGTGGCGGTTGCCTAATGGAATACCATCACAAAAAAAACAGCAAGTTATTCACCCTACCTGCCAAAAATCGCCTCTCCGCGCGCCGCTCTTCTCTTCAAAATATTCTGGGAGTGTTCTTTCTGTCAGTTTCCTCCCAACCATGGTTTGGGGAGAAAAATCGGGATTTTAGGCCTCGAAAGAAGCCAATCTGAGGGATCGAGGAGGTGCTGTTCGAAACAGGAAGGGCTCCTTCTATTTTCAGAAAGATTTTTGTAGATACAAGCAATGTACTGCTATTCTACGCAAAAGAAGCTGTTTCCGTCGTTTGTAGATGGAAGAGAGTGAGGGCAGGCTGAGCAGGAATGAGCACGCGTGAATATAGAGTTATGAGAAAGACATACCGACCCCGGCTGTTTCCTTGAATTCTCCGTACGCCGCTGTCCATCCTTTGTTCCCCCGACCTTCCTCCCCGGATGACGATAAGTCCGTTCCATTATTTGAGGCCAAAACAAAAAAGAATTCGCAAGGTCTTCATTTGAAGGAGGGGACCAGAGATCGGTCCAACTGAGAAGCACATGAGTCGTGGTGCGCATGAACACCTAAGTAGCAGGAAGAACGTACCACCTCCGGATATCCTTTGAATTTTCACTATTCCTCCATCCTTCCTCGCTCGCCGGACGACGATACGTCGCGTCGGCGCAAAATCTGGTTCTGTTGTCATGTTTAAGGCCAAATCTGGGTCGTCGTCTGAGAGGATGGTGCGTGTGATCAGGTTATTGGTGTCGGGCTAAGTGGAGGATGAGTAGGCGTAAACTTGGAGAGATGGGTGGGACATACATCCTCGGCCGTCTCTTCAAATCTTCCCTTCCGGTCCTTCGATCCCATCTCTTCACGGTTTCTTGGCCTTGCTCGCCGGAAGACGATACATCGTCTTGGCACAAAATTCGGCTCTATCACGTAGGTTGAGGCCAAAAAACGGATCCTTGAAGTCTGGAGGGTGTCGTGCATTGAGTGTTAGACTACAAAAGGAATGAGTGCGCGTCAAGTTGAAATAACACGAGGACATACCATCCCCGGGGCGTGTCCCCGCGTCCCCGACCGTCCCCTTCAACCCTCCCTGCGCGCGCCATCCCATCCTTCACAACCTCGTCTTTGCACTATCTTTCCGCTCGCAGGACGACAATACGTCGTGTCAGTACAAAATCCGGGACTTTTACCTTGCTTGAGACAAACCACGAAGTCTTCAAGTCTTCATTTGAGTTGACCTGAGAAGCGCGTAATTGCGCATGAACAGAGAAGTAACAGAAAGGACTTACCATCGCCGAACATCTCCTTCAATCCACCCAAAGCCGTCTTAGTATCTTCAGATGGTTCTGACCTTGTTCGCGGGACGACGATACATCGTCTTGGGACGAAATCCGCTGGGCCGAACGAGATGAGGGCGTCTGAGTGCGGGCGTTGATCTCAGAGATCGAGATCTGCGCGGAGAGTGAGTACCCCTGAACGCGCGCGAGGTGTATGCGGACTTACCGCTCTGCGTGTCCTCGCTCCCATACACCATCCGTCTCATCGCAGTCCAGTCAAATCTTCTAGGGCTGCTCGTCGGAAGGCGATACGTGGTCTTGGGCCAAAATCGGGTCGACCTTGGGCACAAAGAAATCGAGAGTGAATTGAACTAGAAGAGAAAGTAGTCAAAACAAAGTGAAGCCAGCTTGGAACACGTACAGTACAAGAAGTGTCTGAAAAGGAGGTAATGAGCAATGTGTCAGACAAGGAGACGAGGAAACACTTACGATGATGGTGGTGGTGGGAGACAAGATAGTCCTCCGTGCGGGCCGATCAACTCGTTGATCCTGATATGGGCATCAACGCTCATTGCGACTCTGCTCGATGGCTGTCAAGTTCACATCATAGCAAAGTCCTCGTGGTTCAAGGATGTGGTAGAGGGACAAAGGAGAGAGAGGAAGGGAGAAAAGAATACGGGGGTACGGGAGTGAAGGTAAGGGAATAAAAGGAAAATAGTTTGATTGCCTGTCAATGGCAAGGATACTCGAAATCAACAAGATCACGAGGGTGCAGACGCGACGTTGAAATATTTTCGTGCCGGCACGCCTGTCAAAGCATCGAACTTCAAATATCTTGATTGAGCCAAATCCCGACACGTTCGAGGATCAAATTTCTCAGTATTCGAGAATCCTCGAGCGTCCAAGTCACCTTCATTCAATACCCTCAAACACCGTATTTCATTCAAAGCAAAAAGTAAAATATCATAATATAGAGGGCAAGGCGAAGTAAGAACAACCATAATATTTCATCAGACGTCAACCACCTAGTTGCCAAAGTCAAAAAGTCACCAATGTGTATCAAGATACACAAACAAATCAACGTACCCCTTCTTTCCTGCCAACAGTCACCATCCCCGACGCATCGTAGCTCGCAACCCCGCTTACCAATTGTGTCCCGTACGCCCATGGCTCAGATTCCGGTATGATTTTCTGTTTTCCTCTTCGACGTCTCGCTGAAATTCAGACTTATACAGTTTTGCAGGTTCTTCCAAGACAGGTGAGCACACAGAAAACTATCCCCTAGAAACGGACTCACAGTTATCTGGCATTCTCAAAGTCAAAGGTGCCGGCCATCCGTTCATACGGCATTGAATCCAACTCCCGCGGTATCAGCACTTAAAGTCGGTGAGCTTTCTAAGCACTCGGTGAGAGGACGGTTTTTTTTAGCACTAAAACACTGACTAGGAACGAGATGTCAAGGAGGCGTTCCCGGACAGTCGGGTAGGTAAGGGCGTGAATACGGCGGACCCGAAGAGATCTAGCCAGTCAGCGGGAGATGCGGTCATCATAGCGTACATCGGAGGACGTAGATCTGACGCAATGACGGTGGCGCGAAGGTGAGATCTTCAAGTTTTGCCGGCATCACCTCGATGTGCAAATCCATGTCATTTTCGGAACCACTCTAGATGAACGGTAAGTCAAATGTTTGATGTCAAACTGACGTCGTTACTTACTGATCTTCCCCGCAGTGTGTGTAGCATCCTGATCGATGCAGGGACATAATGCGCCACTTGCCTTGACGTCAATCGTGTCTGTGAGCAATATTTCCCAGTGCTCGCGTACCCGTTTCAACGCTTGTTAGAGCCGCAATCACTGTATATCGACGTCAACGGTGAGTCTTTTGAGTATTACGAATTGAAATGTCCTTACGTTCGGGACATTCCAAGCGCCATGGAATGAAGTCTCGAAGCCTCTTCCAGGGCTATATGTGTGGATATCCGCTTATTTCTTCTGGCATCGACTGGCGGAAGTTCAGATCCTCGAGGAGAACGGTATCATGTCCATATCAAGCGATGCCGCCACCAAATGGCCTTGTGAGTACGATAAATTTGTTAATGTGGTGCGCGCGGGTGCCGAGTTTTTGTTTTCTCCCTAAGAATCATATCAAATCATAAGACGAAGCAGGAGACCTGAATTTTAGAAACATTCACTCACAGTCGCAGTAAGTCGAAATTTGAATACCGGATTGCTAGACGTTCATCAAGCACGTTTTTCAGGGACCTCAGCCATGTTCCGATGCCGTCTGCCCAAGAACATGCGGCTATCAAATGATAGGTAGGACATCATTGTTGAAGGTCGACGTCGGGAGTCGTGTCGGGGCATTCGACGAGATCTGTGAAGTCTGAAACAATAGATATAGCGAGAACAATGTGTACTTACCTCAAGATTAGCCTAGTCTAATTTCATTCAGCTCGAGTCAGTCGCGTAAACTAGGGATTAGTAGGTACACCGTCTTCACCACATAGATGGACATGAACTTACGGAAACGCGTCATAGTTGACGAGAGGGGTGAGATAAAAAGTATCTTGAGTTCCTCCATTAATCGGGGGGATGTTACGGGAAGATTTCAGTATCGGAAGGTATCAGGCGTACTTCACATCCTTCTCCAAAAGGATATCGGCGGATTCGCACCTATCCAGACTTCGCTCGGGAATCAAGTTGTCCCGATGTCCGCAGAATTCAATTCTACATGGAACAGTACAACGTAAGAAGGGGAGACAGACATACGAATCGAAAGTTGTCAGATTTACTGCGCGGCTCGGTTGACAAATTCCTGACATCTTCCATCAAAATTAGCAGGCTGCCGAATTCTTGAACATCGGACGACATACTGGAGGTTAATGATGTATTGGAGCGAGCGTCGAACAAGCGAGAGTGCTGAACAAAGATGGGAGTATGATAGAAAGAAAGAGAGTGGTGGGAGCACGTGGCTGACGCGTCTCGAAATTGATCAAGTTACCGGCATCTATTCTTCCATCGCAATGTCCTCGTTCCTGCTTACAGTGGCACTCCTCGCTCGTCCATTTGTGGATTGCACTAGATTTTGTTGACGTATTTCAAACTTCTGGGATTCGTTTCAACACTGCTCAAGCCACGGCCCACCCCATCTCCGGATTAGTATTGGAACTCGCTGTTCGAGGTATCAGACTTTGGTTCCTTCCCCGTTTCCGGTTTGATTTTGCTTCTTCTGCTGTCATTCAAAGCTCATACATTTTCGTGTGACAGGTGATGTTATCTATTTGATTTCTCTCGTAGGTCAGCTCTCAGAAGCAAGTGACGCACCGCCGTCCCTGATTTTCATTCATTTGTGGGGAACGAACTTTTGCAGTGATGTTGTTTCATTATGGTTCATTTGGTAAGTGAACTCGACTGTTTCTCTCGTTGTCAGGATGAATAAGACTCTGTAACACTTGGTTAGTCAAATTCTAGTCTTCGTCAAAGTATTCATGTGCTAATACACTTCATTTGTGTCTTCAGGACTCAGAGTCAACCGTCGGCATTCCATTTGCAACAAACCAATGTAGCCGGACACCTTGAGCCGAATTCAATCAAACGTCACGTCAGGATGTTTCTTCTGAAATTCAGAACATCTCTGGCATCGCAACCCGTGAAATTTGAACAACCCTCAATTCCGGACTTGGTTCGAATTCCAGTCGTTTTCAAACACGGCGACCTTGACATTTACAAGGTCAGTAATTCTTGATAAATTGGTCCAAGTTACCTCCGCCGTTCCATCGATATCTCCACTGCAACCGTCGTTAACGGAACTGTAGGTGCAAGTATTCTGTACTTTCAGGTATTTTTGGTATTCTTCATCGATTTGAGTGCCCAGAGATGGGTCACAGCGGTTGAACAGGTACGTATGTCATCATGAAAAATTCAATCTATTACCCATCCCTCGATCTCTAGTCCTGGAGCTGTTTGGGGCACGTCGACACTTTGCTTTCCCAATATGGACTCGCTATCCACGACCCTGAATCTCGACGGTGAGTGCTTTCAAGTGCTACGACACTGCTACGACTTGGTTTGTGGTCCATAAAATGACAGATTCTTGTAACTCCTTTTACTTCAGAAGGAGAATGTCCCGGATTCTGACTGACACGATCCCCTAGGAGACGAGAACATGTTTATCCCGCTATTACAACTCGGAGCAGTCAAACATGTCGAACGTGTCGACCCTGGAAGAAATGGTCAACATAGCATTTCAACAAGCAAAATTCATGTCACCAGAATTCGTCTCCTCTCCAACCCCGCAAGAAACAACGCAACGGCACGAAAATCGTGAAAATACTAATTCTTGATTCCTTGACATCTTCCTGAATTCAAAAGTACGGGGACTTTGGTGGCGCGGAGACTAGGAGGATTTTACGAAAGTGTCAGGATGTGCGGCGTTCGCTCGGACACTTTGTCCTCATCCATTCGAAGGGATATCTGCGCCTCCCAGTGGATTCATGCACTTTATGGCTTATTAGACTCACACAGAGACCCGGGACCGCTATTGCGTGCACCACTGGACCAGGTATAACTTTTTCCAACTTGAATTCCCTTCTCGGCTTAACTCGATTGACAGTAACAAGCAAATTCAACAAGACATCAAATGTGCCGTTGCCCGAATCTTCCAGTTTTCGGCACGCGCGAGTTATTCGTTTCACGTTGACAGCCCTGTCAAGTCATCAGGTGATTTTCTCGCAGCCAAGAGATTGTTGGAAGGGTATAAAAGGGTGTATTCATCTCTGGGAATATCTCATCCTATCCTTCCTTCCTCATTTCCTCTCCTCCATATCCCTCGTCCTCTTTTCTCACCTCGTCGTCGGTCTGTCTACCTCTCACATGTATGTTGAGCTCTCCACGGTGGTCGTCTTGCACGGCCATTAACGAGTCTCCGCTGTCGCGTCTATGGACGCGTTGTGGTCTCGTGACTCGGACTCGGACTCAGTGCCGGTTGCGCGGGTTTCAATAACCGAGTATTTTTTGCCTTCTTGACCGCCATGTCGATTGCTCGTCGAGTTCAATTGTAAGTTAATTTCTCTTAGACTTTGTATATTTCTCTGACTGCTTGTCTGTAGGTTGATCCCCGTCTACCTCGAGACGTCGTCAAGCTCCTAACGAGGCGAATTCGTGCAAGGAGGGTACGTGCTGAGCTTTGAATGTTTTCCTTAGTTAACCTTTGTCTCCTCTTCCTCAGGCGGACTTTGATTGAACGACCCCTCAAAAGGACGGCCGCCTCCGACACCTGCATCGATGGCTACACCATGTTCTCGATCTGGCCATTCTCGCTGGCACTCACCAAACGTTAAACGCCCGCTGTACGCAACGACAGAGTGGATCTCGACGGTGGTGAATAACGCATCGAGGACGATTGAAGTACAGCCCGAATTCTTAGTGCAAGCAGGGTACGTGCTGAGCTTTATTTTAATGTTTTCCTTTGTTAACCTTTTACTCCTCTCCCTCAGATGTTTTTTGATTGGACGACGCCTCGAAAGGATGATCACCTACGAGACCAGCGATCGTGCATCGATCCCGATGCGGCCATTCTCGCTGCAAGATTGAGCACCGGCTGGAGAAAAGGAAAGAACGGATCGGATGGTGTAGGATGGCCTTCTGGACAGCGGCGAACCTATTCTCGCACGTTGATGAACGTTGAGGCGGATGATAGATGGGTGGGTTCAATGTGTATTGGATTTTGGGACGGATACACGGGGCTTAAGCTCAAGGGTACGTGTACTGATATTGTGAAAACTTGGGCCGTGCTTACCGTTTTCTTGTTCCCTTCGTCTCTGTAGTCCATTCCTCCAACACCGAGTGCGTACAAGGATGATCCGCTCTGCGACGTCGAGCTTGAGGTGAGCAGCCTGTTCGAATGAATAGTATTGAAGCTAACGGACCTTTCAGTGTGCGCTAAAGTCAAGAAACTAGGCACCAACGTCGCAATCGGCGGCGGAGGCTCGGTGTGCGGGGATGGATGGATGGAGGATCGGGCTATTATTAGCTTAGAGGGAGGTGCAGGAGGGAGGTTCGCCAGACGACGGGTCAGGTCTATTATTAGACGAGAAATGTAGGAGGGAGGGACGCGCAGACGGCAGGGAGGGAGGGTGTTGGAGGGGGGTGCGGTTGCGTCTATTATTAGACCAGAGGAGGGAGGACGGACGACGTAGAGGCGACTCGCAGGGTATGGACGACGTCGAGAGGTCGCCGGATGTGGATTTCGGGGCTCGGATGCGGGTTGGCTCGTCAACGGAGGGGCAGACAAACAGTGTTTTGTAGGGGATGACGTGTTTTCAGGCTGGCGGCAGTTGTCCCAATCTTGACAGAATCTCATCTAGCTGGAGAAGGCTACATTTGTGTCGTAGAGGTTGGAATAGTGCTCGGTCTGCTCGGTCACAGCGCGAGAGTCGCGTCGTTCATTCCGTTCCTCACCATAATAGCGATAGGGAGCTGCGTCTGCTTTGGAGCTTCTGTCGAGCATTTGTTAATCTCCGCGACTTCACTGGGGACAAAAACCTCCGGGCGTGGCCACTTACGTCCAAGGAAACAATACTACCTCATTTCTGTGATCGCGCCTCGCTCGGTTATCCACAGCATCCGAGTAGAGCATCGAGGCGGCATCAGCTTCATCGCTTCGACCTACTGCACTCTCTTGGGGAGGACATTTCGTGTCCAGGAAGTTTGATGTGAGAATGTGCGCATCGGAAATCCGGAAACCGTACCGTCTATTTATGTTCTTTGAGTGCTGTCTTTTGCACGAGGAACGGTGCTGCGTCGAGCTCGAAGGCGACAGAATGTTCATGGAGAAGCAGTGGTAGAATGCTGAAAGAGATGGTAGAAGAAAGACAGGTAGAAATTGCACCTGGCTCGTCGTGCACTTCTCAGGAATTCCCGAAAAGGATGACATCATCGGTCATTATTGCACAAAATCACGACTATTTCTCAGGATTTCGCTCGTAATATTATTTAATGAGAGTGTGGCGTAGGTTTTAGCATGTGAATTGCTGAATACACTGTCGAAACCTGAAAAAAAGGCAAGCCAGTCGCTTCAATTTTTCTAAATTGTCCATTTGGGCAGTAGGTATCGTGCGGACCTGAACAGAAAGATGGAATCTCCATGACTCCATCTGGAAGCTCGACGAGACGGGAGCGTTGATATCGAAATCGAAGCTCTTTGGAAAACACGGCCCGATTTATATCGATTATTTGGGTGAGTCAAAGCAGAATCAAATTCTGTATCAACATTTTCTCATTAGGCAACTTCCCGAATTTTGACAGGCAAAATTGAAGCATCTAGGATCTTGATTCTAGCTATGACCACCACCGATATCCTAGCTACGGTGACAACAGCCGAATCTCTAATCGCCGTCTAATTCTCTACTTTTACCGTGCCATAGGCTTTTTGCTCTCTGATGAGAATGAATTATGAAAGGCCGTGGCATCAGCTACGAATATCACAGATCATCAAGGCACGGATTATTGAACGGTTCCTTCTCTGGCGAGGTTTCTTAGGTTCCGTGTACCCTGATCTCAACTGGGCACATCTGAAAACCACGATTTATGGACAGGCCAGGCGCCGATATTGGTGCAGAGATCCGTATTTTTTGAACTCTTTCTTTCCTATCTTTCACCAATTGACACCAACATTATGCTCTGGGTATCGAGTGAGACCAGTGCCAAGATGTGCAATTACTCCCTGTTACGTTACCAGACAAAGCCTTACAAAACGACCTCTGGTCCGTTTCTGCCTTGAAGCTTGACTGGCGGCTCTTTATGCGACACGCTTTGCTTTCTTACACGCCACTAGTAATTCTCGTTTGGTTTGAATACTTTCCCCTGCTCGCATTGAAGTTTTGCCCCAAACCTGACCCACACAAGCTCTCCGGCGCCGGATCTCATTGTGTTGCTTTCTATACACTGGAGTCCTTACCTTCTGGGAAGCTTCACACCATCACCAAACCGCTATCTTCTTGAAACCTTTATACTATTTGGGGTCATCCGACTCGGCGAAGCTCTTTCGTTCAGGCCCTCCCACATAGAGCCAGAAAGCTCGGTAAGTAGCCCTTCTCTTTCTAGAGCATATTTATTCTCTCCTTCAGTGTAACTAATAATATAAATAGATCTTCTTTTACATGCCAGTATCTCACTATGAATTACTAGCTCCCTGACTCAAAGCGATCTTACTTCGGCGGTACAAAAGTCGCCACTCCCGCCTTCACTTCTTCCTTCGCATACCCTAGGGCTTCAATAGTCCAGAGAAGGCGCTTACAGCTGTTTGCATGGAGCTTGGCAGCTGCATGTGTTATGCACGAGAGAAGAGATTGATTTCGACTTCTTCATAGACCATGGCTTATGGCTATTTCGGGGCTCTCGGAAACCCTTTTGTGCGCTCAACATCACTAAAACACAGTTTATGATGAAGTCCAAGTCCTCTTTCTCATGCATGGAAAGGTCCCTGACTGTCAAGTTGTATGCAAGCAGCTGTAACATTACGCATCGACTTGGACATCGTATTAATTTTAGTGGCAGGACCTACACATCTCACAACAATATCAGCACAGACGCCGTTCCCAAGATCGATCCTTGCAAGCTAGAAGATGTGTACGTATCCAAACTAGCCTCGTTATTTCCTACTCCTTTATTTGTAGACGGGGCCAAAACTCGTGCCAGTGGGTGTTTCGTTCCAGCCTGAGAGACGGGTCTGCGAAATTCTTTTGCGTTAGCGCCTGTTGATCGAGGTGCTGTCACGGATAAGCATCCCCTTCTGCAACGGATATCCGAGAAGCACGCTCGGCGGGCACTTCGGTATGGACGGCTCCCAGGCGCTTCCCGAAATACGGCCTTCGTCTTCTCAACGTTCGGAGGAGAAGAATAGATACCGCTGCATAAATACCGGGGAGCCTTACCTGCCATCTATTTTCACCATGAGCTCTTCGGGCCCGACGAAGGACTTTGGCTTGATCCCCATTCCTCAAAGACTCCGTTGTGATCCACCACGACCGTTTCCCGAGTTCGGGATTGGACTCAATTTGTTTTTCGCGTTTGCGTGTACTTTTGGTAACGACCATATTCTCATTTGGTGCTTATTCATGACTGATTTATAGCCTCATAGTTGTAGCGAATCTGTACTACTGTCAGCCACTGCTAAGTAAGACCGGGAGTTGAGAAGTACAAGAGTTCTGATAACCAAATTTTCTACAGTCCAATTCTCTGAATTTTTCGGGGTCTCGTATCTTGATTCCTCGAGGTCACTCGTATTGTCCTCTTGCCGTTTACTGTTGTTTCTGATGTATATCCGTTCAGAGCGTCTACAATCCTCCAAGCTGGGTATGGCTTTTTAAATGCTTCGAAGTCAGCACCTCACACCATGACAGGTACGCCATAGGCCTCTTCTTCCTCGCACCTCTAGGCGACCTTATAAGACGCCGTCAACTGATCCTCGGACTCCTCCTCTGTTCTACCGTTCTCACCCTCTGTCTCGGCCTCGTCCACGATTGGACTGCTTTCCTCGCCCTCTCCTTCCTAGCCGGCACAGTCAATATTGTGCCGCAAGTTATCATTCCTCTAGCAGCGGACGTTGCTTCTCCCTCCCGACGTCATTTCTGTATTTCCATCGTCGTCTCTGGGTTGATCATGGGGGTCTTGGTAGCACGGGTCTTCGCGGGGATCATAGCCCAGTATACAGAGTGGCGGACGGTGTATTACTTTGCTGTGGGCATGCAGTTGGTGGTGTTCGTGGGTTGCTACGCGATGATCCCGGATTATCCGGCGAAGAACGGGGACGATATAGCGTATTGGGAGCTTTTGTGGTCAATGATGAAGTACGCAGTTGGAGAGCCGTTGTTGATTCAGGTGACTTCGTTTGTCCGCGACCTTCGCACCGTCATTATTGTTAAATCTAGGCATGTCTTGTGAACTTGCTCGCCGCAGCAGGGTTCTCAAATTTTTGGGTCACATTGACCTTCTTGCTGGGTGGTCCGCCGTATAATTATTCCACGTGAGTGCCCGTCTCTCCTTCAGGATTTGATTTAATCATTGAACTTCTTCTAATTAGCCTAGAGGTGGGGCTTTTTGGACTCATAGGAATAACTGGTGTCTGTATGACTCCGCTTGGTGAGTCAAGTTATGATCTCTGGATGATTTGGTCTTACGGTCGTACAACTGGCCCCGATTAGCAAGTCCATTATTTGATAAGCTGCATCCGTGGTATAGTGCGATCCTAGGCTCTATAATTTATGCTTGTTTCCAGGCTCTCTTAGTGGGTGCTGCCGGTGTCCACATTGCTCCTGTCTGTATTGTCACAGTTATCCAGCTTAGCAAAATCGTGCTGATCTTTGAAGGAAGGTCGTTGTGGCTACAGTAGGTATAGATGTCTTTTGCCGGATTCTGCAAGTCTCGCTTCAAATGTTAATATTCAGGTGAGTCTCTCTTTATCGTGTGTCCGTTTCCTAACTTGATGCCTTCCATAGCATCTCGTCCGAAGCTAGTGCTCGGCTAAATGCCCTGTTCCTTATATCAGTGAGACAGCGAGCACCTCGCTCAGCCGCTACACTGAGCTGATTTCCTTTCAGCTCTTTCTTGGTCAAGTGATGGGCGCAGATGTTGGTTCACGCGTATTTTTGACAGCCGGATGGCGAGTCGGAGCAGGTTTATCGTTGGGTTGGACTGGCACCTGCCTTCTATTGCTTCTGTTTCGTGGACCACATTGCGACCGCAAGACCTGGTTCGGATACGAAGGTGGGTTTGGAATATTAGGGAAGAAGGTGGAGCCGTCACATGAGGACTCGGAGACCGGAGAGAAGGAGAGCACCTCAGAGGGCAACTCGCAGGAAATATCAGAGGTTGCCTATACTTCGTAAATCTTTCACCACTCTTGGCAGAAGTTCAATTGCGGAGACAGTTGAGACCAATGCTCGTTTCGTCTGTGTACTGAAAATTTAACCCACCATTCAAATACTGTAACATCGAGCATGGTCACCGAAGAGCTTAGATTTTTGACGACCTCCGGAAGGGAGGGGGCTACTCGTTTCTGCTTGCATGCTCCCCCGTACTCTAGGAATATCTATGAGCCTTGTGCCGGGTAATCGGGCCGAAAAAATCATGACAAATAATATATTGATTCAACTTTTGCTTCCTCCCGTCATGTCCATGATAACAAGACGACTTTCTACTACAGCCTTTAAGGCGAATCCACGCCGGTCTTTGCTACCAGCGCAGCCCCGCGGAGATGGATGGGCCGATCAAGCGGAATTCACGATGCTAGGCAGTGACCCGCTTCCTTTGCAACGCCGTCCACAAGTCCCCTTTTTCAGAGCTCAGAGTCCTACCGTGAATGAGATACCATCGACGGGGAACCATTCTCGTGCTTGGATGTTGTTCTGTGTGTTTTTCTGTCGATTATTCTCTCGCGATCGGTTTTCAACGTTGTTACGATGTTTAGCTTCGGAATTTACTTCCAGAACCCCTGCTCGCAGTCGCCCATCTCTTTGATGTGCTGTTGATGTGTACGGTTTTTTGTTCTCGAAAGGTCGTTGCACTAATCTGGCACATTCTCAGCTATCTGGAAATATCATAATGTGAAGAGCATATCTTGTGTCGCATTGTTTCACGAATTTCTACGTCGTGCCATGGAAGTATCTTTCCTTGGCAGGGATTTTTGTTTGTGAGAATCTGGGGGGAAGGATTCAGAAAGTACTGGAGTGTAATCTGCTTCAACGTACACCAGGGCATGCACTTCACTGAAGTCTATAAAATGAAAATGGGGTTGAATAACAATTTCGCAGGCTTGATATTTAGCGAAGTTGGACTGACACCCTGCAGAACCCCCCGAAAATAGATAGGCAGGCTATCTAGACGAAATTTCGACGTTAAATGGGTTCATGCCTGTGTTTTATCCGGACGAAAGCGATGAAACTTGTTAGCAGCCAGAAGATTGCCGGAAGGCACCAATTTTCTATTGTCCCGCCTAGGTTTCGTTGACAAAGCGCCGCCTAGACCCTTCAGACAGTCACGATGCTAGTGCTTATCATGACGCCAGGTTCACATTGATAACGTTTCCTCCATGTGGAAGGTGGCCTGTTTATAACTCTCCTTACCCTCCCGAAATAGCACGATGTTAGACGGTATAGATTCCGGTACGTGACGTGGTGAATGCAGCGTCATGCAAAAATCACGCATTCCACGGTACGTTGTAGTTTCCATCCACGATATAATAGGACAGGTATTGCACTTCTCGAGGCTTGGCTTTTAACACTTCGCTAATGAATGGATACGCTGTTAGTTACAATGCACGTCAACTCGGAGACAATACCCCTTTGCAACCAATGTTCTGCATCATTCGTCTTCCCCCGGCACCCTATCCTATCGCCTCTTCATAACGCTCTCCGCGCCGGTCAAGAACTAGACCCAGAACATACTGCATCCTTGTGCAAAGTGATCCCGTCCTTGTACTCAGAACTATCCGACTACAATGCCGAAATTGCTCGACTTGAAGGCATCCTGGGCCGGCTCAGACACGGTCGGGACGAGCTGGGTCGTTGCCTTGATGCATGGGAATCCCGCTCGGCTCCGGTTCGTCGACTACCCGTAGAACTTTTAACGAATATCTTCAAGGACGCATGTAGGGCCATGCCAATATCCTCGAATTTCCTCGCTCATCATGACGTTCGAGCCCTTACTATCACTCCCCTTCTTCTCGCCTCAGTGTGCTCGTTTTGGCGGAGTATCGCACTCTCTACTCCAGAAATGTGGACATGTGTTTACGGCCAGGCAAATCAGGCAGACGTCAGCGAGGCACTATGCCGTGTCATCAGCCTCCATCAGGATCGTTCCTGCAGCCGTCCATTATCCATCTTCATTTCCGCGTTATTTGCAAATCAATCCACACGCAAAGCCGTCGAAAGATTCAGTCAAGGCTACAAAGTCTTTGACAAGCTCTTTGCTGGAGGCTTAGATCTGACGAGATGCCGCAGGCTTGTTTTTGACATTGATCCATTCAAAGTGTTACGCTCCCATCTCAACCTCTCCGATGAGCATAGCCTCGTGTGGCCATCTCTAGAATGTCTCGAAATATCTCAGCGAGATGCTTGGGCTGAACATTCATACCCCTGTACCTTGTTCGAGAAGGCGCCGAAACTGCGAGAACTTCATCTTAGAGGAGGGAATGTCTCAATCGCAGGGTATGTCCTACCGATACATCAGATCCATTCACTTACTCTCCACGAATACGCGTCGGACCACGTCTCCTACTTACTGAGGTCCTGTGTCAACCTCAGGCACCTCACGTTGTCTCATTGGGATTCTAGTGGACGGACTCGGGGAGCATCCTCCGTGCTTCGATGTCTACGGTCTCTTACTGTGATAAACTATGGGGTGTCCAATTTCCTCGAGTCGTTCGAGCTGCCGGCGCTTACGCACCTTGTGTTGGATACAAATATCTGTACGGAAGAATTACACAAGAATGTTGATCCAGGCCTTTTCCTCATCTACTACCAATCAATGGTGGCTCGTTGCGCAAAGTCCCTTATGAAGCACCAAGCGTCCCTTTCTCATCTAACTTTGAAAGATCTTCCCTTCGACTCTAAAATGGTCGTTGAATTTCTTTTCAGGGTTCCCAACCTCAGACAGCTTTCTATTATAGAAATGAAGGGATTGAAGAGCTTCTTTACGCTCGACCAGCATTTGGTGGATTATCTCTCGAAGCCGAATATTTTACTAGGTCTCGAGGGAATTGACCTAGTTTGGTCGAAAGACAACGTAGATCTTGACGAGGGTGCCATAATGAGGATGTTGGAATACCGAGTGGACAGGACGATTTTGAAGTCTGCGGTCATTGGACCACGAGGTGGAGGCGAGTTGCGGAACGATACGTTAATACGGATGCAGCCGATGAGAGAACGAGAAATCGAAGTTATGCTGTGGTAAATTTGGGGATACCGGTGCGGGTGAATACTATTCGGTTTGCAGATTTTCTGTCGAGGCGGATGATAGTTTCGCATATTTTGTCAGCACTGGCAGTATATTCCTCGCTCTCCTTCAACCGCGGCCAGTTCCATAGCTTGTAATGTTTTCTATTTTACGGGCGGACTTGATACTATTCTCTCCAGCGTGCATTTTAACACTCTTTTTTCACCTCTTATACTAGCCAAGTGGTCCTGTTCTCTGTCGTAACATAAAAGCCAACATCCCTCAGTTTCCTCCATCACCACAAAGCCTTCCCAACCCTCGAACAACAGTCTTTCTTTGTTCTCCGTCCAGTCCCAAGGCCCCACCAAGTGAGGAAGACTCTGCGTCTTACCTCCATGCTCGACCAACAATGTGTCTTTGTTCACATATATCCAATTCAGCTCCGGCGGATCTGGTCTGATGGTGCTGACAAGCCCTCGCGGCTTGTCATTCCAAGGATAATCGACATAAAAGCCGCTAAATCCATGTCCACCTTCAAATTTTCGCTGCGACGGATCTTGATCATCAAGATACAGCTGCGAAATATTCACCTTTTAGGTGAAAGAATATTGCTAGATGGACGCACCTTTCGATCACGCAAAACTATCTGCTTGCCTTCCACCTGGTCCTTTGGCAGAGAGTCCTCGCTGCAGTGCGCTATGAGGGTGAACTTTTTCAGTCGAGGGTCGTCTGGATCGGGCGGTTTTGCAGGTTTTGAAGCCGCCTTCCCTTGCTGTTGAGCACCAGCACCTTGTGCGATACTGGCAACGGAGGCAGCTACTCCAGACGCGGCAAGGGGTATTGCGACACCGCCTGCTGCGATACCGATGACGCCTAATACCATCTCGACGATGGCTAGTGACTATTCGTGTGAAGTGCAAGTTACCTGCCGTCAGCCTTCTTCGCGTCGCTTATGGTCACGTCACTTGACAATACAAATAGATCTTATCTTATCCATCTTCACACGAACCTTCGAAAGCATTCGAGCTGAAGGGACATCTGTCATGATCTGTCTGAACTGCTGGTTTTGTTTTTGATCCTTTGTTTCCCTATCCTAAGGTCTTACTTTTGCCCATTAAGTACGTAAAGTGAACCCACCGCCAGATCCTTAAGATCCCTCCCGCTTTACCTCTAGGCTCTTCGACATTCCGAAGTGTAAGTCGTGTCTGCGTCTCAGGCTCCACAATGGGTCAAAATCGTCGGTAATGATGACTGCTCTACTCTATTGTCCCTGAAATCTCAAGTGTGGCCGATAAACTGCTTAACGACAAGTCCTTCTAATCACAGCTATGTGTTCTACATCCTTGAGAAGCGTCAATCGCAAGGAACGGAGATAAACTCCTGTGCGGAGCTTAAGTCGGTAATTGCGAGCAAGGTCGTGGGTACCACTTACGGGACGCATGAATGTGAAATGGTGCATTGACGTATATGCACGAGCGTACCCAACTTCCGCGTATACCCACAGATATTCCCATTTGCGTTTGAAGGCCTCCAGGGCGCCTGGCACTCTCAATAACTGTGGTTGGCTTTTTGCCAGTGAAGCCATAACCTCTTCATTTCCCCAGTTCTGCGAAAAACGTCTGAACGCTCTCACAGTCAGCGTGAAATAAGAAGGGTCAAACAGAAGGTCCCACCTTCCCCATTCACGCAGCGTTCGAGGATAATCAAAGAAAACCATACCACATAAGAATGCATCATATCTTCAGGATAATGAGTACTCACGAGATCCAAAGTTCTCTAAGCTCTCGACGGTGAGCCTTCCTTGAGTTGCAGTTTCAGCAACCTGCAGGAAATACGTAGCAGAAGGAACAAAAGAGTTAGGCCATTGATATCGTCTAGCATAGTCATCCGGTCTTCATGGAGGAGTAAGTACGACACAGATATAAATTACACGGTTGGCTTACTGAAGGACCTTAAAGCGCCACTCGGGCTGGGTCGTAGCCGTGATTACAGCTGCAGCATGATGAGGCTTCAGCGCCCAGTCAAGGAGCTTGAAAAAGTTTCCAAGGTGCTTCGCACCGACTGCCTTGTCAAGTCCAGTGTTGAGTGATTTCATAGACTTGAATGGAACTTCGACTGACCTCTACCATTTCTACGCTGATAAACGCGTCGAACGCGTGTTCGAAATTATCTGGCATACTCCGGTAGTCCAGCAGATGGACACGCACTCGATCTTGCAATGATACCGCGGCTATTCTTTGTTCCGCAATCGCTTTTTGATTGATAGATAGCGTCAGCGTATCTACCTGACATCCCATTTTTGCCGCCTATTTTAAGTACTATCAGCCGATTGATCTGGTTATTGACCTGTGGACTAACCTCGATTGCAAGAGCTCCCCAACCGGTACCAAATTCTAGTAGACGATCTCCTGGACGGAGCCGAGCCTTCTTTAGCAAGTTATGGATTTTGAACAGTTGGGCTATCTCCAAGTCTTCCTCTCGCCATTCGCCTGTTAGATCGCTGCGAACGCCGCCTGCGCTATCAGGCCAGATTGCGCAGGAGTAAGTCATATCACGACTTAGAAAAGACTGTTTGAGAGGTGAGAGGGACAGCGTCTGGCAGATTAGACTTCGGAACACTCACCTTGAAAAATTCATTGTCGACGTCGTAGCCGGTAATCTACTCAGGAATAAGCTTAAGAGTAGGATACATCCAGTGTGATAAACGCATACGACATTCAGTCTGGCATTGCTCATGGACTGCCCAAGATAACGTATATAAAAAGATGACAAAACGACTGAGCAGCGATTCCAAAAGGAGGAAAGCTCGCTGAGATGAGTGCGATTGTCCAGCCATAACTAACTTAACGTCAACTATGTAAGTGCGGATAGATGTAGAGGAACAGACGGTAAGCGCCGTTTTGAGGCTACTGACTTCGAAGTCTTCATTCATATAACCCTCGGCAACTAAAAACACCAGGTTATAGTTAAATGATGGAGGATGGTAGCATGGCTAACGCACTTACACCCGAGGTCATGATTCAGGTAGATCCGAGTCCAGAAATTCGAAGATTTTACTTGGATGACAACGGAATCTGCGTCTCCGCCCGGGATTAGATTTCCGAACTGATAGGAAGTTCCTTCATCGAAGATGGTCAATGAACCCCGACGGAGACCTTGGCCCAGGGAAGATAATATAACGGCTTTTGCTGTCGGAGCATCATGACATTAGGTGAAGTTGTAGATACACAGGTGTTATCTCTCACCATATGCAGCCAATAACGAAGAGGGCGACGAATGAGACAGAAGCGACTTTCCATTAAATTCTAATGAAGAGTTTGACACAGAATTAGCTTTAGATGCCATATAGTAACGGGTAGTTAGTGGGAGTTACTTGAAATGAAAATTTTCAATTCTCTGCACCTATAAGTAATCTCCACTGGCAGGGTTTGTTGCCGATATGGTCCCGACTATTGAAAAGGATAGGGTATGGCAACGATATTTCGCCAATATTAGAATAAATCGAGGGATAAACTGGCGTGGGGCTATTCTGATGGACACATAGCTTGTCGATCCTATTCAGGTGTCTCCGTTCCCAGTTCAGCGCTGGACAAAAGGTGTCCGAACCTCAGAGAGTGAATGGTTTTCTTTTGAGCAACTTCTGGAAGCCGCCGCGCGTATGTCGCGGCGGTGGCCGGCGGCGATTTCCGGGACTGATCATTAACCGAACATGATTTGTACCAACACCAACACCACAATCAGCCTGCTCAGCGAACCTCCCGAGTCATCAAACCATACGTATCACGGAGAAAGAAGTTGATCCATAAGATTTGCGTCGCTGTGAGGCTTGAAAAATAAATCAGCCATCAGAGTTTGAGTTTTTTTAGTAAGTAACTAGGTTTCCTGATGCTTTTCATCAGAAAGCTCAAGTGGGGAGATAAAAAGATGATTTAGCGCGAGAATTACGACGCAAGGACGAGAATCGGATCTCGGGAAATTCCTTATGTCCACCCAGGCCTGATCCCCGATCGTACCATTCCACGTCGCTTCAACGTCGCTCTCATGTGCTGAAAGCTACGAATTTGTCAACGGATGAACGTGTTACACCAGGATATACCCGAGACTCAGGACCAGGGGGGCCGAGGAACCAGGAAGCGTGATGATACTTACTGCATTCTCTATGACATTTCCGAGTCAATCGTTACCGTGCCCGCAAACGTGGGAATATGAAGGTCGAAGTACTTCGCTTTCACAAGTATGAGCTCATTGACACGAGAATCATATGGGACTGTTGGAATGGCCGGATACAATGTAGTGGAGATTCATGATACGTAGCAATTTGGTGTATCCTGCTGTCAAAAGCGTCCGCTAGATGCTCATTGATTTCCTTGTGTGTCTCAGCTTTCGACGTCTCTCGGACTTCCCCGATTACTTCGTTTCTTGGTGCCTGCAATCTCGCTCCATGACGACATCTCAGGGAAGCATAGTTAAGTCCACAGGAGTTGCATAGATTGAAGATATCTCTCTTCACTCACTTGTTCGTCCGGGTTAATGGCCCTTTCGATCGAGGCTGCTGAATTCATCGCTATTATAGTCGAATCCGTTCTATACGGTGCGTATCATAAAATGCATTCTTCGCTTTGAGTTCTTTGATAACAGCTGTTTCTTAGGTTTTGCTGCTTTGCTCATCTCCATTACGCTTTGGGCTCTAACCCATGAGCGGAACAAACACGAGCTTTCAATAGTAACTCTCGTAGGAGTCTGCGCCTTGGCCCTTCTCAGTACTCTCGTATGCGGAACTCAACTTGTCATTGCACAAAGCTCGACTGACCTAGAACCAAGCATCTCGTTGCAGATGGAATTTATGCGTATCAAGGCTTCATTACTTCCGAAGGGGATGATGCCTACTTTCTTGACAGCACCAAATTTACTTTCAAGAACACGGTGTATTTTTTGGAGACGCTCCTGGCTGATGGCATTTTGGTACAGTCTTCTTCCTCCCCGGCGCCTTATCTTGATGAATAGTCGTTGCTCATAGATATATCGCTGTTACATTGTTTGGCAAAATGTCTTGGTCATCGCTTTCCCGATTCTCGGCTGGATTGGAACCGTTGGTAGGACACTAGCTTTCGAACGCTTCAAGGCGCTCATTTAACTTTTCTTAGTGGCGGGGGCACACACCATTTGGTCCATAGCAGGAGAGCCCGGAATAGCTTTGAATAAAGATGCGATATTTGTCCAACAGACTGGGAAATGGGTAGTATCGTTCTACTCTGTCGCTCTGGCGACCAATATATCAGCTACATGTGAGACAAACATATTAATATTGCGTCCGTTTGCTAATCCTCCCTTCCTAGTCATTTTGGCGACTAAATTGTGGATAGCCCATAGGCGTACCGTGAAGTACTTCGGTAGTATGTCCACACATACTTCGAGGAGCTCCTTCTATCCCATCATTCTAGTAATCGTCGAATGTGGTGCGCTGTATTCCCTAGCACTCATTGCCATGCTTGCAACGTATTTGTTGAAGTCAAATGCTGCGTATCTTGTTATTGACCTGGTAGGTTCTGCATGTTCGACATTCGTCTTACTAATGGTACCTCCTTGGTAGATCGGTCAAATCATCCCAATTACGTTCTCCGTCATCCTACTACGGGCCGCATTAGCTCGATATCAAAAGAAAGATCAACACAATGACTTGAGTCATCTGGATTTTGCGGCCTTTGTTCGGACTGAATCTCAGTCACGTTCCAACGGGACTATGAAAGTCGATGTTAAATCATACCAAGAGAGCGACGGAGACAGAATACAAGTCAGTAGCCGAGGCCAGGATGTAGACGCAGCGGGGAGCAGCCGCCTGAGGGTGAACGGGGCTGTCTGATTTGTAGCTTGTATTCTGTACTCATTGATGACTCTGAGGACAGTTGAAAGACAATGGCGTCCCGGAAAGAGAAGTATCAATTGAAGGATTGTCGGGATCTTGAAACTGCGGCCTTCCTTCTAGCGTGGTTAAGAGAGCCTGGGCCTACTCATCCTGGCAGGATGATCAAGGGGTAGCCGAGGAGTCTAATCGTACCGGTAAGGGAGCCACCAGGGACCACATACATAATTAACAGACGACCTAGAAATGAGGCTGGCCACTGGTAGGCCGGGAAAATCAGAAGTAAACAGTGACAAAAAGGGAAAGGCATCCTTAGTACGGCAGATTCCGGTTATGTACCTTTCAACCGATTCTCACAATCGCCGATTCGCCGCTATGCGAATGAAGCTGCCGGGATATATTTACTGCTCTCACGACGACGAGATTCTTGATCCTTAGCTGCTATGCTTGGGAAACTTGATGTTTGGATTGGACTCATACTCTCCGCCTTTATCTTGGCGCTGTCGGGCGTGTTTCTACTACGCAAGACTCAATTACTTCCCCCGGGGCCCCCGCCGAAAGCTTTCTCAGGAAATGTCCACCAAATGCCGAGAGTTTCGCCTTGGACAACTTTCACTGAATGGTCGAAACAATATGGTAGGATCATGCCCTGTCGTAGGCCTCTGTCTCAAGAGTTTCGCAGGAAGTTCAATAATTCACTACAGATTTTTCGGGCGTCATTTCATAGTGTTGAACAGCGTCGAAGCTGCCTTGGAGCTTCTTGAACATCGCTCCAATACATATTCCGATCGTCCAGTGGTTTGGATGTATAATGAACTAGCTGGACGTGGAATGTCGGTTTTTACAGTTTCTTCGCAACACCCCCATCATAAAATATACCGACGACTACTTCAATCGGGCCTCAATCCGAGAGCAGTGCAAACCTATCGGGGTATCATGGAGCGAGAACTACGTATACTCTTGGACGGACTCCTTAATACACCAGAAAGTTATGCAAAGCATCTTCGAAGGTAATCAGTTTTCTTCTCCAGGTTCGTTCTTTCTCATGATGGATTAGGAATGCTGGTGCAGTAGTATTAGACCTTGCTTACGGTTGGCCGGTTACCAGCGATGATGACTACTTCGTTTCGCTCATGGAGGAGGCGTTCGCCCTTCACAAGCAGGTAGTCCAGCCTGGCCGGTGGTTAGTCGAAGTGATGCCCTTCTGTGCGTACGACGTGTATTTTTTTCCTTTGTTGATTTTATTCCGCGTTTGCAAAGTGCGATTCGTTCCCTCGTGGATGCCGGGGGCGCACTTTAAGAGATTTGCATTTTCCGTCCGCGAGCGTATGAAGGCAATTGACCAGGCGCCGCTGCAATGGACGAAACAACAGATGGTGAGTGGAACGAAAACGGTTCATTGCCAAAGCGCTAAAGTCGCATAGGCTAGTGACAACACCAAGGAATCGTTTACATCTCAACACCTTCAGCCACAAGATGGTCATTACGTCGACAAAGACGAGGAACGTATGATAGGCTGGTGTGCGTCTGCTTTATATGCTGGAGGCGCAGATACTGTACGTCTTTCCCCTGGTACTATGCTGCTATTTTGGCAAGTGTTTCGCAGACGGTTTCAATAATGCAATCTTTCATCGCATTGATGATGCAATATCCGGACGTACAGAAGGAGGCCCAAACCGAAATTGATTCTTTGTTGGGTGACCATCGTCTTCCAAACTTCAATGACCAAACCTCTCTTCCTTATGTATCCGCCCTCTTCAAAGAGATATTGCGATATTCCCCGGCGGCTCGACTTGGTGAGTGTACACTGAATGCATGGTCCGTTATTTCTTAGTGTGCGCAAGGCCTTCCTCATTGTGTCATTCAAGAAGACACCTATAATGGATACAGGATTCCAAAAAATAGTACAATAATGGCAAATATCTGGTGAGTTCCGGCATTTTAATTGACACTGTGCTTACTGACAGACATTTAGGGCAATATGTCGTGATCCCTCAGTGTATACCAACCCAGATATCTTCGATCCTAGCCGGTTTCTCACAAGAAACGAGATGGACCCACGGAAGCTTGCGTTCGGCTTCGGAAGACGGGTTTGCCCTGGTTAGTACGAATCTTCTTGTGGTCTGTTTATCTAACGAAGGTGCGTTTTTCAGGTGCTGGGTTCGCTGAGACTTCTGTCATTCTCAACATCACCAATATACTTGCTTGCTTCAATATCCTAAAACCTGTTGATGTCAACACTGGTGTGGAATACTGTCCAGAGATATCCTATACCACGGGTGTAACAAGGTGCGCACCTTCGTTATCCTACTTCAAGGGGCTGACATGAATGTCAGTCATCCTTCTCCGTTCCAATGCCGCATTGTTCCGAGACCTAGGTCCAGTGTTCATCTGTTTAATAGTTGACTTATGATGTTTCCATGTATGTATTGAGTTGCATCGATTCAAATCAATCGTAGCTTCAGACTGCCAAATGCGGCCAAACCTGTGTGGTTCGAGCGACACAAACTCAACGTCTTTAAGTCGCTGAAGTCTGAAAATTCAGGAACCAGCAGCTCCACACGACGCCCTCACATGTTCCCCGACAGCAGTACGTACGTAGTCCGTTGTATCATTCTTATCTATGGCATCTGATTCTGATTTCTGATTTCTGATGTTGCCTAATAGGCTTCATATCCTCGCAAGACGCCGATGAATTCCAAAATTTGAACTTATGCACACGTCAGCTTCGGGCACCCTGACACGGGCTGATTCAAGGCGGGTCCGGTTGCCAGATTTAGGCGCCAGGATGCGACCGGGGGGTGCCGACTTCGAGCGGCGAAGTCAACAGCCGGGAATCAGATCAACAAGAACCGAAGGGTATTTATGGGACATTCAAGCGAAGGAGCGCTTTGATCTTCCGACATGTCTCTTTCCGCCTTCATTGTAGAAGCCGTTGTTCTCAAGACGGCTTGCATCGTAAATGGGGTACCCCTCAAAATGGCTGCGAAGCGGTATATCCCTACTGCTTCCACCAAGAAAGATGGAAAGGTCTTGATCTTTCTGCACGCAAGCGGCACACGTAAATGCACATAAGTTCTCTCTTGACGTCTTTTCTGACTTGTATTCTAGACAAGGAACATTGGGAACCTGTTATCGCCAAGATATTCAGTTCCACTGAAGGCGTCAAAGAATGCTGGGCGTTTGATTCGCTCAGTCATGGTGAATCAGCACTTTTGAACGCGAAGGAGATCGCCGGCTTCTCTCCTTGTAAGGCCTGTTTACATCAATGAAACGAAACCTGACGGAAAATTCGGACCCTTAGCGATTTCGGACTGGGCCCGTGGCGTTGCAGAACTTGTGGAAATTCGCCTACAGGGCGAGCGTATCGTCATAGTCGGACATTCCGCTGGAGCTTCAGCTGCGTCCGTGTTTTTCCACATACATTTTGACTTCTTCATAGACGGCATTTCTAGGATGTTTTCTACAAAATGTTACTCTTCAAGTACACCACCGTATGAGAGTATCATATTGGTTGAGCCACCCTTGATTGATCGGCATGTATTCCAAGCGAATATAAAGGACCGCGAGCGCCAGACCGCGATGCTAACGAAGGCTGTCGCTGCGCAGCGTAGCGCCTGGAATAACCGAAAAGCGGCATTTGATTACTTCGTCAAGCGCGCGCCATGGAAGACATGGGATATTCGAGTTGTGGTTATCCAAGTTGTTGGTATATTCCTCGCCTATCTTGATCTTTGTTTACCCGTCACCAGAATCACGGTCTTCGCCCGCTGGACCCTGAACATCCGTTGGAATCAGTTACCACGAAGTGCGACAAGCGCCACGAAGCGGGTAGTTTTACCGATTTTGAGTCGACCTTCGACGCTACTGAGCAGATCGAAAAAGTCTGCACAACCATCCCAATCCATATCATCTATGGCAAAAAGGACAGCCTCGTGTGCGTTATAGAACACTGTCGCTGGTTTGATTCAACTCTGAGTATCGAAACTTAGCCCGCAATATTCACAAGACAGCCTTGCTGATCTATCCAAAGGGCGAAAGCTGGCTTCCGTTGCGAGGATTTCTTCAGGAGGACATCTTGTAAGCATTCCAAACCATGTTTCCACTTTCCGTTTTTTACCCCTTCCCCAGCTGGTACAGGAAGACCCTGACGCTGTGTCAGCCCAAATTCTGAGCATTCTCAACCAACCGCATCGTGACGATATCACCCCTAGGCTTTAGCATTAGTCAGGATGGTGTGACTTCTTCATAGATCAGAGAGGTTGACATAACAAAGAAAGTAGCAGAACTCCGAGTCGAAGAAGGGGATAACTCCAGGATAACGAGCCGATACTTGAGATGTGAAGGTAACTCGAAAAGGTTAGAAGGATGGCTGTGGTGAAGCAGTCGAGCGTGTTGTGGGTAGCTGGAAATTAAATTCTATTAGTTTATATGCCTATATATTGATTCGCAAGAAGACGAGAGTGATGGGGTTCCGGAACACCGGTCCCTGCTTACTAAAGATACTAGATCGGGATTGTGACCGACTGACATAAACCAAGGGGGTCCGAGAATTTTTCTCAACTACCAATAGATGCGTCCAGCTTTCTGCAAGATCCAGCGCCACATTATCCCACGGTCTACGTTCCTTGGACTCTCTACACATGCAACCATCCCGCACCAGCGACCAAAAAGTTCAACCCGTCCACTGGACCAAGGATCCTCGTGCTGGGACTGATGCCTCGCCCGTTCCGCTTACCCCCAACGAGCATTGGACCGTCGATCCCGAATCTGGCGAGCGCGTTGTAGCTTTCGACTTTACAGAAGAACCCTTGGGAATGCCGGAAAGCATGGGGTATGGCTTTGCACAGTTCGAATTTGGCGAATCACTTGGTGGGAATGTTGACAATCATTGTCGCTCTTACACAGTCCTTCGCAAACTTGGGTGGGGGATGAATTCAAGTACATGGCTTGTCCAGGATCAGAGGTATTGTATTTTGCTTATCATGGCTCCATCTATTTTCAGACATTTGTCATAGCAATCAGGCATACTTTGTTCTCAAGGCTCTTAACGGCCACTGCACCCAATATGCCTCAAAAGGCGTGAGTTGGGAACTCCCAGCATTACAACTCACTACCAGCACTCCCGGTCATGACCCCATTGCCTATGACTCGTCGACCATTCTTCCTTCCCGGTAAAGGGAGTGCGGGGAGACACCTTTGCCTTGTCACACCGCTTTTTGGCGGAGACATCACTTGGTATGCTCGTAGTAGCAATTTACTACGCTATCCTTTACCGCTGGCCGAACGTATTCTACTTCATACGCTTCGCGCTCTGAATGGCCTTCATGAGTGTGGCGTTATCCACACAGACATCAAGTCCGATAATATCTTCTTCGACACTACTCTGTCGAATGAGGACATTCGTATGCTTCTCGAGTCAGACCCTTCGCGACGGCATCAGGCAGAGGCATCCTATGATGGCATTGTTCATGCAGTCGTGTCGCAGCCGTTGCCTCTACCGACGATAGAAGAGTTTGCGAAGCGTACGTTTGTCTTGGGTGACCTGGGAAGCGGTCAGTCCCCTCCCCCCTCTCTGATCCCATCTCTGTTTTCTGGATATCTAAAGTCTGGTTATCTCTTTCTATAGCGCAACCTATCGGTCAGCGAATAACCGACCACATCTGTCCAGAGAGCTTGCGCCCGCCTGAGATCTACATTGGAGGTCCGTGGGACGAGAAGGTTGATATCTGGTCATTTGGTTGTTTGGTAAGGCTATGGTTTGTTGTGTATCTTTCGTACGCTGAGTGTGAGTTGCTACCTAGGTGTATGAGATCGTCACAGGCGTCTCGCTCTTCAAAACTAAGGAAGGAAGTGTTGACGGTGTCCATCTCGATGCGACAGAAATAATACTCTTCCAGATGATTGCTCATACACGCGAAGTGTTACTGGCCAAGCAATTAAGTGCGAGTCCATTGGCTGGACATTATTTTAATGAAACATGTATGGCCCAATGTTCATTTGCCCATCAATCACTGATTGCATCCGTAGGCCGACTGAAAAAGAAACCCGGGCATTATCTCTATCATACCGAACACTGGGTGGTGCGAAGCAGTGATGGGGATATCAGTATAGATAAAGCGAAGGAGATTGTACGATTCATGCGCAGGTGTTTGAGACTCGGTCCTGCAGACCGGGCAAGTGCGAAGGAGTTGCTTCAGGATGAATGGTTCGATGATGCTGCTTGATACCCTCGTTCTCTCCTCCTCTATCTCCGCGGGCCTTGAAGGCTTCAGTTCTCAATGTTGCATCCGGTCGGACCTGAAGGCAATCAAATCACCATATCGCTCCATCTCTGGCGGTGCCCTCGTCGCTGTTATAGTCAAACAGTGGCACCACGTTGCCGTCGTCTCCCACAGCTCTGCGCGTGACCGTGCAAGAATTCGCCATGGACTACAGACATGGCAGAAGAGAACAGGTCCTGGTTTATTGGTTTTGGCTAGGCTGGGAATGTTGGGAAGGTCAGGCATCCTTCTAATTTAGCCTCTTGTGTATCCAAGATCTCCGGCGCGTTGCAGTATGATCTCATACAGAAACTCATAATACGAAGATGTTGCATGCCTTATGACGTCTGATGCAGGTATCTTTCCGTTGACACAGGGATTATATGGAATCGATACAATTATCCCGGATTCTCAGACCCGCGGCTGCAATGGGGAACAGGGTTAATTCAAAGGCGATGAAAGCCTGGAAATCCCCATAATGTCGTCTGCCCGTACAACATCTTCGGCGGTAAGAGCTTCTTCCTGGATGCTTACTTCCGGCTGTCTCGCGAGAGGAACTCTAGTGTGGCACTTTTCGACACAACTGGGCTAGTCTGCAGGTAGCAAGGCGCCAGCGACCAAGTATTCCGATCTACGTGGAGGATGCAGCCTGATGCAGCGTGCAACAGACAGTCCAGCCAGGTCGGTGGTCGATCAAAGATTTGCATTTCCGTCGGCCGACGAAACCGCTACATACTCTCCGCTCACTCTGGGTCCATTTACAGTCTATTGACATTCGTTGTAACCGCTTCTGAACGAAATGTCATGCACTGGCTAACAACGGATGGTGCTAGAATAGTCCCCTGTTCTAACTTTACCGTATGTTAGACCCGAGATGAGCGGCACCCCGATGGAGGTGCTGTTCTAGCACTAGGAGGCGGAGAGGAACGACTTTTCTTACAGATCCGCTCCCCCGATGTATTCACGCTCAATGCGCCGCCGACGGTTACTCTTTGTTGCTTTGACGATATTATATGCGATAACACGGTGCGGCGCAGGCCGAGACTGGTTTTGTCGTCTTAACAGCCACTGCGGCTTCCGACCTCTAGCGCCTCATGCTCAAGTACATCGGGAATTCTTTGGCACATTGGAATCGTCTTGGAGGATCTTCTGAAGGACTCATACGTGAGATGTTGTATATACTCCTAAATTTAACGTCTAGGATAGTAATATGGCAAATATGGCAAGCACATCGATGCATCACGGCGGGTAATTTTACATTCACATGTAGCTTTGCAGGGCCATATGTCGAGACCCACATGACCGCCCCCCGCATCGCGATTCTGTTTTAGGAACGCGCGGCTTTTGGCGAGGTTGGTGGAGCTCCTTCTGGTATCACTGCGGTAGCTGAAATGCTCTCGCACTCTTTGGTGAAACATCCGTGTCCCTGACTAGCTAGTGTCCTGTCTGCTTCGATGGTCAGATATCGATTTTCTTGAATACTATACCATGGATGTGGAGCATTTCCCGCAGAGCACCTGTCCAGTAGGTCTGACGAGGAAGGGATGCTGCATGGCGTCTTTCTTTGTCGAAGTCTAAGTTAGTGAACTCAGCCTTCCTGAAGTATTCCTATGCGGACAACTGTCCCTCAATTAAACAACATGCTAGCACCACTTCTTGGACTGCATGGATTGTCACATCATGGCCTACCAATAGTATCAGAACGCGATTTCATTGTTGGGCCTCCTATGTTAAATTATGAATACCGGCGGGGCTTGCCTCTGTCAAAGTTGATCGGTGGTTGATCGAAGAACTTAAGTTCTTCGTGAAAATATCCCCTCGTTGTAGATAAGTATGGTATCTATTCCGCTGGCACGACCGTGAATATTTCTTTGTGGGGCGGTGGTGTGTGAACCTAATGAGAAGCTGACGCGTCACGCGTGTGCTTCGAAAGCGACGGATATTACCTTGTTTAGAAACTTTTTTCTCAATCAAGGGCCAGGGTCCTTTGTCGTTGAACGTCGATCCCAGCCGATTTCCTAGCCTTCCCTGGCCCGCTAGCGACAAAGCGACATACCAGGGCCCAATCGCGTCGACATTCGCCAATGGTAGCAATTGAATTTTCCAATTCCCGCGTGGTGTCATTCAGACTCCGCATTGCGCAATCCTTGGGCGGAGTGATCACCTAATGTCGCGATTTCTTAGCGTCAAAATACTCTTGAAAATGGCTTGCCCATTCACTTGTCGTTTCCGACTTCCCTTTTCTGACACATCTGTGTAGCTGACGCTTCTCTCGGTTTGATTTACGTGAGAAACCTGTACGTCACGTTTTATTCATTCAGACGATTGTCCCTGAGCTAATTGTAACGCTGTTGCTTTTAGCGCCTGTTCAGAGATACAGCAGCGTTAGGAACGTCTTCCCCAAGGTCCAGTCCACGCCATGACTAGCACCGCCAAGCGCCTCGGTAAACGTATCATCGGATATCCAGAGGAGATTGTCCCAGTTGTCTCTTCGAAGGATTATGTACTTCAGTACACCAAGAACCCCGGTAAACGGGTACGTATGCACTTCTCTAATGCTGAATCATATTCATGTATTTGTGTACAGGTGGTAAATTATTTTGTCAGCTTGTTTCCTATACTTGGATGGATCACTAGATACAGTGAGTTCCACTGCCCTCCCTTCCCCCCTCCGAGAATTGGCGATTGAACGGATGCTAGATTTTGGATGGCTTACTGGCGATGTTATCGCCGGTCTTACTGTTGGAATGGTTATTGTTCCGCAAAGCATGTCCTACGCTCAGGTGAGTTACTCTTTCATCCTCCAGAAAACGAGTCTGACGTTACCATAGATTGCGACCCTCGATCCCGAATATGGGCTCTATTCTTCTTTCGTCGGTGTATTAATATACTGCGTATGTCCTCTTTTTTCATGCCTTGAACTTAATTTGCTAAACTGCCATCTAGTTCTTTGCAACTTCAAAAGATGTGTCCATTGGTCCAGTCGCCGTCATGTCGTTGACGGTAGCCGAGATCATCAAATATATTGATGAAAAACATCCCGATCAATGGGGAGGTCCTCAAATAGCCACTACCGTCGCGTTTATTGCCGGTTTTATCGTCTTGGGCATTGGACTCCTTCGGCTTGGATGGATAGTCGACTTCATTCCTGCACCGGCAGTCAGCGGTTTTATGACCGGCTCTGCCATTAGTATTATCGCCGGTCAAGTTCCTGGCTTGATGGGTATCACCGGTTTCGAGTACGCATTCTGATTTCTGATTCATATCAAAGCTAACCTTCAAATTCTAGTACTCGCGCTGCCACTTACAAAGTTATTATAAACACCTTAAAGGGACTGCCAAATACCAAGCTCGATGCCGCCTGGGGTCTGACCGGATTGGTCGCATTATACTCCATCCGGATCGTGTGCGACCAGCTCTCGAAACGTTTCCCTCGCAGAAGCCGACTGCTCTTCTTCATCTCCGTTTTCAGGAATGCCTTCGTTATTCTCATTCTGACAATCGCTGCATGGCTATACACAAGACACCGACGTAATTCGAAAGGAAACTACCCAATTAAAATCTTAAAGACGGTCCCTAGTGGTCTTAGACACGTCGGGCAGCCTGACATCGACCCAGATCTTGTTTCTGCACTAGCTGCCAAGCTTCCTGTCGCAGTTATCATTTTGTTGCTGGAGCACATCGCCATTGCCAAATGTAAGTCCCACCATACGCAATTCAGGATATGATACTTACGATGTTATTGAAGCCTTTGGACGGTTGAACGGTTACAAAATCAACCCGAACCAAGAACTCATCGCTATAGGAGTCACGAACACCGTGGGCTCGTGCTTCGGCGCATATCCCGCTACAGGATCGTTTTCTCGCTCTGCCTTGAAATCAAAGTCAGGCGTGAGAACGCCTGCCGCTGGCATCCTCACTGCAATTGTCGTTATTGTGGCGTTGTATGGCCTGACGTCTGCGTTCTACTGGATTCCCACCGCGGGTCTTTCTGCCGTGATTATCCATGCAGTGGCAGATCTGGTGGCATCTCCTCAGCAGGTATGTTCGATGCATCGTCCCGTGGCGCTGTACTGAACTTATTGCTAGGTCTATTCCTACTGGCGAGTGTCTCCCTTGGAATTTGTGATATGGGCCGCGGCTGTTCTCGTTACAATCTTTTCATCCATCGAAAATGGCATATACGTGTCCATCTGTGCTTCTCTTGCCCTCCTCCTCATACGCCTCGCTCATCCTCGTGGATACTTCCTCGGCAAGGTTACCCTAGACGATGACAGCTCAGAGCACAAGCGCCACCGCGAGGTGTTCGTTCCCCTCACGAAGGACGGCGTCACCAATGCGGACGTCCAAGTCACCCCGCCTTCTCCTGGTGTCGTTGTGTATCGGTTTGAAGAAAGCTTCCTCTACCCCAACAGTTCACACTTGAACTCGACCCTTGTGGACTATGTGAAGCAGAACACGAGAAGGGGCAAAGACATAAGCGTAGTGAAGTTGAGCGACCGAGCATGGAACGACCCTGGACCTAAACGAGGCGATCACGATGCTGCAGTCGAAGCCAACGCGAACCTTCCAATTCTGCGAGCCGTCGTTCTCGATTTCTCTGTGATGTACGTCTTGATCGTTCAGTCATCATGATTTGTATTGACCCCTCTATCACAGCTCGCAAATTGATACCACTGCTGTTCAAGCATTAATCGATACTCGGAATGAAATAGAACGATGGACCGACCACCCTGTAGAGGTACGTCTTTTCTCGTGTTTCTTGGTGAAGCATCGAACTTACAAACCATCTAGTTCCACTTTGCCACCATCCTTTCTCCTTGGATTCGTCGGGCTCTAGTCGCTGGTGGCTTTGGCGTAGGCCAGCGAGTACCCCAGGAAATCGCGGCTGTCGTCCCCTATCGAGACCGTACATCTGCACCATCAGAACCGCGCGAAGGAGACGTCGAGACATCAGACTGGAAGCAGGATAGGAACTCGAGTGCTTCGGTCAGCCAGGATGATTCTGCTCTGCAAACTCCCTTTTTCCACTTTGATCTTGCATCTGCGGTTCACGCAGCAGAGAACTGGCCCGTCAAATCATGATATCCTTTATGATATTAGTATTATTGTAACACTAATACACGTATGTTTGCTCACGGTTTAGTTCCACTTGTTGAATCCCTACGCCGTAACGTCGGTGGTCATCCGCTTCATCCAGCTCCCACAATGCTGAATCCTTTGTGGAACAATCATGAATACGAAAAAATTTGCATCAAAACCCATTTCGCATTCCAAAAACTCTCGGTCGAGGAGCAGATGAAGTTCTGGGAATCACGTCGGACCAGTCCTTCCCTACGCTTACAGTCAAGCTGGGGCGCACATTGACTCGGAATGAGATCTCTTCATAGGTGCTTGCAATAGGGTTCGTCCGGTATGCATATGTTATGTGAACTATGGTATTCGGACAGTGAAGGACGCCATGATGCTCTGAAGCATGTTTGCGGGAAATTGTCAAGAATATTAAACCCTGCGATTTCTGCAATCGCAAGGTATTCAAGCTATGCAAGAAAATTGTATCACGCCAATCCTAGAGCTCATTGAACACATGGGAAATTGGCTCGTTGAGTCGTTGTCATGTCTCGGTACGTCGTTTCTTTCCTCCTCTCTGGCAGTAGCTCTTATCCTATTCACATCCGAAGCCCGGACAACCTTAAAATTCGAAGGACATGAGGACGGCTTCCGTTTCAGCAATATCCAATCCGGATGTGACCTGAATGGTTTCAATCTCCAGCTCTCCGTGTGCTCGCACATCGTCCGTCTCATATGTTTGACCTCCCCAGGTTAGCCCTGAATCGTCGTCGGCATGACTGAAACCGATAATCAGAAAACGATGAATCAGCTCCTATGTCCTAAAAACACACCCAACGGCCAGTCTTTTGACCCGCATAGTCGCCGGGAGTTGTCCTTTCCCTGAAAAACCAAGGTTGAGATGAATACTCGATCGGGGGGCGGTTTGCCCTTTCATATACGCTTGAGAATTAATGAGGACGGCACGGACAAGAACACCATGGTCATAAAAAGCGTAACCGGAGATACGGGGATTGTCGATTGACAACTCCACTGCCTGGGTCTGGCCACAATTACCTGTAGCCTCTCCGATTATGATGGCGGCGTAGTATTGAGGCTGAACATGAGGTGCTATAGGTTCTGGGAGCTCAGATCCATCAAGGATGGATCTGGTCAATTCGACAGGTTGGATCTGATAGGGAGATGTAAGTCACTGTACCAATGGGACAAGAAGATCATTCGTACAAAGTTGTATTTGTATCCTATTCCTTCGTGAAAATAGACATGCGATATTCCCAGCTGTTGCCTACGGACGGATTGATTAATCTCCTAAGTAACTCAAGACGGCACTTACGCGAACAAGGTATAATCCAACGTCCATAGTGCAGCCCCAGCTGTGTTGCTAACGTTTATTGCACCCTTCGGTGTCACGTAGCATCAATATGTAGGCTAGGCCGGGGAGAAAGAAGAGGCCTAAACATACATGATTGGCATAGCTATTGGCTTCTCCAAGGACATAATCCAGGCCTCGGTTGTGCGTTTCCTCGATATCAGGGGTGAAAACCGAGAGATTGCCACGGATATTTGCCTTCGTCATCAGATCCTGTAGGAGACCAACCATACCTTCGCGGAAGGCACCCGCGTATCCATGCTGTGAAAAACTTGATATCGTGTGAAGTGTGCGCCCTTGTATCAACGGAACAAACCCCTACCTCGCGATGGAGGCGCCCGGTTCGGAATCAAGTATCCCATCGGCGTAAATGGCCTGTGGCGAAAAGCCGGTTGTTGAGTGGGTCGAAGTCACAAAACTGCCAACGAAGAGTTTTGTACGTGACGTCGATGAAATTCCGACAGTCTTGGAGATGTTATTGGCGAACTCGGTCCACCTATAGGTACACAATTGTAAGTATATAGATAATCATAGGAATCATGCATGCAGATGCTTACTCTCGCGTATAATCCACGGAAGTCCAGTTGGACGGACGTGCACCGTTGTTGATATACCAATCGGCTTCATTACCAATCTCCACAAAGTCAAGAGTTACTCCGGCGTTATTCATAGCAGGAGAAGAAAACGCGCTTGCAATCGAACGTGCCGAGAGAAATGCCGCGGTAAGATTCTTCTGTCCAAAATTGACGCCCCAGGTTACATGGGTTCCTAAAGAATGCATGATCAACGTGACCAACCATATCAATCAAATGGACGAGACTGAAGTCGTACCAGACGGAAGAAAGCGGGCCGTTTGATAGTAGCCATCACCAACAGTAAGATTTGTAGCTTCGGGATAAGGTACAACCATAGAAACATCAGGAAATATTGCTTCTGAAAACTGAGAGGTTTAGGATGTAAGTATAGATGGACAAATTGTCTACCAACACTTTCACCTCGACATTGGGATTGAAATTAGTATGATCCTCGCTGTCAGCTCCAATTCTGATACTAGGTGGTGTACCAGTCAGACTTTTCAGGTTATTCAAGGCGTTGTAAAGAAACTGATTCTTCGACGTCGTGCCAGACCAGTCCGTCCATCGATCCCCTTCAACGGAAAATGACAGGAGACTAGCAGAGAGCTCCGATGCGTTTGACGGTGCAGAGAGAGGTAAGGAAACTTCCACAGCTGTCGACACTGTGGAGACTAGTAGATAAGAAAGGGAGAGAAACAAGGATCGGTGAACGAAGGAAGGCATACTCTGGCGGTCGTATCAGTTTCTCAGGAAGAGTATATATATGCACAGAATCGGCAGAATTTTCTTTGCCAGCGGAGAAGCATATTCCCAAGTGGAGGGGGTTGAGGTGCACGCCGTGGCAAGGAGTCATCAAACAATAACTCGGATTCGCTTTAATATATGCGAGTCCGAGAGAAACAATGCGAGTCCGAGAAGAACAGCGATTCTTGAGCACGAGACAACGTCACATTGCCAGCAATAGATGTGCGAAAAGGACTGGCAATGCAAGCCGAGATCGTCTTGCCAGCGTGGTATAGTCAAAGATGACATGTTTGGTCAAATTTCCGTTCGTCGGCCTGGAAAGAAAACAGTGGCCGCTCCTACTGCAGGATTGTTCCTGCTCTCTCGGTGTTAGAGCTTGATCCCAGGCGACGTGAGTAAGATTCAACATGCTACGACGCGCTTATATGTACGTTGCATAGCTACCACATACTTATCGTACAAATTCAGATTTCCAGTGGTGGGTCCACTGGTCAGTGGTTGACAGGTCTCAGGCTTCAGCTTGGAAGGCTTGGGCTCAGAGGGCTTAAGCTCATCCAAGCGCCCCTTCAGGCTCGGACTCGGCTTTTGGACTTGCGCGGAACCGAAATAGACAGGAAAGGGCATGGTAGCCGAGGGCAGAAGGAAAACAAGTGCTCCAGAACAGTGCACTGCCGGACTTCGCCGAATCTTCGGTCCGGCCGTCCGTTCGTTGCTTTTTGCGAATTGTCATCCTCTTGGACCTCTATTGGGTGTCAACGCTGTGCCATCTACGCGTCCAACACTTCTTACTATCCGCCAAAGCTACTTTGAGCAAGCTTTTCATTCGAAAATTCGATCTGTTGACAACAAGCCAAACGTGCGTGGTTGGGTTCATCACTCAAGTACTCATCTTCGGTAGGTAAGACACGCATGCCGCCGTCCGGGATCCTAGCAATGTTCCATGAAGAGACAGATCTGGATGGCGAGGTCCCGGCCTCTATTTTCGGTGTTTTCGAGCGCTTCTTCGATGAGCATCTTTGGCGTATATGATCTTGTCGTCGGAGCCGCGCTCAAGCACAAATTCATTGACCGCTACCCAACTGTAAGCGGCATATAGACAAAGAGAGAGAACAGGTACGAGTTCTGCGAGTATCTATAAAGCGGCGTGCCAGGCTAGAGAGAGAACATTTACAAGCACTGCAATCGTTGTTCAGCATTTCAAAAAGGCTTACTCTAGTGAGCAATGCCAGGTTGCAGCGGGTCGCCATTTTGTCTCGGGTGTATTTTGCGATGCAATAAATGAAATCAGGAAAGAGACCTCGGAGGGTTGATGCCTTGATGGGACTTTTGCCGTCGCATCCTCGGAGATCGCGTGTCTATATCTTGTCAGAAGGCGATATGATGAGAATTCAAATGCACATACCAGAACATACAGCAGCCGCCGAGCGTGCTCCTACACAACCTTTACATTCCATACATCCTCGCGCTTGACGTGACCATCGGTGACGTTGTCGATAATAATGGCCCAGAGTGTCAGCATGCGACGGCGGTGGAGAACGGTTTTGTACGAAGCATTGGATTCGGCGTTTGAGAGCGCCTCTGTAAATGCGTTTTCCAAGGCGGAAGCCAGGGCCGGATCGGCTCTTGAGGCGTTGATAGCAGTTCGGACAAGTCGGTTCTTGTTTTCGTTGCGTAGGTCTTCGGCGACTTCCTTTGTGAGAGGCGGGGTCTTGGAAGAGATGATGGCGGCGACGATGGGAGCCGGGGTATCGTTGGCCTGAATGGCGAGTGAGTGAGATGAATAATAAGAGGTCACAGGTAACATACCAATTGTGGGCGACCAAGGGTCCTGTTGAGATCAGCGTGTAATCTGGGGGCAAGGATTATATAAGCAATGAATAGAGCGGTGAGCGTAATGGCATACCGTTGGTAGCCGGCGGGCATACAAGGAAGAGAAAGCAGAGATGGTGGGGGGAGGGAAGAAAGAAGGGTTGGCAGTGGTGTCGTGAATGTGCGCGCCTTTATACCCTGGGAGGGCGGGGAGGGGTGGTGGTCCCGGTGGTCTGTGCGCTGCCGCATTCTGCGCGTATGATAACGCGATGATGCGGTAGCAAGGGCGACAAGGTGACGCGCGATAACGGAGGAGGACAACGATGGTATTGCCAAATAAGGAACGACGCGTGCCGGGTTGGTACGCGTTTTGCGCTGCTTGCACCAAGCCATGACTCGAACACGATGCAACCGGGGCTTGGGGTAACTCAGGGTACCTCTATTAGTCTATCTACTCAAATGACTAATAAATGCGCCGACACTCACTATCATAACCCTTTTTTTTTGCGACATCTCTGCACTGTGAGTGATACTTAACCACGAAGGCACCTGCCAAAATAAATGTTTATATAATGAGTTGGACAGATTTGAAGCAAAAGAAACCTCGACAAAATGGAATTAGTAGTAGTGAAGAGTTGCACTCAACGTTATTTCCAGGTTCTTACACGTTCTGATATGAGTTGACGCTGTGCGCTGCGCGAAACTTCGATCATAACCTTTTTGGGCGAGAACTGATTCAAACTCAGAAAGCCTAGCCGGCTTGCCACATACTGTCACAGGACTACATAGAAGGGCCACCCGGACCAGGCTACTTGGTGTTTCCTCTGGTATCTAAGCGCCATGGTTTTCTTCGTCAATGTCGCTGCACTGGGTCTGTCCTTACTATCGCTTGTAGCGGCCTTTTCGCCGTCCTTCTCTGTACAGAATGACGCGTACGACGCTGGACTCTTCACCCCAATGGAGGATTTGAACCTGCTCTCTTATTCAGAGTTCACCGCCTTGAGTCACCCGGCTTTTCCAAATTATAGCGTCAGAATTAAGAAAACAGACTTTTGCGACAGTGCTGTTGCGTAGGTCTTAATAGTTCTCCATCTCGTCGCGTAGTCTGAAGGAGCTGTAGGGCGCATACGGGATATATCGACATTGAAGCAAGACACCTCTTCTTCTACTTCTTTGAAAGTAGGAGTGACCCGGATACCGACGACGTGATTTTCTGGACCAACGGAGGTACGCACTCTTCACTTTGTTTGATTTGTGGATACCATGACACAAATTTCTCCCAGGGCCTGGTGCCTCCTCAATGCTAGGGTTGTTTATGGAGCTTGGCCCCTGCCGGATTACCGATGACAGTGGACCTGTGTTCCACAAGGAGTCCTGGAATTCCAATGCCAACGTCTTCTTCATCGACCAGCCTATTGGTGTAGGCTTCTCTTACGCTGACTATGGGGAAGCCGTCGTGAGCAAGCTTGAGATCTAATATAAAATCACCACTCACCTTTTCAAGGGTACAACTGAAGAAGCAGCCAAGGATATTGCCTCCTTCGTAGCCATCTTCTTTGAGCACTTTACCAAATTCAAAGGTCGCGGCTTCCACATGTCTGGGGAATCATATGGCGTAGGCCAAAGTATCCTAGTTCCTCCTCGAAGTATCTGACACTTTCGTAGGGGCGTTACTTACCGCTGTTCGCTTCTGCGGTGTATGACCAAAATGCATATCTCATTGATGCTGGCCTTACACCAGTCAACTTGTCTTCGGTCATGATTGGTGCGCATTTTGAATTTCCGTCATGATCGAAGCCGGTCTGAACGTGCCATTAGGAAACGGATTGACTGAATTTGCCTCCATGACCTTGTCCTATTACGAAATGGCATGTACTGCTGCTTCTGTTCCCCCCGTTCTGGATATATCGTATGTTCTTTGTATATTTCTTTCGCAACCCCCTCTGACCATCGCTATAAAGAACCTGTGTTCGCATGAAACAAGTGGTCGGTGGTTCCCACGGATCTTATCTTGTTCGCGCCGTTAACACTGGCCCTATTAGCTCCCTCGATGCCAGAAGTGGATGAAAGAGTCTTGCATAGACCAGTTTGACTACATCAATTGTGCCGCTGCAGTCAACTTCTGCACGAATGAGCTCTCTGACCCATTCAGCTCCACTAGTGCGTTTCCAGTCCCACCAATTCCTTGTGCTCCCGAACCTTATCATGATTAGACAAAAACCCATATGATATCAGCGTGGACTGTGATGGACCCATCGAAGAAACCCTTTGCTACCCTGTAACAAAGTACGCTTCCTTACTGTTCATTTGTATGAACCCTTCTCAGCCAACCCAGGAACATATCCGCTTACCTGGACCGGCCCAACGTCCGCACCAAGCTAGGCGTCGACCCACACTTTGACGGACAAAACTTCAGCTCCGTCTCTTGGGAGGTAAACAGCGCTTTCGCAGAAAGTATGGACGAGTTCCGCCAGACGCAACTGTATATTGCAGCCCTGCTGGAGCGCAAGGTTCGGGTCCTCGTGTACGTGGGTAGCTATGATTACATATGCAACTGGGTTGGGAACAATGCGTGGACGTTGGCGCTGGACTGGAGTGGGAAGGAAACGTTCGTAAATGAGGAGCTAAGGGAATGGTCGGTCGGGGGGAAGAAGGCTGGTTTGACGAGGAGCAGCAAGGGCTTGACGTTTGCTACGATTGAAGGGGCCGGCCATATGGTGGGTTTCTCGCATTTGGATTCAGTGTGATGTGCTGACATGTATTAGGTACCTTATGACAAACCCCAGGAAGCTCTAGAGCTTGTCAATCGGTGGCTGAAGGGACAGGCCTTATAGGTCGTATTCACTCTTCTTCAAATCGATATCCAATTATGGGTGTGTAACATATTATCTCTATGCAAATGTTGACGCCTGGATCTATAACGCGGATCGCGATCGACTTGGGAACTTTATGGGACCATGAAGAATGGTCGACCGTAAGAATGCTGGGACTTCATCTACTAGTTAAATTCTTCCTGCATCTGTACGCCGAAATCAACGTGATGACCTGAAAATCCCAACACTGAAACATACCCATGGTCCGCCTTCGTCATAGCGCTTGGGTGGCCTCTCCCAAAATGTCACCTTCTCCAAAACCTCCTCATTTTTTATGGGAAAAACGATGCCGATCTCGTAGTTCTTTATCTGTAGATTTCATAAACAGGTTAGTCTCAAGCTTAAAATGTAAAAGAACCTCACATTGAGGACCGGTCTAAAAGCACTCCCTGAGAGAGTTCCCCACGCCGAAGGCGTGAAATTATGCGATCCTAGATAACCCCATCCTATCGGAGCGTCCACCACTTCGATATCACTATCCTCGGTATCAGAGTCACTGACATCAACAGGCTTATCGGATAGTAGACCAATAATCATCTGCGAAGATGACATCAAATCTGGTCGTGGTCCTATAGATAGATATCTCATTACCTTGGTATGCATCAGGACTTTTCCCGCACGACTTTTCGAATCATAGAACCTGTCCCTCGGAAAGTTCTTACCACTCCATTGGGCTTTTCGGCAAAACATCGTACCACCGCCTTGCACACCGAGGGCACTTTCCTGCACGGTCTTCTTGCTCGGAAATATGATTTTAAGTGGAGGATAGGGAAGCTTAGCGCGTTTGGCTTTGGAATCGTCCAGGTAATCCTGGGGGCTTTCCCCCCGCACTGAATAGAAGAATTCGTTCACCCATTGTGTGGTGTACGTTCCGATAGACGAGCCCTGTGAAATGTCAGATTGGGTGGGAATCCTTGCAATAAACACCTACCTGGTATTCCACCTCCAGTTTTCTCGCAGCCTTGCCTTTCTTGGTCCGAAGGCCAAGATTCCTTATGGCCATCATGAGCCTCGTATGCCCTGTCCTGCAAAGTGCGTATGAGGGTTTTACAAGTAAAAAAGGTTGTTACACTTACAAGGTGACCTCCGGCCAACCATCATGTTTCCCAGCAAGCGACGGAACCAGATGCACCTTGACCTTTCCAAAGTCCCACCGCGAACGTAAATCCTCAATTTTGCGAAGGGGAAGATTGGGATGCTAACAGAGTCAGGGCAGCATCATGGACGACATGTGTAACCTACCTCCTGTACCATCAACTCTAGTGCTCGCCTTACATTGACACCGTGTAGTACTCTTTGCATTGTAGCTGGAAAGTCATCTGCTTTAGGATCGTTTGCAATCGGAGTTCCGCGGGGAGGGATATCTTGTAGCCATACCACCTGTCGTACAGTTCAAAGTGACACGAAGGTAGTCAAAACACAAAATCGTACGTTTTCAATGTCTCTGTAGTCAAATGGGACCAGATTCGCTGTGGAGATAGCCACGCGTAACCTACCCGTCTTGTAAAATATCTGGGCTTCCTCATAAGTCTCACGTATGCTGGATGTTCAGCAAAACACTCACAATCATAAACTAAAGGGACTCCAGTCAGCACAATGAACATATGTAAGGGATGCGGCGCTAACCTTCATATGCATACATCCGTAGGGTCCATACAGCTTGGGCACCGTCTTAATCCAATTTGGGAGGATATTCCGCATCCCCTCTGATTCTCCATGGGCAACAAAGATCACCGGGACCTCTCGCTCAAAAAATTGGTAGATCCAAGGTATGTCGTGAGCGTAAGTGGACAAAATGGCAAAAGATATATCAGATTTCTACCAAAACATCCCCCGAGTCAGTATCTAATGTTGAAAAGGAAGAAATTCATACGGGGCCCAAAATTTCTGTTAATCGGAATGTGGCTTTTCGATCTTGCCGAGGCTCTGCGAGTCGCGTCGCCGTTGGCCTGATTTCTCCTTCGAAAAAGAGCTGATCCGTAAGTGGTACAGGCGCGGATGATGAAGTCTTCATATTTTGGGATGTTGAGGGCTCCACAATCTGTATTTCTTCATCGTCGTCATTCTTCGCGTCCTTGGCTTTCCCAGTGGCTTGTAGATATCGTCGTTGACGCTCCCGTCGCTCCTTCTCTAGTTGCGCTCTTTCGGAAAGAAACGAAGATTGAGAAGCCGGTACTTCCAGTTCCCTTGAAGGCTTCGACTGTGTCGCCTTCATCCCTCGGGGCATCTGCTCATCGTCTTCGTCGTCCGAGCTGATCACGATAGTCTCAAGAAATTGCTGCGGTGATTTGGCTTTGGCTTGAGACTCTTGAAGGCTAAGCGCAATGGCTTTTTGTATCTCGTCGTCGTCAAAATTCATGGCGATGGTGGTAGTTCAGGAGAAAGAGACCTAATTGGCCACTCTGTGACGCGCCAGAAATCCTGCGCGAGTATCACGTGGTCAAAGGGTTCCATTCTTGGAATCTGCAGATCTGAACTCTTTTCCTCCCGCCAGTACTTGGCCAGTACCAGTCAAGTCGATGCAACGATAAGTCCAAGTGCCTAAGTATTTCGAACAGCTTGCAGGATATGCTATAGTCACCGAAACATTTTTGGCCTGCCATTTTGACAATAAGTATATCAAAGAAGTTGGTGCAATAGTACAAAGTGCGTCGCCGAAGTCCCTTAAAATCCTTCAAGGTTTTCTGACTTGGCCCGGCAAATATAGCATTTCATCGACGCTAATGGCGATAGGACAGCCTTGTTTCATGTGCTGATGGACTTAATCAAATTGATTTCCCACTATCACGAATTTGGCACACAATAGTATTCTGTTGTCTTCCGTTTCCACCTCAGCACGAGGCGTCTCTAATAATGGAGCCTTTCCCATTTTCTTGTCGGCGGAGGACGTTCCTTATTATCTGACGGTCCTAGCATGAAGGCGATACGATGAGAGAACTCTCGCTAGGCCCCACTCGTAACCATGTTATTGTCGCCGCCAGATACAAAAGCGAGAGTCCTTCTGTATGATAATTATAATTATACGGTCTACTTTACGTGCACGTACAATGCTGCTGTCAAGTATCATCTGGAAGGGGCACCAGTGTGCAAAGGTTCTTACTCTGCATCGTAATACCTCGGTATACCGCTAACCAGTTCCTTCAGACAGAATCACACACCAAAAGAATAGAACACCTATCATGCAATCCGACGGTTCCTACCAGTCAAGATCTCTTTTCAGGCTCGCCATGCCCTACGCATCGCCCTTCTCGGAAGGATCATCACAGCCGCGTCGAGCGGTACCAGCTCGAAAGTCACCTACTCATCGCCCAGATTGAGATTCTACAATCTCATATTACCGCGTACATCGCAGACCAGCCTCCCGGCGACCTGAGATACACCCCAGACCCACTTGCTATTATCGCCGCTCGACACTGCAATGAACGCCAGGAGGTGAAGACATCTCGGGCTCTCGCAAAAGAGGTTCGGAAATTGAGGATGAAAAGAGAGGAGCTCTTAGCTTCGAGGGAACGGATGAAGGCTGAATATGAAGAACGCCAGCGCTCGAGGCGAATTGGATATCCACCTTACGACCCCCCTAGGATTGACAGTCCCTAGATGATCATGTTTCTCGGCTCTTTTTACAGCAGGCGATGTTTATTGACATAGATTCTCAATCGTATTGACGTAGCTATGCTCACCTCGCTTTAGAATTTTCTCCCATATATTTAATAATATGATTGAAATGCATTAAGTGAATATAGATATTTCAACGGCGACAAGAATCTAGAGAAGATAACAGTACAACTATCTGCAGCAATACGTCAATCCATTCGACCACCTTTGTCTCGATAATGGCGGTCATCTGGGAGATCCGACAAAACCCACTTCCTCACAGCTAAGATAAGGACGACGAATCCCAGACCAATGAAGAAGATCGTTCGGAGTGGATTGTCCACCACATAACCCTCAATGGCTACTGCCTTGCCATTTAGATACTGGTCAAAACCGTCAGCATTCCTTATGTGTGCATCTAATAAGAACATACCCTCGCGAGTCTTTCTACGATATTCTCAGAATGTAGGGGCGTAATCTTGCCTCGCGCAGCTCCTTCGATAGCTGAAAACAATCCCTTCTCATTCGACAGGTTGATGGGCTTTCCCTCAGCGTCGACGTTCCAATATATCAACGCATGATGATCGGCAATAACCACCTCGACATCATCCAAGGCCGTGCTCTGTGTCTTGATTCCATACATACTCTTCATCCAGTCCTTCCACCGTTCGATATCCATCCATGCGAAGACGACATCTCGGCTTACACGGCTCTTCGAGCGGAAGGACGCGGAGATCTCTTCGAACCTCTGTTTCACGAGATCCTTGTTCTCTGCGGATACACCCGCGAGAACGACTAGGGGATGGGTGGGTGCTTTCATGATCGATTGGAAAGTATCTTGCGTCAACTCTGATGTCGATGGTAGTCTGTTAGCGAGGAGCCAGGCGAGGACGCCGTTGACGTCTATAGAGGTGTATACAGACGTCGGTGTGACAGAATCATGGTCTTTAAATGCTGCGAGAGACCAGGCCGCTGAGGCTGGGATGGAATAGCGAGCTGTCAGAGATTCGGGGGCGTTGGCAATGGTGTAGACGGTAGGGGAGCCAAGGAGAGTAGAGAAGATAGGAGACAAGTAGGTCACGATATCATCATCGGTGTGAAGTAGGACGTAGATGATGTCGTCCTCAGCGATGTAGTGTTCAAGATCTTGCGAATCGATAGCCTTCATGGGCCTGTAATAATAGTCAATGCGGGAAGATCAGATAGTTAGACGACACTGACGGGGCGCTGGCCTTCTCGGCAAAGGCAGCAAGTTGCTCAAGTTTTCTTCCACTTGTGTATTCGTTCTTGGTACCGGTGACAGAATAGTACATCAGTGATGGGTATCCTTGTATTTCCTGGGAGGTGCATAAAGCTTTGTGATCCTCGCAGTTGACTTCAGCAATGGTCAGTTGGTTCTGCATTTGTTTCGCTAGCTTCTTCCAAACCGGAGCCAGCTTTTTACAATGACCACACCTTCAAACAACCGTCAGACAAGACATTCGAGATAAAAGACGTCGCTACCCACCATGGAGCGAAAAATTTGACGAAAGCAGGCCCCTCGGAGAGTACGGGCACAAATGTCTTGTCATCCAGTGACAAAACAGCTCCCTTCGGATTTGGCAGCTTCTCAGCGATGGGCTGCTGTTGCTGTTGCTGTTGCTGGGGCGGCGGTGGTGGTGGTTCATGTTTCTTGATGAACGGCACCAAAAGGTCGAGTTCTCGGGCTCCCTTGAAAGGTTCAACAAGCTTACCATCCTTGTACAAATTCAACGTAGGGTATCCCTTCACGTCGTTTGCTGAACAGAGATCTACAGTCGCAATTAGTAACGCACGGCAATCGAGAGCACCTCAACGCACCTCCATTTACTGCACAGTTGACTTGCGCAAGCTTCACACCCGGCACTTCCTCTACACTAATCGTTACAAGTTGTTCCCAGGTCGGAGCGAAATGTTTGCAGTGACCACAGTACGGAGAAAAGTACTCGATGAACCAGACGCCTCTGGCGATGGTCGTATCGAAATTATCGGGTGTCAGTACCGATGTCTTGACGGGCACTGCGGTGCATGTCAGTGCCAGCGACGTAAGGAGCAGCGACCGAGGCAGGCCGTGGAACAGTCGCCCGAATTTCATGGTGGTAAGGAGAGAAGTAACGTGATTGCCGCCGTGATGGACATCTTCACCTTCGACCACCTCCACCACAATCAAGTCGCCCATGTCGCGCTGTATTCTCCCATAAATAACGCCAGCGACATTAGGAATAGAATTGTTGCTGCCGCCAGAGCAGACGGTCATGAAGGCGAGAAGGAACGGGACGAGATGAATTTTGCCTTTGTCGATGCGACGCTAGTCAGTACCATTTCGTGCTTCACCGACTTGCTCGATGACAGTGTCCTTAGATTACCAGCCGGCTTCACCTAGAGACTGCGATATACCAAGCCATCCTCACGGAATCCCAGGGATCATTGCGGACGAAAACCGTACATTCCGAAATTCTGTGGGCACTCAATCCAACAAATAACGTATGTTGTACAATTCTGGGACAGAACTGAAGCTCATCGATGTTCAGATAACGGAAGCCATTCGCCGATATGGCATTTCAGACAAGACCACTTCGGTTCTTGTGGTTCATATATCAGATGCTGGGCTGTCCTCGTCGGCGGTACAAGAGAAACTCATTCGTGTGGTAGATGGAACGCTGTTACCACTGGCTTCCCTTCAGGATTTCACTGATTGGACCAGGATCAAGAAAGTAAGCTGTTATCAAACGATATCCATGCAACGGGGACTCAGGAACCATATCCATCAGTATTACAAGCTGGATCAGGAGAAAGCCCTTATTGCGACAAGAGACGACCTCTCAAAACAGCATGCTGTTATCGACAACATCGTCGTGAGCTCAGTTGCGATGAAGAGTGTCATGGGATAACCATTTCGCCTGCTACACCTATGCAGTGCGGTGATACTCCTGAAGCTTCATCAGTTCTTGACCCTCCACTTCGAGCGCCCGCTTGCAACAGCCCGTCACCTGCCGTTGAGGGACCTTCCACCGAGCATTATTCTTGTGTTAATGGTCTTTGTTTCCAACTCTGGGTGGTGAGACTCGCTATCAATTAAAGTCAGCCTATAGCCTTTCGTAGTCTGTTAACGAGTCTTTGATCTTGAGCGTCTGTATCGTCTACGAAAATGGGAAACCCTGCCATCGATTGTCCTTCTATGATCCAGATTGAAGCCACGCCCCCTTGTTTGTCACCAAAGGCCGGACTTAAGATGTTATCATCTGTGCCTATAAATGTCACACCAGCCTCCATCAAGCTTTATCTTGACCATCTAAATGTCATCGCAGCCACTCACTGCGGAAGCCTTGGAGGCTCACAACTTTCAATATGCAGTTCAATCGGCACTCCAGAGCTACGAGGCGAGTCTCTCACTGTTCTTCTCCAATGCTGTACTGACCCTGCGTTTAGAACCAAGTCGCCCAATGGAAAGAATGCGGGTCGTCAAAGACAGACAGTGTAACTCTCCGTTGCGACGGCTGTAGACATCGTTTCCAGGCACCAGAAATAATGAAGATGAATAATTTACTTTGCCCTAGTTGCATTTGCCATGAGGCGGACTCTTTGATGAATGCCCAGATGAAAAACTCTGTGAGCGTGCACGATCACTACAGAACGCAATCTAACTCATTTCACAGCGCGATGAAAACGACTATTCGACTTGGCATAGCACCTGCCCATGCAAGCGACCCCTGCGTTCCTTTGTTCTTTGCACTTGCACGTCACCATGCTTGAATGACCCTTATATGAGGGCCGAAGGATACGATCGATTAATTGCTAAATACCACAAAGCCCTGAGCCTTCTCGAGGACACCCGATATCAGCTCTATTGCTTCCTCTCTTTTCAGCCGCTTCCCGAAAGACATGAGAAATATTTATTGTCCGGAAACGAGGCGTACATCGAGAAACAGTGGCCAGGTCTACCTGATTCGGTCAACATGAAAGTGACGGAGATTAGTCGGGATGACTACCGATTCATGCAGAGAGCGCTCCGCAATGTGATTGGGGAACTATACGCTTTGGAGCAGATCAAGGTCAAAGCTGTTGCACAGACGTTTATGAGAGGCTTTCCAAAGGAGTTACAGCCATCCTTTGGTAACGACTCTCTGATTCCTAGCCCGTTTTTGAATCATCGAGACATGGCTTTAAGAATATGGGCGCGCTCTCGAAACGAAGGAGACTGGTGGAGTTATGCGAGGGTGCGCCAGTTTGTATCCAGAGTGTACAGCGGCTGAATTCCCGGATAGGACAAATACCTCTCACCTCCGGACGGTTTCAGGGAGTATTGCGACGATGAAAACCCTGATAGAACCGGAAACTGGTATTTCGAGATCTGGGTCTGCTTTCCCGTGTCCAATAGGAATCTACGTTTACTAAAACGTAATCTGAGCAGCGTCAGTACAAGGAATTTGCAAGCAGTCAAGATGCAGCGCAAAATCAATTTCAATGGTCGCCACGTGTGCCACCATTGTCGGTAACAACTGGCAGCTCTCAGGCGAGTGAAGATGTAACGGTGCGTTTCGGTTTTGGTATTTCTATGTGTCGCGACTGATCATCCATTTCTGGTATAGCTTGGTAGTAAACGCGCAGAGAGACCCCGCAAGCGTCAACGAATACCGTCACAGTCAACTACAATTACGAGAATGATCCTCGATATTTTATAATGTTAATGTTACAGACAGCTGTAAGTGATGCAATGGACAAATAGTCACCTTTGGGCATCTGTTTTCCTACTAAGTCTATAAGCCTATATTTAAACCGCGGCTTCTCGGGTTGTTCACTTCCATGGGGGCTCAGAGATGCCACAGCTAGATAGCGGTGGAACAAGCAAAGTAACTGGCTTATTAGCGAGTGGGCCTGTATAACACGGTGTATTATTACAATGAGCTGCGAATTGATTGAATGTTTACAAGTAGATCGTACTGTCGATTTCGCGATGTTATCTAGTCAGGCATAAGCAGGTTCTCAAATAGATCTACTTGGGTTCGACTGACAAGATAACTAGCATGGGTAACAAAGTATTGAGATTGAATGATACATACGCTCTTTATCGTCTCCATAACGTTGACCTAGGAGCAGCGAGTTAAGTAGACAGTGGCTAGATCTATATTGAGCACATGTTAACGAAGGTAAGCACTTGGACGTACAGCCAACAGCTTCACATGGATCGGCATCTGAGCATCTCCTTCTACGAATGACTGGAGGTTTCCAATGAAAAAGCTTTGGACATGATGCGGAGTGCTCGTCAGCTCGAAATGCCGGATCATAAGGCAGATAATGATCTTGAACTCCAGGAGGGCTAAAGATGATAGAATCAGAAGGTACTTGGACAGTGCAACGGGAAACACTACCGAGACGCCATCCAATACAACTACGTGGTCCATCCAGGAAAGACGCGACGTTTCCGTATGGCCCAGATGGTAATTGAGCCGCCGAAGGTACTCCGTCAGGATGAAGCCATCGCTCTGGCTTGAACTCAGCGGCATCTTCACCCCACACATTGGGGTCCGTATTTTGAACCACACTAGGTATCTGGAAGACCTGGTGATCATTCAAGCGAATCGATCAAATCGGAGAGAGAAGACAGACCTGTCCGGCTTTGATAGCAATCGACGACACGATATCCCCGTCAACAGTTGTTAACGGTTGGCTCAGAGGGAGGACGTCGTCTTCCAGGGCAATGCGATCGGTCCTTGGCCCAGCCGGATGAAGACGCAGTCTAATCACATTTCGTGAGTACAAGATTCTAGAAAAAATTTGAAGTATAACACCCACCCTTCCCGGCATACAATGTCGAGGTAGGACAGACTCTGAATGTGATCGTAGCTAAAATCACTTAGGTCACGAATTTCCTGTCGTAATCTTTTTTGGACTTCGGGGTCGCTAGCGAGATGAAACAGAGTGAAGCTGACAGTACAAGAGGTTGTTTCGTGTCCAACCATTCTATGAGAATGAGCACATAAGGAGAGAAAAAGAAAGATACCAGGGCTAAGGCTTACATGAGTGTCGCTATCTAGTATTTCTCGCTAATGAGTACGAACGCGTAGGCAGAAAGCATAGAACATACATTTTCCAGCAGTGCTTTATGCGACAGACGATCGCCATGCTTCGAGTGTTTCTGGTCTCTGATCAAAATCGAGAGAATATCTTTACCGTCACCATTTTCTAGGTGCGTCTGGTTCTGTCGCAGAAACTCTCCAGCTAGCCTTAGAGCCGCCTGCTTCGCAACTCCGTCCGTCTTGAAAATTGGAAATTTACTGATCCAAGGAAAGGCAGACATTATGATGGGCATCAGGAATCCAGGCATGGTCCTTCCGAACAAGACATCCTTATGCCACGACGCGGCGATGTCTATTGCTTCCTGTGATTCGCCGCTACGAAAATCGTGTCCAAACGCTACACGACCGATAATGTCCAGCCTATGACAGATCAGCTCGAAGGTGATAGTTGGTAAATAGAGAGCTACTGACGTGCATGCAGACAGGAAGGGAGCAATATTCATCGTGGTCTCACCCCCTCGCGATGTGAGATGCTTTGTGATTCGTTGTACGAGCTGTCGCAATAGATCAGATTGCTACTGCTGAAATGATTTGGTATGTATAATAGTTTACCCTCTGGGTGCATTCGACAACATCGTCGGACATTCCTTTCACAGCGCCGAGACTGCAAGACGGGCGCGAATAAGAACTACAGAGGTAGCAGCTGACTCTAAACTCACGTGAAGGCCGGTGCGAGAAGTCTGCGTTGGCGTCTATGCTCGTCACCTGAAACATATACGATACCCTTTCCAAGTTGGCTTTCTACCATGGGTAAGAATTCGGGTGCCTTGGCTGTCATGATATGTATGTGTGAGCATGAAATAATTATCGAAGGGTACGAACGATATCGGTATGTATTTGCATGAATGTGATGCACAGCAAAGTTATCTGTGGCAACAATCTACGATGACATTGAGTGAATTGAAGGAATAGTCGCGTAAAATACTGACCACGTCGCGTTTGAAAAGGGCTGCCTTGATTCTGTATACCGGTCCTACGGCCATAGCCCATTTGGAGTACATTTTGCCGATTTCGTTTTTCCATTCAATGTATTCGTGACCCCAGAGACAATGCGCGTCACCAACCGGCTGGATAAAGGCTTGAGCAGAGAGAAAGTTTGGTATGGTAAATTCTCTCACCGCGCATTGAATTTTCCTGGCGGGATCACTACGGTGTCGAACATAACGAGTAAACAGGATAAACAGCAGAGCTAAAGAAACGAGACACGTTCCAATCGACAGCATTGCAAGAAATCAAAAAGGAATCTCTAAGTACCGCCAGATTGATGAGCAGATAGCAGAAAGCCAGAAAACAGAGACGGTACTTATACCATTTTGACTTTACTAATCATTGTCATAACCGTTCACGCATTGAGCACCTTAGGCCCCGTCAGGGAACAGACGGCAGAAGTTCTCTGGTAATCGAAACGGCCCGATTACCCATTGTACAATGCTAATTGATATTGATGGCTCACGTCCGGTGCCTGTGGAGAGACTATGTCCCGATTTGTACATAGCACATACATACGCATCCGCCAATCATGATTCAATATAATAATAGCCGTCTCGCTCGAGGCTTGTTGCTGTGTGGCATGTGCCAATACTCTGTTATATCACTTTCAACTTTCAACCTGATTATACCAGGGCTTGTGGCCATGGGGATGCTCGTGCTGCACAGCGAAAATCAACGGGAGCCTGGCTTGATCCTAATTTCTGTCGCGTATGAATGTTTGAACCCTCAGCCCAAGACGCAAACGGAAAATTTGCCATCAAGTCCAAAGTCGTTGGCATCTGAAATGCACTAATACATGGGCTTTCAAGCAATTTCGGCACTCTGAGAAGCCTGAAATAGTAAGAGCAAGGTATGCTCATTTTTTTAAAACTTCCTTCATGCTTTCTCGAGCTGCTGCGCAATCCTGGCAGGATATACATGTAAGTGTGTCCAACACAAACCACATCACTCCGAAAATAGTAGCAATATTGTTACGGGTACAGAGTCTCTGCCTTATAGCGTCTATGGCTCCTTACCCTTGGAACCCGCGTTTACGACGAGCCTAATTAATGGGTGTAGCAGCTACTATCACATAATGATGAGATTCAGGGACGCTGCACCCATGTACTTTTGAGTAAAGGAAAGGTCAAGCGCATTAATCCTTCAAATAAAAGCCACAACGTTGAAAGTTGGAGCACTGAGAGGAGGCAGGAGAGAATACTTGTTCGTTGACTACTAGTAGGATGCCAGGGAGATTTTAAGTTGCACTGGTCTGTTCGCTGGGAACAGAGGAGTGTTCAGGTCTTGGTTAAGCTGAAGGTGCAAGACGTCTGGGAAATTTCGGATGTTGTTTGAATGCCGATTTGCTCATCCGAGTGGTGCTCTGTTCAGTTCAACTTGCATCTGCATAAAGCTTGGCCCCTTGAGATTGAGATTGGTGAGATCCTGAACAGCGGCATGCATGTCACCCGAATTCGATGAGTGAGAAAACCAGCCACGCACATTTGGCTTATTGTAAACAGATCGAATTTTTCGAATGCAAAGCCCGCCCAAGGTAGCTTTGGCGGATAATAGGACGCGTAGATGATGGCACCAAATAGAGGTCCGAGTCGGCATTCGGGGCAACTCCCCGCGGTCCGACATCCATGCTTATGTCATGTGGCACATGACCGTGACGTATCTGGCAAGCGAGTGACCACGCCTTGCCGTCCACCATGAGCATCGCCTCAAGTTAGAGCTGTTAAAAGGTGAATTTATAAAGTCTGGAAAGTTCACCAGTATCAAGGGGATGGAGAGCAAGTCACATATGCATTGTTGTACTTTGCTTGGCAAGAGCTAGAGCCGGCAAATTTCCGGCAGCCTTTGATGGTTCTTTTCATGCTCAGATTCTTAATCGCGACATCGTGGCAGTAGCCGCACCACTCCTTTTCTTGTACCATGAACAAAAGACGACGGATATCGTTACTGTCGTCGAAGCCTGTCTCGACCTCCTCGGAACCAGTCAAGGATATCCCAGCCGGCGGCCTCGTATGCACTGCTTGTAATCGTGCAATTAACACGCGTACGTCGTGTGCAATACTATGCTCAAGGTGAGCTTTCTAGGTATCAGAAGGAATACAGCTATATATTATCCAGATGCGGTTCTTCGACATGCGTGATATGTTCCCGAAAATGTACTGCACACCGTCCGCCTTCGTCGCCACCGACAGTATCGCTGTCACCCTCTCGGTCGGCCTTGGCACTTAATGCACCAAACACAAATTTGATGACAGCAACGACTACGAATCCGCCTCTATCTCCTCTGCCTCAATCCCATAAAAGGAAGAAAACCGCTGATAGCGACACTGGGGGCAAGTTGGAGTCAATTAAGGACAGCGACTACGAGGAAGAGGGGACGAGCTGCGGAAGAATGGTTTGCCGTAACTGCTGCGTCGAAAACGTCCAAAGGTACCACATTCTTTATGTCGTTTTCTACCGCTGAACTGATTTTGTACCTAGCGATACCACCACCTGCCTTGACTGTTTCGAATTCCATTCCAACTAAGGCGTGGAATTCTTTTTTATTTGCATCTACGTTCTCCATCTCAACATCCATCACGATCATGTTATACTATCATCCATCCATGCATACTGTATTTCCTTGTAACCTCCTACGACATCCACAGATTTATCATTTTTCCCGCTTGGTTGATCTCTGAAACCGGTCAAAGGTTCAACATACTTCAGCTTTGTTCCTGTTAACGTTCTTCCCTGCGTGTTTTGTTGCAGACTGAGCTCAGAGGGCCCGGCTCGCCCTTCTACATCAGCTTCATGGGCCTGGCCTTGGGCTTCATTCGCGTCAGTCACATCACCTGATATAGTCACGGATACCCGTCGACACGTGTTGAACGTTCGCGTCGTGTCTCAGGCCGTTGCAAACCCCAATTAATGTGACTTTACACACTTCGTGTTGCCTTAACGTGTGTTCAGTACGAGTGTCCAGGTCATGCATCTGACATTGTATGGAATCAGTTATCAGTACTGTTATCGCATGACAATCACAACAACTTTATCTTAAGTGGCGGTGGCGTAGCCTCATTGTTGGAAGATGGGGGCTCAAGTATTTCCTTCAAAAATAGTCGCTTCCCTTCGGTTCGTTGCATGACTTGGGTGTCCCCACCGAACGGCGCTTGCCGTGGGGAATATAATCACCGAGAGCGAATTCATTCTGAGATCGTGACTGCATTCTAGGGGGAAGGTGTGTGCTTTGAATTCACAGACAAAGAATCCTTCTGTGAACGCAAAGCGAACGACGTTGAGAAGCTTTGAAGCATGAGCATGGTGAAATATGAAGAAGCCAGACAGCGCGCAACTTCAAGGATACGGTGTGGATAGCATGTTGTCAGCAGGAGTGAAATAACCCCTTAAAATCATGGTGGTCTAGATGCGGATTGGAATCATTTCGTTCTCTAAGGTCGGAAAATCGGAAGCCATGTAAGGTGGCGTGCCCACGACAGGGAGGTATGCGGCATCATCAATCGGAAGTAATGACGAGCCTGAGAGGCCAAAGCCGTTGCGCACCCCCAGGAACATTCATTGTGATATATCCAATACACGAGAATGACCATACTGATGTCTCGGTGAAGATTGTCAAGCCATTCGATTGTGACCGACAAGGCGTTGGAACGGGGAATCAGAGGAAAGAGACAATGAAAGCATACATTGCTGAAGTGCGTCGACAAAGACCTAGGGGTCGTCGTCGTCCTTTCGAAAGACTTGTGATTAGGAACAGCTCTTCCAAACAGTAATACGAAGAACTGTCTCTTGGCACATGCCTTACTTTGAACCGATAGACTTGGCGTCCTGCAAACGATGTCAAGCGACATTTTTTTTTTTACCACTTCCAGGCATTCGCCTACTTAATTTTGACAACCAGATTATCATTAATCGAACGTCGCACGGACGACGTACATATCACGTCCAAATAGCCATCACTGGCGATTAAGGATTTTCCCAATTTAAGCATGATCATGGTTTTGCCATTCCTCTCAAGCAAGCTTTACATTCCTTCGCGGTTATTTCGTACGTAGGCAGTCTTGCTTGAACACATTTTTTAAGATATCATGAGTTTTCGTCGACGTCCATACGAGTAGTTCGTCCCGTGGTGAGACATTACCGGTCTGTTAGTTCAAGTCCAAGTTTTGCGCTCACGGATCTGAACTTGACGTCGTGTGATAAGTACGACCCGCACTCATACTGATGAATGACTGCAAGTTTCATTGAAATAAGCTGTTGTCAATGCGTCACAAATAAGTACGATAATATCAAAAATGGTGTGTCTATGAGGGCGCAGCCGCTGGGGGTCGATCTTTGTTCCTCACTATCAGTTCTGTCTTTTTAAATATCCGCATAACTGTTAAGAACATCCCATAGTCAATATGTTCACCTAGGGTATCGTTATCAAACGGTTTTGGCACCGATTTCTGTGTTGGTTCCAGCTCAAGGGGTACACGGCCATCAAGATTGATATCATCTGGAAGTGCCTGCTAAGATGCAGCTTAAGCTTCATCCTTTGCATCCTGGCGAGCGAAAAGGCCTTTTGTAAAGTGACGACGAATAGCGTTGAGGCAAGGACGGAAGTCTTCGAAGCACGGGGAAACAGGGAAGGGTTTGTTGCTGATGTCTTGAGTTGGGCAAAGTCATCCCAAGATCTCTCACGCTCAAACCAATTGGAAAAGTTTGCAGAGATCTCCTCCAACTGCGATGTGCCGTGGGGTTGGGGCTTCTTGATGATGGAGTGGCGGCAGCATATCATCAACATGACATAGAATAGCGCCTCCAAATCATGGCGATAAAGATGGGGACCAGAATCCTTCTCCTCTTTAAGCAGGTCGAAAGCCATGTATGGCGGCGTACCTCTCTGTCGGAGGGACGTGGCCTCCTCGATCGGAATTAAGGACGAAAGATCAAAGTCGTTCAGGACTCCGAAGATATTCCCCGCACTGTCGACCCGTTACATGATATTCGCCATGCTGATATCTCGGTGAAGTATTTTAGGATGCTCGTAAAGCCACTTATGACCTACAGGATAACGTCAGAAGGAAGAAAATACAGGAAAAGAGTTAAAAAAGCGTACGTTGGAGAATGTCGACAAAAACTTGCGTGTAGTCGCTGTCCTTTCGAAGACTCGTTATAGGGAAAAGTTCTTCCAAAACACTGATACGCAGGACGCGTTCTTCGTATACGCCGGCCCTTCCACCGACGTACTTGCCCGCATTTACCATTTTTGCGATTAGCTTCTGCACCGAATCATCTTCGTCGAACTTGAAGTCCTGCTCATGGAGTATGTTCGGGAGGTGATTTAGAAGCCAGTGCGTCTTCCCCGTTTCAGCCATCTTATTCGCTTTCGCGATGGCAATGTCAAGCAATGTCATTTCCGACTTGCGCGACGCACTCGGCCAACTGATTTTAACAACCAGTTTCGTACCTTCCTACTCGGCACAGGTCGCACGAATGACACACGTATCACGTCCAAACAGACCTCGCTGACGATAGACAGTGGTGCCCAATATCAGCGTGAGATTTTTGTTGTCCTTCTGGAGCGTTATCTCCAGTCCAGAGAATAGTAGCTTCGGGTCCTTCGAGACCTTGTTGTATCGATTGAAATCGGTGATGTACGGGTCCTTGATGATATGGTGAAGAATACCCCGCTGTTTCAGCGTAAGGCGATGACATCCTATCAGTATCGCGATGAACAGGATCTCATCGTCTTTGTTTCCAAGATCGATGGCTTGGGAAACAATGATCGCAGATCGATCATAGTAGGAGAGCTGAATCCGGTCCCGGTCAATCAGAGTCACGAGCGCATGCGATCTCAGTCCAGCGTTTGACAGTATGTGGAGAGCATAGCGCGCGCACTGAACCCGAGCTCTCTCAGCCCTGTCCGTTCCCGGCGCGAACCCCTCTTCATCGAGTACTGTCTGCCGTCCACTGGCCACTTTACCCTTCGACGATACTGTTTTCGATAATCGGGACATTTTCGACGAAGATTGCTGAACATAAGCATATGTCAGTGTGTCTCAAGAACGAGGAGAGGACCCCATACCTCATTTCCCGGCTCCGCTTTGCGCTTCCGACCTCGGGAACCACCTTGGGAGGTCTCAACTTCCGGTGCAGGCTTCGGACGGGACAAATCCACAACGTTGGCCTTGTCTTTCAAGTACGTGCAATTCTTCTGTGGTCTCGTCGTCAACGGATCCTTGTCACCTGACACGAGGAATCAATACAAAACACATTGGCTTCAGCGAAGAAAATCTTACCTTTAGTCTTTAGTCTGATCGCATCATAACCCTCGTCGATCGTGTCGTCAGTGCCTTCATCTCTTTCACTTCCAGCACATGAGGCCACCCAGGAATGTAATCGGTATGCTTGCGTTGGCTCTTTGACTCTTTAGACTTGTCGCCGTTGGGGTTAGGTTCGTCGACGACGGTGTTAGACTTGTCGCCAATGGTGTTGATGAATTCGTGAGCAGCAATGCCCTCGGGTGTGTTGAACAGTATACGCAGTACGCCCACGATGTCAGGCTTAACCATAGCCGTTGACCCTCGGACCACATATGGGTCGATACGGTCAAATCGAATCACGCCGCCTTCCTGCACCATCAAATTGGGACGGCCTTGCAACACATCAATAACATGATTGCATAGGTCCGCATGAGGACGATACAGCTCCCTTTCTTTTTCTATCCCCGTTCCGATCGCGTCACAGTCCCAGGTAAGCCCCAAAGAATATTCGGAACTCCTTGTCTTTCTGGACAGCATCAATGTCCGACTTGAGAGAGACACGCCAGTCGGTAGGAAGATGGAGGATATTGACCAGAAACGTCTCGAACTCGATGATGATCCGATGCAGAAGGTCATCCTTGAGGTAGGCATCAGCTTCGTCAATTTTGTGATTCTCGCCATCTTGTGTCTGCAACTCGACCACCGAGTGGCTTGCACTTCCATGTGCGTATGGGGTACTCTTGACCTTCGCCTTGCCCTTCGACACTGCCTTCTGAGGTTCTTGGGCAGGCTGCGATGCTCCGTGTACAGGTAAAATGTCGTCCTCGAAGTTGTCATCGTCGGAGAGACCTAGCTGCTCGTCGTCGTCGTCAGAGGCGACGCTGTGATTGGAAGGCGTGGTAGGCCCAGGGTCTGGTAGTGAGGAACCATTATCCTGCTGAGCCTGGCGCGTCTGCTCGGCGCGTTTAGAGGCAGACAAACGCGTCTGCATTCTAGCGTAGGAAGGAGGGGGAGCTCCGATAAATATTAAGATAGCCATGTCGAATAATATACGGAATAGGGAGCCGGAGAACAATGGTTACCGTTGTGGTGGTGGCAGGAACGCAAGATGCGCTCGCCCACGTGATCTGATCACCGCGTCATTTACGCCCTCCGAATAATGAATTAGGTTTGAAAGAGTTTGAACGTCGCTGCCGGAACGAGGACTTTCTCTCGTTCTTTATAGCCCCCCGCGCCCACATCCAGCTCTTGCAGAGCCTATCACTACTGGTATTCTCTCTGTGCTCTTACTTGGCTCTTACCATTCCTCTACTGTTTTTCTTACCGTCTGTTTGGAGAATCCGCTGCTGTCACGCCACATCCGCCTCAAGGCGGTGTTTTCTCTTTTCTGCCATGCAAGTTCAGCGCCGAGTATAGCATTTTCTTTCAAGTTCCCTATAATTCCAACTCTTCCACCAGGAATATTTTGTGGTTAGCCCGGCGAAGGATATATCGCCGAGTGTAAAATACTCGAGAGATTTTCACTTTTTTTAGCCTCCGCAATTGAATAGTCATAACAAGTACACTGTCCAATATGAATACGGTGAGCTGGCGTTCGTTTTAATTGTGACATCCTTTGTGTCGGCCCCGAAACAGAAACTTAAAAGACCAAGGCAGCAATGATCAACTTGGCAACAGCCGTTGGAACGCGGCTCAGATCTATCGCACCCGACTTTCGTGCTGACCTCCTGTTACTCTTATTGCCCTTCGCGATAAGCATCTTTCTTGGCTACGCATTCATTTATGTCATTTTGAGACGTACAGGAAGTACCCCACCAGTATGGAATGCGAGGGCTGACATGGACACAAGAATAGTAATGTCGCCTAGTCTGAACAAGATAGTAATGTGTGTGGTCCATGATGATAAACGGTATGTATCTAGCCATGGAATGATAATCCTCTGAAGCAGCGTTCTAATGAAAAAGTCCACAATGCGAACAATGACAGGATAGCGATGCGATGCAATAGCAATGGTGATGAAGGATGAGTAGGGTCCTCGCACTTCTAACGAAGCGATGATAAATGGAAGAGTTTTCGGAATCCGTGGTCCATGTGAAACATCGAGAGTATGAGCCAAGTGTTGACTTTTTGAGGCGTACATAGTACCGAAAACCACCCACTAGGGCTTCCGGAGAATGAGTCTGAGGCCGATACGGCGGTGATTTCTACGTGCATATCCCGGTGACAGCGTTTTTTTTTTTTTTTTTTTTTTTTTTTTTTTTTTTTTTATATGGTGTACAGGCGAAGAAAAAAAAAAAGAAAAAAAAAGGGCCTCCCTTGCCTGGCCCCCACCACCTTCTCTTGCGCCAGTTGCCATACGAACTGAAGATACGAACTGAAGTACGCTCGCGGTTCGAAGTCTCCGAGTCTGATTCTGAGCTGACTTCAAATAACGAATTAGACGACGAGTCGCCATCATCTACCAGCAACAGATCTCACTCGAGGCCTATAAGTTGATGAAGACGATGTAGCCGACGTCGAGTTTGACGTCAAAGCCCTCGGCATAGGCAAGGGAGCAACGGAATCTGCGTGTATGTGAGCCATGGAAAGGTGTCTGGGCCTGGCGCAAGGGGAACGTCCTCTGATGGAGTGAGAGCCTGTTGAGGATTCTGCTCTTGAGAGTGTGATCTTGTTGTGCCGGCCTTTGCGACCTTGTCGATTGCGGATGCCCGTGTACTGGCCTGGGGAGCTACAATAGATGGCATGTACGGAGCAAGCAAGCACACGTTTCCTCCTTGCTAAACCGCGGGTCGTAGTCTTGCGATCTAAATTCGTGTTTGGAATACAGTCGCCGTTACCTGGCAAGAGTAAGGCTTAGCGCTACCATCCGAACACCAAAATGGTTGTAACGATAAGATGGCTTCGAGAAAGAACGTAACCACGATGATTTTGTGTCTTGGCATGACACTCAACTCACACGAACCTAGAGCAACAGTAGGCGAATGTCTAACACGAAGCTTCAGACATCCAAGCTGCGAAATTACCAAGAAGGCAAGCGATTGAGAACATGACGATGGCTCAAGTCAGCACAAGCAATAGCGGGTGGGGTCCATAACCTACTAGCACTTCATCCCAACAAGTGTTGATCCAGCTTTGCATTAGCATCCTACATGCTACTTCACAAGATAGTGACATAAAGAATCGTCACCAGAAGCACAGAAAAAGAAATCCATATCCTCATCACCGAAGTAGTACAAGATGACAATGAAGACGTAAGCGTAATCGATGTATTGTATATTGCGAGACCAGTAGCAGAAAGAGAAATCCACTTCCGACATTAACTTCTATCCTATTCCAACCCGCTCGTTGCTCAGAAGCACTCTGAAGAGGAGGAGATCAGGACTCAATCCATCATAGGGAAGTGTAGGCAACTTACTGCGGTGAACGATACCAGGGCCGCTCTCGTCGTACTCCTGCTTCGAGCACCACAAGTTCTGGAACGTGGAGAGCGAAGCGAGAATAGAACCACCGATCCAGACAGAGTATTTACGCTCAGGAGGAGCGACGATCTTGACCTGTACGAGACATCAAATCAGCGATTGGCTATGCACCAGCATTGACACTGACCTTCATGCTGGAAGGCGAGAGCGACGTCAGCTCCTTCTGCATACGGTCAGCAATACCAGGGAACATTGTTGTGCCACCGGAGAGGACAACGTTTCCGTAGAGGTCACGACGGATATCAAGATCGCACTTGAAGATAGAGTTGTACCTGCATTTGTCGATGAGCAACAACACTGAGACGATGATGTAGTAGCATACGTTGTCTCGTGGATACCAGCGGCTTCCAGTCCCAAGAACGCCGGTTGGAACAAGGCTTCAGGAGCGCGGAACCTACCAAAAAGCATCAGTTAAGTGTGTACCGTAACATTGCAAGATGAACCCACCGTTCGTTACCGATGGTAATGACCTGTCCATCGGGCAATTCGTAAGACTTCTCCAGGGCACTGCTCTGTGCAGCGGTCTGCAGCTCCTGCTCGAAGTCAAGAGCGACATAGCACAGCTTCTCCTTGATGTCCCGGACAATTTCCCGCTCGGCCGTGGTGGTGAAGGGGTATCCACGCTCCATCAAGTTCTTGATCAAGTACTCCGTCAAATCACGACCAGCAAGGTCAAGACGGAGGATAGCGTGAGGAAGAGCGAAACCTTCGTAAATGGGCACGGTGTGTGTAACACCATCACCGGAATCCAAGACGATACCAGTGGTACGACCGGAAGCGTATAGAGACAAGACGGCCTGGATAGCAACGTAGAAGGCAGGGGCGTTGAAGGTCTCGAACATGATCTGGGTCATCTTCTCCCTGTTCGCCTTCGGGTTAAGAGGTGCCTCCGTCAACAGGACTGGGTGCTCCTCAGGGGCGACACGCAGCTCGTTGTAAAAGGTGTGATGCCAGATCTTTTCCATGTCATCCCAGTTCGTGACAATACCGTGCTCGATGGGGTATTTCAAAGTCAGAATACCTCGCTTAGATTGTGCTTCATCACTGTATCGCTAAGGTAAGCGAGGTAGATGCGAGAAAAAGTTGAGCACGGACCCAACATAGGAGTCCTTTTGGCCCATTCCGACCATGACACCCTGGTGGCGAGGGCGACCGACGATAGACCTAGTTTTGGTGAGCTACTTGCACATCTCAAGCCAGAAATCGAACTCACGGGAAAACTGCGCGGGGAGCATCGTCACCTAAACAAAACTGTGATTCAGCAACAATAGCAACGAGAGCAAATTGATATCTGTACCAGCAACTGCAAGAAATCAGTGATAGAGCGAAACAGAGGTAAAATGGTACACACAGCCAGCCTTGCACATTCCGGATCCATTGTCAATAACCTGGAAAGGAGATCAACTTGCGCCTGCATCCAAAGGGCGATAAACCATACGAGCGCTGCGACTTCTTCCTCCATTATGCTAGTGTAAATGTTCTGTATCCCACCGTGAGATAAGGAAAAGGGAGAATGGAAGAGCTTTACCTTTTGATGGTCGTGGATGAGATGAAAACGGGCAAAGGGCTGAATTCTGCAGTGCCCTGTCGCACGTTATCGGATGGGTTTAGGGCAGGCTCTGATTTCCTTTTTTGGATATCGCTTGTGGCGCGCGGCTTCTTTGGCGCTGACTTGCGACGACATCGCCTAGGCTGTGTTCAGTTGATTTTTCGGCTTCCATTTGCCAATCTCTGGCGTCTTTTTGAGTTTCTTCATGTGCATATTATCCTGCTTCGAAGGTTATACTGCTAGCGAGTAAGTCCATGGCTTGGGACGGCAGTAGTACAGATCAAGTTATACTGAGCATGTTTGTTTGCTCCTGCGCCCCGGGGCTATGTGGGCATCTGCGGCATGATATCATCCTGGGGCCTATTGCCGTAAGTATTTAATCATTCCGAAAGAGTAAGCAGACGCAGGGTGGAATGGAGTTAAGTCCGAGTCCTGTTTTCAAGCAGTGTTCACAGTGAACGCCAGTTCAGGTGAGGATCATCTTAGCCAGTCTCGCATTCTCAAGATATCTGATGCACCAAGGTAGGATGACAAGGCTTCACATCACATGTAAGGAATCTAGGATGTCTAAACAAATAAGGCAAAATCATGCTAATGAAGAAGCAAAGATAGATAAAGAACTTTGCACATACAAGGAGTAGCAGGGATCACCTCCTCGCCTGAATGTTAGCTTTCACGTCTCTCTATAAAAGGCCCAAAGCAGGTGGTGTCATTGCAATTCGAGGATAAAGTCGCCATAAAGAACTACGTAACACCACCAGGCGGACAGGTTGGAAATACACAGCGCGTCTAAAATAAAGATTCAAAAGACTCTCGTTTACGATGACCAAGTGAGGGCGTATGATACGCGGCAATGAGTGGAAATAAAAGAGCAGCACATGCACTTGTCGTGTTGGAGCTGTCTCTGCTTTACGAGTAACTTCAGCGTAGGATGAAGGTTACTATCTTGTACTTACGTGCATGGATAACGGGCAAGGTCACGTTGTAATCTGGTAAACGAAGAGTACTAAACGATGTGTTGGCTTAGGCTTAGAATGGAGAATACAGGTTATCAGTCGCACTGGGTACCCGGGTACATGAGGCTGATGGATTAAAGAAAAGAGGGTTGCTGCGAAGAATTTTGACATGAGGCTTAGTGATACACTAAATTTAAACGACGTCACGTTTTGATTAAATTGTAGCGAAATTAAATGTAATAGATTGAGTCCACATGGATCTACAAGGTGCGGCAACAGGTCCTCCCCCTTCCCTATGTGTAATGCTCGTCTACGCGGGGTCAAATCGAAACTAGTGGATGTGAACCACGGCTCACAAAAGACTAGCGAGAAAACTGGGTTATTCAGCCTTCCAGAAATACCAAAATACCATATCGATCACTCGCAGGCAACTCGCAGGACGAAGGAAGAAGGAACGGAAGTAGCCGCGGCTTGCGGCATTTCCCGAATTTGATTTAAGTGAGCCGATCGCCTAGTATTCTTCAACCGCAACCACCACCATCAAGCTATTCTCAAGAATGCCGCCCGTTAATAACGTCGCCCACCCTTCGCTGTCGCTCTCCGCTTGGCGTGTCGCCGTCGCATTTGCAGTTCTTCTTGTGTTCGCCTTCACGCTGTACATGCTCTCCTTTTGCTATCGCGCCGCGAGCCCGCCTTCGCCGCCGCCAGTGCCCTACTCGGAAAAACACAGTGCCCAGAAGTTGTCTTTGCCGTCGAGCGTGTGTTCAATCTCACCACCTGTTCCTTGCGTAACCAAAATGGATGATAACGATATCCCTTTCTTTGCGCCTTATCATACGAACATCGCGCCTGCGGACCCAAAGCTCCAACCGGTGACTGGTTACACACATGGAGTCATGGCTGCTGGCCGAAACCTTTTGGCTGGAGCGAAGAAGAGCAAGGGCGGGCGAATGTTGTCTCTGCGTTAAAGCGCCGCGGTTGTTGGTTTTCTGTGGTAGCTTTTTGGGATCTTGGTTGTTCTGTGCACGCCTTCTTCATGTCTACCCATTCCTGTCATTTTCATGAACCCCACGCTCCTTCATCACGCCTCATTCATTTTCTGTACATGTCTACTTCACGGTCATAATGATGTCGTTAGTTCTAGATGCTTACGAACAAGAGACGATTTTTTCTCATTGAAGGCATCTATGGACAGTGCTTAGTTGGCCTGTTTGACTTACCGGCACGTTATCTTCACGGCCTTCTTCTTAACACCCTACCCAGTAATGATGGTCACTGGTGTATGGCTGCGTAAACATCCGTCTGTTTTGCAGTACGCTCAAACAATCCTCACGCGACACCGTCTCTTTTCTTGTGTCCTTCTTGACCGGCAGGTCTTTCAGGAAGTGTTGTTTCGTATCTTGACAGGATGTTGAACGTTCATTTCTATTAGCGTTCCGTTTACTTTCTTTGCTTTGACTCGAGGACTTGCATTAAGCAAACACTCAAGTCTACTCCCTTGACATCAGCGACTGTGAGCACAGTGTATTTGATCCATGGCGACTCGAAGGACGCTCTTGGCAGTTACATTTTTAGAACTGGTGATACTTCCCCTCATTCACTACACTATGTATAGATCTTGGCTGAGTCCACACCTCATTTCGGAGCTGTGTAGGCCAGTCATGGTCTCGGAATAGCGCCGGAAGGTTCTTGTGTTTAACTTTTTAGGCGTCCGAGGGATTCCTTACCACACGTGAGGACATTGGTTTGCTGGTAAGATCACACGAATGATATATGGTACATCCAACAATAACTCTGCAGCTTCGTTGATGTATTGTCAGGTACCCGCTGTTATCGGTTTCTTTTTCTTTTTCGTTTGCCAAGCTCGTGGGATCAGTTTGCGTCCTTTTCTTGTCCCCAATTTTGATACTCAGTGATCTACAGGGTCGGATTTCTCTCGGAACAGAAAATAACCGCTTTTGCTTGCTTATCTGCTAGCTTTCTCTCAGCAATGTCAAATGATACATTCAGAACGTCTTGTTTGAGTTTGATGCCATTCTCTCCTTGTTGCGGCGACTTACAATCATATCAACGATGGACGTTGTAAGCAAAGATCTCACGCTATGATGTTTATTTACGCCACTCATTCAACGATGTCCTCGGCCTTCGAATAGTTTGCACGGTCGCGGCAGCAGTCTGATGAATCGATGGCCCGCTCTCCAGCCGGATTGAGATTCCTTTCTCTTTCTATTGAGTCTGGTGGGATAATGAGAACCACTGGTGAGAAAATAGCCTCTTGCGTTCATTCATATTCGACAGCTGACCTGAAGCGTTCAGAACGGTCCCGGTCCCTCTTTGTCAACTCCGACAACAGAAGGCACGCCATCGGATGCCCGCAGCCCGACCAGGACATGTGTACTGATTCACCGACGTCTATTTTGAGATATCGACATCACTTATGGATCTGGACAGAATTCAGTGGGTCGCAGAACCCAAACTACAGTCGATGACCTTTGCGACTCTTCCATCTTTCTATTCCCCTTCGTATCGGAGCTGGTGATACGGGCATGCCATCTTTGGAGCTAAGGACCGGAGAATATTTAAATTGACGAGAAAGTCGGCTGGTCAGAACTAGGCCAAAATTAAGTTGTGTAGAGATCGAGACAGAGGTCTTGAGGTAAGGTAGACTCCGTAATAAATGACAGAATTGATTCTTCCTCTCATTCGTGGTTGTTTGCGAAGCCACTGGCGACTTGAGCTCCGGGTATGATGATGGTAGACCCGCTATTTCCAATGTCGGGCTTTAATTTATGGGGATTATTTTTTCACTAACCATGTACGACGACGACGTTCAAACTCTTCAACGCATGCGTTCGCCTACCAGAAAATGGAACCGGTGCATCCGCTGGAATTTTTTTTTTTCCCTTGGCCGATTTCCTCCCTGTCAGATGCAACCAAACCCGGCTTAGCATCGAAATTGGCTCCGTTCCTTTTCCGGGGCCTTTGTCGTCGGCGAAGAGGTGGGTTCCCTCCCACTAGGCCTCCTCCCCCGACGTTGTCGTTCCCCAAGTATGCCGCCGGACCTTTTCAGCAAGTGCGCTCGTGTTCAGGCTCACCTGGACCGTTCCCCTACCTTGCACTCCAGCCGCCCATGCTGGGAACGCCCCGACCCTGTACACTTTCCGCCAACGTGGGTTCCCGTTCCTATTTCTAGTAGAGGGCACCCGGAAGTAGCTCCTGCATCTTTCGCTGCGGAAGAAGGTGCGTGCACGCCCCTCGACTGTGGTAGTAGAGGCTCATCTATATGTCGTCTTCTGGAGGCGCATTCTCCTCCTTGTATGTTGGAGGATATTATTTGGGGGAGGCGCACCTCGAACCAGAGTGGACGACAGTGTATCGGATCAAGACCAACCTTGATGCATCAGATTGGGGCTTGAAGGCGTTCTACAGTGCCGGGGTCAGTATATGTGCGATGAGCTAATCGAATCGGGACCTCTAAACCATCCTGTCGGCCTTTTTGCATTGGCAGACAGGATGGAAGACTCGAGCTCCAGTACACCACGTCGCAACGAGGATACATGATTTATCGGGGACCCATGGAGTAACTGCACTGCGTGTGTGATATCTCATTTACGTTTGTGCAGTCGGCTGATATCTTGGACGGACAACAGGACTGGAAAGCTTCACCTGGAAATTGAGCTATTCAATCCAAAAAAGAGGTCTATGGATTATGGAAGGCCCCACCTCTGAAATACCAAGACTCGGAGGTGTTGGTACTCCTTACACCGGCATAAGACCTCTACGACATTTCGACTGGGTCCTCTCGTCTTCAGGCCTGAGCCCTGTGTTATGGTCATAGCCTGCAGAAATTATTGCAAAGCGATACTCGGCATGGGGGTGACGCCAATTCTTTTGTATCGTTGAGGCGGTCCTCGCTGTGACAGCAACTGAAGCCTCAATAGTAGAGTGGCGCAACACACTCTAGGGCCTCCCTAGTTCGCGCGGGACGGATTGCTTTCGACAGCAAGTCGATAGTATCCGAGATTGCTTAAAAAACTTCGGTGAGAATCGAAGAAATGATACGATGGTAGACTCTCCTCTTCTTCTTGTTTGGTCGCCTTGCCACAATCGCAGTCCAGCCTGTCCTCTCACAGTTTCCAGTACTAGTATGTACCCGTTCCAGGCGGTTATTCTGGTACTATTCTTGGCTCCATCAGACCTTCGATATATCGCCGGATCCAGTTTGTCGTTGATCGGAGTCAAGATTCCAATAGGACGGTACCGGTGCGTTTATCATGTCATATTTCATGATTATCCGCTTCTTGTAAGGCTTACCTATTTGCGGAAATCTGAAGGCCTGACGTCAAGAAATGAGCGCCCTCGTTGAGGTTAGTGTTACTAATGGTCATATCCGATATTCCTGAACCTGTTGATGTCAGTTGCGCCCCGATCCGCATCATATCGATCACCTCATACATGCGGCTGGCGGACCGTCTCTTATAGAAATGCCGCGGATCTTCCCTCGGCCCTGACAAGTGCGCATCACAGATCCCGAGCTACGGTGCTGATACTCTAGGTCGGTCTATCTATGGACAGCCAAGGAAACCTTGCAAAGTGTACATCTGTCAAGGGTCGGCAGCGGAGGCTCTTGGATCCTCAGCGCCCATTTATGCCCTGTGAACAGAAAGTTCGGATGAATCCAGAGTTGAGTAAGCCGCTTTCATTACCGTTACTCAAGCGGCTTTTCAATTGAATGCGGTAGTTTTTAATACCCTTACCATTTATAAAACTTTCTTCATCCTGACCGATGCTGTGATTCACAATACGACAGTTTCCGAGAGTGCTTCTGCGAGTTTGCCTAGGTGACGTAGTATGTGGGAGTGAAAGGCGAGGAAGGGCGGCGTCTTTTGACTGTGGCCGAATTCCCCACGACATTCAGGGAAAGAATCTGTGTCCAGATCTTTTACCACGCCTATCGCAAGTCATGAGAAGCCCAGCTGCAGCAGCTGGCATGATGCAACATCATGCCAGTCTTACTTTGACATTGCACTTTGGCGTTTTTCGCTGATGGTACAAGTTGACCGTCTTTGATTCTTGTCGTTATTTATTAAATGGATGTGCTCCGCAGTTTACTATACATCTTATCTACGTATCCAACTTACTGTTTTCCTTCGAAGAAATGCATCATACTGATGGGTCCAGGATCGAGGAGCGGTGAGAGGCCCTTTACGTTCGCAGGACAGCGGCGATCAATATTAGGGCGAAGTGCCTTTTTCGGCGAGCTTCGCCTGATGGACGGGTACGAGAGGGTGACGGGACAAATAAAATATGTATATTCCACGGTCAAAATGAGGCGAAAAGCGGGATATGGGGACGTAGGGAATAATAAAGGTGAATTTCAGCAGTAAAGGGACGTCCGTTTTAGGAACTATGATCGGGGATAAATACAGACAAATACGGGATATGCCGAATCCAATGAAGAAATCAAGGTATCGGAGTTTACTACCACATTTAACTCGACCTCGCCATGAATCTGGCCTTCTCTTCGTCCTACATCGTACCCTCCGTCTATCTTCATGCAGCATGCCCACCATCCTTTCTTTACCAACCGAACTCATCGAGGAAACTGCCTTTTATGTTGCCTGCTCGACGCTGGAAGGCCGTCCAAATTCTATCCGTTCATTTCGCCTGACATGCAAGGCCATCAATAATGTATTTTCGCATTCAAATGCGATATACAGGACCATTTTCAAGCAGAAGTTTAGCCACAGCGCCGTAGCTCGACGCTCGTTCGAGCCCACGTCAAAGGAATATCGCCAGCTGCTTCAGCTGTACGACGACAGTTTGCAATTTATCGAGGAAAGGCGGGGGTTTGATGGCAAGGAACCTGTAGATGCTGATCATATGTCCACGGAAGAAGTCCTGTGGGTACTGACGTTCATGTGCTTGGACGACGACGGTGCCAATACCCTCCAGCTCAACGCCGTCGGTGCGTATGAATGGATTCACGAAATCGTTATCAGACATTTGTACGACGGTGTGGATGATAATGGTGGATGGCCGCTCGATAATTGCAAGAATTCTTTGGCATTGTGGGTATTCTGGTCCTTGTCGACGAAAGGTACGTGTCTTGCGGCACGAATTCTTTCCTCCCCACCTAACGTTGCGACATGCAGAACGAATTCTATCTGAACCGGAAGATGTCTCTGACAAAATCGTGAACTTGGTCCTTCCCTTCGTTACCATTCCTTTCCGGTATGCTATGGCCTTTGCGCCCCCAAATCACTTCACGCTACCGCTGGTTTCTCAGTCTGGCAACTTCTCCGATGCTAATACCCATATACCCTTCCGGACACGCCAGACGCATCTTCTCTCCGTTCTGACTCTTCACGGACCCTTTCCCATTTACCGTTCCACGGAACCGATTTGGCTTCAGGTGTACTTTACCAGGCGCGTAGAGATAACATGGCCTCTCATCACTGCAGCGGCAAAGTTGCTATACTTTGCGAGGAGGGAGAGGTACACGTTGGGCATAATGCCTACTCTTCCCAGGGATCGCGCCGATGCCATACAGAGGGGAATGATAGGTCCCACGCAGGCTGATGTCATTGAGATCAACCGAAATCGATTGGGTGGTCCCAACGGCAAGGACGGTGGCACAAAATTGCCTGACGGCGTTATAAGTGCTGGACCTGATGGCGTTGATGAACGGTCGCAAGCCAGCAGACAGTATGATGCAGACTGGTATCGGTTGCGGTTATGTGCGAACGTCTGGGACAACAGCCACGGAGATGATGACGAGATCTGGAGACGTGTCAAGTTGGGCAAGAGGATGTTGGTACGACGCGGAAGCGGGACTCGCAAGCTGAGCTTTCGACGCGGAGATGTGTACACACTGGGCTCATTGACCGGATTGTGGGCCGGACGTATGTTGGTAAGCGTTCGTTCTGTCTATGTGTGGCTGGGCTGGTATCTATCTCTTCGTAAACGGGAGAAGAACCAGCCCCTTACCTTCTTTCTCAATATGCTTTGCTGATCTGTCACTATTCTAGATTCCAAACGAACAAGCTCTTTTTCAACTTCTTACGGTACAGAACCAGAATCCCAACGAGCAGAACGGTCATCCTGTACCTCTGCCTGCAGATTTCGACGAAGAAATGTTGTCGGTCACGAATCGGCCCATATATATGAGGCTTCAAGAGTTTGTATCATATGCGGGGGGAGATGTCATTCCTTCTGGTGCACGGGGACTTCAGCCGCCGTCCTCTTACGAAGATGCCGAGGGAGACGAGGAGGATGACGACGAAGACGCAGATGACCCGTCTGTTCCCGAAATCAATGACCAGCGACTCCTCGAAGAATTTGACCAGGGCCTTCGTAATGCCTACTTCCCTGACGGCGTCACGGAGGACTCCTTCAAGCGCACGTATGATGGCGCTGGCGTACGCGTGAATTGTGGTGGGAAGGAGTTTGTCTACCATAAACTGGGAGGCTCGCAGCACGATCCTGAATCGTGTGAGGGTTGCGCGATGAGGGAGAAACAGGTAATGCCTGAATGGTCGGAGGAGGGGCACCCTGCGGATGTGGTCCCTCTGCCGCCATGTACGGGCGTGCAGGATGTGATCATGACGGGTTCGACGGATGACAGACACGGGCAGGCGTGGAATCACTACTCGTACTACGGTCGTGTGCGGCACTGGGACGGGATGATTGGGATTTTGAGGGTTCCGCGCGATAGAACGTTGGGTAAGTGGTTCTTCTATGGATATATCGTGGGTGGGAAGAACTTCGTGGGGAACTGGAGAATCACGCACGAGGATCCGGGAATGCCGACGGTCGAAGGAGCGTTTTGTTTATCAAAGGTGTCGGAGGAGTAATTGACTCTGAGTATTTGCTATATACCCTGTTTTGGAGCTGTTGTTGTAATTCTTACTGTACTCATTTTGTTTAATGCTATTGAAAGCATTGGCTATTTTGTATTAGTTTTATCTAGTAGTAGGTATATGGAATGCAATACACGAATGCACGAAGGAGGATACCCTTCAACGACAGTTTCGTTCACTCACAGGCTTGCAATGTAGAAACGAGACTTGACGTCGCACTCAAATGTATTTTTGGGAGAAGACGGCCATCATGGACTGACTAGCGTAGGACTTTGAAACCTAGCTAGCGCGCGAAGAGTTACGCAAATATGGAGTAAGTGTACGTCCCGTTGAATCAGCAGGTCAGATTCTGGGTGTCGCTTAGCGGGATCTGGAAGCTAGCGCGGAGTCCATGTCGTACCGCATTCACCGCCGGCGCAGGTCCACCAGTGCCCTGCACATCAATAATATCGGAGCGTTCATGATGATGGCGGTTAATATTTGGTTTCCGCCGGCTGCTGTACCGCGGCTGTTGTTGGCCGCTGCCTCGGTGCCTCTAGTGAACGGGGCGGTATCCAGATGCGTACTACGTAGGCATGAGGTGTGATTGTGGCAAGAAGAGGAGCAAAGAGTTGGGACACTTCGCGTTGACGTCTTTCCGTGGAATCCAGGGCCTTCCCGCAGCCGGAACAGTAAAGTTCCCGCGAGCCTAGATCGACACGTAAATGCATTTGCTACGCGACGACGAATAAGTCCACTTACACGCTTCGCGGCCCCAGTCTCCCCATATTTTGGCTGTGCAACATGTGTTCCTGACTCGCCGATGTTCCTCTCTATATCCTAGTGGCCCTGATGATGTATGTGAGTTGCTCCACAAAGCAACGAGGACAGAACACCGCCATCGTGAACTTTGGACGTGTCCATGAGTACGATACCCGGGCCCACGGACAGGGTCGGAGAACACCATTGAGATGGAAGTGCAGATAAATTTTGACTTTCAGAGCGGGTGGGTCGTTCTTATGAATGGAGGACAGAAACGTTTACGGGAACGGCGAGGTTGGATGTCGTACTGTGCTGTCAGAGGAAGTCTGATAGATTCTCCCAAAGACAGGCATCTCATCGAAACATATCTCACGGCCCTGGAACGTGCGTCATTTAACATCTCGATCCGAGGCACGCGCTGAATCACTCACCCGCAAGAACTATACGAGGCCGAAGGTGATAATATACGATAAGCAAAAATCTTACGGACATGTCTATCAAAGGCACAACGACCACATGACATGGGAGCCATAGATTCTGCAATTAGATCTCCGTTACATTTACTATTCCTTCTTAGTCTTTGCCTTTTTCCCTCCCAGGGAGTACCATACCGTTCCTAAGAGAACCATGACCGCACCGGTCCACAAAAGACGCATGTCAACGTTGTTAGCGGTCTGGCGCATCGCTACGCTCAGGACAAGGCTGACGGCTTTGCGAACAACGAGAACGAGTGTTACGGTTAGAGAATTAACGCGCGTCGTCAAGCGGTTCACACCGGCGACACAGACGAGTTGCGTGAGGGTGTTGAGGAGGAGGGCGGGATAAGCGGTGGGTATGAATGCAAATGACACCTTCGGCCCCGCGTGGACGACGCGGAATTGAGTCGCAAGGTCATTTCGGATGAGGAGAAACATGGGAAGGGCGAGAAAGTGTAGGTAGAACATGGACTCTTGCCATGATGACGCGCTGGAGTATTTGGAGTAGGTGTGGTCCTGGACGAGACCGAGAAAGCCAGAGAGGACGAGGGCTAGAGAGAGGATGGATATGCCTGTTAGATATGTGCTGAGGCCCATGTGAGATTCATTGGAAGATGAATGAGATGCGGATAGTGTTGTACAAGCGACACCCAGAGTGACGAGAAGGACGGATAATACTTGGTGAATATTATACCTAAGCACCATCATCAGTTAATATAGTATTGTGAGCAGATGGAAATGCGTACCTTTTACCAACAACAGACCACCCTAGTATCATACTGACAATCAAGCCCCCGCTCCGGAATATTATATGCACAGACATAGGTATCTGGTATGCAAAAGCGGCATTGTTCAAGAGGGATATGATATAAAACAGAGCAACCTGAATAAGATAGCGAGAGATGGGAATTCTAGTTGGTGCAAGACGAGGTCCGTAGGGAGTCCAGATGGTATGCTTTGGGAGACCGTATAATGAAATGATAGAGAACTGGAAAAATGTGATGAGGGATCCAGCGGTGGGGTAGTGGGAGGTAAGCTGCTCAAGACTGACGGCGTTGCTGCAGCACCCGCCGAATACGAGGCCCAGCGTCGCCAGCCAGTCGTACATCGTCATGGTCGTGTCTATGTCGTGAATTCCTCGTGGCCCTCGTGGCCTTCGTCGTGGTCGAGTGTAACGTGTCACATCACATGACGAACGCGTTATTTGTCTGTGCTTGGCACATATAAGAAGGCCTCCGTCGGTCGTCGTTCGTCCCGCCCTTCTTTCCTTCCCTTCCACGTCCCTCTTACCCGTCGGCTGCTTTATATCCAATATTACCCATAATCTATACATTCTATTCCTCATTCTCTTGTGATGTCGGCTCGTTCGTCCCATCGCCGTCATCCGGCTTCTCTCATCCCAATTGCTGCGCATAATCCGTATCTCGTGAATCTCATGGCGTCTCGAGTCTCGCTGGACATGATAGATTATGTTGCTCGCCAAGCGACGAAAGTCATCCGTCTTGACTGCGACTCCCCTGTGAATGGAACTTCGCGGACATCGTACAAAACGTATTTCGACCCAGCGACCTCGCCGCATTCACTTCGAAATTTCATCTGGCATATAGTCAAGGAAGCTCGTGTGCAAGTCTCGACACTATTGTCTTCCCTCATCTATCTCGAGCGACTTCGAAGCAAACTGCCTGTGCTCTCCGAAGGTACGTTCTCGCCTTGATCGCCTTTTCCCCAGTATCGCTTAGCTTGATTTACTCCAACAGGTCTGCCCTGCACAATCCATCGCATCTTCCTTGCCACGCTTATTGTAACGGCCAAGTATCTCAACGATTCGTGTCCGAAGAACATTCATTGGGCCAAGTATTCGGGCCTTTTCAACGTCACAGAGATCAACTTGATGGAGATTCAGCTATTGTATTTGCTGGACTACGACCTGCGGTTTAGCGAGGAGGAAGCGTGCGCTCTGTTTGCTCCGTACATGTCTATTGTAGCTCGCCAGGCCAGTACACGGGCATCCGCAGTTGACAAGGTTGCAAAGGCCGGCAAAGCAAGAGCGCTTTCTCAGGAGCAGAATCCCCCACAGCCTCTCACTCCATCAGAAGACGTTCCCCTTGCGCCTTGCCCCGTTTCTCGCCCAATTTCTTTGGTCCGCGGCCTCGCTAGACGCCTTTCCATGGCTCACATACGCGCGGATTCCGTTGCCCCTTTGCCTATGCCGAGCGCTTTGACATCAAAATCAACTTCGACTACCTCGTCTTCATCAACTTGTTCGAGTGATATCTGTTCACTGGTAGATGATACTGGCTCGTCGTCTAGTTCGTCATCGGGAATAAGCTCGGAATCAGACTCGGAGACCGAGGAACACGTCGAGCCGCGAGTCTACTTCAGTTCGTATGGCGACTACCAGGCTCTGACACAGGAAGAGGTCATGGGTCCAAGCAAGAAGCCCTTTCTTCTTCGCCCCTCACCGGTCTATGCGCACAGAAATCAGCATACTGTTCAAAATCGATCTCGGAAGCCTTCAGACGCATCCTCTGTACGGACGATAACAGCACTTTCTCCAGCACAATCGTCCTCGCTTTCATCGATTTCATCGCTACAGTCGCGTCGAACCTCAGGCAAGCGTTCGGTGTCAGGAGCTACAGCTTTGGCTACTGGAGTCAAGGAATCGTCGATTCCGACTAGTGTCACGATGCCTGCGATTGCGAGAAGTACTGCTTCCGGTGGTTTCCTGAGCAGGATGTGGGGCGCTGCTAAGGGTCAAGCCCTGGGACACGACAAGAGTGCGTCCTTGGATTACGGTACGACCTACTCTGGGCAAGGACCGAATACGTTGAAGAGACTTGTGCTTGTGCATTCGAGGGCGGCGAATACGCGAAATGGCGCTTTCAACGTTTAGAGAGCGGTGCCTTAAGGTGGCGACGACTCAGACCAACGGCTCGATTTTCGGTACTATGCCTCAAAAAGCCAACACTCGGCTCATACTCTCATTTTTTACATGGACGACGGATTCGGAAAACTCTTCGATTTATCATCGCTTCGTTAGAAGTGCAAGGACACTACTCATCCTCCACATTGCTATCGCATCGCATCGCTATCCTATCATTATTCATCAGCAATTGGGACTTTTTTCATTGGGACGCTACTATAGAGGATTATCATACCATTACTATACCGCATTATGTACCACCGCACATTACTATCTTGTCCAGACTAGGCCACATTACTACCCATGTATTAATCCTCACATTCTATACCACTTAGGTACTTCCTGTACGTGTCAAAATGACATAAAACGAATGCATAGCCAAGAAAGAGGCTTATCGCGAAGGGCAATAAGAGTGACAGGAGGCCATGCTTTACTCGCCTCTCGAATACTTAGGCAGCACGAAAGTCGGGTGCGATAGATCTGTGCCGCGTTCCAACGGCTGTTGTCAAGTTTATCATTGCTGCCTTGTTCTTTTTTTCTGCACAAAGGATGTCACAATTAAAACGAACGCCAACTCACCATATCCATATTAGACAGTGTACTTGTTACGATTATTCAAATGCGGAGCCTAAAAAAGTGAAAACCTCTCGAGTATTTCACACCGACCAACCACAAAATTTCCCTGCTGGAAATGTTGGAAATTATAACGTTCGTAGTGCGCTGATGGTCAGAACTTGAAAGAAAACGCCATAGTCGGCAGTGAACTTGCATGGCAGAAAAGAGAAAACACCGCCTTGAGGCGGATGTAGCGTGACAGCAGTGGATTCTCGAAACAGATTAGGAAATACAGTAGAGGAACGGTAAGAGTACAGAGATAATACCAGTAGTGTTAGGCTCTGCGCGAGCTGGATGTGGGTGCGGGGAGCCTGCAAAAAATGAGAAAAAGTGAATTTTGAAAGCTAAATCGGGAGAACGTACATGATGCCGCGATCAGATCACGTGGGCGAGCGCATCTTGCGTGCCTGCCACCACCACAACGGTAACCATTGTTCTTCGGCTCCCTATTCCGTATATTATTCGACATGGCTATCTTAATGTTTATCGGAGCTCCCCCACCCTCCTACGCTAGAATGCAGACGCGTTTGTCTGCCTCTGAACGCGCTGAGCAGGCGCGTCAGCCTCAGCAGGACAATGGCTCCTCACTACCAGACCCTGGGCCCACTACGCCTTCCAATCACAGCTGAGCCTCTGACGACGAGCAGCTGAGCCTCTTTGATGATGACAACTCCGAGGGCGACATTTTACCTGTACACGGGGGAGCATTGCAGCCTGCCCAAGAGCCTCAGAAGGCAGCGTCGAAGGACAATGGCAAGGGCAAGGTCAAGAGTACCCCATACGACCATGGAAGTGCAAGCCACTCGGTGGTCGAGTTGCAGACACAAGATGGCCAGAATCACAAAACTGACGAAGCGGATGCCTACCTCAAGGATGACCTTCTGCATCGGATCTTCATCGAGTTCGAGACGTTTCTGGTCAATGTCCTCCATCTTCCTACCGACTGGCGTGCCTCTCTCAAGTCGGACATTGATGCTGTCCAGAAAGACAAGGAGTTCCGAATATTCTTTGGGGCTTACCTGGGGCTATGTGACGTGGTCGGAACGGGGATAGAAAAAGAAAGGGAGCTGTATCGTCCTCATGCGGACCTATGCAATCATCTCATTAATGCGTTTCAACGCCGTCCCAATTTGATGGTTCAGGAAGGCGACCTGATTCGATTTGACCGTATCGACCCATATGTGGTCCGAGGGTCAACGGCTATGGTTAAGCCTGACATCGTGGGCGTACTGCGTATACTGTTCAACACACCCGAGGGCATTGCTGCTCACGAATTCATCAACACCATTGGCGACAAGTCTAACATCGTCGTCGACGAACCTAACCCCAACGGCGACAAGTCTAAAGAGTCAAAGAGCCAACGCAAGCATACCGATTACATTCCTGGGTGGCCTCATGTGCTGGAAGTGAAAGAGATGAAGGGCACTGACGACACGATCGACGAGGGTTACGATGCGATCAGACTAAGGACTAGAGGTAAGATCTTCTTCGCTGAAGCCAATGCGTTTTGTACTGATTCCTCGTGTCAGATGACAAGGATCCGTTGACGAATCGCACGTACTTGAAAGACAAGGCGAACGTTATGGATTTGTCCTGTCCGAAGTCTGCACCGGAAGTTGAGACCTCCCAAGGTGGTTCCCGAGGTCGGAAGCGCAAAGCGGAGCCGGGAAACGAGGTATGGGATCCTCTCCTCGTTCTTGAGACACACTGACATATGCTTATGTTCAGCAATCTTCGTCGAAAATGTCCCGATTATCGAAAACAGTATCGTCGAAGGGTAAAGTGGCCAGTGGACGGCAGAAAGTGCTCGATGAAGAAGGCTTCGCGCCGGGAACGGACAGAGCTGAGAGAGCTCGGGTTCAGTGTGCGCGCTATGCCCTGCACATACTGTCAAACGCTGGACTGAGATCGCATGCGCTCGTGACTCTGATTGACCGGGACCGGATCCAACTCTCCTATTACGATCGATCTGCGATCATTGTTTCCCAAGCCATCGATCTTGGAAACAAAGACGATGAGATCCTGTTCATCGCGATGCTGAAACAGCAGGGTATTCTCCACCATATCATTAAAGACCCGTACATCACCGATTTCAATCGATACAACAAGGTTTCGAAGGACCCGAAGCTACTGTTCTCTGGACTGGAGATGATGCTCCAGAAGGACAACAAAGACCTCACGCTGATATTGGGTACCACTGTCTATCGTCAGCGAGGTCTATTTGGACGTGATACGTGTGTCATCCGTGCGACCTGTGCCAAGTGGGCAGGCAAGAAACTGGTTGTTAAAATCAGTTGGCCGAGCGCGTTGCGCAAGTCGGAAATGACATTGCTTGACATTGCCATCGCGAAAGCCGATGGGATGGCTGAGACGGGCAAGACGCATTGGATTCTAAATCACCTCCCGAATATCCTCCATGAGCAGGACTTCAAGTTCGACGATGATGATTCGGTGCAGAAGCTAATCGCAGAAATGGTAAATGCGGGCAAGTACGTTGGTGGAAGGGCCGGCGTATACGAAGAACGCGTCCTCCGTATCACTGTTTTGAAAGAGCTTTTCCCGATAACGAGTCTTCGAAAGGACAGCGACTACGCGCAGGTCTTTGTCGACATTCTCCAATGTACGCATTTATTATCTCTTTTCCTGTATTTTCCCCTATCTGACGTTGTCCTGTAGGTCATAAGTGGCTTTACGACCATCCTAAAATACTTCACCGAGATATCAGCATGGCGAATATCATGTATCGGGTCGACAGTGCGGGGAATATCTTCGGAGTCCTGAACGATTTTGGTCTCTCGTCCTTAATTCCGATCGAGGAGGCCACGTCCCTCCGTCGGACGGGTACGCCGCCGTACATGGCTTTCGACCTGCTTAAAGAAGAGAAGGATTCTGGTCCCCATCTCTATCGCCACGATTTGGAGGCCCTGTTCTATGTTATGTTGATGATATGCTGCCACTCCATCATCAAGAAGCCCCAACCCTACGGCATGTCGTAGTTGGAGGAGATCTCTGCAAACTTTTCCGAGTGGTTTGACCGCGAGATGTCTTGGAACGTCTTGGCCAAAGTGAAAACATCATTTTTTCTCGACGGCGAACCCCCCTCTGTTTCCCCGTGCTTCGAAGCCTTTCGTCCTTGCCTTAACATCATCCGCAATCAGTTTGCCGAAGGGATCTTTGAGCGTACGAAATCGAAGAAACAACTCGAAGCTGGGTCTTGGAAAGCACTTCCACTTCCAGATGATATCAATGTTGATCGCCGTGTGCTAAAACTGCCGCCACCACAGAAACCAGTGTCAAAGCCATTTGATGATGCTACCCTAGGTAGACGTGTTGACTATACGGAGTTCTTATTAGCTATGTGGACATTTAAAGGGAAAAAACTCGTGAGGCACAAAGATCCAACACCAGCAGCCGAGCCCTCATAGATACGCCACTTGCGATATTGTTGTATTTGTGGACAACAGTTTATTTCAATCGAACTCCTAGTCATCTTCCAGATATGAGTGCAGGTCGTGCTCATCACGACGTTAAGATGGATAGTCGTTTTCAGATCGAGAAGACACGACTTGAACTTGTACTGGGTATGGTCTCGCCACGGGGCGACTCACGTGCAGATCAGCGAACACTCGCACGGAAGACTGCCTACGTATGAAACCATTGCGAAGGAAGGCAAAGCTTCAGTCGACTAGTTCCGTAAAGTCCAGTATTCAATAACTGGTATCTGTACTACAGATTTTACAAGGAGCCAACTACCGTGACCGCCGGCAACACCGTTTGTCTGGAGTGCTCCCGTGCAAGAAACTGGTCATAAAATTTGGCTTCTCGCAGCATTATTGAACGAGAGGTCGCCAGCTATAAATAAAGCAAAGAAATTTACGACCGAAGGTTAAAATACAGGAACAAGAACATGGGACATGGATCGACTTCCTAGCATCGGAACATATACAGTGGCTAGCTCCAAACTACTCAGGCTCGCAAACAAAACGGCAGCGAATCTGTAAAGTCATTGGTGACTGTCCCACAGTGGAGATGTGGTCCCAGGATGAATACATGGGCTTGCGATGTTTCATCTTGCCCCAGGGTTGTCCAGGGTTATTCGAGGCATGAGGATCGACTTGAAAGTAAAACTGTGTAAGGGTGTTAGCAATGGGACGTAATCAGGAGACTGAGTGCATTTACGTGGTTTGTGAATGAGCCAGAAGTGCGTTCGAGAAGGATAAACCAAACATATTGTGAAGAGTCTACCGTGGTTGTAACTGAAATATAGCCACATATCAGTCCAAACATATCATATACCCCGCATGATAAACGCATTACCGATTCCTAATCCGTGGTAATCTCGAATATAGGGGTGATCGGCTCCGAACACATCCATAATCGTCTGTTGGTGCTCGGACAACCAAATTTCAGCTTGGTCACCTACAAGTTCCCGGGAAATCGCACGCCCGAGTCCGAGATAGAGTATCCCCGCTATGTTTAATGCCACAGGAATACTATATACTCTGCTTCTGTCAGAAAGAGATACTGACAACAAAGAAACACGAACGATCTTCCCGTCGTCCAAGCTCCAAGCTTGCGGAGGATGTCGGACTTTTTGTACTCATAATCCCACGCTGGGAAGGGGGAGTATTTTGGGTTCGCGATTATTTGTGTCTGGCCCTCCTTGAGGAGGGAAGGGTTACAATTGATTCTTGCTTCCCCTGAAGACCCCGGATCGAAAGCATTGAACAATACGATAAACTTCTTTGAGAAGGGATGAATATATCCCACAGAACCCAGGGGAATGACCTGCTCAAACATGGAGATATATCGGTTGTGGTAAGGGAAACATGCTGGATAGTAATTAGAACTGGAATGCAAAAGATATATATCATATATGGTGACTTACAATCCAGGCCTGACCCGCGAATCAACGATGTACCTGAGAACTCCCGTTCACCAAACATGACACGAGAGATGTATTCTGTTCCCATATCCTCCGCTGGATAATCATACGTTGTCACTGTGAAAGAGGGGACTGAAATATCAAGTTGTACATTTGTAGTCAGGGAAGTCAGACACTTCCATTCTGTAAGAGGGGTTATGAGTGGCATCACCCACGAATCTGCGCATCCCAAGATGCAGAGCTGGCGGACTCGTCTGGCAAGGGTGGGTTGTACACATTGACATTGAATGCGCCGTGGGAACTCGATAGGCACCCACCACCGGTAGTGGTATACGATGGTCAGCAGTGTCGCCTGTAGAGGAAGCCAGAAGCGGGGGATGTGGACCTGGGCATCGCCGAGATAGTGTACGTAAATATGAATGCCATCTGGGGGTGTATTAGGACCGTAGAATAGCCTTTGAAGCATCGATTCTATCCCCCTATTAGTTGTAATGGAGGGGCGGCATCCTGGATTCTGAACATGATATAGCTTCATTATATAGTAGTCTACTTTGAATGTTATTGTGCGGCAGAGGAGCGGTTGAGGTATTGATGTCATCGAATGGATGGTGTACAGATAGCCTCCACTATAGGATAAAGGGATGACCAAGTGCGTGGAATTGACCTCCTTGATAATAGCAGACCATTGTTTGGATACAAGGGAGCACATTGAGAAGGTCTGAATGTATTCATGAGTGGAAGTTGGAGTGGACCAAAGTTCGAAGAGAATACAAGAAATGAGCTCAGATGGAAGTGCCATTGATGGGTCGAGACGAAAACCAGTTCGGCCCCATTTGCCGAAATGTGTTTCCGGCCCGTTCATCCGCTCTGTCCTCCCACGACGATCCCTAAACAAAAAAAAAGAGTAGGCTATGTTCGACTGGTAAAACCGTCTGGGTGCCTTCTATTCCTTCCGCAAGCCTGCCCTCCAAGGCGCGAAATCATCAGCCCATCGCCACGATATTAGACAACGTAAAGCAAATCCCAGAAACGGGTTAAGCAATGCGGTACGCCATTTTTCTTTTAGTCATGGCCTTAACAAGGCTGCCGAAGATTTCGCGGATATCCATAGAGGCGTCTTCAACAGGTGCAGAGAAGATGTTCTTGACGAAGACATATTTGCATGTAACTCTGTGAAATGCCTTTTTCAATGCGTGCAGACAAACATCGGATTTGAATGCCATTGTTTCATTGACGGAAATCTTGTTTCACGCCATCGACGTGGCAAACGAAGCAGGACCTTGCTTGTAATTGGATCTTCTTACACTTGTTCTACTTGGCACAGTACTGAGTATCCCTCACCATATTTTCAGTGATCCTCATACGACGACCAACAAGGATTCAAAAGTTATTCTTTGGACACACTATGACCATTGAGAGGAATGACAAGACCGCCGTAATTAGGGAAAAATCATCTACTATCTCTCGCGAGGGCCGCTTGGGCATGATACGTGCGTCGTCCGTCCGACATGTCATAATGCGATTTGCCTGCCAACATAAGTCTTCCAAATCCCTCGCGGAGGACGGAAAAAGCATCGCTTGACATCGCCAAGGCGAAAACCAACGACAGCCTTATATACTACGAACGGTAAGGCAAAGAATATAAGATAAAGAAGTCCCCGTGGCATATGGATCCCCTCCAACAGTCTCGACTGTTCGTATCAGGGAACTATGTGCTGCGTTGGGGACTATAGCTTGCCTCCATTCTGGATTCCACATACCCGGAACTGGTCATTAGGTGTCAGAGAGCATATTTTTGTTGTTCCGCGCTTCCTACATCTCTTTGTCTTTACCGTTCGACAATAGGCGTGCATAACGCTTCGTTTCTTTTTTTTTTACAGCCCAAAAGCTCAAAATGACAACACCAGCAAAATTCAAATTATAAGTACACAACTCTCTGCCTTTGATCCATGTTCTGCACGTGCAATACGGTTGTATGGTGAGTACTTATCATCACTGTGAAGGGGCCGGTCTACGTCTCTAACAAGTTCCGGAGATACTGTTGCTCGAATCTACTATTGCCGTCGCTTTAACCAGACTCTCTGATACCCAACACGTCCGGCTCACTGTCCATCCTGCGTCAGCTCTCTCAGTCCACTAGAGTAATCGGCCCTCTCATTTTCCCACGCGCACCTGCACGACTCTTCGGATGAGTACCGTGGCGGTGTTTCAGGACTCAACACCGTATGTCGCTACTCGGCACTTGACAAGTACTGGATCACACAATTCTTGGACAAGCAGGTTTTCAGTTTGTAGAGCGGACCGAGACCTACCATTGTTTCATCCCCGGTGCCATGGTTATCCACGCATGTGCTTGCACCTGTTATCCCAGTTTCAGGAAGAAATTCCGGACCTTCAAACAAGGATGTTCAATGTTCATGCGCCTGGTAGGATCACAGGATGGATGTTTACCTCCCGTAAAGTAAACAGCTTAGGGTGGCGTAGCGACTCCCGAGCCGCCCAAGTTTTGATGGTCCGTTTCCTTACCGTTGCCATGTTGCCACATTCAATAGACGGGCCGGTTTCATGTCTATCGCCGATGAAGACGAGGCGCCCTGTGTCAGAGACGGTCTGTCCACTACTGCCGACCTCTGTTGCGATATTAACGCACGATGAAATGCATTTTCAGGAAATAACGGGCATCCTGCCTCCCACTCGGCCCGTCATCTCAACAATACATCTGTTTTCCTCTCTTGATGCAACCTCATGCGACCTACCGACTCCCGTGATCAGGGACCATGTTTAGCGCGGGGTGACACAAGGTGGTTGTAAACACGGGCCTTTTGGGCGCACATAAATTCGACCATATTCCTCAACGATGGCAGAAATACACCCTACACACTCGCTTCACCCTCCACATTCGTTCCTTGCATTTATACCACCTCACTGCACTATACCACGATGTTCTTCATAAGAATCCTCGCCTTCCTTTCTGTCTCTGCCCTTCTCGCTGCTGCCCTTCCGCTGGTTCCCCGGGCCAATGTCGGTGAAGGTGAGAGTTTTCATGACTTGTTCTGAAAATTTTGACCCACTAGTCTATACAGGCACTTGGTACTATCCGGGACTGGGATCCTGTGGTAAAACCAACACCGCGTCGGACATGATCGTAGCGGTCTCGCATCTGTTGTACGACTCGTATCCGTACGTCTTCTTCTCAACGTCTTCTTCCCGCGGCTGATACCCCAAACAAGTGGTGCTACCGCGAACCCCAACCTGTACGACTCTAACTCGTAACTCATTTGACCTCTCTCAACTCATGCCGCTGTGTAGGAACCCGATTTGCGGCAAGAAACTGGTTGCGACCTGTATGTATTTCTTCCTCTATGACTGGCGGGTCTCAATTATTTGGTTCCTGTAGATGGAGGAAAGTCGGTTACGGTTACCGTCACAGACAAATGCATGGGATGCGCCGGAAAGTATGACCTGGACTTTACTCCCACTGCGTTTTCGCGACTCGCCAGTACCAACGTTGGGCGCCTCACTGGAGTAGATTGGAAATGGGCTTAAAGAGATGGTGATGACATCAAGTTAAGAAGAGATTGCACGGGTTTTGCATACTCTCCATATACCCTTCAGTTGAATCTATTATAGGATTCAATTGTAGTTCATATACTGCATCGGATATCGTACTGGCTTACGAATCTCCGTCTGTATCATTATATTTAACATTCCTTAGTGTTTTATCGAAGAGTGGTGAGACGAGAACGAAGCTGGGTTCATTCGCAAATAGCCCCCAGAACTGTAAGCAATACTTCATTTTCCCCAAAAGATAATCTATAAGGACCAATGCTTATTTAACCATACAGTGTATAAGTATCTCTGGTTCATTGCTAATCATACTGAGCGAGCAGAGGCAGTTTATGCCCGAAACGTACGCCTGTTGGGACCTGGAAGTTCGGTACAAGGTAAAAGTCCACCTAACTATCGACCATGGATTATCCCTCGCTTCTCTGCCCTGGATGTCAGCTCGAGCTCACACCAGCATGCCATCACATAGAGTCCGAGGCTGCCATTCTCCGACTTCGGCTACTGGAGACGTTGACGCACTCGTCAGCGGGCTCGGGCATGCGATTTCCCGGGAACTTCAAGTTGTAGGAGACCAATCTGAAAATTGGTTGTCCAGGATCGATAGACGATTATGGATGTGTTCGGAGCCCTCAGCCGATTATCCCTATATTCGTGATTACCTGGGAATGGGAATCGGTGATGCGATTTTAATTCGAGGTATATGATATGCGTGGACTGATATGTGGCTATATTTCAGTCACAACCACGGTGGACTCTTCGCAATATGTTTGATTTGTCTGTCGAGCACGCACTTTCGGTATGTTCACAGACCACGTAGATGCACTCAGTCTCCTCATTACATCCCGCTGCTAACATTCTTACACAGGTATGCTTTCAAGTCGACCCGCAGGCCTCCGCGATTTCTACTGTCCCCATTGCTAGACGTGTCGAATAACCTTGGACACCCTTGGGGGAAGGTCAAACCTCCCAATCATCGCGAGCCCATGTTTTTCTGGGACCCCATCTCCACTGTGGGACAGTCGCCAATGACTGTACACTCATTGTTCGGGGCTGTTACGGTTCGGACTGGTCAAAAATACGTGGTGATACTTTGACCAGGTCAGCAGTAGCGCAGTAGCGGTTCGGAGAGAGAATATGAGGTCGGACAGAAAGACCAGTCGTAAGAATCCTAGCGTCCAAGAAAGAGAATGTAGGTACAGACGGTAGTTCATATCATTTTCGGTACCTAGCGTAGTTGTTGTCGTGTACCCGAGTCTACTGATGAGGGAAAGACCGAAAAACGGACCTTGCCTGTCATAAGCATTGGTGCAGTGGGATAACACGAGCCTTTCCAGAAGAAAAAAAGAGACAATTGAGTTGTAACAACCACCTCGCGTGATGTTAGTGACCAAATAGTGATTCTGTGTCGCCAAACGGATACTGCGAAGAAGACTTTTTAAAAATCAAATCTGTATCGCCGTTTCCACATCCTCGTGATATCTGCCAAGTATGTTACGCCTTGACTGACATTCAGAAACAAACAACGACTCACACAGGCGCTCGTTGAAGTCCTGTGTAGCAAAGTGAAGCCGAAACCCATTCTCCTGTAAAGTCGCATGACGGAGAAGTTGATCAGGTAAGGTGACGGCCGTGCCGTTAATCGAAACTTGTTGCAATACTGCCCCTTCCCCGCAGCGGCTTTCCAGCATCGAAAAGAGGAGGAACACGTTGAACTGCAGTGCGGGAAAGGCATCCAACAACAGGTCCTCCAAAAGAGGAACAAGGCCTAGCGACGAGGTAGATAGTGACATATTCTGGAGGAAAAGTGGTTGGATATCTACGCCATACATGTGCAGCTGTATCAATTAAGGAGACACCCGTAGTACAGAAACTAGATCGTTGCTCTTGAGACGAAATTCCATAGTCTTGCACCCGGACAGGACAAGAGCTGTAAGGGAACAAGAGGAGCGGGAAATGAAACGGGAGAGAATGCCCGTGTCCAAGATTTTCTCTTGACGTCCATGGTGGACCATAAGAAACTGAAGCGCTGGAGCGGTTATGGCGTTCAATGATGCTGATGATGCCAAGACCAAAGAGTATAGGTCTGGAAGCAAGATGGTAGACTTGCTCATAACAGGCGATCGTGATAAAAAGGTGCATTCGCGGAGGTGCAAACACCGCTCGAAGAACTGGTTCTCTAGCTGGTGCTGTGACATGAAACCATGACGATTATCATGGTAGTGTGTCAACTGATTCCAGGGAAGGAGGAAGGGTATCGGCGCGTCCATATTAATGTCAACGTGCTGGAGCTGCGGGGCATCAGAAAAGACGGGGAGAAGGATATCAAGGTCCGTGGAAGGATCGTTCCAGGCGAAGAGACACGCGATGCGTTCCAAGATGGGTACACGCCCAACAACTTGGCAAATATGAGGCCAGAGATAATCGCGAGCTGTGAATAGAAGTGTTTTCCAGCGATGAGAATGCGAAGCGAGGGTGTTGATCAGGGCTTCTTGGACTGGCACGACGTCGTCGCGAACATTGTCGAATTTGGCATGAATATGAAGAGGTGCGTCTCCGGACCTTCGCAAGTACTCGGCAAGGACGCGGTCCGCTGGTTCCGGGACATCCCCGACACACGTTATATCATCAATGATGACGGTCGTCCAGAGATGTCTGGATGATAGCGCTACAGCTCGCCATTTCCTACAGACACGACCAAAACGCCACAGATTATTTTCTATTTTGTAGCATGGTGACTCGCATTGGAAGTACAGTGCAATTTCGAGGAGAATTTCCGGTGGGATACGTCGTAAAGGTGAGAGAACAGATTCCAGGGAGTTCACTGTGGCCTTACGTGCTTTGGCTCTGATACCTGATGTCTTAGTGTTCTCCGTTTCATTTTTGGCTACCTCCAGTTCCTCTCTGACCTTTTCTTCGATACTCTGGGAGGGAGAATCATTCGAGTGTCGAATACAAAAGGTTTCGCTGCTCATCTCCAGGTACTTGCCTGGAAAGATAAGAAAAGACGGAGTTAGTATGTACGCTAAACGACAAGATTTACGTACAGATATGCATTCGTAGCGCGGTTTGAGGCTTTGAATCACAGCTGATCACCGCAATCTGGTTTCGTAAACAAGAGTCAACGATCCGTATAAAAGATAAGTCGGTCAAAGCCGCAATCAGCGTTTTCGGAAAGAGGACGTCGTACTACACAGCCACCACGTGGCTTCATCGATGACCTTTCGGAATATCTTTCTCCCGGCCACCCTTCTAAGAAAAAATTCTCGCTGTATTCATCCTCCCGCTGCTCATTGGCATCATACACAAATATTAATCTCCTCCATATGGAGCACTACATCTCTTTCCCTGGCTATTGGCAGTCCATCATCCGTCGAATCTGGTTACGTCTAGAAGGACTACTAACTAGTATGTGGTAAAATGCTGCACTGAGAAATCGGTTCCATGCCATATCCAGCGCATGCACATTCGAAGGCATGTACGAGTCCGAAATTTTGGTGTTGATTCCCGTACGTTTTTCTCTTCTCGTGACATTGATTGTCCGGATAACGTTTGCCAGCAGGGGCTCCGTATTTCTCCTCGGCAACCTACTCGATATATAAAATTTCTCCACTATTATCTGCGTTATACAGCGCTACAACAGAATGGCTTGCTCCCCCCACCATTCGGATACCTGTCCTCAGGCTACGTCTATCTGTTCTTCAAAGTCAGGATTACGTTGGTCATAGGTATGAGTTAAAGAATACGCAGGATGCGGTGAAATATTCATTGAAATACGAAAGGCAAGCATTGGTGTAGCAACGGCCATGTCACAAGCTGGTGCAGGACCATTCACCTGGTATCTGAACGTTGAACGCCGGCACTCTGCGTTGCTCAATGCTTTACGAAATGAATCTTTCAACGACGTGATCAGAGCGTCTGACACTCCTACGGCACCCCAGCTTCAGGTCTAGGTATAATATCTGTGGCGAAGAATATCTCAGTCCGTCTCGCGCGAGATGCCATAAGAAGAACCGACACTGCGACAGGCAAAATGATCATGCCGATTTCTCACACGCCGGGACGTATCGGAGAAGCAGCTTCAGTCACCCATGGATTAATAATGCCAAATGATACTGGCATGTGCTGGTTGTCCGCTTGTGCTTTTGTGTGGCCATACACTTATCGGATACCAGCTTACAGCCGTTTTCATACAACTTGACAGTCTGGGGTGTTTTCGTGGAACGAAGGTTCGGACATCCTCATAAAGCGTGTTTTGCCGACTTCAAGCGCACGAGAGGGCCTCCGAGATCGCCGAAATAGCCATAGACCAGCCACAAACACGTCATGAAGTCCCTAAACCACTCTCTTCTCGCGCAAAACATACTACTTATGCTGTTGTCAATTATCTTAGTGACAGTATTTCGTCGTTAGTTCCCCCACGTCGAGTTAGACAACGATGTAATCCTTCTTGTCACTCACATCGTTCAAGTATTTCTTTGCTAACAGTTCCGACCCAAATTATTCATGCACTTACACTCAATTTTTGGTTTACGCCAAAGGACGCGACGCGCGTCGCGGCACGTGACGTTGCATCCCGAGTCGGAGACGTCGATCGTCGATCGAACGTTCTTCCATTCCACCTTCACACCATTTTCCACCTTCTTGTTACTTTGTTACTACAGTACATGGAGCGGCGCTTACCTTATTGCTTCTGTCCAATTACTTGCATTCTATTTACAGACATTCGCCGACACCGTGACCGGATTTCTCACTGTCAAACTTGTGAAGGAAGAGTCGCAGCTTTCTTCCTCTGTGTCCCTTGGATAAGCCAGTCACGTCTTGAATTCTACATTTTGCGAAAGAGCATCGGATTTTTCAGCATGCTAGAGCTACCCGGGCTTTTTTTTTCTTGACAAGGTAGCTCACTGCCAACGGTGACCCTGCGAATCTTGCTGCACCAAAGGACCTTCTACTACGTCATTGAGGGTAAACGGCTCGGCAGAATTCCAGTCGACCGAGGCCAGCTCTCGTGGAAGCATACTCGTCATCATGGTGACCTCTATACTACCGACTCGGACAATATATTTTCGACATCTGTATCATTCACTAGCTCCCTCGGTAAATGAACCCGAAGCTTCAAAATTGCGCCTCAAGACTTCGATGTTACCCAGTACGGCAAGCCTTCAGATCTATTTTTAATTTTTGACGTATTGTCCGACTCGGGGTGATTGAGTTATTTTGGTCTCGTGGACGGGGACATGTGGACATCAGCTGGCGACGTCGTCCTGAAGACGATAAAAGCATCGTAGCTCAAGTACACCAGGACACCACTACTCAACTTCTCATCCATCTTCTACTGTTTCAACTGCTATGACAGACACCGTTCTCATCGTTTGTTTCTTCTTTACCCGCCCTGTACATCGATGGCTGATGCACTTACAAGGTTGGCGCAGGACCTTCAGGCCTCGTCCTTGCTCTTTCTCTGATAAAGAATGGCGTACCCGTACGAATAATCGACAAGGAACGCTCAAACTACAAAGTCGGTCAAAAGGGCTCTGGCGTTCACGTACGTTGTGCAGTTTCCCAAACCTCAAGGCGGCCGATTGAGTGTTTCTTTACTAGCCGCGGACCATGGAGGTATACAAACTCCTGGGTGTTCTTCCTGATATCCTAGAAGAGTCTGGGGTCTCGCATCCTCTCACAATGTACGATTCGGATGGTGTCAGCATCAAAGTACGAATGCCAATGTCCGAGGAGTTGGAGAGTACTCCCGATCGTCCTATCGTCAGTTTCCTTCAACGCATCATTTCAATGACTTATCTCATCATGCGTTGTTAGATTAATCCTATCCTCCTCGGTCAAGATGCGCACGAAGAAATCCTGCGTAACTATCTTGCAAAGTTTGGCTGCGTTGTCGAAACCGGGACGGAACTGGTGTCGTTCGAACAAAGCCCTGACCGTGTCACTGCCCATCTCTTAAAATGGAATGACGCCAACGAGCAGGTTCCTGAGACTGCGGAGGTCGCTTGGCTGATTGGCACAGACGGCGGGAAGAGCACCGTGCGTAAACAATTGGGACTCACGTTCATGGGAGAGACAAAGGCGGCGGAGCGATGGGTTGTAGGTGACATTCAAATCAACAACTCACCATTAGACCAATCCGTAAGCTGCTTCTTGTTTCATGCATCCATTTGACGAACCATGTGCAGGCCTGGCATGTGTGGGGAGATGCTTCTAGCCGAACGTATGATACAATTACCTCTCCACTTAAGATTCTCCCACTCAATGTACTTCCGATAGGGTATCCCTGCGACCATACTTGAAGCCAGGAGACGACAGGTACTACATTATCGCCGCGGGTCCTGATCTCAATCGTGAAAGGATGGCTTCTGGCCGTGAGGGCTTCATCGAAGAGTTCCGTGAAATCAGCAAGCGCAATGATATCAACTTTGGCAAAGTGATCTTCCTTTCCCAGTTCCAGTACGCTCATTCAAATTGATCTTGAATATTCCTAAATCTTATTTCATATTGCTTTAGAGTTAACGTCCGGATGGTGAACAAATTCGGAGTGGGACGGGTATTTGTTGCTGGAGGTATGTTCTCGCTTCATCGGATTTCTGTGCTTCGGATCTGACAATGATTGTAATTTAGATGCCGCACACGTTCATAGTCCTACCGGCGGCCAAGTTCGTATCTGCTATTGTATCCGAATCCGAAGACGTACTAATAATACCTCCATCAGGGTATCAACACCGGCGTATTAGACGCAGTGAGTACCCATCTAATGAACACCATGACTTTCCTCACAACGCCACCAGAACAACCTCGCATGGAAACTCGCCCTCGTGCACAAACACCTCGCCCCACCCTCTCTCCTCGAGACGTACAACGCCGAACGCCTCCCCGTCGTCGCGGCCATGCTCGAATGCACCACCGAGCTCTTCAACAAGACCTTCACACGCGCCGACGACAACCACACCGGGTGGTTCCGGGGGTACATCCTGCGCCAGTTTGGCGTCACGTATCGCGGGAGCCCGATCGTCGTCGACGAGACGAACCCGGGAGATGAGGCGGTGGATCCGTATAGGTCTGGCCTCGATGGACGCGTTCAGGGTGGGGACCGAGCCCCTGAGGCGCCGGGGTTGGTGGGGCCCGACGGGGGTAAGGTTGTGCTGTTTGACAGCTTTGGACCTGCGCACCATACGGTGCTTGTGTTTTCGGATGATGTGAAGATGCATGTGGGGGTTCTGGATACGCTGAAATCATATTCATCGGCCCTGGTGAAGCCTATCATCATTCTGCCGAAGAACTCAGCGGTTAAAGCGGAGGGTGATATGCTGAGGGACAAGGAGGGGTATGCTTTCAAGCACTACAACATCGAGGAGGGTACTAGTCTTGTCGTGGTGGTTCGACCTGATGGGGTGGTTGGGGCGCGTCTGAATGCTGCGGAAGGACTGAAGCTTTACTTCCAGCCTATCTTCTTGTAGGCGCCAAGACTAATGCATGACATTTCTGTATCATTTATTCCAAATTTTATCTCCATTGTATCGTATTTACATGCAGTTACCCAAGTCATAATATTAAAAAACTACTGGTCGTCGACGTAAAGAGGGACATCCTTATAGAAATACACAAGCCGTGGAAACGGACTAAAAATTACTTATGTTATTGCTATGTACTAAAATGCGATTGCGGGCGTGACTGTGTGAGTGTGTATGTGTGTGTGAAGGGTATACGGTTAAGTAGCGATAAAAAGCGAGCGGTAAGAAAGCAAGAAAATATCATTCATATTGATTCCTCTTCGCCTCTATCTACCCTCCCCGGTAGGATTGGTCTTGAATAATCCATATGGTCTCTGAAACTCGTGACACTCTCCGTTTGATCGAGGCCGACTAGCGGATGAAGCAGGCCTTCAGGCGCGCGCATACCAAACGCAGGAACCTGCATCGGTGGGGGAGGCCACGACGAAGAGCTCTGAACAGCATAAGCCGGAGCAGGGGGTTCGAGGGGAAGTGGTGGTGGGTTGAGCAACGAACTGGGATAAGTGGAAGATACTGGAGAAATCGGCGAAGTTGGGGGTAACTGAATTGTTGAAGGTATCCTTGGAACTGGGGGTATGACGAGTTCTGATACTTGAGCAGACCTCCTCGTACGTAATCGGTTGAGAAATTCTTCCTCAGATAGTGGTGCTTCTTCCGCCCGCATGTGCTTTCCTACTGAGGACGACCTCGATCGCGTGAGGAGGACATGGCTCGAAGATTCAATGGAGGAATGGCCATGCGAGGACGGCGCCAACCCTTCTGATGAGGGCGGTGAACGACCCATCTCTCGCGGATCAATGTAAGGGATCTGGCCAGAGGATACCCGATGCCCAACCGTGCTCGTTGCCGTAATAGTAGCACCAAGGCTGCTATCGTCGTCACCCGCAAGCGGGGGCCGCCATGACGGCACAAACTGGGGTTGCTCGGTCGATGGCTCTGAAGCTGACCGCCGGTATCTACGACATAGGAAGAATACTCCGATTGCTATGAGGACAACGACGACCGCGGCAGAGACAGCAACACCAATAACGGCGCCTGTATTGCGCGAGAGACTATTTCCTCCATCTGGACCGTCAGTACTGAGTAGACCCGTAGAAGTAGTGGTTGTAGTTGAGACAAATGACTGCAAGGGACTAGCGCTAGTGGGAGAAGCAGTGGTACTAGAAAATTTCGTGACAGTCTCGGATTCGGTAACCCAAGACGTGCTCACAACCGTATACCATGACGTCGTTGGGTTTGGCCAGTAAGTCGATGGCGAGGCCCACGAATACGAGGTGGGTGACGAGGAAATGGTATATGTGCTTGACGTAGTAGAGGGCGGAGTGTATGTTGATGAAGATGAGGTAGAGAAGGTCGACTCAGAAGGGGACCCGCTGGAAGTCGTATAAGATGAAGTTGAGTTCGACGTTGTGGAAGAAATCGTCGACGACGACCTATCTAAGGGTAAGTATAAGCGTGTAAATAGGATAAACCGCGCACGAAGCATGGGATGTCGATGACGACTCGGACGAAGTACTGCTCGTATCAGTCACCGAAGCATCCGATGAAGTAGTCGTAGCCGACGTCACATCGCTCGTGGTGTCAGTCGTCGTCGGCGTCGGTAATATGGTGATGCTAATCCACGTGGGTTCACTGCGTCCAAGTCAGTGCACAGTACGCCAACAAGACGAATCGGTATACCTTGTTGGCGTCGTCACCTGCCTCCCGAGCACGTTGCTCTTTTGCCAAGTCGGGGTCAGAGCCTCTGGGCGTTGCTTCATCATGCAATACGGTGTCCTCGTAGTCAAAATAGTGTCCGTGAAAGACGAAAGGTGAGCCACTGCGACGGGAGTGACACCAATTGTTACGTCCAGCGGTATGTATGTAGATCTATATCGCCGTTGTCAATGAATAGACGTAATACAGGGAAAAACGCAACGTACTCCGTGCCCATTGCCTGCTCCCTCGCTGGCTCTCGTCGTAGTTGCTTCATGAGTCTCGAGTGAATTGTCTTGGAGGGTGAATCCTGGATCTGTGAAACAGAAGGACGACCCCAGGCTCGGTGCGACACATTTTCCATCAAGTAAGGTCTCGAACCGATCTGATCCAGGACTGCGAGTATTGTCGTAAAGGAAAGAAGAAGAAAAAGAAAAAAGTAGAGACAGTAGGACAAGAGCAATTCAATTGCTCTGTCGTTTTCAAGTCGGTCGGCAAGAGAGGGAATGAAGGCAAATAAGGGCCCGGACCTCCCCGTCAAATTTAATAGGCGATGGCAGCAAGCATGGTGGACGTCAGTGGCAGAGCCGTAATAACAAGGCCCCGATGTTTCTGCGCTCCTTTTTCGGCCAGATCCCCGAAAATTGGCCGTCCAAATTGGGTCAAAATCTTCTTTTCTCCACTACAACGTCCCAGAATATGATGTTTTATTCAATCTGTCTCTATTCCGGAAAGAAATACAATGAATGGAAGGGAACCAACACCGGAAGACCGGGGGCTCGGCGGGATTAGATAGGCCGCCTTGGTGCGCCTGAGCTGCGCCTCCACGCGCCTTTACTGCGTGCCGTCCGGGCCCCGTCTCTCCGAAAAGTCTGAAGGAAAGACAGCGTTTCAGAGCCTCTACAGAGAAAGTAAAAAAGCTTCTGTGTCTCCAGAAGACTCCCCTTCTCGCTAACAAGAAGCGAGCCAGTGTGCGGCAATGTCGGCCATGAGGCATTAATGTGGTGAGAGACAGTTGCTTTCGCCTTCAACAATACAGGTCAGCGAGCTATTCCTGAGACTGATTTGAGACTTGACTTACTCAGAAATTTTGGCTGAAAAATACGACATACCGTAGCAGGTACCGGGCATAAACGAGATCAGTAAACCGCCATGTCTCTTAGTTTCCATTGGCCGGAGGTGCTACAGAAGTCGGTCAAGAGACTTTGTGTTTCTCCCGGCGCGCAAAGATCTCAGTTCGGTCTCATCTCCTGCGCCAGAGAGCAGGCTCCACCCACGTCAAGCGTGGAACCAAACGCCGAGGAATTCGAAGCAACCTGTACTTATAATTAGTGGCCACTTACGCATAAAAAAACAAAGCCTAAGAGTCATAGATGCGGACTTTAGCAGGGTGTGTGAACGATGAGTCGTATGTCGAGGCATACGGTTAAACGGTCTAGTCAGAAATCGACTTTGATGTTTACGGAATATTAAGGCGGCCCAGGAAGACGCCACGCCGAATGAGTACGACGTCCATGAGCACTAGAGCCGCGGTATGCTCGTCCAACTCAGCTTCTCCTTCAAAAGACAATAGATCCATGGCACACGAACGCCACTTCAGCATTATATCTGACTGGAAGAAATCACTCACGGTTAAATCGCGCCACATTGTAACAGTTTGGTTGAGCCTACGACAGAGTTAGCTTCAGAAAGGTAGCGGGCAGGCAAGGCAGGCAGGCAGAAGGCAGCGGGAGCGCATGGAGCACCCTCGTGACAAGCTTTAGTACTATCAGGAATCTAAGCCAACTTGGCCAAGCTGATGAACATCACCAATGCGTAGTAGTTCAGCGCCGAAACAGTCTGCCCTCCGATTTGGAGACACTTCGACCACGATATGAACTAGCCAAGGAACCACCGCAAAGGACCTATATAGAGTATGGCTGTCCCAGTTGCTAAGGTAGAGAGCAGATCTGTCAAGAGGAACATGCATAGGTATGAGAACAAATCAATCAAGTGATAAAACTGAATGTAAAGATGAGATCCATTTCCCAGAAATGAAAGAATCATGGATCGATTCAGCCGCAATGCGGAACCGCTGTTGATGCTCATCAGACAGGACGTAGTACCTAGATGTGGACAGCGCAAAGAGACGTCACTGAAAGCCCGAGTCTGCACTAGTAAAAAGTATGTCGGGCCATTACCTAGCAAAGAACTCGATTGATTCGACACTTCAGGCTCTGAAGTACCATAACGAGGACATGGGGATGGTGAGAGCCTACCTTCCATAGCAAGGAAGACGCCTCCGAGTCGAAGTTGTTGGAGATAGAACTTCGATAGAACGAACTTGCCGTCATGTCGGCTTTCGCACTGACCGGACTTCGATTCTGCCAGTATCCTTTGGGAATATTATAAAGGAAATGAAACCATTGCGGCCCTCCACTTGGGCCAAGGCCGCGGGATTTGATATTATCGCTTTCGTAGGAGGAGCGGGAGAAGGATATTCCATCGGACCCAAATTTGGGTGTGATTCCACGATCACGTGCCGGAGATCGACCTGAGATCGACAAAATTGAATGAGCCCGTTGCCCAACACTAGTGCAGCCAACAGTACTAGTCACTAGCCCAGGTTTCTCGACAGAGGGATCTTTAGTGTCTAAAGACTAATTTCTTCTTTTCCCTATGTGGGTCCTAGGCATCAGTCACAAACATACACCTCTTTGAGCGACTGCTCTGCGAGTAGTACGTCAAAAGGCCACATTCTTTATGATCCATACATGGCAGCACATCTCGAGGACCGCGTTCTTCTACCCGTCGGCACGTTCTTTGCGACAATTCTCCACTCGCATGGTGCTACGTTCTCAAATTGACGTCACTAAGAGTGACGCTTCTTTCGCAATTCTTGCAGGGGAATATAGCAATATATGTACAAATCCGCGTCAAGTGCACAACGATCTGTTTGAAAGAGCTATTGAAGCTCTCAAGGCGATAGGTGTATTCACAAGCTCAGCACTGCCAGACTGCCATGTCGTTCGTGTGCAAGGCTTGGATAATACTCGATACGTCAGATACCGTGCTCTTTGTACCGGAAGGTGAAGATCATCCTTTTCTTTTTTATGTCTCTGATAATTCGTCCAACAGCTGCTGCACATGCTAGCGGAGTACACGATGTTCAGAAGCGGCCATCAGGAGGAGACAATGAATACAACGGTCCCATCAACTAAGCTCGTTCAGTATATGCGAAGCACGAAAGAAAGCGGAGTCTGAGGTGTCGAAGACGAAAGAAACGCCGCAGAAGGACGTGAAGGATGAAGGACAAGTTTGCTGAGCACTGGTTAAAAGTCCGTCTCCGCTGTGCGCAGCGTGCCTTGCAGATCCTCTCAAGCACCGGATTTCGTGCCCGCTGTATCGGGATGCGTTTGATGTCAAAACGAGCGCAGCCTCTCTGACAGATCTTCTATTGTTATTTGCGAACCGGTAAACGTCATGGATGAGCACCGGATGCTTTCATCGCCGAATTCCTTTCTCCGCACTCGGCAGCGAGGTCCTCTTTGCAAGTTCAAGACGCGCCCGATTGCAGAGGGACGATTAGAAAGAGACCAAACCTTTCACTAGAAATGGATAGACGGAAGATGGCGGTGACCCTTGGGCTGATCATCTCTGGATACCAATTTATCGTTGGATGCGAGGTGGAAGCGACAGCAAAGTAGCGCAGTATTTGGAACAACAAGCGGCTTGTGGTCAAGATTTGCTGGCTAGAAGCAGCTCACGCATCTGAGGTGGGTTTTGTCCATCAGAACATATATACAAACACAAACCCAAACTACGAGATAAAATGGCAACGAATATGTACAGTCATCGGCGACTGTCCCGCGGTGGAGATGTGGTCCCAGGAGACCAAAACGGGATCGCTCGGATGAGTATAGCACATAGGAGGCTTGATCTTTCCCCAAGGGCTTCCAGGATTACGCGAAGCCTGAGGATCGACTTCAAAGTGGAACTGTGCCAGTGTTAGTGTTGATGTAGTCAGGAGATCGAGTGACATATTTACAGTATGTTGAAAAATGCCATGGCACTTGCGGGGCCGCCCAAGAAGGACACACCAAACATATTGCGAGGAGTCTACCGTGGATGTAACTGAAATATAGCCACATGTCAGTCCGTTGAGTTCGTATACCGTAACCTAGGAAAATCCCCTCACCGAGTGCTAGGTGCTTTTGGATATAGGGATGATGATCTCTGAACACATCCGTAATCGCCGTTTGGTGCGTACGCAACCAGATCTTCAAATTATTTCCTACAAGTTCCCGGGAAATTGCACGCCCGAGCCAAAGATAGAGTACCTGTTCTGTGTCGAATGGCAGGGGGATACTATATACTCCGTTTCTCTCAGGTACAGATAGATATTTACAACAAAGAAACACGCACGATATTCCCTTGATCCAAGCTCCAATCTTGCGCAGGACGCCCCACGCAGAGGGAGTGACCAGCTTTGTCCCACGCGTCTGGAGGATAGAGGGTATGTGGTGAATTCTTGGTTCCGTCGAAGTTGCCGGATCAAGGGCATTGAACAACACGACAAATTTCTTCGAGAAGGGATCGATATACCCCACAGACCCCAGAGGAATGACCTGTTCAAACATGGGAATATACCGCCCGTGCCGATAGTAATAAGCTGAATAATTAGAGTTGATTGCACAAGACTTGGATATACAATGACATACGATGCGACTTTCCAATCAAAGACGACCAGGGCCCCTGTTCACCGAACATGACACGAGACAAGAATCCCTGCCCTACATCCTGCTTTGGATAATCATACATTGCCCATGTGAGGGAGGTGACCGGAATATCAACCTCTAAATCTGTGGTCAGCGAAACTAGACACTTCCATTCGATGAGAGGGGCTAAGAGTTGTGTCACTATCACGGCCGTGCATCCCATGATGCAGAGCCGCCTGACTCGTCGGGCAACGATGGGTTGGTCACAATGACAATGGAAGGGCCATTTGCTTCGGAACTTGGAGGATACCCATCGCCGGCGGTGGTATACGATGGTCAGCCTTGTCGTTTGCAGAGGAATCCAGAAGCGGGGAATGTGGACCTGAGGATCGTCGAGATAGTCTACGTAGATATGAATCCCATCTGGGGGCGTATTATTGCGGTGGAATAGCCTTCGGAGCACCGATTCTATCCCTCTGTTAGCTGTGATGGAGGGACCGCATCCCGAATACCGAAGGGAATTCGGCACAATCATGTAATCTACCTTGAATGTTATGGTGCGGCAGAGCAATGGTTTAGGTATTGCGAATATCGATCGGACGGTATACAGGAACCCTCCAGTATAGGTGAAAGGGATGACCAGGTGCATGGAATTCGCCTCATTGATGATGGCAGACCATTGTTTGGATACAAGGGAGCAATTTAAGAAACTTTGGACGTGTTCATCAGCTGAAGAGCCAATCCCCCGGAGTTCTGAGAGAATACAGGAGACGAGCTCAGGTGGTAGCATCATGGAAGTTGTAGACAAGACAGTTCTGAGTTCGGCATCGGCCCGATTAAACGGTCTTGGGGCCATACCTTGTCGACTGGAGGAAGGTTTTATCCGATGTCATTGGCCCGGGCTTGAGCCTGAGCCTGCTCAAGCCCGACCCAAGCCTCAAAAGCCCCCAGCCTGGCCTTTCACAACACTAGATGTCAAAATCTTGGGAGTGCGAACGACGGCCCACAGACTAAAGCTACGACCTTGTCGGAATATGCGAGAGAGTTCAAGCAATCCGGCATTCCGGCATGCTGAGTAAGATATTGATTGGATAGAAATTACTAGAATAAGCGTAGTTTAGTATAAATATAGGAGGTCAATGGGCAAACTACTCACGAGTTTGTAACCCAAAGACTATACTCGTTGGATATCCTGATCTCGCACTGTCGCTCCCTGAGGCAAGGGCTCGGGGAGCGTCAGTGTCGAGTTCATTTCGTAGGGATGCATTGACGTCTTAATGTTTTCTAGTTTTCCACCCAAATTATCAAGGCATCCCAAAAACTGAAGAGGGCTTTTGAAACGGCGTTCAGAACAATTTTTAGTACCAGGTGTGCCTCGGTCGCGGGAGTCAAAGCGTAGCTGCCTTTCAAAATTTGGGTAGTATGACCTATTTTTAATCCGGAGAAATCCCGAGGCGATGTCGATGGCTCTCATAGATGAGGGTTTCTACAAATCCATAGGCTGAAGGAGGAATCAAGTCGATATGACCTTTCGGAGGGTCGTCGTTCAGCCAGGCATGGTCTGCTGAAGTCTTTAGCATTCGTCCCATTGTCTGTCCAAATTCCGCGATCATGGAGGAGGAGCGACTATCGATGGCACGCAAACGGAACCATTCTGCGGGCTCAAGTCGCGTAGTGAGGAATTCTCCGCAAAGAACTGGCATGGATCGTACGAGGTTAGATTCTCTCGCTACACAGTACCCTGCTGATAATGACAAGAAATCGTCAGAATACGAACATATAAAATGCACCAAAAGCACGAAGTCATCATTCAGTTCTAATTCTAGTCGGAAAGGTTCCTCGATAGCTACTGCAAATTCCGCGGGACATCGGGTTCGATGACTTTAATACAAATTCAAAAACATTGGTATCTCGGCAGGAAAGCCCTCAGGATGATGCAGTGATGATTTTGAGTATATATTTAAAAGCAACACCACCAAGGCATCTGATTGCAACCTAACTCGATAAAAAAAAATAAGGATACCATGCTTTTTGGTGACAATTTGGTGGCCAAAAATTGAAACAAAACAAGGAAAGCCTACTCACTTTTCGGAGGAGTATGGGCATCGATAATGGTGGAGTGTTGCGTTGACATGGTAGTTGAAGAGAGAGAGAGAAACATGGAAACGAAGAGCTGAGTTCGAAATCGATCTTCTGACATCGCCATAATCAACCGACATTACGCGTAAAGCATCCTTGAATGTCGCGTCAACAGCCTTCGAAATCCCAGCATTGCAGGACAAAGATGGAGTAATCCTTACGGGTTGGAGCTCCCACAGCAGCAGCAAATTCAGACGTGAAGTCTGCTTCGCTTCCTTGAAGGTCATGAGGGCGACGTCAAATCCATCCATGCTAGTCGAGGTACAGATGGAATATGGGTGACACTCCTGTTCAGCACCAGTGACAAGCGAGCCTTCGACTTGAGAAGGATTTTGTCCATCTTTATACGCTCCTACTATTGGATGAGCATGACTTCCGTTTCTTGCAACCACATGGCAGAGATATCCTGAAAGTGTTGCTCCTGTATCGCTGCGTCTTGTTTCTTTGACAGACGAGAAGATTCTGAGCTCTGCAGAGTATTTTGGCTCAAAAGAACCGCCGGCTTATCGGTCCGATAGCCGAGCCTTTTTCACCAACCACGACGGCAAGGCCTACACACTGTGAGTGTATGTTTTACGCGCTAATCCCAGACTCACCCTTTGCAGATCTGTCGATACCTCTTGGCCAGATACACCCAGAATTGCCGATCTCCATGCCGCCCTCAACCTTGCTACACCAGACTCTACGCTCCTCGCAGGCCCTCAACGTTGCAACTCTTGCACCTCACCCTCGGCGTCATGAACCTCACCCCTGAATCTCTCCCAACTACGCTGGATCTCCTTCACCGTCTCCCGACACTCCTCCCGCTCACAGAAGTGCCTCCGACTATCACCCTTGACACGCTCGACGTCTTCAAGAGGGAATCCCGTCGTCGTGCCCACGTCTTATGGATTGGTCCGTCTCAGCCTGAACCTTTGTTCAGCCAAATAAACCAGATATTCCGTGACGACAGTTTCATCACCGACGTTCGTCCTCTCAAGCTGCACATGACGCTCACGAACAGCACCTACAGAAGACATGATAATATATCACGGCAGGCTGGTCGACTGGAATGTTTCGGCGCGCAGGAGAGTGAGTACGCTGAGCTCCCGATGGCTGTTACGATGGGCTCGTACAATGCACCAAGAGTTCATCTGTGCAAGATGGGAAGCTGGGATACAGACGGCGCGTATGTTAGCTGTGGCAGCGCCCCATTGTACAAGGAGCTCGTCTGAGCTACTACCATTCCCTACCGTCGCCTCTTTGGAATGCCTCTCGGCATCTCTCATCGTCTCCTATTAGATCGACGCAGCCGATACATATGTGTCAAGCTCATGCCCTTGCACCACATACTACCCAGCACGCTGTACGGATAATGTAAATACCTCTTGAATGGCCGCGGCATCTGTTCATCTTCGATGTCTTCATCGAGGTCGTTTATTACTTGATGAAGGTGAGGGTGTCGCTGTTAGAAGGATATCTGGTCAAATGCGCTTGGTGGCAACTTCCTCAGGTAAATTCGAACAATATGGAAACTGAGGCAAGTCCTTCACTGGAGCCATCGTCGTCGATCCTGAAGCTGAAGTCTTTCTAGACGCAAAGCAGCTCTTCTCCACTACCTTACGAATGATTGGCTCCATCTTACCTTCTGACATCCCCACGCTCCGGTCATGGTCCCTTGTCTGTCGCTCGAGCACTTGTTCCGACTCGGGGCAGACATCCAGGCGTCGCATCGCTAACCCTTTCACAATTTATGCCTCTTTTCGCCAGATATCGCGCATACAGTCAAATCGCTGATTGGAGTCACATCCGGAGAAGAAGGCGGCGTCCCTCTATACTTCATTCTGCAATCACTACCTCACTTGGAGAAGATCGTAGCCACTTGTACCGAGATGGGCCCAGTGTTCCGGGAAACCGTATCCAACCTTACTCATCTTCGTCGATTGGCACCGGTCTTCCCTCGATATGCACCCTCTGTTCCCTGGTGTCGACTCGCGTGGAGGAGCTATGTTTCACTGATAAGTTGGTGAGTGACGACGTTTGCCGGCATGGAACTCGGGTCCAGTTTTTCACTTTCAAGGGATCCCTTCGACCAATTGAATACCAGAGAATGCCGGATCTTTGTTTGGCACTGGCGAACACGGCTCATTCAATTTCCATATACGCAGGACTGTCAATAGTATGTTCAAATATGCCTCGCGACGCAACCAACTCCCGGTAAATCGCACGCCCGAGCCAAAGACGGAGTAACCTGTTTTGTGTCGATACTCCCTGTACAGAGAGATATTTGCAATAAAGAAACACGAACTTGATGCAGGTTCCGGAAGTGGACCTGGGGATAATGAACTGCAGCAGAACAACGATTTGACTCCCCTGTTAGCTGCAGCAGTGGAGGATGCCACTTCCCGAATACCGAAGAGAATCTGGCAGTCCACCTTGAGTGTTGTGGTGCGAGCCATGTCCTAGGTATTGTGAATATCCACAGGATGGTGTACAGATACCCTTGGGTCACAGGAAGGGCAAGCTTTCTGTTCAATGAAAGATTTTCATCCTAAGCGACTCTGGGAGCTTTTCAGTCAGGAGATATTCCCTTCGTCGATGATATGTCTTCCAATGGCCGCTATCGATGACTACGCGTTCAAGTTTTCTTGGACCAAAGCATGATGGAACATGATCGATTGATCATTGATGATGTAGCTAATATAGCAGCTGAATTGAGGGCTGTGAGACTCGTGGAGGTAGTACCAATTTCTTTCCGAGGAAATGAATCTTCGCAGGAAGAGTTGGTAGTAGTTCAAGTTGAACTTCGGCACAGGTTACCCGAGACCGTTCAGCAACGTGGTCTGTCCGTTGCCACCGGGAACAAAGGAAATCGAATCCATACCTACTCGATAACCTACCACCACCATCACCACCACGAAATGGATTCCCAGTCGAGCACCTCATCAAGCAACTCCACACAACACTATAATTGATGTAAATAGATAGCAAGTAAATGAATACATGTTTTATTGATTACTATCGACATACAATGATACACACCGACAATAGTCTATGAGCATCAATGGTTATCCATGGGCGACGATCACAAAATCATGGGATGTCCCATTCTTAGCGAGCTATAGAGCTCTATAGATTTCTCGACTGGTATCGCTGCCTACGCACCCAAGCCTACGGACTTTTGACTCGGGCTGACCGTGGGAGAGAAAATGTAGACGCTGAAGAAGGCGCTTTACATGCGGCTTCCACGTGGTCCACCCTACAGCCATGCCATCTGCTCATACCGTCCAGGACAATGTCAACGACACCCACTCTTTGGCGTCTGACGCTTCTGAGGATGAAACTCATTCAAGGATCTCCCGGGGTCATGATCCAGAGGTCGAGAATTTGACGTCTCATTCCCGGCGTCGACGACGCAAGACGAGGCGCAGGACAATGGGTATGGAACGTCTTGAGTATATCAACAAAGGTACCTCTATTCTTCCCTTCCATGGATGCCTGTCTCATGAAGAGCTTAGGGAATGATCCATTTGACTACGAAAAGAAATTCACAGAGGATAAGCAGTACGAGGAGCTGGGGTCAGCAGCCAGGGTGTGGAGAATATACCTTGAAGAATGTGCTGCATCTGATGGCGAGATGGTGGAAGGGTGGAGAGACGGTCTAGATGTTCTCCTCGTCTTTGTGAGTACAATTGTCCTGGAATTGAGAATCCTTTCATTGATAGAAGAAAAGGCTGGTCTTTTCTCAGCGGTTGTCACAACATTTGTCGCTCAGACATCACAAAGTCTCCAGGTTGACTACGGCGAAGTTACCGCCTCACTTTTAATCGAGCTCATCAATGTCCAACGTTCAGTATCGAATGGTTCCCTCGTAAACGACGTCCCCCGTTCAGACCTCACTTTTCGTCCCTCGACATCCGACTCTTGGGTCAATGGCTTATGGTTCACCAGTCTCTCCCTGAGTCTCACTGCTGCTTTGTTTGCTGTTCTGACAAAGCAGTGGATCCACCAGTACTTGTCTGCGCCTTCAGGAACACCTCGGGACAGATGCCATGTGCGTCAATTCCGTTACATGGGTCTGGAGAAATGGCGTGTGGGCTTCATCATCGGACTCCTTCCTGTCTTAATGAGCGCATCGCTCGCTGTATTCCTTGTGGGACTGGTTCTTTTTATCGTCCCCTTGCGCGTGACTATTGCTAGTGTTGTTGGAGCGATCACCTTTATATCATTTTCCGCCTATATTGTCACCAACTTCCTTCCAATCGTATTTCCCTCATGCCCTTACAAGACTCCGCTGTCACAATACATGTTTCCTCTCTACGCCTATATACGGCGGCGAATTCTTGGATCTCCCACTGCTCACACGCTCAGGGAGGCTGAGAGTACGACTGTCCGTGATAGTGCCGATGAAATGGATGTGCAGGCACTTGTCTGGCTCATTAACATGTCGTCGAACCCCAGCGTGGAGAACATTGTGATAGAATCCACGAGTGCTTTGCCGCTCAAGTCTGTGGGTTCTTTCAAGCGCCATATGGACCATACGGATGTCCCTTTTGCATGTACGCAAGCCCTTAAACACCTTTTCTGCGAACCAGATATATCTGTGCACGAAAGTAAAGTGGACCGTCTCATTCGAGCCACCCTCCGCTTCACAGGCGATCTCGATCTTTGCATGCCTCAACCCGCCAAAGACTGCTTCTCCCCTACCCTCTACGCAGACCTTCTGTGTATTCAGCTGGGTTATAAAGAGGAGGCCCTGGAACTGGTCATGTCCAACCTGATAACCTCAGATGATGATGACCGTACTCTTCGCTTACAGCCCATAATATGGGCACATCTTCTTCAGCGGATCATATCCAGTGATTCAAGTCCTGATAAACTCGCGGTGATGCAGATGCTGTTCACTGAGATACCATCACTCTATTGGAAGGCCGACTATGTTTCCAAAACCTATGCCCTCGAGAGTTTCGGAATGAAAATCCCCTCCGAATCTGACAATGGCGAAGTGACCCTCCGGATGGCAATTCAGAGGTCTTTGTACATATATGTCGCTGAGGGCATACTTCACTATTACTTGCTTTTTGAGCGCGCCATTTTCCGCCAGGATGACGGAGACGTAATTTTCTTTTGGCAGTATTCGCGACTCCGTTTTCTCTTGAGCATGGCCGGCTCACGCTCTATGCGAAGCATGGCCGCTGACTCGCGCTTTGTGCGAAGCATACCCGCCTCCTCCTTCGCTTCTAATCAAAGTTTGTTCATCACGATAGTGGAAAGCATTGGTAGCCTCGTGGATATTGCATCACCCCACAAGGATAACGATAATCGCCACACTGTTCTGGAATTTCTGTACACGTTGATCACCTCGGTCGAATTCGACGATCCTTTAACCCTCCTTGAACAATCATCTGCCTTGACGATGTTCTTTCGTGTTCTAAATTCCACATCCTCTCGCCCACCATGCCTCCAGAAAGATTGGTGCACACCGCAACTGGCCACTAAATTTGTCCGAATCACGTTGAAGGACTCCGGTAGTCCTACCCATGAACTAGGTACCTATTTTTTCCAGCACACTTCCTTCACAAACGAGACATTGGCTTCTTTTGTATCGGATCTCTTTGAAGAATTGCGCACACAGATCAACGGTTATGCTCTATGGACATTTTTGCGCCTGATTATCACCGGACTGGGATCAGAAGATTTGGGTGTTCATATACGCCAGCAATCACTGGAATATTTGCACAAGCCCGACAATTTGTTCACTTCTTGCACTACCCTCATGGAGTGGAATGACACCTGGACTCTTCGTCGTCTCGCTCTCCTCCATCCTGGACACCGTTCCTGGCCCGGCTGTCTACAGCGGCTGGAAGACTCTGAATTGGAAGAATCACTAGTCGCCGATTTCAAGGCGTTTATCCAAGCTGGGTGTGTGGGTGCATTTGGGGAGGATGACACGGTATCTTCTCATGGAGGGAATGACGGAGCTCTCCTGCATCTCTGGTTAACGGTGCGGCATAGGGTTCAGCGGTTCATTACAGGAAAGCCTCGTCGTGAGGGGATAGAATCGTCGAGTAATGACAATAGAGTGTAGTAGTCTACGTGATCAATTTCATACTACATAATACTTCAGAGATGTGTACAGCACATTGAGAATTTGAGACGGACGTAGGAGCACTAACTGAGTCTCCACTTCGTCATCTGCGCATATGATGTTCCCTCGCCCAGGTTGCCCGTCATTTTCAAACAAGTTACCTGCCCGGAACTGGTCGCCACAGCCATGCCAGTACTGAGCACGTCAGAGAAGGGGGTTGGGCTATCAGCTTTGCGTGATTTGTAGGTCCTTGCATTGAGACGTCGAATATTGTCGTCATAAGTAGTCGAATCAGAGTACACGCCTACTCACAAGGTAAAGCGGCCCTGTCATTAGTAGTTCAGGTAGCGGAGCTTCGAATTAATTATGTATCGTCCAACTTGGTTATTTACGTCAACCACCAGCTCCGCGCCTGAACGTGAACGTTTGAACGGTGAACGTTTTAACGATCGTCTTGGAATCACTTCCTGTGAGTAAACTCTACTACCACTCGGGGAAATTGCAAGCTTTTGTTGAGGATTATGGTTTCACAGCCACTGGGCCGACGGCATAGCCGTCTTTTGTTTTACATTATTTTGATTTTCGTATCGATCACTACCGTTTCTTGGCTTCGTACCACCACCACCTACGTATCTGTCACGAATATACGTTCGTTCGAGCCATATCCGTCACGTCCTCTGTGCCTGCCGACGTCTATTCCCAACAGCTTGAAAGTAACATGTGTGTTGCGCGAGAGAAGAGAATGATATAATGAATTTCGTCATAAACCATGGTTTAGGGACTTGATGACGCGTTTGTGGCTGGTTCAGGCCTATTTCGGCGATCTCGGAGTAGTGTTGCGCCAATTAGGTCTCCGACCTAATTCGCCCTGCTGCTTAACAAAGGGCCTCGCTGAGGCCCTGATTCGCATGCGTGAATCACAGCTATTTAGCGCTAAATAGCCTGCGAAATAGGCCTAATTAGCTGCGAATCAGCATTGCTGGGATGGTATACTATTGTGGTATCATGTCACCTCGTCCTTAAAATTTGCCTTTCTTCCTTACCATTGCAATACCATAGTCCCGATTTCAGATTGACTCGGATACATTCAGCAAGCAAAAAGGACGATTCTCCCCGTTGCAAATTGCTGCCATTTGCTAACAGAAAATATATAGGAGCGAGCGTCTCAAGCTTTTTTGACTTTCACTCATGAATGCGGGGCCGATGGCCGATGGTTATGGTGAATGTTGATAATAATATTCCGGCTTTGATGCTGAATTTGGCTTCGTAATGTCATTATAGGTAGGTACATGAGTCCCGTCTATTTCGCCCTGTTTCGCAGCTAAAAATTGGTCCTTGAAAAGCCCGTTGCTAATCAGCTGCTGAATAGCGCTAAGTAGCGGGTGCTGAATAGCAAGTGCGAATTACATCAGCCTAATTGGCGCAACACTATCTCGGAGGCTCTCTCGTGCGCTTCAAGTCCCCAGAACCCATGCCCCTGTAAACGGGCCGCTCCAGATATGTGCCGACTCGCATGCATCAGGTCGAAGAGGTCCTCAGAGTCTTGACTCAGGATAACCGTCGACACGAAAAAAGCTAACAACGTGGTAGTCATTCGGAGCCATACTCGCTCAACATTCGGCTGGTTTTTTTGTCGGTCCTACATCTCTGGTGTTGCTCTGGTGAGGCCTGTGCTGATAGCGACAGATCTCTTTTCCAACATCGGTCTTTCTCTCAGGATTGTTGTGGTGTGAGAAAGAGCCCACCTGTATAAAGAGATTACATTGATGCAATGATGCCAGCTTCTTCCCAGTGGAAGTGAGCCAGTCTCGACTCACCCGTTACAGTTCTGTCGATACCTCTTGGACAAACACACCCGAAATTTCGTGCCGGAGTCTCCGACCTCCATGCCGCCATCAAATTTCCTACACTAGACTCAACGCTCCTCGCAGGTCCTCAACGTATGCACCTCACCCTCAGCGTTATGACCCTCAAGGCCTCACCCCCTAGTCTCTTCCAACTGCACCCGACCTCCATCACCGTCTCCCGACACTCCTCCCGCTCACAGCCGCCCACCCGACTATCACCCTTGACACTCTCGGCGTCCTCAAGAGGGAATCCCGCCGTTGTGCCCACGTTTTGTGGGTTGGCCGGTCTCAGCCCGAACCTCTGTTCATCCAAATAAACCTGATATTCCGTGACGAGGGCTTTATCACCGACACGCGTCCTTTCAAGTCGCACATGACATCCATGAACAGCACCGACAGAAGACCCAGGATCAGCCGTTCATATATTACGGCAGGCTAGTATGTTGGAATGTTTCAGCGCGCAGGAGCCTAGCGAGTACGCTGAGCTCCCGATGACTGTTTCGATAGAGTAGTACGATTCGCCAAGAGTTCATCTGTGCAAGATGGGATGCTGGGATGCAGACAGCGCGTATGTCAGCTGTGGCAGCGCGCCATTGTGCAAGGAGCTCGTCTGAGCTACTGCCTTTCCCTGCCACCGCCTCTTTGGAATGTCGCTCGGCGTCTCTCATGTCTTCCCCCGCGCTGCTATTAGATCGACGCGGCCGATACATACGTGTCAAGCTCAATGCCCTTTCACCACATATGCTATCCAGCGCGCTGTACGGATAATGGTTCAAATACCGCTACCTCTTGATTGGCCGCGGCATCCGTTCATCTTCGATATCTCCGTCGAGGTCGTTTCGGCGTAGAGAGGGAATTATGGAGAGTCTCTGGGTCTCCTCTTTGATATCGAGCGAAGTGGGCAGGTCGCTTATACTGATGTTGCTAGACAAGAACGTTATAAGATAGTCACGCACTGGGCAGCCGTTCCCATCTCCTGCCGCCGCGGTGCTACGTCATTCTTTTCCAACACGTTGGTCATTCGCTTCGCATTTCTCCATCGAACCTTCATTCGTACAGGAAACCCCGACGCCGATGTCTATTGAGGAAATATCTATTGAGAATTGGTTTTCACGGCTCTAACGCCACCTTCTACTTATACCTATTTACCGCTTACTTTACACTTTGACATTTCGTACCTATATCTTCTTGACTACGAACCACCACTGTCTCCGTACACTACGACAGAATATACCTGCCCTTCGAGTCAACCACGTCCCGTTTCCGAGTGGCTGCCACCTAAACTCCAACAATATCAACTTGACTCTGGAGCTCGGTTATAAATCCTGTCTGTCCCAACACTCGTAAACACTATAGTCCGCTAGCATTTCATCCCTATCAGGAGTCGACTCTCCTTCGGTGGTGTACCGTCTAGTGAATATCTGCTCGGTGACCATTCGAACTGCGCTTCGCATATCCTCATCCCGTTCGACTTCTACTCTCCTACAACTTGAAGTTCTCGGGAAACCGTTAGTCCGCTGACGAGTGCGTCAACGTCTCCAGTAGCCGAAATCAGCGAATGGCAGCCTCGGACTCTATGTGATGGCGTGCTGGTGTGAGCTCGAGCTGACATCCAGGGCAGAGGAGCGAGGGATAATCCATGGTCGATAGTTAGGTGGACTTTTACCTTGTACCGAACTTCCAGGTCCCAACAGGCGTACGTTTCGGGCATAAACTGCCTCTGCTCGCTCAGTATGATTAGCATTGAACCAGAGATACTTATACACTGTATGGTTAAATAAACATTGGTCCTTATCGATTATCTTTTGGGGAAAAAGGAAGTACTGTTTACAGTTCTGGGGGGACTATTTGCGAATGAACCCAGCTTCATTCTCGTCTCAACACTCTTCGATAAAACACTAAGGAATGTTAAATATAATGATACAGACGGAGATTCGTAAGCCAGTACGATATCCGATGCAGTATATGAACTACAATTGAATCCTATAAAAGATTCAACTGAAAGGTATATGGAGAGTATGCAAAACCCGTGCAATCTCTTCTTAACTTGATGTCATCACCATCTCTTTAAGCCCAATCCCAATCTACTCCAGTGAGGCGCCCAAGGGAGGTACTGGCGAGTTGCGAAAAAGCATCGGGAGTAAAGTCCAGGTCATACATTCCGACGCATCCCTCGCATCTGTCTGTGACCATGACCGTAACCGACTTTCCTCCGTCTACATGAACCAAATAATTGAGACCCGCCAGTCATAGAGGAAGAAATACATACAGGTCGCAACCAGTGTCTTGCCGCAAAGCGGGTTCCTACACAGCGGCATGAGTTGAAAGAGGTCAAATGAGTTACGAGTTAGAGTCGTACTGGTTGGGGTTCGCGGTAGCACCACTTGTCTGGGGTATCAGCCGCGGGAAGAAGAGGTTGAGAAGAAGACATACGGATACGAGTCGTACAACAGAGACGAGACCGCTACGCTCATGTCATACGCGGTGTTGGTTACACCACAGGATCCTATTCCCGGAAGGTAAAAAGTAGCTGTATAGATTAGTGGGTCAAAAATTTCAGAACGAGTCATGAAAACTCTCACCTTCACCAACGTTGGCACGGGGAACCAGCGGAAGGGCAGCAGCGAGAAGGGCAGAGACAGAAAGGAAGGCGAGGATTCTTGTAAAGAACATCGTGGTATAGTACAGTGAGGTGATATAAATGCAAGGAACGAATGTGGAGGGTGAAGCGAGTGTGTAGGATGTATTTCTGCCATCGTTGAGGAATATGGTCGAATTTATGTGCGCCCAAAAGGCCCGTGTTTACAACCACCTTGTGTCACCCGCGCGAAACATGGTCCCTAATCACGGGAGTCGGTAGGTCTCATGAGGTCGCATCAAGAGATGAAAACAAATGTATTGTTGAGATGACGGGCTGAGCGGGAGGCGGGACGCCCGTTGTTTCCTGAAAATGCATTTCATCGTGCGTTAACATCGCAACAGAGGTCGGCAGTAGTGGACAGACCGTCTCTGACACAGGGCGCCTCGTCTTCATCGGTGATAGACATAGAACGGGTCCGTCCATTGAATGTGGCAACATGACAACGGTAAGGACATGGACCATCAAAACTTGGGCGGCTCGGGAGTCACCACGCCACCCCAAGCCGTCTACTTTACGGGAGGCAAACGTCCATCCTGTGATCCTACCGGGCGCATGAACATTGAACATTCTTGTTTGAAGGTCCAGAATTTCTTCCTGAAACTGGGATAACGGGTGCAAGCACATGCGTGGATAACCATGGCACCGGGGATGAAACAATGGTAGGTCTCGGTCCGCTCTACAGACTGAAAGCCTGCTTGTCCAAGAATCGTGTGATCCAGTACTTGTCAAGTGCCGAGTAGCGACATACGGTGTTGGGTCCTGAAACACCGCCACGGTACTCATCCGAAGAGTCGTGCAGGTGCGTGTGGGAAACTGAGAGAGCTGACGCAGGATGGACAGTGAGCCGGACGTGTTGGGTATCAGAGAGTCTGGTTAAAAAGCGACGGCAATAGTAGATTCGAGCAACAGTATCTCTGGAACTTGTTAGAGACGTAGACTGGCCCCTTCACAGTGATGATAAGTACTCGCCATACAACCGTATTGCGCGTGCAGAACGCAGATCAAAGGCAGAGAGTTGTGTACTTATAATTTGAATTTTGTTGGTGCTGTCGTTTTGAGCTTTTGGGCTGTAAAAAAAAATGAAACGAAGCGTTATGCGTGCCTATTGTCGAACGTAAGGACAAAGAGATGTAGGAAGCGCGAAACAACAAAAAATATGCTCTTTGACACCTAATGACCAGTTCCTGGTACGTGGAATGCAGAATGGAGGCAGGATAGTCCCCAACGCAGCACATAGTTCTACAGAGACATATTTGCAACAAAGAAACACGAACTTGATCCAAGTTCCGAATGTGGACCTTGGGATAATGAACTGCGGCAGAACGACGATTTGACTCCCCTGTTAGCTGCAGCAGTGGAGGATGCCACATCCCGGATACCGAAGAGAATCTGGCAGTCCATCTTGAGTGTTATGGTGCGAGCCATATCTTAGGTATTGCAAATATGGACAAGACGGTGTACAGATACCCTTGGGTCACAGGAAGGGCGAGCTTTCTGTTCAATGAAGCCTTTTCGTCCTAAGCAACTCTGGGAGCTTTTCAGTGAGGAGATATTCCCTTCGTCGATGATATATCATCAGCCATCCCCTGCAGAACAGCCGTTCGTCCGCCTTTCCGTTGACAAGCCGACCCGCATCTGAGCCCCGAAATCCACATCCGGTGTTGTCTACACCCTGCGAGTCGCCTCTCCGTCTCTTCAACGTCGTCCGCGAGTCGCGACTCCTTCCCTCCCTCATGCACGTCCTGTCTAATAATAGACACGACCCGCACCTCCCTCCTGCACATCCCATCTCTCTCCCTTGCTGGAAGCTGATAATAGCCCGATCCTCCATCTGTCCATCCGCACATCCAGTGTCTCCCTGCCGCTGACTAGGCACGGATTGTTAGCTTCGGTGCTATGTATCCAATGGACTGCCTACCTCAAGCTCGACGTCACGTATGGACTCACGGTTGGACGCATGGACTACGCGAACTCTAAGGGAAACATCCGATGGTAAGCATGGTCCGTACATAGTATTAGTGTAGACGTACCCCCATGTATGCGTCTCAAATGCAATATACGTCCAACTCGCATCGTCCGCCTCAACGTTCGTCAAGCTGGCTAGTTCCTTGACTTTGGCACCCGCTGTTAGCTTCAGTGCTGTGTATTGAACGGACTCCTTACCTCAAGTTCAACGTCGCAGATTGGATTATCTGCGTACGAGCTCGCCGTTGAAGGAACAGACTACAGGGACGAAGGGAAAATCAAATGGTAAGCACGGCCCAAGTTTTCACAATATCAGTATAAGTACGTACCCTTAAGCTTAAGCCCCATATATCCGTCCCAAAATCCAATACACATTGGACCCACCTATCTATCATCCGCCTCAATGTTCGTCAACACGCAAGAAAAAGTTCGCCGCTGTCCAGAAGGCCATCCTGCACGATCTGATCCGTTCTTTCGTTTTGTCGAGCTGGTATTCGATCTTGCAACGAGAATGGCAGCATCGGGATCGATGCAATCATCCTTTCGAGGCATCGCCTAATGAAAAAACATCTGAGGAAGAGGGGCAAAAGGTTAACTAACTCGATATGTCTTCCAGTGGCTGCTATCGATGACTACGCGTTCAAGCTTTCTTGGACCAAAGCGTGATGGAACATGATCGATTGATCATTGATATAGCTATAGCGGCTAAATCGAGGACTGTGAGACTCGTGGAGGTGTGGTGTGTGGTGTGTGTACCAGGGTAGTACCAATTTCTTCCCGAGGAAATGAATCATCGCAGGAAGAGTTGGTAGTAGTTCAAGTTGAACTTCGGCACAGGTTACCCGAGACCGTTCACCCACGTGGTCTGTCCGTTGCCACCGAGAACAAAGGAAATCGAATCCACACCTACTCGATAACCTACCACCACCATCACCCCCACGAAATGGATTCCCAGTCGAGCACCTCATCAAGCAGCTCCACACCATACCCAGACGCAGACTCCGAACATACTCCCTACGATCCAGACCTTGCAGCAGACCTTCAAAGCCGCATTTTCGTACCCCCAGACGCGTTCCTGACCACCCTTCTTCGCCTTCCTAAAGATTGGCGAACAAACACGGCGGCACGAGGGGTAATCGACGTGATTAGACGCGACGACACATTTCAGGCTACCGCCAAGGGGTACCTCCAGGCCTCTAGTGGCACCGGTGAACTTGACGTGCCCCCTCGGCGTCTATACGATGGCATGCTCGAGCGAGTACTCGAGCTGACGTGTGCAGATGAGAAGCGAATGTCACACGACCGTTCGCATTTCCTAGAGTTCGCCGCTCGTGATGAGTGGTTGGACATCAATCAGGGCCCTCAAAAGCCAAAGGGTAAGTAGTAGCCGGATTTGCCTTGAATGCGTAGTTTTGATGATGAAATACATAACAGATGAAGATGCTGACGACGGAATGGACGACGTCTCGGATGATGAAGATGAATCCAATGATGTCGCCAATCGCCGGAGGATGTCTATTCGGTGTGCTTCAATAGCCAGGCACATTCTCTCGATGCTACGTTCGCACTCTCTTGGGCTGCTTATATCCCCGAGAAAGGCCCAGCTACTGTACTACGACCGGTCTGTTATCATCACCAGTGAAGCATTCAATATCTTGGACACGCATGACCAGCCCACAGACATTTTGATAGCTATGCTCCTCGGCTTCTCAGTTATTCCACCAGACAGTGGTGTGCCGTCTTTTCTTAGTCAAGAGTAGATGCTCGTTCAAATGATACAACATTACCTCCACTTATGACATGTATTCTGATCATGTGTAGTCGCTGAAGGAAGGATCCTTCAGTCCTGCAATTGGATCAGCTTGGCACCTATTTCTTGCAACGCATGGCAGAAATATCCTGAAAATGTTGCTCCTGTATCGGTGCGTCTTGTTTCTTTGGCATACGAGAAGATTCCGAGCTCTGCAGAGCTCGGAAGTGGCGAGAGGAAAGCGCAGGATGGGGTAATAAAATATTCCCGACTCCTCTTCTCCAACCTTTTTCTCGTTCTTTCCGCCATCATCGTTCTTCCTCAGTTTCTCAGACATCTGTAATCCACGAAAAGGTCTTCGATAATTATATGATCTGTCAAAGTCCTTCTGATGTTGTTCTTTCTCTCCTACATTCCTCTATTCTGAATCATTGACATCTAGACCAGGGTGCATTGCGGTTGAAGGTTCTTCGAGTACGTGTACAACCATCATGATCATGGTCTCTCCAGTAACAAAACGCCGACTTTGATGAGGACTTTGCTGCTGACCGTGGGAGAGGAAATGTAGACGCTTAAGAAGGCGCTTTACACCAGTTTTCCGTTCATTACATTGGGTGTTTTCACCCGGTAGACAAAGAAAAAAGAAAGAGAAAAGAAAAATCCGGAAGGCTCTCACCCCTTCATCATTATGCTAAAGCTATTACTATTTTGTAGATGTAACCGTTCCGTGTTATTTTTCCGCGCTGCGCGCGCCTGACACTTAAGGGCTCGAAACAAGCGTCGAGCACGCAAGTTATACCAAATTACTGAAAATACAGCACCAGTATTGAGAAAAGTAGGTGCAAAATATTCATTGTACACGCTCGAAAACGGGTCGAAAAATTGTGAATCCTGCAGTATATATGTGATGTATCAGAGAATAGTTGTAGGAGCACATAAGCTGTGAGGAATCGGCGCAAAGACAAAAACGAAGGAGGTGGCAGGTAAGTGGCAGGTAAATCTCGGACCGATTCGACCGGTGGTAGGTAAGTCCGCTGACAAAGCATGGATAGATTGTTTCATTCATAACTCGAGAGATTCGTATTTTTCATATTTTTGGTGAGCTCGGTACAGCTCATAGTACTTAAATACAAAGCTTCAAAGAGTATGAGATTTCTGAGACGTGAGGCAAAGCCAAAAGAAAAGAAATAAGCTATCAATCCCGAAACGGCAATGGCAGGTAAGTGCACAGCATGGCACCAGGGTATCGGACGGTAAATCTTTACAGCCATGCCATGTGTTCATACCGTCCAGGACAATGACAACAACAGCCACTCATCGGCGTCTGACGCTTCTGAGGATGAAGCTCATTCAAGGATCTCCCGGGATCATGATCCAGAGGTCGAGAATTTGACGTCTCATTCCCGGCGTCGACGACGCAAGACGAGGCGCAGGACAATGGGTATGGAGCGTCCTGAGTATACGAACAAAGGTGCATCTATTCATCTCTTCTATGGATGCCCGTCTCATGAAGAGCTTAGGGAATGATCCATTTGACTACGAAAAGAAATTCGCAGAGGATAAGCGGGGCGAGGAGCTGGCATCAGCTGCCAGGGTGTGGAGAACATACCTTGAAGAATGTGCTGCATCTGATGGCGAGATGGTGGAAGGGTGGAGAGACGGTCTGGATGTTCTCCTCGTATTTGTGAGTACAATTGTCCTGGAATTGGGAATCCCTTCATTGATGGAAGGAAAGGCGGGTCTTTTCTCAGCGATTGTCACAACATTTGTCGCTCAGACATCACAAAGTCTCCAGGTTGACTACGGCGAAGTCACCACCCTACTTTTAATCGAGCTCATCAATGTCCAACGTTCGGCATCGAACGGTTCCCTCGTCAACAACGTCCCCCGTTCAGACCTCGCTTTTCGTCCCTCGACGTCCGACTCATGGGTTAATGGCTTGTGGTTCACCAGTCTCTCCCTGAGTCTCACTGCTGCTCTGTTCGCTGTTTTGACAAAGCAGTGGATCCACCAGTACTTGTCTGCGCCTTCAGGAACACCTCGGGACAGATGCCATGTGCGTCAATTCCGTTACATGGGTCTGGAACAATGGCGTGTGGGATTCATTATCGGATTCCTTCCTGTCCTGATGAGTGCATCGCTAGCTGTATTCCTTGTGGGACTGGTTCTTTTTATCATCCCCTTGCGCGTGTCTATAGCCAGTGTCGTTGGAGCAATCACTTTCATATCATTTTCGGCCTATATTGTCACCAACTTCCTTCCAATCATATATCCCTCATGCCCCTACAGGACTCCGCTGTCACAATACGTGTTCCCTCTCTACGCCTATATACGGCGGCGAATTCCTGGATCTTCCACTGCTCACACGCTAAGGGAGGCTGAGAGTACGACTGTCCGTGATAGTGCCGACGAAATGGATGTGCATGCACTTGCCTGGCTCATTAACATGTCGTCGAACCCCAGTGTGGAGAGCATTGTAATAGAATCCACGAGTGCTTTGCCGCTCAAGTCTGTGGATTCTTTCAAGCGCGGTATAGACCATACGGATGTCCTCCTCGCATGTACGCAAGCCCTTGGACGCCTCTTCCACGAACCAGATTTATCTGTGCACGAAAGTAAAGTGGACCGTCTCATTCGAGCCTCCCTCCGCTTCACAGACTTTCCCTATGTTTTCCATCTGCCACCACCGGCCAAAGACTGCTTCTCCCCTACCCTCTACGCAGACCTTCTGTGTGTTCACCCCGGCCGTGTAGAGGAGGCCCGGGAACTGGTCATGTCCAACCTGATAGCCTCAGACGATGACCGTACAGCTCTTCACTTACAGCCTATAATATGGGCACATCTTCTTAGATGGGCCTTATCCGGTCCTGATAAATTCGAGATGATGCAGATGCTGTTCACTGAGATACCATCGTTCTATTGGAAAGCCGACTATGTTCCCATCACCTATGCCTTCGAGCCTTTGGAAACGAAAATCCCCCACGGATCCGGCGATGGCGAAATGACCCTTCGGATGGCGATTCAGAGGTCTTTGTACATATTTGTCGCTGAGAACATACTTTACCGTCCCATGTATTATCAGCCCCCTCCGTATTCGCGACTCGATCTTCTCTTGGGCATGGCCGGCTCATGCTCTACGCGAAGCATGCAAAACTGGCCAAGCATACCCCTCTCTTTTATCGCCTCTAATCGAAGTTTGTTCATCATGATAGTGGAAAGCATTGGTAGCCTCGTGGATATTGCATCACCCCACAAGGATAACGATAATCGCGGCGCTGTTCTGGAATATCTATACACGTTGATCACCTCGGTCGAATTCGACGATCCTTTAACCCCCCGCGAACAAACATCTGCCTTGATGATGTTCTTTCGTGTTCTAAATTCCACATCCTCTCGCCCACCATTCCGCGAGACAGATTGGTGCACGCCACAGCTGGCCACTAAATCTGTCCGAATCGCGTTGAAGGACTCCGGTAGTCCTACCCATGAACTAGGTACCTATTTTTTCCAGCACACTTCCTTCACAAACGAGACATTGGCTTCTTTTGTATCGGATCTCTTTGAAGAATTGCGCACACAGATCACCAATACTGCTCTACGGACATTTTTGTGCCTGATTATCACCGGGCTGGGATCCGAATATTTGGGTGTTCATATACGCCAGCAATCACTGGAATACTTGCACGAGCCCGACAATCTGTTCATTTCTTGTACTACCCTCATTCAGCGGTATGACACCCGGACTCTTCGTCGTCTTGCGCTCCTCCATCCCGAACACCTTTCCTGGCCCGGCTGTCTACAGCGGCTGGAAGACTCTGAAATGGAAGAATTACTAGTCACCGATTTCAAGGCGTTTATCCAAGCTGGGTGTGTGGGTGCATTTGGGAAGGTTTACGAGGCATCTTACAATCCTCCTATTGTATTGTCTCGGGGAGAAAACAACAAGTCTTTGCAGCATTTCTGGTCAACGGTGCGGTATAGGGTCCAGCGGTTTATTGCAGGAAAGCCTAGTCGTGAGGAGATAGAATTGTCGAGCAATGACAGCAGTGTGTAGTCTACGTGATCAATTTCATACTAAATAATACATCAGGGAGTGTACACAGCACATTGAGACGGACGTAGGAGCACTAACCCAATCTCCACCTCGACATTTGCACCTACGATGTTTCCTCGCCCCTCATTTTCTCATAACTTAGCTGCCCAGAACTGGTTGCCACAGCCATGTCAATACTGAGCACGGGAGTAGGACTATCAGCTTTCCATGATTTGTAGGTCCTTGCATTGAGACGTTGAATATTGTCGTCATAGTCGAATCAGTACACGCCTAAAGGCAAAGTGGCCTTGTCATTGTTTTAGGTGGCGGAGCTTAGAACTAATTATGTATCAACGTCCAACTTGGTTATTTACTCCGCGCCTGAACGTAACGTTTGAACATCTCAACGGTCGTTTTCGAATCACTTCCAGTGAGTAAATTCTGCTACCACTCGGGGAAATTGCAAGCTTTAAACGGGCCGCTTCAGATATGTACCGACTCGCATGCAGAAGGACGAAGAGGTCGTCAGAGTGTTGACTCAGGATAATCGTCGACACGAAAAAAAGCTAATATCGGAGCCATACTCGCTCAACAATCGGCTGGTTTTTTTTGTCGGTCCCATATTTCTGGTGAGGCTTGTGCTGATAGCGAGAGATTGGCGAATCTCTTTTCAAACATCGGCCTTTCTCTCAGGATTGTTGTGGTGTGAGGAAGAGCGCGCCTGTATAAAGAGATCATTACATCGATGACTCCGTCGCTGCAGCTTTTTCCCAGTAAAAGTGAGCCATAATCTCGATTCACCCGTTACAGTTCTGTCGAGACCTCTTGGACAAACACACCCGAAATTTCGTGCTAGAGTCGCCGATCTACACGCCACCCTCAACCTTCCTACACCAGACTACGCTCCTCGCAGGTCCTCAATGCGTGCACCTCACCCTCGGCGTCGTGAACTTCACCCACGAGTCTCTTCCGACTGCGCTTGTCATCCTTCACCGCCTCCTTCCACTCCTTCCACTCACAGCCGTGCCCCCGACTATCACCCTTGACATCCTCGGCATGGTCCTCGAGAGGGAATCCCGCCGTCGTGCCCGTTTTGTGGGTTAACCCGTCTCAGCCCGAACCTCTGTTCATCCAAATAAACCAACCAGATATTCAATCCAAGTTGGAAAAAGTTGTACTTGGTTTAGTGGTGCATGAACAAAAGATCCCAGGTCTCTACACATATCTAACAAGCCATTAAGCGCGTGAATCGACCGGGAGGAGAAAATCTCCTTTCGAATGGATGAAGACGAAGGGACCAAGCAAACACCGCACCTGCTGACAGTTGCATAATGGCCTCCTAGTCTCCGCGCCGCCAAGATCCCCGTACTTTTGAATTCAGGAAGATGTCGCGGATTTGAGAATTGGTATTTTTATGATTTTCGTGCTGTTGCGTTGTTCATTGCGGATTTGGAGAGGAGACGAATTAGATTACGACAGAGATTCGCTTGTTGGAATGTTTCATCAGTCATTGCTTCCAGGCTTGGTGAGTTCGACGTGTTGACCGGTTCAAGTTGCTATTCTAGGAGAAAGACGTTCACGTCTCCTGGGGGGATCATGTCAGTTGCAATCTGAAACTTGAGCTGTGAAATAATACATAAATTCCTTAGCGGACGTCGCGGAGACCAGTTTCTATGGGGGCCGTTCCCGTTCTATGCCATGTTCACTCTGTTTCATCACTGTAGCACGTATTCTTTGTGTTATACATCACTCGTGGGAGATAGACTTGCTTTGTATATCAATGAGGATATGCCATCTACAAAAATATGTAATTTTCTGGAGCACAAACCAAGTCGTAGCATTTGAAACCAATGAAAGCACTCACCGTCGACATTCAGGGTCGTGGATATCAAGTCCATATTCGGAAATCAAAACGTCGACGCGCCCAAAACAGCTCCAGGGCTAGATTTCCAGAGCTGAGTGGTGATTAAAAGATTTTGTGATGACATACATACATTTTGAACTGCTATGACCCGTCTCAGAGCACTCAAATCGACGAAGAATACTCAAAATAGCTGACAGTGCCATGTACCTTAGTTTCATCGACAGAAATCAGCGACTGTCACAGCGGAGATACATAATTCATCAAACATTACGGACTTTGTAACTGGCAAGGTCCCATGCTTGAATACGGCCGACATTCAAACAAGACTGAATTTGAGACTTGTTCAAATTCCACCGGTTGCGATGCGAGAGATGTTCTGAATTTCAGAACAAAGAAAGGTCTTGACGTGACATTTGATTAAAATCCGCTCGGATGTCCGGCTCCATTGATGTCTTGTAAATGGAATGCCAAAGGCTGGCTCTGAGTTCTGAAGGCACAAACGAGGTATAGTAGCACATGGATACTTTGACGAAGACTAGAATTTACCTAAGTAAGTGTTACAGAGCCTGATCCATCCTGACAATGAGAGAAAAACTTGAGTTCACTCACCAAGCGAACCATAATTAAACAACGATCACTGCAAAAGTTCGTTTCCCGTAAATGGATGAAAATCAGGGATGGCCGTGCGTCACTCAGATATGAGAGTTGACCAACGAGAACAATCAGATAGGTAACATCACCTGTCAACCAAAACTAGATGAGCTTTGAATGACAGCAGAAGGAGCGAAATCAAACCGGAAACCGGGATGGAAATTTGAACCCCAAAAGTCAGATGCCCTTGAACAGCGAATTCAGTATCCGGAGATGGGGTGGGCCGTGGGTTGAGCGGTGTTGAGATGAAGCTCAGAAGACTTGAAATACGTCAAGAAAATCCAGTACAATCGAAAAATGGACAGGCCAGGAGAGTACGACTGTAAGCAGGAACGACGACATTGCGGTGAAAGAATAAGCGCCAGTAACTTGATCAATTTCAAGACGCGTCAGACACGTGTTCCCACGACTTTCTTCTTTCTATCATACTCCCATCTTTGCTCACACCTCTCGCTTTGTTCAACGCTCATTCCAATACATCCTCAACCTCGAGTACGTCTTCCAATGTTCAAGAATTCGGCAGCCTGCCAATTTTGATGGAAGATGTCAGGAATATAGCAACCGAGCTGTGCATGTCATCTTTTTTGATTGGTACTTTCGTCTCCCCTTCTAACGTTGTACCGCTCCAGGCTAGGATTGAATTATGTGGCCATCGGGACAACATAATTCCCGAGTGAAGGGCTGGATAGGCGAGAATCCGCCGATATTCTTGACAAGGATTCAAAGTTTGAAGGGTACGCCAGATACCTCTCAATGCTGATTTCTCCCCATAGCATCCGCCCGATCAATGGAGGAGCTCGAGATGCTTCTTATCCTACCCCTCTGGACAACTATGACCCGCAAGATTATGTCCATCAATATATATGCTGAAGACAGTATACTTACTAATCCCCCGCTAACGCGACTGACTCGGACTGAATGAAATTAGACTAGGCTAATCTTGAGGTAGACTAAGTATGTATTGTTCTCGCTATATCCATTTTACATGGTTTTTTAGACTTCACAGATCTCGTTAAATACCCTATTACGACTTCAGACATTGATTTACAACAAAAACGTCCTACGTGACATCTGATAGCCGCATCTACTTGCGCAGACCGCGTCAAAACATGGCTGAGGTCCCTGAAAATCGCGCGTGATGAACGTTGGCATTCAAATTTCTGACTTACTGCGACCATGAGTAAATGCTTCTAAATCTCAGGTCTCCTGCGCCGTCTTGTGATCTACCTGTCAATTTGATGATTTTTAGAGGTGAAAATGAAAACTCGGCACCGACTCACACCACATTAACAATCTTATCGTGTTCACAAGGCCATTTTGGTGGCGGCGTAGTTTGATTCGAACATGATGCCGATCTCCTCGGAGGACCTGAACCTCCATCAGTCGATGACAGAAGAAATAAGTGGATATCCGCACCTATAGCCTTGGAAGCGGCTTCGAGACTTTATTCCATGGTGCTTGGAACGTTGCGAACGTAAGATACTTGGCATTTTCAATTTGGAATACTCAAAAGACTCACCGTTGACGTTGGGATACAGTGATTCTGACTCTAACAAGCGTTGAAACGGGGACGCGAGGACCGGGAAATCTCGCTCGCAGACGTGGTTGACGTTGAGCCAAGCGGCGCATTAGGTCCCTGCGTCGATCAGGATACTACACAGACTGCGGGGGAAGATCAGTAAGCAACGACATCAGTTTGACATCAAACATTTGACTTGCCGTTCATTTAGAGTGGCTTCGAAAATGACATGGATTTGCATGTCGAGGAGATGCCGGCAAAAGAAGATCTTACTTTGGCACCGCCGTCATTGCATCGGGGGCGTAATGTTAACGTCAGTAGATCTAGGTCCTCCGACGTATGCTATAACCACATCTCCCGCCTGGCTGGCTGCCCTCGGGTCCGCCGTATTCGCGTCAAGTCAAAATTGCAGACTGTCCGGGAATATCTTCAAGTCCTTGACATCTCGTGCCTGGTTAGTGTGTCGTTGCCAAAAAAAAATCGTCCGCTCACCGAGTGCCGAGTGCTTAAGCTTGCCGACTTGAAGTCCTGATACCGTGGGACTTGGATTCAGTGCCGTACGGATAGCCAGTACATTTGACTTTGAGAATGCCAGATAGCTGTGAGTCCGTTTCTAGGGGATAGTTTTCTGTGTGCTCACTTGGCTTGGAAGGACCTGTGGAACGGTGTATGAATTTCAGCGAGACGTCAAAGAGGACGACCGAAAATAATACCGGAACTTGCCAAGCTATGGACGTACAGGACACAATTAGTATGCGGCGGTGCGAGCTACGACGCGTCGGGGATGGTGACCGTTGGCAGGAAAGAAGGGGTACGTTGATTTGTTTGTGTATCTTGATACGCGTTGGTGACTCTTGACTTCGGCAAGTAGGTACTTTGATGTTTGATCAAACATTATGGATTGGTCTTACTTCGCCTCGCCCTCTATATGGTATTTTGTTTTTGCTTTGAATGAAATACGGTGTTTGCGGGTGTTGAATGAAGGTGACTTGGACATTTGAGGATTCTCGAAAAACGGAGAGGATCCTTGAATGTGTCGGCTCTATCAAGATATTTGAAGTTCGATGTTTTGACAGGCGTGCCGGCACGAAAATGTTTCAGCGTCGCGTCTGCACCTTCGTGATCTTGTTGATTTCGAGTATCTCGTTGACAGTCGATCAAACTGTTTTCCTCTTATTCTCTTACCTTCACTCCCCAAACCCCCATATTCTTGTCTCCCGTCTGTTCTCTCCTTTGTCCCTCGGCCACACCCTTGTACCACGAGCACTTTGCTATGATTTGAACTCGACGGTCATCGAGCAGAGTCGCAATGGGCGTTGATGCCCATATCAGGATGATCGGCCCGCACGGAAGCTATCTTGTCTCCCACCACCATCATCGTAAGTGTGTCCTTGTTTATATGTCAACCACAGTGCTCAACACCTCCATTTCAGACCTTTCTTGTACGGTACGTATTCGAAATTTGCTTTATTTTGGTTTGACGTCTTCACTTCTTGTTTGATTCACTCTCGATTTCAGGTAGACCCGATTTTGCCCCAAGACGACGTATCGCCATCCGGCGAGCAAGGTCAAGATATTGTGCATGCGAGAGAGTAAAGGATGGGATGGCGGGATGGCGCAGGGGGGATTGAAGTAGACGGTCGGGGACACGGAGACACGCCGGGAATGGTATGTCCCTTTTCTCACTCTGTATTCGCGCACTCATTCGCTTCTCAGCATGTCAAGAAACATACGACTCCCTCCAGACTTCCAGAACTTGTTTTTGGCCTCAAATGATCACTTCAAGAATTTCTGTTTCATCTCACTGAGCAATGTAGTAGACTCGGACTTTTCACTGGCACGATGTATCGTCGCCCCGCGAGCAAGGCAGGACAGTGCGAAGATGAGGGCGTGACGGATGGGATGGCGCACGTAGGGAGGGTTGAACTTGAAGGAGACATTCGGGGACGCGGGACGCGCCCCGGGGATGATATGTCCTTGTGTTACTCTAACCTGACGCGCACTCATCCATTTTGCAGCGGATACCAGGCAACGCACGACTCCCTCTAGACTCTAAGAATCCATTTTTTGGCCTCAAGCTAGGTGATATAGCCGAATTTCGCGCCGACATATCGTCTTCCGGCGAGCAAGGCCAGGATTGCGTGAAGAAATGGCATTCAAGGATCGGAAGGGAGGATTCAAAGAGATGGCCGAGGATGGTGCGTCCCTCTCCTAGTTCATGCATAAGTATTGACCCTTCCACCACTTTCCCGCGACCTCCTCTCAAACGACGACTCAGATTTTGGCCTCAAGCAAGGAAATATAGTCTGATTTTGAGCCGAGGCAACGTATCGTCGTCCGGCAAGCGAGGGAGGATGGCAAATTCAAGGGATATCCGGAGGTGGTAGGTCTTTCCCACTACTTAGGTGTTCACGCGCACAGTGACTCATGTGCTTCTCAGTTCGACCGATCTCCGGTCCCCCTCCCTCAAACGAAGAATTTAGGAATTCAAACAATGTAACGGACTAATCGTCATCCGGGGAGGAAGGTCGAGGGAACGAAGGATGGACAGCGGCGTACGGAGAATTCGAGGAGACAGCTGGAGTTGGTACGTCTTTCTCATGACTCTATATTCACGCGTGCTCATTCCTTCTCAGCCCGTCTACAAACGACGGAAACAGCATTGTTTGCGTAGAATAGCAGTACATTGCATGTATCTACACAATATTTTATGAAAATGGAAGGAGCCTTACCTATTTCGAACGGCACCTCCTCGACCCCTCAAATTGGTGTCTTTCGAGGCCCAAAAACTCAAATTTTCTCCCCGAACCATGGTCGGGAGCAGAACACGAGCCAAAACACTTACAGAATATTTTGAAGAGAAGAGCGGCACGCGGAGAGGCGATTTTTGGCAGGTAGGGTGCGTAACTTGCACTTTTTTTCGTGATGGTATTCCATTGGGCGACCGCCATTAGTTCTATATCTGCATCTACCACCTACAACACAGGAAATTATGCCCAGAAACATAAAATGCGCAACCAATCCTACAAGTTCCCGGGCACGACACGTCAAATACCGTGTTCTTGCACCGGCCCGAGGTGAAGATCATCCTTTTCTTTTTAATCTCTCCGATTATTCGTCCAACACATGCTGGCGGAGTACACGATGGTCAGAAGCAGCCATCGAAAAGAGAGAAATGAAGACGACGACGCTATCGAGACACAAAAGAAGGCGGAGCCTGAGGTATCAAAGACGAAACAAACACTACGGAACGACGTGGAGGGCAAATCTGCTGAGCATCAGAAAGCGCGGAATTCTGTGTCCCCTGTATCGGGATGCTTTTGGTGCCAAAACGAGCGTAGCCTTTATTACGACAGATATTCTATTGTTGTTTGCGAACCGGTGGACGTTGTGGATGGGCACCGGATGCTTTGCATCATCGGATTCTCCTCTCTCACCGCTCTCACACCTGGGCAAGTTCAAGTCCAATAGTGGGGTGACGATTTGAAAGGGACCAAGCTTTCACCAGAAAAGGATGGACAGAAGATCGTGTGGACCCTTGGACTGATACCCATTTGTCGTTGGATACATGGTGGAAGGGACAGCATAGTAATTGGAACAACAAGCGGCTTGTGGTCAAGATCTGCTAACCAGAAGCATCTCGGGCATCAAAGGTGGATTTTGTCCATAGGAACATAGACGGCGTCACAGACTATGAGATAAAATGGAAACGAACCTCTACAGTCGTCGAGGTAGAGATGCGGTCCCAGGAGGCAAAAATAGGATCGGTATAGTATATAAGAGGCTTGACGTTTCCCCAGGATTACGCGAAACCTGAGGGTCGACTTCAAAGGTAGAACCGTGCTAGTGTTTGTGTTCGGAGATCGAGGTGTCTGGGAAATTCCGTGGCGGTTGCCCAAGGACACACCAACTATATTGCGAGGAGTCTACCGTGGATGTATGTGATTGAAATATAGCCATATCTCAGTCCGTCGATTCCCTACACCTACCATGAGAATCCTGTTAGGTGCTAGGGATGATGATCTCTGAATACGCCTGGCAGGTGCGTACGCAACCAACTCGTCCCGGTAAATCGCACGCTCGAGCCAAAGACAGAGCAACGTTTTTTGTGTCGAGCTTTCTGTTCAATGAAACCTTTTTGTCCTAAGTGACTCAGGGAGTTTTTCAGTCAGGAGATATTCCCTTCGTCGATATGTCTTCCAGTGGCCGCTATCGATGACTACGCGTTCAAGCTTTCTTGGACCAAAGCGTGATGGAACATGATCGATTGATCATTGATGTAGCTATAGCGGCTGAATTGAGGGCTGCGAGATTCGTGGAGGTAGTACCAATTTCTTCCCGAGGAAACGAATCATCGCAGGAAGAGTTGGTAGTAGTTCAAGTTGAACTTCGGCACAGGTGACCCGAGACCGTTCACCCACGTGGTCTGTCCGTTGCCACCGAGAACAAAGGAAATCGAATCCACACCTACTCGATAACCTACCACCACCATCACGAAATGGATTCCCAGTCGAGCACCTCGTCAAGCAACTCCACACAACACCCAGACTCCGAACATGATCTCTACGATCCAGACCTCGCAGCAGACCTTCAAAGCCGCATTTTCGTACCCCCAGACGCGTTCATGTCCACCCTTCTTCGCCTTCCTAAAGATTGGCGAACCGACACGGCGGCACGAGGGGTGATCGACGTGATTAGACGCGACGACACGTTTCAGGCTACCGCCAAGGGGTACCTCCAGGCCTCTAGTGGCACCGGTGAACTTGACGTGCCCCCTCGGCGTCTATACGATGGCATGCTCGAGCGAGTACTCGAGCTTCGGACGTCTGCAGATGAGAAGTGATTGTCACACGATCGTTTGCATTTCCTGGAGTTCGCCGCTCGTGATGAATGGTTGGACGGGCAGTGACCCAAAGTGGAAAGTCGCGGTAGTGCCCGTGTGACTAGTCGCTGACTAGTCGCTAAGTCATTTTCTGCCCCGACTTTCAGGGCACGACCAAGTATTACAAAGCGTCTGATGTTCTCACGCAGTGAGGCACTTTTTGAACATCAAACCGCCTCTTAACGTGAGGTATGACTCCGCTGGGGCCGAGACCAGAATCGGAGTCTCGTACCGAGCCTTTGGTGTCATGCAAAGGCCGTGGGAAGAGGTCGAGGCAAAAAACGCCCTGGCTCTGGTTGACTAGCGACTTGGCCCTGACTTTGTGACTAGTCGCTGACCGGCACATCACTGGTTGGACATCAAGCAGGGCCCTCAAAAGCCAAAGGGTAAGTAGTAGCTAGATTTGCCTTGAATGCGTAGTTTTGATGATGAAATCCATAACAGATGAAGATGCTGACGACGGAATGGACGACGTCTCGGATGATGAAGATGAATCCAATGATGTCGCGAATCGCCGGAGGATGTCTATTCGGTGTGCTTCAATAGCCAGGCACATTCTCTCGATGCTACGTTCGCACTCTCTTGGGCTGCTTATATCCCCGAGAAAGGCCCAGCTACTGTACTACGACCGGTCTGTTATCATCATTACTGAAGCATTCGATATCTTGGACACACATGACCAGCCTACAGACATTTTGATAGCTATGCTCCTCGGCTTCTCAGTTATTCCACCAAACAGTGGTGTGCCGTCTTTTCTTAGTCAAGAGTAGATGCTCGTTCAAATAATACAACGTTAGTCCCACTTATGACATGTATTCTGATCATGTGTAGTTGCTGAAGGAAGGGACCTTCAACGATCCTGCAATTGGATCAGCATGGCACCTATTTCTTGCAAACGCACGGCAGAGCTATCCTGAAAGTGTTGCTCCTGTATCGGTGCGTCTTGTTTCTTTGACATACGAGAAGATTCCGAGCTCTGCAGAGCTCGGAAATGGCGGGAGGAAAGCGCAGAACGGGATAATAAAATATTCCCGACTCCACTTCTCCAACCTTTCTCTTGTTCTTTCCATCACCATCGTTCTTCCTCAATTCTTCTTCAGACATCTGTACTCCATGAAAAGGTCTTCGATGATCATATGATCTGTCAAAGTCCTTCCGATGTTGTTCTTCCTGTCCTACGTTCCTCTATTCTGAATCATTGACCTCCAGCCCAGGGTGCATTGCTGTTGAGCATTCTTTGAGTATGTGTACCATTGATTTATCTCTTCTATTGTTGCTGACTGTGCTTATAAACACTTCCATATTTGCCTTAGAACTCGACCGCATTGACGTCCTTCTCATTGTCAGCTACTATGCTTTGCGACAAGCCTGGTGCAACTTTTTTGCAGGCTTTGCTTCGAGATTACTTATATGGTCTAGGGCCAGTTGCCGCCTTTGTGATATCTGTTTAGGGATGGAGGACATTCATGCAGTCAAGGTGAGTCTCCGCATGTCGAGAATTTTGGCGTTGAATGAATTGGGCGGGTTTAGGCTTTCTGACACAGTGCGAGAGCTCATCTAAAGTGTTATTTATGTTTCTTAGGTGGTAGATGCGGATATAGAATGAGAAGTGGTTCCCTAATGGAACACAATTACGAAAGAAAACAGCAAGTTATTTGGCCTACCTGCCAAATAACTTAAGAAGGCGCTTTACACCCGGCTTCCACCCTACAGCCATGCCATCTGCTCATATCGTCCAGGACAATGACAACGACAGCCATTCGTTGGTGTCTGACGCCTCTGAGGGTGAAGCTGATTCAAGGACTCCTCACATCTCCCAGGATCATGATCCAGAGGTCGAGAATTTGACGTCTCATTCCCGGCGTCGACGACGCAAGCCGAGACGCAGGACAATGGGTATGGAGCGTCCTGAGTATACGAGCAAAGGTACATCTATTCTTCTCTTCCATGGACGCCCGCCTCATGAAGAACTTAGGGAATGATCCATTTGACTACGAAAAGAAATTCGCAGAGGATAAGCAGTACGAGGAGCTGGGGTCAGCAGCCAGGGTGTGGAGAATATACCTTGAAGAATGTTCTGCATCTGATGGCGAGATGGTGGAAGGGTGGAGAGATGGTCTAGATGTTCTCCTCGTCTTTGTGAGTACAATCGATCTGGAATTGGGAATCCCTTCATTGATAGAAGAAAAGGCTGGTCTTTTCTCAGCGGTTGTCACAACATTTGTTGCTCAGACGTCACAAAGTCTCCAGGTTGACTACGGCAAAGTCACCACCCTACTTTTAATCGAGCTCATCAATGTCCAACGCTCGGCATCAAACGGTTCCCTTGTAAACGACGTCCCCCGTTCAGACCTCGCTTTTCGTCCCTCGACCTCCGACTCGTGGGTCAATGGCTTGTGGTTCACCAGTCTCTCCCTGAGCCTCACTGCTGCGCTGTTCGCTGTTTTGACAAAGCAGTGGATCCACCAGTACTTGTCTGTTCCTTCAGGAACACCTCGGGACAGATGCCATGTGCGTCAATTCCGTTACATGGGTCTGGAGAAATGGCGTGTGGGATTCATTATCGGACTCCTTCCTGTCCTAATGAGTGCATCGCTAGCTGTGTTCCTTGTAGGGCTGGTTCTTTTTATTATCCCCTTGCGTGTGTCTATTGCCAGTGTTGTTGGAGCAATCACCTTCATATCATTTTCCGCCTATATTGTCACCAATTTCCTTCCAATCTTACATCCCTCATGCCCTTACAAGACTCCGCTGTCACAATACATGTTCCCTCTCTACACATATATACGGCGGCGAATTCCTGGAATTACCATGTCGGGGCGGTGGACCCATCTGTTCCTGATTGGGACCTGGCGCCAAAACACATACCACACCACTGCTCCCACGCTAAGGGAGGCTGAAAGTTGGGCTGTCCACAGTAGTGCCGACGAAATGGATGTGCAGGCACTTGTCTGGCTCATTAACATGTCGTCGAACCCCAGCGTGGAGAGCATTGTGATAGAATCCACGAGTGCTTTGCCGCTCAAGTCTGTGGATTCTTTCAAGCGCGGTATAGACCATACGAATGTCCCTCTCGCATGCATGCAAGCCCTTGAACGCCTTTTCCACGAACCAGATGTATCTGTGCACGAAAGTAAAGTGGACCGTCTCATTCGAGCCACCCTCCGCTTCACAGGCAATCTCGATTTTTTTGGCGCGCTACAACCTGCCAAAGACTGCTTCTCCCCTACCCTCTACGCAGACCTTCTGTCTATTTACCCGTATTGGGATGAGAGGATCCAGGAAGTGGTCATGGCCAACCTAATGGCCTCAGCCGATGACCTTACAACTCTTCGCTTACAGCCTATAGTATGGGCACGTCTCCTTCAGCGGGTCTCATTCAGGCATTTGGGTCCTGGAGAACTGATGCAGATGCTGTTCACTGAGATACCATCGTTCTATTGGAAGGCTGACTATGTTCCCATTACCTATGCCCTCGAGAGTTTCGGAATGGAAATCCCCCTCGGCTCAGGTGATGGCGAAGTGACCCTTCGGAGGGCGATTCAGACGTCTTTGTACATATATGCCACCGAGAACATACTTCACCGTCACATGCTTTCTGAGCCCACCATTTTCCGCCAGAATGACAGCGACGTAAATCAGGATTCGCGACTCCGTCTTCTCTTGAGCATGGCCGGCTCACGCTCTATGCGAAGCATGGCCGCCGACTCACACCCTTTGCGAAGCGTATCCGACACTTCCTTCTCTGATACTGAAAGTTTGTTCAGCACCATATTGCAACGCATTGGTGACCTCATGGATATTGCATCACCCCACAAGGATAACGATAATCGTGGCACTGTTCTGGAATTTCTATACACGTTGATCACCTCGGTCGAATTCGACAAACATTTAACCCCCCTCGAACAATCATCTGCCTTGATGATGTTCTTTCGTGTTCTAAATTCCACATCCTCTCACCCACCATGGCTCCAGAAAGATTGGTGCACGCCGCAACTGGCCACTAAATTTGTCCGACTCTCTTTGATGGACTTTAGGAATAATACTGATGAACTCGGTACCTATCTTTTCCAGCACACTTCCTTCACAAACGAGACGCTGGCTTCCTTTGTATCGAATCTCTTTGAAGAATTGCGCACAGAGATCGGCTATCCTGCTCTACCGATATTTTTGCGCCTGATTATCACCAGACTGGGATCCGGAGATTTGGGTGTTCATATACGCCAGCAATCACTGGAATACTTGCACGAGCCCGACAATCTGTTCATTTCTTGCACTGCCCTCATTTTGTGGCCTGACACCCGGACTCTTCGTCGTCTCGCGCTCCTCCATCCCGAACACGATTCCTGGCCCGCCTGTCTACAGCGGCTGGAAGACTCTGAAATGGAAAATGAAATGCAAGAATCACGAGTCGCCGATTTCAAGGCGTTTATCCAAGCTGGGTGTGTGGGTGCATTTGGGGAGGCTCGAGCGGCATCTTCCATTCATATTGTATCATCTCAGGAAGAGAACGACAGATCTCTGCAGCATCTCTGGTCAATGGTGCGGCATAGGGTACAGCAGTTTATTACAGGAAAGCCTAGTCGTGAGGAGATAGAATTGTCGAGTATTGACAGCTTTGTGTAGTCTACGTGATCAATTTCATACTAAATAATACTTTAGGGAGTGTGCACAGCACATTGAGACGGATGCGTCTCCACCCCATCATCTGCGCATACGATTTTCCCTCGCCTAGGTGGCCTGTCAATTTCTCATAGTAACTTAGCTGCCTAGAACTGGTCGCCACAGCCATGCCAGTACTGAGCACGTCAGAGAAGGGGGTAGGACTATCAGCTTTCAGTGATTTGTACATCCTTGCATTGTAGAGTACGGCACTATCTGCAGTACGAGCACTGGATCGCCACATCTTTCTACTCCTCGTCTCGAGCGAATATGACACATTCTGAGGCAAATTCCATCTGCACTGGCTTGGCTTACTCTTAGCCAAAAGATTCTATCAGAGTCACTGGAAGCCATCCATCCGTTCCAACAGCATTCACTCGAGGGATTGTTGGGCCATCTGACATCCCAACATCGAACTTGCAAGCTGTGTACGTTGTGGTCGTTTAGGCATGGAGAAGAGTGTCTCTGCCAGGTCCTTCATTTGTTTTCGGGTATCAATAGTCTTTGACGTTGCGCAAGGATGATGCCTGCTTATAGTTCTCTCCTACTACCAGCAGAGAGCCCACCTCGACAGCTGCTATGATGTCGCCTATACTCGAGGAGACCGGACAGTATTCGGCTTCCGTCTCGCGAATAAGTAGTTGCGGGATCCCATTTTGACTGGAGAACAACCAGAAGTCCTCTCATTATCCTCATGGAGAGAACTCGACATAATAGACTCCAGTCTTTGATCTGGAGTGTCTGTGAGGGGACACGATGAGGGAGCCACCGTAGACGGTAGAATGTCATCTGGACTTCGACTGTATCTTTGTTTCGAAGGGTGGAGTGTGCTTCATGGCCGCTTCAGCGCTAAAGAAGGGTTCTTCAAGTTGAAACGTTGAAGTTTGACATACGATAAGATTCTGAAGCATTCTGCGTTTTGGGTCAAAAGGAACCGCCGGGTTATCGGTCCGAGGCCGGGCCCTTTTCAACAACCACGAGTCCCTTCCGACTGCGCTTGACATCCCTCACCGTCTCCCGACACTCCTCCCACTCACAGCCGCGCCCCCGACCATCACGCTTGACACCCTCGACGTGCTCAAAAGGGAATCCCGCCGTCGTGCCCACGTTTTGTAGGTTGGCCCATCTCATCCTGAACCTCTCTTCATCCAAATAAACCAGATATTCCGCGACGAGGGCTTTATCACCGACACGCGTCCTCCCAAGCTGCACACGACGCTCATGAATAGCACCTATATAAGACCTAGAATCAGACGCCCTCTGCGCTCAGCCTTCGACTATGACGCTATCCTGGGGCAGCCTAGTGTTTTAGGCTATTTCGGCGCAGAGTAGCGCTGAGCTCTCGATGACTGTCGCGACAGGGTCGTACGATGCGCCAAGTGCTCACCTATGCAAGATGGGAAGCTGGGATGCAGATGGCGCGTATGTCAGCTGTGGCAGCGCGCCATTGTGCAGGGAGCTCGTCTGAGCTACTACCTTCCCCTGCTGCCGCCTCTTTGGAATGCTCTCTGATATCGTCCATCGTCTCTCCCTTCTCAGCGCACTGCTATTAGATCGACGTGTCAAGCTCGTGCCCTTTCACTATGTCTGTTATCCAGCACGTTGTACGAATAACGTTTTATATACCACCACCTCTTGAATGGCCGCCGCATCCGTTCATCTTCGAACCTGCAAGATGTCTCCGTCGAGGCCATTTCGGCATGAGAGGAACAGGTGGAGAGTCTCTGGGTCTCCGCATGTCGAGAGTTTTTGACATCGAACGAAGTAGGCGGGTTGAGGGTTCCCTGGAGAGCGCAACCTGTGATGTTGCTTATTCTCGAGGAGACTGGACAGCTATTCGTGGATAGCTTTCCGACACAGTGCGAGAGCTCATCTGGATTCCACACTGTTATTCTCCAGTTCAAGGAGACGTCCCAAATCTTCGTGGAGGCAGCTCAGCGTAATAGATTCCTATATCGGCATATCACAGCGTCTTTGATCACTACTCTTAGACGTGAGCGTCTGTTAGGGGACACGAAGAATGTCTATTGGTGAGGGAGTCGCCGTTTGAAAGATGTATCTGGTCGAATGCGCCTGGTGGCAACTTCCTTAGGCAAATTCGGTGCTATCTAACAAGTATGGAACCTGATGCAAGTCCTTCACTGGAGTCATCGTCGACCCTGAAAACTGATGTTGCGATTCTTTCTAGACGCAAAGCAGCTCTTCTCCACTACCTCAAGAAATAATTGACTGCATCTTACATCCTGACATCCCCACGCTCCCTTGTCTGTCGCTCGTTCCGGCCTCGAGTCCAGACATCTGGAGGTCGCATCACCAATCTTTCCACGATCTATGCCTCTTTACACCAGATATAGCCATACAGTCAAATTGCTGGTTGGGGTCACATCTGGAGAAGAAGGCAGTGTCCCTCCATACCTCATTCTACCTCGATTTGAGAAAACTTTGTCGACTCGCATGGAGGAGCTGTGTCTCATTGATGAGTTCGCGAGCGACGACGCTTGCTGGCATGACAGCCATGGAACTCGGGTCCAGTTTCTCACTTTCAAGGGATCCTTTCGACGAATTGAATACCAGAGAATACTAGACCTTTGTCCGGCACTGGCGAACGCGGCTCATTCAATTGACATCAATCTGTATTCCCACCACCATATCCTTCAGCTGCAGAAACAACCAGACGAAGGTGTAATTCGAAACATCGCGGTTCTCCATATGCCCAGGAATGTCAATAGTATGTTCAAATACGCTTCCTGAATGTCCCGATTCGACCGAACATGCCTTTTAGTTTACTATGATCTCCCGATCTCGCACATCTTCCCATTTCCGTACAGCTATCAGACAATCATAGTAAACCCGATCTCCACTCAGGTTTTCCCGACTTAGGCTTACTCGAATGGTGGATCCGAAGTCTTGAACACTGCAAGAACAGTGGTATCCAACGCGTTACGTTTCATGTCTGCTACGACTCTTAAACGTCTTCCTTCTGATAATTATTCGGTTTGACGCCAGAAGCTGTACAAGACTTGTGCGGCGATGAGCTCTCTTCGTTCGCTGGAGGTCGATGTGATGTTGCTAGACAAGAATGTCATAGGATAGTCGTGCACTGGGCAGCCGTTCCCATCTCCTGCCGCCGCAGTGCTACATCATTCTTTTCCAACATGATGGTAACATTCGCTTCGCATTCCTCCGCCAAACTTTCATTCGTACAGGAACCGCGACGCCAGTGTCTACTGAGGAAATATCAACTTGACTCCGGAGACTGGTTATAAATCTTGTCTGTCCCAACACTCGTAAACACTATATTTCGCTACCATTTCATCCCTATCAAGAGCCGACTCTCCTTCGGAGGTGTACCATCTAGTGAATATCTGCTCGGTGACCATTCAAACTGCGCCTCGCATATCCTCATCCCGTTCGACTTCTACTCTGTCCCCATCATTACCTTCCTCGTCTTTATGATCACCCTCCCCTTCCCTTTCTTTGTCCTCATCATCAGAAGGGCCGTAATCCGTGATGCCGCGCCACTCACCTAAGATGTTGTTTTCTAACTCAACAGTGAGAAAACTCTCGAACGAAACATACAGGGATACATACGTAGCTCAATAGAGTTCTCCTTGACAAGGAACTTGGGCTTAAGGTGCATCGTTTTCCTTCTCTGTGATTCGTACACTTTTATGAACTCGTCTGTGAAATCTTTGTCCATGAATTCCATCATGGCATCCTTGATATCTTGTTCGAATGCTTTGAAGTCGAACAGCGCGGACCCCTGTTGCCCAAGAGCTTTCTGCCGTTCGAGAGCCCTTGGCGCGTAGGCAATCAAAGATCGGGCAAAGCGTGCGTCTGAGCTATGCGCAAGATCAGCGATACTGATGGTGTCCATCTGTATATTCCCCAGGTGATCCACCTTCTCAACGTCTTGCACCCTCGCCCAAAGAAGCACCAAACGATACTGTTTGTCTGCATTTTCAATGATAGACGAGTATGCCGCGACGGCTGCTGCTATGGCCGGTTTTCCTTTCTCATTAGAACCACACTCTCGCACGCAACGATTCAGCGCGGAAGAGAATACACATAGATTGTCTAAGGCCATCAGATTCAAGAGTCCGTCTCTCGTGCCGATAGAAGGCACTTGAATATCGTGGCCTAGCACAGTAGTTAATACAGAATAAAACTAAGTCTTCAAAGGCTTACTTTCGAGTTCAACATGCCCGTTACATATAACCGTGGAGAAGTAGCACATCATACGGAGAAGGACCTCCTGGAACTCCAAATGCAGATCATCCGTAATTGCATAACCAAGCATGCTTGTATGAACCCAGCCAGAAACCGATTTTTGCAGAGCCGACGTCGTATAGAAGCGGTGACCTTTCGCAATAGTGTTTTCAAGGGTTACCACCGCATAGTGCATAACCGGGCGCATACAACTGCGGGATAATTTAATGTATGTTCCATATTCAAGAGTCAGAACTCACAAAGCCATTCCTAGTTCAAGCACAACTAACTCCGCCTCCCATTTTTTCGAATCGGGAATAAATCCTGGTGCCCAATCTCCCAAATACTCGTCAATGCAACTGTCATTGACCGTGCTTTCAGATCGTCGGCTGCTATCATCAGCCATCCCTTACAGAACAGCCGTTCGTCCACCTTTCCGTCGACAAGCCAACCCGCATCCGAGCTCCGAAATGACCCTCTCAACGTCATCCACACCCTGCTAGTCGCCTCTCCGTCGCGACCCCTTCCCTCCCTCCTGCACGACCTATCTAATAATAGACGCGACCCGTACCTCCCTCCTGCACATCCCATCTCTCTCCCTCGCTGGAAGCTGATAATAGCCCGACCCTCCATCTGTCCATCCGCGCATCCACAGTGCCTCCCTGCCGCTGACTAGGCACGGATTGTTAGATTCGGTGCTGTGTATCCAACGGACTGCCTACCTCAAGCTTGACGTCGCGTACGGGCTCGCCGTTGGACACATGGACTACGCGAACTCTAAGGGAAACATCCAATGGTAAGCATGGTCCATACATAGTATTAGTGTAGACGTACCCCCATGTATCCGTCTAGAATCAACTCGCATCATCTGCCTCAACGTTCGTCAAGTTGTTCCTTGACATTGGCACCCGCTGTTAGCTTCAGTGCTGTGTATTGAACGGACTCCTTACCTCAAGCTCGACATCGCAGAGTGGATTATCCGCGTACGAGCTCGCCGTTGAAGGGATGGACTACAAGGACGAAGGGAAAAAGCAAACGGTAAGCATGGCCCATGTTTTCACAATATCAGTACACGTACCCTTAAGCTTAAGCCCCACGTATCCGTCCCAAAATCCAATACACATTGGATCCACCTATCTATCATCCGCCTCAACGTTCGTGAACGTGCAAGAAAAAGACCAAAGACTGATGCCTCCAACAGCGAGTTTCAATGCTTATCCGGAGATGGGGTGGGCCGTGGCTTGAGCGGTGTTGAAACGAAGCCCAGAAATTTGCATTATGTCAAGAAAATACAGTACACTCGAGAAACGGACGAGCGAGGACAGTGAGTACAGCCAAGAACGAGGTCATTACAGCAGTGAAAGAATAAGTGCCGGTGACTTATTCCAAGACGCGTCAGCCACGTGCTCCCGCGACTTTCTTCTTTCCATCATCTTTGCTTGCTCCTCTCGCTACCTCAATGTTTATCGTCATTCTTGTTGACCATCCGGACTTCGAGTGTCCCTTCCAATATTCAAGGATTCGGCAGTCCGCTAATTTTGATGGGAATATGTCAAGCGAGCTGCGCATGTCAGGTAAGCTGACGTGTTTCGATTGGTATTTCTGTCTCCTCTTACGTTGCACCGTTCCACATTAGGATTTAATTCTATGGACATCGGGACAACTTGATTCCCGAGTGAAGGCCGGATAGGTGCGGATCCGCCGATATTCTTTTGGACAAGGATTTGAAGTACGCCTGATAACTTTCGATGCTGAAATCTTCCCGTAGCATCCCCCCGATTAATGGAAGAATTTAAGATACTTTTTACCTCACCCCTCTGGTCGACTATGACGCGTTTCTGTAAGTTTATGTCCATCTATGTGGTGAAGACGGTGTACCTGCTAATCCCTAGCTTACGCGACTGACTCGAACTGAATGAAATTAGACTAAGCTAAGCTTGAGGTAAGTACGCATTATTCTCGCTATATCTATTGTACATGGTTTTGCAAACTTCACAGATCTCGTCAAATGCCCTGGTATGGCTCCCAACACCAACCTCCAACAATAATGTCCTACCTGTCATTTGATAGCCGCATCTTCTCGGGCAGACGACGTCGGAACGTGGCTGAGGTCCCTGAAAAGCGTAGGTACTTTGACGTTTGATCAAACATTATGGATTGGTCTTACTTCGCCTTGCCCTCTGTATGATATTTTGTTTTTGCTTTGAATGAAATACGGTGTTTGAGAGTGTTGAATGAAGGTGACTTGGACACAGATGAAGATTCTCGAAAAGCGGAGAGGATTGATCCTTGAATGTGTCGGCTCTATCAAGATATTTGAAGTTCGATGTCTTGACAGGCGTGCCGGCACGAAAATGTTTCAACGTCGCGTCTGCACCCTCGTTATCTTGTTCATATTTCAATTTCAGACCCTTCTTGTATGGTACGTATTCGAAATTATCTTTATTTGTTTTGATGTCTTCCCTTCTCGTTTAATTCACTCTCGATCTCAGGTCAGGTCCAAGACGACGTATTGCCATCCGGCGAGCAGCCCTCATGTTCTCGCTGCACTGGAAGAGACGGAAGGATTGATAACGGTAAACGCGCAGAATGGTAAGTCCCTATGCACCTCGCGCGCGTTCAGGGGTTCTTAGTCTCTGCGCAGATCTCGATCTCTGAAACACCCCCGTCCAGACGCGCACCAACACCTCATCTTGTTCGATGCTGATGGATCTGGTTTTTTCGTCGATTTGAAACAGATTTCGCACCGAGACGATGTATCGTCATCCGGCGAGCAAGGTCAAGATATTGCGCATGCGAGAGAGTAAAGGATGGGATGGCGGAATGGCGCAGGGGGGATTGAAGTAGACGGTCGGGGACACGGAGACACCCCAGGAATAGTATGTCCCTTTTCTCATTCGTGGACGCGCACTCATTCGCTTCTCAGCATGTCAGGAAACACACAACTCCCTCCAGACTTCCAGAACTTGTTTTTGGCCTCAAGCTAGGTGCGCTTACACACTTCTCAGCTCGATCCCGCAAGACTCTGCCTCAAATGATCACTTCAAGAGTTTCTGTTTCGTCTCAAGCAATGTAGTAGACTCGGACTTTTCCCTGGTACGACGTATCGTCGCCCTGCGAGCAAGGCAGGACAATGCGAAGACGAGGGCGTGAAGGATGGGATGGCGCACGTAGGGAGGATTGAAGGAGACATTCGGGGACGCGCCGTATGTCCTTGTGTTACTCTAACCTGATGGGCACTGATCCATTTTGCACCCGGTACCAGGCAACGCACGACTCCCTCCAGACTTCAATAAGGCCCCAAGCTAGGTAATATAGCCGAATTTTGCGCCAAGACGACATATCGTCTTCCGGCGAGCAAGGCCAGGATTGCGTGAAGAAATGGCATTGAAGGATCGGAAGGGAGGATTCAAAGAGATGGTCGAGGATGGTGCGTCCCTCCTATCTCTCCTAGGTCATGCATAAGTATTCACTCTTCCACCACTTTCGCGCGAACTCCTCTCAAATATAGTCTGATTTTGAGCCGAGGCAACGTATCGTCGTCCAGGAAGCGAGGGAGGATGGCAAAATAAGGAAAATTCAAGGGATATCTGGAGGTGGTAGGTCCTGTCCCCCTCCCTCAAACGAAGACTTTAGGAATTCAAACAATGTAACGGACTAATCGTCATCCGGGGAGGAAGGTCGGGGGAACGAAGGATGGACAGCGGCGTACGGAGAATTCGCGGAGACAGCCGGAGTTGGTACGTCTTTCTCATAACTCTATATTCACGCGTGCTCATTCCTTCTCAGCCTATCTACAAACGACGGAAACAGCTTTGTTTGAGCAGAATAGCAGTACATTGCATGTATCTACAAAATATTTTCTGAAATGGAAGGAGCCTTACCTATTTCGAACGGCATCTCCTCGACCGCTCAAATTGGTGTCTTTCGAGGCCCAAAAACTCAAAAGTTTTCCCCGAAACATGGTCGGGAGCAGAGCACGAGCCAAAGCACTTACAGAATGTTTTGAAGAGAAGAACGGTGCACGGAGAAGCGATTATTGGCAGGTATGGCGAGTAACTTGCTCTTTTTTTGGTGATGTTATTCCATTAGGCAACCACCACTCGTTCTATATCTGTATTTACCACCTACAACACAGGAAATCATGCCCAGAAACATAAAGTACGCAACCAATTCTACAAGTTCCCGGGCATGACACGTCAAATACCGTGTTCTTGCCCCGGCCCGAGGTGAAGATCATCCTTTTCTTTTTAGTGTCTCTGGTCAAGCACGCTCGTTAACTTCAAGCCTTTAAGCATATGCGAAGCACGAAAGGAGGCGGAGCCTGAAGTGTCAAAGACCAGAGAAGCGCCGCAGCTAAGTCTCAGAAAGTCCGTCTCTGCTGTGCCTTCTCAAGCGCCAAATTCCGTTCCCACTGTATCGGGATGCTTTTGGTGGCAAAACGAGCGTAGCCTTTATTACGACGAATATTCTATTGTTGTTTGCGAACTGGTGGACGTTGTGGGTGGGTACCGGATGCTTGCATCATCGAATTCTCCTCTCTCACCGCTCAACAGCGCGGTCAATATCAGCTCTCACACCTGGGCAAGTTCACGTCCAATAGTGGGGTGACGATTTGAAAGGGACCAAGCTTTCACCAGAAAAGGATGGACAGAAGATCGTGTGGACCCTTGGACTGGTCATCTCTGGATATCTATTGATCACTGGATACGGGGTGGAAGCGACAGCACAGTGATTGGAACAACAAGACGACGTCACAGACTATGAGATAAAACTGCAACAAACCTCTATAGTCATCGGGGTAGAGATGCGGTCTCAGGAGACAAAAATAGGATCGGTATAGTACATAAGAGACTTGATGTTTCCCCAGGATTACGCGAAACCTGAGGGTCGACTTCAAAGGTAGAACCGTGCCAGTGTTTGTGTTAGGAGATCGAGGTGTCTGGGGAATGCCGTGGCGGTTGCCCGAGAAGGACACACCAACTATATTGCGAGGAGTCTACCGTGGATGTATGTGAATGAAATATAGCCACATCTCAGTCCGTCGATTCCCTATACCTACCATGAAAATCCTGCTAGGTGCTAGGGATGATGATCTCTGAATACGCCTGTCAGGTGCGTACGCAACCAACTCGTCCCGGTAAATCGCACGCCCGAGCCAAAGACAGAGTAACGCTTTTTGTGTCGAGCTTTCTGTTCAATGAAACATTTTCGTCCTAAGCGACTCTGGGAGCTTTTCAGTCAGGAGATATTCCCTTCGTCGATGATATGTCTTCCAGTGACCGTTATCGGTGACTACGCGTTCAAATTTCCTTGGACCAAAGCGTGATGGAACATGATCGATTGATCATTGATGTAGCTATAGTGGCTAAATTGAGGGCTGTGACACTCATGGAGGTAGTACCATTTTCTTCCCGAGGAAATAAATCATCGCAGGAAGAGTTGGTAGTCACTCCTGTGACCGGCCGGTAATATCCAGGGGTTAAATACTCTGTAGTAATTTTACTTGTAATTGTCCCAAAAACACACATGAGAAAACACATGAGAAAATACATGCCGTGTTTCATTTGTATTTTTGCGTGTAATTTGATCTGTATTTGGTGGGAAAACACATGGTAAAAACACCTGAGGTAATTTCGTGCGTCATTACTGGAAGGAAACACGTGCGAAAACATGCCTGGTGTTTTCATTGGTAATTATGCAAAGAAATTACCGATGTAAACACCCATAAAAACACAGAGGGTGTTTTCATCGGTAATAGTCACCCTGAAATCTACCAAATTTGGAAATAATCCGCCCAGTTATTACTAATGAAAACACCCTTTGTGTTTTCATGGGTGTTTACATCGGTAATTTCTTTGCATAATTACCAATGAAAACACCAGGCATGTTTTCGCACGTGTTTCCTTCCAGTAATGATGCACGAAATTACCTCAGGTGTTTTTACCATGTGTTTTCCCACCAAATACAGATCAAATTACACGCAAAAATACAAATGAAAACATGGCATGTATTTTCTCATGTGTGTTTTTGGGACAATTACAGGTAAAATTACTACAGAGTATTTAACTCCCGGATATTACCGGCCAGTCACAGGAGTGAGTACTGGTTCAAGTTGAACTTCGGCACAGGTTACCCGAGACCGTTCACCCACGTGGTCTGTTCGTTGCCAAAGGAAGTTGTTGCATATTCGCCCTTCGTACAGCCACCACGCGAGTCCTAAAGAGGAAGCTCTCTGATGAACTACGCACATGACCACGGCTCAGCTCGTCACTGCAAATTGCCACCCACCATAACCGTTTATTCCACCAACCACCACCACCGCCGTCACTGACAACGACGCGGTCCCCCCTCCTCTCCTATTGCATATCGCTGGTGCTATTGCCCTGCCACTTGTGACTCGCTGAATTGCTTCGACATCGTACATCGCGACTCGGATGCAGCGGAGATCAGAAATCAGGACTATCGACGACCGCCCGGGCGCGCGCGCGATTGTTGACCTGGCGCATCGACCATTACTGGCACTAGACTGATGATGCCACCGCTCTGGGACCAGTGATCATCATAGGGAAGTACCTATATTTATTAGTCCCCTAGTACTACAGCAGTAGTATAGCATATTCGTAACTATGCTCTTCGAATAAACTTGAATACAGAATTACCACTTCTTTTATTCCTGGTCAGCCTGTCTGAAAAACAACAGGTAAGGAAGCTCTGTAGAACTTGTTAAATTTTCACTTCGATGCCACCCAACCCCACTCAGCACGTGACTTCAACGCGAACTTGCTTACTGAGCCACAGCGCGCGCGAGCCAGTTCATCGAGTGACCTCCTTTTCTGGGTGTCACATAACAGTCACGAAGGGCGAATTTGACGCAACTGCCAAAGGAAATCGAATCCACACCTGCTTGATAACCTACCACCACCACCATCACCACCACGAAATGGATTCCCAGTCGAGTACCTCATCAAGCAACTCCACACGATACCCAGACGCAGACTTCGAACATGATCCCTACGATCCAGATCTCGCAGCAGACCTTCAAAGCCGCATTTTCGTACCCCCAGACGCGTTCCTGACCACCATTCTTCGCCTTCCTAAAGATTGGCGAACCAACACGGCGGCACGAGGGTAATCGACGTGATTAGACGCGACGACACGTTTCAGGCTACCGCCAAGGGGTACCTCCAGGCTTCGAATGGCACCGGTGAACTTGACGTGCCCCCTCGCCGTCTATACGGTGGCATGCTCGAGTGAGTACTCGAGCTGACGTCTGCAGATGAGAAGCGATTGTCACACGATTGTTCGCATTTCCTAGAGTTCGCCGCTCGTGATAAATGGTTGGACATCAAGCAGGGCCCCCAAAAGTCAAAGGGTAAGTAGTAGTCAGATGCCGTCAATGCGTAGTTTTGATGATGAAATCCATAACAGATGAAGACGCTGACGACGGAATGGACGACGTCTCGGATGATGAGGATGAATCCAATGATGTCGCCAATCGCCGGAGGATGTCTATTCGGTGCGCTTCAATGGCCAAGGAGATTCTCTCGATGCTACGTTCGCACTCTCTTGGGCTGCTTATATCCCCGAGAAAGGCCCAGCTACTGTACTACGACCGGTCTGCCATCATCACTCCCTTCTTGAGTATGCCTACAATCATCATGATCATGGTTTCTCTGGTAACAAAACACCGACTTTGGTGAGGACTTGGCTGCTGATCGTGGGACAGGAAATGTAGATGCTTAAGAAGGCGCTTTACACACAGCTTCCACTCTACTGCCATGCCATCTGCTCATACCGTCCAGGACAATGTCAATGACACCCACTCATTGGCGTCTGACGCTTCTGAGGATGAAGCTCATTCAAGGATCTCCCGGGATCATGATCCAGAGGCCGAGAATTTGACGTCTCATTCCCGGCGTCGACGACGCAAGACGAGGCGCAGGACAATGGGTATGGAGCGTCCTGAGTATATCAACAAAGGTACCTCTATTCTTCTCTTCCATGGACGCCTGTCTCATGAAGAGCTTAGGGAATGATCCATTTGATTACGAAAAGAAATTCGCAGAGGATAAACAGGGCGAGGAGTTGGGACCAGCAGCCAGGGTGTGGAGAACATACCTTGAAGAATGTGTTGCATCTGATGGCGAAATGGTGGAAGGGTGGAGAGATGGTCTAGATGTTCTCCTTGTTTTTGTGAGTACAATTATCCTGGAATTGAGAATCCTTTCATTGATAGAAGAGAAGGCTGGTCTTTTCTCAGCGGTCGTCACAACATTTGTCGCTCAGACATCACAAAGTCTCCAGGTTGACTACGGCGAGGTCACCGCCTCACTCTTAATCGAGCTCATCAATGTCCAACGATCGGCATCGAACGGTTCCCTCGTAAAGGACGTCCCCCGTTCAGACCTCACTTTTCGTCCCTCGACGTCCGACTTGTGGGTCAATGGCTTGTGGTTCACCAGCCTCTCCCTGAGTCTCACTGCTGCGCTGTTCGCTGTTTTGACAAAGCAATGGATACACCAGTACTTGTCTGTTCCTTCAGGAACACCTCGGGACAGATGCCATGTGCGTCAATTCCGTTACATGGGTTTGGAGCAATGGCGTGTGGGATTCATTATCGGACTCTTTCCTGTCCTAATGAGTGCATCCCTAGCTGTATTTCTTGTGGGACTGGTTCTTTTTATCATCCCCTTGCACGTGTCTATTGCTAGTGTTGTTGGAGCAATCACCTTCATATCATTTTCCGCCTATATTGTCACTAACTTCCTTCCAATCGTATATCCCTCATGCCCTTACAAGACTCCGCTGTCACAATACATGTTCCCTCTCTACGCCTATATACGGCGGCGAATTCCTGGATCCCCCACTGTTCACACGCTAAGGGAGGCTGAGAGTACGACTGTCTGCAATAGTGCGGACGAAATGGATGTGCAGGCACTTGTCTGGCTCATTAACATGTCGTCGAACCCCAGCGTGGAAAGCATCGTGATAGAATCCACGAGTGCTTTGCCGCTCAAGTCTGTGGATTCTTTCATGCGCCATATGGGCCATACGGATGTTCCTCTCGCATGTGAGCAAGCCCTTCAACGCCTTGTCTGCGAACCAGATATATCTGTGCACGAACGTAAAGTGGACCGTCTCATTCGAGCCACCCTCCGCTTCACACCCTCTCCCAATATGCTTTGGGTGCCACAACCCGCCAAAGACTGCTTCTCCCCTACCCTCGACGCATACCTTCTGTGTATTGTTCCATATTATCAAGAGGAGCCCCTGGAACTGGTCATGGCCAACCTGATAGCCTCAGACGATAACCATACTCTTCGCTTACAGCCTATAATATGGGCACATCTTCTTAAACGGGTCTCATCCAGTCATTCCAGTCCTGCTAAACTCGCGGTGATGCAGATGCTGTTCACTGAGATACCATCGCTCTATTGGAACGCCGACTATGTTCCCATTACCTATGCCCTCGAGAGTTTTGGAATGAAAATCCCCTCTGAATCTGACGATGGCGAAGTAACCCTTCGGAGGGCGATTCAGAGGTCTTTGTACATATATGTTGCTGAGGACATACTTCACTATTACTTGCTTTTTGAGCCCACCATTTTCCGCCAGAATAACAGCGATGTAATTCGGGATTCGCGACTCCGTTTTCTCTTGAGCATGGCCGGCTCACGCTCTATGCGAAGCATGGCTGCTGACTCACACTTTATGCGAAGCATACCCGCCTCTTCCTTCGCTTCCCATCAAAGTATGTTTCTCACGATAGTGGAAAGCATTGGTAGCCTCGTGGACATTGCATCACCCCACAAGGATAACGATAATCGCTGCACGGTTCTGGAATTTCTATACAAGTTGATCACCTCGGTCGAATTCGATGATCCTTTAACCCCCCTGGAGCAATCGTCTGCTTTGACGATGTTCTTTCGTGTTCTAAATTCCACATCCTCTCACCCACCAGACCTCCAGAAAGATTGGTGCACGCCGCAATTGACCACTAAATTTATCCAAATCTCTTGGAGGTACTATAGGCCCAATAAAATTCATGGACTCGGTACCTATTTGTTCAAGCACACTTCCTTCACAAACGAGACGTTGGCTTCTTTTGTATCGGATCTCTTTGAAGAATTGCGCAAAGAGATCAATGGTGATGCTCTATGGTCATTTTTGCGCCTGATTATCACCGGACTGGGATCCGAAGATTTGGTTCATATACGCCAGCAATCACTGGAATACTTGCACGAGCCCGACAATTTGTTCATTTCTTGTACTGCCCTCATTCAGCGGTATGACACCCGGACTCTTCGTCGTCTTGCGCTCCTCCATCCCGAACACCCTTCCTGGCCCCGCTGTCTACAGTGGCTGGAAGATTCTGGAATAAGGGAATCACGAGTCGCCAATTTCAAGGCGTTTATCCAAGCTGGGTGTGTGGATGCACTTCGGGAGGATGACACGGCATCTTCCATTATTGCATCATCTCAGGAAGAGAACGACAAACCGCTGCAGCATCTTTGGTCAACGGTGCGGCATAGGGTCCAGCGGTTCATTACAGGAAAGCCTCGTCGTGAGGAGATAGAATTGTCGAGTAATGACAGCAGTGTGTAGTCTACGTGATCAATTTCATACTAAATAATACTTCAGAGAGTGTGCACAGCACATTGAGACGGACGTAGGAGGACTAACTGAGTCTCCGGCTTCCGTCCCGCGAATAGTACAGGCTCCGACACATTGCGAGATCCTATTTTGACTAGAGAACAACGAGAAGTTCTATCATTATCCTCATGGAGGGAACTCGACGTAATAGACTCCAGTTTTTGATCACTACTCTCGGACGGGAGGGTCTGTGAGGGGACAAGATGAGGGAGCCACCGTAGACAGTAGAATGACATCTGGGCTTCGACTGTATCTTTGTTTCGAAGGGTGGACAGTGTGCTTCATGGCCGCTTTAGCGCTGAAGCTCTGAAGAAGGGTTCTTCAAGTTGAAATGTTGAAGTTTGACATATGATAAGATTCCGCGTTTTGGGTCGAGCCGCCGGGTTATCGGTCCGAAGCCGGGCCTTTTTCAACAACCACGATGGCTAGACCCACGCACTGTGAATATATGCGCCTATACGCGCTAATCTAGCTCACCTTTTACAGTTCTGTCGATAAACCTTGGCTAAACACACCCAGCATTAGTCGCTGATCTCCACGCCGCCCTCAAGGCCAGGCTTCAGTCTTCCTACACCAGACCCTACCCTCCTCGCAGGCTCTCAACGCGTGCACCTCACCCTCGGCGTCACGAACCTCAACCCCGAGTCCCTTCCAACTACGCTGGACCTCCTTCACCACATCCTCAAGAGGTAATCCCGCCGTCTGCCCACGTTGTGTGGGTTGGCGCGTCTCGGCCCGAACCTTTGTTCATCCAAATAAACCAGATATTCCGTGACGAGGGCTTTATCACCGACAGGCCTCTCAAGCTGCACATGACGCTCATGAACTGCACCTACAGAAAACACAGTACAAAACGCCTCCAACCCTTCGAGTATGATGCCATCCTGCGGTAGCCTAGTGTTTTGGACTGCTTCGGCGCGGAGTACGCTGAGCTCCCGATGGGGTCGTACGACGCACCGAGAGTTCATCTCTGCAAGATGGGAATCTGGTGCAAGGACGGCGCGTATGTCAGCTGTGACAGTGCGCCATTGCTCAAGGAGCTCGTCTCAGCTAAACATGATTGGGGAAGATGAGGATCGGCATTTCCTGTGTAGGCTTCACCTCCACCTCCGTGTATGCACTAGATATACTTACCATCGTCACGACGACACCTATAGAGGGCAACGTGAAGCGCATCGGGCACAAAGCGAGCCATTCACTAACAGTGCCAGGATCCATCAAGAGCAACAGTATCCTCCTTAGTGTCGACCACGTAGTATTGTGTGCTCTAATGAGGGGATAGGATCTGATCGTTATCGAAGAAATGAGAGATGTTAAAAGCAAGAAAAGCAAGTCTGAGTCTCCGGGTGCGTCCAGGTTTCCTTGGAATACCAAAGTTTAGCTGAAAGGACTTCTGGTAGCGTCTGCCCCAAGGCTACCATTGTTTCAGCTGCGCCTCTATTCGCAAATTTCCGAGACGAAGGGCCAGCCTCCAGGCAACGAGCTTGCGACAACTGGACATGCTCACTGCCTTCAAGAAACTCAATACCATGTTGGAATAGAGTATGGCACTACTTGCAGTTTGTTTGGTTACGGGCACCGTCGAGCAGTTGATCGTCATATCTTCCGGCCACAATTCTATTCGTCGTCCCGAGCGAATATCACACATTCCGGGGCAAATTCCCTTTGCACTGGCCTGGCTTGCTCGTGGCATTGCTCGACAGACACCAGGAGATTCTATCAGATGGACCAGATCGTCGTTTCTCATCCGTTCCAACAGCATTCACTCGAGGGATTGCTAGGTCATCTGACATCCAAACTTTGAACTTGCAAGCTGTGTCCGTTGTGGTCGTTTCAGCATGGAGAGGAAACGGTGGAGTCTCTGCCAGGTCCTTCATGTATCTCCGGACATCGAGAGTCTTTACGTTGAGCAAGGACGATGTCGGCTCAAGGTGCTCTCTACCAGTGGAAAGCCCAACCTCGATAATTGTTATGATGTCGCCTACACTCGAGGAGATGGACAGCCCCTAATAGATCTGGCATCTGTAGCGCCATCAAATTCTTGTGGATGCAGCTCGACGTAAATGCAATAGACTCCCGTCGTATCAGCACATCACTGTGGCTTTGATCACTACTTTCGCCGTAGAATGACTTCCGGACTTCGACCGCACCTTTGTTTCGATGGGTGGACAGTGTGCTTCATGGCCGCTTCCTTAGGCGAGTCCGATGCTTTGAGCTCGCCGTGTCGCCAGCTACGGTCCGTACCAGAGGCTGGACGACAGGTCGTAGCTTTATCGTGGACCATCGTCCTCACTCCCAAGATCTTGACATCAGATAAAGTCTTTTCCTCCAGCTGACGTCAAGGTATTACCCAGGACACATTCCCAGATACGAGGATCAAATCGTTTGTATCACATTGGGGGATCGTTTCGAGGACAGATGCTCCTATGAAGTTATCCATCATACTGCCTCTCGCTTTTGACTCGGATGCCGACGTATTGCTGTTACAGGTCTTATGATTCAGCGTGATCATCATAGCAAGTGATATTTCGTGGCGCAATTGACTTTCCTCGTACTGTCGCATGCAGCGACGAGGTCGTTTGATCTCATGCCTCCTAGCTCCCACTACGAGCTTCCCCACGGCAATGATCGACAATATCTTCTATGACACACGCTGACTTGAACGATTTCGATAGTCACTCCTCCTTTATCGGTATTTCACCCTACAATTGAATCGGCACTTCTCTTCATGCATGCGGGTGTGTCGCCATTTGAAGGTCTTCTGGACCTCGCGGACTTGGCACATACGTCTTTCCGCCCCAGCGTAATGTTAACATTAGTAGATCTAGGTGCTCCTCCAACGTATGCTATGACCATATCTCCCGCCGACTGGGTCCGCCGTATTCGCGTCAAATCAAAATTGCCAACTGTCCGGGAATATCTCCGAGTCCTTGACATCTCATTCCTGGCTAGTGTGTCGTTGCCAAAAAAAAATCGTCCACTCACCAAGTGCTTAGAAAGCTTACTGACTTGAAATCCTGATACCGCGGCGGGATTTGGATTCAGTACCGTATGGATAGCCACTAAATTTGACTTTGAGAATGCCAGATAGCTGTGAGTCTGTTTCTAGGGGATAATTTTCTGTGTGCTCACTTGGCTTGGAAGGACCTGTGGAACGGTGTATGAATTTCAGCGAGAGGTCGAAGAGGACGACCGAAAATAATACCGGAACTTGCCAAGTTCTGGACGTACGGGACACAATTAGTACGCGGCGGCGCAAGCTACGACGCGTCGGGGATGGTGACCGTTGGCAGGAAAGAACGGGTACGTTGACTTGTTTGTGTATCTTGATACGCGTTGGTGACTCTTGACTTTGGCAAGTAGGTGCTTTGACGTTTGATCAAATATTATGGATAGGTCTTACTTCGCCTTGCCCTCTATATGATATTTGTTTTTGCTTTGAATGAAATATGGTGTTTGAGGGTGTTGAATGAAGGTGACTTGGACACTTGAGGATTCTCGAAAAACGGAGAGGATTGATCCTTGAAGTTCGATGTTTTGACAGGCGTGCCGGCACGAAAATCTTTCAACGTCGCGTCTGCACCCTCGTGATCTTGTTCATATTTCAATGCGAGTACCCTTGTTGACAGGCGACCAAACTGTTTTCCTTTTATTCTCTTACCTTCAAGCTTCACTCCCGAACCCCGTATTCTTTTCTCCCTTATTTTCTCCCGTTTGTCCCTCTGCCATACCCTTGTACTACGACGACTTTGCTATGATTTGAACTAGACGGTCGTCGAGCAGAGTCGCAATGAGCGTTGATGCCCATATCAGGATCAACGAGTTGATCGGCCCGCACGGAAGACAATCTTGTCTCCTACCACCACCATTGCAAGTGTTTCCTCATTTCATCGTCAACCACAATGCTCAATATCTCCATTTCAGACCCTTCTTGTACGGTACGTATTCAAAATTATCTTTATCTGTTTTGACGTCTTCCCTTCTCGTTTAATTCACTCTCGATCTCAGGTCAGGCCCAAGACGACGTATCGCCATCCGGCGAGCAGCCCTCATGTTCTCGCTGCACTGGAAGGGACGGAAGGGTTGCTAACGGTAAACGCACAGAATGGTAAGTCCCCATACACCTCGCACGCGTTCAGGGGTTCTTACTCTCTGCGCAGATTTCGATCTCGGAAACACGCACACCAACACCAACACCTTATCTTGTTCGACGCTGATGGATCCGGTTTTTCGTCGATTTGAAACAGATTTCGCGCCGAGACGATGTATCGTCATCCGGCGAGCAAGGACAAGATATGGTGCATACGAGAGAGTAAAGGATGGGATGGCGGGATGGCGCAGGGGGGATTGAAGTAGACGGTTGGGGACACGGAGACACGCCGGGAATGGTATGTCCCTTTTCTCATTCTGTGTCCGATTCGCTTCTCACCATGTCAAGAAACATACGACTCCCTCCAGACTAGAACTTGTTTTTGGCCTCAAGCTAGGCGCGCTTACACGCTTCTCAGCTCGCTCCCGCAAGACTCTGCCTCAAATGATCACTTCAAGAATTTCTGTTTCGTCTCAAGTAATGTAGTAAACTCGGACTTTTCACTGGCACAATGTATCGTCGCCCCACGAGCAAGGCAGGAGAGTGCGAAGACGAGGGCGTGAAGGATGAGATGGCGCACGTAGGGAGGGTTGAAGGAGACATTCAGGGACGCGTGACGTGCCCCGGGGATGGTATGTCCTCGTTTTACTCTAACCTGACGCGCATTCATACATTTTTCAGCCGATACCAGGCAACGCATGACTCCCTCTAGACTTATCATGTTTCTCGCTTGCCGACAAGATCCTTGATACGGCAGATTGGTCCCAGTCTAAGAGTTGGTAGTAGTTCAAGTTGAACTTCGGCATAGGTTACCGAGAGCGTATAAAGTGACTTTTTCGGCCAACTTTTCGTCACTTATTTGAACTTTTTCACTTATTCTCCTGCCCGATTTGGCATGCTCACTTATTTCACTTGCTCTCACTTGGCACTTGCCCAATGCCTGATACTACGACGCCTGCCTCTGTATTGCTCACCGGCCCTACATCTTAGATTTGTCTGCCCGTATCTATTCGATCGCACCGTATTCATGAACCTTTGCTCTATCATAGCTGGCTAAACATACCATGCTCGTTCATTCACTCGAGATCTAGGTGCTCCATTTGATCAGAAATACCTTGTAGGGAATGTCGGCGAACCACATGTGACATGGATGAGTTGCGGATGCGCCGGAAATCGTTGTTATACGAGTATTATTGCAATGCAGGTCCTATAGGCCATCTCCCTAGCTGAGGCTAGCTCGCTCATAGACACCTTCCCTGTTTTGAGGACTCTTTCGGGCTGCTTCGTCTACTGTACCACTTGATACCATTCAATATGATTTTGATTAGCTAGCTTCATACTGGATACACGCAAGCAAGACTCACGGCGACACGGCATCTAGGTTTCAGTAGCCGTAGCCAATGGCCACTCTGGCGACTCCTCAAATGAGCTCCAGAGATGCTCTCTCATCAAGTGAAATCGGGTATGAAACTTGGTTTGCTTTCCTCACATCTCACTTACATCTACCAAGTGAAGTGATTACTTCACTTGAACAGCAGGACGGTGTCACTTCGGAGTTGTTCGGGTACCAAAGTGCACAAACGAGGCTATCTGTACAAATAGTTTAGCCTACGAAGAAGAATTGCATTAGATACGCACCTTGTATTTCCGTACACTGGTGGACCGTGGTGTCACTGGGGCGCCTTGAGGGATGATATATGATAGGCTACCCATGATACGGCCCCGGAGGAATGTACGGCGGGTATAATTGTTGCGTGGTACAAATCCAGGCACAAGTTGGAGTCCGAGCCTCCTGGTTGCATCAAACATGTCTTCAAGACATGTCTGCAAAGCCCGAGCTACGCAGAATGTTCGGACTCTTGAGGAAGTAGAGTAAGTTGTCATACCGTTCTAGCCTAGTACTACTACGTCCGGTCTAGCAATTCTGCCTCTGTAAAAATGAAAGTATAAAAAACAAAGATGATTCAGTCTTGTGATAATAGAAAGAGAGCAAGCGACGCACCATCAAATAGATCAGAGAGCAAATCCCTCATAAAACTTAGAAACCCGCTAAGTAATGTCCTCTTAAGTGGCCGAAGAAGAAACTTAAAATTTGCTCGTGTTATTGAAGAGAAAACAGCTCATTATATTGTAGAGTAGTCGAACATAGAGATAATGGTACTACATCAGAGCAGGAGCCCAGTCCATGTGTGATCCAGGAGGAGAGTAACTTGAGTAGGACGAAGCGCAGGTACTTAAGGCCAATGCAGGTCATAATCTGGACAATCGGAGGACTCGTCACGGTCAGATAGGTAACGAAAGAATCCAAGAACATCGTTGGAGAGAGACTGTGTGCCGTTTACGTGGCCAAAGTTCCCCTCCCCTAATTTGGTTCCGCTTTCACACCAAATCATTTGGACTGACTTATATTCGGACGTAATACGATATTGCAAGCGCAGTAGCCTTTCCGAATGCTATAATAAATCATAGAAATAGAATTACACCTCAAACGGCAGATAAGCGATCCTAAGTGAAAGTTAAGTAAAAGTGCAAGTGAGGACAAGTGAAGGCGACAAATTCACTTGACCTGCCAAAAGTGAACTTAAGTTAAGTTAAGTGATTATTTTGCGCAAAAAGTGAATTTGTTAACCGCCTAGGTTACCCGAGACCGTTCACCCACGTGGTCTGTCCGTTGCCACCGAGAACAAAGGAAATCGAATCCACACCTACTCGATAACCTACCACCACGATCACCACCACGAAATGGATTCCCAGTCGAGCGCCTCGTCAAGCAACTCTACACAACACCCAAACTCCGAACATGATCTCTACGATCCAGACCTCGCAGCAGACCTTCAAAGCCGCATTTTCGTACCCCCAGACGCGTTCCTGACCACCCTTCTCAGCCTTCCTAAAGATTGGCGAACCAACACGGTGGCACGAGAGGTGATCGACGTGATTAGACGCGACGACACGTTTCAAGCTACCGCCAAAGGGTACCTCCAGGCCTCGAGTGGCACCGGTGAACTTGACGTGCCCCCTCGCCGTCTATACGATGGCATGCTCGAGCGAGTACTCGAGCTGACGTCTGCAGATGAGAAGCGATTGTCATACGATCGTTCGCATTTCCTCGAATTTGCCGCTCGTGATGAATGGTTGGACATCAAGCAGGGTTCTCAAAAGCCGAAGGGTAAGTCGTAGCCAGATTTGCCTTGAATGCGTAGTTTTAATGATGAAATCTATAACAGATGAAGATGCTGCCGACGGAATGGACGACGTCTCGGACGATGATGATGAAGAGGAATCCAATGATGTCGCCAATCGCCGGAAGATGTCTCTTCGGTGCGCTTCAATAGCCAAGCACATTCTCTCGATGCTACGTTCGCACTCTCTTGGATTGCTCATATCCCCGAGAAAGGCCCAGCTACTGTACTACGACCGGTCTGTTATCATCATCACTGAAGCATTCGATGTCTTGGACACGCATGACCAGCCCACAGACATTTTGATAGCTATGCTCCTCGGCTTCTCAGTTATTCCACCAAACAGTGGTGTGCCGTCTTTTCTTAGTCAAGAGTAGATGCTCCTTCAAATAATACAGTGTTACCTCCACTTATGACATGTATTCTGATCATGTGTAGTCGCTGAAGGAAGGGACCTTCAACGATCTTGCAATTGGATCGGCATGGCACCTATTTCTTGCAAACACATGGCAGATATATCTAAAAGTGTTGCTCCTGTGTCAGTGCGTCTTGTTTCTTTGACACACGAGAAGATTCCGACCTCTGCAGAGCTCGGAAATGGCGGGAGGAAAGCGCAGAATGGGATAATAAAAGATTTCCGACCCCACTTCTCTAACCTTTCTCTCGTTCTTTCCACACCATCGTTCTTCCTCAGTTTTTCAGACGTCTGGACTCCATGAACAGGTCTTCGACAATTATATGATCTGTCAAAGTCCTTCCGATGTTGTTCTTCCTGTCCTACGTTCCTGTATTCTGAACCATTGACCTCCAGCCCAGGGTGCATTGCGTTTGAAGGTTCTTCGAGTATGTGTAGAACCATCATGATCATGGTCTCTCCAGTAACAAAACGCCAACTTTGATGAGGACTTGGCTGCTGACCGTGGGAGAGGAAATGTACACGCTTAAGAAGGCGCTTTACACACAGCTTCCTTTCTACAGCCATGCCATCTGCTCATACCGTCCAGGACAATGACAACGACAGCCACTCATTGGCGTCTGACGCCTCTGAAGGTGAAGCTCATTCAAGGATCTCCCAGGATCATGATCCAGAGGTGGAGAATTTAACATCTCATTCCCGGCGTCGTCGACGCAAAACGAGGCGCAGGACAATGGGTATGGAACGTCCTGAGTATACGAACAAAGGTGCCTTTATTCTTCTCTTCCATGGATGCCCGTCTCATGAAGAGCTTAGGGAACGATCCATTTGACTACGAAAAGAAATTCGCAGAGGATAAGCGGGGTGAGGAGCTGGGGTCAGCTGCCAGGGTGTGGAGAATATACCTTGAAGAATGTGCTGCATCTGATGGTGAGATGGTGGAAGGGTGGAGAGATGGCTTGGATGTTCTCCTCGTTTTTGTGAGTACAATTGTCCTGGAATTGAGAATCCCTTCATTGATAGAAGAAAAGGCTGGTCTTTTCTCAGCGGTTGTCACAACATTTGTCGCTCAGACATCACAAAGTCTCCAGGTTGACTATGGCGAGGTCACCACCTTACTTTTAATCGAGCTCATCAATGTCCAACGTTCGGCATCCAACGGTTCCCTCGTAAATGACATCCCCCGTTCAGACCTCGGTTTTCGTCCCTCGACGTCCGACTCGTGGGTCAATGGCTTGTGGTTCACCAGTCTCTCCATGAGTCTCACTGCTGCACTGTTCGCTGTTCTGACAAAGCAGTGGATCCACCAGTACTTGTCTGTTCCTTCCGGAACACCTCGGGACAGATGTCATGTGCGTCACTTCCGTTACATGGGTCTGGAGCAGTGGCGTGTAGGCCTCATTATCGGACTCCTTCCTGTCCTAATGAGTGCATCGCTAGCTGTGTTCCTTGTGGGGCTGGTTCTTTTCATCATCCCCTTGCGCGTGTCTATAGCCAGTGTTGTTGGAGCAGTCACCTTCATATCATGTTCCGCCTATATTGTCACCAACATTCTTCCAATCTTATACCCCTCATGCCCTTACAAGACTCCGCTGTCACAATACATGTTCTCTCTCTACACATATATACGGCAGCGAATTCCTGGATCTGCTCTCACGCTAAGGGAGGCTGAGAGCACGGCTGTCCGCGATAGTGCCGATGAAATGGATGTGCAAGCACTTGTCTGGCTCATTAACACGTCGTCTAACCCCAGCGTGGAGAACATTGTGATAGAATCCACGAGTGCTTTGCCGCTCAAGTCTGTGGGTTCTTTCAAGTGCCATATGGACCATACGGATGTCCCTTTTGCATGTACGCAAGCCCTTGAACGCGTTTTCGACGAACCATATGTATCTGTGCACGAAAGCAAAGTGGACCGTCTCATTCGAGCCACCCTCCGCTTCACAGGCGATCTCGATTTTTTTCGCGCGCCACAACCCGCCAAAGACTGCTTCTCCCCTACCCTCTACGCAGACCTTCTGTGTATTCACCCGTATTGGGATGAGGGGATCCAGGAAGTGGTCATGGCCAACCTAATGGCCTCAGCCGATGACCTTACAACTCTTCGCTTACAGCCTATAGTATGGGCACGTCTCCTTCAGCGGGTCTCATTCAGGCATTTGGGTCCTGGAGAACTGATGCAGATGCTGTTCGCTGAGATACCATTGTTCTATTGGAAGGCTGACTATGTTCCCATTACCTATGTCCTCGAGAGTTTCGGAATGGAAATCCCCCTCGGATCTGATGATGGCGAAGTGACCCTTCGGAGGGCGATTCAAACGTCTTTGTACATATATGTCGCCGAGAACATACTTCACCGTCACATGCTTCACAAGTCCACCATTTTCGGCGAGAATGATAACGACTCAAATTTCTATCAGTATTCGCGACTCCGTCTTCTCTTGAGAATGGCCGGCTCACGCTCTATGCGAAGCATGGCTAACTCACATTCTATGCAAAGAACGGCCGGCCCACACTTTTTGCAAGGCATACCCCTCTCCTCCTTCGCTTCTAATCACAGTTTGTTCATCATGATAGTGCAAAGCATTGGTGACCTCGTGGATATTACATCACCCCACAAGGTTAACGATAATCGCGGCACTGTTCTGGAATTTCTATACACGTTCATCACCTCGGTCGAGTTCGACAATCCTTTAACCCCCCGCGAACAATCATCTGCCTTGACGATGTTCTTTCGTGTTCTAAGTTCTACATCGTCTCATCCACCATGCCTCCAGAAAGATTGGTGCACGCCGCAACTGGCCACTAAATTTGTCCGACTGTCTTTGATGGACTTTACGAATAATACCGACAAACGAGCTACCTATTTGTTCAAACACACTTCCTTCACAAACGAGACGTTGGCTTCTTTTGTATCGGATCTCTTTGAAGAATTGTGCACAGACCCCACAGAGAGCGGTACCTTTGCTCTACGGTCATTTTTGTGCCCGATTATCACCGGACTGGGATCCGAAGATTTGGATGTTCATATACGCCAGCAATCACTGGAATATTTGCACGAGCCTGACAATCTGTTCGCTTCTTGCACTGCCCTCATTCGGTGGTATGACACCCAGACTCTACGTCGTCTCGCCCTCCTCCATCGCGAACACCCTTCCTGGCACAACTGTCTACAGCGGCTGGGAGGGCCAGGCTCTGAAATGGAAGAATCACTAGTCACCTGTTTCAAGGCTTTTATCGAAGCTGGGTGTGTGGGTGAATTTGGGGAGGATGACATGGCACCTTCCCTTCCTATTCCTATTCCTATTGTATCGTCTCAGGGAGTAAACGACAAATTTCTGCAGCATCTCTGGTCAACAGTGCGGCATAGGTTCCAGCGGTTTATTGCAGGAAAGCCTCGTCGTGAGGAGATAGAATTGTTGAGTAATGACAGCGTTGTGTAGTCTACGTGATCAATTTCATACTAAACAATACTTCAGAGAGTGTACACAGCACATTGAGACGGACATAGGAGCACTAACTAAATCTCCACCTAGTCATCTGAGCATACGATGTTCCCTCGCCTAGGTAGCCCGTCATTTTCAAACAAGTTACCTGCCCGGAACTGGTCGCCACAGCTATGCCAGTACTGAGCACGTCAGAGAAGGGGGTAGGACTATCAGCTTTCAGTGATTTGTACATCCTTGCATTGTAGAGTACAGCACTATCTGCAGCACGAGCACTGGATCGCCACATCTTTCTACCCCTCGTCTCGAGCGAGTGACACATTCAGAGGCAAATTCCATCTGCACTGGCCTGGCTTACTCTTAGCCAGGAGATTATATCAGAGGTACCGGGTCGCCATCCATCATTCACTCGAGGGATTGTTGGGCCATCTGACATCCCAACTTCGAACTTGCAAGCTGTGTACGTTGTGGTCATTTAGGCATGGAGAAGAGTGTCTCTGCCAGGTCCTTCATTTATTTCCGGATATTGAGAGTCTTTGACGTTGCGCAAGGATGCCGCTTGCTTAGAGTTCTCTCTACCAGCAGAGAGCCCGACCTCGACAGCTGCTATGATGTCGCCTAGTATACTCGAGGAGACCGGACAGCATTCGGCTTCCGTCTCGCGAATAGTGCAGGCTCCGACACATTGCGAGATCCCATTTTGACTGGAGAGTAATGAGAAGTTCTATCATTATCCTCATGGAGGGAACTCGACGTAATAGACTCCGGTCTTTGATCACTACTCTCGGACGGAAGCGTCTGACGGGACACGATGAGGGAGCCACGTAGACGGCAGAATAATATCTAGACTTCGACTGTATCTTTGTTTCGAAGGGTAGACAGTGTGTTTCATGGCCGCTTCAGCGCTGAAGAATTCGAAGGTTCTTCAGGTTGAAATGTTGAAGTTTGACTCGTCATAAGATTCTGAAGCATTCTGCGTTTTGGGTCAAAGGAACCGCCGGGTTATCGGTCCGAAGCCGGCCCTTTTTCAACAACCACGATACGCACTGTGAGTATATGCGCCTATACACGCTAATCTAGCTCACCTTTTGCAGTTCTGTCGATAACCCTTGGCTAAACACACCCAGCACTAGTCGCTGATCTCCACGCCGCCCTCGAGGCCAGGCTTCAATCTTCCTACACCAGACTCTACGCTCCTCGCAGGCCCTCAATGCGTGCACCTCACCCTCGGCGTCATGAACCTCACCCCTGAATCTCTCCCAACTGCGCTGGACCTCCTTCACCGTCTCCAGACACTCCTCCCCCTCACAGACGTGCCTCCGACTATCACACTTGACACGCTCGACGTCCTCAAGAGGGAATCCCGCCGTCGTGCCCACGTCTTATGGATTGGCCCGTCTCATCCTGAACCCTTGTTCAGCCAAATCAACCAGATATTCCGTGATGAGGGTTTCATCACCGACACTTGTCCTCTCAAGCTGCACATGACGCTCACCAGCATCTACAGAAGACACAGAACAAAACGCCTTCAACCCTTTGAGTATGATGCTATCTGATGCTATCCAGCGGTAGCCTAGTGTTTTGGACTGCTTCGGCGTGGAGTACGCTGAGCTCCCGATGGCTATTTCGATGAGGTCATACGATGCACCGAGAGTTCATCTCTGCAAGATGGGAAGCTGACGCAAGGACAGCGTGCCATTGCTCAAGGAGCTCGTCTGAGCGAGCTAAACATCATTGGGGAAGATGAGGATCGGCATTTCCCGTTTAGGCTTCACCTCCACCTCCATGTATGCACTAGATATACTTACCACCGTCACGACGACACCCATAGAGGGCAACGTGAAGCGCATCGTGCACAAAGCGAGTCATTCACTGACAGTGCCAGGATCTATCAAGACCAGCAGCATCTTCCTTGGTGTCGAATACGCAGTATTGGGTGTACTCGGGCTTTCAGGCATAATGAGGGGATAGGATCTGATCGTTATCGAGGAAATGAGAGATGTCAAATGTAGGAAAAGCAAGTCTGAGTCTCCGGGTGCGTCCATGTTTCCTTGGAATACCAAAGTCTAGCTGAAAAGACTTCTGGTAGCGTCTGCCCCTAGACCATTGTTTCAGCTGCGCCTCTATTCGCAAATTTCCGAGACGAAGGTCCAGCCTCCAGGCAACGAGCTAGCGACGACTAGACATGCTCACTGCCTTCAAGAAACTCAATACCATGTTGGAGTAGAGTATGGCACTACTTGCAGTTTGTTTGGTTATGAGCACCGTCGAGTAGTTGATCGCCATATCTTCCGGCTACGATTTATTCCTCGTCCCGAGTGAATATTACACATTGCGGGGCAAATTCCGTTTGCACTGGCCTGGCTTGCTCTTAGTATTTACAGCGCGGCACTCCCATCCGACGCATTGCTCGACAGACACCAGGAGATTCTATCGGATGGACCTGGTCGTCATTTTTCATCCGTTCTAACAGCATTCACTCAAGGGTTTGTTGGGTCATCTGACATCCAAACTTTGAACTTGCTCCGTTGTGGTCATTTCAGCATGGAGAGGAAACGGTGGAGAGTCTCTGCCAGGTCCTTCATGTATCTCCGGATATCGAGAGTATCTACGTTGAGCAAGGACGATGTCGGCTCAAGGTGCTCTCTACCAGTGGAAAGCCCGACCTCAATAATTGTTATGATGTCGCCTATACTCAAGGAGATGGACAGCCCCTAATAGATGTGGATAACGCCATCAAATCCTTGTGGAGGTAGCTCGACGTAAATGCAATAGGCTGCCGTCGTATCAACACATCACCGTGTCTTTGATCACTACTTTCGCCGTAGAATGACTTCCGGACTTCGCCCGTACCTTTGTTTCGATGGGTGGACAGTGTGCTTCATGGCCGCTTCCTTAGGCAAGTCCGATGCTTTGAGCTCGCCGTGTCGATTAGCTACGGTCCGTACCAGAGGCTGGACGACAGGTCGTAGCTTTATCGTGGACCATCATCTTCACTCCCAAGATCTTGACATCGGATAAAGTCTTTTCCTCCAGCCGACGTCAAGGTATTACCCAGGACATAATCCCAGATACGATGATCAAATCGTCTGTATCGCAGTGGGGGGTCGTTTCGAGGACAGACGCTCCTATGAAGTTATTCATCATACTGCCTCTCGCTTTTGATGCCGACGCATTGCTGTTGCATGTCTTATGATTCAGCGTGATCACCATGGCAAGTCGGCGCAATTGACTTTCCTCGTACTGTCGCAGGCAGTGGCAAGGTTATTTGATCTCACGCCTCCTGGACTCAGCCACTATGAGCCAATTCCCCACGGCAATGGTCGACAGCATCTTCTATAACACATGCTGACTTGAACGATTTCGATAGTCACTCCTCCTTTATTGGTATTTCACCCAACAATTGAATCGGCACTGCTCTTCATGCATGCGGGTGTGTCGCCATTTGAAGGTCTTCTGGACCTCGTGGACTTGACGCATACGTCTTTCCGCCCCAGCCAAAGACAGTTTCTTACTAAGGATGCCGGGCCTACGCATCTCAGGCCTGTTGAGGTGATGCCGGAAAAAGATCTTACCTTGGCGCCGCCGTCATTGCATCGGGGGCGTAATGTTAACATTAGTAGATCTAGGTCCTCCTCCGACGTATGCTATGACCACATCTCCCGCCGACTGGCTGGCTGCCCTCGGGTCCGCCGTATTCGCGTCAAGTCAAAATTGTCGACTGTCTGGGAATATCTCCGAGTCCTTGACATCTCGTTCCTGGCTAGTGTGTCGTTGCCAAAAAAAAATCGTCCACTCACCAAGTGCTTAGAAAGCTTGCCGACTTGAAGTCCTGATACCGTGGCACTTGGATTCAATGCCGTAGGGATAGCTAGTACATTGACTTCTAGAATACCAGATAGCTGTGAGTCTGTTTCTAGGGGATAGTTTTCTGTGTGCTCACTTGGCTTGGAAGGACCTGTGGAACGGTGTATGAATTTCAGCGAGAGGTCGAAGAGGGACTTCGGCAAGTAGGTGCTTTGACGTTTGATCAAACATTATGGATTCAAGGTCTTGCTTCGCCTCGCCCTCTATATGATTGATATGATATTTTGTTTGTGCCTTGAATGAAATATGGTGTTTGCGGGTGTTGAACGAAGGTGACTTGGACATTTGAAGATTCTCAAAAATGGAGAGGATTGATCCTCGAACGTGTCGGCTCTATCAGGATATTTGAAATTCGATGTTTTGACAGGCGTGCCGGCACGAAAATGTTTCAACGTCGCATCTGCACCCTCGTTATCTTGTTGATTTCGAGTATCTTGTGGACAGTCGACTCGGATCAAACTGTTTTCCTCTTATTCTCTTACCTTCACTCCCCAAACCCCCGTAAAGTTCTTTTCTCCCTTCTGTTCTCTCCTTTGTCCCTCTGCTACACCCTTGTACCACGAGCACTTTGCTATGATTTGAACTCGACAACCATCGAGCAGAGTCGCAATGGGCGTTGATGCCCATATCAGGATGATCGGCCCGCACGGAAGCTATCCTGTCTCCCACCACCATCATCGTAAGTGTTTCCTTGTTTATATGTCAACCACAGTGGTCAATACCTCCATCTCAGGCCTTTCTTGTACAGTACGTATTCGAAATTAGCTTTATTTTGGTTCGATGTCTTCCCTTCTTGTTTGATTCACTCTCGATTTCAGGTCGACCCGATTTTGGCCCAAGACGGCGTATCGCCATCCGGCGAGCAGCCCTGGTGTCCTCGCTGCACTTGAAGGGACGGAAGGATTGATATCGGGAAATGCGCAGAGTGGTAAGTCCTGTTCAGGGGTCCGCGCAGATCTCGATCGCTGAAACACCTGCACTCAGACACGACAACTTCATCATGTTCGACGCTGATGGATCTGGTTTTTTCGTCGATCTGAAACAGATTTCGCGTCGAGACGACGTATCGTCATCCGGCGAGCAAGGTCAAGATATTGTGCATGCGGGAGAGTAAAGGATGGGATGGCGGGATGTCGCAGGGGGAATTCAAGTAGACGGTCGGGGACACGGAGACACGCCGGGAATGGTATGTCCCTTTTCTCATTCTGTGTCCGCGCACTCATTCGCTTCTCAGCATGTCAAGAAACACACGACTCCCTCCAGACTTCCAGAACTTATTTTTGGCCTCAAGCTAGGCGCGCTTATACGCTTGTTTCTCAGCTCGATCCCGCAAGACTCTACCTCAAATGATCACTTCAAGAATTTCTGTTTCGTCTCAAGCAATGTAGTAGACTCGGACTTTTCACTGGCACGACGTATCGTCGCCCCGCAAGCAAGGCAGGACAGTGCGAAGACAAGGGCGTGAAGGATGGGATGGTACACGCAGGGAGGGTTGAAGGAGACATTCGGGGACGTGGGACGCACCCCGGGGATGGTATGTCCTTGTGTTACTCTAATCTGACACGCACTCATCCATTTTGCAACCGATACCAGGCAACGCACGATTCCCTCTAGACTTCAAGATTCTGTTTTTTGGCCCTAAGCTAGGTGATATAACCGAATTTCGCGCCAAGACGACATATCGTCTTCCGACAAGCAAGGCCAGGATTGCGTGAAGAAATGGCATTGAAGGATCGGAAGGGAGGATTCAAAGAGATGGCCGAGGATGGTGCGTCCCTCCTATCTCTCCTAGGTCATGCATAAGTATTGACCCTTCCACTACTTTCCCGCGACCTCCTCTCAAACGACGACTCAGATTTTGGCCTCAAGCAAGGAAACACAGTCTGATTTCGTGCCGAGGCAACGTATCGTCGTCCGGCAAGCGAGGGAGGATGGCAAAATAAGGGAAAGTCAAGGTATATCTGGAGGTGGTAGGTCCTTCCCGCTACTTTGATGTTCACACGCACAGTGACTCAAGTGTTTCTCAGCTCGACCGATTTCCGGTCCCCCTCCCTCAAACGAAGACTTTAGGAATTCAAACAATGTAACGGACTAATCGTCATCCGGGGAGCAAGGTCGAGGGAATGAAGGATGGACAGCGGCGTACGGAGAATTCGAGGAGACAGCTGGAGTTGGTACGTCTTTCTCATAACTTTATATTCACGCGTGCTCATTCCTTTTCAGCCAATCTACAAACAACGGAAACAGCTTCATTTGTAACAAAGGAATCGAATCCACACCTACTCGATAACCTACCACCACCATCACCACCACGAAATGGATTCTCAGTCGAGTACCTCATCAAGCAACTCCACACAACACGCAGACGCAGACTCCGAACATACTCCCTACGATCCAGACCTCGCAGTAGACCTTCAAAGCCGCATTTTCGTACCCCCAGACGCGTTCCTGACCACCCTTCTTCATCTTCTCAAAGATTGGCGAACCAACATGGCGGCACGAGAGGTGACCGACGTGATTAGACGCGACGACATGTTTCAAGCTACCGCCAAAGGGTACCTCCAGGCCTCGAGTGGCACCGGTGAACTTGACGTGCCCCCTCGGCGTCTATACGATGGCATGCTCGAGCGAGTACTCGAGCTGACGTGTGCAGATGAGAAGCGAATGTCACACGATCGTTCGCATTTCCTAGAGTTCGCCGCTCGTGATGAATGGTTGGACATCAAGCAGGCTCAAAAGTGTACGTCGCCAAAGGGTAAGTAGTAGCCGGATTTGTCTTGAATGCGTAGTTTTGATGATGAAATCCATAACAGATGAAGATGCTGACGACGGAATGGACGACGTCTCGGATGATGATGACGAAGAGGAATCCAATGATGTCGCCAATCGCCGGAGGATGTCTCTTCGGTGCGCTTCAATAGCCAGGCACATTCTCTCGATGCTACGTTCGCACTCTCTTGGATTGCTTATATCCCCGAGAAAGGCCCAGCTACTGTACTACGACCGGTCTGCCATCATCACTCCCTTCTTGAGTATGCATACAATCATCATGATCATGGTTTCTCTGGTAACAAAACGCCGACTTTGATGAGGACTTGGCTACTGACCGTGGGAGAGGAAATGTAGACACTTAAGAAGGCGCTTTATACACAGCTTCCACCTTACAGCCATGCCATCTGCTCACACCGTCCAGGACAATGTCAACGACACCCACTCATTGGTGTCTAACGCTTCTGAGGATGAAGCTCATTCAAGGATCTCCCGGGATCATGATCCAGAGGTGGAGAATTTGACGTCTCATTCCCGGCGTCGACGACGCAAGACGAGGCGCAGGACAATGGGTATGGAGCGTCCTGAGTATACGAACAAAGGTACCTCTATTCTTCTCTTCCATGGTCGCCTGTCTCATGAAGAACTTAGGGAATGATCCATTTGACTACGAAAAGAAATTCGCAGAGGATAAACGGGGCGAGGAGCTGGGGTCAGCAGCCAGGGTGTGGAGAACATACCTTGAAGAATGTGCTGCATCTGATGGAGAGATGGTGGAAGGGTGGAGAGACGGTCTAGATGTTCTCCTCGTCTTTGTGAGTACAATCCGTCCTGGAATTGAGAATCCCTTCATTGATAGAAGAGAAGGCTGGTCTTTTCTCAGCAGTTGTCTCAACATTTGTCGCTCAGACATCACAAAGTCTCCAGGTTGACTACGGCGAGGTCTCCGCCTCACTTTTAATTGAGCTCATCAATGTCCAACGATCGGCATCGAATGGTTCCCTCGTCAATGACGTCCCCCGTTCAGACCTCACTTTTCGTCCCTCGACGTCCGACTCATGGGTCAATGGCTTGTGGTTCACCAGTCTCTCCCTGAGTCTCACTGCTGCGCTGTTCGCTGTTTTGACAAAGCAGTGGATCCACCAGTACTTGTCTGCGCCTTCAGGAACACCTCGGGACAGATGCCGTGTGCGTCAATTCCGTTACATGGGTCTGGAGAAATGGCGTGTGGGATTCATTATCGGACTCCTTCCTGTCCTAATGAGCGCATCGCTAGCTGTATTCCTTGTGGGATTGGTTCTTTTTATCATCCCCTTGTGCGTGTCTATTGCTGGTGTTGTTGGAGCGATCACCTTTATATCATGTTCCGCCTATATTGTCACCAACCTCCTTCCAATCTTATACCCCACATGCCCTTACAAGACTCCGCTGTCACAATACATGTTCCTTCTCTACACATATATACGGCAGCAACTTCCTGGATCTCCCACTGCTCTCACGCTAAGGGAGGCTGAGAGCACGGCTGTCCGTGATAGTGCCGACGAAATGGATGTGCAAGCACTTGTCTGGCTCATTAACATGTCGTCTAACCCCAGCGTGGAGAACATTGTGATAGAATCCACGAGTGCTTTGCCGCTCAAGTCTGTGAATTCTTTCGAGCGCGGTATGGACCATACGGATGTCCGTGATGCATGTACACAAGCCCTTGATTGCCTTCTCCGCGAACCAGATGTATCTGTGCACGAAAGTAAAGTGGACCGTCTCATTCGAGCCACCCTCCGCTTCAACAGCTATCCCGATTGTGACGTGCCACAACCTGCCAAAGACTGCTTCTCCTCTACCCTCTACGCAGATCTTCTGTGTATTCAGTCGGGTCATGAAGAGGAGGCCCTGAAACTGGTCATGTCCAACCTGATGGCCTCAGACGATGATCATACTCTTCGCTTACAGCCTATAACATGGGCACATCTTCTTGACCGGGTCTCATACTGTGCTTCCAGTCCTGCTGGACTCGCAGTGTTGCAGATGCTGTTCACTGAGATACCATCGTTCTATTGGAAGGCCGACTATGTTCCCATTACCTATGCCCTCGAGCCTTTGGAAATGAAAATCCCCCACGGATCCGGCGATGGCGAAATGTCCCTTCGGATGGCGATTCAGAGGTCTTTGTACATATATGTCGCTGAGGTCATACTTCACCGTCACATGCTTTCTGAGCCCACCATTTTCCGCCAGAATGACGGCGACGAAAAGTATTCGCGACTCCGACTTCTCTTGAGCATGGCCGGCTCGCGCTCTATGCGAAGCATGCGCGCCTCTTCCTTTGCTTTTAATCAAAGTTTGTTCATCACGATAGTGCAAAGCATTGGTGACCTCGTGGATATTGCATCACCCTCCAAGGATAACGATAATCGTCACACTGTTCTGGAATTTCTATACACGTTGATCACCTCGGTCGAATTCGATGATCCTTTAACCCCCCGCGAACAAACAACTGCCTTGATGATGTTCTTTCGTGTTCTAAATTCCACATCCTCTCGCCCAGCATTCCTCGAGACAGATTGGTGCACGCCGCAACTGGCCACTAAATTTGTCCGACTCTCTGTGTGGTACCATATGAGTGATGCCGGTGAACGATGTACCTATTTTTTCCAGCACACTTCCTTCACAAACGAGACGTTGGCTTCTTTTGTATCGGATCTCTTTGAAGAATTGCGCACAGACATCGAAGATGTTGCTCTATGGACATTTTTGCGCCTGATTATCATCAGACTGGGATCCGAAGATCTGGGTGTTCATATACGCCAGCAATCACTGGAATATTTGCATGAGCCCGACAATCTGTTCATTTCTTGCACTGCCCTCATTTCGTGGTATGACACCCGGACTCTTCGTTGTCTCGCTCTCCTCTATCCTGAACACTGTTCCTGGCCCGGCTGTCTACAGCGACTGGAAGACTCTCAAATGGAAGAATCACGAGTCGCCGATTTCAAGGCGTTTATCGAAGCTGGGTATGTGGGTGCATTTGGGGAGGATGACACGCCATTTTACAATTATACGTGTGTGAGTGCATCTGGGGAGGCTCACACGGCATCTTCCAGTTCCAGTGTATCATCTCAGGAAGAGAACGACAAGCCGCTGCAGCATCTCTGGTCAACGGTGCGGCATAAGGTCCAGCGGTTTATTACAGGAAAGCCTAGTCGTGAGGGGATAGAATCGTCGAGTGATGTCAACTGGGTGTAGTCTACGTGATCATCTCATACTAAATGATACTTCAGAGAGTGCACAGCACGTTGAGACGGACGTGGGAGTACTAACTGAGTCTCCACCTCAACATCTGCGCATACGATTTTGCCTCGCCCGTCATTTTCTCATAACTTAGCTGCCCAGAACTGGTCGCCACAGCCATGCCAGTACTGAGCACGTCAGAGAAGGGGGTAGGACTATCAGCTTTCCGTGATTTGTAGGTCCTTGCATTGTAGAGTATGGCACTATCTGCAGTACGAGCACTGGATCGCCATATCTTTCTACTCCTGGTCTCGAGTGAATGGGACACATTCCGAGGCAATTCCATCTGCACTGGCCTGGCTTACTCTTAGCCAGGAGATTCTATCAGAGTCACTGGAAGCCATCCGTTCCAACAGCATTCACTCGAGGGACTGTTGGGCCATCTGACATCCCAACTTCGAACTTGCAAGCTGTGTACGCTGTAGTCGTTTCAGCATGGAGAAGAGTGTCTCTGCCAGGTCCTCCATATATTTTGGATATCAATAGTCTTTGACGTTGCGCAAGAATGACGTCTGCTTGGAATTCTCTCTACCAACAAAGAGCCAAACCTCGACAGTTGCTATGATGTCGCCTATACTCGAGGAGACCGGACAGCATCCGGCTTCCGTCTCGCGAATAGTGCAGGCTCCGACACATTGCGAGATCCCATTTTGACTGGAGAATAACGAGAAGTTCTATCATTATCCTCATGGAGGGAACTCGACGTAATAGACTACAGTTTTTGATACTACTCTCGGACGGGAGCGTCTGTGAGGGGACACGATGAGGGAGCCACCGTAGACGGTAGAATGCCATCTGGACTTCGACTGTATCTTTGTTTCGAAGGGTGGACAGTGTGCTTCACGGCCGCTTCAGCGCTGAAGAAGGGTCCTTCAAGTTGAAATCTTGAAGTTTGACATACGATAAGATTTTGAACGTTGAGCATCAGCCGAACGTGTGAATAAGGCGCTGACTAAGCGTACGAGAAGAACTAAGACTTGCCTCCTTCCTTCTCGTTGCAGTCAGCGCCTTTTCGCACCCGCCCTCCCGCCCTCAAGTCTTGACCTGGGGGACTCGCAATCCTCTTCTGGGTTCTCACTTGCAGAAAGAGGCTGTCCAGTGACGCAGTTTCTTTCATTCCCCATAACCACAAAGGTAATAAATAGTTCGACGTTCGAAGCTGAAGTAGCTTAGGTGGGTCAAAGGAACCGCCGGGTTATCGGTCCGAAGCCGGACCTTTTTCGGCTAGGCCTACGCACTGTAACATGTGAGTATATGCGCCTATACGCTCTAGTCTAGCTCACTTTTTGCAGTTCTGTGGATAACCCTTGGCCAAATACACCCAGCACTAGTCGTCGGTCTCCACGCCGCCCTCGAGGCCTCAATCTTCCTACACCAGACTCTACCCTCCTCGAACTTCGAAGGCCCTCAACGCGTGCACCTCACCCTCGGCGTCATGAACCTCACCCCTGAATCTCTCCCAACTACGCTGGACCTCCTTCCCTGTCTCCAGACACTCCTCCCACTCACAGTCGTGCCCACAACTATCACCCTCGACGTGCTCATCGTCCTCAAGAGGTAATCCCGCCGTCGTGTCCACGTCTTATGGATTGGCCCGTCTCAGCCCGAACTTTTGTTCATCCAAATAAACCAGATATTCCGTGACGAGGGCTTTATCACCGACACGCCTCTCAAGCTGCACATGGTGCTCATGAACAGCACCTACAGAAGACACAGAACAAAACACCTTCAACTCTTCGAGTATGATGCCATCCTGCGGTAGCCTAGTGCTTTGGATTGCTTCGGTGCAGAGGACACTGAGCTCCCGATGGCTGTTTCGATGGGGTCGTATGATGCACCGAGTGTTCACTTTGCAAAATGAGAAGCTGGAGCAAGGACGGCGTGTATGTCAGCTGTGGCAGCGCGCCATTGCAAAAGTAGCTCGTCTGAGCTAAACATCATTGGGGAAGATGAGGATCGGCATTTCCCGTTTAGGCTTCACCTCCACCTCCGTGTATGCGCCAGATATACTTACCACCGTCACAACGACGCCTATAGAGAGCAACGTGAAGCGCATCGGGTTCACTGACAATGCCAACATCCATCAAGAGCAGCATCCTCCTTAGTGTTGAACCCGCTGTATTGGCTGTGCTCGAGCTTTCAGGCGTAATGAGGGGATAGGATCTGATCGTTTTCGAGGAAATGAGAGATGTTGAAAGCAAGAAAAGCAAGTCTGGGTCTCCGGGTGCGTCCATGTTTCCTTGGAATACCAAAGTATAGCTGAAAGGACTTCTGGTAGTGTCTGCCCCAAGGCTACCATCGTTTCAGCTGCGCTCGATAAATCTCTATTCGCAAATTTCCGAGACGAAGGGCCAGCCTCCGGGCAATGAGCTAGCGACGACTGGACATACTCACTGCCTTCAAGAAACTCAATACCATATTGGAATAGAGCATGGCACTACTTGCAGTTTGTTTGATTACGAGCACCGTCGAGCAGTTGATCGTCATATCTTCCGGCCACAATTCTATTCGTCGTCCCGAGCGAATATCACACATTCCGGGGCAAATTCCGTTTGCACTGGCCTGGCTTGCTCGTAGCATTTGCAGCGCAGCACTCACATCCGACGCATTGCTCGACATAGACGCCAGGAGATTCTATCAGATGGACCAGGTCGTCGTTTCTCATCCGTTCCAACAGCATTCACTCGAGGAATTGTTGGGCCATCTGACACCCAAATTATGCACTTGCAAGCTGTGCCTGTTGTGGTCGTTTTGGCATGGAGAGGAAAAGGTGGAGAGTCTCCCTCAGATCCTTCATGTATCTCCGGATATCGAGCGTCCTTAACGTTGAGCAAGGACGATGTCGGCTTAGGGTTCTCTCTACCAATGGAAAGCCCAACCTCGACAGTTATTATGATGTCGCCTATACTCGAGGAGATGGACAGCACCCGCATCCGTCCCGTGGATAGTGCTATCAATTCCTTTGGTATTTCACCCTACAGATGAATCGGCACTGCTCTTCATGCATTCGGAACGATGACCATCTTGGTGTGTCGCGGACTTGGCACGTGCCTCTTTCCGCCCCAGAAAGATAAAGGAGGATCCATGATTATCCCCTCGGAGGTTACATCAAAAATTTCGCCATTTTCAAAAATTTGTCCGGACTTCGGGGTAGACCTATGTCCAAAAATTTGTCCGGATTCCGGGGGTAACCTCGCCCTTACTCAAAATTTGTCCGGACTTTCGATGTAAGTTCGCGAAAAATTGCCAAAAATGATGATGATAAATCACTCAAAATTGTACAAACTGGCGTCCTGCTGCGGCCATTTCTAGGCCTGTATTCATTGTGCATTGTTGTATTGTAGACTGGGTAGAACAAAGTAAAATAAGTAAACAATGTACTTTGTTCTTGGAGACTTCTCCCGTGAACCACTTTATGTCCGAACTTTTATTCAACTTCAGCTGGCCCTCACCCATTGTCCGGATTTTCGAGCTGTTGGCACCAAGGCGTCGATTTGTCCGGATTCTGAGGTAACCTCGACCCCAAGATTTCGAAAATTTGTCCGGACTTTTGATGTAACCTCTTAGGGAATAATCATGGGTCCTGATAAAGGATTCTGCACCTACGCACCTCAGACTTGTTCCTATCCTGGACTGGCAAACCATACCATTCCCGAATCCCCAGGCGTCATCCTCGATGCCATACCTCAGATGAATAGCTTTTAAACAACGAGAGAATTATCCGCTGGCGCAGGGCAGTGAAAGAAAGAGAGGATTCCAGCATGTCGTCTGAGCGCAATGAAAGATCCAAGCGATATCTAGTTGTTGGATGTATGGTACGCTCCTGTGTTGTACGGCTTACATTATATGCCGAGCTCGTGCGGATAACGATCGATCTCGTTCCGTGAACTTCCGTCCCTTCCTAAATAACCATCACGTCCTCGAGGTCCAAGGATTCCCTTATCCGATCCTATCCAACGCTCTACCATTTTGCCTACTTTTTGCTACATCTCGAATCGGTAGTCCCTCAATGGACGAACTAACAAATATGGAAACTGAGGCAAGTCTTCTACTTGAGCCATCGAAGGCTGATGCTACAATTCTTTCTAGACGCAAAGCACATCTCCTCCGCTACCTCAAGAGCTGGTTGACTACATCATCAATATCCTGACCTATGACATTCCCACGCTCCGGTCGTGTTCCCTTGTCTGTCGCTCGTTTCTGCCTCGAGCCCGCGAGCACTTGTTCCGAGAAGTAGACATCGGGACGCGGCATCTGCGCCAATCTTTCCACGATCTTTCCACGATCTACGCGTCTCTTCACTGGATATATCACACGCAGTCAAATCGCTGATAGGAGTCAGACCTGGAGAAGAAGGCGGTGTCTCTCCATACCTCATTCTGCAATCTCTGCCTCGATTGGAGAAAATCGCGATCACTTGTACCGAGTGGAGCAGCATGGGCCCAACATTCTGGGAAACCGTATCCAGTCTTGTTCACCTTCGATCTTTGACATTGATTGGCACCGTCATTCCCTCGATGTGCACCCTCCGTTCCTTGGTGTCAACTCGCGTGGAAGAGTTATGTCTCACTGACACTGAGTTTGCGAGCCGCGAGGCCTGCCGGAACGACGGTCACGAAACTCGAGTGCAGTCTCTCACTTGCAAGGGAAAGATTCGAGCAGTTGAATACGAGTTTGTTATGGCTCTTTGTCCAGCACTGGCGAACACCGCTCATTCAATTGACATCACTTTGTATTCTCGCCACCATATCATCCAAATACAGGAACAGCTAGGCAAAGGGATACTTCGAAGCATCACAGTCCTCCATATACCCAGGGATTCTCGTAGTATGTTCATATATGTCTCATGAATCTCTTGGTTCGACTGAGAATACCTTCTAGTTCACGATGATCTCCCGATCTTGCGCATCTCCCGCCTGCATTCAATTTCTGTGCAGCTATGGGACCATCATAGTAAACCCGGTATACATTTCGGTGCTCCCGACTTGGGTCTGCTCGAATGGTGGATCCGAAACTTTGAATACTGGAAGAATAGTAATATCCGACACATCACATTTCGTGTCTGCTACGATGATGATTACGCTCCTTCGGATGATTACTCGGTTTGGAAAAAGCTGGACAAGGCTTGTGCAGCAATGAGCTCTCTTCGTTCGCTGGAGATCGTTGTGATGCTAGCCGACCATGTGGGCCCAGGATATAACATTACACTGGCTCACGGTGTGCGCGCCATTGAGGATCAGCTTACACTATCTGCACAGCGTGGTATCGTCTCTGTGAGCGAGAAGTGACGAGATGGGCCACCTAATTAGATGTATTGGCATGTTGAATATAGTACATTTGATTTGCGCTGTTACTTCCAAAATATGTACGCACTTGGGGGACATAAATAGTGAAGATGGAGGCGGGAGGTGAAGCTGAAATGGGAAATATTGATTCGTTTCGAATCCCCATGTATGCGCCAGATGTACCTTCGCTGCCCGTTTTGCAGTGTCGTGTAATGAAGGGCTTTACCACCATCACGAACAGCAGGGAACGTGAAACCGCAAATCGAGTCGTCTCTTCTTCAGCCCAGAAACTTACTTCCCACTCACTGACAACGAACAGCAGCATCCTCCTTAAATCCGGTCGAGTTTCCAGGCGTAGTGAGAGGTTGTGATCTGACTGTTATTGAGGAAATGAGAGATGTGGATCAAGGTGTGGTCTGATCGACACGACAAGTAGCCAATATATTTCTGCCACGAACTACGTTTATTTCGGTCTCGTATTCTAGTAATGCTATCGGGTATCATTGATCACTTGGTGCTCTACAATTAGCTGGCATAGAACACGCAAGATAACTGGATTGTATAAGAAAAACTGGACGCGGAGAACCACAAGAAAGCACGCCAGATGAAATGAAAAAGGGTAACTAGGGGCGACATTGGTTATAATATATCAACCGAAAGAATCAGGTTCCGGATTCATTTGCGACCCCAGAAGGAACGTCGCCGACTGCCAGTGGTGTTTGACGAAGTCGGGAACAACTCAGACTCAACTTCACAGACAGTTCCGTCGCTGGGAAGAGTGCCATTATGAAAGTACGCTTGAACGTACGCTTGTGTGCAAACGGATGCAGAAGCTAACGATGTGTGCTATAGTAATAAGAAAGTGAGTGTATAAAATCTTGTTTTCAAATGATTTCTTACCCCCGTGGCGTTGCGAGCTAGAACGACAGAGCCGGGGAATGCACTGGACGCATTCTTTGCTCTGAAGGGATATCAATGAAATGGACCTGCCATGTGGGACTGGTATGACTCACGCAGAGAGAGGAGTAACGGGATCTAAATAAATGTCAACATCAGGAAGAAGGGAGGGCTGCAGATGAATGTACATACCGGCCGTATTTCCTATGAAAAGGATAGGATAGCTGGTATTTCCAGCGACCGGACCTAGAAATGTGGCACTTCAGAACAAGCCCTGTCATTTGTGCGGGCAGGAGCTCAAGCCTCACCAGTAAATCTGTCATCACGATGGAACTTCCATCCCCTAAAGAATGTCACGATTAGTATATGCACACATACATGGGAGAATCGACACACGAGCAACTGATCCTCTGCATGAATAGATCGGAAAAGGTTGAGATGCCTTTGTTCCGATCCCAGTATGCGAAGAGGTCCGTCACGGTGTCGTTATTCGGAGCATCACTACAAGAGACAGCAATCTCTGCCTCCCACTCATTGTCATAGAAAGAAGACGGATCGGTTGCGGTCGCCTGCATCTCGTAAATTATCGTGCCGTCCCCGGCTGCTAGACTGGCGAGCCCTTGCGCAAGGATAGGGAAAAGGGTGTATGGTTCGTACAGGGAGTACAGAACTGCGGTTCTCAGGATGTTGTAGTCAACGACACCATAGGACGACGAGGATACGACTGGAATTGGGTGGGTGAGAAGACTCTTGTATAGAGAATCGAGGTTATTGGAAATTTCTTCTGCTGTGGATGCATAGAAAGCGCATGTGTCTGGGCCGGCGGCTGCGCATCCGTCAAAGAAATATTGCATGGCCTTGTCCGTATCATCTAGGTTGCGCATCCAATCACCTGGAAAAGTAAAAGGTAAGACACCGAGCTTGCAAAGACAACATAGCCAGTTTACCGATGTAATAGCCCTCCATATCCATCACACCTTGAATAAAATAAATAAACGATCCGTAGAACGGGAGGAATAGGATACATACCGTCAAGCACCATACGTTCAATTTTATCCTCAAAACAAGATCAACAACTGCTTTACAGAAAGATGCAAGAAAAACGAGCATACAGGGAACATTGCAGCAAAGGTCGCACCAATAGTAGTCCCATAGCTAGAGAGAATTAATGAGCAAGTGATCGGAGATAAGAGGACCATTCTTACGAGTATCCCCAATACTGCAGCTTCTCTTGACCTGCAGCCTCACTGATTCGAAGCATATCGCGCGCAACGTTATCGGTACCGATGTAATTCAATATTCCACTATCCGTTGCCTCGGCAAGCCCTGCTATAACTTGAGTAGATGCCCAGAGATGCGGAATTTGGTCCGAAGTCGCGTTAACACTAGTAGTATAACGATCAGTACTAGCAAGCCATTGATAGTGTTCTTCTTTGGATAGGAAGAACTCCGCCCGAGGTGTCGAATTAGCAACACCTAGAAGTTTCTCAGCTAAAGAATGTCCCAATGCATAGCAAATTGAAAACCGTACCACGAGGATCAAAGCTGATGATGTCATATTGGTTTCCAATAACAATATCGAGCAACGGCCGAATGACACCCAAGACGGTGACACCGCTAACGCCAGGGCCTCCCGGATTCGTCAGGAATGCACCCTTGTACTCGACATCGGATTGCGCAGGTATCTTGATCACCGCGAGAGCTGCTTTATCACCATCCTCGTTCGAGTAGTCGATGGGTACCTTCAGGCGCGCAGAGAGATGGTAGTGTGAGAAGTACTACCGTCGTAAGAAGGGAAAGCATACCTGGAAACGCGTGCACTTATAGTCGGAATAGCAGTCAACCCATGATAAATTGCTCGTTGGTTCAATCTACAATTGAATCATGAGTAATAGCACCTCGAGAAGGAGAAGTTAGACGAACGGTGCTCCAATCGAAATCACTTTGAGCCAATACCACTGGAAACAGGAACTCGGAAGAAAAAAGCACACAGAGTGTCAAGGCGAGAGAAATCATCGAAGAAGGTGCCAACATGGATTAACGAACTATCCGCGAGTATTTAAAGCCTAGCATTTATACGCATCAACAACAGCAGGGTCAGGCGTTGAAACATATGCTTGATTGTTATCTGATAAGATCCGGTGCCTGTCCAGCTCGAAACCCAGCATGTTGGAAATATTTAGAAATGATCTTGCCAATTGCGGATAGTGGCAGAAAGAGAAGGCATTTCTTCGCATAACGGCATCACGGTGTTATAGCTGTCACCGCTGTACAATTCCAGGTGGCGACTGACGATACTCAGGGATGTAAAAGCCTGTCAATGAGCCTTACAGCTTTTGAGAAGGTCAATACGGCATTTCTTACTCCTACATGAATCAACTGGGCAGGGCGCAATAGTTGATCATGAAATCTTTGAACGGGTTTTTATCCAATATAACAGGCCGAATACCCGCGTCGTAGTCAGGTTGCCAACACTCGAGGTACGAGGGTCCGACATCCGTCGGATTTTCGGCTTGTCTAACATGATACGGGGATCCAAAGTAGCGCCGTCATCCTCTAGGTTGAGTTTCGAGACTGTTTCATGTTTGCTTTCAACGTGATACACCTAAGAAGCACCTGCCAAGAAACTGCGCACCAAGAGATGTCTATCAAATAGCCTAAACCTCGGGCAAGAGCACAACACAGCAAGACGGTGTGGGAGTGGGCCATAGAATGGAATGATCAAAAGAAAGGCCATGACATTGATTCTCCATTACGATGAAAAAGGATGTTAGATCAGCGAGGACGTCTGCTCTGGTATTGGTGTTGGTGTTGGTGCTGCGGTACTTAGTGCGGCAACTACCGGTACAGGTAATGGATAAAAAAGGAATTCACCGCTCTGTGATCACGGTATCTCTTCCTCTGGCGAATATTCGATGAAGCAATGATAGCTCGCAGTTCAATACAACCGCCAGTACGACCAGACAATTTTAAAAAGCATGTAGTATCCCTGTCGCTATTCAAGTACAACGCAGATCAAGGCAAAGCCGGTAGTATTCATGAAGACGAGTTTGTACTAGCTTCTAGGTGGCATTGACATCACTCATCCTGCTTCTTCTCCAATAGCCCGACACTTCGCTCCCTCAAAGTAGTAAGGGCGTCCATCACCATTCATCCCGCTCCGCCAACTAATTCATCTTCAGTCTCATGCTCGCCGAATGGTGAACCCCAGACTTGTCCCAGGCTCTCGTGAGTCGGCAAGGAGCGCAAACGCAGATGACTGCAGCTTGCTTCTTGGTCTAATTTTTATTGGCAAATGGAATAGCGATCAGGGTGCGGTTTGGTCGACACGCATATTTCTGCGGCGAACTATTCCTGTCGCATGTCCGCCTGTGATTGGATATCATTGTTCACTTGATGTTCTACTGTAGCTATATTTGTCAGTCTACAAAGCACGTAAGATAACTGGGTTATATAGGAAATACAATGCGGAGAACCATCATAAAGCACACCAGAAATGAAACAGTACAGAGTAAGTAGGGTTGAAAATTGGTTACAATACGTCAACCGAAAGAATAAGTTCTGATATTATTTCTGACCCCAGAGAGAACGTCGCTGGCTGTGAGTGGTGTTTGACGAAGTTGGGAACATCTCCGATTCAACTTCGCAGACAGTTCCGTCGCTTGGAAGGGTGCCGTTTTGGAAGTACGCTCGAACGTACGCATACGTGCATTCAGACGAAGTGAAAGCGGACGTGTGCTATATCAGCGAGAGAATGAGTGTATGAAATTTATTTCAAGCGGGTACTTACCCCCGATGCATTTTGAGTTAGAACTACGGAACCGGGGAATGCACTCGACAGCTTCTTTGCCCTGAAGAAATATGGATGAAATTGATTTGACGTGCAGTGGAGTGTCCTACCCAGAGATGGGAGTTATAGGATCTGAATAATATAATGATATCAGGGGGAAGGGAGGATTTGAGATGAATATACATACCAGCCGTGTTTCCTATCAAAAGAATAGGATAACTGCTATTTCCAGTAATCGGACCTATAGAGAAATACTTGGAACATGCCCTGGTGATGTGTGCAGGCAAAAGCTCACCTGTAAATCTGCCTTCGCGATGGAACTTCCAACCTCTGAAGAAGGATATGATTAATACACGCGCGCATTCAAGAGGAAATTCACACACGAGCAGCTGATCCTCTGCCTGATGAGCAGTAAATTAGCAAAGGTCGATAAATCATTGACATCATCCCAATATGCAAACAGATCCGCTACAGAGTCGGTATTATTCAGGGCATCGCCGCAGGAAATAGCAATCTCTGCCTCCCATGAATTGTCATAAACAGAAGACGGGTCGTACGCGGTCGCCTGCATCTCGTAAATGATCGTACCATTTCCGGCCGCGAGACTGGCGAGACCTTCGGCGAGGGTAGAGAAGTATATATAAGGCGCGTATAGGGTGCCCCAGATTAAGGATCTCAGGACGCTATAGTCAACGAAACCATAGAACGATGAGGATACAACGGGGACTGGCTGGGTGAGAAGAGAGTCGTATAGAGAATCGAGATTATTGGATATTTGTTCCGCAGTTGGAGCATAGAAAGCGCATGCGTTAGGTCCAGCAGCGACACAGGCATCAAAGAAAGATCCCATGTCCTTGTCAGCATCGACAAGCTCGTTGCGCCAGTCACCTGGAAAGGACAAGATGTCAGGCATTACAAACTGATGGACACATAACACTTATCTTACCGCTGTAATAGCCATCCACGTCTACTACACCTAAACAATATGGTTAAATGAGCATGAACATGAGAGGAGTCCGATACACACCGTCAAGTATCATGCGTTCGACCTTATCCTGGAAGTGAGAATGATAATCAGTTAAGCGAAAGAGGCGAGAATGGTGAGAGAGCACACGGGAAACATTGCAGCAAACGTAGAGCCAAGAACCGTCCCATAACTGGAAGGATCGATCAGCTACCGAGAAGAATAGAACGTCAATCGCTAGCTCACGAGAATCCCCAATACTGCAACTTCTCTTGACCAGCTGCCTCGCTGATTCGTAACATGTCTCTGGCGACATTATCCGTACTAATGTAATTCAGGATTCCATTATCCCTTTCTTTGGCCAGTTCCGCTATAACTTGCGCAGATGCCCAGAGATGAGGAATCTGGTCGGAAGTCGTGTTTACAGCAGTAGCCCAATGATCAGTGCTAGCAAGCCATTGATAATGTTCCTCTTTGGAAAGGAAGAACTCTGCCCGGGGTGTCGAATTAGCAACTCCTACAATTGTCTCAGCCAAAGTTGCAACGCGTATCAAGAAACGTACCACGCGGATCGAATCCAACGATGTCATATTGATTCCCAATAACAGACACGCCAAGCGTACTAAAGGAAATCAAGGCGGCAACACCACTACCGCCAGGGCCTCCTGGATTTATCAGTACAGTTCCTTTATACTCGGTCTCGGATTGCGCGGGGAGCTTGATGACCGCTAGAGCCGCTTTGTCGCCATCCTCGTTCGAATAGTCAATGGGTACCTTCAGTATGGAAATCTTAGCGAGAAATACCATCGTAGGAAGGGAGAACCGTACCTGGAAACGCGTACATTGATAGCCAGAGTAGCAATCGACCCAAGATAGATTCTCCGTCGGCTCAATCTATAGTAACTGAGTCGTGAGCAACAGTGCTTTGAGAAGGAGAAGCCAGACAAACACTGCTCCAATCAAAATCGCTCTGGGCCGACACTGCCGGAAACAGGAACTCGGAATGGAAAAGAACGCAGAAGGCCAAGGAGAGAAAAAGCATCGAAGAAAGCGACATGGATTAACAAACTATCCGCGAGCATTTATACGCGGCATCAACGGCAGGGCCAGGGTCATGTTGAAATGTAAATTTGGTAAAGAACATGGAAAGGATGCATTGTGTGATTCCAGGTCGCGAACCGCCGATGATGCCCGAAGGTCTGAGAACCGACTCGTGAGCTTACAGCTTTCAGAAAAGATCAATGCAGATTAATGTCACCTCACGCGTATCTTCTTTCCACATGAAATCAGCGGGCTGTGGTCAGGTTTGATTTTGATGACGAGATATTGACCAGTTTTTATCCTTAACACGGGGAAGTAGCGCCGTTATCCCAGATGGTTACGAAGCTGTTTCATGCTTGATAGAATGGTAAGAAACCCTTGGAGAACATGAACTGCGCACCGGGAAATGCGGTTTAAAAAGAGACCTCGGGAAAGAGCACTATTTTCAACACAGCGGGACGACGTAAGAGGCCATTTGTGCAAATTAAATCAAGCATACTCCATAGCCCGTTACATCTAGTTAGCTACCTGTCCTGTCACTTCCTCGCTCAGAGACGATACCACGCTGTGACATGGAGGCTGAGAGAGCCGCGGGCCCCAAGGGTAGCAGTAGAATTTGAGGAAGACGAAGGAGATTGGAAGAAGAGGGAGATTCGGAGGACGAGCACAGATGACTTTCAGGAAGCTACCACTCCATGAGAACCAAACCATCGGCACACCATGTAATGATGCAGACACTCGCCAAACCTACGGCCACGCTAGCCGCAGACTCGAAACAACACGCCCAGACAAAGGGCTACTAAAGATTTCATAAGTCCGTTGCTAATTCTACGCCTACACATTCGAAGGATGTGGCGAAGATGGTGATCACACAGCTGGACGGCTTCTCGTAACCAGCCAGGCTGCAAGTAGTACTATACTCTGTCCCAATCATCGAAAGGAAGATAATTGATACCCTGAAGGGCAGCGAGGGTGATCGTTGCCTTATTGTCCAGCTTTTCGGCCAAACGCTCGACGATGCGGCTATTGTCCATCCTCGGCCAGCAATGCGAAGCTCTATTTTGTCGTGCTTGAATGTTGAGATAGTATGCACGTTCAGCCGTTCTACATGGTTGTGCTGGACCAAGGCGCGGCGCAACGAGACCATGTGAGCACTGAGAGATTGGCGATTTGCTCAACCCAGTCAAGCCGAAATCATATCGCCCGATCATAATGAGACTTTAGATGATGACTGTAAATGTGGAAGAGGAAGGTAGGGGAGGTAGATGGCCCATTTTTATCGGATTGAGCTCTTGAAGCACCGCATCGGTAGGTCTGAAGTTATAGATCCGATATTCGGGCAGTTGCTTGTGCATTCCTGCAGTCTTAGCGTGGGCACTGAGGTTGGAGCACTTGATGGTTGAGAGACTGAAAGGGGAAAAATTGACATGAAGAATGCGGCCAGATGCGATGATTCTAGAGGTACGCCGTACATTGGAGTTTGTACTTGCAGAAGCCTTTCTCCTGACCAGCACCGTGTAAACGTAGAGAAGACATCTCTCCATACAACGGTCTCATTGATGGCTGGCTCGTCTCCCGTCTCCAGTTCTGACAAGAAAATGGCATCTGCATCATCATAATCGCGATGCGCGCCAGGTCAAAGCAGACTTCCAGTAGGAACACTGAGCCTTCGACGGCGTCAATACATACCGAATGAAAAAATAAATAAGCTTCGCACCTTCCAAGCAGCGAGGCCACCAAAATGGCCCCGGTCTGGTTGCACGACGGGAAAAGCTGACTCTGCGGTTTTCCGCATCCTATCGACCTTTCGAATAGCCCTTCCTTCCTCTTCGCCTTCTCTCCCCATACCTCCGCCTCCGCCACATTGACGTTCGTCGTTAACACATTCTTGAGCAAATTCTCTAGCTCAGAAGGTGGGAAAAGCCATGTTTGTGTCTAAAACACGCATAGTAAGAGGAAGCGTCGTGCTGTTCGGCCTAGAGGGATTTCGTTTGTCGAGGGCATGGATACGGTAAGACTCGCGCAGGCAATGATGGTTTCTTGATGGTACCGACGGCAAGGAATCGTTGGAGTCAGAGGTAGATGAATCCGTGTCGATAAATTTAGCTTGAATCCGAAATGACGACAGTCTTGCTCGAGCATCCCGCGACACTAAAAAGCTTTCAACCAATCATTCGAATTCTAAGGAAACAAGAACGCACCTGGAGATTCGAATATTCAACTGTCGCCTTTCTCGCCTCTCGCCCTTCTCTGATAACAGCCGAGAGCCTGACTGTGCCTGAACATACGCATTTATAAGACCTATGAGAACGCAGGAAGGAGCTAGCGTACAGAATTACTGTACGTGGATGTGTATACTGACAAAGCGTCGCGAGAAATTTTGAGCTCGGTCAGCCGGTCCTAATTCCGCGGTGACGCCTAGAAGGTCAAATCCTAAACGGGACATGCCGACTTTAGCATCCCCGCCGGAATATGTATTTACTTACTATACCATTACAGGGTTGGGCGGTAGGCAATAATAGCGTCGACGAGCTCAAACTTTATAGGAGATAGTTTGTGTACACCGCAAGCCTCGAGCAGTGATCGTTTGACAGTGCGAGAAGGAAACAAAAGAATCGTAGATGGATTACTTCCGAGTCTAGCTGCTATGGCGTTGGGCGTTGATATGGAGACTCAGAATGGGATCTGGTTGAACCATCTCAGTCACGAATTGCTTGACATTTATAGTACGTTCAAGAATATGCAAGTCGTTGTACAAGAAACCGGTAATAAATAGATAGATTACACGTCGATCATCGGATCGCTGGAAGCGAGCCATCTTCAAGGCCAAAACCACGTGGGATTAACAGACTGGAGCTGGATCTGCACAGTCATCGGTGACTGACCCACGGTTGAGACATGGCTCCAAGATAGTAGATTGGGGGGGTCATAATATTTTGGCATTTTGAACTCTCCCCAGGGAGTTCCAGGGACGGGTGGATGAGGTATCCGAAGGTGAAACTGTGAAAGAAAGATCATGAGTACAGGGCCCGATGGAAAGTGTAAAAGGTGTACTTACAAATGGATGCCAGAAGAAAGGCCCCGGCGATCTGAAACGGGAGCTGAAGCCTAGATGTGCGAACCAAGCATATTGAGAAGAATCTATTACGCTCGTCACTTTAAAGAGCATCTCAGCTCCGAAGTAAGAGATTGTAGCAAGGAGACTCCCTCACCAAGGTCGAGACGCTTTTGAATATACGGGTGCTCATCTCCGAAGATGTCCAAGATTTTCTGTTTATGATCCAGAGCCCAGGTCTCAAAATGTGTTCCGACAAGCTCCTTGCAGGAAGCTCGTCCCAGCGATATGTAGTGCTTTTCTGGTTCGAGTTCTCCAACAATGATATCATCCAGACTGCCAGGTTGGTCAATAGCCAGAAGGGCTTCCAAGATAAGGAGGCACGAACGATTCGGAGTGTGTTTGGTCCTCATCCCACTGGGACGAAGAATAATTCGGGTTGATGATCAGTTTTGTTGCACCACCATCAAGAAGAGAAGGGATGGAGTCAAGTCGTGCGTCCGTCGAAGATCCTGGATCGATCGCATTGAACAGTACAATAAATTTGGCGGTCATCGGGTCGATGTAACCCACCGATCCGACAGGAATGACTTGTTCAAACATTGGAATATATCCGCAAGCAAAATCACCTTTGAAATAAGTCAAGTGATTAGCACTCGACTACGGAGATGTATGACAACACACTGGACTTGGGGAACCAAAGCATCTGGTTATAATCATTGCCAAACATAACACGACGGAGAAAGTCGGGCTCTACAGCTTCGTGTCGGAAATCCTCACGTCTTCTAAGTACAGAGATCCGAGAGGTAAATGGAATATCGATATCCGGAGCATCCGAGTCGATAGTCAAGAAAGACAGGCATCTCCATTCGCTCAGAGGGGTAATGAGCCCTCTCGTTTGCTCGGGTGTGGCCCCCATGATGGAGAGATGCTCGACTTGACGGTCGACAATGGATCGAAAACATCCACAACTACGGAAAACCTCTTCGTCTAACCGCCCAACTATCCAAGAACGAAAGTGGTAGAGGATTGTTAGCCGGGTAATCTGTGGGGGAATCCAGAAGTTGGGGATATGCACCCAGGAACCATCCAAATAATCAACATAGATATGAGTTGCGTGACGAGGTAGATTGGGGCCACAGAACAGCTTTCGAAGCAGGGACTCTAACCCCCTATTAGCGTCAACAGAAGGTTGGCATCCGTAATCCCTTGCGAGATACCACGGCAGGATCACAAAGTCCACTCTAAACGTTAAAGTGCGGCAAAGTATCGGATTCGAAATTGAAGACAGGGACTTGATGATGTATAGCTGGCCGCTGTTATACGCCAGGGGGATCCAGGAGTGCGTGGAGTTCACCTCCTTGATGATGTCGAACCATTCTCTAGATACAAGACTGCAAGTCGTGAAGGCTTTGATGTGCTCCTCAGTGGAAATTAGGCTGGCCCAGGCGTCGGCGAGGATTCGAGTGATTAGCTCGACTGGAAGTGACATGGCGGAGGAGTTGCAAGGATATCCGGCCCGTGCTCCGGAGTCTCGAAGTATTTATCACAATCGACAGTCGTTATAACATCTTGCTCGAAGACTATATACGTGAACTAGCAGAACTATATTCTATGTATCCCAAAGAACGAGCTTGTACAGGCAGTGAGTTGAGTCACCAGCCAAAGCCTACATCTATAACAGGGAGAAAAGTGCGGATAGATATGAAGCAAGGGGGGTTCGGTACGTGTGAGTTAGGATCAGGGTGTCAAGGGAGTGTAAAAGTACATTTGTCTGCGAGTTGAAATGCAGAATGTAGGGATACAATTGTTGCGGAAGCGAAAGCCAAAATCATGATAAAATGAGCGAGTGAATGAGTGCAGTAACAATTAATAGATCAGACGATGTCCCAGAGTTCTTCGAGTGCACAGCAGAACTAGAGAGAGAAAAAGTCAGCGACAATGCGAGCATGCAAGATATAGGTTATACCTTGCCGCAAGCAACACTAGCACTCAATGGGTACTCGCTGATACTGATTTTTTCATCAACGTAGGCGTCAGCAAAGTCGTCCCTTCCACGGGCCATAGCGCCCACGAAAACAGCAATGTTATGAGTCTGAGGTAGCGTCGGTAGGTATTGTGAAAGGCGCTGCGTTTTCGCGTCGCCGGACAGCGTTAGTTTAATGGTGTTGGGTGGGAAGTGGTCGACGACAGGGTTTTTAATGACTTTTAACAGCTTTTCTGGACCATTAACGCCACGAATAAATAATTTGTGTAGGAGTTGGACTGGATGAAACCCTATGTCAGTAGCCGGAAAAAAAAAGTAATGTAAGACGCACCCATCAGCCCACTGAACCGCTTGAACGTCCTCGGTATCCTGACATGCGGATTGACTTCGATGAGCACGCCTTTCGCAGTATGGATATACACTTGAAGAAGCCCGGCTTTGTTCAAGGGCGAGTCCAGGAGAGTCAGCAGGCACTATAAAAATTTCTCATCAAACACCACAAAGAAAAACAGAAAAAAGGAACACACCTGGTGAGTAATATCAGGCCTAGCATCTGCAATGTCCCTTCCCGTCTTGGCGAGGATACCCTGGTGGTCGTCGCAGTTGAGCAAGGTATACTTGACGTCGCCCTCGCCCCCCTTGCCATGTCTGCCGCCTTTTGCGCTCCCACTCGAGATACGGTAAGCCTCCAAGCAGGCCTGCTCCAACACGACGAAAAGACGGCGCTGCGACGCTGCTGCTACACCCTTGGGCACATGCGCCTGCACAGGGAGCATCAGCGGGTTGGGGTTGGGCACGAAGGGCACTCCTTTGAGCGGTGTCGGCGCAGCGATCTTTTTCGTCTTGGACGCAGGAAGCGGTCGAGTAGGCCTATCCGTCGTCGTCGCCCTTTTCAAGATGGTGATTCCGCCAGAACTACTGTCGCTCCCATCCTTACTAATATCCTCGTCGATCTGCATATCTTCTTCTGGTTCAGATTCTGAGCTATGAACAGGACTGTTCTGGCGTCGACGTTGCAGTGGGGGTTCGACGGGGCTGGATTTGGGTCGTGGTGGTGGATCAAGTTCATCGGGACTGACCAGGTGGGATAGATCACGGTGACCAACTCCGGAATGGCGGCGGCGACGGGCTGGTACAACTTGGGTCAGGGTCATGATAGGCACTGGGGGCGGCGACGACGACAACGAGGGGTAAAGGAATATAAACAAGCGGACACAGAATGGAAGAGACAGGTATATAAACGTAAAATGCAGTCGTCACTATTGATATACTCACGCCGGAATTTTTTACACCCAAAAAGGGACATCGTGATCACGTCAACGGCGCCACGAACGAGTCAAAGCGGAACCCGACCATACACATTGCTCCGTCAGTTTGAAGGCAGTCCAAAGGTAAATTCAGGATTTTGGATATGACTAGTGCAGAAGGAATGGAATAAATATTTTGGCACACCAGGTATTTTTCGAGTTTCGACGCTTCATGCCTTGACGGTGTCTTGGTCCGATGAAGAACTTATTCTACTGCCACACAACCTCCACACGGAGATCTGAGAGCCAATGGAAAAAGAGACAGCCATCGATAGCAATTAATGACCTGACCATCTGAACAGTTTGTCGAAAAGAACGACTGCAAACTCAACCTAAACAGAGCAGAACCTAGTAGAACCACTTGCGAGGCCGGTGCCGACGGAGCTTCAATGAACCATGTTAGCTGTCAATAGTGTCGCATGATTGTATAGGATACCTGCCTGCCCTTATAGGACAAGATGTTGGACAAAATGTGTCGCGAAAGTCAAGGCCCGACCTCTGTGTGGATGCTATGATGAAGAAAAGGCTCAGTAGAAAACCACCGACATGATGAACATGGTACAAATCCGCAGAAAATGGTCAGAATCGATTTGCGAAAGAGAAAATCACGGTTCCTCATCCAGAAATTTATCGCGGTTCATCATTATCATAAATGCTCGGAATGAGGTTTTAAGAATAACCTGAGAGAAAGAAGAATGCTTGGCAAACAGACGAGCTATTGCACCGTTCGACACATACCACATACCACAGGACCGGAGACGTAGCACAAGTGAGGCTTGGATATTCTGCCGGGAAGTGGAAATTATGGGACCGGTTTACTGATGAAGAAGCCTCCCTGGAGCTGGAGCCAGGAATGAATCAGACCAACTGTTGGCTATTGAATGGCATCCCTGACGGCTATCCTTCCTGCACTGACGCCAGATTTACAGCTTGAGTAGGTCCCCGAAGTTTCTCTGCTGACCATGTCCATCCCGTTGGGACAGCGAATCGGATTGTTCGAATGTCCACCCACCCAATGACTCAGGCTAGAAGCTGCGTGAGAACTCCAACGAATTGTTAGTACGGACACCGGAAATCAGACCTTCTGCCGGGCAGTGGAAGGCATAGATGCCGAACCAATGATGTGTGTACTCAACGATCCCTTAACAGCAAGATGATGGAAGCGCCAGGTTGAGCTGTAGACCGAGAGAACGTGAGAATCGAAGGCAGTAACATGAAATGAATCTTGGGTTTGGGGAGGAGAGGACCCGGCCTTCGGAAGCTCAAGAGTCACGGTGTGAGAGTACTAACAACGAGTCTCACGAGGGGAAGACGAGAGTTCAGGTGTGCAGGACACCCGGGTCGCCATTCATTGTGCTGACTTGGCCGACCACAACTTGAGTCGTTCGGGCCGCGTCCAACTTATACATATGGAGCAGTGCTTGAAGGGAGTGAATAAACTAGACGTAGAGAGAAGGTGAATATAAGTGCATATGTGCGAATCGCGACTCACCTCGGCAAGCATATTCATCAACGCCCTCTGGTAACCTAATGCTGACAGTCAGGTTCCTGTGCTCTTCTCACTTCTCCCACTATTTCTTCGACTCTGGTCGCTGAGATAAGTTGACCTGCAGATTTGCAAGAGGCTCCACAGCGACATTGGTGCGTTCCTTGACAGTGTGTTCACAGCTGAAGAGGTGAAGAGTTTGTGAGAAGAGGGTTTGATGACTCGATCAATTGAGACGAAGACGACCAAGAGAAGAGAAGAGGGAAAGGTTTTGTAGGATCCTTGAAAGAGAGACAGTAGCCCGAGGAAGGAAGAGAATCAAGGATTGATTTCTCCGGGAGTTTGACGACGTAGCGTTTGAGTCGTCTAGACCTGTAACTGGTCGTCGCGCGCACATACTGATCAATGTTGATGTTTTTTCGACGCGCTAAAATACCGCTGGAATGTCATAGTCTCATAATTCATCCAGGTGATCCAAACGACTGAAAAATGGTGAGTATATACGCTAGAGTTATAGGGCTAAATGACGGACTAATGTATCGCGTACTTGCAATCTCGCGAGAATGCACAAACTTTGATTTTCCATGATCTCGCTGTACCACGACGTTAGCGTGCACATAACATGGTTGGAGTCGACGTTAGTAACGAGCCTGACCTGGGTATGAAAGGCAACGTTGATGACAGGAACATCTTGTTAACGATAAGAGCGTAGACGATTCAGTGTAAGCCTGGCTGATGCTCGGAACTGGTGAGTTGAGTGTCGTCAGAATTGGCAGCAAGGCGACGTTTGTGGACATGGTGGAGGGAGGGAAGGAAGAGAGGAAGAGAGGACGCGATTGGACGTGTTTATATATAGGGCGGGGGCCTACGACGCGTGGAACAGCGCGCAATATGACGTATTGCGCATCGTCATTGTCGATGTGATAGGGAAGCGGTGGTCCAGGAATGGCGACAACGTGATGATTAAGGCCCGTATTGTACCGAGTGTAATCGTTTTTGCTTGTAGCGGCATTCTGAGAAATCGATGACAGACATGACCACGAGCACATGCCATTGAATATGTTACACGTATGCGGTAGATAGTACACAGACACAGGTTGAATACACAAACAGCAATCTGCTTTACACTGCGCACACGTTTAGCTTATTCATTTCTGAAAAAAAGAGACGGGTACTGACTTTCTTGATAATCTGCGGCTAGAAGCCTGAAAGAATGTGGTAAGCGAATGGTACGAAATAGAAGTACGAAAGACCTACAACTCCAAGACAATCTCTGGCGGAATCCGTTCAAGAAACTCGTTCACAGGTACCTCCTCCTTGGGACCAACCTTTTCATAGTGCGCCTTGAAACACATGTACTCCAAGAGTTTTTGGACGATGAGGCCACTGAGAGGGTATATGTGAATGTTGATAAGGATGGAGTTCGACGCGTACCGGTACTCTCTCGCCACGTAGGTTTTGGATTCCGCCTCCGAGAAACCACCTGTAGAGCATCTAGAACTGTCGAAATGGTAGTTGAAGTAATGGTGGCGTACTTTCAGTGTCAAGAGAATTTTTGATCGTTCCACTGATATTGGCGACGCGTCGTCGAACTAGAAAAGAAAACCCATCGTTGCTTTCAATCCGCACCCAGTCCTCGTCCTTGGATTCTGCCTATCACCGGGGTTAGACGGAGTACAAGGATCAGCAAAAGAGTACCCACGCTCATGTCTACATCGGCCATGATTGTTGATTGGTTGAAGACGCGGCTGAAACCGGGCCGGTGACCCCGCAAATGGGCTTTGTCATGGTCGGGTATTTCCGAGATTCCCCACGTTTTGCTCCTGATCTTACCGAGTTTTTTTGCCGTGTACGCGCGGGTTGACGGCTGCATAATTCCCATCTATCGTCCACCAGGATTACTTATTCTGCTGCCTCGACGCAGCCTGGGTAGTCTGCGGCCATGCTGCCGAAAGTCGCCACTACCTTACTACATTCTGGTTCTAGGGCAGCCACCGCTGTACAGAACCAGTCACATACTATCAGAAACGTTCTACAGCTCCAGTCGAATTCTGGACCCAATTCGAATCGTGGCGGAAATGGTCCTAGTTCGGGAGGTTCGAGGTATAATACTGGCAGTCGGAGCTACCATGTATGTCGATGTTCGTTTCAGCTTCCGTCGTTCTCGCTGACACCGTCGTCTGAAGGGGTCTGGCCGTGCCGTGACTCAGGCGAACACATTTGGGATCAATGATGTCTCCATTGCCCAGACAGACGACAGCGACGAGCCTTTTCCAGTCAAGCGCGCGTTGTCGACGACGACGACCAGGCGTAGTAGACGGCATAGCACCAGCAACTCGCCGCTCGTCGTTGCTGACCGACACGAATCGCTTGGCGTATACAAGGCTGTACAGCTCCATGCACGATCTCGGCATGCATTCGCTGCAGCACCGGTAGAGTCTCCAGTCACTACTCGTTCCAGGAGCAACTCGCTCTCCGCCATATCTGCCAGTGATGGTGTCCCCGAAGACCTCCCGCCACCAGCACCTCCAGGTCTTGAGGCTCGTGACCCCAGTCCTCTCCCAGAACCGCTGTTGTCGCCCCAGCCTGCGCCTGATATCTTCGTCTCTGAGGATTACAAACGTCTCATGGATGCAAGATCGCTGGACCCAAGTGCCGCAGCCACCGTTGTACTCAATTTCCGTCAAACCACCGTCACCCCAACTATCCAAGAGTTTAACGCCGCCGTTGAGGCCCTCTTTCTCACACGGAGGCCCGGCGAACCTCTTACTCTTCTCCTCGAAACATACAATGACATGATTCAGCGCGGCCTCGTTCCCAACTACCGGACATACGTTACTCTCATTCTCGCCCTCACGGACCGGGACAGTGAGTTGCAGTGGGCAATCGAGGGCATTCATCAGCGCCAAAAGTGGAACGAGCTCGGTAATCCCACCATCAAGTTCAACGCCAAGGAGGACCTCAACCAACTTCGACTCTTTCGCAATGAAGCCAATCTTCCGTCGATTCTCGCCCTCTTCCGTGCCATCGCTGTCATGAAGGTTCACCCCGGCAATCAGATCCCCGTCTTCGTCTATCGAAATCTTCTACGATCATGCGCTTATCATGGTGATGAACCCGGTACGGTTGATGGGGCCATCCAGATATGGTCGCATTTGGAGAAAAATTCTAGGGCTATACCTGCTGTCTGTTTTCAGTGGATGATCGCCGTCTACGGTAAAGCCAAAGATCTTGCAGGTGCCCAGGAGGTCTTCAGGGAGTTCCGGAAGATGGCTGGCGACCACAAGGTCATCTGGACGGATAAAGAGGACAACTCAGCGCGGAAAAACCAGATAGCTGTGTGGAATTCAGCGATTACTGCCTACTTCCAGTGCGGCGAGCCGCATTTGGCTGTTGCCCTCCTGGAGGAAATGCTAGATGCGGCCGCGAACCAGACCCCAAGGGACGAGATGAAAATGGCATTTGGAGTGTACCAAGCACAGTTCTACGGTCATCTACCTCCCCCACCTTCGTCTTCCACGTTTACAGCCATCATACAAGGTTTCATTACGACTGGCGACATAGATTCGGCTTGGAACTGGTTTGAGCAAATTGTCAATCTCCCACATGGTCCCGTTGCAGCACACATATCAACGCTCACTCCTACCCGCCCAGACGCCTTTACCTGGCGTCTCATGGTTGAGGCATTGGTTCAGCACAACCGTATAGATCAGTTGAACTCACTTTTCGCGCACCACCTCAATATTGGCAAGCAGGATAAAATAGAGCTCCGCCTCGTTGATCAAGGATACATCTACGTTGCAAATATCCGTGACATCGAGCGTTTGGCCGAAAAACCGGGCAATGAGGAGGCGATCAAGCGACGGCTGGACACTCTCGCTACTCTTCAGGAGACCAGGTACCTCCCTTTCGACGGTTGGGACAGAGTATGGAACTACTACTTGCAGTTTGGTTGGCTACGAGAAGCCGTCCAGCTATGTGACCGCCATCTTCGCCATGTCCTTCAGACCGGCTACGATCCTCGTCCCGCTGTCACGAAGACTCATCTCGTGAATATGACGACGGCTGTTTATTCCAAGTACAAAGGGCAGATTCCATTTGAAGATGCGCTTGCACTTGCTCGGCTGGCTCCTACAGTGCGGTACACATACCCGGTGGATTACTCGACATACCTCCTCCAGTCCTACAGTCTCCAGACACCTGAGGTTCTATCAAAATTGGAGATTTCCGACTGGGTCGTCGTCCTACAGGCCGCGGCCAGTCTGGAAGTCATGCCGGCATCCGTTCCAAAGGCGTTCGTTCGAGACTATGCATTCAAGGGATTATTAGACTTATTGGGTGATCTGACACGTTACTCCCCCAATTTCGAACTTGCAGTCATCGCTAAGATGTCTCCGTCGCTGCTGAACACAGTCATTTCGGTTGCTCTACAGGTACATGGAGAGGAAAAAGTGGAGAGCGTGTTTGAGTCTCTGGGCCCTTCGTTCATGGCTGAGCTCTCCAGGTATCGAGAGTCTTTGACATCGAGCGAAGTGAGCGAGGATGACACTAGCTTAGGGTTCTCTCTGGAGAGCCCGACCTCGACGGCTACTACTTCACCTATGCTCGAGGAGAACGGACAGTCTCTCGCAGATCCTGCGTCCGTCTCGTGGATAACCGATAGAAAGCTTTCCGACACACTGCGCGAACTCCTTCGATTGGAAAATAACGCTGTGGACGAGGCGTTCCGAATCTTCATGGAGGCAATTCAACGTAACCGGCTCCCGTATCGGCACATCACGGCGTCTTTGATCACTGCTCTCGGACGTGAGCGTCGGCTGGGGGACATGAAGCATGTGTATGACCTGGTGCAGGTGAGGGAGCCTCCGCTGGAGTCTACAGATGCCCAGAAGTTCCAGTCTTGGATGGCTATTGAGGATGCTATGGTCCACGCCCTGGCGCATATGGGTGAGATCGAAGCTGCTCATGTGCACCGTAGGCGTATTCTGGAGCAGGGCGGGGTTCCGTCGCCGGATGCTTATGGCGCATTGATCTATTACGTCAAGGATACCACGGATGACGCTTCCAACGCTCTTGCGCTCTTCCACGAGTCCCAGCTCCGCGGTGTCCGCGCCTCGCAGTACCTGTATAACAATATCATCTCCAAGGTGGCGAAAGCGAGGAAGGCGGATCTGGCGCTGGAGTTGTTCACGCAGATGAAAGCTTCGAGCGTTTCGGTGTCGTCTATTACGTATGGGGCTGTCATTGGAGCGTGCGCGCGGGTTGGGGACGTGGTATCTGCGGAGACGCTGTTCAAGGAGATGACGGAGCGGAATTCGTTCAAGCCGCGAGTGCCTCCGTATAATACGATGATGCAGCTCTATACGACGACCAAGCCGAACAAGGACAGGGCGTTTTATTACTATAATGAGATGCTTAAGGCTGGTGTTCGTCCTTCGAGCTATACTTACAAGGTATGTTGGTAATATTTTCTGACGTCTACAACATCCGATGTCTTTTTTCTTTCCTTCCCTAGCTGCTCATCGATGCGTACATGCTTGACCCTCATGATATCGCAAAGGCCGAAGAAGTTTTGGACACCGTTCACAAATCCATGCACGCCCGTCTCGAGCCTAATCATATCGCTGCGATGATCAACGCGTATGGATGCATACTCAAGGACTTGGACAAGGCGATTGCATTCTTCGATCGGGTCCCTATGCTGTCTAGTGACCGTCTGTACGACGCCACGGTGTTCGAAGCGATGATCAACGTCCTGGTTGTGCATCGTCGGCCGGATCTGATCCCCAAGTACCTCAAGAAGATGGAGATCGTCAGTGTGCACATGACTGCATATGTGGCGAACGTGTTGATCAGGGCGTACGCCGTGGTTGGTGATATCGAGAAGGCGAGGGAGGTGTTTGAGGGTATGGCTGATCCAGCGCAGGGAATGGCTGCTATGAATAATCATGCGCCGTTCAATCCTTTGGAATCTAGGCCTGTGGCTGTGGGTACACCCGTTTACCGGGAGGTGAGTCGTTTCGTTGGATTTGCTCTGCACAGTAACTTATATGCTTCATAGCCATCTACATGGGAGGCTATGGTCCGTGCGGAATTGGGCGAAGGACATCGCGACCGTGCACTTGACCTTTTGGACCGGCTAAAGCGAAGGTCAGTTTTTCTTTCTCTTTGCCTTCCCTTTCCCTTAGATCTAACTGGGTTTCTTTACAGGCAATTCCCAGAAGCGGTCTATAATCGGATAAGTGGCATAATGGTCGACCACTCGTCGCTTCCGCCTTGATGCTCAGTCTAGGATTTTGAACTTGTTTGGTTGCTTCATTTATTCCACCTTCATCTCTACTTCATGCTCAGTAATCAACAACGGTGTATCATAGTTTTGTATAAGTAGACATAGATTAAAAGTAGCATTATAAGCTTTGATTATTGGTGCAATACAACGCTCCCTTCCGATTTTCGGAGTGACAGGGTTTAAAACTCATGCAGGTCTTAGTAGAACTGAGCATTTAGTAGGCTATGCGGCATTTGCCGTAGCATCTTCCCTTCCTTTTCCAATGTCATTTCCAGGCGAGCTAATCGCACGTATCCTTACTGACGCCTGGGCCAGCCTAACTTCCACTGAGGAGCACATCAAAACATTCAAGACTTGCAGTCTTGTATCTAGAGAATGGTCGGACGCCATCAAGGAAGTACATTCAATGCATTCGTGGATCCCCCTGTCGTATAATGGAGGACGGTTATACAGCTTCAAGTCGCTGTCCTCAGTTTCGAATCCGATGCTTTGCCGTACTCTAACGTTTAGGGTGGACTATGTGGCTATGCCTGAGCGCGTTGTGTTCACTAGATGCGAACCTTCCGTTGAAGCCAACAAAGGGATAGAGTCCCTACTTCGAAAGTTATTCTACGGCCCTAACCCACCTCTCCATGCAACACATATCTATGTCGATTATTTGGACGATTCCCGAGTGCATGTCCCCAGCTTCTGGATCCCCTCGCAGATCACGCGGCTAACAATCCTCTACCACTTTCGTTCTTGGACGGTCGACTGGTTAGACAAACAGGATTTCCATCCCTGCCAATGTTCGAGATCCACTATCAATCGTGAAGTCGAGCACCTTACCATCATGGGGGCCACACCTGAGCTAACGAGAGGAATTGTTACCCCTCTCAGCGAATGGAAATGTCTTTCGTTCTTGACTATCGACTCGGATGCCCCGGATATCAAGACTCAAACCTCTCGGATCTCTGTACTTAGGAGAAGTGAGGATTTCGGATATGAAGCTGTAAAGTCCGACTTTCTACTCCGTGTTATGTTTGGCGATCAAGGCAGCCGGGGGATTCTGTACGACAGATCATACTTTGGTGCGTTGTCATACATTTCCGTAATCGGTTACTAGATTATTTGACCTATTCAAAGATATATATGCCGACCCGAATATTCCGATGTTTGAACAAGTCATTCCTGTTGGTTCTGTGGGTTATATCGACCCAATGACCAGGAAATTTATCATATTGTTCAATGCGATTGATCCAGGATTTTCGATGGACCCACGACTTAACTTCATTCCTTCTCCTCTTGATAGTGGAGTGACGAAGTTGGTCATCCACCCAAATCCTCGCCAGACGTGGGATCGTGAATACTTCGGCTCGTTCGTGTCTCCTCATATATTGGACGTCCTTCTGGCTATTGACCAACCTGTCAGTTCCACAGTTGGAGATCTCCGTCCGGAACAGCTCTATCTTTCGCTAGGACGAGCTTTCTGCAAGGAGCTTGTCGGAACACATTTTGAGACCTGGCTACTGGATCATAAACAAAAAATTCTGGATATCTTCGGAGATGAGCACCCGTATATTCGAAAGCGTCTAGATCTTGGTGAGGGATTCTCCTCAATCTCAATCTCTTGCTTCGCCGCTGAGATGCCCTTGAAGTGACGGGCGCAATAGATTCTTCTCAATATGCTTGGTTCGCACATCTAGGCTTCAGTTCCCGTTTCAGATCCCCGGGACCTTTCTTCTGGCACCCGTTCGTAAATACACCTTTCACACTTTCCATTAGGCCTTGCACTCATGATCTTTCTTTCACAGCTTAACTTCAGGATACACTCTCCACGCGTCCCTGGAACACCCTGGGGAGAGTTCAGACTGCCGAAATACTATGATCCCCCCAATCTATTAACTTGGAGTCACGTCTCCACCGTGGGTCAGTCACCTATGACCGTGAAAATTCGATGTCAGTCTTTTTGTAGTCCCATACCGAGTACTGTGGCTCAGGGGTGAAAATGGTACACTCGCAGAGATCCGACGAACATTCCTTATCGACAGGGTCATTCATCTATCTCTTTACCACTTTGTTATTTTATTATATTCCACTTCGCCTACGCTTGAGTATATAAACGTTAGGCAATTTGCGGTTGAAATCGCCCACTCAGGAGCAACAAGCGAACGTTCCTTTCCCAGTCCTCTACTCCAAGGAACTCTCCTGGAGCTAACAGATACGATACTGGAATTTAAAGGATTGCTTCCATACTACGTTATTAAGAGCTACATTCTAATTGGCCGACGAAGACTTAGAACTACAAGATAAACGTAGCGGTGATACAAGGGCAGCCATGCGACTCAGTCATAGAACACTAAAGCCCTAAGCTCAATTGATTGTCTGAGCGGCGTTCCTTCGGGCGTCGTCGGATCCGCAAATCCTGTATGAGGGGTGAAGAGCGCTACACTTCCATCTCGAACAGAATCGAAACTAGTATTCAAGGATATTAGTGAAATTTCTTTCAGCTCGTAGGACAAGGGACGAACCATTTGATGAGAATAAACTCGTCAGGGCGGACGTCCTTGAAATACCCCCACTTCTGATTCTCATTGTATTTAACACCATAGGTCTCCCCCTCCATGTGAGGATATTTCAAAGTCACCGCCTGGACATCTTTCTCTGGGTCAACGCTAGCGAAATGACACAGCGCTAGAGGCCAATCGGAAGCTGGGTTCTGAATCGGTCGCCAGAGATTGATGATCTGGAACCGCTTGGACAGCAGTTTGGGGACGTCCCCGGGTGGAAGATGACGATGTACACGAGCCTCGGCTGATTTGGGGGTTTGGTCCACATGACTATTGGCGACTGGCTGTCGCTTATCTGGAGTGTCTTCAGTTACTTCTGGCCGGCGCCTGCGTATCGCTAATGATTCTAGTTAGCAATATATCGTGGGTAACGACATGAACTTACTATGGTCGAATAGGACAACTCTGCTTGCTCCCGTCGCCTCTTTTATAGCTGCGATGCTCTCCTCATAGTAACCTTCGACCTGCACCTCTCCGTCCCTGATGAACTGAGTAGGTCGATCAGAGAAGAGCTGGAATCCGGCCGTGTCAAGCGTTAACGGATCCTGTTTCTCCCTATAATTCTCGATGTGTATGGCCTTCTGTCCGAGTGTATAATTTCTATCTCGCTCTCCGGAAGACTTGGCATTGATGGCGACGTATGCCTGTACGCCGTTAGGAGGCGGTTGCATGAAAAGGAGCTCGGCGGTTACACCAGAAGACATGATGGTGGGTTGTATTGAAGACCGTCAGACAAAGAGTAGCGGTTATATACGCTCCGGCGTGCGTATTACTACTGTATAGGCTGACAAAGGGCGTCCTCCACATAAGTACGCAATTTCATAGGAAGGTTGCGTGCTGCGCGATGCGGCAGTCAGCTGAACGATTTCGCCGCAGGATGACAAAGGGAGAAGTTGGAAAACCGTGGAAAGAGAATGATCGACTTCATTTATCTACGATTTCTAAGCGCAATGTCGGGCTGAGTGACCGGGATGCTTGGATACAATTACTAAGGCCTGGGCAGTCAGTCACCAACAGTCGCGCAACGACACAGAGTAATTGCTAGCCGCTGTGTGTCATGGAAATTTGCTGGATGATGTTGCAGAGCGAAGATCGCTAAGGAAGCTGGGTAAGGATTGGGCTGAGGGACTGTGGCGGTACCGACCGAGGTTGCGTAGCCGTTGGAATGATCGATATAAATGTCAGGCTTTAAAAGATAGATATGTAGCCTTTATAATGACAGAAACATGGAGTAATGCCTTCATGCTATCACAGAATATTCAATAAATCTGCACTGTACGCAAAATTGAGGTAAAGGAAGGTCCCGGCAACATAATCATAACATATATGAAGTTAAAATGGAACGAATGATAGTTAAATACAATAATAGTCCTTCGATAAAGACCAGGACAGATTAATTATAAATCCGACGAATCGAGGGCATCGTAGATGGGACAGAGGTCTTCCCAGGCGGCTATTGCAATAAAGTGTGTTAGTACGTGTCGACTCGTATAAACAGAGTCACAAACTAGATGGTGTAATAGTTGAATTCCAGTCACCGTCATCTTCTGCAAATACGATGGCGAAACCACTGAATACCCTATGAGTATGATTGTTCTCGAAGTTGAATGTGAACTTACAGTTCCAAGTGCCAGTCGATGTGACTACAATCGATGGATCAGTACAAAGTAGGCCACCCAGATCCAGCAACGTACCAATGAAGAATCCATGGTCCAGGGTTGTCAGTAGTCCAGCGGATGGTGACATTATCACCCGCTACGCCAAGGCTGACAACGTCGCGACGAACGGGATTATCGTAGTTGTACGTATCACTTCCTGCAGCACGAACGACATCAAAGTTATGCTGTCGAAAGATGGAACATCAGAGATCCGCTTTGTAACACTTAGGAAATTGGACCATACGCCGTGTAGGTGGATGGGATGCTAGGTTCAACATCAATTTTATGGATTCCCCAAACGATGGACTTTTGAGACTCACTGGTCCGCCGGCAACACCAGCAGGTATCGAGACCTCAACGCTCGAGTCCTTTGGTAGGTAATAGATCGATTCACTTGGGAGGAGGCTTGATACATCTTCGGCACCACTCAAGATCTGGAGCAACACAGGCACAGTTGGTGGTGTGTATGTTTCGCCGTTGACGGTGAATGTCAAATCAGTTGTCTGCGCGATGAGTTTGAGTACTGTTCAACGGAAGGTTATCGTTGAGGAACATACGAATGCCACAGCCAAGTTGAGCGCATTGTCGACACCGCCAGCGGTAGCGGTGCCAGGCTAAAAAGAACCGTGTCAGATAACGCTACCAGCGAGCTCAGCCAACAGAAAACTCACCACCCCAAGATCTAGTGGCTATTATGCGAATTGGTGTGAGTCTTTCATCCGGCTGAAGAACAGATACATACCACAAGATTGGACTCGTCAAGAGCATTCGTGCTTGTAACATCTGCATCTGCAGGGTTCGTCTCGTTGGCTCCGTTGTAGCGCAAAATAGCTGAGTTGATGTTATCCGTAAAGTCCTGAGTACCCACACTAGGGTTGAATCGGATCCCTTGAAAGCGGAATCAATAGGAAGCCAAGAAGAAGATAATCAGTCCATACAATAATTGTCGACCGTCTGATCTGCTGTCAACTACAAAAAGAAGGTAAGTCATCTCGGGTTGTCTTATTGACTCGGAATCGAAGCTTACAACGAACGAATAACGCTGACCTGTATCATGCTTTAAAATTAGCCTTTGTCGCAATAATAGATAGAAGCTAACGGACCGGCGAATATTTGGATCTCATCAACTGTGTATGCTTCATGATTAACACCATCAACTTCGATTACGGTCCTAACGGAAACGTCAGTGACAATCATGTCCCAGAAAAAAATAGACTCGCATGTTATGTCCCTCAATTTGGAACACAAAGTTCGCATCACAAGCCATGTTGATCAAGCGGAACCGATATCTGATTGGAAGCCTCAGAGGGAAAGTAAAGTGTGGCAATCAAATACATACCGTGTACCGGAATCCACTGTGACCACTGCAAGGTCGCCAGATGTACCTTCCCAACTAGGCTTTCTTCGTCAACGATATACAAGACCAGCTTGAGCGATGCACTTACACTCCCAGTCCGTTGAAAAGACTCGAATCGGGGGTGCTGAGGACTGTTGAATACCAATCAAACCGAAGGAGGACAATTAAAACGTACGGGAGAGTCAACGTCTCCGCGAAGGAGTGATACCAATCAAACAGACTAAGGACGGTAGACTCTGGGACATTTCATGCACAACGTCAGTTAACATACACCCTTGAATGGCTGCAGATTGACTGACCATCGTCAACGTCGTACAGCGATGCGTGAGGATCGTTGTCGTCATAGATGACGAGGGGACCACGGATACCGTCACAATACTGTGTTTCTGGTACCAAGTCAGATTCGTATGTTTCTAATAAGATCAGAGGGACTCACCCAGATGAGAATGGTACCAAAATGTACCAGCTTGGCCGGTTGTCGGAAAACTGTACAGAAACGAATTCCCTTTGGCAATAGGACATTGAGAGACAAAGGCGACACCGTCTGCCCAGGTCGTGTTCGTCTGAAAGATTCCATGCCAATGCTATAAGACACGCGTCAAAAACATGCCGTAAAATGTGATCACAAAGACATACTATCGAAGTACTTTGAAGAATATCGTCATCATCCAAATTGTTGACTACGTTGATTTGAAGCGTGTCTCCCTGAAAGTGCAAGCATTAGATGAGGAACGAAGGAGAACGTAGAACGTAGCCAACCGTAGTTGCGGTAATTAGCTCTCCAACAACCGACCCTCCCGCCACAGCGGCAGTTCGATTGTACCCATCCGGAGAGACATCGACATTAGAAATAATCAGGTCACCAGAAGTGCTGATAGTCGCGCGAGTCGCGACAACATATAAAGCGACAGTAACAAGTGTTGAAAAAGATTGACGCATAGCGAGAAATCAATGAGAGTAGAGGTAGATATCGACTGAGTGCGACTATAACACACAATCCTGAATGATGGATTGAAGGGAAACTCTTCCTCCGTTTTATACAGCGACGCGGATGCCGACATTCGTGCAGTGCAATTTGTTGAAGAACACAGAACGCGAACGTCGGAAGACCTAGACGGCTTTGTCTGATGAAGAAAAAGGTACACCATATGGCATAGAAGACGTACTTCGCTGGGGAACCGGTAGATAATTTCATGATCCAAAACTCGATCTGATCTGATAGGACCCTGTGAAAATGACACCGCTTAAGTGAACATCAAAACAGTAACAGAGCGGCCAAAATGCTGCGCACACAATTTATTCGCTCGGAGTTGTCATCATGAATTGACGATACCCCAAAGGTGGCGGCGGAGGTATAGCTGAGGCGTACGTATATTATCAAAGACGCGGAGAACTGCGCTTCGTGTATATCTTCGCTGAAGGACCATAAGAAGAAGGTAATTTGTATGCCCTTGGCTACTAAAGAAGCAAGCAACTCACCCAGGTCACTCAACAGCGTAGTTCCTGAGTAGATACCGGTGAGCGCATTCCTGTAAGATCGTAGGGGAGCGCCGCTTTGAGACTCCGATAATTGTTTGACCTAAGTGCTGCGCGGGCGTAAGTCGCTCGCTCGAGAGCAACTGAATGCTAGAGTTTAATAATAGAAAGTTACGCAGCCGGAGGTGTGTTAGACGCGTAGATGTTGAATTGTTTTAGCCACACCTCCGCCTACGTTCTAACGACAACATCAGAAATTTCTGAGAATCCCTCTGACTGCCGATTGCAGAGGCCATCTGCGCAGGTTTCTAACCGAAAGCGAATCCCAAAATGGCCTACAAAACGACTGGATCCAGTACTACGTTAAATTCACCCAGTCAGTCGTGGTCCATTGATCGCACAGATGGTTCACGTACGGGCAGAGTAGGAGAGCACTGTGTAGTGCACTCATTCGGAGATCCGAAAATCGGCCTAGAGACTTGATAAGGAATTCGGCAATTAAGCCTAGCCGTTATCCTTCAGACCATGGCAGTATGGTCGATACACACGATACAAGTTTGGAGGGCGCAAGTTCAATAACGGGAAAGTGTGGATCAAGACCGTTCTTCAGGTACCAGCGAAAACAACGGCGCCGTTCTAACTTCCGGCTGACGGCCGTCCATTGGGAAAGCGCAGCTGCGTGAGCACTTTCTTGGATAGAGAATCTAGATCCCAGTGGTGTGAGAATGTGGAACTACGGATTTGGGCAAAATATTAACCACAAAGGCTCAGCGCTCAGGATCGTTCTTGACAAAGGAGGGTCATATTCACTCATCTCGAAACAGTAAGCAATACTCACTCATCGGGAGTGGAGCCGGGTCAGGCGTGCGACGCTGGTCGTGAGAGTCACCTCGTTAAGCTGCCATGAAGAGTAAACAAGATGCCGAGGATCGTTGTGAGCAAACGGACGCTCGGTCATTGGTCCAGACTCCAAAGCTATGTAAAGATCGCAGACTATCCATTCTCAGCTTAATATGGACGATAATCGTTAACCTTGTTCAGTCCTAGTACCAAAAACTGGACTCACAGATCGCCCAATATGCCTCAAGTTTCCAGCGCCAGATTGAACTGCCTAGAATTGGCTACCATATCACGTCACGAAAAATGAATCAATACCATCTTACTACAAACATTCTTCGACATCATTCAAGAAAGGCATCGCCAAGACCTACTTACATGTGATGGTGGCGGCCGCAAATTTCCCTCAGAACAAGGTATACTTCCGTTGGCCAATCGGGCACTGCGGTAAGTCGATGTAACTGTCCGAGGATTAGCTCTTCAATTGACCCAACTACGCCAAAGCTTCAAGTCTTCGCAGAATGCTTAGCTGCGGAGATATCTTTGACTTTAAGCTTCATTTGAGATGCATCTCAGAGGAGTGAATTGTGCGCCGTTGCGGCGCAGTAGGCTCTCAGGATGTCGGTCCGGTTCGAAGCACTATTACTTGGGTCCAGGAATAGTTTCGAAGTTGTGAGTACCTGCTCAAATACATAAAGGACTCAGGTTCGTTTCAACCTCCTCAACGGCGCTGGCCTCCTTCATATCGATCCATAAGCCACCCTGAAGAAGTATTCAACAAGGTCAGGTATCAAATCCAGAGGGAGACACAAGAAAGAACTCACATAACTGAAGAGCGTCAGGTGCGTCTTGAGCATGACCTTCTCTCTCGCCTTCATACCATTTTCCTCTTTCCAACTTGGCGGCGGCCGGCATTCTGAAGGCTGCGCTTCCGTGTTCAACCTGATCTCGGAGAAACTCTGGAGTAGTCGCACGAGGAAGAATGAAACTTCATGGTACGCAAACTAGAAGATAATCAGAAACAGTCGAGGGAACTACGACGGGCGCATACTTGTTGGCCTAGACATATCCGGGGACCTGCATTGAACGGTAGGAAAATGAACGGATTTCCAGTTTGGTATCGTTGCACTCTGTCGTCGAGGAATCGGTCCGGATCAAACGATTGAGCATCAGGACCCCAAAGGTCCTCGCGACGGTGCATTAAAAAGACACTGTATACAATCCTACCAGTCATCAGGTCGAGTGATAACAGAAACGCAACTCTCGGACATACCTTGCTTTTGGAGGGATGTAATAGTCCTGGCCGCCGGGAGTCTTAGAGCGCCAAACGGCACCATTTTTACAAGCTCTGTAATCATCATCAGTTTCAGTTACAAAAGGATACATACGAGGTGTCAAAACTTGCCTAGCGTTCAATGGTCTGTATATTTTTGATCAGCAACAAGTCGTCAATCTAACGTGAGATTCACTTACACTGGTGGGTACAACCGCAGCGTTTCTGTCAGACGGGTCGTCATTATGCCTGATCCACTCCACGCAATTCTCACGCACCATTGATCACAGCACGGAGGTACTTCATGTCCCGGAAATCGTTGTAGGAGGGTCTGTTCGTCGTGCCTACTTTCCCAAGGATTTCGTTGCGAAGACGACGGAGGACATCAGGATGCTGAGAAAGCATATACACAACAAACGTCAAAGTGGCGGCAGTCTACGAGCGCATGGACATCAGAGGAGGCGCTGAACGAACAGACCGAGGTACTAACAGTATCACGGCCGGCGACACCTAGATTCATGATCTCATCTCGAAGAACGTTCTGGTCTAATTCACAAGTTAGGTTCGCGTCGCGTCAGGGAACAGAAAGCTTGCCGTCTGTGTAACAAACCAGATGATCCAATAAAGTCTCCCCCTCTTGCACTTCCCTCGTCTTACCCGCGCCGATCTGCTCTTTACCTGCACCACCTGCCGCCTCCGCGAGTATAGGATCCAAAAACTTTCTCACAGTGATCATCTTCGCTTTCGTCCTATCAGTCCAGAACTCAAAAAGCGGCCAATAACCCGCGAACCGCGTACGAAGCGCAGTCTCTAGCTGCGCCTCTCCAAACGCACGCGCAAACTCATCACTGGCGGACTCTTTGTCAGACTGAGATAACGGAGCATAGAAAGGGTACGGTAAGGACGCATAAAGGGACCGTACGTCCTTGCCGAACAAAAATTCCGTAGCCGAATCGAGCGTGAATCGGCCCACGAGATCCTGGAAATCAACCGGGTATCCTTGCTTGAAGCGTGCCTTCATAAGCTTGAGTGCATCATCAGCGTGTCTGTCAAAGATATCAAAGTGACTGATCCTGTCTTTGCTGAAGAACGGCCGCGTCATAGATCGGTGGAATCTGTCCGGGTTAGACGGTTAGTTCTCCGAGTGTCCAAGAAGGTACAGCTTACTTCCACATATCACCTAAAGGAAATCGAACCCAAATTAATCACAAGGCTGTACGATTGCAACGTGCGCTGCGCTTACCGTCGGAGGCGAAAACGCCAGTGCCTAACAACGAATGAAAGTTGTCGCAAAGGGTGGGTCCTAGAATAGAAACAGGTTTAGCTCAGGCTTCTTGGCTGTACATTCGGTACCGCAGACCTTTTTCGAACTAGGCACAGATGTCAGTCAATCAATCAACAGAAACTATTGTTGGCACAAGGAACATACTTCATCAAACTGCGTGGCGAGGACCGCCTATTGAAAGGATGATATCACAAATTAAGCACCAAAAATACCACAATCAATGATACCTTTATGTACTCTGGCTCCGTCGTGAGGATCTATGACTGTACTTTAAGAAGATACACAGCCTAGGATCGAAATGTACTAACCCGATCCTTGAAGAGAATTCTCATGTTGACCGTGTTCCCGAAACGGCTGAAAATATCGCTCAACCCATCCCCTTCAGTGGATATATTAGATCAATCTTGCTATCAGGCAAAGAAAAGCAGCTCACCAGGATATCCTGATTTAAACGCTTTAATCGAACCCAGCAGCGACAACACGCCGCCTGGACTTGGGTCGCCAATCCTTGGAGGTATAACGGCTCCGAGTTTCTTCGCGGAGCGGCTGTTGATGAAAACCACGCTTTGGACCTGAATCATAAGGCTCAACGGGAAGCTCAGCGCATAACAGATGAAGCGAGCCCATCTCGGCAACGCGACTTCGAGGACGGTCAAAAGGGCGTATACCACCCCGGGAGGAAAGAAAATGTAAGGGAGATGCTGAGCGAGGTAAACAATACCTGGTGGGAGGTTGGCCATCACAACGATTGTGTGGCCGTTACCAGTGAACGCTTTCCTTTAAATACGTTGCAGATAAATGAACATTCAACACGAGGCGGCCCCAATACATTTCATACGGAGCCAAGGGTTGCTTTTCATAACTCCAAGACTTGCTAGAATGTATAGTACCATGACACTACACACAAAACTACCTGTAGGCACCGAACATAGTGCATTTATTAGTCCTTTTTGAATGTCTGAAACGGTCTATATTACACTTACACAACGAAGGCACGGGTGTTACTCGATGGGGGTGAGCCGGATGTGAAGGCCCCGAGCAGACTAGAGCGGGAAAAGCGGACTAGCCGGCTGCTTGGGTCCTCTCCAGCATCTTGTTTACCACGACTCTCCCGGTAGGAGGGTGCGCCGGGTCCGTCATGCGATTTTCCTTCATCTTCATCAACAAATTTGACAGGAAAGCAGGCGTGATACGATGATCGTCCGCAGCCTCAGACAGTGGGGTCCCGCTGCTCCTGCTCCTGCTCGCGCTTCCGCTCGCGGCACTCAGCGGTGACTGACGCGAAGAGGCAGACGCATCAGGGAGGCTATCATCTTTGTAACGATCCCAGAGAGCATAGAGCGCGATGATCTCTTGGGAGATTGTGGCAATCAATGGAAGTGAAACATTCAATTCAGCGAGGAATGTGACGGGATCCTGATGTTTCTTTGATTCGGTTGCATTTCGGGACGACCGACGCGGATGTGGAGCTGTAGAACTAGGAGGCTGGAGCAGGGTCGAGAGATTGTCCCGAGAGGGCTGGTGAAACACTTGCGTCAGATAAATGGCAGCAATGGCAATGAGATGTGGGGGGTAAAGCAGACAGAGAGTTCCTCGGTACGTGTCGTTGATGATATGCCACGCCATTTGCAAGGCCGCCTCGGACATTTCGAGCTTGTCCTCGCTTGAGCCCCAATACCGTTGGCCTTCGTCAGCACTGACTCCGACACCGAGCTCCCCTGCTTCTGTCTCGTCGTCCTCGTCGGTGCTCGACTCCTTCTTGCAGAGTGCCATGAGGGTGCGATATGGATGGAACACTGTCAAGTCGCATTCTAGATCATCGACTAGATAGAACTCCATCTCTCCAAGCTTGGAATTGTCGGAGGGAAAATGCCTCACATTATATTGGTCTGCAGAGCCATCAACACGACATACTCGAAAACGAACAAGGACCTCACGACTGAACAACGTGCGCGACTCTGCAACGACATTCTTGATGTGCACGGGAGATTCTTCAGCCTTGGCGGCAACATAACAACATGCAGCGATGACAAGGAACGGATCCGTTTCACAGTATGCATTCTTGAGATAGAACCGCCGGAAGAATACAGTGGCAGTCGCAATGGCCCTCTGCCGCAGCTGCAATTTTCTGCCCAATTTCGCGATGGCTGGAATTTCGTGAGCCCCCCATGGCACAGCAGATGCCGAAATCACGCACCGTTCGCGAAATAGATATCCAGAAATTCAAGATGCTCCGGGTCGTCGACATACTGGAGGTCCTCGGCCCTCGCCTGCTTGAGGGTCGCGCGGTCGGTAATCCATCTTTTGCTGCAGAATGAGATAACGAGCACGGTAGTCGTGAAAGGGCGGCCTCACTAGTGGGAGCTGACCCAAAAGTCGGTTGCCATTGCGGTCGGCAATGACGATGGTGGGAAGAGATGAAATAAGTAACGGGGTCCCGGACCCCTCCGCACCCGGTGCTCGTGACGTATCCTTCCCGAGGTCGAGATTTTCTTTTCTACCCTCCTGGTCTTTCACCACCATCTTCCCTCTCAGAATGTTTTCCCGATCTGCTGCTCGTGCCCTGGCGACGCCGTCTACCCGCCAATTCTCCTCGTCTTCGGCCCGTCACACCAAGGTTGCTGTTCTCGGAGCTGGTGGAGGCATTGGGCAGCCCTTGTCTCTTCTCCTGAAGAGCAATCCCTTGGTTTCTTCCCTCAACTTGTATGATATTCGTGGTGCTCCTGGCGTAGCTGCAGATGTCAGCCACGTCGACACTGCCAGTGAGGTAGGCATCCGTCTACCTGCTACCGTGTCGCGTCACGACTGACCATCTCCTGCAGGTCAAGGGCTACGAAGCAGACAAGTTGGACGAGGCCCTGGATGGCGTTGAAGTCGTCGTTATTCCCGCCGGTGTACCCCGCAAGGTCAGTACCTCCGTTGCCTTGTTGTACATTGAATGCTGACTGATCGGACTAGCCTGGCGTAAGTCGCGATGATCTATTTCCTGCATTAGCCGCTCTAACACCACCATTAGATGACCCGTGATGATTTGTTCAACGTATGTTTCTTTATTTCTCAGGATGGATCCTCGTGACTAGAACATGCATTCTATAGACCAATGCATCCATCGTGCGTGACCTTGCGACGGCAGTTGGACGTGTGTCCCCCAAGGCCCACATCCTTGTCATTTCCAACCCTGTCAACTCGACTGTCCCCATTGTTGCCAAAACCTTGGAAAAATTGGGCGTCTTCGACCCCGCACACCTATTCGGTGTTACCACCCTTGACGTCGTTCGTGCCGCTCGGTTCACAGCCGGTATTGCAGGCGTCAAGCCATCCGACTCAATCATCACTGTCGTCGGTGGACACAGCGGTCCCACCATTGTTCCTCTCCTCTCACAGTCGAACTACGGTAAGGCCATCAAGGGTGAGGTTTACGAGAAGCTCGTGCACCGGATTCAGTTCGGCGGTGATGAAGTCGTAAAGGCTAAAGATGGTGCTGGAAGCGCTACCCTGTCCATGGCCTACGCCGGTGCCAAGTTCACGGATGCTCTCCTCCGTGGCTTGAGCGGTGAAAAGGGTGTCGTTACGCCTACCTTCGTCAAGAGCCCTCTGTTCGAGAGCGAGGGAGTCGACTTCTTCTCTTCTAACGTCGAGCTTGGCGTAAGTTCAACGTATCGATCCGTAGTTCTGTTTGCTAAGATCTGGCTTATTTAGACGAACGGTGTTGAGAAGATCCACCCCATTGGCCCTCTGTCCCCCGAAGAGGAGAAACTGCTTGCCGCTTGCTTGCCTGATCTCAAGAAGAACATCGAGAAGGGCAAGGCTTTCGTCGCTTAGAATTACATGTACAGCAGGACATGTAGACTTCGACATTAAAAACGGATTTTTCTCATCTTGATTGTAAAGTCTTATTGCTGATGCAAGAACACGGTCGGCCCAAGAGCGTACTTTTCTGATCATGATCGAGGGTGTGGCGGCTTCAATTGCTTTGTATTTCCGAGGGAAGTGTCGCTTGCAATTCACTGCGGAACGTCAAGGTTTGTCCTTTTGTCACAGAAGGAGATCGCGCAACTCGAATCCGGGAAGAAGAGAAGTTTCATCCTTCCCTGGACAAGTCGGTGGTATGTCGCTCACCTTTCGCCCCGGAGTAGAGTCAACAAGACATGCATACATCTAAGAGCGCATTAGGTTCGTGCATCTCACTGTCAGGTGCTCTTTCGTCCCGGTGAATAGTGGAGCTTGGTTTCATGTTATCACGATCAAAAAGGCCTGTCAGGATTGGCGTCCCCCATCGTTGGAGAGAATCGGAAGGTCGTCCTAGTAGCTATCTATTCTATTCACCGCCGGTGATATATGCATCGACATTAACTGTCTTCCAAGTCAATCCCGGCGCTCATTTCCGAAATGCCTGCAGTCACTTTCATGCAGCGCAAGGAAAACGTCGTGTCGGCGTTGCATATCTGAGTTTACGACTGGCTCGATAGAACCAGTACGTCTCCCTCTTGCAAGATCCGATCGGGACCAGGGGGAATTCGTCTTATCATCGCTGGCTGTCGAACAAGCGGCGTACAAACCGGCTTCTAATCATCATTTGGTCTTCCCTCATGCTCCCAGTGCCTCTGAAGAAGAGATAAATGGATGAAATTCTCAAGTTTGCACATGTATCTGTCCGGTATTCGAACTTCCCGAGTGGAAATGAAGTGAAGGGAAGTGTGCGTACACTGAAGAGTGAACAGATTGTTTCAAAACCTCCAGTATGTACTACTGGAATGATGGGAGGCCTGTCTTCTTGCCCGTGCCGAGAAGCCATTTTAGCCGTACAAATATTAACTGTCGGGGTATGAATGTTTGTGCTGCCGGATGTACGCCGATCACGGCTTCGATCGTTCCAAAAATAGCACACATTATATAGGCATCCACATTCAAAAGCGGAACTTGATCATCACCTAAAAGGTACCGCCATATAAAATAGGTATAAATTTATGAAATACTCTCTGATCTTTTCCACGTTCCTTACTATGCGTCCTCAGATTTGTTTCTTGACATTTTTGTTTCTAAGCGGTTGCTTGCTTTCCGGTGTCTCTTCGAGATTCGACCCTACCACATATACAAGAACTACAGCCGCGTGTAAAGCCGTAAGGCGGGACGCCGACCATGCGATTGTCGACATCGAGCTTAGTGGGTCTTCTCCCTTACCCCGCCCTTACGGCACCTAACCTTTCGCGCAGGCTACATTGATATCAACCCAAGTGCCAAGACAGCGATAATCCTGGTTCATGGTTGGCCCAGCATCTGGAGTACATGGGCGTATCAAATCCAGGCGCTTGAAGTGAGCGCTCTCTAGGCGATTATACCCACGCTTAACAACGTCATTTTCAGAAAGATTACCACTTGATTGTGCCCGACTTGCGTGGATTTGGGCGTTCTTCACACCCCGAAGACGTGCAGACATCTGGGACGATGTTCGACCACGTCGGTGACCTTGACTGTGTCCTAGAACACGCCAAAGTGGATACTGCTATCTGCTTAGGGTGAAATCTTTAGCCTCGGACCGCGCTATCGGATGACTGATCAATCGTAGACATGACTGGGGCTCCGTACTCTGCTACGAAGCGGGACGACTCCGCCCAGACATTTTCCAAGGAGTCGTTGGAGCTGTCGTTCCGGTCGGTCGCGCCCTTCCTCTCGACTTCGTTCTGATGTTGATATCTTCTCAAAGTATATTCCTTCCGCTGGGCCCTTTGTTCCTATCAAAGCTCTCACGACCTTCTTTCCCAAACTGACTTATCAGCTCTTCTTCGGTTTGCAAACGCCTGATGCTGTCGAGGAGCTGGACAGGGATATTCGCAGATCTCTTCGGGCCACGCTACGTGCCAAGTCGAGCCCGCCCCCTGATGAGTTTTTGAAGAGTTCTGAAACGTTCCTAGGGGCGTGGAGCGATTATGAGGAGGCGAGTCGTACCGAGCTACTTAATCGGACGAATATTAACGCTGACAACAGATCCCGCCTATCCCATTTCTATCGCCTGAGGAGGAGGATTATCTCGTTGAAGAATTCAGCCACCAAGGCTTCAAGAACAGTAAGAATTTCGTTTAAGCTGATTGTCACCAATTAACGATTTCCAGCTCTCCAATTTTACACTCCAGGGGTAAGTGAATGTTCCACCATCTTCAGAACTTTTGTTAAACGTTTCGCAGAACCGCCATGGGACATGGAAGTTTGCAAACGAGCAGGGTAATCACACGCTCCCGCAGCCTGTCCTAGCCATTTACCCCACACATGTACGCCTGTGGTTCATAAACTGTTCGACCCACCATCTGATCGCTTGCTTCTATACAGGATCCAGTAGCCGATTGGGTCATGGCCGCGGAAGTGCTCAAATCCGAAAGCTTCTTACCACGTCTAACGACCGCGGTAAGTGATGTCATGATTGGCAGTTGATTGAGATTCAGCTGATGGATTTCTATCTAGACGGTGGAAGGCTCGCACTGGATCCACATGGAGAATCCGGAGCCATTTAATGCTGCTTTGAAGAGTTGGCTGGAAGCTAACTTTGGTGGCTTGGCTCGTGCTGAGGACGAGCTTTAATTATTCTGTATATCGTGGATGGATGAAAAGGAAGGAACCGCGCTCGAAATGTATCACACTGCTATAACTCCGTCATTTTGTGTATATATTTTCTATCTGCTACTTCATTTATTTATTCGAAACAGTCCTGGATACTGAAGAATGTATGTGTCCAATCGTCTGTCTGTTCAAGATGTTTATTGGGTATACTAAAGTGTCCGTGATTCCGAAAACCTATAGATTTATTGTCCCAATGAAGCGCAACCAGAATTCGGGACAAGAGACAGGGGTGTCGTTGGTATCCTGGCCGAATAGCTTATTCTTCTGACAGCCTCCAAAAACCGCTCTTCCGGATGCGCCTCGTAAAGACCTCTTCTCAATGGACCAGAGGTGGTAGTGTTGTCAAACAGGGTGCCGACGATGGGACATACGGTGTCTGATGCCGGGAGCGTCCCGTTGATGAAGTAGTCTCTGATGTAGCCCTGTGTGCAGGGCGAGTTGGCAGCGATCGAGCAGTGCTACGTTACTGAGGTATTAGAGGTAGGACATCGATGGATGCGCTATACCACGCACCCCTGGTGAATCCTGGGTCAGGACCACAGCGCCGTCGAAACCGGATGCCATCTTTTTGGCACTAAGAATGGATAGATAAGTCAGATAGGATTTCTGGACTATGCATCGCTTACGCAGAGAGAGGCGCGACAGGGTCTATGATCATTATCAGTAAGGTATCCCGAGACGTTTGGTATGACGCTTACCGGCTGTGTTACCGACGAATAATATGGGGTAACTTGTGTTAGCCTTAAATGGCCCTGCCAGTGGAAAAATGTGAATGTCTGTTTTGCGAACGTGCCGATACATCCTCACCTCGGAAATTTGTTTTCGGATAATCCGGCCATCCTCTGGCCCAACAGTCAGTTGAATAAAAAGAAGGCAGTAGACTCGCTAGGACTTACGAGCAGCCAATTCTAACGCCAGTCCAAATACTCGCCCATTCAAACTGAGCAGAGAGATCTGCGTAATACTCTTCTGCAGATTCCACGTCGCGGGGAACTGGTAGGCCATCGTTACATATGATGGCGATCATGGAATCTCGCACAGAGCTTGTGAGCAACGCGGAAGGATCGTCGCAGGAGCACTCGAACTGGGGATGGTTGGTGATGTTGAAGATGACCTCACCATTCCCTTGAGCCAAGTCTGAGAGTCCCTGCGCCAGAGTCAAGTATATACTCTGTGGTATGTACAGAGAGGAGAAGACCGCGTAACGGAGCCTTGCGTAATCGACGACGCCATAGCCTGTCGACAAACGTACCGGAAGCGGTCTGGCGCGAATGGTATCGTAGAGATTATCGAGGTTCTGCTTTATTGTATCCGGGCTCGAATCGTAGAAAGGACATCCATCGGGACCAGCTTGGAAGCATCCATCGAAGAACGTCTGCAAAGTCTTGTTAGAATCCAACAAGTTGTTGGACCATAACGCTAATTGTAAGTCAGTGGACGGGCTATTTCTTTCTGTTCAAATGACTGACTGGCGTAGTAGTTCTCCGCGTCAACGACACCATCCAGAACCATTCGTTCAATCTTGTCCTGTAGAATGTTTTTCTCTTACTCAGAGGAGACGTCAAATGTAGAATCTTCCACTTACAGGAAACAAAGAAGCAAAGGTCGCACCCAATACGGTACCGTAACTGTGAAATTCAAAAGGGTCAATTATAGCTCAGGCAACCCGGTGAAACGTACGAAAAACCCCAATACTGCAGCTTTTGGCGTCCGTATGCTTCAGTGATTTTTAGCATATCGCGAGCGGTCTGATCAGTATTGATATGTTCCAATATCCCAGTATCTCGTTCACCGGCCAACTGTCCAGTAATGGCGGCCTGCGCCCAGGCATTTTCAATACCATCTGGGCGACCCAGAAGCTCAACCAATATCTCATAACCCCACAAAGCGCGTTCGGCACCCGTTTCATAGAAGGATACACGCGTAGATCGCGCGACACCTGGAATTTCCATCCATTCAGCAATTCGTCGGGAAAATAGTGGAAAAACAGGATGTACCACGGGGATCAAAACCAACGATATCATATTGATCCTGAAACATCTGAGAATAATGGACGCCCTGTTCAAGCACGTAATCGACTCCACTTCCACCAGGTCCGCCGGGGTTGAATAATAGTGGGCCTTTGTAATCGGTAGAATTCACGGGAAGGGGCGAAGGGTATTGAATGATGGCGAGCACAACCGTCTCATTGTCCGGGCTGGAGTAATTTAGAGGAACCTGTGTACCATCGAACGGAGTGAGATGCGGTGGATACTGCTATCATTTGAAACGAGCTTCACCTTCAGATTCGCACACTGAAAACCACTATTACAATCCACCCATTCCAAATTGTCACTCGCTGGAAGCTGGAGAAAGCGTTCATGTAAACCAGAAGAAATGAACTAACGATTTACGTACATCCAGCCACGCAAAAGAGTCTTGACCAAACGTTTGACCGAATGTGCAAATCGAAAAGGCGAACAGAAGAAGCCCGTGGCTGGAGATTTTCATCGTTTAGTCGATGTGCTCTTGGTATGAAAGTATGCCGTCAAGAACCGCGGTGGAGGTCGCGGTTGGTATTGAGCGGGAAGAACCAGGGTATGGTTAGTATTTCTTTTTATTTAAATATCATGCATGTGGAGCAACATCATGTGGCATGAAGGTAATGACAACGCATTTGCCGACGTCGTGCTGTCCGGGCCCCGGGGACGTCGCGAGTATTCTAGTACAGCGTCTTCTCCGGCAAACGCTTTATAGCGGAATCTTTCGAACGGTGATGCTCGACGCTTTCTTTTCTGAAACAAGGAAATGTTAATGCAAACTGTGCCACCACATTTGTTCGCAAAAATAGAGGCCTTGCTTGCTGTCATCTGTGAAGCAATATAGCTCATTGATTCACGACCATAATAGCGACCCTGAGATGATGAAGTCCAGGACTGATTGGAGGCATATGCTCCTTAATGTTTGGCTACAGAAACATCAACCAGTGAGTGGCATCTTCAAGCCATCTTGGTAAACGGGAATGGAACATTGCGCACACTCAGGCTGTGGACAGAGGAAAAGTAACTTGAAGATCACGTAATCAGGGACGAACATGACCGGACCGGCGGCAAAATTCTTCGCCTCAACTACCCGCTTCAACCTTGCCTCCACCGTGACTGCGATGCCACATCCCAAAGCTCTGCTCGTAGCACAGTGTTTTTACTTGCTCGTCGTCCAATATAAAGCTAAATCCTACCTCTTCTAGTGCTTGGAACACGTCACCGAGCTGATACATATAAGTATGCGTAGAGAGACAGACAGTGCGTGAAGAGAGCGGAGAAACAACAAACGGCAATGTTTCACACAGCAATCAGGTTTACTAAATCCATCTCACACCGACTTCTTCGAAGAGTAGTCATTCCTAAAGATATACCGGTTCTTTCGGCCAATGCTTACTACAGTGAGCTATTACTCACCATATCCCGACAGTCTTCTAATCCCCAGAGCCCAGCAGTGTTAGTAATCACACTCAATTGCTTGAGGCTATTTCCGCGAATTAGAAATCGCCTGCTCGATATGTGGAGGCTCTGGGCTTCAACTCAATAATGCATTGAGTTGCCACGGAACGCATTCAGCACGCAACTCTTCAGCGGCATTGTGTCCTCGTGGCTCGTCATTTTCGTGACATTAATACCTGCGCAAAAGCGTATATAAACACTGCTTTTTTATGCTAGACCTTTACTAGTTCATCATGTCTTCTGGTGTCACCGCCGATCTCTTCTTCATGCAACCACCCGCTAACGGTGAACGGGCATATGTCAAAGCCAATGCCAGCGCTACTGAGGGCAACAACAGGAACCACTCCCTGGAGCCTAAACCGGTGACCGTCGAAAACTATCGCACAGTGCTGGACTCTGAGCCCATCACTCTCGACACTGCCGGTTTCCAGCTCTTCTCCGATCGTCCCAGTCGGTTCATCAACGATGGGGAGGTTCAGACTGAAGGGTACTACGATGAGAGCAGTGCGCTTTTAAAGGAGATCACTGGGGCCAGCAGAGTTGTTATATTCGATCATAGTAAGTTTTCCGCGTTGGTTCAAGTTCGAAACTAGTGACCCTCTAAATCTACAGCCATCCGTCGCCGTCGCCCAGGCGAATCTGGGGATAGCCCAGATAAACGCCAACCAGCGGCCATCACCCATATCGACCAAACATTCAAGGCGACTGTCGCTCGTGTCCATCGTCACCTTCCCCAGGAAGATGTTCCCGGGCTGTTGGCCAAGCGTTTCCAGATTATCAATCTCTGGAGACCGATTGAGAACCCAGCAACCGACTGGCCTCTCGCATTATGTCATTTCGCTAGCGTTGACTCAGAGAAGGACCTTGAGCCGATTGCTCTGATTTATCCCGACAGGGAGGGAGAGGCGTGTGGCGTTAAATACAACGAGCGTCAGAGGTGGGGTTATTTCAAAGATATGCGACCTGACGAGTTTGTTCTCATCAAATGGTTTGTACTCTCTCCTTCCCACTTTTTCTGTGGTCTTATTAATATATTTGGTTCCTAGTGGTGAATCTATTCAAGATGGAAGCGTAGCTCAGTACACGCCCCATACAGCATTTGATGATCCTACTACCCCGGAAGGAACGCCGTTCAGACAATCCATTGAGATCAGAGCGCTGGTATTTTATGATTAAACATCGTGCCGCCGTCGTTGAATCGAGATATGGTTCCTTCTTACATAGAGCAGGGTCGCCATAGTACATTTCATGTCATTAGTACGATACTTACTTACTCGAGCTTAAACTGGATTTGCACAAGTATCGACACGATGTAGGTCCGCAATTGTGTTAGGTGCTTGAGTAAATTCCTAATTGTTCCGTAGTAGTATATCTGTTTCAGTCATCAGACACGATTGAAACGAGTGGTAAAGTGGTGACAGGCACTGGATTATTTGAGCTCTTCGTATTGACATCCCAGGGAGGGAGGGGCACTATCAGACAGATCAGATTGAGCTGGTAGATTTCGCATCCTGCTTGGCCTGCGAGCAGAAAATGCAGGCATACCTTGGTTGCTGGCACGATACTGATGAAAAAGAGTAGGCACTTCTCGAAACAAAAAGGAAGAGAACTTCGACAGCCATATTTTCAATGATGGTCATTACTACCCGTTGTGGGTAATCCACTACACGATGCAATAATATTCACGGTTTCTAGTCGGCACTCATTGCTCCCGTAATTCCACGATTCCCGGTTGTTTCGAATTTATCATTCACAATATACCTGGTTCCACACAGAAGTAGCGCGCAGTCCGTAATCTACTGTGTATGATGGTGGGAGAATTTCTGACCCTTGACTGCGGCCCACGCTCATTGAAACATGGTAGGTAGGAATGTTAAGCGGATGTACAAGGAGTGAGCAATTCCGTCCAAAGTTCAAGCACATGCGCGACGAGAAACAGAATAAATACGTTTTGGATAAACTAGCTGCCCCGACAACGGCTCAAGCGCTCAGGACGCGATTGGATTTCAAGTTGTATAGTCATTAGTTAGTGACCCACGGTACAGACCTGACTCCATGAGATAATGTTGCCAGGAGGTCCATAGCAACTTTCCCCGAGAAATCCGAACTTCCCCTACGAAGTTCCAGGGATGCATGATTGATTGTGAAGTAAGAAGGCTGTGAAAGCATCAATGATGAATCAAAGAAATAAACTATTGCATTACTCGCAGTTCCATCGGAGATTATCTTAATAGATTAGGCTCTCGAAGGTCCTCGCAGTATCGGGCTATTCGGACAACCTGGTCCTCCTTCGTCAAACCCTTTCGGACGTGACAGGTGCTTGAACCCTGGGTTTGTACCTTCAGAAGAGGACACATCCTTCCAGGAGTCCACGGTTGATGTGTAAACCTTTTTACCTGGCACACCTTTCCAGCCAAATGCAAAACCAGTCGCTAATGGAACCCGTAGTGGAAGCCAAGGAAGTCAACTGCGGACTATACGAATCTTAGAATAAGTATCGGAATATTTAACATGGCATACGGGGCTACAAATGTCCATATTTGAAGATACGGACAGTCTTGTCCAAGCACATCCATGATAAATCGTCTGTTTGTGCTCGAGGAACCAGGAATCAAAATGGGTTTCTAGTACGAGTTCTCTGGCAAACACTCACCCTACCACAAGACAGAGTGATTTGTCTAGTACATTATATTCGCTATACGCTCATGTTCCATCAGTAGCAGGAAAGCATTCAAGACCAGAGAACACGGCCGTACTTTGGTTACGTTTCTGTTCAGGAGCACCGACGACTAATAGAATCTCCTTCCGTCCTTCCTTCACCTGAAACCCTCTTCCCCTTTCGAATAAATCACAGGTCTCTTCTGTGTTCGCATCAGTGCATGTCATTTATTTCTGCGTTTCATCACATCCGTCCTTCCGCGGCTTGGCGGTGATTGCCACTTACGGACAGCGAGCTTTTCCGGGACTTGCCGGCTGGCTTCATACCGCGACATTCGTGACCTCTGCATATTCAATAACACCGAATACTTCGTCATCTGGCATTTTGGACTCAGGGACCTCGAGGTCACATTATAGCTCTAACATCATCGCGTTTATGATGTTCTGCTTGTGGAACGAAGACAGCAAGTACGTCTGGACTCCAAGTTAACGTGTATAACTTCTGTCTACTATATGCACATATCGACAACCAAGGCGTCGACCGGCCAATACAGCCATCTGTCTTCCTGAATCTGGACGCCAACTGATCTGTATACTCGGAGATCTCGGGAGGGAGTGGTTGAGACTTTCGATACGGAAATCGGGCAGTGTGCAGCAGCAGTGTCAGGTAAGGACGCGTTTTGTGATTTTCTATTGGCGGCTTAGTCGGTGTCAAGCTTCATCCAACTTGTCAGGTTCTCAGGGATCTCCCTAGTCCAGTCTTTCGTTGGTATACGAGTGGATCGGCCCTCCATTGATAGTGCTCGAGCTTCCAAAATGTGTCTGAATCAAGAACCGCCACGGTCCACGGCAACTTCGGGAGCTGCGTTTCCTCCATCGCATACTGCCCTTTTTCTTCCATGATTGCGGCAGGAATATTCGAAGCCGAACGTGTGTAGGTATGTCTGGATCCCTTCCATTGTCAATGGAGACATTGACGTTTACTCGGTAAAGCGTGGTGTACACTTGTTCCCCTTGTAGTTTCACAAGGATTACCTGGAAAAAAGTCTAAAGCACGTTGGTGGACCAGTCCATGGTGCCTAGTTCAAGGTCATGTACACATTCATCGCAATAATATCACACTAAAGACGCCGCGGCCCTACATCTACAACACTCCAGTGCTTACCGTCGTCGGAACAGTGAGACCCTCTGTCGAGTTCCATCCTCGTCCACGACTCGGACAACGCAAGCATCTCTGATCGTGATCCTGACCGGCCTTTTCGAAATACACAGTCGCTCTTCTATGCCCTTGATTTCACTGCTTCCCGCCTACGGCGTCGTGTCATGTCGACATCAATACCACACGTTGGACTCACCTCCGAGTCGGTATCAATTTGCGATACTCTGCGATATTGATGTATGTGTCACTGCCCTGCCAGTCGATTCTTTCAGTCTTGATCCGTGTTACTATCATGGCTACTTTTACCGTCCCAGGGTTTAAGTAATGAAGAGCTTAGAGACAGTCATGCAGACCAAGACGTGCCGGCTCCGATACGTTGCCCAACGCCCGCATCCGCAAGCTGATCTAGGTTCATCACGCTTATTGTAGGATCTGTGTTGTATTCCCTGCCTCCACTTTTCTGATTGATGCCCCATTTCGAGGATAAACTATCTCCCGTCCCGCATTGATGCTCTTGCCAAAATCATTCCCGCGATACGAACTCCAGAATCTATCAGCGCATAATGGTCATGCGTGATATTTAAAGCTCTCTGAACAATCTTTTGTTGATTTTTGCAGTGAAAGAAGGATTCACACCATGACATTGAAGCACATTTAGAGTGGATACACGATCCCGCTGGATATAGTGATACTTGGCCCCAATACGATACGTCTCAGTGGGATACGGACGACAGAGACGCTTTTCTGATTGCCGATTTTGGACAGCCGAATTTCACCGGGGCTCGCCTATTGTCCTTCAGCTCCTCATCCTCTCGATCATTGTCGTACTTGGAAACTTGAGACAGCACGCAGGACTGCTCTCGACACGGCTGTGATATCGATTTATAATTTTAGTTTGTTGGTCTCGAACTATTTGAAGCCCTGCTGAGTTATCTTCTCTCCTCCCTCGCGCCTCAGCCTAGATAAAAAATTGATCACCATCATGGAAAGCGTATTGAATCCCACGTTCCGCGGCTTTCTTCAGGACAGGTTTTGTGGTAAAAGCCCGTGTACGATTATAGTACGAGATGAGGTGGGACAAAAGTATCCACTTTTCTCAAATCAGGTCTCAAGCACTTCGACAAGAGTGCATGAAATTCAAACCCTAGCTCCTCTCTCGCACCGGTACTTCTGTTGAGTCCCGCGGCGACCTATCGTTTATTGGTACCATGGTTTTGTACCATCGCGGATCTCAGAAGTTGCTTTCAGGTCTCTCTTGAATCAGGGTGATTCTGTTCGCCAGTCGTCCTTTTCTAAACTGAGCTCCATGGTTTTTACATCCCGGCGTTTTGACTCGCTGCTACTGGTACGGTCTCTAGAGCCTACTCCAAAGATACCATGCTCTGTGTCATGCCTCCGTTGCGTGCTGCTTTTATACTAGTCATCCGGACTCCGATGGGTATCGAGTCGCGGAACGGTTCGAAACACTTTCAACCTGTCGTCAGCTTAAAGCCAAGCCGGAGGCGATCTTCTCCTATTAGTGAGTATCGTTTCGGCGATCAATGGATATCCATATAATGAGAATTGTGGTATGTGATATTTTTCGCAAGTCTTGTTCATCTTTTACCGTTCCCTCATGTGTGTTCAGACTGGTATCCTCCTTGCCGGCCCCACCAATGACGACATATTCAAATATCTTGACACCGAGTTGAACTCAATTATCCTATACGCGCTATTGCATGGCACGTACTGTTTCTCAAAGGTCTAGATTGAGATATAATTACCGATACACGTAGGCATATACACTGGCGTCGTTGCCGTTACGTTGTGGAATATCTGTAAGTCATAAGCGTTCATATTCTACGTTCAAAGCTGAAGTACAACACAGTCATGAACAGCTTTCAGCCTCTTCAACGTCAAACAAAGGTCTTCATGGTTATCATGCTCTATAACTTGACAACTCTCAATTTCGCGTTCAATTGGTCATGTCGGACCTCTGCCTTCATCGGAAATGGGCTGAAATTCACGACTATATACCAGGAGCTTATTAAACCGATTCCAGTAGACCCATTTGGGACGCGTATAACGGCCTCCATCTGTACTATCATCTCAAACTCCCACATGGTACGTGAATTTCCGCTCAATGGAGATTTATACGAGATATCTGACCAGTATTATCAGATCTGGTGTTGCTGGGTGGTCTGGCAACGGCGCTGGATTGTCATTCTGCTGCCAGCCCTTTTCTTAACATCAGGAACTGGTATGGTAGCTGGATTATCCGTTTTTTTGTCGACCCACCATTTACCTAGTGCTGTGGCTCGTCTCACTGTGCATCCACTTCGGAAACGGAACTTTCCAGATATTCAATATCCTCTATATATCCTTCAACTTGTCGACAACCTTATGGTGCACGTTACTGATCATCTACCGCATTTTTACCATAGTTCGTTTTAGATATGAAGCAGAGGGTCGACTAGGGCCCTACCGTCACTTCATTGAAGTTCTAGTTGAATCTTCAGCTATCTATGCTATGCCGGCAGCTCTATATCTTGCTTTCATCCTTCGCACCAGCATGGGATTGTTATACCTTGACAGCATAACGAATGTTACGAAGGTGTGTTAGTAATCGTCTAAGCTCTTTGAATATCTATCAAAAGACGGTATAGGGAATTGCTCCCACTCTCTTTGTTGGCCGCGCTGCTGCAGGACATACGCGGGACGACAATTCTTTGCAAGAAAGTGTCGTGTCATCTCTTCATTTCCAGAGGTCTTCCCACGTCCGCACTGAGACGAGCACCCAGGAAAATACTATGCAGAGCGTAGTTCTTGAAAATGAGATCGAGCCTCTGGAGACGCTAGTTGTGTGTAACGAAATAGTCGTTGAAGGGGCATAGTGGTAGCGAGAGCTTGTCTTGGGAACAATTTATGATTTTATTTGTGGACTCTGAATGCTTCGAGTTCGAGTCCCCTCGTTTTCTGATAGTTTATTCGGTTTCGGGCTTTGCTTGAACTCTCTGTGATGTCTTGATTATTGATTGCGTGCAGAACGACCAGAACGCGTCATTTGACGGAGATTGCCTATTTTAGATGACCAGTGTCAATGAGCACCTGGCTGAGACCATCACTAGTGATGGTCCGTCCACTCCATACTCTTGCACCCTAGAAAAATAGCGTGGAGACGCAATTTGATACTCGGTGCGTGATGTTTTCTCGTTCTCAGGCTCCTCTAACAAGATCCATCTAATAGTAGCAACATCAATCGCTACGACGTCCGCTCTGCCATCGCTTTCCAAAGTACGTGTTCAACGAGGATGCCTTCGAAAGTGTTAGGTCCCCGATATCAAGAGATATCTCGCCAAATCCGGTTTTCCATAGGAGAGAAGATTAGAATATGGCACCGAACTGGCGCGGACGTCAACTGTTCTCAACATTATGACTTGCCATCTTGACTGAGTGTGATGTCTCTGTTCCTGCCTTTTCACGACATCGAGGCTCAGCCGCATCCAACTCCATCTTTTCATCGCCCCTCTGGTATCACCAACGACGGCATAGCCTGGTTCGCGAACAAAGGAAAAGCGGATCTAGGAAGAGACCAAGCGGGAGCATTGTTGAACTTAAGGTGAGTCCATCAGATCAGTGTTCCTGCACGCTGTCCCTGATAAAGCATGTTCACTCCGTCACAGTGCCTAGGATGAGACCCGTTTTGTTTCGAGTTTCGTCTGTTAATAGGTTGAAAAACAATACAACAGTTCTTGGCATGAAACCTACGAGGCTATCTATAGTACATATAGTACATCAACCAAGAATTAAAATATCGGTGTGTACTTCTCAATCCCATTACGAGACCAGGACAAATATGTCCTGATCGTAGACGGGCAGCGATTCAACCTGGAAGTTGCGCTGGGGTCTCCTATGGAGGATCCGCTGATTCTCCTCCCGGGCTCCGTTCATCTTTTGGCACCTTGATTTAGTCCACGTGGACATAGTCTGTGTTCGTATGATTCCACTCCGTACCTCGCTACTAGCGATAACATGGTCTTTCTCTAGGCGGGATCGTGCGCTTCCCTGTTGAAGAACACAAAAATATAGTCCTACGATGGCTCGTGGCGACTATGAAGGTCCTAAATACCAAGGCGCTTACGAGTCTCTGAAAAAGAAACTGCTGTCATTCGACCCATTGATCGGAAGAAGATTCCCCGCTATACGATGCCGGGGTAATCTAATTTCTTTTGCTTTCTCTCTTGAAATATTTATTGCGACGAGCCCACCCCAGTAGTGAAATGCTACAGTGAATCATGCGCACGGAGACTGTTCGCACGAGAATATGACTTTCTGCCGTTTTGAATAGCGGAGGGCGTGAGGGTCTCGCAAATCTCTTTTGCCCTTTCATACGAATATATGGACAAGCCGATTTTCTGGGTTAGTATCTATTTCACTGTCTGTTCCTATATTGTAACCTTTTCACACCTTCATATTTTCCACCAGTGTGATTCATCTGTATCATACCCTGTTACATACAGTGCCGTCGTCGACTTCTTTGTTGAAACTCTGCAACCCGCCGAGGCCCTATCTCGTTACCACTGACCCCACGCACTTGCCATTTTGACTTGACTTGTAATCGTCACTATCGCGGACCGACCACCTCATTACAATGAGCATCATTGTATATCAGAAGTTTCACTACGAGAATGAATCGATCTCTCCCAGCGTGTTACGACCGCCTCGGTTTATTTTGGGCCTGTTCAGTGATATAGATGCATCCAAGGTTGACAATTGTTAGAAGGTGCGTAGCGATCTTACGCTGATCCCATTCCTGGCCGCCGTACATCGATGTAGTACCACGGAATCCTACTCTGACTCGCCACTTATACTCCCAACTCGCGCATTTATAATGTGGACAAAATCGTGCTTCGACCGGCGCGCACCGCCTCTGTTGTCGATCAATTCCAACGGCGGTCGTTACGATGCCGCTACGTTGAGGTCGCCGAACACTTGAACGTCAAGAAGTTCAAGGGAAGTTTGTCTGATTCGATGTTGTCATAGAACTCAAGATTCCTCAGTGACCATCTTTTTCCACCTCGACAGACTTGTAATGCCTTTTATATAATTGGAGGTTTGGTACGTTGTTCTCATAAACCACTACCCACTTGCTCTTCCTTTCTCCTATGATGGCTCAGGCAGATATTCCATATCTTACCAACAGCGACAAAGCTTGGGTGTTTCAAATTCTTGATGCTCAGTTGAACTCTGTGGTTCTCTATGCGCTATTGTATGGTGCGCAACGTCGTTCAGTGCCTTGATATGTCATTTTTGACTGACAACAGGCATATACACTGGTATTCTTGCTGTTACGTTGTGGAATATCTGTGAGCTAGGACATCTCGACTACAGCATCCAAGCTGAAGTTGAATGGCACAGTCATCAATAAATGTTGGCCGATCCGACGAACCATGGTTGTCGTTATCATCCTCCTCCATGCTCTGATTACTATCAATTTTGCTGCCAATTGGTCACATATACACTCCTCATTCATCAAAAATGGGCAAAATTTTTGGGCCATATATTTGGGGGTTAACAATGGCCAAGTAGCCTCTTGGGAGATGGGTATACCAGCATCCATGAGTTCCATTATCACAGACTTCTTCATGGTGTGTATGGCTCTGCAGAGGATTATGCACATCAGCTCATTATTGTTCCAACTCAAGATTTGGTATTGTTGGATGGTTTGGGGACGGCGCTGGCTTGTTGTTCTGCCTCCAATACCTTTCCTAATTTCCGCAGCTGGTAAAGTCTTTGATCTCATCTACTCTCTTGGTATATCCAACCTTATATGCAGTGGCGAAGATCACTGCAGCATATTATCAACACATTAATTCAGCCGAAGTCGCAATATTCTTAATGCTCTACATACCCTTTCTTCTGGTGACGACACTATGGTGCACGCTGCTCATCGTTTACCGAATTTTGACGGTTGCCGGAGTTAAGCGCGGAGCAGATGGTCGGCAGAATGTTTATCAGCATTTCATTGAAGTGTTCGTTGAATCCTCAGCTCTCTATTCTATATCTATGATTGTATATTTGGCTCTCACTATTCGCAAAAGCTTCGGACTGTATTACCTTAACGTCATAGCTGGCATCGCAAAGGTGCGTTGACGAAATTAGACTCCGTTATCATTTACCAAACAATTTGTCTAGGGAGTTGCTCCGACACTCATCATAGGACGTTTCGCAGCCGGACGTCGGGCGCGCCCAGACGATTCGTGGCAAGGAAGTGTGATCGGGTCAGCTTCTATCAGGTCGTGTTCGCAAGAGCACGGCGGGACGAGCTTCCAGGAAGATGACCGGGCAAGTCCAATGCTTGATGGTGACCTCGAAGCTCAGCGCGAAAGTTCTGTTACGGTGAATTTATTTGTTTCGATTACCTCCCTGTCCCGAACTGAAACAGGATTTGTGTTTCTTAGAAACCTTCTCCAACACATCGCTCTGTTTGTGTTGTAGCCGATTACACCCACGCAAACACTGATGAAGTTTCTCCGGAAACCTCACCTCATCTCAGGAATCGCTCGCTCATTCACGACCGTTCATCCCTTTATGAGGATAACACCCTTGGTCCCACCGTGGTGGACGAAACGACAGCTTCGAATCGATGAAGATGTTGCTTTGAAAAGAATGGAAACACCCGGAGCGCTGAAAGCAGTGACACTCCATCCATTTTCTTTCCGGTTTTTGACGATTATCTCCATCTACTTACAGTAATCATCGGGATATGTATAAAATAGCCTGTTTACTCTGTTATTATGTTTGTAACCATACCATCGTACTATATATTTGTTCAAAGCGAGTCTGACTCACTCAGACTGGCCGCTACTGCCCCGACGTCAAGCACGACCACGTGCCCGGAGCCTGAGAGTCGAGTACCGATACAACTTTCTATAGAACGACTTTATCTCGCTGCGTCCCGTAGGATAACTCCGCCGAATTTCAACTAAGTTCGTTATGGAATATTTATGCCAAACCGCCTTTGTGAATCGTCTCGAATATGAAATCCAGTTCTACCTTCTGAAGCGGTTGAAACCAGGATATCCGCAAACGGCCACTCGCCCAGTTCACTCTTTTCGTCGTCGTTCTCTTTGCCATATCGTATTGCCTGCCGCAATTAGAGTCCATCGCTTCTGTATGCATTTATTTCGCCGCAGTCTTCTATGGCCTCCATGTTATCTGGGAAAACGGGGAAGATGGGATTGAAAAAGCTGCCAAGATCAAAGTACGCTCCCTCAACACCAATTTATATTAATTCTGATTGGATTTTCAGGAAATTGAACCGAATTTTGTCAAATTCATCGCATATATGGAAGATCAGCGCGCCTTCTTTCAACTTCTTTCAAGCAGATGCTCGGGAATCGAAAGCGGATGCGGCCTGACTTTGCTCGTCGAGCATCGCTGTGTACGTGCATTTACCACTCGCTGGAACATCATCTGAGATGCATGTATCCAGGCATTGTCTCGCGGCGAAACAGAAAGCAGAAGCCCTGTATTCTACTGCACTGGTGGCCTCTACTTCCTCGGACAAGCTGGAAGAGATCGAAAGTGACTTGAAGGACTAGGAAAGTGGGATAAGCATTTTCATAGCCGCCTATTCCCGGTATAGAGTATCATTTAAAAACACCACCGGGAGAGAGCGGTTCGAAGGGGCCCAACGCTGGGTGATTGGTATGAACGAGATCTTTTCCTTCTGATCAGGATTTTTTGTGATGACTTGCGTGTAGTTAAAGGAGACGGTAGGTCGAACATCCGGGCAGAATTCCAGTAGAACGATATGCAGACCGCAATCAAAGACTTGCAACATTTCTATAGAACACTTTTGAAGTTTTATTATGTAGTCTCGTGAATATGGAATGGAAGCTCTTCGAGGTCCGCTAGTTCCGGATATGACGACCGGCATAGCGGTGGGCCTATAGTCACTGGAAAGGAGCTCAGCCACGGAAAGGAATATATGATCAGATATTACAACGTAGAATTCGGCAATGCTATCAATTACTCTAAACGTACCCACTATACAGCCTCCCGCTGCCGAGGCGAAGCGCGCAGGATATCATCCACACGTATTATCATCTCTGCAGCCTCACTGGCACTGAGAACTACCTGACGCTTCAGCTTGTAGCTCTCCGTAATACCCAGCTTGCGCATCGAGCCAATCGTTGCCTCGTTCATATCTACCGTCAGACGAGGTAAGAGAACGAACAAAGATAACAATCAATAAGATACCCACCTAGCCCAGCATCCGTCTGGCCTTCATAATGCGCTGCCCGAAGCCGCGCAACCAAGTCTGAGGAGTCATACCCGGCATTATCAGCGAGGATCGTCGGGATTTGTCGCAGCGCCCTGCCAAAGGCCTCAACAGCAATGGCCTTCTTCCCCTTTATCTTCCTGACCTCTTCATCGACAGCGCAGCTCATCAACATTTCTGAGCAACCACCACCGAGTACGGTCCGTGTCTCTTTCACTGTCTGCGAAAGTACCGAGAGGGCGTCATGTAGTGACCGGTCAGCCTCATCGACCATCTGATTCGTAGAGCCCCGGAGAACAACAGTGCAGGCTTCACCAGCAGCGACGCCAGAGAACTTGATAAGCTATGGATACGGAATTAGGATACCGATCTGGATTAGGACAATATTTGGTTGCTCACCTTGTCTTCGCCAATCATGATCTCTTCGATGAGATCACACTGTCCAAGACTGACCAGCTCTGGTCGTTCAAACGTACTTGTGATCTCTCCACCGGTAACAAGCGAGAGTCGTTCGACGCCTTCAAAGTCAGCGTGCTCGATCACCATGATGCCCTTGTCTGCGAGAAGAGACTCGGGATAGTTGTAGATGAGCTGCCTGTTGACGAAGCAGTTGATACCATGAGCCGCGATGTCTTCGACCTTGGCTTTCATTTTCTCCTATATCGCTCCGTCAGTTAATAGACATTCTATAAGGGACGAGGTCCACACCTTCTCAGCTCGTTCTAGTTCAGCAAGCTTTCCTGTACCATCCACCTTCACTCGTGCACCGAAGATTTTGATTTTGTCAGTATCCATGGAGGTGTTGGCGATGAGTATTTTGGCGTTCTCTAGTCGTTTTGGAGAGTTCACGGCAATGGTTTTGTCGAGAATGAAACCTACAAGTAAAGGATGGTTAGCCCTGTCACATACAAATCGAAAGGGTCGCACCTTCATCCAAGTACGAGTCCGTGAGCTTCCCTCCGACTTTTTTGATTATTTGAATGTGCTCGAGATCGGTGGATCCTTTCAACCGCAGAACAGCATCAACAGCAAGGTTGGCAAAGTAGTCTTTATCTTGCGACAAGACTTTTGACGATAGTGTTGTACGGGCAATGTTGAAAAGATCCCGACGAAACACTGTAGGGTCCGAGCTGAACATGATACACCTCTCAGCGATAGGCTCGTTGTATCAATGAATTACGACTCACAAATGATCCACAGCAGAGCCCTCCAATGCTTTCAACGCTGCCAAGCTCGCAATCCGATATCCTTCAACGATGGTCTGGGGATGTATCTTCTGCGCGATCAACTTTTCGGCCTCCCTCAACAACTCTGCTGCCAACACACACACGCTCGTCGTACCATCACCAATTTCATCATCCTGAACCTTGGAGATGTTCACCAGAATCTTCGCGGCAGCGTTATCCAGTTGAATGGCCTTCAGGATCGTCGCACCATCGTTTGTTACGTTGATTTCGCCAGTCGACGCCGACTGGAGTATTTTGTTCATTCCTTTAGGGCCGAGCGTGGATTTTACGAGGTCCCCGAGAGCAAGAGCACCGACAAATGAGGAGAGACGCGCATTTTCGGCTTTTTCTTCTGTCGCCTGTAAAGTTCTGGCTTCATATCACGGCCAAATTCCTTGGGAGGATTTTACACACCTGTCCTCCGAATATTTGCATTGACATTGTTGTTTCGTAACTCGAAGGCTAAAGCAGACAGTGAGAGTAGGAAGAAAGATGGAGACGCGTAGGGTAAAGCTCAATCAGGAAGGAATATCCCACGCCCTCGCTGCACTGCCACCAGGTACTTTCGTTATGAACGTGTTTCTTTTCGCGTAACGTGTGCACCAAGGGAATTGTGTATATATTCGACCATAAAACTACTCGAATAATGTCAGAATTTATAATGAAGGAAAGTTTTCCATCTGGATTTCCGAATTTGTATGTATTTTGATGAAGCGTGCAGCCACCTTGACGTGGTCGCCAAATTCGACCAAACTTTCACTCTACCATTTACTTCCATCTAATACCGAATTTTCTTCCTTTCTCCTCGGCTTTTAGTAGTCGATACCCGCCGTCCTGATGTCGTTTAGAGCACGGCGACCGGCGTCTCCTCCGCCAGGAGTACCTCACTCGGCGCCCCAGCGATTTCCTCATTCTCGGCAGGACCACTTGGATGCGGATGCACGAAGAGAGGCGGCGTCGAAGGGATTTGTGCCCAGCAGAGGCAAGAGTCATGCACCAGGAGGGCTGAACCTGACGTCGGGAGAGTGGAAGCTGCTGGTCGCCATCATCATCATTGCTGCGGCTGTACGGTTATTTCGTCTATCGAGCCCCAACAGCGTAGTGTGCGTGCCTTTCCAATCTTTGGGCCCTATACTAACATTACACATAGTTTCGACGAGGTACATTTTGGTAAATTTGCCAGCCGGTACATCAAGACGCAGTATTTCGTGGATGTGCATCCACCGTTGGCGAAGTTGTTGATCACACTGGCTGCATTTGTTTTTGGATACGATGGGCATTTCGACTTCAAGGATATTGGAAAGTGCGTACTTATATCTTGGCCTGTGCTGTGGACTGACAAGCGAACAGAGTATATGATGATGTACCCTACGTTGCAATGCGTCTCGTTCCTGCATTGCTTGGTGTCGCGACCGTTCCCCTCTCTTATCTTACCCTACGCGCTTTGGACTGTCGTGCAACAACAGCGCTGCTTGCTTCCTTCTTCGTTACATTCGAAAACGGCATGATCACTCAATCAAGACATATCCTCCTCGACTCTCCCCTCATTTTCTTCACCGCGCTTACCGTCTTCTTCTGGGTTGGCTTTTGTAACGAGGACAAGCATAAACCTTTCACCGACACGTGGTGGTCATGGCTTACCTTGTCTGGGTTATCCCTTGGTGCAGTCGTCAGCTGTAAATGGGTCGGACTCTTCACCATTGCCACAATCGGACTGAGCACCGTACAACAACTATGGTACCTCCTTGGGGATCTGAGAGTGTCGCCGCGCTTGTTCATGAAGCATTTCATTGCTCGCGCGCTTTGCCTCATCGTCATTCCAATTCTTTTCTACATGACCATGTTCCAGATTCATTTCATGCTCCTCGGAAGCTCTGGCGAGGGAGACGGTTTCATGAGTTCTGAATTTCAACACACGCTTGGAGGTCGTGGGATGGCGGACACCTATGCAGATATTGCCATTGGCTCTACCGTGAGTATCCGACACGTCAACACACAGGGAGGCTATCTGCACTCGCACCCACATAATTATCCTGGTGGTTCCAAACGTGCGTGTTTTAAAAAATATATACACCCAAGACTAACAGTGCATGTTAGAGCAACAGATCACCCTGTATCCCCACCGAGATTCCAACAATGAATGGAAGATAATCAATGCAAGCTTCGCCAACCACGAACCAGCCGACTGGTCCACCGAACCGCTCAGCTACATCTATCCTGGAGCCCGAATCCGGTTACGCCATGCCTCCACGGAGAAAGCTCTCCATTCCCATGATATCCGTCCTCCCGTTTCCGACGTTGACTTCCAGAATGAGGTTTCGGGCTACGGGATGCCCGGGTTCGAAGGGGATGGCAACGATGATTGGTTCGTTGAGATCGAGCATGGTGACCGCCGTGATAGAGACTCCAGCAAACGACTCCGAACCCTCAGGACGACGTTCAGACTGCGACATGCTCTGCAGGGATGCTACCTATTCTCTCACAAGGTCAAGCTTCCAGAATGGGGATACGAACAGCAAGAAGTTACGTGTAACAAAAATGCTGTGAGGGCTAATTCGTTGTGGTTTGTCGAGACTGCGACGCATCCTGCATGTAAGTACAGCCTCCGAGGTTCTGTGATGTGCCGTTGATGGAATTTGTTAGTACCTGAGGATGCACCGAAGGTTAATTATAGATTGCCTGGATTCTTTGCCAAGTTCGTGGAACTGCAACAAGTGATGTGGACGACGAACGCCGGGTTGACAGATCGACACACTTTTGATTCTCGTCCGGACTCTTGGCCTCGTCTGCGGCGGGGTATCGTGAGTACCGTGCTCGATATACGATTCCTACGGTTGACGTTGTTGGATATTAGAACTTCTGGGTCAAGGATCATCGCCAGATATACCTGATCGGCAACCCTATTATCTGGTGGTTGAGCACACTTTCTGTCGCCTCGTACATCTTCGTTCGGGGATTCCTCATTCTTCGGGCAAAGCGAGGGTACCAGGATTTTGCTAGCAGTAAGAATTCACTGTCCTGTCTCTGATTTGCAGCGTTCTGACACTCGTTCTAGCCAAGGTCGTCAAATACGACTCGCTTTGTGGGTTCCTATTTCTAGGATGGTCTCTGCATTACTTCCCTTTCTTCCTGATGGGCCGGCAGCTCTTCCTACATCATTACTTCCCCGCCCTATATTTCGCCATCCTGCTGTTATGCGGAGTGTTTGATCTTATCACATCGACTTTACGCCCACGGGTGCGGCTACAAATTGCTGCAGTCCTCATTGTCATTTCCGTCTGGGCCTTCTTGCACTTCAGTCCGTTGGCGTATGGAAATACATGGACGAAGGACGAATGCAAGAGCTCCAAGTGGCTAAAGACGTGGGACTTCTCGTGCAATGACTTCCTGAACGACGTACGGTCTCCTCCATCTTTTCTTCATGTTAACTAACACTAAAACTCATTCAGTATTCCCAGTATGACACGGTCGCAGTGCCCACACCACAGAAAACAAACATTCCGGTGGCGACTATCGGTGGTGAGCCAGGCGGCAGGGCAGCTATCATCGTGGAAGACAACGCGCAAGAACCTGAGGCCGCCAAGGCTGAGGAGCATACGACGACCATAGGCGTGGGTAAGCCTGAGCCAGGACGGGATATCTTTGCGGGGGCGCCCGTGAAGGAGGTGCCCAGTCAGCATCATAATCCTGTGCAGCAGGAGATGGAGATCTCGGAGGAGAAGGAGATCAGTTCGGTGGGACAACCTTCCAAAGGGGAGGCGAAGACACAGATTCAGACAGAAGACAAGATCGTAGAGGACAAGACTGAGGAGAAGCCGGTGGTCAAGGATGATGAACCACCGGCTCCTGAGCCTGAACCTGAACCGGTCACCGTGGTGGAAAAGCCAGCTGGACCATTAGGTGAGGCGGAGGCTGAGGCGGACAAAATTGCGCACGAGTTATATCCTGAAGAAGCAGACTAAGTGCTAGTCCTCTGTTTATATTCTGCGAGTATTTTTACCGGCGCTTATTTAAAATATTCTCCCATAAGCTTGGTCATACCAGGGGTCCTTGATTTTTTCCCTTTATATTGAAGCTTCTCATCCTGACGGTTTTGGAGTTGTAAGTTTTAATCGATTCTACATGCACTATAGATGTGAGTGTACGGCGCATAATTAGAGTGGATCCAACTGCTTTTATGGTACCGTGTACAATAGTAACCACGATGCATGGGAACAAATGAGAATGACGCAGGGAAGGAGTAGACTCGAACCAGTCGGTACACTTGATCGACTATCATCAAGTGTCGGGAGGGACTGGTTCGAGTCTAGGGAAGGAGAGGGTGAGTGAAGTAGAGGAGAGAGAGAGCAGGAGGCGCACGAAGAATCTGATATCCTCCAATATCTCTATGGAAAGCGATGCCATTGTCACCTTAATGTCGAGCTCAGCGCATATGCACATATAGGAGAGGAAGAAAACTCGGGTCATGGTGAAGTAAGTAAAGCGTCATGGAGGTGAAGAGCGTCAGGTCGCCATTCTCTAATCAGAATATCGCCCTAACAAGCCCATGTCCAATAGCAGCACCAGCACCGAACCCTACACCGCCTGCAGCAGAATGGGCCATCGTGTTACCGTACTCGCCAAACTTGCTTTTCTTCTCAGCCTGGCCCGGTTCTTGCTGGAGCCCGACAAAGTTAGTACCAGCTCCAGGGGGCGGAGGGGCGTTGGCGTTTGAGTGAGCAGCCATGAAGGGCCTGTACTCTTTCTTCTCTGAGGGAGCGGGGGGTACGGACCTGCCTCCTGTGGGTGGGACGTATGCGGGAGGGAGATTTCGAGGTGCTGGTGCTGTAGTGATCTTCTCGACGTAATTCGCAGGGAAGAGAGCACGGCAGCCATTATGCTCCCCGAGCCACCAGTCAGCGTTGGTCTCCTCAACGATGGTGATGATGTCTCCAGCTGCGAACGAGAGGTCATCGGGTTCCGAGGCGTCGAGGTTGTATGTCCAAAGTGCTTTGGCTTGGACGAGTGCTGGGGCGGTTGTCTACAGAGTTCGTCAATGATATCATTACGGCACAGCTCAAGAAAGAGACACACTCGATCATCGGGTTCATTCAGCGCCCTTTCGAGTCTGCCTTGGCTCGAAACTCCTGGAGAAAGGCGGTGGATGATGTCATGAAGGTTTATCAGGGTGGTGATCTACATATCAGTCAGATGGAAAGGCCAAGACCAATAAGAAGGCTTCGAACTTGAAAAAGTGTCATTGTCTCTTGAACTCTTGATTGGAGTTCTTGAAGTCGTCCAGCACGTTGCTTGGCAAAAATCGTAAGGTAGAATATATTCCGGTTTGTCTCCTTCTCGATAAAATCTTGTATCTCATACAGATTCCTGACAAGATTCCGAGTTAGGCGGCAAGAGTGTAGGTGCGTTCAGAAAGCTCACTCTTCAAAACTTTTGATATTGTCTAATACTACCGGTGTAATGACCGACGTCTTGAAGTGTTTCGAGATTGTAGCAAGGGCCCTTGCACAGCGAGCAGCGATCCTTAGTGCCAGCTCCGTATTCTGCTGGGCCTGTGACACCTGCTGGAAGATACAAGAAATGATTCCAGCAGCAACACCAAGTGCAGGTATTGAAGTTGCAGCTGTAGCCGCAGCCTAGCGATATTAAGCGGGAGGCGACGCCTTCTTAATGGAGTAGTTTCTCACCTTGAGGATATCAACAGTGAAAACAGCCAGATCGACCCCATCTTCGTTAATTTGCCACTTCACTCTACTTCCCCGCTTGATCGAATTCATATTCGCGAGTGGGAGGACCAGTAGTAGATGTTGCTATTGAAGCTTGAACGTTGAAGAAAGAGGGTGGGGGACGAGTTGAGCATTGCAGAAAGCTGTAATATAGCAACACGAGGCACTGCCTCTGATTAGCGCTAGCCATTGCTAAAACTATCGAGATGAAGCGAGGTGACAGAGGCATGGTAAAATATCAAAGATTCCTTTGCTAAAATAAAAACCGTTCAATACAGACGGTAATGACTAGATGATTGGTGCTCACTGGAAACGTTCTTCTCTTTCAAGGTGCATTAAGCCTCTGGTTGTGTACGTAAAATGGAGACGCTAGGCTGTGTCGGGCTAGGTCTCGTGTTTATTCCCTTAGATCTAGTACGGTCGAGCCGGTCGGGAACACCATCAGCAGATTGGGAAAAAAATTGCCGGGGATTGTGGCGATTACGGTCCGGCGGAATTCTTCTCCGCCTTGTCAAGGCGTTACAAGTCCATATAACAGAGGTAAAATGTTGTGCTCTTTCTGTAGGCCATTATAATTCCGCACAATAATAATCTGGCGTTCAAGATTTCATGGAATTATTTCCCGCTCATGTATTCTACTATAAGTTCAATAAAATGGGCTCTGGCTTGTACAGGATTGATTGTGAACCGGTAGTAGTGATTGAATTTCACTCTTCGATCTCAAAAATTGCAGCATGTCAATATTCCATGCACTACAAGTCAATAAACCCCATATCTGTGTCGTCGAAGTAACGACTTCTATCAATCCATGGTAATCGGTGCCTTCTTTGGGAAGCCCCTCGCCTTCGTCTTCTTCACCTTCCTCTGTATCTTTGTCCATGGCGCCCTACCGTCCGACTGGTCCGTCGGTTCCCGTTTGCAGTTGAGGCCTGCCTAAATGTCTAATCGTAGTATATTGGGTTCACACTGCACAGCGGTTCTTGTAAATGAGTTCTCGCCGCTCGGCCACATCCCTGCACACTTCAGGGAAAAAATAGACGCAGGACTAAGGGATAGACGTCCGTCATTCAAATTAAGACGAGAAGCGAGACAGAGTGGATGCCACATGGCATGAAAAAACGGCATGCTACGTTGATTCCGAGTCGGAGATCTCGCAATCACCGAATCAACGCGTCATGCACCACGTGATGGCTCGTGTTTTAACTCAGGTATCTTCTCGTCGCGGAGGCCCGTCGGACCAGACACCTACCTACACGACGACTCTGCCTCTAGGCCCATTTTTCTCCGACGCGGACCTCTTCTTCCGAGCCCGGAACTCGACCGTGGTGAGTTCTTCCAATATAAATACAGTCCGCAGCGCTAACGTCTCGGCTCTCAAGCAACTTCCCAAGAATCGCAAATTTCCAGCCTGCCCGGATCTTCTCATCCATCAACGCACAAGTTCAGCTAGTGGTATTTTGAAGTGGGTGCAGAGTTGGAGGAAGTGGTGGTGGTTGCGTTGAAGGGCATTCAAGTCAAGCATCAGTGAGTTCAATAATGGTTCTCTCCTTGGGATTCACTCCATAGCATCAAGTTAGGGAGTTGTTCAAGCCAATGAGGTGTGCCCATGCAATGTCGATCTTTGATAGTGTCCGAAGCGTCCTGGATGAGAGGTCAACAAATTGAGGTGAAATTCCTTTTCCTAGCAACGTCACCAAGTTGAAAAGACTGTACTTATGAAGTCCCTTCCTAACAGTAACTCCGGGAAGCGATTGGTAGCGACGAGGGAGGAGGGGGAGCGGTAACATACAGTATAAATTTGAGGTCACTTTGTGTAAACAGCAGTGTCGTTGTATTATATGTATGTTCACTGTAATAATCAATTTATGATTTCAAGTCTCTCCAAATCTCTAAGAGTGGAAGTATGCGAAGTACATATGCCCCAGCAACCTAAAGACTATTAGCCTGCTACGAGCCCACTTTAAGATGATACTCATGTTAAATTATACTGGCCTATGGCATCAAATAATTGTACTAACACCTTTCGAAGCCTGATATGCATTGTCGATATCGGAAATATTCATAAGGGTACATGTAGAATTATAATTTTTCCACGCTTCATATGGGCATATAAGGCTGGTGCAATTATTTCAGACGTTGCCATGCATTTCGAGCCTTGCTACGGACTTATACGGCCATATATATTTTTGTTCAATTCGCTGATGACGTTGTCACGCGAAGTGACATTCTTGTGACAAGGTCATGTGCCGCACCCAAATTCGGGTATTTCTTGTATTCAGAGATCGTGGCAAGGGCCCTCGCAGTGTCCGAAGCGACCCTTAGCGCCAGCTCCGTATTCTGCTGAGCCTGCGATATCTGTTGAAAGATACAAGAAACAATTTCTGCAGCGGCACCAAGGGCTGGTATTGAAGTGTTGCAGCTTAGTAATACTACGCATGAGTGACACCTTTATACTAGCTGAACAAGACCAGAAGCACTGTCACATAAAATTTCTGATAGCTCATACTGTCGCTGGCGAGGATTCCACGTTCACAGAGTGAGTCTAAATGATAAATGGTGAACATGGGTTATTATTTCAGAGCACACGCAGTAACTACTAGAATATTTCATAGGTTTTATGAGATAAAAAGAGAAAGGAATCGGCAAGCGCCAAGGCTATGGAGCGACCAAAGCCAGTTTCTATGATGTCGGAAATGAGTACAGTCATTGTAAAAAAAAATTGAGAGAAAAACCTGACCTTAGGCGCTGAACCAGGTGCCTTCAACGTTCGAGATCCTAGCAGGAGGCGCGACCGCCGATCCAAGCGACCCATGCATCTTCCAGCCACGCCCACCCTTGGTCGCACTAATGCTCAGGTTGCTGTTGACAGTCACAGAAAATTTGTAGGGACCAGACAAGTCACCGATATGCTCGTAACTCAATGTGACCGTCGTGAAGGAGTAGAAGGGCGGGCTGTGGGCCCCGTCTCCTATGGTAGCGACAAACACATGTTGCTTTCCATCAATGTTGAACACGGCGGTGAAGGCGTCCCCAGTATTAGACACAACACTGCCTCTGACGGTTTTGACTGTAGGCGACATGATAGTGATGTTCGACTAGGGAACATCAAGTTAGTACTTGGCGTTGGAATCGGAAACAAAGCTCGCTACCATATGCGTTGCCAACTGGACAGCAGAAGATGACAACGGAGAAGCCTCGCACTCGCGCAGGCGCTGCAGGGTCCACAGCTGGAATGAGTTAGCGTTCGAACGCTGTTTGGAAAGGAAGACCTAGTGACATGGAATTTAGTCGAAATTTGGATGCTGGTTAAGAGACGACTTACAGGAGCAAGACCCTCGGCTTCGATGTTCATGCTGAACCCATATTCGCTGTTGGATAGGATTCTATCAATGACAAGAATCAGGACGGGTTGTAACGACAAAGAAGTGATGACCGAACCTGTACATCCCATCATCTGTCTCGTGCAGCTTGACATAGAACACGGCAGGGAACGGTGAAGCGACAACTTGTGGTCGAAACTCTGGTAGAGTCTCTTTGAAATCGGTGGACATATACGACCCATTCCGGACATTTCGAATGGAGTATCCCGTGCCCAAAGTCGCAAATTCCCACTGAAGAATTAGAGGGAACTACTAGCAAAAGACGGCACTGTCATACCTGTTGATTCTTGCCTTCATGACAAGGGTAGCCTGTGGAGTTCTGGTGAGATGGATTAGAAAAACGAGACGTATACCGTACCAATGATAGTTTTCGAATCCTGGCCGGACAGTTCGACCGTGTATGCTTTGCGTCTTTCCGGGTTGGCATCCGCGAGTTGGATTGTGTAAATACCAGGCTGGAGGTCGTGCATGACTGACGAAAGAGGCGTACCTATTTGAGCGCGTTAGAGGTGCGGCGAGGACACGGCCGCTCATCAGAACTCACCGAAGTAATTGGAATGAGAAACGGTAAGTGTAGGTAAGTGGGAAATGGAATGAAGAATGTAGGTCCTGGTACGCGGCTTATATAGTATTAGAACCTAGAAATGATCCACATCGCGGATGTGAGTAAGTGGGTCCCTATAGTTCCCATGAACGCGACACGGCGTTCAAATCGCTTCGCCGCCATGTCCTCCGTTGTAAAACTTGATGACTGTCAAATGAGAAGGCCCGCGGGGACAGGCGGCAACTGTCTAAACCAAATTTATGCTCTTCATCGCATTCAGTTTCACCAGAACATCGAGGGAAATTATTTTTCGGCGACAAGCTGCGAAGTTCAATTGCAAACTCCAAGAATGGCTTAACGACTGGTGGAACCTGGACCAGTTACATCTAACAATGACGGGCGCTGGTGGATACCTACGTCCAACGCGTCGTCCTTAGAAGTGGTGAGATGACATGTTAGAAGTGAGTGATATGAGTTCGTTACAACTTTAGGACGCGCCTAAATATTTTTAAATATATTCCATGCATGTCGTACAAGAGACTATACTTAGCCGCGTCGTTATACAGCATGTCTATTCCGCGTTTACATGTTGCCTACGGCGTCGTATTCGCACCAAATCGGACCCCGTTAAGAATTGGGTTTCGCCGTACTCAGTCAGTACGGTACACAGCGGGTGTATAACCACGCCGTGGTTCCATCCAATTGCCCACGGGTTAAATTTACCATCCGTTCCGGGATCCTAGTAGCCAGCGGGGATTAGTAAAACGAGGTGGGCGTAAGCGTACAGCAGAGGATGCCTTATGGAGGAGGGTATAATAATATGTATCGTCAAGGTCGAGCTTCGCTAAGAAAATATATCTTCGAATGTCTGAACAAGTGATGGGGCAGTAGTGCTTGCAAGGAGGTTGATATAATGGCAGACCATGGACCGTCTGGTGACTGGTGGCGAGTACTGCAAGGCTGAGGAAAAGCTAGCTGAGGGAAGAACTTCAAGTTCAAGATCGACCGGCGCCGATAACCGAACATGCGCGTGACTGATGACGTAGTTGCGTCGCCTAAACAATTCAACGCCCACAATTCGTAACCGCCGTTCCCTTATTTGGACCTTGTGCCGGTACCACGACTACGATGCTACCACTTGCATGTTACCCTAAACCGTACAAACGTCGCTGGCTGCTTGCTATTTGTTCAACTTGGCCTATTTCCTGAGCTCGAGCTGTTGCGACTCTGGACGAATCAGTCACCATGCATGATAAGGGCCCCGTTCCTTCCCGGTCTCATGCTCTCGTTATCCCTATGCAACGTGCTGGATGGCAAGAAAAGATAGAGCAAGATACCATCGTTGTGGCGACGCCCTTTTCTCAAGACACTGTTCCCGGCAAACATACATGCCCTCGATTCTTGCTGATTCTTTTCTTCTGCTTTCGTCGTTGCTGAGTTTGATATCTGATTGAGACCATGCGTCCTCGAGCACATCATATCCCCAGGCCTCTCTTTCCGACTGCGAGCATGCGCGCACATACATGACTTCCAACCACCCATAAGAACCTCGATGGTCGTTGATCTTATGGGACTACCTGATAACCCTCGACGATGAAATCACGCTGTTCTGGTTGTCCAAAAGATCATGGATCAAATTCTTATTCTTTGCGAATCGCTATATGGGACTCATTCTGCGCATATGGGATATCGTCGCTTGTCGGGCGCCCCCTTGTTTCTTGTCTCCTCTACTTGACTAACCCCCTTCTTCCCTGTTCCATTCTCGTGCCCGGTTCCCATGCATTGTTTCCTGTGTTTGCGTGCATTGCGGCTACTGTGTTCGCGTCTCGTGTTCCCGTGCTTCGTTGTTCCGGTGTTTCCGTTCCTGTCTCGTTCCTGTTTCGATGTGTTGGTCCCGTTTCCGTGTATCGCGCTTGCCTTCCCGTCGTGTCCTTTTCATGCGCCATAGCACGGCGCCCTCCCTAGGGTCCGTGCGTCATGTCTCATACTGCTGTATGGTCATGTTTGGTTCCTGGCCTCGTGGCGGAACCAATGGCGTACCTGTCTCATATCTGCTTTCGCGTCACCTTTGACGTCTTTGTTTTCTTTCTACACCGTTGCTGTACTCTATGCATCATTATGTTCTTACTTGGACAAATGTCATAGTTTTCACTCTTTCTTTCCTCTTCCGAGGGCTCAGACATTCTCTTCTCCTCCCAATGGCGGACAGTACACCGGCTGACGACTATCTGCATACGTTAAAAAACCTGCCAAAGTTGCCAGGTCCAGATCATTCAGGGGATTCGCTCACTACCCGTAGCTGGTGCTCCTCAGAGACCCCACTGGATGATGGAGAGGATGAAGATGATGTTACTATCGATTCAAACCCCACACCTTCTCACTCTGCGGCTAAAGGGAAGACGCCCGTGAAGCACAAGCCATCCACTGTCGCATCGAATGCTGACCCCACTTCTCTCCTTTCAATTGGCCCCGCGAGTAATACTCGTTCCATGCGGAATCAGACCGACGCTTCCTTCCTTGCTGCTGGCGGTGAGCCGTCATCCTCCGCTGCGCCTCCAAAGAAGAAACGCAAAACGAAGGAGGCAAACGTCGTTCCCCTTGATGCCTCAGGATCGGTCCCTAACACTTTCCAATTCTCCTCGACTCCTGCATCCGGTTCCGCCGTTCCTACCTCATCTCAGGGGAAATCCTCCTCATTGGAGCTTCGTTCCAAGATCAATAGTCTCGAGACACAGCTTCAGGCTCTGCAGGATCACACTCAGTCCTTGACTACCACCGTCTCGACGTTACAACCGCCTGGTGAGCATCAGGACATAGGTGTTGACATTGCCAATCTTCAGAAGCATGTCTCTGACATGTCTACCATCGTCACTGGCCGTTTCCTGGAGCAGCATACCACCATCACTGGTCTGACCGCATCTGCTGGCTCTGTCCTTTCTCTTACCGACACTCTCAATCGAAGTGTCGGCCGCGTCTCTAATCTCGAGGACCAATTTGCTACTATTGCCCAGAACGGTCCTTCCGCGGAAATTACCGCGAGACCCCAGTGGCATCTTTCCGTTCCTATCTGAATGTACCTATTCCCGCGCACAGAAAAGCCTTAGTCCGACTGCTGACATCATCCCATACCCCCGTCGTTGAGGACCTACGACGGTCTGAACGCCGTCATCCACCTGTCCCTCGTTCACAGCGTTTATGCCGCTTCTGCCTATCGGAAGTTGAGGATGAAGCGCACGCTTTATGGTACTGCGATGGATCACAATCCTTGGAAGATTTGCGAACCGATTTCATTAAATCGGTGTTCCCAATGGCCACCAGCCATTTGCGGATCTGTTGAAATCGGCAGTGTCTAGTTTTGAAGTAATACACGTCGCACTGGGAGCAGATGATATGAAAATCGTGGGAGCTCTCGCTAAATATGTTTTCAATGTTTTCCGCACTTTTAGTAACGTACCGTTGTATTATTCATGAATGTCATTTTTTTCGGGAACCCCGCGAAGAGTCTCTACTCCGCGCGACACACTTAAAAGTGTGATCACAATGGTATGAGCCTTCGTGGCCACAGCACATGGTTCGCCATGTCAGGGCTGTGGGCCCGGCCGTTCCTTATTGGGGCCTTGTGCCGGTAACAACACCACCACCAACACGAACGCCTCGTCGTTTTCCGCGATTCAGGACAAGATCACGAGCAAAATCTGACTTACTCTGTAGAACAGCCAAAATCTAATCTTGTAGTAGAGAGAAAATAAATTTGGGCCAAGTATGATGCACTATACCACCGCCGTATCTTGATGCGGACCTATCGTGATCGTGGCACAGCCTACAGCAGGGGAGGTCCTTAGGTCCTTCAACGGCCTCGATATAGAGGAACGCACGCTATGCCTTTGTCTGTTCGAACTCAAATCACTTCCACTTCTCTCTTGTATGGCTTGACACCTCGCCGCTGCTAAGGTCGACGCGTTGGGCATAGATATCCACCAGCGCCAGGCACTGCTAGATGTAACTGGTCCAGGTCCCAGTGGTCTTCAAGTCACTCTTGGAGCCGTAATTGCAGTCCGTGGCTTGTCACCTCGGAATTTTTTTACCGCCTGTCCCCACGGGCCTTCTCACTCGACAGTCGTCAGGTATTACGACGGAGGACATCCCAGTTGAACGCCGTGTCGTGTTCATGGGAACTTCATGGACCCACTTCCTCGCGTGCGCGAGACCTACTGAGGTGGATCATGTCTATAGATTCTAACACTATATAAGCCGCGTACTAGGCCCTACATTTTCATCCCTTTTCCAACTTCCCACCACTTGCTATTGCTTAACTCGGTGAGTCTTAATTATCAGCCGTTTTCCCCGCCCCTCCTCTAACGTGCTCGAATAGTTACACCTCTTTTGCCAGTCATGCACGACCTCCAGCCCGGTATCTATACAATCCAATTCGCGGTTACCAACCCGGAAAGACGCAAAGCATACACGGTCGAACTCTCCGGCCAGGATTCTAAAACTATCATTGGTACGAACATCCGTCACTTTCTTTATCCATCTCACCAGAACTCCATAGGCTATCCTTGTCATGAAGGCAAGAATCAACAGGTATGACAGTGCCGTCTCTCGCCATTTTACCTTCTAATTATTGAAGTGGGAATTTGCGACTTTGGGCGCGGGATACTCCATCCGGAACGTCCGCAATGGGTCCCACATGTCCATCGATTTCAAAGAGAGTTCGCCAGAGTTTCGACCACAAGTTGTCGCTTCATCGTTCCCCGCCGTTTTCTATGTCAAGCTGCACGAGGCGGCTGACGGGGTGTACAGGTTCGGTTCTTATTTCTTCGTCGTTACAACCCGTCCTGATTCCTGTCATGGATAGAATCCTATCCAATAGCGAATATGGGTTCAGTATGGATATCCAAGCCGAGGGTCTTGCTCCTGTACATTGTCTTCTTAATAAGCATTCCAACCTTCAACTGAATTCCATCTCACCAGGTCTTCCTTTCGAAACAGCGTTCGAACGCTGACTCGTCGCAGCTGTGGACCCTCTGGCGCTGGCGCGAGTGCGAGGATGCTCCGTTGTCATCTTCGGCTGTCCAGTTGGCCACTCATATGGTAGTGAGCTTCCTTTACAATTCCAACGCCAAGTACTAACTTGATGTTCCCTAGTCGAACATCACTATCATGTCACCTACTGTCAAAACCGTCAGAGGCAGTGTTGTGTCTAATACTGGGGACGCCTTCACCGCCGTGTTCAACATCGACGGAAAGCAGCATGTGTTTGCTGCTACTATAGGAGACGGCGCCCACAGCCCGCCCTTCTACTCCTTCACGACGGTCACATTGAGTTACGAGCATATCGGTGACTTGTCTGGTCCCTACTCGTTTTCTGTGACTGTCGACAACAACCTCAGCATTGGTGCGACCAAAGGCGGGCATGGTTGGAAGATGCATGGGTCGCTTGCATCGGCGGTCGCACCCCCTGCTAGGATCTCGAATGTTGAAGGCACCTGGTTCAGCGCTTAAGGTTAGACTTTTCTCATGTTTTTTTTTCCCAGCGCTTATACTCACCTCCTGTGTTATAGGGCAAGGTGTGCGCACCTGTCAAGTAGCACTGGCCAACATTTTCTCGCCCTTAGCTTTCCATAAAACCCGTCAAAAATATTTACTTGCCTTTATTGTCGATCTTCGTTCTATATTATCCCATAAAGCCTTCAGAAATAGTTAGTGTCGTCGTAGTTCTGTTTTGAAATAAATAGTCACCCTTGTGTTTCCTTCAGTTAGCCTTGTGAACTTGAACATGCACCTAGGTCAAACACTAGTTGATCGTAAAGACAATGTTCTTCCGAGTGAGGCTTTCAAATACGTACAGCAATCTTCCATGAGTATCCATAGGAATAGGCCTCTTCTCTGGACGGAGGCAACGAAGAAGGCAGGGTGCTTGGTAGGTAATTATGCTGTCGCCTCGCGCAGGACTCCATCTATGATTTTACCCAAAGGTGTATCCATGCTGAATACGCGCAAGCAGCGTAGACCCCGCTGGATTCCACCGACCACTGGTCAAGTCCACATGATGGCAGTACGAATATGTATAAGTTTTGAAAAGAAAAGATTCTATAGAGGTAGTACAAGTCTTCGATTATGGTTTGCGTATCATTCTTCTGGAACTCTGACCGGATTCTCTATTCGCCATCTCGTTCAACTGCATCCAAGCTGGTCACAAACACTCTTCACGAACGGGAGGTAAACATCTTGTTCATACGAGTCACCCACTCCTCCGGTGTCTCTTCGAGCTGACTTCCCGACGCGTTGTCTAAGTATGATCTCCTATACTGCGAATAAAAGCTTGTGAGACTGTCTATCTGCATTTTCGGTAGCCACAGCTTATTCTTCATCGATTCGAGTTTGTCCGAGGGGGTTGAGGCTTGCAGCGCGACGGTGTACTGCACTTCCGTTCTCTGCTTATAATCGAGACAATGCCTTGATATATGCATCTCAGAAGAGGCTCCGACTGTTGGGGAATGTACGTACATAATGACAGTCGACGAGCAAAGTCGGATCGCATCCACTTCCGACCGAGCATCTGCTTCATACAAGACGCGCCGATCCTCCATATCTGTGGTGAAATCTATGAATTTAGGTGCAATTTTCTGAGATAACCAATCAGAATGATCCAGAATTGACGTGAATGAAATGTACTTCGAGCTTCGCAGCTTTTTTATTCACTTGCTGTTGACTTTCGTGGAAAAAATGAAGGCTGGCGAGGTTTGTGAAATAGACAAGGAGAACGACAACGGTTGACCCTGTTTTTGAAACCCAATGGCCTATGACTCCGAGTAGAAAGAACTTGGCGAGTGGTCTGCTCCATGTAAACTGTTTTTTTGGCCGCTTCAAATTTGATATCACAAGTAAAGTTCGGGACGACTCACAAGGGCGATTTGGTACACGTATGCCATAGTCCACTTTTTCGAGTTAGAGGCCATAGCCGACGTGATCTGCAGGATGCAGGGGAGGTAGAGCAGGTCGTCGGAAACCGTGTGAAATGATGACGCATACGTGACAGAGAACCCACGCACGTGGTCGTGTTTCGCCGTCGGTAAAATAAGCAAACGATCGGAAACCCCGGACCGCCCAGCCTTTTCTTGAACCACCCTCTCGCTATTCAGAGGGTACCATCACCTCTACTGCGAGGAATGAAAAGGTTCTGGCTGTTATAGATATCTTACAGGACATCAGCGTTTATCCTTATTTTTTCTTTTTGGTTGCGGATTTGAACGACCCTAAGTAATGTGCACGGAGATTGCACGGAGTACGAAGTCAAACGAAGCTTTGTCGTAAGTACACAAACTGCTGTTGCTGATCTTACTCTTAACAGCATTACACTTCGAGTCGAAAGCTTCGTAGCCGGTGCCATATACACTGGGCATTCTCTCTGAGAAGATGGATCGCCAAATCGAAGTGAGTACCATTTGATTATCTAACATGAACCTCACATTGCCAAGGTTGGCCCGGGAAACATGCCTCATGATCAACATCCATAACGCCGGAATCACTTCCTACCGAATATCTTCTCACGCTGCCTCTATTTGCACTACCATGTTCAGCGTTCCAGGTAATGCACTTATCACAGGAGCCGGTCCGTATATGTTATCTTTTTACCGTAGCCTGAGCTCAGCTCTTCATAGGGAGCGGTATCGGAAGAGCGACTGCCCTTGCATTTGCCCGCGCAGGTGCATCGGGTTTGCATCTGGCCGATGTGAACCGTGGTAGCCTGGAAGAAACAAGGAAGGACGTCTTGGCGGAAGCCGTAAACCCACAGTTCAAAGTCTACACATCTGAAGCAGACGTGAGCAAGGAGGACCAGGTTGTTCGAATGGTTCAGGATGCCGCCAACAACTTTGGGAGAATCGATTACGCCGCCAACATTGCTGGGGTAAGCATATTCTCATGGCACGGATCGGACTCGTGAGACATGTGATAGATATCCGAAAACACTCCTGCGTCGATGGCTGATACCTCTGTGGCTACTTATGATCAAATCAACAACATCAACGCCAGAGGTGTTTTCCTCTGTATGCGTGAGCAATTGAAGGTTATGCGAGACCAGGAGGCTCTTGCTCGCATACCGGGAAGGCCAAGTGTACGCGGCGCCATTGTAAACATGAGTAGCATATATGGTTGTGTCGGCTCAGGCAAATTCACAAGCTACGTTGCGTCCAAACACGCGGTTGTAGGGCTGACAAAGGCTGCCGGTACGTCCCCTTTTTAACCATGATTTGCGAGCGTATATTGAATATCGAAAATAGCTATTAGCCACAGCGTTGATGGCATTCGCGTCAACGCAGTATGTCCTGGATTTGTCAATACGCCAATGGCAGAGAGAACAATGGAACACATTGATTTACGCGCCTTGCTGGAGATAGCTGTCCCAATGAAGGTGGGCCAAGCTTCTTGTGGGACCTTCTGCATATTGACGTTCCTTGTTAGCGGTTTGGTATGGCAGAAGAAATTGCCGATGTGGTCGTCTTCTTATTGAGCGAGCGCGCAAGCTTTGTCACAGGACATTCGTTCGTTGCAGATGGAGGGACCACGATTGTATAAAACCCGCTCCGGTTCATGAATCATAGAGGCGGATATTCCAAAGTGTTACAAGTTCCTAATTACTACCAATATTCACTGATGGTGATTATTGCCATTTTCAAACACATTCAAGTATCTCTGGTCTCGACAGGCCTTTACTGAAGGCTCAACTTATGTGCTCACACTTGAGCATTAAGTCCAGCCCGAAGTATACCTTAACGCAGAGTCGGTGACGACAGGGTACAAAAGCCTCCCCTACCCTCCAATAGCCCCACGCACGTCTACAGCCCCCTCACTGCATACATCTGGGTTCTGGACACAAAAATTTCCCAGGCCCACGGGTACTGGAGTCTGGGACGGAGGAAGGTAGTATCAAGGGTGCGGAAAATGAGGTTTTTCTGATACAAACGGTTCCCAAATCGTCCACGATCGTCCTCGACCGGTTCGTCGTGCCTTCCATTTCACAGTATCAGTCCTGGAAGGGCAATAATCTGTGCAGTTTGATGATCACTTTCTCCTTTTCAAATAACGCGAAGGGATTTTTTGATTTGTGGACAGAGGAACTACTATTATATGTCATAAAACTATGCGACAAAAACGCGGGTATTTCAAAAGTGTTACATGTTGCTTTGCGAATGATTGGCTGGAATTCTGACTAGGTGCTTGACTCGCCGTCTCGTTCAACTGCGCCCAAGTTGGTATCTTCTTCAACGGTGTCCATAGGAACTGGAGAAGTCCTGTTGATATCCGCCACCCAGTGCTTGGCAGCTTCTAGTTGTTGCTCTGGTGCGTAGGATTGCAGCCTTGTTTTGAGCCTTGAATAGCCCCGCATGACACCCCGCATCTGTGTATCCAGCATTCCGATGTCGGATGCGATTTGGGCGAGCGTTTCAGAGGTAGCCGAGGCCTGCTTTGCCGCAGAGAACAGCAGATCTGCCTGTTGTTGCGTAACGAGAGTATATCTTGATGCACGTATCTCAGATGACGCTCCAGGTATTGAGTGATAAACGTACTATTCGATTGCTGACAAGCAGAGTTGGAATGCCTCCACGTCCTCAACGCTTACTATAAAGAAGAAACGTTGATCAAGTATGAATGAATTTAGTCTGTTGAAACTCCATCTAATTTGTTATCAAAATGAATGAGATTTATTAAGTTTTTGAAATGGATAAAGCGTACTTTGAACTTGGCCTCTCTTGCGTCCTCTTCCTGCGTGTTGCGGCAGAAAACATCGAAGGTGTAGAGAGAAATGAAGGAGCCGACGAGTGCAAAAGGGATCCATTCCCAGCTCAGAGACGCGGTAGCCACTAGAAATGCAAAGGTTCCGATAGGGTTTTTGTCGAAAATCTGTGTTGTAATAGATACAGATGACATTAAGTCCAGAAATTCGCGACTTACAACGGCGGCTGGGTACATGTATTCCGTAAACACTTTTTTCACAATTTTGGACATGGATGAGGTAGTTTAGGGTCGAAAAAAGAGTATTCAATGTCGTTGGAAAAGGGCGAGCGAAGGCAAGAGCAGCGAGCGCGAGTTGTCAAGTCGCGACGGCGATGACGTCATTATCGGACCGGTTCTTCCATACTCACGTGTACTTGAGGGCAGGCTTTTCTGACGCATTTGCCAACTTGAATTGAAACTTCTTGCGCATCACGGCACGAATATTACGGCGTTCCCTGTTCGACCGTGCCGTATAATACTACCTTCTGACATACCTACAGCAGTAGCCATTTTTTTTTTACCGCTTCTCGTCAAACGACAACTTGGCACGCCATTTTTTTCCAGAACGCTATCCTGGGCGGCCAAGGCCTCCGCGTGATAAGATGCCTCGCTGGCAAAAAGCGGAACAGAGTGTTGGAGGTGCAACCTACCGTGGTGGCGCTTGACCGAATGTTACAAAGATTTCTAGTGAGTTACCTCGGCCGTCGAGAGTCGTCTGACCATGGTGATTTATCCGTAGATATCTTTCCTGAGTTATATCTATGGGGATAGTCCCGCTGAAAATATACGAGCTGCACAAATCAATCCATAGTACATACGAAGGCCTTTCCAAGTTGGACAAGCTGGACCTCCTTTCTGTACCAGGTTGGCAAGGTTATTCAGGTCAGGTGAATTTTGGCTACGACAAGCGTATGTCTTTTCTTCATGATCTCAACCGAATCTCAATCCCCCCTGCAGTTCTTACATGACAAGTTTAATCAGAACACGGTCAGTCGTACACGTAAATGGCCGGACACGTTTGACATAGTCGAGAATTCTCATGGCGCAGAAGGTCTTCATTCCAGATAACTTTTACCAGTGAGTCATACGGATGAAATTTAGGAACAGATTAGAATTTTCGCTGCTGTCAAATTTACGGACTTCGTTGCGATGGATATGTGGACCTGAGCGTTGGCGTCGACCGGGTGGAAGGGTTGAGATATGTCTTTACATCTTACTAAGAGTCAGACTTAACCCGTCTCTCTTTAAGCTTATGAATGATCAATGAAGTCTAATTTTCTCTTTGGTCGCATACGCTGAAGTAGACCTTTTAATTTTAGGTGTTGGTGTTATCGTAATCACATAAAACCTGACAAGAAGTTCGACTCTCCCATAGCCAACGATCTTCAACCCTATTTCTTATCCAGCCACGTCTAAAATATCAAAGAAACCGTTCATCAAATATAGGTGTCCAACCGCCCTTGTAAGTCGTCGCAAATATAGTATTCCTTTCACAATTGAAATCCAGATTATCGCAAAGTGGTACCTATGGTGTATTTATTTTATTTTCATGTTCCTGTTATTGCATTGGAGTCGAGAAACGAAGGACATCGTCTTTGGATTTGTGACTGGCGTTATATTCCTCGGCCTCTGGACTGTGCTGGCGGTTGAAGATTTCGCCCAAGATGCCGCGCTCAAGGTGCGCTTTCATCATGTCAGTATGAACAATTGCTGATGTTTTCTACAGCATATTGCACTGCAGTTTCTCCAGCTAAATGCATATATAGAGGGTCTGCGCGTCGCCTTCCAAGCAAGCGCCGGGGACGCGGAGGCATTTCGGCTTTGCTCGTCAACCCTTACTCTGCACGTCCACGAATAGTAGCCATTGGACATCATCTAAGAGGCATGTGTCAAGGCAATGTCTCGTGTCGAAGCAGAAAGCAGAAGCGTTGTACTCTGCGGCATGGATCACGGCCGCGCGCGAGTCTGTTGCACAGGATTTCGTCCAAATCTCACTCGATCTGGTTGCACAGGCACGGAGGATACAGGCCATTGTAGAGAACTATTTCGCGTTTAGGGTATCATTGGCAGCCACTAGGACGCAGAATCAACTGCAAGCCGCCCAGCAGTGGGTGAATTTGGTCAACACGGTGTATCCACCCATTGCCGCCGACCCAGTCGATGAAGATTTATTGGGTTGGATGAGGAGGCGGCTACAGCACCCATATCTGAAGAATGATACTCAATAAGAACATGTAACACTCTTATTCAATACCTTTGAACTCGGAAACAGGGTTTAATTTATTGTCGTGTCGCCATTGACTCAGAACTGGAAGCCTTCGGAGCTGGAGAAACGCGCATATCAATATTTTAAGAGCTAATTGTCCCTTTTCTTAGATACGGTGACATATGTAATTTTCTACGCTGTTTGACGGACTCGGAAACGGCTCGAGTCCCGACTCAACGCGGTCTTTGCTCAAAATGCGCGGAAACGCCTGGTTCTTACAGGGCTGAAGGCTGTACGAAAACGATATTATCTCTGTATTTTACATATGTCAATATCGTGAGGAAGGAACAGCGTCAGGATTTTAAGATCACGAGAAATTTGGGTGCACGGAGAGGTACCGATAGAAGGCGCCAATATTAACCTACCTGAGATCCCGAGATGCTATTGTGTGATGAATATAAGTAGTGTCACTGTTGTGGCTATGAAATGCAGAATCCAGGAGACTTAAAAAACTTTCCTCTACGACACAGGCGGGCCGGGAGGCCGATACCTTCGATCACGATGCACTCGTTCCTTCTTTCTTTCTTTCCACCACCATGGCCAGTCCCGACTCGGAGCTTCCTGCGGAGCTCATTGAAGCCGTTGTTTTAGAATTCTGGTACTCAGAGAACTCTTCAAAAGATCGTATTACTTTCATGAAAAGTTGCCCTCTCATCAACAACCTCTGGAAAGAGGTCTTTGCTCGAATTTCTTCCCGCGACATCTACGTTCCAACGGTCGCATACCTCGTCTATCTCAGCACTATCATTCGCACCAATAGTTCCCTAATCTACTGCTCTGATCTCCCCCACTGCGTCCGTACGATCACCTGCCATGTCGACCTCACCGAAACTACCAACGATGTCGCCATGGAACCCTACTCAGTACTGGCCAGCTTGCCCAATCACTCCGGCTTTCGCAGATGTTTTCCGAATATTGAGAAAATGAACTTCGAAGTCAACTACCGCATCCGAGGCGGATGGCACGAGTCCATACTCTGTCACCAACAACTCATCCGGACTCGAATATTCATAACGCTCAACCAGGCGACGACCCAGCTCAGTGTCCTACCCGTCGATTGGCATGTTATTGCGGAGAATCCAGAGGTCGATAACGTTCGTGGCGTCGTTGCTGATGTTCACTGGGACATCTTCTTGAGGGAGGCCACTCTGGCTGTCGCACCAGGAACGCTTTCTTGTATGAGAAAGGATCCGTTCAAGGAGACGGTATTGAACTCGACATATGTGGGCGGTCTGCTGCATTTCCGAGGACAAGCTCTCCTTGTTGAAAGAATGGGTGATGTGCGACGCATCAATTATTACTTCCGGAAGGCTGCGCCAAAACCTTCGGGTGAGAGGCGTTTCTTCTTTTTTCGTCCTTCAAATTGATTATTCGTATCAAGGTTTGTGGAACCTCGTCAGTGAAGTTTTCGAGGATGCCAAGGGAGTGGTCATTCCTCCTGGATCCGTCTATTCGTGCTGGAAGACTATCTTGGGCGAGGCATCTGGACAACGAAAGCTCTGAGTTGCTTTCACGACAATCGCTCCCTGTACCAGGTCAGCTGGAAAGAACCTTGTATGACGTGACTAATAGAACCGTTTTGTTTAGCCCTGCTTCGATTACGCGCTTGAATTCCTATGATGACTACTGCCGCAATTTCACCGGCTTACAAGTATTTTCGCCTATAGAAAGCATCGTCTTACCCTGCAATCACCTCTCACTTTCATGTCTCTCCTTTTCGATGATCCCTAATTTTATGGCTCGAGTCTGGCTGAACTCTACTTTCAGGTTTTCTTCATACACGCAATAAAATGACCTACTTTCTTGTGCATTTGTCCCGGTTTTGTTTAGCCTTACTTCGAATACGCCCTTGGGTCCCTATAATGACTACTGAAGTTAGCTCTGCCGCAAGTTCAACGGCTTACGAGTACTTTCGCCTGTGTGAAGCATCATCTTACCCTGCAATTACCTCTCCCCTTCTTCATATCTCTCCTTCTCGATGCTTATCGATAATCCCTAGCTTTATGGCTCTAGGTTGGCTGACTGCTTACAAGTCTTCATACACGCAATAAAATGATTTAATTTGTTGTGCACTCGTCCCCATCAACTGTAATGTGTTTCTTTCCGCTCGAGCTGGTAGTTCAGACTTTCCAAGCATCCATGATGTGATAAGAATAATCTCCCACGGCTTAACATACTCATCAGTAGCACCTAGTTCGGCGTTTTTTGGTTGTCGAAGTTGCCGCTGTATAGAAGCTTTCGCTTGGAACTGTATTAGTTGTTGCAACGATTCTCTGCTGTACTATAAAAACACCTGCTCTGCTTAATGTCGGCGCGACACGCCACACTTTGGATTGAGTCTTGTTGCTTCAACTAGCTAGGAAGAATGCTGAAATAACCTCAGCTTGATTGGGTAGTTTGCGACGTGATAGGAAATCTGTTCGTCACTCCACTCGGAAATGGTGTGGAGTTGAGCGGCCGTTCAATGTCCGAGGCGAACATATGTGTTCTACTCGCTCTACGTTGCTTCCATGGTTTATATGTAGCCTCAGGTAACAGCGACTCCGAGAGCCCATCCCAGGCCCATCCGAATTAAATTAAGTCCCTTCCGGCAATAGCCGGTCCGTTCCACCACGTGCTCGCATAAATTGGGGAAACTCGAATCCGATCGCTCCTGAGTACTGACCACCACCATCGGAATTCCGTTCACAATCTTCCTTTTTTTCCCGAAGCAATATCATGGGCGTTCTTGACATCGTTCCGGTAAGTGCTGTAGCTGGTAGATGCCGGCCATCGATGATAACGACGACCACAGGCTGGCGTTTTGACTGGCGATAATGTCCGCAAAGTTTTTGAGTATGCAAAGGAGAACAAGGTACGCCGGATAGCGCTTGATTCGACGCATATATGCTAAAGTTTCGTGTAGTTTGCCATTCCTGTGAGTATCCTGCAGCTGCCGGTCGATATCTGTACTCATCGCCGGTATTCACCGTATAGGCTATCGTGAGCTGTCCGTTCATATCTTATTTCATAATACTCATATTTACGCACATAGAATGTAACGTCGTCCTCGACTGCGAACGCCGTGCTGGAGGCTGCCAGGTAGGCCTAGCCATGACCGTATCCAACGGTGATTTGCTCATCGCTACTGTAGGGACATCAAATCGCCCATCATCATCCAGGTTTCCCAAGGCGGCAGTGCCTATTTCGCTGGCAAAGGCCTAGCCAACGACAAGCAGCAAGCTTCTATTGCTGGCGCAACAGCTGCCGCGCACCACGTTCGAACTGTAAGCAAGGCTTATGGCGTGTATGTTTATTCGTTAAGACTTGTCATTCTCCATCTTAATATGCCGTCCCAGGCCGGTCATTCTTCACAGTGACCACTGCGCCCACAAACTCTTGCCCTGGTTCGATGGTATGCTCGAAGCCGATGAAGCCTATTTCAAGGAGCACCAGGAACCCCTTTTCTCCTCCCACATGCTCGACCTCTCCGAGGAACCAAAAGAGGAGAACATCGCGACTTGTGTCAAGTACTTCAAACGCATGGCGGCTATCGGCTTGTGGCTTGAGATGGAAATCGGTATCACTGGTGGTGAGGAGGATGGTGTCGATAACACAGGTGTTGACAATGCCAGCCTCTACACCCAACCAGAGGACATCTTCGATGTTTACGCTGCCCTCAGTCAGATCTCCCCTAACTTCAGTATCGCCGCCGCCTTTGGTAATGTCCACGGCGTCTACAAGCCTGGAAACGTCCGCCTTCAGCCTGGACTGCTCGGACAGCACCAAGCATATGCGAGCAAGAAACTGGGCGGAAAAGCCGAGAAGCCTTTGTTCCTCGTTTTCCACGGCGGTTCTGGATCCACCAAGGAAGAAATCAAAACCGCTGTGAGCAGCGGCGTTGTCAAGATGAACGTCGACACGGATACCCAGTTCGCTTATCTGGCCGGTATCCGGGACTTTGTCCAGAACAAGAAGGGCTACCTCCAGACCCAGGTTGGTAATCCCGAAGGCGCTGACAAGCCTAACAAGAAGGTGCGTATCTCTGTTGATGATAGTGATTCTGCCGGGATGTTAATTTGAGCGCACAGTACTATGATCCTCGTGTGTGGGTGCGTGAGGGTGAGAAAACCCTTGTTCTGCGTGTCAAGGAAGCCTGTGAAGACCTCGGCAACGTTGGTGCGTAACCGGTCCATGTCAGTCCCACGGTGTTGGCTCACCGTCACACAGGTCGTCTTTGAGTGGTTGCAAAATGAAGGGAAAATAGAAGCAAGTGTATTCGAGAATGTAATGTTAATTCGCCCCGTCAAGTATGCTCTTTGATTTAATGGAAGAATGATGTTCCACGGATGATTGTTGACTGGGTTGTCCGTGTTCGTCTGTTTCGTGGTGTATTGGTGCGAAGAAAACTCCTCTACTGTTTGACGTCAAGTCCAAGAATGGGAAAGTTTTCAGTTGGCGTGGGTGTTCTGATTCGTGACGAGTGTGTTGTAAATCAGACGTATTGGCTACTGACCATGCTCGTCCTCCCTGTGAACCTGTTGCACTTGTGAAGGAAGTCCCGTTGACACTCACAATTGTGTTCGCATGGCCAAAGTATAACAGTTTGCCACACCGGCAGGGTACCATTGATGACAGGCTCTATAACGTTAGCTCAGATACAGCAAAAGAAGTACAGGGCTCACAAAGTCCATCATAGGTGACGACACACCGATATTCGCAATGAGCAGCGTGCTGGCGAAGTCTAAAAACACGTTTTTCTGGACGCCGCTGGGCGTGTTTTGCCTTCGATATGCAAGCCTAAGAAACGTCAGAAATGACCGGCATGTGTATGTAGTGAACTGAAGGGTCCTTTGAGCGCAGCTTCCATGCGTGTGAGAGTAGTGAGGGTATTTGTTGTTGCGGCTAACGGACAAAGGTTGTCTTGTGTGTCGCCAGAGGAAGTGCTTATCTGCACGGGGCTATCTGTCATAATAATAGTCATTAAATGCAAATGATACAGGTATACGTTAATCAACATCATCAATACCACCAAATGACGCATGACCAGGAGGCGGAGCAGGGCTCGGCGAAAAGTTGAATGCAAATCCGCCAGAGCCGATTCGGAAAGACTGCGTTGAAGAAGCCGGCTGCTGAGACTGTTGTTGCTGCTGCTGCTTTTGCCGTTTCTTATCAGCCCTCAGAGCCATCTTCTTTCGTTGAATCTTCGCAAAGGACGAGAGCGTGTTCAGGGCGTCGCTCACATGCCTCTTGCTCGGTCGATCCGAGATCCTACGAGGGCACGTCAATCAACGCTAGCGCAATCAGTTAGTGACATATTCCCCGACCTTGCCTGCATAGCCTCGCCCACATCATGCGCGCGCAGGAAGGGCATGAGTTCCGTCGCTTTCGCATAGATCTTGGACAAGATGGGCGCCCCACCCTTGATTGTGTTGGTGACCTCGATCCAGCCATCGAACCGCTCCCCTAGCGGCGGCCTCAGTTCCTCCCTGAGGTCCTCCAAATCAGGGTCGGACGGATCCAGGTCCAAGTGACCCAGGAAATCCGGATCCTCGCCCTCTTCGATCCCGGGTGCGGGGATGCCCATCATCATGGCGGCGAACGCGACAGCGTGGAGGGGCGCGGAGGAGGGCGTGATGACATCGTCTACCCATTGTTCAATCCTGTCGCTCCGCTGTTGTGAGGAAGAAGATAGCTTGAGTATCCGCTGCAGTTCGTCCTTGTGCACAGTATCCTCGACGCGGCAGAAATTTGAACGTATGGCGGAACGGATTGCGCTAACCAAGTCTGTCATTTCTTTTTCAATTATTTGGAGGGTGCGAGTGCGAAACAAAGGGGACTCGGAGAGCATGAGGAGGGCGAGTTGGAGGACTGGAGCGTCGCGTGGGTGGAGGAGCGACGAATAGGAATCGAGGAGATCGAGAATAGCAATGGTATCGTTCTCGGCCGTGTAGATTTCTAGGGCCGCGGCAAAAGTGTCAGAGCTGTACCCGGCGATTTGAGACAGAATGTCAAATAGTTCTTTTTGTGTTTCGACTGGGTTGTCAACACCTAGTCCTTTGAGGATGACATACAGTTCTCGTGAAGGTGCAATCTCAAATATGCTGTGTAGGCGCTGTTGGACAAATCCTCGTAAATGCAGTCGCTGTCGGTCGATTTGTTGTGACCAGTGGCTGGCGTGGAGACGACAAGAGCACTGGACGCCGTCAGTATCGAGTTCGTTTTCTGATTTATCGTCTTCGTCGTCGTCGTTGTAGTCTTCCCACTCTTCATCTTCGCCGTCGTCATCTAAGGCTGGGATCGTGAAAACGATAATCTTTGATAGCATGGCTCAACGTACCATTTGTGCCCCCCTGGAGCAGCCGCACCAATGACTTCCACCCCATCTCTTCTTCGATATCCAACAGCATTTCGGGTATTTGTTTTCTGGCCTGACGCCCGCCGGAAGCAGAGAAAGACACGAACAGCTCTCTCCACATCCACAGTAGTACCGTGCTGATATTATGCGGTCCATGGAACAAGAAACGTTTCACAATTTTGCCGTTCGTCCGTTTGAGGCATATATCGACTTCGTATGTCTTGATGGAGCACTGGCATCTGTTTGGACGCGTCAAGCAACTATCACGCAGCACAGGCAACACGTACCCTCCAACTCTGGACCCATCGTCAAGCCTCTCCAGTACATCAGCGATAAACAACAGACATTGGTGAGCCTGACGGAAGTGGACACAGTGCTCGTAGATGACGACCCATATGGTGGAGAGCCACACCGAAATGCTGTCGATAATCTCCGTGAGCAGCTCGTCGCGGTTCGACCTGTCCTTCACGAAGGAACACTTGGCATCGCGTGTGAGGTCGGCGAGCAAGCCATTGATCTCTTTCTTCTTGCCCTGCAGATCCAAAAGTGGAATCAAGGAGTGCCGTTTCCGAAACCTCGAGGCATAGCACACGACTGGATATAATTGAGCTAATTTCAGCTCCCTAGGACGCCACGAACGTACCTCGCCTGGCCTTCCTCTTGGGTGCAGAGTCGAGAATGTACTTGAGATTTGCTTCGACGAGTTTCCGTTGGGACTCTGGTGGCAATGAATCGTAGATTTGGATGAGCCTGTAGGCGGTGAGCTACATAATAAAACGGGCGGCAGCAGCAGCATACCTGGAGCTGGGTAGCGTGGCAGGCATGTACGGTGAGTGTAATAAAAATGAAGTCGAAGATGTGACGGCATACCTTATGCCCAATTTAAGAAATAAATTATTATTTTATCACGTGATCGTTACGCGGGGGAAGGAGCTTTTATGTTTGAACTTCCTTTTCCAAGAGTTTGTATTCTACATCTTGTTCTGTTTTTGTCAATTTTCTTCCACCCCTTGCCCTGGTAACCAGATTCTCCAAGTTTCTTGTACTCTACAGGAAATCTGCTGCCATTATTGAGGCAAGGAATCTAGAGATATGCGGAAATCAACAAGATATCAAAGCACCGGATCAGGCGGTTTGTTTCGTTCCCAGATACGGCCTCAGGGTGCCTCGAGGCTGACTGCCATTCGTGGTTGCCGACCTCGTTGCCTTCTGGAGGCGTCATCCTGTCTTGGACACGAGGGAAACGCGCGTAGCTCAACTGCTCGCCTAAAGACCGGACCTTTCTTGTGCGGTCGATCCTGAATCCTTTGTTCCCATCTCATCCTGGCCCCCCTGGACCATTGTTTTCTTTGATTTGTGCAATGTCCAACCAGTCGCCTCAGCGTCCTCGTAAATCACAAATTCATCCAGCTTCTCAAGGTATGTCTCGTGCTACTCTTTCATTAACGTGAAAAATCGGTTTCAAATCGATCCATCTGCGCCCTACTGCTATGTAATAATTGGGCGCCACGCCTTCCTTTCATTCAAATCTGATTCTCTGTCTTCGTCGCTACTCTATTAATCGGATGCTAACCATCGTCATGCACAGGTCAAATGCCGCCTCGAGAAAAGTCACCGTCGCCTTCTTCGTTTCGCACGCGAACGATCAAGGCGCAGTCTGTGCCATCGGCTTCACAGATATTCGTCTCTGCTCACCAACCCGCCCAACCGAGTCCGACAGCACCCAATAATTCTAGGCGAACACCTCCAAATCCTCAGGTACAGAGACTCCTACCTACGCCACCACATCCTAGTCCCCCTGAAACCGCAGAGCACCGCATGAGTCCTCAGCTTTCCCAACCACCGCATCCCCAGCCCAACGTCAATACCCACTACCCCCGCCCCATCAACCGCGTCCCCCCTCAGCAGTTTCTCTCCAAGTTCCAAAATGACGAGAACTGGCAAATGACTGAGGAGCTCTTGGCCGAAATCGAGCGCGCTGATCTGCAGCAGTCGCAGAATGTCGCCCAACCTCCGAATTCATATCCCATGGGTTACGGACAAGCAGATTCACCCTCTCGAGATCCTGCTGTCGAGCGCGTTCGGGCAACGGAGAAATCCAGTCCCAAAGACGTCGATGGTCGTAGGCAACAGGCTCTGAGAGAAAGTCCAAAGGTTCGTGATCGCCAGCCCTCATCTCCTTCAGCACAGATCCAAGCCCCAGAGCTACGTCAGTCGCCTGCTTACCATACACCAATGTCGAGCCCCGGGGAACACCCATCTGCCTTGCAGAACTATGCCCAATATCAGTACGATGCGTCACCGATACCTAAACGAATATCGGCCCCCAGCGGCGCTGATGGCCGACCTGCATTATCCCTTTCTACGCAGACGCCTCCCTTGCAGGCAATCCACACCCGTAGCCCTGATCGGTCTCTCCCGGTGCAGGAGGAGCCCGAAGATGAGCTCACCCACCTACAATTGAACAATGGGGATACCAGAGATCGGGAGAAATGGGTGGGTGCTGAAGTCGAGCACCATCAGACGTCTCCCGCTCCGTCTTCCGACCTCCATCCAGAGGGAAACTCCTCCCGGTACGACCCTAATCGCTCATATGATGGGAGAAGCAGTCGTGCCGGTCATCGCGACGACGATGACGAAACCCTCATCGAGCCAGATCAGCGGGATGAGGAAGACGGCCAGTACACTCCTCGATCTCCCTCTTCTGGCCTGCCTGCGGACATCTCCCAGGATCGATATCAGCAGAGCCAGTTTGCTAAACTCGGTCGGGGGAGGTCGCGTAATGGGGTGACAGACCAACTGGGCCTGAGAGGATTCGACCAAGCATTGTTTGAGCCGCATAGTGTCCTTCGCGACATCCCACCCCAGTATGTCGAACCCAGGAAACGGGTGGAGCAATTTCCCGATCCACGCACTCGTGCCTACACGCCACAGATAAATTCTGACGACTTCTCTAGTCTGTTGGATCATCCAACATCAGCTTATATACAAGCGTATCTGGCACGCTCGCCACGTCCGGATGCACCTATTCCACCTACCCCCCATAGCCAAACCTCGCCGCCTTCTCCTTCGCCGTTGATTTCTGGTGGATACGATGCCAAAGATCTACCCCCATTCAGCCCCGTTGCTCCAGCGGGGTCTCCGTATCCATATCCATTCTCTCATGTACGGCGGACACAGACGTATTCTGGGCATTCTAGTCGCGCTCAGATGCCAGCAAACTACGACCTAAATCACCCATCCGTTATTCAGGAGCAGTTCGCTAAGCAGTGGTCTATGTACGCTCAGAACAACAATCATGGTCATATCACTGATTCTACTTTATCTCCGTCATCCACCCCTTTCCCCGCACCATCTTTTAACCCTTGGGCGTACTGGCACACTCAGAGAGTCCTGGGAGGACGGTATCCAGATCCGATAAGCATTAGGTCGAGTCCTAGCCATGAACCTATTCCACTCCCACGGCCTGCAAATGTAGGCTTAAAGAAGAAACGCAACTCTACTGATTTACGTACACAAGCTACCGGGAGAAAGCCTCCCCCTCGTGTAGAAAGTACTCAACCGCGAGATACGAGTCCTGAACCGTCTACATCTGGCGAGGAAACCGCCGGAGAGGAGACTCATTTCGCCGTCGTAGAGGAAGGAGCCTGGGTGAACGGAGGCCATGTCGACGATGATAATGATGACTGGGTGGATGAGGACGAAGATCAAGACGATGAAGATTTGTTAGAACTAGAATACCATCCTACCTTTATCAGCAGTGTCGAAAAACGACGTCGTCGATGGGAGACGCGCTGGGACGCGCTTGCTCAAGCAGTAAGTCTTCCTTTAGTCGACGAGATAGGCAATTCTGACCCTATCATCTGGCAGTTCCAGGCTGCTGATCGCCAGACTGACGCTACGATGGTCCTAATGGCAGCTCCGTCCCACTCGAACAAACTGCACATGATGACATCGCGTTCGATCAGGAGGCAATCGTCGACTTTAGCTCGGTCGCCCATGATGCAAGCCATGAGATCGGGATTCCGGCAATTGGCGATTCAGCGCCGGCAGAGCCGTTCGCATAGGTCCTCCCTGGCGGATCGGTTCTTGTCGCCGTCGAGTATGTCTGGGAGCGGGTCTGAGAGCGAGTCGAGGGAGGAGGATTTGAAGCGGGCTTTGGGCGCTGCACTGCAGAGCCTGAACACGTTGGGAGGGATTTATGAGCAGCGGGAAGCGAGATGGGTAGAAGAGATGCATCGTATTAGCGAGGACCGCGAGCGGGTCGAGCTTTTACTCCGGCAGGTCTTGGGGGAAAAACAAGTATCGTCTTCGGACGCCGTCGGTCATGCGATTTAGAAAACCATTATTAAAAAATCATACTGAACTCATTTCTATTGTACAGATATGCATAGGAAAACATGTTTTAAAATTACATTTTGTACGTGCTAGTACATTCGTTGCATGCATATTATGCCAGGACATGATTCCAGGGTGATACTCATGTGAAGGGACAATACAACAGCATTATTATTGGGACTTCCTCCGCTAATTTTTTTTTAATATTCGTTTGAAAAGCATTAACTTGGGCTATGTTTCCGACACACTAAACCCTCCGACTATCATCGATTGACTTCTAGAGGACCTTGACTAATAACAGCCTTTTGTTGAAAGTCAGGCCAACAAAACAGCTCCTGGTAATCGAACCCGAACTGCCGCCAATATTACTCAGTTCAGTCCAAAAGCGCAAAACGCAGGTGCCGCTTTCGGACAGATCCGACTCTAATATGAATTTCTTGTAATTCCGCGCTCATGGTACGTCTGGACAATTCTGCGAGTCCCCCGCTGACCCCACTCTTGTCTCGTCTCTCTACCTGTCCTGTGTGATACCACAAAGTGAAAAACTGTAGCTTGGGACTTCAGAACAAATTGAAATCCTGCCTGCTACCCGCCCTCGAGATACTCCTCGTCAATAAGTTAGCTACCTATAATGGCCATTGGCGGCCTGCTTCGACGGCAAGTCCGCAGCTGAACTCCGCTTAAAAGTATTCGTTTCGCTCTGTAGAAAGTTCTCGGAGCTTGCATGTTGTTCAAGCTCACTGACTATGCTGGCGACGGGCGTCTTCTGACTTACGACTATCGACCATTCCTTGCGCCTATGGCTGGCGGGTCATCCAAACAGCTTTCTAATAAACCCTTCAACTAAACCACGTAGCCCACTCACTCCCTTCCCCCGTCGCAACACGCGCAATCTCCCTCGCGACGACCCGATTCGCCTGCTCACTCGGGTGGACTTCATCCTGCCACAAAAAGCTATCCTTATCCGTGCCCTCCGCAACTGTGCACTCTAGCGCCCCATCCTCCTCATACACACAAGACCTAACCGGCACGGTGACGTTCAGCGGGGCAGTCCCATTCAAGTAGGCCCCAGGGTTCTGATACATGTCCTGGAAGAGCCCATGTGAATCGAATAACCCAATGTGGGCCTCAGGTAGCTCGCCGCTTCCCGCAAGAGCCTGGAGTTCCAATCGAACGAGAGCGTTACCCGATAGGACGAGCTGGCGCATGAATATACTCCATTCGGTGGCGTTATGCGGTAAGGTGGAGATTTGGTTCGGGTACCAGTTGGGGGAGTAGAGGACCGTCAAGTCGAGAGGGATCATCTGCGTCAAATGGGTAAAGTATTACCATCAATGACCCATGCCTGCTTACGTTCTGGACCATGAAAAATCTCGCCCCGTCTGCATAGAGCATCCTGACCCAATCCACCATACACCCCACGACATCCACAACCGACCCGTCGTTGCTCCCTGTGAAGATCGAGTCCACCCCGAGGTCGTTTGTGCCTATCCACTCCGTGTAGAGCGTCTCCTCCGGGTCGAGCACCACCGAGCCGTTGTGTGTCTCGAGAAAGTACAGAGGGAGCTCCCACTCCATGATGGAAGCCCATGGCATCGGGGTGATCACGTTGGAGCACGTCGCGCCGGCGCGCGCGTAGGGGTGCAGGGAGAGGTTGGCGTAGGACGCGGCATAGACGGGCCAGGCGGTTCCGCCGTCGCCAGTTAGGACTGTGTCGGTGTAGCTGTCTCCGAAGGTGACGAGGGATTTGAAGGGGGCCGACGCGAGGATGGGTGTGGTGAGGAGGGAGAGAATGGGGAAGAGGGCGAGGAGGTACATCATTGGTACGAGTACTGTATTCGTGATGGACGCTTTATGTGTGTGGAGGTTTCTCCGTGACCGCTAAATTGTTTTTCGTGTTTTTTTCTTCTTGGCGAGTCTGGAAACACTCATGCGAGTATGGGACTCTTGGCAGCCTCTTATTTGAACAGATACCATGTGCAACAGAAATAATTGACGTGGAAAGAAAACCCCATATCTTTCCAATAGAACATGCTGTTATATCATATAAGCAGTTATTGCAGAGCGGTCTTCATAATAGGCGTTGTTACCGGGGATTTTCACTGCCAGCTCGGAATCATCAGGCCGTGCGCAATGTAGTATACCGTGACTGTCATGCCAGTGCACACGACCAGTGCTGAATGCCATTGCATCGGGCGCGACATCTGCAATTATTTTAACCGAAGCCATGCCAAACCACCTTGTATTCTTCGACAAAACTTGACGTTCGAAGTGCAAATGCCATTTTCGTACAAGATATCCAACACAATGACACTAGGCTGCGGGAGGGGAAACCCACTTTCGACATCCTCATCAACCGGTACATATATAGCAGCTTAGTCCTTTTCGTCCATACTGATCCATCCGTAGTGCTGAATTCGCAGCTCCCCTCGTGACCCAGATTTCATCGCGAAGCAGAGTGTAGTAAACGATCCTCTAGAGCTGAGTCATATGTGTGGCTTGAAAGCAAGCATCCAGGATACTCCCTCCCAGCAAAAGAACTCCCACCGTGCAAACAGTGTGTCAGGCGCGTATGTCAAGACTCAACAGATACATAAATAATCAAGTACATCCCGGTAATACTAGCGTGTTCGTGCGATCACTGATACATTATCTACACTTGGCGCCCATCAGTGAACTGTGCAGTGTAATACTACCTCCGGGGCTCATAGGCTGTAAGATCCTGACGATTTCTACGGGTGCATCCTTTATATTACGAGGACAGGCAGAGAATATATGCAAATAGCTTCGGAGAAATTCAATGCATCACTGAACATGATTCGAAAGCCGGACCTTAGTCGGTGGTTCCGAGGCACCTGTCTCACTGGCCGATCCCATCTTACTGGTCTGCGCGGACTGTTCTCGCGAGTAAATCTGCTCCAGCCGCTCCCGAACGTCCTGACCGAAAAATTTCGAGTCCTTTTTGTCTTCTTCATCAGCTGTACACAATCATTAGCCAAACGGAAGGGTAGAAAGCAACAGACGAACCCTTTTTCAAGTCCATCAATGTCTCCTCCAGCAGGTCGTGGTAGCCTGTCCACGTATTCAGCCACTGGCTGGACGCTAACTCCTCGTGGAAAGCCTGATGTAGGTCCAATAGTGGAATTATCACGTCGGCGTTCATCATTTTGCGGGCGTCAGCTGCGGTATCCTAGAATGAGAAAGTGAATGGAGTAAGGTAATAATCCCCTACGATAGTAGGCAATGAGGGCACGCAAGCACTTGACCCTAGCTATGTCAGCCTCAATTCGATCTCCTCGGTGCTGTTGTATGATATCGTGAAGATCGAGGCTCTTGCTTATTATCTCAAAGTTTTCCGACTCCAGGATGCGTGCCCTGAGACTCTCTGATCGACAATGAGTGAGCGAGATCAGCAGGAGGGTCTAGCGCACTTACTATAAGGTATAAGTGCCCTTAGAGCATCTCGCACATTTGCCAGTGGTCGTGCGCCCTCACCGTTACTCCTAGCGCCACCGCTTTGAAATATAGCGAATATTGACCTCTTGTTGTTGGACATAATCTTTCTACCGAGTTCTATGATGTCGGTTAGCAGATCCATAAAACGCAAACCCTTTCTATCACTATAGTCCGAGTCTTTATCTATGGCACAAAATCAACCAACCGGAATCAAGATGATACATGCGAGCACCTCACCTTGCTTTGCAAGTGACTCAAGAAACTCGACTGCCTTTGCTCGAGATGTTCGGTGCTTCATAGCTCTGATAATTGTCCCGACAACATCCGAGCTGTCGAAGAGTGGACGCGTCAAGACATCTAAGGATAGATAGGTCATTCTGGATCCTCGTGCTCGTATGATCCTTCATACTCACCACCTTTATGCAGCTCTAACAGCACCCTGAGATAATGTTGAACCCGATTCAGAGTATAACCAAGGTCGCTCTGTACCCCGTTATTCCGGAGTTGCGTTGAGTGAGTTAACTGAATCATCTCGGTAATGATCGTTTTCAACATTCCTGTCCAATCTGGTCGTAGTAAAGCATCTGGTTGTTGGGAAGCATCTGGAAAGTTTGTGCATCGGACTGAATATTCAGTGAGCATAGGAGAACCGACCGTCTTTATGGTATAAAATGAAAATCCCATGAAGAAGCTTGAAGCCATCCTCGTCATCGAGCCATTCTTCAATGCATATTGCTTCAATTATCTTTCGAATTACATCCTTGATGTTCTCAGTGTGATCTGTTGTGAACATCCATTGCTTGCAGCTTGAACAATTGGAGTGCGACACATACACACCTTTAACAACGAGATTTCGAAATACATTCCCGGACCTGGTGTCATCAGGACCATCTAAGTTGTGAGTATCCGTCTCTGGGAACTTTAACAATTGGAGTATGACACATACACACCTTTGACATCCAGAAGCTTGTAAGACAGGATCTTCAAGAATGCTAAAATCACCTGCTTCTTCTCCCAGCCAACCCTTGAGCAATGAGTTTCTGTACCAAAGAGATTAGTAACCAATGTCGCCATGAATTTGGTTGTCTGCAGAGCTTCCTGGCGAAATGTTTCATCTTGTACCCAGCTGTAATTGAACCATCAAATTTTATATAAAGCTGAAGAAACCGTACCATTTGTACAATACTCGCTGAGGCATTGCATATACATTCCTTTCGCCATGACATTTCCCCTGTGAATGCCCAACATGAGGCTTTTCAGTAGGTCGCTCTTCTGGGAAGCTAAAAGAGGCGTCACTGGACCATAATGTTAGCGCTTGTAGCCAATAACACTTACAGCTACCCTGAGTCGACTTGGAGTCAGTCGACCACCTTTCGGTTACCTTTTGAGATAAATTTCTGAGAGCCAAAGCAGCATGAAATCCGGTCTGAGGGAGGTTCAGGTACCCTAAGAGCTTTGAAACTAACTTCGACCATCCTTTTTGGATGCCAACAGTTATAACTTATGGTAGATAATTCATCAGAGGATAAGGACTTACCACCTTCCGGCGACTCGGGCCCGTCAATCCATTTCATGAACTTTTGCTCTGGCTCCATTAGAGAGTCTGGTAGAAACTGTCGATTCACGGAGGTACCAAATGTGAAAAGATATCGCAAACCTATTTTAGCCAGGCGCATTAAACAAGACAAGCCCGGTCTATCGGCTGGCCGGATTGGATCGTTAGGGTCCAAGCCATCGCCGACTCGTAGATAATCATAGAGAAATTTTGGCCAGTTAATTTGCTCATCCTTTAGTATTGTTACCGCCAGTCCAGAATGGCAGTTGGTGGACTCAGAGACTGTGGAGTCCAAGGCCAATTGTAAGAGGCACTGAAGACTGGCAATTCTCATCTCCGACTCGTATTTCTCGTCTTTACAAGGTTTGAGCATCCTTTCAAGCTCCGGTAAGGCGTCTTTTTCTGACATGATCTGTTGACTAAACCCTGGTATGTATTCTCAGTGAGAGATGGAATGATGGGTCAAAGCGTACCTTGGTATGCGAGTTGGAAGAGACAAGAGGCGCTTGCAGCTTGGATGCGAATATGGTGACTTGGTGTGAGCATTTTCACGAGGTTGCCAATTTCGCTCGATATTGTCTTTGCACTTCGATCTGAAAGTGAACTTTGAGAGACAGAGAATCGACGCACAAAGTATAAGACCCACCGGACAATGCCATAATAGATAGACGCCGTAGCAAGCGTACCCGCTCCTTAGTAGTAATGGCATCCGACCTCGAATCATCCTTACCCCCGGTGGATTCGGTCGGCTCTAAGGAAAGAAGCCGTTTGATCATCGCCTGTGCATAGGCATCATCAAATAAATCCATTTCGAGGAAATGTCTGCACTCATCAACCCAGGACAAGTCACCGGGCTTATCTGGGTCAGACTGTATACCTATATTTATGATAGATTCTAGACCCTTTGTCTTGTCGCCGAAAAACCTGGCTTTGGATTTGTAGCTTTCACGGCTGAAGGCCACAGACACATGAATACTTTGACGAGGAACAATTGAACGACCCTTCCCAAAATGTGGAATTCTGTAACCGAGTTAGCATCACGACAAAGTTGCAACGAGGGCACTAGTACGGTACGTACAGAGTGGTAGCATTCGGATCTGTGTATTGATACCGCCTGATCGGCAGGATCTCGAGTAATCTCCAGAAACTCCGCAGCGATATTGTTGGTCTGTCTTTATGGAGATTATCCCATGTCCAATCACCAAAATATGTCCGTGGTCTACAACGAAGACCGACGTCAATCGCTTGATTCTCCATCCAAAGAAGAGGAACAAGGCCAAGGCTTAGAGCATGTGGGCCATTGCCTCCACCACTATGAAACAAGGGGTTACTAAGACCAATATATGGCGCGTTTTTGACATACACATCTGAATGACTCCCTACAAACCACACCTCTTTAACGTCCATCTTCTGGTCATCGGGATTGTAAAAATCCAATCGAAGATTTGGGTTCCATCCACCAGCCAAGTACGTGGGAAGAAACTTGACACGGTGTTCATCGAGAGCAAGTCCATGGCGGAAAGTGCAAATGTGATAGGCGGTAGTGGTCAGTGGCAAGGGGCTTTTCTCTATTAGCCCTACAGATGCAACAGTATCCCTAAATTAAGAGTGAGAATTTCGATGTGATTGGGGTAAGTGCGCAACACACCATACACCGACGAAATGGACCTTGACCGGTCTTGAAAATGTACGCTTAAAATTTCCGGACAGAGTGCTTGCAACCATTTCGTCTTTGATGACTGATATACGGCATTCGTGAGCTCAACATTGAAGAGAAAAACGGTCCCAGAATTCTCTCGCCTTTGCCATCATGTCTATTGGCATACAATTCATAGGCACTGGAAAGATACACGTCATATCAGAATTTTTAACCAGTCGCACTACTGGCAGGACTCACAAGGGAATCAGACTTATATTTCCGGGGAATACGAGGCCAAGCTGCGCAAGACGAATGAGACTATATTGCAACATCGAAGTTAAAGAATAAACCTTTTGGATCATCCCCGCTAGTGCTCGAGCCTGGTATGCCCCGCGAGAGAACCCTGCAAGCAACATCGGGATTCGAATTGGTGACCGGGTACCGAGTACTGTACGAGAAGGACATACCAAACAAGAATATCCTGTCCCCGTCTTGGTACTGATCCGCCAACCAGTGATACGCCTTTTCGATGACCACCATGAAATTCCTGACATTTCAGCACGATTGGTATGACGCAAAAGAGACCAGAGAGTGTGCTACCTTGCAATTGCCGAGTCAATTGTGTTATAGTACCAAGTAGACAGCCTCGGACGTGCGGTTGAAGGAACATATGTCCCAATACCACTACTATAAAACGTGAGCTGGTTTGCATCTTTCTCGCCTTTCTTCAATATCCGATTATACAATTCAACAACATTGGTGTTCTGAGAGACGGTGTTATATCTAGCAAATGGGGGAAAAGTGTCACATACCCAATGTCCAAATTGATTGGTTGTTCCATCGAGACAGACAATAAGATTTCGGGGGCTCTTAGTACAGCCACTGTCTTCTTTACATACGTGGTTGCACTTCGGACCGCACTCGTGGTCATGCTTCCAAAGACAGACGCAGTGGGCGATACAAGGACAGTTGCATTTGCATTGTGGATCACATTGACATTCGCACTTGGTGCCAGACTTGGTGGGTGAAGATGGATGATGAGATGACGCTGTTGTGTTGGACAGACTGGATGGAGAACTCGCGGGAGGCTGGGATTCCATGCTGAGCAATGTTGTCGCAGTTGTTGTTTAATGGCTTGGTTGGTGCCGGTGTCGAGGTAGACTAGACTTTGCGCTCAATGACAGGAGAAGCAGAGCTGTCTGAGGGATAGGACGTCGCGAACCGCGGGTACTTAGTTTGTCCAGAGAGAGAACCGATACAGAGGAGAGGAAGCAGTAATAGATCCATTCATAGATACCACAAGGACGCCGGGACTTATCTATGACTTATTTTCCAACACAGGGTAAGGCCGACGATAGGAATAGGTGGCGTGCGGGAACTAGAGCGCTTAGGAGAGAATGCTAGTGATTGTTGAAGACAATAATGACGCGGCATTGTACCTGCCCTTATGTGTGAGCCCCATGTGACAGGTCCCTGCGAGTTCTTCCAATTCAGTATTCGACACATGAAACAGAACTTCACGTACTTGCCACCCCTCGCCCACGGAACCGGAGGTTCTGCGACCAGAAGAATGATGCGGACCTTCAAATGACATTCTTCGTAAGAGACTCTAAAATGATGCCGAAGGAAGTCACTCCGGCACGAAGGAAAAGGCAAGAGCATACTGTATAATTTCGATCGGTTCGTCAGGCCGTGTGACCTGTGACCGCGTCGACGAAATTTTGGTTTCGTCATCACCTAGATTTTGCTGTGACCACCGGAAATTTTCGTCAAACTACTGAAATCCATTTTCTGAGCCCTGAATGTCTTAATTAAATATGTAGCACACTAAATATACAATTCCTGTGCATACGCTGGGTCGTGGAAAGCGTAGGAAGACATGTACAAAGAATCGGCTGTACACATCATTGGTTTCGTCAACGGCACTTGTGACCTGTGACCAGTACCAAAATCTGTCGCCGTCAAGGGGGTCTGTGACCTGTGACCGACGAACCGATCGAAATTATACAGTATCCCAAATTACCAACTTCAAGGTAACAGCTTGACGAACAGCATGCGAAGCACCTCCGATTGGTGTGAGGTGATACAATTTTAACAAGTCTCCGATGAAGGACGAGCAAATGTTCAGAAGCTTATTTACGTGGTGTGTCATGTATTGACAATGAGATGAGCGAGCTCGTTATACTACTCCTTGACCGGTCAATAACCAATTGTCAGAAATCGCTAGACGACAATTATAGTGAGAAACATACTCTTGTTTATAACCACCAAACCCACCAACACCCTGCTCACCGTCTCCATAACCTCCCGCAGCCTGCATAATCGACTCCCAACGATTTCACACAGCCGCCAAGCACCCAAGATCGAGGACGTTGCTTACTTGTGGGAAGTAATTGCACCTGATGAGGCCACTGCATTGGCGGTTGATAATACTGCTTGCTACAATGTGCAGTGCCTTGAACCTTCATCTACTTACGTGTCGGCACTAAGGTGTGACCGATGAATTATATGGACATCTAGCGATGTGAATTCACGCCACAGCCTGACTGATCCCAGCTCGAGGAGGTGCGAAACCAACTTATATCAGCCTGCATAGTCGTAAGGTCGTAGGAAGCGTCCCATCCATCACCGATGTACCGGTTTTGACTTGCTACAACCGATCGTATACGTTCCAGTTATTCCCACATCATGATTCTGCATTCGCACTTCAGCATGGCTCGTGCGCAAGAAAAGCCCACCATCGGTATCCTTCCTCATGGTAACTAGCCGTACTATGACGCTATTAGCCCCCGGACTTGGAGAATAAAAGACTCCAGGCGTGCGGCTGTTCAGACCTCCTCCAATGCTATCACTGCTGTCGGGGACCCAACAATGAACAGAGTACTGATCTAGTATCTGATAGCCAGGTTTGCGGTAGTTCCACTTCCTAGACGATCTGTAGCGTGCTGCGTAATGTTCCGCTGAAAGTGGTGTAGTAGCTAAAAGTATTGAGGTTGCGTGACCGAATAGGATGCGAATCGGAATAGCAGGCGTTGGCCTAAGAATAGCACGTGTCGCTGCCGGTGACTACGCAGACTTATTCCTTGGTACACGCATACCATACATATCTCATTGAAAGGCCCTGCGCATTACAGGAAGATCTGCAACGGCATGCTGTAGCCCGTCAGGATGTGTCGGCGTATGGCGTTCACCGCCATCCGGAACGATAAGGGTAGCATCTATGCTTGAACTCGTAAGCCTCCGGTCCCCTAAGGTGCTGAGGACAATACTGCGCGACATTGTATCAATGACCATCCCCTGACCAGTCCAAATGAAGAGAAGAATAGTATTGGTGAGGTCGACCACATACCTTTACCAGCGCACGCTATTGGTAGCACCGAGCCGAAGACCAACCCCCTCATCAGCACCACAAGCACGGCGTCAAAAAGAAGCAAGAGGTACCCTGGCAGTGTCATGGGTGAAACTTCCTAGCAGGCTGCATACAACCAACTCGGAGAGAAGTGACAGGTTTATACGATCTTTCCAAGTTCGGTTATGAGTTCTCCAAGAACGTGTCGGGCCAGGAGAATTCTGCATTTGCGTAGTGCGTGGATGGGTTTCCATTACCGGTGGTGCGTAAAGTGTGCACGTCTTTATGTCTGCATGAAATTATGTATGAATGCGAGTGAAAATGTTAAGTTACTGAGTCTTACCAAAATTTCTCGCTTTTCAGATAGCATAGTAGACGTAACGGAGAATGTGGCCGCAAATTTCAGCCCGGAAAAAAAGACAGCCTGATGCCTCGATGGCAGCTCCTGATCCATCTGGTCATCAACCATCCAGTAGCAAACCACACCCACCACGACACGACATCACACCACTATGTATTCTTTGATGGATTTTGGAGTTCGACGCGCAAATGCTGGTTTTGCGCAAGATCCGGTACCATGATACTGCGCAACCGAATTTCTCCCAGGTTTCCTCTCCGAGCTGTCCAATAGAGTCTGCGCGGGACCCCTAAGGTTTCAACTTGCTGGAGGATGGGCGGTATATCTCGCTGCATGGGTACTATGTCACGACCGCCGATGGATGCTGTTGTATAAGGCGCAAGGTCCACAATCATTTTAATAGAAGATTGGTTAATACATCACTGCAGTGAATGCGAGAGCCTCAAACTGAGATCGGGACATATGACCGACCAACCTATCATCGATTATCGTCTGGGGGCATCAAGTATGGTGACATATCTCACCTTAGCCTTCTGGTGAAAGTCCGGCCGCCATGGAACCTGTTGATCATCCACGTCAAACTACCATGTATTCTTTGACGAGACATGACGTTCGAAACGCAAATGTCGCTTTCGCACAAGATCCAGTACAGTGACATCCCGCTCCCGGATTTCTTGCAATTCCCCCCACATTTCCTTTCTGAGCATGGCATGTTTGACAATATCCCGGAACACAGTGGGTATATTTTCATCGTCCATGGAAGACAAATCGGGGCGCTCTTTCGTGAAGAAGTGGCAGATGATCGCTGACAGAGCTCCCAAGATTTCGGCCTTCGCAGTGCGACACCAGTCGGTGAATACAAGAAAGGTAAGTCCCAATCGACCTCACGTAAACCCTCGCCGACGACTTTGAGGCCATCCAAAGTCAGCACGGTATAGGCATTGACATTGCTCAGTGGAGAAACGCCTCGCGATAGTACAGTTATTATCCCAACTCACTATCTGAATCCTCGTTCATAATAGTAGGGTCAGGTTGATATTGGTGGTGGTGACTGCAGTGCTTCGCTGCCGCTCAGTGGTGGTGTTGATGCGCAAGGTCAACATGTACTAGTATTTGGCCCGGCGGTGGTGGCTGTGCTCCGGCCCGGGGAGGCCCATTTCCAAATCTGGTCATGAACGCCTACTGTAGCTCAGACAGTCACAAGTCGCGAACATCTCCGTGGTATGTTGTGATGGCTTGACTCTCTGGGGGGGGGGGCTGTTTCATCCTGCGAGTTATCCGTGCTCGTCCTCCGAATCCCCTTCTTCACCTTTCCACCATTTTCTCTGAATCTCTTCAAATTCTGGTCCTACCCTTGGTATCCGTAGCTTTCCTATCTTTGTAAATTCCCGTGAGTTTTCAATAAGTTGGCCTGTAGCCTCGGTTCTATTATGACCTTTAGGCTTCTCGGAGTTTCTCTTGTTGGTCCTCGTACAGGGGATATTCACATATTATGTGTTCGCGTGTCTGATTATTGATATTGTTCACAACATAGACAGTCAGCCTTCTCGAATGATATGAATTAGTCAAAGATCGCCTCTATTGCAGATGTGTTGTTGCAAAGAAGTAGATACCCATTTGACAACACAAATCTTCACCCCCAAACTCGTCATCAACTTTGAACGGCGCTGTGATGTAGGGTATTGGATTCGTAATGCTCGACAACCGACGAATTATCTTGCCACCATGCGATGATTGTGATGTAGTTTACCCTGAGTGCCGCGTCGTCGACATGTCAATTTATCAAGCAATCCAGTAACATTCATGTTCATGTCTATACAGTGGTGCAATCTACAACAAATGTGAATACAACAGTCCATAGCAAGTAAGTTCATAAAAGCGAGCATATCAAATCATAATTCAACCCGATGAACGAGCACGTCTAAGCGAATCCTTCTCCACTGGCATCCCCCTCTCCAAATCCGAAGTAGCAGGTGGACTCCGGTTCAGCTTCAGTCCCAATAAAATTCTCAGCCGGCTACTGTCTTTCACTTCAGCCTCCGTCACCTCCTCGACCACCTTGTCTTGGCGAAAATCCGGCGTCCCCCTTGCCGCAGCCTCCGGAACATGGTCATACCGCTCACTCCGGGGCCTCCTACTCGCCTGGCTACTCGTACCCCGCTCCCTCGGCCTCCCCCGTAGCTCCTCCTGCACTCCCACCTGTCCCACAGATTTCAACACCCAATGCGTGCCATAGCTCTTAAGAGTCTTCACAATCAGCACAAGGTATGCCATGCCGACCAGGAAAACTGCTGTAATCGCAATCCGGGGACCCAGAGCGCCGGTGGGACTTAGCCCCTCGCGCTCGTCTGGGTCGGCGTACGATCCCGTGCGCCATACGAAGGATAGGATGGATATGACGAAATAGACCATGGACCTATATCAATGAGGTGATCAGTACTACGAGCCAGTCAAGTCAACTATGAGACGTACCAGGACAGCCATACGGCTGGCATTGCGAGCATAACCCAAACGTTCCACCAAATTACGGTGTTGGTCTTACGAGCCTCCTATAAATCAATCAACATATGTTCCGTTGACCCAGCTTCCTTTATTTACTTACCTCGGCCCATCGCGAGGCGCGATACATAGTCCTCATAGTTCCAAATCTATGCAAGTAATTAGCGGCTTGACAAGAGAAAAATGTGAGATCCTCACCTGACGATGTACATACATCCATAAGACACGCTCATTAAAGCACATATTAATGACAACAACGCCGCCGTGCGGGTGATAGGATCGGAGGCAGCGTCCGGGATCTGGAACATGGTTAAGATAGCTCTGATATCATCAGTGATGCATTCACAGAGGAGCAGGCAAAGAACACATACGTTAACAATAAAGCAGAAACGACATTGAGAGTTTTCCACTCTCTCAGAAGGGTATCAATAAAGGCCTCCCACGAATGCTTGAATCGTACAAGCGCCGGTGAGACGAACGGTGCGGTCCAATCCTCTGGGAGAATATCCAGGTCAGCAACTAGCGCCGCAGCGCCGACGTGTCCGGATACTCCAGCGGCCGACGTACGATACGCGTTCGAAGTAACATTCACATGGGAGGACAGAGGTATAGTATATCCTGGACGGGAGCAAGCATCAATCATGCGCTGCACATCAGGCCGGCTAACTTCGGCATCTTCGAAAATCCGTGCGACCCTAGAGAAATAAAGAGCAGGCAGCCGCAGAAGCGCGTGTAAATAGAACAATCGTGGTAGCGTCTCGGTGATAAACGTGGTTATGTTTTCAGCGTGCTGCTTGATCTGGTCACAATCATGATCCGTTCCAGTCTCCGGGTCATCGCTAGGTCGGCCAACGCAGAAGCAGGGTACGCCTGGTAAACGGAAATGGGACTTTGCACGGAAAGGATCGACGGGGATAAACGGTTCCTCTGTCTGATTGTTGTGGGAGCGATGACGACCTTGAGACCATTGTTGAAATATACGAAGGGGAGACACTGCACGAGATGGAGAACGGGAACGTGATTCAACAGTTTCTCCTCTCAGCTGTTCAGTACGCTGTGCTGGGAGAGTAGGATCGCTTCCCCTGTTTCTACGAGAAAAAGCTGGAACAGAGATAAGCTTGTTGTTGAGAAGGATGAAATGATACATCCATACCGTTTCTAACGCTGTGCAAGGCAGGTAGGGAGATGCGGTCGGAATCCAATGAGGCTCTGTTCCTTGGCGTGTCAAGCCCTGCTGACCCGTCTGAGGCATTCGACCGAGTGACTAGATGGCTGCTCTGTCGTGGACTATTCCATGTAGACTGTATGAGATCTATGTCCCCCGCACTTCTCACTGAGGGAAGAGAACCGGACGCTTCGAAACTGCGTCTAAAACCTCGACTGGCGCCAGGATTTGGGGATCGGTTCCTGTTCAAGTTGGGGCTGTTGGGAGGTGGGAGTGCAGACAGCTTATCAGACGATGTCAGCTTGGAGTAAGACGTAGCAAAGGAGTCTGTGCCATGCATAAGATAAGATGTTGAATTGGCAATTCAGTATTCACTCACCTGTCGTAGACTCGGAGGGTTTGATGCCAGATTCTGAAAAGCCTCGGTAAGAAACCTGAAAGTTAATATTGGTACGGTTTATACCTCCGTCATTCGGCTCTACTGGATGAAGGGGATATTGTTAAATATAAGATCTAACAATTCAAAAGCGACACTTGCCAGCAGAATGAAAAGTCTCGTCGACGACGGATTCTGAGAGGCTATCTTCAGAGGGTGCGATAAACGTAACAAACATGGAGTTACCGTCAGCAGTGCGAGCTTAAAAGAGGGCAAGGACGCTGTGAGCTATGCGTACACGAAAAAAGTAGCTGTGATGACATACGAGGTGTGAGTTCTGAAGCTGCGCGCGACCTTGGAAAGGGGATCCGTTGTTGTTCCATTTATACCGCAGTTCTGACCAAGAGATTGGTGGGATGACGCTAATGCAAAACTAGCGGTTAGAACGACAAGTTTTGACTCAGGGTTGCAGTTAGTTATAAAGGAAAGGACATACAACTCGACAGCTATGCCATCCAAATGCGATATAACACGTCGAAGTAACCTGCACAGCTCCACGTTCCGCGGCAGAGGGCCGGAAGAAGGAAAGAGGTGAGCAAACTGATTCCGTCAGGGGTGACGCTTCTACGCCCCAGTCACGGTCATGTGATGCGTTACGGTCCTTGGATTTTTTCGGACAATGCCGGTTTCGTCAAATTTCTTTCGCGGACTTGAGCGTGGATTAATTAACTAGGTGCGTGGTGAGTCTGTGGATAATCATTTTATTAACTTGATACCAATGTATACCGTTCCGTGGCACAGATTTCTGCTTCTGGAGTTGCACGTTGTATCTACCACGTTTACTGGACAGAATCAAGCGCATTTTCATGACAGTGCCCACTTTATCACTTTTAGGACCGAATACCGCTGCGCCACTAGATGCGTACTCTGACCAGCATCTCAGTCAAAATGACTCAGTGATCGCTGTAGATCCTTCCCCTCTGGATAGCTAATCATAACTCGGAAATGAAGAAGCAGCTAGAAGAACTACAGCGCACCGTTACTTTGGTGTTCTGGTATAAAGTAATCAAAAACAGGAAATAGGTGCATTGCCATCCTTTACTGCGAATACCCTGCACCTTGACGCTTTCACTGGACTCCGATGGTGCCCTTCTATTCATAGGCTCACATCGAGCCGATTCATCTGCTGCACATGATTCCCACTTTCCCGCTCTTCCAGCTTTCGCGGCTCCAAACTCAAGGAACGACTCAGGCCTTGCCCCATTATTCGATCCTCAGTCTCGGCGATGGGAACAGCACACCGTCCCGGTCCTCCGGACCTATCAGAGATTACCCTACGTATTCGTACTGGAGGCCTTCAGCAATGACGAATGCGTCAGTCTGGACGAGGGGGTCGCTACACAGCCGCAGCCCTCTGGATTAGAGCTGTCATCTGTTGGCGCAGTGGAGCTCGCGTTTGCTCTCTCAAGGAAACGTCCTGCCTCAGGTGCCAATACAACCATGCCATCCTCAAAACAGTTCACCGCAAACTCACATTATACCCAAATACCGACTCCTTCAATACCACATAATATAGCCTCCAACAGCGACGGTCTACATCCACCACCTTTCGATAACAGTTCCCTACAGCCCTCCCTACACACTACATCCCATCCCTCACTCGAACGACTAAGCCTTCATGGACGCCTTCGTCTCTCTCACCCAAAAGGCAGCCTTTGAGCAAGTGCTCGGGAGCCGCTCCGTGGAAGAGTACGGCCTGCGGGCATCGGGCGGTGTGGAAGCGCGGGTAAGCAGGTGAAGGAAGAGTTTGAGGCGAGGGGAGATGAAGAGGCAGGGATACAGGAGGGAGTTTGTAAGGAATGTAGAACGGAAGGCTACCGACGGAGTGGCAATGGTCCATATGGTGCCTCCACCCGCGTATCATGGCGGCGGCATGGGCGGGCATGATGGGAGCTTGATCATTGGCGGCGAACCTATTATGGACTCATTGCAGGCGGAATAGCCTCACATGCTGGATCAAAGCTGCTATACACGAGTAAAAGGGCATCGAGTACGTGTAAATTACAGGCGGTATACGAGTAAAATCTACGAATATCTACGTTGAAAGAAACTACCAAATCCATCCGAGAAATGAATTGTCCCAACTGCGACACAACCCTTACGGCGTCTTCTTCTTCTTCGAAGATCCTTCCGACTCTGTGCTCCTAACCTTGCGTTTCAGCTGCTTAGCAGGACTTGCCGGGATGTAGCCTCGCTCAACAGTGGTAAACTGGTTGTCGCCGTACTTACTTCCACCGGGTGAACCATCTAATGCAGCTAAGCTACTGTTGCGAGAAGGCCTTGGAGTAGAAGGAGCCTCAGTGGCAGGTGGCGTGGGCACGGTGATAGATGGTCTGCCAGCAATCTTGGAAAGGAGAGCGCGGTACCCAGCCTGCACATCGGAGTAGTACCTGGAAAATATTAAGTACAACATTCTTTTAAGGAGATCCAGCGACTTGCTCTGCTTTTTTCGTGTATACACGAAGAAGTACCTCTCCAAAAACTGATGGCACGAGGCTCGAATAGTCGCCCGGTTGAGCGATAGCACATACTTGATGACGGCTCAGTCGGATCAAACAAAAGCAGGTAGGAGGACGCGTACCATCAGGTCGAGCCTTGGAGTAGAACTTGACGTGGCGTAAAGGATTTTCATCAAGCAAACCGTAATGCATAGGGGAAAAGGACACAATGACATCATCCGGAGTAAGCCCAGAAGGTGTATCACTGTGTGCTTCCCTAACAATCTTGGCAGGCGTCACCTCCGCTTCGAAGAACTTGTGGTCAGCCCAATCGACCGTTTTGTAATCGACACTCTTGTACAAGTCGCGGGTCCGGATACGGTCAAAAATGGCGGCAGCGGGGGCCAAATCCTTGCAGATGGATGAGATGTTATGTTCAAGTCAAAAGGATGGATAAACTCACCGGATTGCTTAACGCTCCGTATTCAATTTGAGTCATTATATCGTCGGTCAAGTATGTGAATTCCTTGGGATCGAACACTCGTGACGCTATTTTCAGATAAGGCTCTGCCAGGAGGAGAGCATCGATAATCATGTACTCGATGGCCTTGGCTGCGATGAAATGGTCAACTATGGGCTCTCAAAGAGGTTGAAGATATGCTCACCCGTCTTGTGGTTATAGATTTGCTTGTGCAAGCGGAATCGAGTATTGTACACCTCATAAATATTGTTGGCATCTTTTATGTCGTAACAAATTTGCCCGTCTATCACCCGGGCAGATTTGAGTAGGCTGATACCGTATTCAGCAATATGGCAGAGCGAAACATTCTTCTGCATACCGTGTAAGATTGATCTTGATGGGTTCGCCAATCATATGAGAATCGCGGACGAAGTAATCAAACCTGTCGTAAGTGTCATCAGATATACCAATGAGGGTAGAACGAGCACCCACTTGTCTACGTCCAAGCCATTTCTCTTGTTGGCGACGATATCAAAGAGAAACTCCTTTTCGGACCTATCAGGAGGGATAAGAACACGCGTAAATGGAGAAGCGACACGCATACGGATCACATTTCGCCGGTTCCCCGGCGATAAGGGCTTTGACGAATTTTGTGTCTGCCTCCTCAATTTCGATATTGTTGTGTGCTACAAGATAATCGAACATCATCTCAGAGCCCTGCTCGTGCTTCCACGGGGTTTCCAAGTCTGGTCTAGTAAATAAAGTCACCAGTCCGCCTGAATACACCGAAAAAGAACGTACAGTGCCGTCGGAATAAACATTGAATCCCAAACATGACTCCATGGTCCGTGTCCAAGGTCATGACATAAGCCGGCAAGCTCCACACATTCAATGTCTCTATCAGTAATCCCGAGGTCAGGCTGTTTCGTCTGTAGATTCGTCGCCAAAGTTCTGGCAAGATGAGCGACACCTTTCATCGGTTTGCATCAAAGTCAGTAAACCTATATCTTGGATAACCCACCTAAGCAATGCTCATATCTATTATGCGAAGCTCCGGGCCAGACGTAGTATGAAGTTCCCAGCTGTTTGATGTTGCGTAGGCGTTGGAATTGCCGTCTATTTTTTAGTCAGTATCAACGGGAGTCATCATAACAGCGCCACGTACGTATCTAAAAAGACAGAAAGTCGAGGACCAACTTCGACTAACGGCGGTATCAGATCCTAGGGTGCCGGACGAGATAGTGAAGACGCACTCAGGTCGTGGATAGGATCCTTAATGATCCTCAGCACACGATTGACTCCAGGCATGGTATCTTCAACTGTTCGCAGATGAATCTTTGGAGTATCGAGTTTCTTTCAGTTTCACCGCGTGAACACGAAAAGGCAGTCCCCTTGATGGAAGAATGCGGTAGAAAAGAAAGAAGGAAGAACGGCGAAATGGCCGCGATGCATCTCACGTGTGCGCAGGAATCACGTGGCATACGGTCCGATACCCGGTATCCAATCAGAATGTATACGTTTTTGAAGTTCTTGTCTTCTACTAAATCTATCGTGATTTACAAGTATCAAAAGAAGCACGGTAGAGATTCAGCATTTCTACTCGTCTCTTTACTGTCCAGAGACACAGGGCTCGGCATTTGAAACTCGGGTAGGCGCGCCTGCAATAAAAACAACAAAAACTGACGAAGAAAGGAAGCTATCGTTTGGCTTCAGCACCTGTTGAAAAGTCGAGGGTACAGTCTGCCTTTTTGGCCTCGTCTCAGTAGCCTGGGCTCTACATAGTCTGAATGAGGACGGTCATTTGGAATTATTTAAATGACAAGTCCTCCAGATTTTCTACCCCTCCGACTTGAGAGAGTATTAACTCGAGGTGCTACTCTGATATTCTACCTCACAGAAAGGCGTGGGTTGATGTTGACTTAAGCTATCGTTTCCTAGGGAGATACACGGTGCAGAGGGTTGCATCTGTAACGAAGGAAGAATGGAACGAACGACATCCGATTATGAGCAAACTTGAAGGCCCTACAAGATCGTTTTCTCCCCCTTTGACCCCCCTATCCCTTGATGCAACGGGTTCGCTTGGTTTGGACAAACAAGGTATCGATTTCGGAATTTTCGGGATGGGGGAATGGTTGCAGAGCAATAGTGCTTCTGTACCAGCGATTTTGTCGCGAACCAACCAGGATAGAAATCGACGATGAGGCTCTCCGAGGGGGAAACAAGTTGAAGTAGAAGAAGGTCACCAAGGAGTAGATGGCCAACAATTTCCTTGACTAGTAAGTCGGCTCCTATGTTCGTTCCAAGGGTTGTATTCAGAATATGACTTTGTGGAATATGAAATGTGTTGCTTAGGGCGTTGATTTCCAAGGGGAGCTTGTTGAAAAGTCGGCACCCAGGGTTGGATATCTTCATCTTCCCAAGAGTATACACTGCATGCCCGTATTGGAAGTTGGGAACTAGGCAACATCTCTAAGGACGCACCCACTGCTTGCGATTGCAAAAGAATCGCTCGTTCCAAATTCAAAGGTATATGAGTGTTGCATGTTCTCGTTGTGTCGTTCCGCTGACATTCTGATTTCTAACTAGGTACTCTACTCTCCATCTCGTCCAAGCTGGTCACAACAAAGCTTCATTAACTGGGTCTGCTGCAATTGGAGGGAACGCTGTGTTGATCTCGGCCACCCACTGCTGGGCGGCTGCCAGTTGATTCTGCGGTGCGGTGGCTACTAAGGTTACTCTAAACGCCGAATAGTTCTCTATGATGGCTTTTATTCTTGCTTCCTGGTCGCGCAGATCGAGTGATAGTTCGGCGAACCACCAAGGGGGGCCGAATCTGGAAAAAGCGCGCGCGGCAGAGTACACCGCGTCTGCTTTCTGTTTCGACACTAGACATTGCCTTGAGGGGTGATTTTTAGACGATTTCAAGTGAATGTTACTGGTTCACGTACTGGGTCACGGTCACCGAGCAAAGATGAAATGCCTCCGATTCTCCGGTATTCGCTTGACAAGAGACGCGCTGATTATTCATATATGCGTTGAGTTCGTTGAATTGCAGTCCGACATTCTGTGAAATTCGTAAGGGGTTATTCATGCTTGGCTTCATAGAAACGTACCTTGAGTGCGGCATCTTTAGCGTTTTCTTCATCCCTTTGCATCATCAACAGAGTCCAGATGAAGGGGATTATAGCGCCAATGAAGGATCCCAAAGCGACGACTTCTGGGACTCGAGTACGAAGCAATAATAAGCAGATAAAAACGAAATAAGTGCGCCAGGGGTACTTTGCAATAATCTGGATTTCAATTGCATTAGAAGTACAAGTTGATACTATGTGCGACAACTTACAAGGGCAGCTGGACACAGATATCTAGTCAACAACTTCTTTGATAATTCAGTCATGCTGGATATGTCGCGGAAAACAGGGTTGAGGTTTAAACAGAGCTGAAGATGGGAGAGCGTTGGGAGTCTGGGATTCGACTCAGAAACTTAAGACTCCAAAGTGATATCAGTTTTCACGTGAATATTACGATGTCGCTGGACCTAAGTATAATGAGTGTCAAATATTTCAAAATTCAAAAGAGACTTCCTCAGTAAAGGAACTTGGAACAAGGGATCTAGTACCGCCGATGGGATGAAATAAATGTAGAGAGAAGAGTGAGAACACATTATCTTAACCAGGCCTTCCGCCGGCCCGTGGTCAAACATCTCAATTTCCGTTCTGCTCGTAAATCTCGTCAGGATGGCTGATATTTTTGTTCACTTGTAAAGGTTACCTAGTTCTATACGACGAACGTGTCCAGCCATCCACGTGTGTGGCTGACTGCGTCTTGACTAGACTTATCAAGCATCTACAGAGAGGATTGAGATCCGGTTGAAATAATGAGAAAAAGGCAAGGTACACTCTCGTCGTAGCCAAAATTTGCCTGACATGGACGACCTCGCCGGCCTGAGACGGGAAGGGGATTTCAACTTGAAAAGGCCTTCATATGTATTGCAGTTTGTATGTTTTCGGTGCGACTGTCCCCGTGGATATAAATCAGGAAAGATATCTACGAACGAATCGCCACGGTCAGCAGGATCCTCGACGGCGCAGGGAAAGAAAGACAACTCACTCGAAATCTATGCAGCATCATTCAGAATATTCGGCCAAGCACCACCATTTCAGTCTGTTCCCCTTTCTGCCAACGAGGCTCTCATCGCGCAGAGGCGGTATAAAAAAGAATTGTGTGCCAAAATAGTACTATTTTCTTCGACGAGTGTGAAATAAATGGCCACTGCCGAGATGTACTATTGAAATCCGGATTCCTATTCGTGTCGTTGGAAAGACCTGCCCTCAAGTGCACGTGAGTATGGCAAGACCAGAACTGACGTCACTTGCAGTCGCGTCTCGCCTTCGCCGCTCGCCGCTCTCTTGCTGCTCACCTTTACTCGCCCTTCGACCTTGAACTCTAGTTTTCGACGCTGTGCTTCATACACTACCTCAGCCATGTCCAAGATTGTTAGAAAAGTGTTCATGGAATACATGTACCCAGCCGCCGTTGTAAGTCGCAAATTTCTGGACTAACTGCTATCTGTATCCATCACAACGCAGATTTTCGACAAAAACCCTCGCGCTATTTTTACTCTTCTCGCGTTTACTGCGTCTCGGAGCTGGGAATGGATCCCTTTCGCACTCGTCGCCTCCTCCATTATTATCTACGCCATCCATGTTTTCTCGCGAAATATGCAAGAAGAGGACGCAAGAGAGGCCAAGTCCAAAGTAAGCTTTATCCATTTCAAATATCTAATAAACCTCATTGATTCTGATAGGAAGTTAACTCTATTTTCTGGAAACTCAGTGAATACATACACGATCAACGTTTCTTCTTTCAAGTACGCGCTGAGGACGTGGAGGCATTCCAGTTCTGCTTATCGGCCATCCAACAGTACGTTTATTACCCAATACCTAGGGCGTCATCTGAGATACGTGCATCAAGGCGTGCTCTCGTTACGCAACAAAAGGCAGATGCACTGTTCTTTGATGCAAAACAGGCCTTGGCTACCTCGGAACAGCTCACCCAAATCGCGTCCGACTTGAGAATGCTGGATGCTCAGATACGGGGTGTCATGCGGGGCTATTCAAGGCTCAAACTAGGCTACAATCCTACACACCGGAGCAACAACTAGAAGCTGCTAAACACTGGGTGACTGGTATCAACGGAACTTCTCCTCCAGTTTCTATGGACCCCGTTGATGAAGATTCTTTGTAACCAACTTGGGCTCGGTTGAACTAGATGGCGAGTAGAGCACCCAGAATTCCAGCGAATGATACGCAAAGCACAATAGAGAACATGTAACACTTTTGAAATACCCGCCTTTCTGTCGCATAGTTTCATGAAATCAGAACGAAGCTCATACAATGGTACCTCCTCTATCTGTAATGAACGGATCCCTGTAATAAAGCTCGCTCGCTCAACAAGATGACCAACGCTGTCATACTTCAGTGATCGTGAGCAGGTTAGAGTCCTATCGCAGAGATGGTACTACGCAATAATGACAGTTCGAACTTAAACTTTTCACGGCGGCCCGGGAATCGTTTGCTTATGTCACCTCTTACCGGCTGCAAAGCGCGACCACGTGCTGAGTATTCCGAGTAAGTTTTAAGTCAATACCAACCTTGACATCTCGCTGCATCCCGTAGGATACACGTTCAGCCATGGCTCCACCTTCAAGCAAGCTTGCTTTGGAATATGGATATGTACACCAAGCCATCCCTGTGAGTTGCTTCAAATATGGTATCAGATTGTGCCTTCTAAAGCGGTTGGCCAAACCAGGTTTTCCGCAAAAGTCCACTCGCCCAGTTCCTTTTTCTCTGTTTTGCAGCATATTTAATTCCAACGCCAGAGTCCACCCTTTACACATTCCTCTATGCCACGGCAATCGTAGTCGGCCTCTTCTTTATCATCATAAACAAACAAGAAGGATCTGAAAGAGCATCCGAGCTTGAAGTACGCTTCGTTCACATCAAGTCTTAACAATTCTGATTGAGTTTTTCAGAAAATTGAACCCAATCTTATGGATTTCACCACAGCGATGGAGGATCAGCGCGGCTTCTTTCAAACGGACGTTCGGTCGCAATCGGATGCGATCCGACTTTGTTCGTCGACAGTCATTATGTACGTACATTTCCTAACAGTCGGAGCTTCATTTGATACGCATATACCAAGGCATTGTCTCGCGTCGAAGCAGAAAGCAGAAGCGCTGTACTCTGTCGCACTGGGGGCCTCTTCGTCCAAGCTCTTCTCGATCGGACTTGATTTGGGGAGCCAGAAATCGCATATAGAGCTTCTCATAGGGGTGTATTCGCGGTTCAGGCCATCGTTGGTAGACGACACGTTAGGGAGGCAGCCCCGAGAATTCCAAGAGATCTCCCAGGAGTGGGTGACTCGTATGAACGATATTTTTCATTAAACTCGGTGAATATTTTTACGATCGACTTGGATGCCGTTGAACGAGATGGCGAATAGAGAATCCGGTCAGAATTCCAGCAGAATGATACGCAAATCACGATTGAAAACTTGTAACGCTTCTATAGAACTTTTTCGACGCTTATACGTATATGCGTTTCCATTGTATGTCCTTGATAGCTGATCAGTGAATTTTTTGACGGATCTGCACTGCTAGCCTGGGGACGCCTTTTTCCGGTTCGATATCGGGGGCATCATTAGAATTTGGTAGGGCTCGAATGATCTTGTGCTCTTTGTCGCGGCTTTGCCTCTTATCAATCTGTTTTGGGGTATCCTCATTCACACCAACCCCGATCCCCGCTGGATGGATAGTGAAGGTGTGTCGCAATTCTATCAGACTTATCCATTGTCATGACATATATCCCAGCTGCTGGTACGTATCAGACCCTTTGGTGTGTCTTTGCGAATATTAGTGACGTGGCAAGAGGGCTAGCTCAGCAACGAACGGGGGACGAGACGGCCTGATTTCACCGCCTCTGCTTCGATATCCTTCTCTTCGGTGGGGTGGAGTTGAAAGCTTAGGTGTGTTGGAAGGAGAATGTAAAATTACTGTCTTATTCCTTATATCGTGTATCTGGGGCTGATCAAAATAACAAACACAGGGTGTCGAGACAAGGTTCGTCGTCCTTTGGTTAATTTTCTATTTTCCTGACTTATCGCACTTTAGGGCATCGGCTTCTATTGTCTTTGATATGGGAGTGGTACGGTGTATTCCAGTCCTTATATGTATCAATCTTGCTGGCGTTTTTAAGGTAGCTTATCTACTACAGGCACATAGTAGGATAGTGCCACTATGCGACACATATATGCACCTGGTACGTCCGAAGCTCAATATTTGAAGGAAACAATGAATAATTGCTTAAGTATGTTTTTTTCTTTGATTTATACTGCTTATACAGGTTCTCGTCAAAGGCATCTTCTTGTACTTTTCTCCCCTGTACGTCAAGCTGAATACCAGCCGCTTGCGTTTACTGAGTCAGTAGCAACACGACACATGGGTCAAATCCCGTTCGAAATTCAAAGGTATTGTACAAAGTGGTTACATGTTTGCATTGCGGATCGTTCTGCTGGTATTCTAACCGGATAATCTACTCCCCATCTCGTCAAATTTGGTCCCAAGAAAGCTCAGCCCTCAGGCTTCATCAAATGGATCTTCGGTAATTGGGGAGTACGCTGCGTTGATCTTAGCCACCCACTGCTGGGCGGCCTCCAGCTGACTCTCCGGTGGGGTGGCTGTCAACGTGACCCTGAACGACGAATAGCTCTTTACGATGTCCTGTATCTTCTCTGACTCCCCACCTAGACCGAGCACAATCTGCGCAAAATCAGACCAAGAAGGGCCCGGGTAGCCACGAGCATTGAAGGCCCGCGCGGCAGAGTACATGGCTTCTGCTCTCTGTTTCGACAAAAAGACATTGCCTGGATATATGCTTCTTAGAAATTGAAAAATGACTGCTGCTGCTGCTGTGTACGTACCGAGTTATGGTCGACGGACACAGCTGAAACGCATCGGATTCTTCATCACCCACTTGACACGAGTCGCATTGATCGTCAATATATGCGTTGAGTTCGTCGAACTGCAGTCCAACTTTCTGTAAAAACCATCAGTAATCACCTAGACTTGGTGTGGTGGAAGTGTACTGTAAACATTTCAGCCATTATCTTCTTGTGATGCTCATGATCCGATACCATCGAACAACTGACGGGGAACACGGCGACAGGAATTGATACAAAAGCGACGAATTTCGAATCTCGACTCCAAAACCATAAGAAGAAGACGAAAACGAAGTAGCTGCGCCACAGTGGATACGTTGAGAGAGTCTGGATTTCAACTGCATCAGGGAGTATGAACGGATACTATATTCACGACGGCTTACAAGGGCAGCTGGGTAAAAATGTTTGACAAACAGTTTCTTGAATATCTCGAGCATAGCTGGCAAGGAATACAGTATCGGGGAATAAATCCCGAGGTCGTCGTGAGGAGGAAGAAGAGAGGTCATTGACTGGAGCTTCGATTTAAGTACTGGATGTGACGTCAGCGCTGACAGGCCTAAAATAATAATAATGATTTAAATACCATTTCCAGACTACTGCGATGAGCGTACTAGTTGTGTCGGGGAGCTGGAACTTGTACGCTACTAGTACAAGCAACATTGATTTTTACGGTTTTACTGGAGTTCGAGTAACGAGAATCGAGATGCTTTGCTTTCAGAGGCAGGATGACGCCCAGAAAAGTAATACAAACTTGAACAGAACGACAGCTTCCAGTGAGTAGTAGCATCTCGGCGCAAGGAAAAATGTGGAAGCTGAGTGTGAGTGGGTCAAACTACGGGCCGGGCCGTCCCACGTTGCGGCCTGGAACGCCTTGCCGAAATAAATCATTTTTCGGACCGGGGTTTCCACACGATTTTATATTGACGGAAGTTGCCGAAAACCAACTCAGCTTCTTCGCCGCGTCTACTTACTATCGTGACATGACCTCAGTAAGATACACGATGCAGAGTACCACACTCAACTAACTTTTTGTGCTTTCTGAAAGGAGAACATTGATCCTCGCGACCTGGAAGATGAGGCCCGTCTTCAGTGGTGGCACTCATGGGCACCATGATTCGCAAGCCAGCGTGGCTATCAACTTCACGAATTAATCTACGAAACCGAGGGCGAATATACGGAGCTTACTAAATTGCTATCGCATGCCATAAAAAGTCTGTGAAGGAGACGGCACAGACCCTAGCCCTTACGCGTACATTGAGGCTGACGTGCATTCGCAACTTGCAAGGCGCTCTTGTAGAACCTGAGAGGCTGAAACCCACATTCCCGAAATCGGTTGCCTCAAAAATTTCGCGTAAATTAATAATAAAGCTCATTCAAACTGTAGGCTCGTGTTTCAGGACGCCCAAGGACGCTTGGTCCCGATCAAAATCGTGAAGAAGGATACGTATCACGCGTCTCCTTCTGCAGAAGGGCAAGAAAAAGTCATGGAGAATTGCGTCATTCCAATATTAGACATTTTGGACGTTGGTTCGGAGTCCTTCTATTTCGTTGTCATGCCTAGGTTTGTCCTGGCCACCTACCAGATTATTGGCCCGGCTAACCTATTGTCAGGTGGGACATTGTCCCATTATACAGTTTCAGGACTCTGGGAGTGGTACCTGCTTATATGCATTGCATGCTCAAGGTAAATCTAGAAAATTCTGGTGTCCCTCCAACCTAACGTTTGCTCCTAGGGCCTCCGTCTCTTACATTCGAAGAATATAGTTCACAGGATAAGTCAGTTACCTGTAAAGTGATCTATCTGAACATTCTATCTTTAGGATATTAAATACGCAGACACTGTCATGAATTATTGCTGCAGATTTTCCGGTCGGTATTCCGATTCACTGAAGTATACCACGCTCCAGGCCCAGGGTCTCATTAAATACGCGATCATGTTCCCACCGGGCGCTCTTCCTTCTCAACGTCGTCTGCCTTATAAATATTCCTGGTCAGGGACAGATTATTTTAATATACACGATACTCATCAAGGTAAACATGACTATGATCCATTCGCATTCGACGTCGCTCTCCTTGGATATCTCTTTTGCTGCCGCTTTCAGGTATGTGTTCAGGATTCGAGAGCTAAGAAGTTTTCTAAATCGAATACCTCACGCATTTGACTCCCTATGAGCCCATGCTCGCTCCTCTGCTGGACAAGATGATCACTCGATCCGTTTTACGGCATCGAAGCACTGCAGTTTTGTGAAAAATTTCTCCCAGGTGTACAGCTAGATACACCAGTGCCGTCCGATATCTTGGCCGAACACTACGAGGAGTACGACAGATGGAAAGATCTTCCTGTGGAGTTCATCCAGAGATGGTCTGCTTATCGAGAACCGCCTGTCCCTCATACGACCATGTGGCTTCAGAAAATCTCTTGCTGGGGTACTGGTTATCAGCGGGCACTTGTGAATACTCTCTGGATGCTTGGCTGGGTTTGGCGCCTTCCGTCAGTATTGTTACGTTGGGTATGAATGCCGGTCAAACTTTGAGACTAAGGTGTGCGTACCCTCGAGGGTCGTAATGGCGCTGTATTTACAGCGATGATCAGGCATACATGCTCCAGTACTTGGTTGTGTATTATACCACAATAGGCCGCCTCTTTGTTCCCTTCGGAATATAAACTAGCTCTTCGTCCACAGATTCGTCGTCAGAATTGACAGTATCCAAGGGCTCCTTACGCTTTCGCTTTAACCCCGTCCGCGGCGTTCCACGATTCTTAGGCGGCTTAGGAGGAGGCGGAACCCAGCCCGCCGACCTTTCAACAAGGTCATGTTGGAAACCAACATCATATCGCACACACTTCATTTTCCATATGAACAATGTCTGAATCAATATATGAGAAGAGAACTTAAAACGAAAGGACGCCTGGCCTTACCAACCAACCCTGACGCAACGCGTGAGCTATCTGTTCCTTCGTGACATTCTTGTACTGGTTTCCACTTTGGAGAGCCTGGTCGATTTCTGCCTTTGTCGGCTTGCGGCCAAGTCGGTTGCGTAGGTGAACGATAGCTCTGCAACGAGTACCATACCCTGACTTAGACACTTTGTGTGCCCATGTCGAAACGACCTTCAAAACATGTCAGTAACTTGACTAACATGACCGTGCATATTGCTCACAACATGATGCTGCCTGTTCCATTCTTCCACCGTCAGAGGCGCAGCCCTCTCCATATTATACTGACCCATATATTGCCATTTTCCGCTATCAATCCGGGAGAAGACCCTCTGAGTTTCTGACCGGTACCACTCGGCATTGCCCACGTTGCTTCGAGAAGAAAAGAATAACCCTGGCGCCCCAGGCATTTGCGGAGCATGAGGATTCATGTTCAAATTGAGGTACATGAAGTCGTCCATGTGGTGTACATCAAGGAATTTTTGAGCGATATTAGGAAAGGTTTCTTGGGTGTTTCCGCCCCAAAATTGTGACATGAAGCGACGGTCCACGGTGAAGTCCCGGATTTCGGGGTCAAGATTAACCGGGTAGACCCGCATGCCTTTAATGCGATTGTGAACAGTGTCTAGAGACAGTTCTATGTTTTTCTTTTTCTTTATTCTAGGCTAGAGAGTTGTATCAACATGAAGTTGGCGGTTGTAGTGCCTATCACTTACGTTGACAAGACTTTGCATTACATCACTGTCAGCTCCAGCTGGCAATTTGCCAAGGGCAAAGCGTAGTGTTGGAACCACAACTTCGACTCGCACCATCTGACGCCTCTTGCGAGGGGGAGACACGGAATTAGATCTCGAGTCAATACCGGAAGACAGTGGGCTATCAAGAGAAGTAGATAATCGAAGGGGTACATCTTCAGGCTCTATTACTGCGTGAATGCCCCCACCCAGAGCAGACGAGTCACGTAGAATGGGAGTGACAGAGAATTCGGACGGTGCGCGATGTTCCAAATCCGCCTCGTCTTCCACAGCGGGGAATTTGGAAATTTCGACTGATTCTAGTACAGAAACATCATCGACTTCCTCCTTCTTGACTTTTTCTCGCGTTGATTCTTGTACCATAGCTGCATCAAAGGCGGGATTCTATGAATTAGAGGCCTCGGTGAAAAAAAGATAAAAAGAGTAAAAGAAGAGCTATTTTCCGTTTTGGAAATTCGCCATCGAACATAGTCTGCCGTGCCGGCACCGGCAGTCAATTCCGCTCGTTTCCTTAGATCCTTTCAAACTATTGAAACATCTGTGAGTAGAAACATCTTCATATCTGCCGATTTTCAAGTTGCTGACGGCCTATGTTCCGCCCTGCAGCAACACTCAGGAGGAAGACCTCGTCAAGGTGAGTTTTCCGGTGTGCTGAAGGATGTGCTCGAGCTCAACTTCCTCAGGCATTCATCCGTCCTCGTCGAAGCCTTCCTTGCGCTCCATTCACAACGACTTTGCACCTTCTTCCTTGCCAGCAGTGCATGACAACGAGCTCTGAGGAGACGATGAGAGCAGGATGTTGAACTCACCGACGAGAACGACGACAAACGGGAATGAGAAGCCGTGAGCGAAGATGTTGAAGACATGTAGGTCCTCTCCCTCGCCCATATTCGGTGCTCACCAGACGACCACTTCCTTTCAACGTCAAAGGCTAGCGCATCGGCACGCCTTTTTTCAGCGTGAAGACCTTGATTTGCACCCAGCAATCATCGGCGAGCATGAAACCGAGATGTAGAAGTGAGATACTAACAATTGCGGGAAAAGCGAGCTACTTTTGGTTGGAAATTTTGGATGCGTCGGTATCAAGTCTCAACTTGCCACGGATTTTGATAGAGAGCACTGGTTTATTCGCGTCGTCTTGAAGTCTGAAGACTTTTGCTTTTCCCCTTGCGACTTCCTGGACCATGGCGAGGGACGTAAAACACGGATCGACCCAGTGTTTATGTGAGTAAATTTGATGCTAATTTGATATCGTATTCATCTTTCATCTCAGCCGACTTTCAACCTGACAAAAGCGATAGTTTTTTGCCCCACGACGAGCGCACGCTGAAGAGGAGGTCATCGTCAGTATGGATGTGGAGGAGATGCCCTAGGTGAGTTCTTTCGCACGTTGCATGGTCAAAGAGCTTCATCTACCTCACTCAGTATCAATCAAACCCGCCTGCACCCTCAACATGTAGCGACGAGATCTCCGGTCCCACAGTGCCAGTGTGAGGCGAGCAAGCGTCCGACCCACTGAAATCGACGATGATGGGAAGAACGACAAAGCGGAGCAGAACAGCGACAAGAACACCCTCCTCGACCCATTGACTTGTGGGAGGCTAGATATTCGATTTCGTAGCAAGATGTCCTATTGTGGACATGCTATGTGCGAGAGTGAATGGTCGTAGGTTCTTTTCATTCACCGACATTCTCGAGTACTCATTGTCTCATAGCCAATCTCAGTCCCCACTCGCATATCCGAGCCCTTCAAATGGTGCCCTCGACGACTGTCTGCGTGGCGTTGTATCTTTGTTCATCGAGCAAGCTTTGGAGGAGAAGAACGTGATGCGTGAAGAAGTGCTTCAGGATGGGTAAGTCCTTTTCTTCACCTCGCATGCTCTCTCTGAAAGGATGGCGTCATATAGACCTATAGAGGCAATCTGGTCAAGAGCAGGGTTTTTTCACCTCGATGATTTGTTTCAAGCCAGCACATAGAGAAAACTCCCAGCGTGACGGAAACGAAGGGATGCCTACGCCGGGAAGGTGGTTGTCTCTCCCTCGCATCTGTTCACACATCTCGCCGTCGAGCGATAGAGGAAATTTCAGATGATTTCTTTGCTGCGGGATCTTATCTTCGCTAACGTTAGAACTGGCTTATGTCCGACGAAGCATGTCCAGCAGTCGTTGTACATACTTTCGATCCTTTCTTTCGAAATTGTCAACACAGCTTTCAACTCGGGGTACGGATACTTTTCTCCCATCGATTTCTTTGAGCTTATTGTTCGCTTAGGTGGTCCACCTATCTATTCGTCCTTGAGCTACAACCGTTTGTGTGGATGTTTCTTTTTTCTTCAAGCTCGTATTAGATATCGTCAGTTGTACTGTTGCGAGGCTCCTGGAAATTATGAAGGACCTCGAACATCGAATGGATTCGATCGGGACCGCTAAGATATAGGCCCATCCGTTCACTTGTCCTCGCCTACAACTCCCATAGAGGATCTTGGGGTTTTCGTGTTATAGTTGCCTGCCTAGGAATCTGTGTTAACCTTTAGAAAAGCTGCAATTCTATGTACAGGATCCCTCAATTTGACATACGTGAGGCGAACTGAAGGTGTTGCGAACGGAAAAACGCTTCGCAGAGATATTAATACGTCCTGAATACTTGAGGGCATAGGGTTTCATTCTGTGTCTTGCAAGGCATCTCTGGACTTGTCGTTCGTGACTCGACAGGTCTTTCAAAAAAGTTATGATCGGATCTCGCGTGGCTTACTCACCGAACTGGAGCTCCGCCACCGTCGCCTCCCACACTCTCTCGTGTCAAGGCAGAATGGACCGCAACAAACGACGGCGCAAGCCGAGAGGATCTCTGCCTGTACCGGTGCCAGTCTCAATTTTCACATTATCCAGATTCCCAGTGTCCTTGACGGTCATCACGGTCCGACCGGAGGCACCGTGGGTGCTACAATACATCCTCGGCGCCTAGAGAGCTCTTCTTTTCCTCACATCACGACAGCTATGCCTTCTATTGATACCGTACCAGACAGAGACGACAAAAACCTCCAAACACTACCCCATGATACTCAAGGCGACACAGGGACGTCGGATGATCCTGCAGGCAATTCCCAGCCTGAGGCTCAGCAGTCGACGAGGCCAGCTCATTCCCAGCAAAAGTCCACTCGCAAAATCTTTGGCATCCCGCAACGTGCATCCCAACTTAGAGGTACGATGTTTTATGGTTCATACTTGCCTCATTTCTCATTACGATCCAAGGGAACGATCCGTTTGACTATGAGCAGAGATTTCCGGAGGATAAGCGGTACGAGGAACTGGGTCCACTTGCCAGGGTATGGAGGACATACCTTGAAGAATGCGGTGCATTTGACATTGAGTTGTTGGAAGGATGGAGGGACGGACTAGATGTCCTGCTCGTTTTCGTGAGTACGACATTCAAGAGGCCGTATTTCCTTACTCATGCTTATATAGGCCGGTCTTTTCTCTGCTGTGGTCACTACTTTCGTTGTCCAGACATCACAGAGCCTCCAAGCCGATTACAGTCAAGTCACGGCAATGCTTCTATTTGAACTCATCGACGTCCAGCGCGCTGCGGCTAATGGTACTCTCGTCAATAATGTTCCTCGTTCAGATCTCACTCCCTTCTCGGACTTTCGTCCCACGATATCAGATTCACTAATCAATGGATTGTGGTTCACCAGTCTTTCATTCAGTCTCGCTACTGCTCTGTTTGCTGTCCTCACAAAACAGTGGATCCATCAGTACATTGCCATGCCCTCAGGGACACCTCAGGACAGGTGCCGTGTCCGCCAATTCCGGTACATGGGACTGGAGCAATGGGGCGTGGGTTTCATCATCGGTTTATTACCCCTGCTCTTGAGCATGTCGCTTGGCATATTCCTCATTGGCCTGGTTCTTTTTCTGGTCCCACTGCAAGTAGTGATTGCATCTGTCGTCGGAACCATCACATTTATATCCTTTGCTGCGTACTTTGTCAGCAACTTCCTGCCGATTATGTACCCTTCGTGCCCGTATAAGACACCTCTGTCGCAGTACATATTCCTTTCCTATTCCTATATCATCCGCCTCATCACTCTGGTTTCATTGGCCTTAATGCCTATGAAGTCTTCTCCTCGCAGGTTCCGAGACGTCGAGCGTGCAGCTGTTGAACTCCGGGCGGACGACCTCGATGTACATGCCTTGGGCTGGTTGTCAAACGTGTCTTCCAACCCCAGTATACAGAACATTGTCATCCAATCAACCAGTGCTCTACCCTTGCAGTCAGTTGAGCCCCTGATGCAATACACGGAGAATTTTTCAGAAACCTACGAAACTGTAATCTCCTGCATGGACATGAATTGCCAAGAAAGCATTGTTGATCGCATTATTCGCGCGAGCCTCCGCTTCAACATTCCCTCATACCTTGGGTGGACCCTCAGGCGTGCGACAGAAAGAGATAGGCTGCCAACTGGCACAGAAACCTACATGGAGGTTCTGTGTGTCGACAACTTGAATTCTTCATGTACCGATGAGATTGCGGATCTAGTCAAAGCTCAGTTTACAGAATCTCTAGATAAACAGCTGTGCCTGCAGCCTATTGTATGGGCCCATCTTCTCCAGAAGCTCTTACCCTTCACTCTAGAGAACGGTCTGATTCCCTTATTCCTGATGATTCCCCCGTTGTATTGGCGTGCCAGCTATAAGCCACCTCCCCTTTTCCCAAAAAATGACATGAAGATTCGTTCGATTTCTGATGAGGACCACCAGGCGGTATTTCTTGATATGGCCGTTTACGTTCATCTGTATCCAGACATCGCCGATGCCTTTTTTGATGGTTTCACGCATGTGAAGGATAGCATCTTCCATCCTGATCCCGCCGCCGATGAATTCCCCGCTCCTCAGGATCCACGCCTGTGTTCGCTGCTGACGCTGGCTGGCTCACCCTCTATCCGAAAGACAGCCATCATGAATCCATCTATGGATGGGTTGTTTGACCGGGTGCTGAGAAACATTGGTATTTACATGGACCTCCCAGCCACTCTTCTGAACAATGAGACTCCTTTCAAATTAGACAACAATCGATATGCGGTGCTGAAACTCCTGTATACACTGGTTTCTTCAGACAACTTCAACACTCTGCCAGTGGTTCATCAGCGCGATACGCTGATGCTGTTTCTCCGAGTGCTCAACTCCACAACCCCTCACCCCCACTTTCTCCCCTCTGACTGGTGTACCCCAACCATGGCCTCCAACTTTACCCAGATCGCCCTCGAATCCCAAGACTGGACACTCTCCTCCGACGACATGACACTCGAATTTGTGTATGAATTCTTGCAGCTCGGCGAGCCCATTGCAAATCAGATTTTCTCCCGTTTTGTTTCCGAACGTCTTCTTGACTATGTAGTCAAGCTCCGTGGGGGCCATGAGATTTCGCAGGAATGGTGGCTGCGAGGCATCTTGGGGCTTTTTGTTAGTGAGGTAAAGAGGTCGGACGCCGCGGCTGTGTACCTCTTTGAGCTCGACAATATCTTTGCTGTTTGTGCAATGTTTATCATTTGGGAGGACATCCCCCACCTCCACCTCCTCGCAGAGTGTTGCCCAGATCACCCGGTGTGGATTGAGTGCTTACAGAAGCTCGATACTATTCCGGAGCACTTTGAACTGTCACTGCAGAAAAGGGAGAAAATTATCCCTACTATTTCAGACTTCAGGATGCTTTTTGAAGGAGGTGGGCCGCTGATGTTAAATTCCCAGCCAACCGTGAGCTCGCTTTGGCGACGGCTGCGACGACAACATGGGAATATTGGGAAGGAATTGACGGGGGCTGGTAAAGTGTGAATATGCTGCTTTTATACTTGGATGAAGAATCCTTGTATATGCGTAAGGGGTATATTAGCGTGCACATTGTCTGTTCTCATCCGATGCTTACCAATTTCTGTAGAGCCCCTCATATGCATCCCCGTCGTGCAGATTGATTCCAGTTGAACAGCATAGATGTTACCTGTTGGCAACAGACCGGCGGGACGGGGTATCTCCGCCTTTTGGAGAGCACGTCTTCTGCCATTCCTTTCACCTCCATAAACATGTTCTCATCGGAAAGTTTTAATTCAAGAAAAGTACAATTCACTGTGTGATGACTGCGGAAACCTGAGATTGGGAAATGGCAACATTGTTTGTATTGCAAGATACACCGTCACTAGGAACTGAGGTCTCAGTGACAAAGTGACAAAAGCGTAAGGCAATGAAGGCTAACCAGGTCCAGCTAAGCGAATGTAAATGTGGGGCGGCACCACCTGATAGTTCGAGTTGTTCGTCGAAGGTGTGAGCAGTTGTGTGTCAGCATCTAGTAGTTTAGACCAAAGATGGTTGCTACCCCGACACCCATTCTCCACCATCCTCGACATACTTCGTAATAAATAGAAACACCCTTCGTGGCATAGAGGAGAAGATGATTGGCAGGCGATAGCACGAAGGTTCCGCCAGCAAAACATGTACGCTGGATCCAGATGCTCTTTATCACTCTCTGGGACATCGGCAGCTTCGGCGAGGTGGGGAAAATTGGGATTATGTCGTCAAAAAAGTGATCCTGCTATGGCACGATGGGCTCGTTTCTTCTCGCTGGGCGGCGTGTCTTGGGTGGGAGATTCACTGGATGCTATGTAGAGGGAGAGGGCGAGGACAACTTGTTGTGTAGATTTATCGGGAAGTAATGCTCTGTATGCACTTGAAAAGACAATAGTCTTTATACTTCTCAGGATCCTACGGAGGGATCTTGGGGCGCCATAATTCAACTCTGTAGTGCTCATGGCACATGTTCATGTCAATGACATATCTCTAGCTCATCACTCTCCAGTGCATGCTCCCCCCAGCGATCCAGCAACCGCCCTCCAGGAAGTAAGTCTCTCCGATGAGAGTCTCGCCGGTGATCGTTCCACGCCCTATCAAGAGTTCATCTCAAAAGACGTTGCTCAGTAGACAGGTCCTATAATATGTCACCATCATTTCAGGGAAAGCAGTCGCAGTGACCTAGATGGAGGAAGTGGCGTGGACTACAAAGCGGGTAAATGCCCGGATATGTGAGATGAAGGGAATGAACTTACCCCATTCCTGGCACATCCACTGCCGTTCCCCACTACTATCGCTTCTCGTATCGCTCTCACAGACGCCACGCTCGTCGGACGACGTCAAGTCGTCTTGATCAAAGAATTGCACCATGCACTAGTGCCCCTCATCGAAGAAGGTCGTATCAGAGATCTGCGAGAGGGATGAGCCTCTACGTGCGGCCGAGAAGAAAGCGGACCTACCACTATTATCTCCTCTCGCTGTCTCCTCACTCCAGCTCATGTTTTCCTTTGTCAGGGACCGCGAGCATGGCATTGCGTAAAGGAAGCCGGTCATTGAAATGACGGTGAAGGCCTGAAGTCGAGGCTTTATAGCATCGTCTTTGGGTAATGTCCTCAATGTATGCCACACTTGACACGCTGGTTTCACTGTCACGATTGCCCCGAGTGATGCTCTCTTTTCATCCCAATTCAGCCTCGACACTTGTTTTTGGAAGAAGCCCTGAACGACGCGACTTTGGTCCAAGACGACGCGTTACTTATTTCTGGTCATCGTGATCTTCGCTTTCAAGCGTGTGCGGAATAGTTGGATGTTCGACTTTGAGGGTCCGCTTGGTGGCTGTACAGCGTGATATTTTGATTGCCGGTAAATTTGATCTGTGCCGCAATGCCGTCCCACCATGGATCAAGCCGTTGCGCATGCCGTCTCGGAACGTCACATCTCAGATCCCAACTTCCATCATCCATGACGTTCTACCAACGTTCAACCAAGCTTCTATACCATGGAAAGGAAGATGTTGTCCTCATGTATTACATGGCGTCTGGGCCGGGTGATGTGCGCTAATCCCATCTTGGTCAATACGCCAAATTTATGGATTCACCTCTCACAGGTACTACTTATCAAGGGGGTGCCGGGATGTCACCCCGGTATATGGGGTCACCCCGGTTACCATTTTAGTAACCGGATGGACACTCCATTTTGAGAGCCTCAAAGGAGGGAAAGCTTTCAAACAGGGTCAGGTCACATCCTTGAGCATCCAATAGACCCCACAAAAAATCTCATGCCCCAACTCCAAGTCCCTGGAAAGTTCGAAGATTTTGGGTACACAGCCACACTGAGTCATCATCCTTACATCATGAACTTTTGAGCTCAAAAGTAATACTAAGATGGTCGTTTACTTGGTCAAATTGATTTTTAGGATATAATAAATAACTATGAAAAGGACCTCTGACAGGTTCTGGGGCGGTGCGAGGCCTGTAGCGCTGGGAAGCGTCACGTGACAGGGAGGGAGGGTCACCGGCCATGGGCGAAATTTTTTATTCGACCCACTGTAATTTATATTATTTCTGGTACCCCCTTGCTACTTATATTGGTTGATTCGCTACAGTAATTCCGACGCCTGACTTGCCTTCCAGCGCGGCAAGTTGGCCGGTACTCAAAAGCATGAGTTTTGTATCAGCTGACGGGCTTTCTGAACTGAGGATGCTGTTGAATTATCCGAACAGTGGGACTCGTGGAGCGAAAACAGTATGCTTGACCACGAGCGACAGCACGAAGCAGGACTTGACACTGCCCTGGGCGGCCCGCGACGAGATCTTTGTTCAGAACATGACATTTATATATAGCGTGGCGGTGATGTATTGACCGCCAGGAACTTGTCAGGAGCTGATGGAGAATCGCGTCAGTACCCTGGAATTGCACGCGCTGTGAATTCGCCGAAGTGACCGCTGTCGCTGCTGCTTGGTATTTCGTAGGTCCAGACATTTTTATCAAGTTCGTGTACTAACAAAGTGGATTTATTTACTTTAGACGGCCGCCGAAATTGAGTCTTCGTGGGTGATCGCAACAAGAGATTTTCGTCCTCGACTCGGAATTATTCGGTATAAATCCGGCTAAAAGTGAAGTTGCAAGGCATCATACATTCACGGCCAGTGTTCTTTGCCACTGCCCGTAGGTCCGTTCGTTCCGTGCGGTCCGCGATGGCAAAATGAAAGCACCATTTTGGAGTAAGAACAAATGGTAAACCTGGTATAAAAGCTCTACTTTTTACGAGGGATCTCTTCAGAACTCGTTCTCTGTGCTCTCTCATCTATCATGAAGTGGATTTACTCTCTCTTGGCTTTTGCTGCTGTCAGCGCTATCTCTGTATGTACGCCATCACCCAAACGGCGTTACATTCTTATGCATTTGACTAGGCTGCTCCGCTTGAGGATAAAATCGTCAAGCGCGCATCTGTATCTGATGTTGCTACTGTCGGTTATGCGACTCTCAATGGCGGGTAAGGTCTGCCCCTTGATGTATACACCTAAACTCATGAATATCACAAGCACTACTGGTGGGAGCGGTGGACCCACGACTACGGTCACGACGCTCAGTGCTTTAACGAGCGCTGTAGCTGGTGACAGTCCCAAGATTGTTATTATCTCAGGTAAATATTACACGTTCTGCTGCAAGGACGAATTCACACATGACTTGCGCCAGGAACTTTGACCGGCAATACTGTTGTTAAAGTTGGTTCGAACACCTCTGTCCTTGGTGCTCCCGGAGCAAGTGAGTGCCACAATAAAAATGAAAGAGTTGGGTTTTTTTCTCATCCTTGTTCAGCGCTTAACGGCATCGGTCTTCGCGTGTTGTCGGTTTCAAATGTGATCATCCGTAACATCAAGATATCCAAGGTTTTGGCGTCAGCTGGAGATGCCATCGGCGTTCAGTCTGCCAGCCAAGTCTGGCTTGATCATTTGGATCTTTCCAGTGACAGAGACCATGACAAGGTTTGTGCCTACCGTTTATTTCTATTTCGTCGCAAGGTCTTATTCTCTTCCAGGACTTGTGCGTGCCTCAGATACTGAGAAGGGGAATTAATACTAATGAACCTTTGTACTCAGCTACGATGGACTTCTCGATATTACTCACGGTTGCACCGGTGTGACCGTTACAAACAGCAAGTTGTACACACACTGGAAGGCTTCTCTCGTCGGTCATTCTGACAACAATGGTGCCGAGGACGTTGCCATCACCGTTACCTATGCCAACAACTGGTGGTTTGACTTGAACTCGCGTACTCCGTCATTCCGGTATGCCGGTCATAATTTTTTCCAGAGCGACCTTTTTCTGACATTCGATAGATTCGGACATGGTCACATCTTCAACAACGTATGAACGCCCTCTACATACAACGTGCGCGCTCACCTTCCTTCGTCTTCAGGTCTTCGATGACAACAACGACGGCATTAACACCCGTGATGGTGAATATTTCGATTATTCATATAGTGAATACTGTCTCAGTGCCAAATACTAGGTGCTCAACTCCTCGTCGAGAATAATGTCTGGACTGGTAGGACCACTCTACGCTTTGTAATATCAACAATGACACCGAAATTGTTAGGCACTGACAAGCCTCTTTACGCCACCGATGAAGGCTTTGCTGTAGCTCGGGGCAATGGTATGTAGGCTTGCCTGAGTTGCTACCCACTCCCTTCTCATACAGTTAATATTAGACTTCGGGCCTGATGGCGCAAACAGTGCGTAGCCCCCTGATCTCGATCGTTAATAATTTCTCATCATCCCGCTCGTAGCCGCCCCCGTTGGAAACTTTAACACTGCGCCCTATTCTTATTCGCTATTGCCGACCGCCAACGTCAGGGCATCCGTTACAGCAAGCGCTGGGCAAACATTGACCTTCTAATGGACTCATCTCACTAGTATGCGCTTGGTATGTGCTAGGGTTTCAAATTGTAGGAAATTGACGTACTGCCAAAAGTTTGAGGAGTCACTAGTCAAGTGCCAAGTTAGGTTCAATGAAAGATGTACTAAAATATAACGGTGATGCTTTCCCTTTCCCTTTCACTCACAAGGACTTGAGAATCCACCGCATTATCATTGTTCGAACTTCTATTAAGAACGGCACTGATGCGGCATGAATGATGACGCTCTATCATACCTCACAATTTTGCTGCTACAGAGTCCGATGCATCGGTATTAAGCGAAATCAGCGGCATCTTCCCCAGGTGACAGCCAGCATGTTGTCAAAAGCGGCTGTGTTGTTTTTCACTGCATCCAGCGCTTGCTTCTCAAAATAATATATAAAGTAAGGGCTAGCCATTACGTTTGAGGACTTGAGCTGATAATGCTCTCAGAATCGATAACCGTACCTCCCCACGATGGCTATCCCCTGTCCTTGACTGCTAAAAGATATTGGGCGTCCTCTCCTGCATCTCAGGGTTCGGATGCATTGACACTGCTATGTCTTCATGGAACGAGCTTTCACAAAGAGACCTGGGAACCTACTTTGGAAAAGATTTTCGGTCTTGCTTCTTTTGGCGGGCCCGTGCGGATCCGGGAGGTGTGGACGCTAGATTGTCCCAATCATGGTGCTTCAGCAGTGCTGAACGAGGCGATGTTGCAGACACCAGAATTTTATCTAAACTGTGCGTTCATCACGTTCGACGACGACATGCATTGACAATGTTCGATCCAGTCAGCTGCGAGAAATATGCCCAGGCGGCGCATCGCTTCTTATTATCTAAATCTGTACATGGAATCGACTTTAGAACGCGCAACCTTGTGGGTGTAGGGCATTCACTTGGGGGGGTGGCAATGTATGTGCCTTTTGACCCACTTCAACCGGTATTGACGGGATCTTTCGAATAGGACGATGCTGCAGTATATGTCACCCTCGATTCCTTTCTCGTCGATGATACTTGTCGAACCGCTGCTGAGTCCAGCAGGCACTCATGATATTAAAAAGTTACGCTCCATTCTTATCAAGGGCGCATACGAACGTCGGGACGTATGGCCAGACCTCACGACGGCCATGGTCTCCCTTAAAAGACGTGATCGGACAAAGAAGTGGGACCCTCGGATTCAGCAGCTGTTTATTGTACGTTAATTTTCGACGTCTACGGCGTTAACTCAACATACGCCTGACGCTTATCCCGCTAGCAACATGCCATTCGACCCCATCCGGCTTCTTATCACGTTGAAAATCCTTATAATGGCTTCTCACTTGCTTGTACAAGGGATCAAGAAGCAGTACGTCGTACCCGATATCCAGAAGAAAAGTCAAAACACGGTCTCATGAAATATTAGGCCATGTATCGAGATCCAGAAGGTGCTACGAAGCCTATAGGCGACTTGAACAAAGCTTGCGCGAGTCGGCCGGTACATCTAGTGTTGGGTGGTATCCATGATTTCTTGTAAGTCTAGTGCTACCTTCCACAGGCTACCATCCATGATGATCAACACAGACCGAAACGAGTGCACGAAGCAATAGTTGATCCTAGTTCCGGGCGGCACTTCACGTCTATCACTACGATTCCAGAGTCTGGCCATCTGGTGAGTACCAAATGTGAGCGAGCAGAATTGCGTAGGTCTGAAAATAATCCAAGGTACCGCAAGAGCAACCCGATAAATTAGGGGAAATAATATTTAACGCGCTACTTTCAAACGAAACGCTGCCAGGACGATCGAAGTTGTAAGTTTTGACCTGTAATCTATACATCGGAGCACAAGAATGTACGATACATAATGATACAAATGGAAGGATATGGAATACTAAATTAGATTTCTAATGACTTCCAATCTAGCCCATTCAGCTATACCACTGTCGTCCGCTGCATCCATCAGCGCCCGCCATATCAATAACCGGCTGGACAATAGATCCCAAGCCGGTTCTTTGTTTGAGAACGTCATTGATACGCGCCAGAGCGACTCGACTGTCTGGCCCCACTCCCTTACGGGGTCTTCCGACGTGTTGTTGAACAAATGGAGTTTGGTATGAAGCGAAGACAGTGGCGTGGGTGCGCGTCTACTTTCCAACGGTTTCCACTCTATCTGCCGTTCCATCTCCTCAAGACAATGTACGGTTCGGTTAAGCAATGAAGCCGAAGTCGGAATCAAAGGACCGGGTAGCAAAGCGAGGCGTAGCAGCACGCGGGCCACCAACGATAGCACAGAAAGCTTGACTAAAGGACGATTTTGAGCACCAATCGATTATGTAGGAGTCAGGCATTCTTACCTGACGATGAGCTGCTAAGCAGCAGTGACACACAACGGCCTATTATCCATCGCCACTGGCCGTTAGTAGCAGTCTCCAACTTCTCTGTGTCACTGCAACATATGATGTTCTCGATGATCTTCAACCAAGCGACACTCTCGTCCTCGACGAGATTGAGCAACTGCATTTCAATCCAGCAATGAAGCCCCGACTTCAAAACAAGGGATGTTGTTGCTTGGGGAATGCAAGTCAAGTTCGCCAGCACCTAGGAAAAGACCGCTGTTGAGATGATCAGATGCTATTGTTATTCGGACTAACCTCGAGAATGCCTTTACGCAAAGCAGAGTCATCGGACGCTTGGAAAACACTTGCGAGAAGATCCCACGTATGTCGACGCTTGAAAACCTTCCAGTCATCTGTGCTGACCAGTCCGTCGGACAAAAGTCTGATCATCCACGCCCTCTCTTGTTTCCAGTTGTCAGAGCTGCTGTATAACAACCCGAATAGCATCGGAACATCGCTAATGTCGAGCTCCGGTCGTTGCAGTAGGAACCGTGCAGTCAACGGGTATGTGAAATGAGAGGGATAGAAAACACCTCTCAACGCATGTAGTAATACTAAGGTGGAGTACGTCGGCAAGCGTTTAGGAGATTCCCCGGCTGATGGTTGCGGTATGGCATCTCGGAGTAGGCCGAGTATGTAAAGAACGGAGGTCTTCTCTTGCATTTCAACGGTCTATAAACGTCGAACGATTAGCTGCTGCGTAACATGATACAAATGACGGCACTGACTTCCAATTGCTTCCACAAAGCTGATATGCAGTATATCGCGAGCTCGCGGAGGTGGCCATCTTTTGCCGAAAGAGATCGGATGATAAGGCCGACGACGTTCGTTCGAAAGAACTCAATCCAAGGGAAAGTACCCTGAGGTGGATCTTCTGCCAAGGTGTGGGCGAACAGAAGGATGACGAAGAGAGGGTCATAGGTAGGTCCTGGGTGCTTGTCTTGGTCGACCTGGTCATCAACACACCGCCAATTAGGATAGTAGAGGCAAGTCTGGAGAAGGATCGTTGGATCTAGGCTCTGGATGGCCTCCAAGGCACCGTTCGATGTCGTCTCATGCGATGCATTCCACTGATTGAACAGAATTCCGATCGAGGTCTTTCGTTGCGCCTCAAAAAGACGGAAAATTGAAAGCAGCTTCCGGTCAGATATTGATGCAGTTCCGTGATACACAGCCATTAACGGTACCACATGCGTAATTTGACACGTGTTGGAAGGATGAAGGTGGAACAGAACATGGAGAAGACCGATAGTAGCATCTCTCAAAGGTGATGAAGAGGCGCCTGTCACTGCGCATATTTTAGCAAGGCGGTGGTGTTGTACGACGTTTTGAAGAACACGATTCACGACTAAAGGCTGAGGAAAGGTAAACATTGGCTAGATCTCCTGTTGGTATATCCACGTACCTTGAAGGGAACATGGTCCAGAATTGCAGTCAATAATTCCAGTGCAGCTGTATTCCACAGTTGGAGCTGTGTCACAGCAGTGAGAAGGGGCTCGACAACGTGTGGCTTTAGAGACACTATGTTGACCACGTCGGCTGTAGGATTTTAGTACCTAGGATGGCAGCTGATGCGAATGCTACTCACTTAAATATTTGATGCAGCGCGAAGACATATCGTCGACTGGAATTTCGTTCGTGAAATGCCGCACAGCCCATTGTACTCCATGCTCCCCAAGTGAATTTGTCAATGCAGACGCTTCACCTCCGATATTGAGGCCAACAAACAACATATCCGGCGTTAGCGATTTGACCGATAGCTTACGCAGATCATTCAGAATCTGATCTTCGAGCTGAGAACGGTCGGAAGGAAGCAACCCGAATAGTAAGACGATACATAACGAAGCTGTATGACGGAGCCTTGGAGGTGAAGACTCATCAGTTGCCCATTTGAACATTCGCCGGCCTTGCAGGACCCATGGCTCAGCTTCAGCTACGGAAATGGCTACGCCACGACATCTGGCAACGTCCAAAAAAGAATATAGGACAGAAACCAATTCAAGAGGATCTCTCTCTGAGCATTGATTGGTTTTCAGCCACGATGAAAACGCCCCATGAGGACATGGGCTTTTATATATCAGAGAGCGGAGAATCTCTGCCGTTGCTGAGGTCCAATGATTCTGTTGCAGAAGTGCAACAAGCTGGAGCTCCGTAGGTAGAGGTTCCAGTCGATGGCTCCAACGCGCTATTGAGCGGTCAAGGCGCGTCCTGGCATCTTCGGCATTTTGTATAGGATGGAGTAGTCCTTCAGCGTGCAGTGGCAAGGAAGAGCGCAGTGCTATCGCAAGGAGTTCCTCGAGAACCGCGGAACCGGAGATATGCGAGCGAAGATCGATCAACTGCATCGTCCTTGCACGCAGTAGGTACTCTGCTTGAGCGTCCCGCATCGCAAAGTCTCGAACTGTGCTGACAACAGTGTCCAGCAGACCAATAATAGAAGTTTTTTCGCGGTCCTGAGCCAGGCCTTGGCTCAACGAGTCTAACAGATCAAGCAAGCTATCCAAGGGAAGAAACACCACCCATATCAATGCTGATTCGAGCTGCCCACTGTCAGCGTTTCGGAAGCATGTTGCATGAACAATACTTACTGAGGCATTTGCGTCACTGTCCAAGTCGACGCGTACCTCGTTTAGCCAATGGAAGGCTATATCCGAGACAAAACCTCTTTCAATTGACGAGCTGACATCCAAAGTGTCTTGCGCCAATGCACGTAGAGCTAAAGTATCAAAAAGGAGCATCAGTACATGCAGCTATCGACTTGATATTCAGTTGCCCTACCTCCTCGAACTTGCTCAGGTAAAGTCGAAGACGTGCACAGTTTTTGAATGGACTCTAGAGCGAATACATATCCTTTCAGTGCAGTGTAATTGGCGTCGGGCAACGCGGAAGCCGAGCGGGCAATCAAAGAGTTCAAGAGCTGCAGCAATCCACGCAGCAAGCCTGCTTTCTCAGCGGCGACAGTAAGGGCATGGCTGATTTGGCAAATCGCCCTCTTCAGATCAGAAAGTGACGGAGAGTGTGCAAATACTGCGTTCATGAGGATCTCTTGCCCTTCTTCGTCTTGAATGAGTTCCTCGTCGGCAGAAACAAACAGCCAGCCGAACTTGGCACTGGCGGGGTTGTCAATCGGGGTTGTAGACACTGAAATTCGTATACTCACTATGGCAATAATTCCTTCGACACTAGTTCGGCGCCGTTCCAGAGTAGACAATGCGCAGGGTTCGCAGCTTGCAACAGTGCCTCCAGAGCCGGTGGGAAGAACCGATGAACGATCGTCACTAAGCGTTCCATGTCAACCGGCCGTAGCTGCTGTTCCAGCAGTCGAAGCCAGTCGACCAACTCGTAAGCCGCAGCAATTCGCGCAGACTCAATTGGAGCTATGGTTTAGAGTCAGCATCGATTACGCAGAGAAAAAAACAAAAACGTACATGTCGGCAATCTCTCAACGGCACGAAGAAAGCTCTTCACATCCTGACCAATGCTGGTGGGTGTCGGGGACTTGGGAATTCTAAGATGACCCAAACAGTATTTGAGAATCTCCACTTCTCTACGAATGGCGGTAGTGACAACCGGATATTCGGGGAATAGCTTTTCGGGCTCGAGTATGCCGTCGATCTTGTCCGTGAAGGGAAGCAGCGCCTTCCCTTGGGAGAAGCTGTTGTGAAGCTGAAAGACGAGGCTCCTGACGAACGTCGCGAGCGCAAGCACGTCTGAAGCGGATAGCAACTTAGCAGTAATTTTAGCCGAAAGCTGCTCGCTTAGTGTAATAAGTAGCGGACTTGGCAGCTGAGATTCCGGATGGTCTCCTGTGGGCTCCAGAGCCTGCATCTCCTCGATGTAACGATATGGCGTCTTAACACATCTCTGTATGCAATCATCAAGGAATGCGAGAACACTTTCTGGTTCATCGGTAAGCTTGGCACCATCCGGAGCTTCGCCTCCAGACGATGGCCGACGACCTGTGGGCAAAGAAATCAACCACAGATGTACCTCATCCGGATTATGTTGAAACATGATACTGTTGCTCAACAGATGCACCAGAAGATGTACAAGTGTCGAATGTATCGCAGGGACATTGTTGGACGTAAGCGCTTGCAAAAGAATGTGCAGGTAGGAAGATTTTGATGAGCCTGTTCATTGGTACTCCGGTAAAGAAATGTAAAGGTCACGAATTGATGAAAGACTTACCAGGTTTAGAAGTCCATGAAAACTGATCACTGGACTGAAGAAGCCTCAGAACGTGCAATTGCCTAACAAGATGCAGTTTCCGCGCAACTGGCGACACTTTCTCGTTGTTCCCCTCACCTTCGACTACCCCCGCGCTCGAGAAGTTGATTAACATTTTTCCAATGTCAAAACGGGCTTCCAAGACTGAACTCGGTAAACAGTCATGATAAAGCCACAGTAACCGCTGGGCACTCTCCGCTAATAGAGCGTCTTGGGTTTGGCGTTGAGACTCGGTAAGCTGGGAAGCTAGTTGCCCAGTCGTCCGTTGCGAGTAACCAACAATGACCTGAAATTCGGGCACCCTTTTACGAGCCTCTTTCTCTAATTCGCGGCACCGCTTGGACCACTGTCCATCGGCCTCCCCTTCCTCCAGTGCATCCGCGATCACTCGGAAATGCTTCATGACATCGCGGTATTTTATGAGACATTTCGAGAGCGCGAGAGCGGTGCAGTGTTGAACCAAACTGCGGCTAGCCTGTTGCAGTCCTTTCGTAAAATGGACCTTGGTGTTAACTGAAGGAAAGACATTTTCGAGGATGATAGACAGGGGAGGGGGCGATGGCTGATAGAGAACCCCGTCGGCGCTTTCTGAAAGAATAAAGCAAGAAACTGGAATCGGGAGGGATATAATAGACCCAAATAAAGCTATGTTTGTAATCCACCGAGATGATAGCCGGGGTTCCAACGTTAGACTTGCGGCAGACCAATACCTAAAGATCAATCAGTTAGTCAATATCAAGTATCAGCATGCATTACTGACCCCGCTACTAGCTCAGGACAAGAAGACATTATTTTCAAACTGAGCTCCTGCTGTCGCATATCTTCGTTGACCTTGAGTGATCTCAAGACGTTCCCTAACATCTTGTTGTACAGTTTTCCTCCTCGACCTTTAGGGACTTCTCCGTCGTCTTGTGCGTCTTCGACGTCACGAGGGTACCATCCATTGTCCTTGAAACAAATCCCCGTGCCGGGGCGCGTACATATCGCTAGAAGAAAATGGTGCACGATATTCGCAGGGACATGTTCCGGATCGTCGTCCTCGGAATCTACGCGATCATACACTTTCGCTAGCTTTTATGAGCATTAGTTTCTGATGAAACATTCCGGTGAAATAAACTTACCTGTGCTATCGTAGTCTCGTTGAACACCCCGATCTTAAGTGTTCGCTTCAGTTTAGGTTCAGACCATATCCCGGCCCAAGAAACCTCCAAAACTCTACGGATGACGGAATAATGGTCCTGAGATAGGCCTTTGAACATAGAAACAAAGGCGTCACGATGCTGCTCCATAAACACGGCCTTGACTGGTGCAGAAGTGTCGGCGTCCACGAATGATAACAGGAAAAGAATGTACAATGTCCGGATATCTTGTCGCGTCCATTCAGAAAAGAAGTGTAAGACGTCGCCAAAACTCACCAGGCTTGGCCAGCGGATCGACGAACCCGTCTGTCTTGGATTTTCGCCTTAGGTTCATTAGCTTTGGTAGACTCTATGACGAATTAGTTTTTAAAAATATGCATCCGCAAAAATGAGCTCATACCTTGATCTCCCAAGCAAACGCCTCTAGTACGCTCTTCCGTTCACGACCCCGAGCAAAACCAGACAAGCTGTTATACAATTTCAACGTAGAAAGAATCAGGTCATTGCTGGATCCGCTGATATAAGAATTGAGTTTTCGCGTCCATTGAGGTAAGAGCAGCTTCTTGGCAATTGGATATCCCAACGAATGATATGTGTAGTGGCTTGAAAGTAGCGACAGGGCCACAGCAAGAACAGAGAGCAGCAAGGATATTAGCACTGTCTGTCGCTGCAAAACTAATTGAGAATCTTCCGAAGACTGTTCAACAAATACTCACCTGTTCCGCTCCCGCCCAGAGAGTGAAAATATCCTCAGCACCAGGCGATCCATTCAACCACTGTTGGACAAGGACCAAACGACTGTCTTGCGAAGATATCGTTTCATCCGGCTTGACCGTAAATTGGTTCCGAATGGACGTAAGTCCTGCAGAAAATATTGTATAATATGCAGAGAAAAAATAAACATCGTACCTCGAGTCAGAGTATCGACATCCTGTGACCGTAGTAGCGCCCTAATTTCTTCTCCTGAAGATATTTTTTGAACCGGGCTGTCTACTTTGACGCGCTTCGAGGGTCGATTCATTCGAAAATATGAAAAATTCCACCGAACGTCGCGGTGGTGAATGCCTAAAATGGAAATGGCAACTTCATGTCACCAAACAGGAATTTGAAATGATCTCGGCAATTGAAATGACCGGGCCGACGCGAACAACTTCAGTGAGAACCTCCACGACCACCACCTCAACATGTACCTCCCTGTCAACAAGATGCAGGGCCCGCTCTGTGGAGCTGTGAGAGTCAAAGGGTACATTTATCCCCCCAAAACATATCGACAGGCTCAAAGACGTACAATTGTTAATGTTTGTTCTTTCTCACCGCTATCTCCCGATTCCGACGTACACTTATTATCCATTTGGATCAGCTAGGCCCTACCGACACTCTTGGTATTCACTCTTGGAGGGCTTCAACAAACGGTTCTGATTCATTTTCTTTCTTTCATTAGAGCAGTATCAGGAAGCCAAGGCTGACGCGCACAAAGCACTCACCCGGGCGGGCTACGATCCTAGGTACTTCTGGGAACAGCCAATTGTATGGGGCGACCAAGATACGTTCCAGTGAGTTACAGCAATGTTCGTTGGGATTGACCTCGGCTGAGTATTTCATGCAGACATGTGAATAATGTCCGCTATGGTGAGCTTGGTCGCAGTCAGCTTGGTTTCTGACTGATATTGGCAATGTTTATCAGTCCGATTCTTTGAATCGGTGCGCATTTCTGTATTTCTCTGCACCATCTAAAATTCAAGAAAAAAACTAGAGCCGTATCCACTGGATGAGGCATCTTGGTCATCAACTCGGTGGGCCGTCTGCCGCTGACTCTCTCATTCGGGGGGAAGGCGTCTCTCTCATTCTCAAATCGATTGATGTGCGGTTCAGACGACCTGTTACTTACCCTGATACCGTGAGATTATTCTAAATCTCTCCCCGTACCGAGCTCAATACCAACGAACGCAGCTCCTGGTAGCGCACCGACCTGTTCAACCAGATGAGGGGCAAAGGCTGGACCCATCGGCTTTGAACTTAGAGGCTGCGGCGTATTCCCTTAATCAACGTGCGATGGTAACACTTACTAAGGAGGTCGTGGTTTGGTATGATTACGACACACTAAAGAAATGTATTCCAGAAGATAGGTATCTTCAAGCAGTCTGGCATACTGGCCAAGATAACTCCAGTTAGAAATGTATTGTCCTCGACGATTTTCGTTGCCATAATTCTTCCCATCAAATAAATCTTAAAGCAGTACTAGCCCAGTGTGCAAAGCGCACTCGTTTGCTCTGGATTCCTATAGTCGCTTTTGAATTGCGGTCGAAATGGTTCGATGAATATTTTTTGTCGCATTGTGTAAGGTGTGTGTGCTGGCACAAGGTTCCAATCAGGAACGGCCGGGTCCACAGCCCTAACATAGCAAGCCAAGTGCTATGGCCACTGCTCAACGACTATATGCTGATGCTAAGTAAACTTCTACTGAAAAGTTTCCTTACGACTAGTCGGCGTATCGGACCGGACTTATCATTACGAGATCAAGGCTGATTCGGAGAGTTTGACGCTCTAATCGTAGACTGCCACGACCATGCCAATTAGAGGATCTGTGGTCCTGGGTAATTCTCCGGGGCATTCGACCCAGTACTTCAAATCACTCGAAGAACTCGATTCATGGATGGACAATCCTACGAAGAAACTGACATCTCCCTTGAAATATAATCCACGCAAGCCAAGCGCCGAATCAAGCCCTAAGGGAAAACTTCTGGTGAAGCCTTAGCTAGTCTAAGTGGACCGTAGCTTATTCTTCCGTAAAGGTATGCCACGATTACAAGGTACGCACCCGTACTTGTTTTTGGATACACGAACAAAATTGAACTTACCCACAGGGAGGATACACTGAGAGCCCGTTCGATCTTTCGTATACTTTCAATTATTGGTCGGCTTGTGATAGCTTCATCTAGTGAGTACCTTCCAATGACACGAAGTCGCGTCTTGTAAGCAACGAACAGCTTTTCACATCACCGCGTTACCATTCCCCCACATGGTTGGATAACCGCTGCACATCGACAAGGAGTCAAAATGCTAGGTACCCTGTAGGTATCCTCCTTTCCTGGATATGTTGCGAATTGACAAGTTTTTCTTAGTATCTTCGAAGGAGGCGCAGAACCAGATTGTCTTCGTCTCCTCGTAGGAAAGCTCCCAAAATCAAGCACGGGTCCTGCGGTCCACCTCCCAAGCCCATCTTCTATCCAGTGTCACCCCACTATGCACGGGTTCTTGCGGAGCTCGCAGAAGAAAGAGGGTTCGATGGGTACTTGCTCAATTTTGAGTGCCCTTTGCAAGGCAGCTTTGAACAAACGAGAGCACTTTCCACGTGGATCACGATATTGCAATCCGAAATGCGCAATATAGTAGGACCTTATGCGGAAGTTGTCTGGTTTGCAGTCCTTCTATTTCGACTGTGTACATCTCACTCACATCTTTCTGTGAAGGTACGACAGTGTCATTGTATCGGGAAAGCTTGCTTGGCAGGACAGACTCAATAGCCTGAACCTGCCTTTCTTTTTGTCCTCGCAATCTTTCTTTAGCAACTACACAGTATGTCTTGAGATGGCTCTTTATTGATTCTTCTCATTCGCTGTAGTGGCGGAATGATTATCCCGATCTTACGGCGCAGTACTTTCTCAGCTTAGATCCGGCTCTCACAGAGAATCAGGCGCATTTCGCAAACAAAACCCTTCAGGATATCTATATGGGTAATCAAATTTTTTGAGCACTGCACCCCCCATTGAACAGTTTCATCTACGTAGGTGTCGACGTCTGGGGTCGAGGCAGTCACGGCGGTGGGGGCTTCGGTTCCTACAAAGCCATCACCCACATTTCTCCAGATTCCCTTGGGCTGAGTGTCGCCCTCTTCGGCCAAGCTTGGACTTGGGAATCCGAACAAGACAAACCTGGTTGGACCTGGCAGCAGTGGTGGGATTACGAGCGTACGCTCTGGGTTGGAACAAAGAACAACGATGAGGTGCCGGTGCCTCAAGTTCCTAAGCGTAAGGGTGAGCCTGACTGCACTCACGGCCCTTTCCTCCCCATCGCATCGTTCTTCACCCATCAAGCGCCCCCCGATCCCGTGTACCTCGCTCTCCATACAACGTTCTCTCCCGGTGTAGGCCACGGGTGGTGGGTCAACGGGGTCAAAGTTTTCGAGAGCGAGAAAGGGTGGACCGACGTTGATAAACAGACGAGCGTTGGGGACCTTGTATGGCCTCGGCCTGTAATTTCTTGGGAGGGCGAAGACGAGGAGCTATTTGATGGGAAGATAGAGGCAGAGCCTTCTATTTGCGTGAACGATGCTTGGAACGGTGGGAGCTCCCTTCGGCTGTCGCTCACGGACCAGGGGAACGCCTCGGTGTACCGCTGCATATGGCTACCAGTACAATCACTGGCGCTCTCCGCGCAGACTACCTACGAAGCTACCGCTGTCTACAAGCTTGACGCCGCCGCCGACCTTGATGTCAGCCTCTCCGTCAAGTCTAGCACGGAAGGTAGCGTTACCATCACACCCCTTACAGGAAACGACACCACTGTTGCACAGGGGTGGGTGAAGCTCTCCATACAATTTTCCGTTCCATCTTCTTCATCGTCCGCATCCATTGGCTTAGTTATAGCCATTGTCACGGAGGATCCATCCGAGTCGCTCGCTGCTTCGCTCCTATTAGGTCAACTAAACGTGTTCCGGGCACCCTCACCCTCTCCTTCATCCTCTCCAATGATACTCTGGGCAGATTACTCTTTACAGGGGGCGCTCACCTGGGAAGTCGCTGCCTCTCTACCGGCTGCCGTCCAACGGCCGCTTACTTCCCCCGAAGATCCTGTCCCGTTATGGGACATACAACCATGTAGGGTCCCGTCCTTCCTGTACTACAATGTATACGCTAGTCCGTTTTCATCGCCGACGTATGCCGGGGGACCGGAAGATGCAACGTGGATTGGCACCTCTGGATACTTAGGAGATGCTAAGATGTTTGTCGTGGAGAATCCGGTCAAGACAAGGACCAGGTTTTATATCCAGGGTGTAACTGAGCATGGAGAGGTGCTGCCTTGGGAAAGATGCGTCTTTATAGACAGTCCAGTTGACCAGGGGAAGTAGGACCAGTTGTGTTTTTCGTAGATGAATTTTTGTTGTGTAAAATACCCACACAGATCCAGTGGAACTCTGTTGACTACATCCGTGTAAAATCTACTCATGGAAGATGATGAAAATGAGGAAGGTTCATTTTAATTGTACAAAGTACGGTAGACGAAAAAGATAAGTAAAAAAAAGAACTATACACATCGTCCGGAAAGAAAGACCACCGACGGATGGTTCAAAGTTTTTGGCAGTGACCCCTTTACCGTGCATATGGGTGGTAGTTGTGCTGTCCCCGCTGTGCCGCTCTCTGAGGACCAACCCCAGGGCCACCAGGGCCACCGCGGGGGCCCCTCGGAATATTGGGGTTCAGGTTCGTTGCACCGGCCCCCTGCATCATACCTCCTCTGCCCATGCTCATACCTCCACCACCCATACCCATACCAATAGCGCCCATATTACCCATTCCTCTCATGTTCCCAGGACCCCCAAAGCCAGTATTGGCCATGCTGGCCATCATCGGGTTCATACCAGCCATCATCGGATTCATGGCGCCACCACCGGTCATTTGGAACATGCGCGTGTACAGCTGTGCTAAAGCTTGGGGGTCGAAAGGTGTATTTCCAGTTCCAGTGGCAGCCATGGGGTTGCTGAAGTTAGCCTGGGTGGCAACGGCACCAGCGCCTCTACCAACGGCAGCAGTCGCAGTGTAGTCTCCGCCGGCCTGATTGTCTTCGCTGTAGTTATCCCGCTGGTACCTTGGCTGGGCCAGCTTTACGTCAATCTGCAGCAAGTTAATTTAAACATGTTGCGATAGCTAGAAGACACTTACCAATTTACCATCGATTTCCAAGTTACCGAAACCCAGGAATGGCTGGACGTTGGTATCTTCAAAGGAGATGAAGCCAAAGCCTTTGCTTCTGCCCGTCTCCCTGTCCAACATGACAGTCGAGTCAATGACCTTGCCAAACTGTGAAAAGAATTCGCGCATAGACTCGGAGGTCACACTGCCTGCAAGACCACCTATGAAGAGCTTCGTCGCACGCTGATGTTCTTGCCGAGGGATAGCTCGCTTAGGGTCAATCTGGGATCAAATTAATACCGACATTCATCTTCGGTCCACGGGTCAACGTACTGCTTTGCCATCAAGGAAATGTTCCTTGACCATTACGGCGTTCACACTGGCAGGGTCGTCAAAGGTAAGGAAAGCAAAACATCTCGACCTTCCGCCCGCATCACGCATAATCGTGCAAGCGTCGACTTTTCCGAACTGCGAAAAGTAATTACGGAGAGATTCTACGGCAAAACAGTAAGTACTACGCATTAACACAACACTTCATATATCTACCATCTGTTGTATCCCAATTGAGACCACCAATGAACATCTTGCTATAGAGTCGAAGTGTGCCAGAGACGATAGAGGCGACATTGACGAATATACGAGGGAAGACATGCAGAGAAAAAACAGAGAAATTGCTATTAGTATCAGTAGGCTAGGACAGAATTGTCGCAACGAGGATGATAAAATAGAGACGCTACTGTTTGTGCATAGCCTAGCCTAGTCGTAGACAACGCAGATACGCTAGGTGCTGGTGTAGATGACAGACGGACCGACTACGCGACAGTCATCTAAAGATGCTGGATTACAGTAGACGTGATGCCATAGCGCCCTGAAACAAATGATGATGGACGGATATCTTACCCCTCGTCCTTCATTTCTGAGGGCCGTATGGTCCGCTCAGCAACTGAGATGTTCTGGTAACCTCCATCAGCCCGCGAGGAGTCTCCATAATCATCCTGCGGCTGCTCGTACGTTGGAATTTGCTGTGTCGGCGGCAATATCGTAGGCGCAATGGGCGTTTGGACCGTGGGTGTCGAGAAAACAGGTGTCCTAACATCAATTGAAGGTGGTGAAGGCTTTGCTGGGGCAGTTTCTTGTGGTCTCGAGGCCGGCGTCGGTGTTGACTCTTGGTGCGCTTGTTCCGGGGCTGCCGTCGCTTTTTCATCCGGCGCCTGATCAGCAAAATCGGTGTCGTAGAGATCTAAAAGGTGCGTCAATGAGTATTTCTTGTATAGAGAGACGCAAAGGTCGACAAACCGCCGTAGAGGTCAGCGTCGAGGTCAGACATAGTGGTGGTAAGAGAGAAAGAAAAGTGGCGCCGCCGACAGACAGTCACAAAATGTTCCGACATTTGTCACGTAACGCTTACGCGAGTCACTGATTATGTAATTCTGTTTCATCTCTGGCCAGAGCGGCCTGAACGGCCCGGTCGCTGGCATTGATTCTCAGGTACTTTTTGTTTTCAATCTTTGAGGACCCATCTTGAGCACAAGGATGTTTATCTGTCATTCCGGCACCATAGGAAAAAGTTCGGATATAGTATCGGTGGATCCGATCGCGACATCGACCAAACGGACAGAACTCGAATCCCGGAGCGCCGTCGACCCGCTCTCTGACTCATCCCATGGCTATCCAAGTAACGATTGGCATTCTTGGTGAGGGGACCAAAAATTCTGCCATAACAATCTAATAGTGTTGAATTCTTAACTCAAGCTTTGCAGGGAGCCTTCGCAGAGCATCATGCGGCGATACTACGCCTATCTCTTCCCGTTCGCCCAGTGGTAGTGCTGGTCCGGACCCCCGAAGAATTGGCCGTCTGCGATGGTCTCATTATTCCCGGCGGAGGTCAGATTTCCTCTTGATATAATATCTACTTCATCGCTGAAAGCAGTCATTAGAATCGACCACCATTGCGCTTCTGGCACGCCTGTCGGGTCTTTTAGATCCGCTGAGGGAATTCGTGAAAATTAAACCTGTCTGGGGGACCTGCGCTGGCGCCATTCTCCTCGCACAATCTGTCGTTGGCGCGAAAAGGGGGGGACAGGAGCTACTTCAAGGGATATCGATATCGATTGCCCGAAATGGCTGGGGATCACAAGTACGAGGATTCGTCTGATTCTGACTGATCATGGATTCTGACACCGGACGTTATAGGTGGAATCTTTCGAAGTGCCCCTTAGTGTCGAGGGAATGAAAGATTCGGAAACGCCGTTCATAGGTGTTTTTATACGAGCTCCGGTACGTCACGCTCAGGTCAATCTGAATCGGAGGAGGGGATATCTTTGAGGCAGTATCATCTGTTTCTTTGCCAGCGATACACCTCTAGAGTGTTTCTGCAGGGCCAGAATGGTGTCCTAGAGTCAGCCTCAGTTGTCCGTGACCACTCTATTATGATCACCTCACCATAAGAATGGACATCAGGGCGCTCGCATGGTTTATAGTTTGCCCCCGGCATCTCCTCTGAAACTGGTTTTATAATTTATCAAAGTCCTTTATTGTTTCCCGGTGCCGTACTCATCTCTTTTGTACAGGTTGTTCTCGAACTATCACATTCTCCAAAAGATACACCTATACAAGTCCTCGCTAGATTACCTGCCGAACTTTTACCCCCAGCTCTTTCAGGTCTGGACGACTCAGATCCAAAGACCATCGTGGCGCTTCGACAAGGCCGTCACCTACTCACGACCTTCCATCCCGAACTGACTCCCGATGACCGTTTCCACGACTATTTTGTCAGGCATTGCGTGTTGAGCACCATCTGAGTGGGTGCTAGTCGTTAATGCGTTACATTACTACAGCTTAGAATTCCTTAGATTTAGAGCATGCGGGGTAGCTTATCAGTAATAATTTTACAGCCCTTTACTGCATGTGCTTCAGGGACGCCCTCCATCTAAATATAGCGCCAACACGGTGCGCAACCCACGGTGGGAGACAATAATAAGCATGGGCGATGCTTCTCGCGCGCTGCGATCCGGTCACCCGGGTGACGGTATATAGTGCGGTGTCCTCCACGCAAATGACTCCCCACCTATGGTCATGTTCCTACGCTTGGTGACGATTCTCCTCGGCCTGGCCGCCCTCACACACGGCGCGCGCCAAATTCGCAAGAGCGACATCCAGGCTCGACAATTGGAGGCGGCCAAGCGATGGCGCTCCGTACCGCAACCCACGGTCGGCACCAACGTCGAGCGGCGCGCAGGAGTACATAATATCACGTTCTCTAATCCCAAGGCGTCCAGTGCGTTATTATCACCTATATGATTACGACATTTGGCTCACACGCAGCGTCGATAGAGTTTTTCGTCGATGGGGCAAGGATTCCTGAGGTCGACTTTGATGTAGGACCCAGCTGGTCGGGCCTGATGCCTATCTCTTCCAATCCCAATGAGACGCGAAAGGTTAGTGACTCCACACGGTGCAAGGCAGTAATTAGTAGTAATCGACACACGTCTTGCGTTCAGCTGTTCTTCTGGTTCTTCCCTCCCGGCCCGCAAGGCAGCATGGATGATCTCATTTTCTGGTAAGAATAATGTATGATTGATGTTTGCACCAGTCGTAATTTAGGCTCTTTCAGGACGAATGGCGGTCCTGGATGTTCTTCCCTGGAAGGCTTTTTGCAAGAGAATGGGGTAAGTTGCATCTTCGAAACTTTTTTGTTGCTCACCGTTCCGTAGCCATTCTCATGGGGAGTCGGGACAGCAAAGCCCATCGTCAATGATATGAGCTGGACCAACCTCTCAAGTGTCCTATGGGTTGAGCAGCCAGTTGGAACAGGCTTTTCTCAGGGAACCCCGACGATAAGGGTACGTTCCACCTCATCTTCTGTCATAGTACGGACCAATAGTTGTCTCCTGATAGAATGAAGACGATCTGGCAGCACAACTCGTTGGCTTCTTCCAACAATTCTTGGAGGTTTTCTCGGAACTGAAGGGGAAGAAGCTGTATGTCACGGGTGAAAGTGTCAGTGATATTCCCTTTTCATGTCCGCTCGATGATCGCTGACGAATGGTTCCAGTACGCAGGAATGTATGTTCCTTGTGAGTACAACTGGCCGCTACCAATACATCCGATGTTGATATGTCAGACATTGCCAATTACATCTACGAGCATCCTGGTGAACTGGACTTGGATCTGAAGGGCATTTGGATTGCGGATCGTACGCATCTCATAATTCTTTCTGTTTCATGTGCCAATCACTACTATAGCCGTCATTGGATGGGATGTCGTCCAAGAACAGATTCCCGCCGTCGACTTCGTCCATAAATACGAAGGAGTCTTTGCTTTCACGTGAGTATTAAAGCCGCCCTTGCACAAACTTTCGTTTAACGTGGTGATTAGGAAAGATTTTCTCTCCGAACTTGACGCCAAGGCTGCAGCCTGCAATTACACCGGATATATAGAGAAATTTGCAACATATCCTCCCAAAGGCCTTCTTCCGCTTCCCGGACGGTCAACAGAAGCCGACAGGGGATGCGATCTATGGGACACCATATTCGATGCGGCTTTTACCATTAATCCCGCATTTAACATCTATCGTGTCTTCGACACTTTTCCGGTTCTCTGGGATGTTCTCGGGTTTCCGTAAGTGTCGGAGTCGCCAAGGGCCAACTATCACTGATTTGATTCCAGAGGATCTTTTGAAGACATTCAGTTGTCTCCACTATACTTTGATCGACAAGATGTTAAGGAAGCCATTCATGCTCCAGTTGACGTGGAATGGACAGAGTGCTCTAATATAGATGTGTTCCCTCAGGGGGATTCCAGTCCTCCCTCTTCGTTTACCGCCTTGCCAAACGTTATTGAGAAGAGTAATCGCACTGTCATCGCGCATGGTCTCGCTGACTTTATTCTGATTGCTGAAGGGTACGTTAATTTATTGATTTACGTTGTTAACTGTTAACGTTTATTCATTCAGGGCCAGAATTGTGATCCAAAAGTAAGCATTAAAATTTCGTGGTAGCGCTTACAGAGTATTAACAGTATCTATTTATTCAGCATGACATGTGCGTCAATCCCGCTGTTCGTGTTAAGTGATGGGTAAATGGACTGACTGAATGTTTGACGGACCATCAGGGAATGGGTTGCAAGGTTTCCAAACTCCCATAGAAAATGACAGCTTCATCGTTGATGGCGTTGGTGCTCTGGGTACATCCCACACTGAACGAGGACTGACCTTCGTAGAGGTAGCACTCAGTGGACATATGTAGGTTCTTTGATATACACGACAGCAATCTCAACTGATCGTTGCTACTTCGCCATTCGTAGGATCCCCCAATACTCTCCCAAGGTACGCAAAATTCCGGAAGAGCAGATGGTTCAAGCTGATCACTTTATCTTATTGTTAGGCCGCATTCCAGAGCATGCAGTTTTTGATGGGCTTCCGGGACACTCCATGATAGTTACCAGAGTCGTCAGAAACGTGGAGTAAGCTGGTCACTTAGACCTGAGCGTCATATAGGACAATATATTGCAGCATGTTTTGTGACCATTGTACAATTTACTTCCAAATCAGCTTTGACTGGTGTACCTGGAAAGACAACAAAGGGCGCTCACCGGACCGAAATTCCGGGTTGGCCCAAATAACGTTGACTTGACGTTGACCAATCACCATCAAGCTCTGCCAATCTCCAAGTGGTCAAGATGCAAAACACCCAGATGCCGGGATCCCGGACGCGCTACGCCCTAGATCTTGATGATGTTATCGCATTTCCTGATATCGCACATATACCTGTCTTGCCTCCGAACGAGAAAGAGAGTTGGTACATCCTTACCGAGGTTAGCTCTACTACCCGTATCTGCCTATCAGCTATTGATGTCGGACTTGCGCCCAGATTGTATCAAATGAGTCTGTCTTTCGTCCAGTGTTTCGAGTGGAGGATAAACTTTCGGGAAATCATTGGGTAGTCGCCTACTACACAGACAATCCAGTCGCAGACGCCAAGGAATGCAAAGTGGGAAGCATGATTTGTATTAAGAATGGGATGCCCAAGCAGTTTGCGGATGGGCAATATGGATTTAGGATTGAGGATTCCTCGAACGTCCTGGTTCGTCGAGTGGGGTGCTCGATCTGTTTGACGAAGATGCTAACGAACAATTACTTTCAGATTCTTCCGTGCGGACTTGCAAAGCTCCGACAGTTAAACGCGGAACTGCATAAGCGCTCAGACGACGGGCTTCTCTCGACATGCGTAGGTTGCAACGCCCATATAGGAACAGGGTGCGGCAAGTGCAAAACACGATATTGCTCGAAGGTTGGTGATGTAATCTATGCCTCTGTTCAAGCTCCTCAACTTTCTATTCTGCCTAGGAATGTCAGAGAGCTGATTGGCCTAAGCACAAGCCGATATGCAAGGTACTGAAGACACTGCATGAATGGAATCGTACGGACTGGGGTTGATCGAGCCGCCAGCGCTCTCCCAGCCTCTTGGGCTTCCAAAAATACTAGTCTTCGTTCGCGTCAAGTTGATACATATCTATGCATTTTTGGCACGTACGGCAACCATCTGCCGCTATCAGCCAAAGTGTTTGCACCCGGAAAGCATGGGAAGCCGATCTTACGGTGTCGTGTAATTCTCTGCAGATCTTCTAGTAATGTTCTCATTCACTTTTCTCCCTGAACCCCTAAGTAATAGCAATCGAAATACGTAAGGACGCGTATCGGCAGCCATCCAGCTGTATGTGTCGTCATGTTCGGTGATGCGGACATCTTTGCAACTGCTGCCGTGCTTCACTTCCGGCAGCAAAGCGAGTGGGCTGCTCTGATCTGGAAAACGATTCATTTCATCTGAAGTATATTACCGGCAGTTGTTCAGCGGCTCATATTGGTGGACGTGGGTATCCTTCTAATCGCTGCCGCGTTGAACTTTAAACTGCACCCGGTGCGCTGCTAGATGATTTATTTAAGTTTAAGTCTATTTCACAGCCCCTGGTCCAGGGGGTCTGTACGAAATTAAGCAACATCCCTTGGAATCTCAGTCGGTCTTCTCGTTCTTCTCATCCTGGTCAGTCTGATATAAATCGCTATGTCAACTTAAGGCTGTACGTTGATCCCGCATGGGACACATTTTGAACGTCAATGAAACTGTTTTCGACATAGAAGTGGCTGGTGTGAGCTATGATGCCAAGTATAAGTAGCTTGGGCTACCTTGAGATTCGCCATTCCACTTTCTACCCAGACCTGGTGTCATCCTTCCAGCCTTCCATTCAATCTTTGTTGTTGCTTCATCTTCTTTACCCATTCTTCGACAATGGCTCGTTTCTTTATCACCCTTTTGTCCGTAGCCTTGATGGCTTACTTCTTCCAAGTTGAGGCTGGTGGGTGGAGTGTTGCAAACTCTGATAATCACTTTACTGATGAAGTTTTTAGCTCCTCTCCACAGCCGCCAGATCGGTGGCATTGCATGCAACGTTGCGCGTCTCAAGACGGTTTCGAGTCTTGCGGCGACCAAATCTGCGGTCAAGAAGATTGATACCAGGTAAAAGCGCTGTCAGACTCGATTAATACAATGCATAGTGATCGATGCCCTAGCAATTCTACTGCCACAGCGACTGCAGTCACTGACGCGCAGACGGGATTAGACTCTGCTAGCTCCGGTATCAAGACCATCGCTGCCTCTCTTTTGACGGGACAGACTGCTCCTGCTGATGCCCGCGATCAAGTCAAGAATGGGTTGCTTGCCGCCCAGACGGCGCTGAATGGGATCACTACGCAAGTTGTTTCTCTTCGATCCTCATCTACATTCTTACCAACCATCTGCCCACAGAGGAGACACCGCAACTACGGAGGCCCTAACCAAGCTCAATGATACGATCAGCGCCGGCAGCGACGTCGTTGCTAACTGTAACTAAGGCAGAGGATTGTTCGGTAGGGAAGAATGTTAGGGAAGGTCATGGACTCGTTGTGCTTTAGTGCTCTATATCTTGCATAGTAGATCATTAGTTTTCCCATGTGATTGAGTCAGTAAAGCTAGGCACAGAATGAATTCCTTTGAATAGGAATACCAGCTGATGCAAGTCAAGCTTAATTGATTACTAGATCACGTTGAAGGGTACTACTACTGGGTACCCGACTGCCAAATGACCTTCCCGTCTTCATTCTTGAGGTACCCATCTTGTGTGAACGAAACACCTTCTTCTTTGAGCAAAGCCAATTTATGATTAACCTGCGTGCCCGTCTTACCCTCTTGTCCCCATTCACCATAAAAGCCGCCGACAAAGAGGTTGTTGGCAATCACCCGATGACAGGGAACGTATGGGGCAAATGGGTTGTTTCTGAGGGCTCCTCCGACTGTCACGTAATTGAACTCTAGATATTCTACCCTGGAGGGATAGTAATCACGAAACGCACCTGAACGCGGTGATCCTCCGATTGCTGAACTGACAGCCTTGTACGTACTTACGTTGCCGCGGGGGATTTTTCGCGTAAAATCATAGACATCCCATTGGTGCGGCGTGACTTTCTGGAGTGCTTCTCAGATAATGCTGTCATTAGGGCGACCAGATGTTCCGTACCTTACCATCCTTGGTGCGATATGAAGCTCTTTCAGCAGGTTGGATGGGGTAGAAAGTATCACCTTGATCATTCAGTGTCACTGATGATTCTCCGGACAGACTGAAACCTACATGGCTGCGCCCGACTTTTTGCCACTTTACCCTGAAGTTCCGAGCCGAGAGGTGAACCGGATTTGAGGATGGATGAAGAAATAGAATTAACAGAAGTTCTTATAGCAGGCATTGGCAGATGATAGTAGGAAGAACAAAGACAGCTGGACTACTTAGTCAGAACTAGTGGTCGGAGTCGGCAGCGAACCCTAAATTTGAACAAATGACTCGCGTCTGTCACGCCAAGTCCGATCACCTGACCGTGACATGCAGTCCCATTTTGGCACTGGTGCAAGTTGGAGTTCAACTTTGTGCTTGAACTTCGTTCCAGTGTAGGAATTTTTGCCTCTTACTTTCAACCATGGCAAGACTGCTCGGTAAGACAGGAACGGATCATTCAATGTAAGTATATCTCCCCGACAAAGCCCGTGATTACTGATGACCGGCGCAGATCTATAACTTCAATACGGACAGAGAAGGCCCGCGAAGTTGAACTTGGTTGCCTGCTAAGCCGTAATTCTTGCTGAGTCCTATCTACTCGAATGTCATGACCGGGCATGTCAGATGATTTTCGCTCTATTCAATGCCGGGTTACAGCAGACGACCTTGACAGGCACCGCACTTCTGAGAAGGCCAAGACTCTACTGTACAGTGGCGTTCACTCATAGCACGAGGGAACTGCTCTCTGACGGATTTCTCTGGCAGGTCCTCTTTGCTTTCAAATCGCCGCCCAGCGGTTCAATTCTTCCACGATATTAGGCGACTTTGCCTTGTCGGCGTTCCGCAAAGATCGATCTTATACACCCGGAGCTCTTTTACAGGACTTTTTGGCCCACCGCATGTTTACTTGATAGATCAACTGCGGTAAGGAAAATGCCAAGCTCGAAACGCCGACTCGGACAATCTTCGAGCCCACGTCTAGTCCAATTCTCCTGCCCCATGGACGTCAGGGCTTCACGAGACACGTTTTAAGCACTGAATACGACTAATACAGGACTCTCAAGAGTTGCTTGGCCCTGCAGGATGATCCTAATAGACTACCATCGAAGCTTCGTGATCTTTGTGGGAGATTCACTGCCAAGTCCATGTCGTGCACTTGTGACCTCTCTTTTGGCGGTTCGTGGTTGTGTGCCGATTGATACTGTCACGTCGGTGGTATATCTTTTCCCTGTTTGTCTGATTCTTCATGTCCCTCGAACCATCTTGGGCTAACATTCCCACGCTGGTGCCTTTCGAACTACGGGTAGGTGGAGAAAACCATACTGCGTCCCGCCAGGATTGCGCTCGGAGACGCCCTATCAAAGTCCGATGGAATGCCAAGAAACATCGCGACACTCAAAATTGTTACTTTTCCTGCAACTCTTTTATTCCCGTTCTAATACCGATCGCCAAGGTATTCTGTGGACACGAACTCGCGTGTCCATCTATGATCCTCGTAAGTCCAAGGAGAGATCCACCGACCTGGAACCCTTCTTCATCGGCCCGGCTATCTAGCCCCGTACTGGCAGCACGAACATTTCGTTGACCCGTATAAAAAGAGGAAGAAATTTATTGTCGGTTCCCCATCCCAACGATCCAAACCTCTATCGGTTCTAGTGATACTCACAAGCTCCTTGTATCCATCGACATGCCTGCTCCCAGCTACTCCGTTGCTCTTGAGACCCCCGCTTCCGAGCCTGTGGCCCTTGCACCCGTTGCTGTCGAAGAACCGACACGAGAGTCGGGTGTATACTACAATGCTCGCCTTGACCCCAAGAACTTCTTGGAGGGACCGCTGTCGCCTAACCCTGCGACCCGCCTTCGTCAAATGCTTGCCCGCCCAGGCATTGTCGTAAGTCGGGCGATTACTTTGAAGAAAGTATACGCTAATAGATTAATGAAAGGTCGCTCCTGGCATCTGTGACGGAATTAGTGCACGGTGCGCTTTGGAGGCTGGTTTCGACTGCCTTTACCAAAGGTGGATTTCGTTTTTGCGCGCGTTCCTGTATCACTAGACTCATCAATGGATTTTACAGTGGCGCCGCCACTACGGCTTCTCGTATGGGTCAACCCGACTTGGCCATTGCTACTCTCAATGACTTTGTCGGTGTAAGTAGCTCTTTCCTGTCCTAGTCCTCAGGTAGCTTATTCTTATCATTCTCAAGGCTGGACAAATGGTTTCTAGTCTGAACCCATCGGTGCCAGTCATCGCTGACGCAGACACAGGGTACGCGCACCGAATTTATCTGAATCTGCTGACCTAATGACTTGCCCTCAGTTTCGGTGGACCTGCTATGGTCGCGCGCACCGTCCGTCAATATGCCAGGGCAGGAATCGCTGCCTGCCACATTGAGGACCAGGTGCAGACCAAGCGGTGCGGTCATCTTCTGGGAAAGCAGGTCGTCTCACGAGAGGAATTCATTACTCGCATCCGCGCCGCCGTTATTGCTCGTGATAGTATCCCTGGGGGTTCAGACTTTGTAAGTCTTACTGTAACACTAGCATTCCCGCCTATGATACTGACGACCGGATAGGTCATCATTGGGCGAACGGACTCTGCTCAAGTGCTGGGAATGGATGAAGCCATCGCTCGCCTCAAGCTAGCTGCAGCAGCTGGCGCTGATGTCTGCTTTATTGAGGGTGTGAAGACCAAGGACTTGCTCGAGTCCACCGTCGCGGCATTGGCTCCTACTCCTGTATGTCTTCCGTTGCCATGTTGTGCACATAATTTCAGATAATTCCAGGTCCTCGTAAATGTCATCTCTGGCGGCTTGACGCCGTCCTTCACATACTTCGAAGCTGAGCAAATGGGAGCCAAGATCATCAGTGAGTTTTTCCGCCTCCTACAGTCGCAGATGCTAATTATTACACAGTCTTTTCTCTGGTATCCTGTGTCGCCATGGCGCATGCTTGCCGTGCAGCGATGAAGTCCTTGAAGAAGACAGGCACAGACTTTATCTCTGCCCAGGGAATGGATCCAAAGAAGTTCTTTGAGGTCATGGGTAAGTCCCAGCTTGTACTAATGACAACACACGGGTCTAACGTCTTGTTTTCTCAAGGTCTGAATGAGATTATAGAGCTCGATGCCGCAGCGGGTGGATCTGCATTCCAACTTGTTTGATTTTTCAATTTTTCCTACATGCATGGCCCACAGAGCAAATTACTAAACTCTAAACAAATATTTAATCAATTCAGGGTATTAGTAGTAATTGGGCGTAATACATCACGGATTTCTTAGATGCCACTGTTTTTTATGGAGAAAAATATATCCGCATCAAAGCCGAAAATAGAAATCACCTCTTTAACCGTCGCCACGTTACTTTCCGAAACCGACAGCGACAATTTTCTTGGAACTGGTAGTAGGTGTGGCTGTATTCTATACATATAAAGGGCGGTTCCAATAACTTCTAGGCGTCCTTGCATGGATTCAGGTAGTACCCCTCCCCTGAGCCCCCCTTTGCAAAATTCGTCGTCTCCGCGAGACCAAGAGCCGGATGATATCGAGAACCTGTTGAAATGGGCAGAAGCTCGCAGGGCACGGAAACTTAGAGGAGAGTACGAATCAGCCGTGCTGCATCTGTCAGAACTGGTGCGTTTGCCTTCATCTTTCTAAGGCGAAAGCTGAAGCAGTGGGCCAGATAAACAACAATCTCTCGACGCCGTTGCGTATACACTCAGTGCGCGTTGAAGGGGCTGAAAATACCAGAAATTCGTTCATAGGATTCTTGGTGAAACCTTTGATACCGGCGGCGGAGGGCAGCAACGTCGAAGCGGTTCTTCACGCAACGCGCCGGATTTCGGAAGTGCTGCAGCAGGCAGATATCTTTGGATCGGTAGATGCGCGCCTTGAGCGTGCAAGAGACGTATTATCAAGTCCGAGGGATGTCGATGTCGTCGTCAAAGCAAAAGAAAAAGGCCGCTTTTTCGTAAAGTCCGCTACGGAGTTTGGGAACAATGAAGGCAGCGCGGTGTGTTGCTTTTCTCTTTCTTTGATTTGCTCTCATATCCTGTTAGAGCATCACGGCGCGTGTACGGAACGTTTTTGGAGGCGCGGAGATGCTCGAAGCGAATGTTTCTACTGGCACAACGACGAGGCAGTCTTACCATGGAACACTGTCGGCGCCAATTACGCCTGACCTGGACACGCGGGCAGAGCTTGCCGTGTTTGCGATGCAGCGGGACAATACGAGTTTTGCAAGTTGCTGGGAGTCTCTTCAGGGTCTCAAGGCTATTCTCAGGGTGAGCTAGGTCAGCCGCCTGTTTTGTGTGTACGCCTATGGTTTTCATCGTCGGTTCTGCCTAGAATGGGACGCCTACTTCGGGGATACACGAATTAGCATACGAAGGAGTGTTGAGGAATATTGGGGGGCTGACGCCAACTGCTTCCATGAAGTAGGTTCCGTCGTTATTACTGTTGTATCTGTGCTGATGATACATAGTATACGGCAAGCTGCAGGTACAACATCCAAGTCGTCTGTATCTTACGCGTACACGCTGGACACGCGAGACGATAGGATTAGTGCTTCACGAGGTGTATACGCGAAGCTCTACCAGGAAGTGGCGGGCTTGGGTGGCGACGCATCGTTCTACAAGGCCGAGGCAGAGACCCAAGTCTCTCGCTCGCTTCTGTCAGGAGTGGTGGGTATTGTTCATCTCAGTTCTGGATTTTTTCTAAGTCTACAGTTAAGTCCGCCTCTTTAGCCCTCCGTTCCGGGTTGATGTTCGGTATTTTGCGACCAACGCTATTCTCTGACCGGTTTCAGCTTGGTGGACCAATGTCCGTTCGCGCATTTAAGCCTAACGGTCTTGGTCCGAGAGATGGACGTAAGTAACACACTGCAGCCCTTTGTACACTCTTTAAATGACACTCATTCGCAGATGATTCGTTGGGAGGCAATATGTATTGGTCTGCTGGAGTCAGTGTTGTGTCAAATTTACCCTTGAAACCGGATTGGCCCCTTAAGACGCACGCATGGATAAATGCTGGACGATTAGACAACAAGGATAAATGTGAGCCTGCAAGTTATTTCGACTGTTTCGACATCCTCATTGTACTACAGCTCGTTCGGTGGTGGAGAACATCAAAGACATGATAACGCGACCGTCCGTCTCAGCAGGGGTTGGGCTCATTTATCGGTTTGATCCTGTACGCGTGGAGGTAAATTTCGGACTTCCCCTTGTCGCAAATAAAAGTGATGGCCTCAGGAGAGGCATCCAGGTTGGGATTGGACTTGAATTTTTATAGAGTAAATTTTATGATGATTTTTAGACCAACGTTAACATTGGCCATGCCTAATGGCACCGTTGAGTTTTTCGCTCCCGCTCTGTCATCGTGGCGCTGATAACATCAAGTTTGATCATATACATACCTCGTCACGACAGCGAAATTTTTGCCCTTCAATATTGTTGACGGGGGTAATGTTAAGTATGTTCTCCGGACCCGTTCGAACCGTTCAGGACTCCAGTAAAACCACTTTTTGCTGCAGACTGAATGATGGAATGTAGGTGAAGTCATCTTTCCCGCGATTCAGCCAATCAGGCAAAAGCCGGCCCGGCGAGAATAAGACATTATTCGTCAGAAATCCACTGTGTGTCTTCTTCAGTCCTTACATCTCGCTTACACAAGCAGCTCACAAGCAATGGCTCCACAAAGCAGTTGTCCGGTACGTTTTCATTTTGTGGATGCTTTGGCCTTCTCATCAGATATTCTGCGTACTTGTAATCAGGGCCTGCCGGGGGAAATACGTCGTTTGGATGGGGAATCCCGGCTTGCACAGGAACATGGGATGGCCTCTCACGAGGGTATACGCATCGACCCCGTGTGGGCCTCTCAAGAAGAAAAAAAGCATAGTACACAACCGGGGTGTTTCGTCAATGCCGTTCGAAATGAGACATCAAATGATGATAACGTCAAGGGCCTGCATAGGCTTCGTTGCCTTCGTGGATTACCTTACATGAACCAAGGAGTAAGCGTTTACCCCAGTCGTGAGCCTTTGTGTTCATCCCGACTCTAGGCCCGGCATGACATTGGCGCGTCTCGCTTTTGGGCCATTCTCATCGGCATCGATGCTTACGAGCGCTATCCCTTACATGGTTGCGTATTGGACGCATTATTAATGAAGAGTTTCCTAGTCGACAAACTTGGTGTGCCAGAAGAGCGTATCCAGTGTCTCCTTGGCCCCAAAACTTCAATCCCTACCAATCCCTTGACACCTTCCCGCGCCAACATTGTAGAAGTGCTGTACAGTCTCGTCAACAAGCATGAAGTTGACCCGGGAGACAATATTATTGTCTACTATGCGGGGTATGGCGCCTGCTACGACTGCGCAGACCATTCTCTCAAATCTCAATGCGATAGCGATTCCTGTCCCATCGAAGCCCTGTGCCCCCTCGATCGCGATACGCAGGACGATGATGGAAAATGGATTCCCGACATCAGCGACCGAGAGCTTAACGCTTTGTTCACAGAAATATCTCGTGTCAAGGGGCACAAGATCACGTTTATCACAGACTGCTATTACGCCCGCAGCTTTTGCAAACATCCTGAATGTGACGGTTCTTTAAGACGCAGCCTAGGTCCCACTTCTCAATCTGATGTCAACGATATGTTACGCGCTGGACATGAAAGGCTGAGCTCTCTACCTCACTATCAATCTATATTGTCGGATGATTGGCGGGCAGACATGGGTTCTCATGTAACTCTGACGGCCTGTCGAGAGAACGGGATGGCGAAGGAGAAGCCAGGAAAGAAGGGATACGGTGGTATTTTTACCAAGACACTCGTTGGTGTTCTGAAATCGGGTGCCTGGAAGAAGAAGATAACGTATGTCGAACTGACCGAGCTTCTGAACCAGTCATGTTTTCAGACTCCAGTCGTTGCTGGAGACCATAAACACGAGCACATTTGGTATCAGGTGTAAAATGCTAGGCTTTGGAAATTCAGCGTGTGTAGCCCAATTATGTTTATTTATTACATGTATTATGTCTCTCACGAGTTTAACCATGGGTTCGGAATGAGTTATACGGACGGAATATAACTCAACATCGGGTAGAGGGGGCGTGGCCCTGCCTTCTTACAAAATGCTGGATGTCCTTTATGGCTTGAACTTGGTATCACTGTGAAGGACAGAAATAATGTATCCGGTGCATCTAAAAATCATCAGTAGAGCAATGCCTAGTGCGTAAACTCTATTTGTGTGCCGCTCTGAAATTTCTGTTTAACAGCCGATACACCTATATTATATACAACCTAACAACAACCTAAAAGGTTTGAAAATAATCTTGAAATAATCACTTCGTCGCGATCGCGGAGTTCGGCCCGTGGCCCGCGACGGTTAAGGGATTCACTCGGAATGGCACAGCCACGCCGTATATATCTTGACTCTTTACTTCGACCTGCGATATCCGGAATGCCTCCAAGGTTAAGCAAGCGACAACAAAGGGAACTAGAGGAGCTCGAAGCTCTTGGGGGATCCTCAAACGTCGACGACATAGACCATAGCGAGGAGGAAGAGACAGCGAAGCCTGCTGTTGCTGGTTTTGCAGCAGTACGTCGATATCTTCCTCCCTTTCACAGTTGACTGAACTGATATACAGCTATTTGAACCTGTAGACGATGAAGGCGATAGTGATGACTTGGTAACGGCTTCAGCGAAATCGAAAAAGGTTTGTTTTCGAACTAGTACATTGCACTAGTCGCTGACAATATTCGTAGTCCAAGAAGAAGAAAAAGGCTCCTGCAATAGCTGCCGCTGCGGTGAACACACCGCCTAAGGTATCTCGCTCCAGCACCCCGACTGTAAGGAACGAGAAAAAGGCCGCCAAAAAGGCCAAAGCAAAGGCTCGGAAAGCGGACAAGGATGAGCTTGATGAGGTACTTGCAGAACTCTCACTCAAGTGCGTATACAACTGGACCGTAATTCGCGTTATCTCACATTGAGACAGGTATTCCAATGCACCTTCGTCCCCCGGTACTGCCACTCAAGCTTCTGTGGACGCGCTAGCCTCTCTGTTATCCGTGTCACTATCTCATCTCGACAGTGAGGCCGAGATGCGCAAATTCTTTGGCTCCAAGGTCGTCCAAGCGAGTAAAGCGGATACCCCGGGGGCAACATCGTCTTCTCGCAGGCAACCTACCGCGCTGCGGTCCCATTTAACTCGGCCGCAACCCGCTTGGGCACAAGCACGGACGCGCGAAGGCTTATCAATTCGGCCTCTTACTGACATCGAGTTAAGGCATCAAGGAGCCGGTTCCGTACCAGGAGAAAAGTGGTGGACTGTCGAATACAGCAAAAAATACAAAAGTATGACCAAGGTGTTCATACAGACCGTGCAAGCCGGTGGTACGTCTGAATATCCATGCGATGAAAAGCTTTCCTCATTTTCACCCCAGACCCTCAGGGCCTATTCGACATGTGCCGGAGTATGCCTTGGCATGCTGATACGTTATTGCAGATGGCCCAAGTATTCAGGCATCGCGAGGAACATTCCCAGGCTGTCGACTTTATTGATAGGGCTTTGTTCGCCTATGAGCGGTCCTTCATCGGGGCCTTCACGTTCACAAGTGGTCTGAACCGCCTTGCGTTTGACTTTGTCGAGAATCGTCCCTTCTTTTTGGCTCTACATCGCCAAGCTGCGTGAGTAATATCACGATCATGGTTTTCTTCCTCTTCTGATACACGATAATCAGGGATCTTCAGCGCAGAGGATGTTTGCGCACGGCTTTTGAGTTTTCGCGACTGATGTACTCGCTTGACCCGTGGAACGACCCACACGGGGCTCTTTATCATCTTGACTATCTTGCTTTCAAAGGGAACATGACTGGATGGCTATTGGAGATGTTCGATCTCTTCAAGCAGAGACGTCAGGAGAAGGGGGTTCACATCAATCCTAGCATACTACCAGGATGGATGTATGCAAGAGCTTTGGCACTGAGAGTCAGCCATGACGCCAAGGTATCTTACTCAGTTGATATTGATGATTTTCACCGAACATTTCTTTCCAGCAACGGGAATTAAGTGCAGAGGCATTGATTGAGGCTGTCAAATCTTTTCCCTCCGTTATTCCTGTTCTAGCAGACAAACTCGAAGTCTCGTTACCGGCATCAATACGTGGTCACCGTGATTTCAGAATTGAAACCGATGGAAAGTGCGTGCACCAGTTCCTACTGCAGGTCTTGCCATTCAACTCAGTCCGTTTAGTTCATTGAAAGAACCGGTCGCGATTCTTCATCTCTTGTCTCATCTGTATGTTCAACGGTCATTGCCAGTATGGAAAGATCACGCCGAGTGGTTCAACGAGACCGTAACTACGCACTTCTCCAAGAAGCCCCTCCTGTCTTCTCTTCCCGTTACAGATGAACGCAAGACGTTTTTGGAATTGTTCGGTCATAAGAATCTGCAGTACGCAGCTTATCGACATGTCATGGTGCTAGAGTATCGCAACCTGTTCCGGTACATTCCCAGGGAGATACTCGCCCGAAAGTCTTTGGACTGTGATCCCCTACCTCCCCCAACGGCTGTAACAGATTACGACGAGACGTTCTTCGAGGGCGTCGACATTGATATGCACGAGCCTTTAACTAGGCGCCAACGACAAGCACAGGAAAGAAGACTAGCACAAATCATTCCCGATGCGAATACTAGGGCACAAATAGAAGTACGTATTACATTCATGTCCATGTGTTATATAATATTCATTCCATGGACTACTCCAGGCTCTAATGGCTGCACCCCAAGTCGCTGCAATGTTTCCGGGTGGTGTCATGCAGTTCCTTCAGGCATTCCAGGATCTCCCTCAGGATATGCTGGATAACCTTCAGGACATCATGGTCCAAAATGAAGCAGGTATGGGTATGCCTGGTGGGATGCCCGGGGAGATTGAGTTGGACTGGGCAGATCAGGAACCCGAACCCGAACCCGAACCAGCAGTAGCTGAAGGTGAGGACGATGAGGACGAAGATGAAGATAGCGAGGAAGATATTGCTCCAATGGCTGGGGTAAGCCAAAGCGCCTTCCATCTTTGTTCTCTTCTGATTGTGTCATCCACTCTATGCAGCCGTTCCGTATGTTCAGCAATTGGGTTGGAAGCTTCTGGGGTGGGAACAATGCCGAGGCGTCAGACTCAGACTCCGACGAGGAACAGCGTAGGCAAGCCGAAGCAGACATAGATTAATATGAGATGTTCCCCTCTAAATATAAGTGTATTCCTCCTTTTCGTGATGGTCATCAACCTGGCCGGTCTGGCCTATGGGCGTTATCATGATGTTACACCGTTAACGTGCGAGTAATCTGCCAATGTGTCTGCATAGCTACCGTCGATGAATGAGTCTTCTTGCTCTTCCTCAATGGCGTCTCCCCGAACACTGTCGAGCATGCCGTTGAGTCCGATTTCGACTACCGTAAGACAACGACTGAGATCCTCGATGGTCCTAGCAAGCTCTGCACGCGTCTGGTCTGCTCCAACCAAGGCGGAATAGTCAAGAGGCCGCAAAGACGGCAGGACGAGCGACGACAAAGCAGTTGGGAGGTTGACTGAAAACGATTCAGACCGAGAATGTCCTGGAGCAAGAGGTTCGGACCGCATATCCAAAGGCGGCGGAGAACTAGTTCGCGGGAGACCCAGTATGAACGATGACGACGTAGTTGGAGGTACAGCGTCTCTGAATGTCGAGTTCTGGGCTGAGAAGGGGTAGGGTGTGTACGTCGTCGAAGAGTTGAGATGACTAGGCGTCGGCGAGAAATTCCGGGTGGATGTACCCGCCGCCGACGGGGAAGGAGGAAGTAGGTCGGACAGGCCAAGTTGGTGCTCGGAAGTGAGAGAAGGAATCTACAATATGTGAGTTTGTGTTTGTACGCAGGGACAGCAGATAACAAACCTTCAAGACATCTTTCAGTCCCGGTGTGCCTAAACCATTTGTTCTGTAGGAACCACTTGAATCGCTGCCGCTGCGATCGCGACGCCCCGCAAATGGTTTTACGGGGGGCATTAGAGGCGGAGACGGGCTTCGTGGAGGAACCGGCCCTACCTTGTACACGACTGTCTCTGGGAGTGCGGTCGCTGACCGAGTTCGGGTTATAGGTGGAGAAGATCGAGGACTAGACGCGGACGGTGCACGTCGTACAGTCCCTGATATGTCTAGAGAATACGTCGACTGGTGGGAAGACTGAGGACTCAGGCTCTTCTTTATGGGCGCTTCTTTGCGTACTCGTGGTTGTAAGGGTAACGTGGGTTGTATTACAGACGATGCGGAATCCGATGATGATGAAGGGGGAAATTGGAACGCAGCGGGAGATGCCAGGTCTACTTGGCGTCGACCTCTTTGAGGCTCGCTGTCCACCAGCATGGGAGAGCGTTTTAAGGGTGTTTGAGTTCTTGCTGTAAGTGTCGAATTCGGGGGATCGGATGTCGGGGCGGCATTGGGTGTCGTTGAGAGTTCGATGGGTTTGGTATCTTGGGAAGGAGGGGGTATCTCGATATCAGCAAGTCCACGTGTAGACCGAATGTCGCGATATGAGTGGGCAGATCGAGTGGAGGGTATGAAGTGCTGGGCAACCTCTACAGCCTTGTCAATGTCGATGGTTAAAGAGATATTTGGCTCTTGGGAAGGTATACTTTCCCCTTTTGATGGGAACGGAAATGCTGGCTGTGATCGTTCATCATCAGAACCCGATATACTGGATAGTGCGGATCTTGAACGAGCTGATTTGGGGAATACGAAACTTCTTGCGGTCTCAGCGACATCGTGAGTAAGACCTTGGATGAAGCCTCCAAGGGGCGAAGTAGGCGCCTTTATGGTGCGGTTGTAATTGGATGTTGATTTTGATGGAGGTGGGCTGGGAGTACTGCGTTGGGGAAGAGACAGTTGGTGATTAAAGGGATCTGGGACCGATTCGTCTTCGAATAGACCGCGAAGCGAAGAAGGAAGTGCAGGGCGCACGCCAGGCGGTGGAGGGAGTGGCGTCTCTTCATCGTCTGCATCCAGTGAAATGAAGTCGTCTTCAATTGTGGCGAATGGGCGGCCGCGAACGGTATCGAATTCCCAAGGTCGCTCGTTGTCGCTGTTCTCGTCGAGGCTACATAGGGTGGTTAATAGCGATGTTGATAGAAATACTAGATGCAACGTACTCGTCGACTTCCCAAGCTAGAGGTCCCGCCAGACTCGCCCTTGGTCCTGCTTGGTGCAGACGGCGAACTGCTTCTTGGAGAATGGAATTGGGAACCTTGGCATTGGATTTCATCCACTTCGCTTTGGACAGTTCGTCTGCTGATGAACGCTACCCAGTCCGTAAGATCAAGGCAGAACAGAAAGAATTTATTTACATACCTCGCTGGGCAGCTCTCGGAGGCACATTGCCATGAAGTCCCTCATGTCCTTTCCAGCTTCACTATCCTGCAGTCGAGGGGGCTTCATCTTCGAGATAGTGTCGACAATTGCTTCTGCACTTGCGAGGTTAGAATGAGGAGGGGACCCCTTCGCCATCTCGTATATCATGATACCCAGGCTCCATATGTCAATTTTTGCATCGTACGCTGGGTTCGTATGTAGCACCTCTGGCGCCATGAAGTGCAGCGTCCCCGTCATCGTGTTCCGTTTGCTCGATGTTGTTGCCAGCAGCGCCGAGACACCAAAATCACAGATCATGACCTTGCACGTCGCACTGACGAGAACGTTGGCAGCTTTGAGGTCCCTGTGGATAACAGGAACCTTGTGGAGGTAACTCAAGCCAATGAGCACCTCGCGGACGATGACCGCCATGAATTTCTCCTCCAAACAGCCTCCCCGTGATGCCTTCATCAGGGACAGCACGCTGCCTCCGTCAGCGTACTCCATTGCAATCCACACCCTAGGACCGTCCATGTAGCAGCCGAAATACTGGGTAATATTGGGGGCATCGCGCAGCTGCGATAGTAATGCCACCTCGCGTTGGATGTCGCCGACGTCATCGTCGGCAGTGTCGAGGTCGATGATTTTCAGAGCGACGACATTCCCGGTAGGTATATGGATGCCCTTAGAGACAGAACCGTAGGCGCCTCTGCCAATGGTCTCGAGACGCTTGTAGAGGGTGAGGACAGACGGCTGCGACATCCGCGCACATGGACGTTCGAAGCAAAGTCGCGCTCGCCGTGTGACTCGACTTTGAGCCTTGCTTCTGCACCACCATCATGGATCTTGACATCTCAATATCGCCGCTCGTTACTCGCGAATTCACTGCCGTCGTCCTCGCTGGGTTTGGTGCCGAGTACGTACAACATTCTGATAGCATTTTTCAGTACTGAGTCTGTCGTAGGCTGATACCTTTGACGAGCGATTACGGCGATGAACCGTGCCCCAAGGCTCTTCTACCTGTCGCGAATAAGGCCATGATAGACTATGTTTTTGCTTGGCTGGAACTCTCAGGCATCAAGGGTGCGGTCGCCGCTACCATCGACCGCCTTCAGGGCTGATAATTCCATTATATAGACGTCGTACTCATTTGCCCGACGGTCCATCGCCATGCAATTTCCAACCATATTCACTCGGAAACGAACGTGTCGTTGCGCATCGACTTGCAGACATACGACGAGACCATGGACGCCAGCGTCGGGACCTGCTCTTTATTGCGGCACTTTGCCCACCGCATACAGTCAGATTTTGTCGTCTTGCCTTGCGATTTCCTACCTCCACCCTCTCTTTCCCTTATCACCATCTTGAACAAGTTTAGATCCGACCGAATATCTGACGGCGCTATCGCAACCACATACTGGTTTGCATCGAATGAGACGGAGAAAGCGAGCGAGCCGGATGACTGGAGTCCTGCTTTTCCTCCAGTCGCCATAGTGTGGGATGATAAAAGTGGCACTTTACTTCACATTGACACTGCAGATGACAGGGATCTGAATGGTGAAGAGCTGGAGCTTAGGATGTCTCTCCTTACGTTGTAAGTACTACGCATTCTGGTTGCTGCTACTTAACAATTCTTTGCCTATGCCTAGATATCCACGAACCAAAGTATCAACAAAATACTGCGACTCGCATGTATACGTCTGCCGGCGTACCGTCCTCGATCTGCTACAAGAAAAACCGCACGTTGACTCATTCCGAGAAGAATTCATTCCTTGGCTATGCAAAGTACCATACCAACGAACGCGGAGAGAAAAGTATAGCCATGTACTGAACCCCATAACTAATGCCCCCACTCAGAGCACTGCACTCCTCCATTCTACTCTCTACGACGAACCACCGATTCCATCTTCAAATCCCAAAGACTCTGCTAGCGACGAAGGTAGCGGATCTCCTACTACATCTAGCCTGCGCGTGGGCATTATTCTTCATCGCGAGAAAGAGCCCGCCGCTCGGCTCAACACCCTTCATGCCTATTTTGAAATGAACCGCCGCCTCATCACTCCCGGTATCCCTGCAGACAGGTCGCTCATTGACCAGAAAGCGCAAATATCAGCAGACAGCATGGTCGGGCCTTCGACGCAAATAGGCGAGCGAACGTCTGTGAAAAAATCGGTGATTGGGAGTCATTGTGTCATCGGCAAGATGGTCAAAATTGTTGGCTGCGTTCTTTTGGATCACTGTGTGGTTGCGGATGGCGCAAAGTTGGACGGGTGTATCCTCGGGAAGAATACAAAAGTTGGCGCCAAGGTTGAGCTTTCACGGTGTGTAACGCAGGCTGGATACGAGGTTAACGCTGGAGGTGAGCTCGTGATGATACAAATGCTATCGTATGCTAATGTCTGCTCAGAATCGGTGAAGAACGAGAGGCTTGAGATATCGGACTGGACCGGAGTCCTTGATGAACAAGAGGATTCGGAAGAGACAGAGTCTGAGAGTTCAGACGAGTAATCATTGATTTTTGAGGTATCGGCTGTTTGTGGTAATTGACATACTTACACCGGAATGGTCATCAGAGTCATCAACCAAGCTGGGGAGTGGCTCGAGTCTAGTGTTGACGTGCCTTTTCCATTGCCTCTCCCTACAGTGCTGCAACTCTTGAAAACAGAATGCCGCCACAATGGTACGAATCCCCGAGCCTCTTATATTCCTCTCCATGGACACTCCACCGACTTGACACGATGCCCATCCTCTGGGAAAATAATAGCAGGGAACTCCGCTTTTTCAAGGTGCAGATCGCTCCACTTAGAAGATACCACTGGATACATTGTGGAACTATGTCTATGTCTATTGGAGTATGTCCACTGTCCGACTTGAGTTGTACATGTTGCTGATACTGGTGGATCCAGGAGCTGACTCGTGGTTACATGGGAATGATAAACTCGAGGACTACGACAAATCTCCATAGATTACATCCTCAGCTAAAGAGGCGCCGAAGAGATGTGGAAAGTGATAAAGAACTGTAAGCATGTGGTTTGATCGTCCGATATGGGAATATGGTACTAAGGAATTCTTGCTAGTCCTAGAGGAACCGAAGCTGCTACTACCTGTTACCTACCTCTGCTTCACTTTCTCTCCAAATTCAACACAATGACAACGGTATTCATTCAATTCGGTATATACGTAAGAAAAGCCAAGTCCACAAAGTTCTCAAACAAGTCGGAATTGATTCTCTCAAATCTCGCTGGTCTTATACGTACACCTCTTCGGGTGCGACGCACAGGACCTAGAGAGGGTTAGCACTGTAACAATACATTATAACCCGGACTCACCTCTCCTGGATAGATATTAGCGCATGTCGAATCCACGTTGGGGTTGTTGGCCAACAGAACGTCGTAAGTCGTACCCTCTGCGGCGGCAATGGCTACGCAGTTATCCCCCGAAGCAACTACGTAGGTGTTTGTGCAATCTTGACCAGTAATGCCTAGGCAAAGAACCTTCGATAAAGGAAACCTTAGTGCTCATTCTCCAAAATATTGGATGCGAGGAAAGGTACCTCGCCTAAAGCCAAGTTGGTACACCCTGTGTCGATGTTGGTATTCACCGTGGCGAGCTGATAGCTGCCCTCGACAATCAGTGAGTGAGTGAATCGTGCAACACTATATGAGGGACGCTTACGTGGAAGAGTTCTGTGTAGCCGATATTTCATCGCAGGTATCACCAAGATGAACAGTGTAGTTGCGAGCACAGTTGTTCACTTGGGCTGCACCGAAGTGAAGTCCGGCGGTGAAGAGGAATGCGAGACCAGTGAGGATGAACATATTGGTAGCTGGTTAATAAGAACTGGGGGAGGACCTGGTGAAAGACTGCGACGCGTCTCTCTCTTTATACCCCGAAGGTCTGACTCACTATTCAGTGAGAAAAAACACTCAGTGGGATAGCATGGCCGCTTTACGGAATCCGTTGGCGGGGTGGCGCGTGTGCATCAGATGGTGCCGGGTGTAATGACGAAAAATATTACGTTCTCCCAAGCGTCTCGCGAGGATGACTCGTTGATCAGAGCAACCAAGGCCTGTCATCAGCTCTAGTGACATGACACACATGACAGTCGCAGGATCAGTTTCATCGAGTCACACAATCTCATGGTGAGGTACCAGGAGTAAGCCGCCGTTCCCGAATGACGCGAAATTTTACGCGTCGGAATTTCTAATCGAAAATTAGCAAGAGGACCCGTGATAATTTGGACGATGAACACCCTGACTCCTGCTAGCAACTATCGTTCGGGGTAACCGTCAAACGCGAATGCAAGTGCCGGACTTACGCCTGACGATTGCCAGTCGTGACTCGTCAGCAGGCATGGGTAAGAGTTCCGACTTCTCTTGCCGTTCTTTTCATCTGAGGATCAAAAGAGACTGAGTAGGTTGCCGTATAGAAACCTGGAAGTGGGGGAATATAGTGGGCGGCGATACCTTGCCAATATTGTACTTCTTATTCTCAACGGGATTCTAAGTATTGTTCGGTAGAGTAGGGCCGTCTCCAGGCGTAAGAAAACTGGCGAGCTACTAAGTAGTTTGTTATGGCTGTGAAGTGCCATGACGACATGAGCGAAGCTAAGCTGGCCGCCCGCACGGCAAACTGGAAAAAGAAAATTACCTCTTCGCAGAGAACCACGGAGGAGATGATCACAGTACTACCTACCATTCGCTCTCTGTCCGCCTCCAGAATTCATGGCAAAACAAGGTGGACACTATCTTGCGATTGCTGAGTCAATAATGACACGACAAATGTATCAAATGTACCAGCTACCTGTGGGTAGACTCTTTCCGTTCAAAGTTATAAGTGTTACATATTATTTTTGCGTGCCGTTCTGCCTGTATTCTAGCTGGTTCCTCTATCTCTGTCTCACCCTTGCCGTTCACAACAATTTTTCATCAACCGGATCTGCAGCAATTGGAGGGTACAATGTGTTGATCTCACCCACCCACTGCTGGGCGGCCTCCAGTTGATTCTGCAACACAGTGGCTGTCAAGGTTACTTTGAACGCTGAGTAGCGTTCTATGATAGCACGTATCCTCTCTTCCTGCACATTCAGGTCTATTGCGATCTTGCTGAGCTTATAGTTCTTTGTAAAAGGGGCCCGGGGCTGAGCGGCAGAGTATAGTGCTTCTGCTTTTTGTTTCGACACAAGAAGCTGCCTTGATGTATCATTAATATATGCTTCTTAGACAATGTCCAATGAATTTTATTGGTGTACGTACTGAGTGATGGTTGATGAGCAAAGGTTGAATGCGTCCGCCTCCTTGGTACCCAATTGAAAGGAGGTCCGCTGATCCACTATATATGCGTCGAGTTTGAAGAACTGCAGTCTAATATCCTGTAAAAGCCATCAATGGTTACTCATACTTGACGAGATGGAAGCATACCTTGAGCAACTTTTTTTCCATAGCGATATCTTCATCCCTTGCCCATATTGGCAGCATCCAGGTGAGGGCTATACAAGCACCAAAAATGGATTCACAAGCGATGCATTTTAGATCATTACCCCGAAGTAATAATGAGAGCACAAAGAGGAAATAAGCATGCCATCGGTACTCTGCGAGGATCTACGTTGTGACTCCTTAAGAAAGTGCGAATCGCTTATAAGTACCATGATATTACGACGACTTACAAGGGCGACTGCCGATTCCAGGTATAGGTACGCCTTGAGCATCTTCATTAACGTTGCGGGCATGGCCAAGGTAGCGTAATGATCTGTCGAAAAGTAGAACCCAGAGTCGTTCGAGGAAAGAGACTGGAACAAGCAGTTCGAATTTCGAGGCAGTGATGTCAGCGATCGTTGGTCGACCACGTTCGGTGCCTCCGGATGGGTCAAAATAGACAGATTCTTATCAAAACATATGCGAGTCTGTCGCCATGAGACATTACAGTAAGCCGTTACCAGGGGACTCGAGACTTGAGGGTCAGACTATCGATAATATCTTGATAATATCAGTCAGTATGATTAGAAAACTCCGAGCTCGAATGTCGGTCCCAGTACTTAGCGCGGTCAGCAGTTGAGCACCGAATCCTGGAGTCCTTGAGCATGGGAGGGCATGAGGAAAATGGAAGGAATCCCCCTGGGAAATTCCGCCGATTGAACATGCTCTCCGTTGACAAACACGTGGGTTCGAATCCCGCTCTTATCACTTCCTTTTGCCTTCTGTCTCTGAGTAACTACTGAGCAGTTATTCAGTTATACGCTTTGAGCGTTGCAAGCTGTATCTATTATTGAGTTCGCCAGCTAAAAGTAGTTCCCTTTTCGATTGTACCATTATATGGGGAAGATCGAACAATTGGAACTTGTGTTGAACTTGCGCAGAACAAGTCATCCTCATAGTTGAGTCACTTTGAAACGGCAATCAGCTACCTTTCAAGTTGATCCAGTATACAGCTTGAATCGCATCCTCACTGCATCTCGTAGGTCTTTACAGTTGCAGAATATTGCCTACCTATCAACCAGCCATTGACGATGATGGTGCGGTCGAGGTGGTATGTAGACCAGGCCTTGCCGCAAAACTACGCTGCCTATGTTGCGTGGGGTTTACCAACGAGACAATGACGAATTGTTCAGACAATTCATGTAGAAGGATTGCAGCCCCATATCTTGACACTGCCTTACTCGGAGGTTATGGTCCTTACGCGTCTGGAGTGTAAAGTTTCAGTCTCTGGTTTTGACTTTGCACCTATTTCATCTTACCGGTCGATTACATGTATATTGCTCTTGTAGAATGACTTCGCAATACAGTATAACATGAATCATTAAGATTTGGTATTCAGGATGTAGCAATAAAGACAGCTAGAAATACAAACGAAGCAAGTTAACTAATGATATAGCTCTATGTGACTCTATCGTGCGAGCAGGTTCTATCTGGTATGTTCTAAGTGATCATAAGTTCTGGCCATTTGGTAAGCCTTCCTTCCTTTAGGCGCGCGAAGACAGCAGCGAAAGCTGATTAAAGTCGTAGCCGAAGATGCTAAGCGGTCTTTTATGGGCTCGCCGCATAAACCGAGCGCTTCCTCAAGACATGTCCCCATTTCCACAGTGACTGTTTCAGAATGATCAGCGTACAGAACAACAGAGACATGATGTGACATACCCAAAACACCGGCATAAGCAGGAAAGAAATACCAGCGAGTAGGGCAGAGCCCGGGCCCAGACCGAGGTTGACGAAGAACGCACGTCCGAAGAGTGGGAAGACACTGGCGATGGCGGAACGGAACAGGTCGTTGCCAGCGAGGACCGATGCAGCGTAAGTAGGGTACGCTGACGTTATATATGTCAAGATGCTCTGGAAGGTGAGGTAGATGCCCGGGAGGTAGAGAGCAGCGCCGATGACGGGAACGATCCAGTGGATGCTCTCTTTCGAGGTAAATCCAAAGATGAGAACGCTCGTCGGGATGAAAATGCTTGCAATCAAACCGATCTCGAGGCGGATCTCGGGCGCAATGTCGATGCCCGCAGCAGCGGCTTTGGCATATCTAGGTGCGATGTGGTATTTCAGGTAGAAAACATATGCGGCGTACTAGAAGGATTGTCAGCCTTAGGAATCTGGAGAAAAATGACGACACTAACAGTGATGGCACCAGAGACAACGAAGGCGAGGAAAGGCAGGCCACTAAGACCAAGGTTGAAGTGGTAGATGTCCGTGAATACAAGCGGGAAGGCTTCAAACCATAAGTAAAATATCGCGTCTGATGAAATGTCGTCAATTAAGAATTCTACCAAGACGGTCAGGGGAATTACTTACAGACGAATCCTAGGTAGACGTTGGCGAACATCAAAACAGGCTCTTTGGCAAGAATGAAGGGACGGATGAGCGCCTCCTGCATTACCTGTCCAAGAGACTCGCCCTCCTTATCCTTCTCGCCCTGGGACCTCAACTCCTGGTTTCCTGTCAGTTTCCTGAGTCGTTGTGCACGCTTCAGTAGGATCGTTGGCTCGTAAGTCTCCGGAAGAAGCAAAAGGAGGAAGATGAGCGCGAAACCGGCGATCCAGAGGAGCTCATACTGAGGCCACCTCCATCCGTTGGCCTGTGCTGCGAACCCTCCGATGACTGGCCCAGTGATAGGACCGGCGACAGCGCCGAGTGCCCAGATTCCCAGAACGTATGCGAATTGATGCATAGGGTAGATGTCCGCCATGGATGCACCTCCTGTAGCGAGCGCAGGACTGCCGACAAACCCGGTGAGGAAGCGGAACGCTAGAACCGTGCTCATGTTTTTGGCGACGGTAACTGGAACCTGGAAGACGACGAAGAGGAATAAGGTGACCATGTACACCGGATTACGGCCTATCCCCGGAAGTTCTTGTAGAGGGGCTAGAAACATGGGTCCGATACCGTATGCTGATTATGAACATCAGGACTATGCGGAACAGAATGGAGGGCAGAGGAGCTTACCAAGAACGTACAAAGAGAGACCGAGAGTGGCCGTGGTCTGAGAGACATTGAAGTCAGTCATCAGGCCGGGAATCGACGGTGTGTAGATGGCCGAGCCAATATACACGCTGAAGGTCAGGAAACTGATGCTGAACGCCACAAATGCGCGCTTCGCCGGAGACCAATTTCTGGAAATAGAATTCAGGAAATACATGCGATCGAGGTAGAAAGAAGCAAACCTTGGATTTTCTTGATCATCGTCACCGTACCATCCTACAATGTATGGATCTGAGTTAAGAGCAGTGTTGATCTGCTTTTGCTTCTCAGCGTCAAGATCCACAGTCAACGTGGACTCTCTCGTGAGCTGTACTCCCGTCTTTTCCAAGTCGCCGCATAGTGTTGTTGCGTCGGAATCTGGGGACACAATTGTAGATGGTCTTTGAGAAGATGGAAGGAGGAAATGTGGAGGAACCGCAAAGTCGGGCCGCTGGTCGGCATAGGGAAAGATGCGACCATTTGAGATGTAGTTGATGGCTTGCCCAATGGTCGAGTCACGGAAAATATCTTGGACCATGACGAGAGAAAGGACAGCCTGGGGGGATTGATGTCTTCTCATCGTCGTCGGTTGCTTTTATACACGCGAAAAAATCCTGACGATAATTCAACCGGCGCGGAAGACGACTTATTCATCCACCTCAAATGGTTGGTGATCAAAGGTCGGTATTCCCCCTTTCAGCCAGTTCACATTCGTCATCATATTCGGTGCTTTCCGTGTGGGTCAAAATAGACTCCTATTTGAGTCTGTCGCCAAGAGAACAGCAGAGTAAGCCATCGAGACTTTGACGGTCAGATTATCGATGCTATCAGTCAGTATGATTAGGAAACTCTGAGCTCGAATATTGGCTCCAGTGCTTTTCAGCACCGTTAGCAACTGAGCACTGAGCGCCAGAGTCCTTGCGTTTACCCGTAAGGTGGAAGTAGGAGGAGGGGGAATCGGTCCTGACTAAACTGCGAGGACGCGTCGCGAATTCGGTACAAAAGTGGGTCAAATTTGCAACAAATTTGTTACATTTTGCGTGGGTTGATCCCACTGTTATCAATCATTTAGTCCCGACCATGGTTGTGTTGATTCGATGTACTTTAGGGAACAAGTATATTCACGCCCAGATTGTGCCCAGCGTGATATTGTATCAAAGCGAAAGAGTTGTCTCTGATAGAAAATTGTCAGGGGGAACCGATCCGAGTCAGTTTTGCCGGCACCGGCACTGGCGATTGCCGAGACGCGTTGTTCGCATAACTGTGGCTGTGTACAAAATTTCCTTCATTCACTTTCCCCTTCCTCGGTCGCGTCCAGGCTAGGAATTCACCATTCTGCATGACCACTTTACATGATTAGAAGGGGCTTATATGTAGGACGATGGGCGCAGGAATCAAATTTCACCCGTACCTTTACCTCGACCATCGCGCAATGGAAGGGCGGCGAAGGGAGTCACCAGAGGCTTCTCGATTCCCTGAGCAACCTCTCTTCGTTACTCTCATCTTCTGAGCACGGCAACGATAATGTGCAGAGATTTGTGCAGAGGAAACTCAACCATCGCGATGCTTATACCTCTTCTCGGGACATCGTCTTCCAGAAGATCCTGACGCTGCTCGTTGAGCATCGGTCTTGGGACGTGGGGATATCTGTGTATAACCGAATGAAGGCGGAAGGACTGCAGGTGCCAGAACATCTGAAGGCTTGCTTCACAGTTGCAAAGTGGCTTACGTTGCCGCTGTGGAAGCAGGAGAAGCAGTTATTGGCCTTTCATCGAATATGTGCAGCGTCTTCGTTCGAGGAAAAGCAGCTGTTAGATCTCTTGGATGCATTCGACTGGTCGTCATGTGCCGCCGAGGGTGTACAGCTCGTAGAGATATTTATCAAGAGCAAGGGGGAAGGTTATATCCCATCTACCGTGGTCGTTAACAAGCTCGTCAATCTACAGACACTGGCCGGTGATTTGGATGGGGCATTTGAATCTTTGCGGAAGCTTAGGCCCGGCAGCGAAGAGGGGACTCTTCAGCCGTTCGTATCCGTCATTGCGCGTATGTCTGACACAAGAACAGATGACAAGACCACTCTCGAGGACCTCATGAATCTCATGAAGGAGCGTGACATTGGTGCCGATACCTCTGTCTTCAACGTCCTCATTGCCCGCGAAATCAAACTCGGCACGTACAGGGTCTATCCACGCGTTCTATCATACTATGAGGTCCTTCGAAACTTGCATGCTGCCACAGGCATCGGCCCCGACGTATACACCTTCCAGCATCTCTGCACCACTATGGGACGTTATTACGAGCCTAAACGCAGGGGCTGGGTACCAGGAAAAGACCAGTTTACCCCCCGTCATCTCTTTCGCGACATGGTCGCCATCCATTTCAATACCGAAGAGTCCAAAACCTCATCCGTCGACATGAGCGAGCTTTACAAGGACCAAAAGCTTCTCAACTCGATGTTACTCATGTTTCTCACTCTCGACGACCAAGTCGGGGCCCTCGTCTCCCTTCGCGGGTTCACAAAGTTCGGAATTCCCGTAAATGCCAAGACGTTCGAGCACGTCGTCGAGCATCTCGCTCGGAAGATCCATCACAATAAACGAAAATGGATGCCGGTATTTTTGGGCAGATCGGAACCGGTTGAGAATATGGAGTTGATGGATCCCCGGTTGCTGACTCTTCTGCTCGCCTCGATGAAGAGGAACAGGAGTGGCCTTGGACGCTGTGTCGTTCCTACGCTTGATATGATCAACGAGAAGACGGAAGTTCCATCGAGCGCACGGCTTGACGTGACTCCCCTTGGGGATGCGTTGTTGCAGGCCGCGTATAACGCAAAGGGGAAGCGAACCGGGGACTCAGATCAGGTTATCAAGCGAGAGATATCAGAGGCGGCGACGCTAATGTTCCCAGAGGTCCCAACAAAAAACTATCAATGTGGACCTAGGCGTCCTCGCAGGAAATAATGTCTACGTGCTCACAGTTACCGGTCGACGTCTCGGATGCCCTTTGGTGTACTTGGAACCTTGGGACGATGAGGCGCGTCTCCCGTCATGATGGGGTTCTCTTGCTGACCGTTACATAGACTTTGGATGATGCCGCGTTGCGGCTTGAGTTTTTAGTAGTCGGTATCTACCTGCAGCATTCTATCTTGGCCACACTACTGGACCAGTGATATGAATTCCACATGCCTTTCTACCTGTAATTTACCTGGATATCCACCGCCACTTATCTATCTCTTCGAGACTACGTCGTCGGGAATAAAAGTGTTGAGCTCTCTGGCTTGAAGCCTTCAGCTTCAGAACCCATATGTACGCTGATCCGTCTTGGATCCAAACTTGATTGATATGCGCTACATGTAGCTGTCCTCTTGTAAGCGATCCTGGAGTATTAATTCCGTTGCGAAACATTGGCATATCACACGTCAAACGATCAATGTACCCGTGACGGAGAGACAAGATCTTTACAGGATGGTGAAGTAGAATAGAATATACCACGATCATACTTGATTTCTTGAATATGGCGAGGACTACATGGTTGAGCCGGACGCTTCGGTAGTCGTTGAACAGAAAGCAAGCCTTGTGAAGCGAGACCGACTGCGGATGCTTTTCGTAGGGATGTCGACACTCGCACACCGGGGAAATGACGTCCGCTCGTGGCAAAGCCCCACGACGTGTAAAATTCCTGGGATACCGTGTTTTATTAAAACAATTGGTGAACATCGTGATTCAGAGAATTCGCACTCTAATGCAACTCAGTATCAAACACTCGTATTAATTCAGGTCGTGTAGCTGCCGTCCACGATCCTCAGTGTGCCCGAACAATTTGCATCCCTCTTATAATTAAGTTTTTTCTCATTCATGGTAGCCGGTGTGAGAAGAAGAATGTGAGAGAAAGGCAAATGTGTGTGGAAATTGCGAAACAGAAGCCCAAATTAGAACAAAACATAGTACAGGGTGGGTAAAGAATATCATTGTTCAACGGAAGCTGCCATGCTCCGCGCTCGTAGCTGAGGACCATATCTGTAGAAAATAAAAGGTGCCGGGCAGCCAATAACCAAGCAGATCAAAGCCAGGATGGAGTTACCCCAGCCTAGAGAATATGAGACTGACGTTCATTGGTCCAGCGGGAAAGCCACTTACCGTCGCCAAGTCTCTCATACATCTTGTCAGCGAAGAGAGGAAATCCAAACCCAGCGAAGGCTCTGAATGAGGAAACCCCTGCGATCGCACTTGCCGCATGGAGCGCGTAATTATCCACCTGTGAAGGGGTGTAAGTTCTTGCCTCTCAAACTATCGTTGATTATTCACCAGATAGGTCTGTATACACGTCCAATTCCCGCCTGTTACGTCGCGTTGACTTAGTAGTACAGTGAAAGCTTGCGAGAAACGTACCAATCCCGATAGAATATATGAACACGCCGATGTCTATCAGTGAGCCTCAGTCGAGTTGGAAAGCATTGCAAGGACAAGACACACCAGGAAGAAGCCAAAGGGTGCGCGCATTAGCGGTCCATCCATATATCAACAATCCAATCGGGAGCGTAGTCGCGGAAACCATTAGAAGCGGTAATCTGAATGATGGATCAAGCTCTTCTCAAGTTTTAGCACAAGACTGCAACGCTACCTCATTTCAGGGTACCGATCCCACCATTTTTGGTTTTTAGTCGAACATAAACCTTATTCAAAACTCTTGCACCAACTTGTCCTCCGACTAGTGAAGGAGATCAGATCAACCGTAAGGTCTATAAAAAGGCTGAATAATCCCACCTGTGGATCCCAAGGCGATTGCGAGATAGTGTAAGCCGGCAATTCCAGTGTTTTCATGGTATTGATCAGTGTATACCTTGACGAAGGCTGCTTAACTGGTCAAAAGTTGGCTTCAAAAAAGACAAAATAGTACCCACTTGAAAGACTAAGATACAATATGCCGTAGAGAACCGCCATATACAAGGCAAAAACTTGTACAATAGGTTCCGTGGCCAGAAACTTCAGCGGCTTGATCATGCCTTGGGTCATGACACTAGCCCAATGTCGGTCAGGTTGCTCGAACCGCGAGCGTATCATGACATTGCCGGTAGACTTCCTGAGAGCGCGAGCCCTGCGCTTCTGTAGCTCCGGAACATAGGTCTCTTCTAGAAAGATCTTATTACGAAGACGGTGAGTGAATTGACATCTGTTGGAAGAAATGTACTCACAAAGCCTGCAATTTGTAGAACAGCGTCAGCAATGCTGACGCTCCAAAAGACCCACTCCCACCGGACTCGTGACGCTATCCATCCACCGACTAAGGGACCGGTGGAAGGCCCGACTAATGGAGCAAGGGAATACAAGCTCATTGCCATTCCCCTTTCCTCTGGGGACCAAAGGTCACCAACAACGCCCCCACCGACGGACTGAGGGGCAGCGCCGCCAAACCCAGCTAGAAATCTGAAAATTAGCATTTGTGTGGGTGTCTTGGCGATAGAGCACATGGTGTTAAACACTATAGATAGCAAATCAAATCGTCAGTAAAGTAGCAAGGTGCATTTAAGAGCGAATACCTAAGAACCAGATATTAGATACCTGTAGAACTATGAGACGACCACAGAGCTCGGACATCGGTCCCCATATTAAAGGCTTCTCAAGCTTGAGCGGCGTGTAATAGTATAAGAGAGAGCGAGGCTTACCCCGCATGCGTATGCCAGGACGAAAATGGAGAGCGACATATTTTGCAAAATCGAATCGTGCGGGATATCCAATGCATCAGAGATAATCGGCAACGCAGGAGACGTTATCGATGAAGCTACCGGGCTTTTATATGACAGAGTCCATCGGTATTACCGTTCTTTTGGACGTGGGAATGCACACCTTATGAATGTAAAAAGACTGACAACCAATGTAACGGTCCAGCGTCTTCGGTTACTCCAGTTACGAGGATTACCTGGATCGTTGGGTCCATTCCATTCCAGTTCCTTGGTACTCGCGTTTACTGAATGCTGGTAAGTTTCATCAACCGACGGTGACGTTGTCAAGCTTGAGTCAGAACCGGATTCTATTATGGGGTCAAAGTATTCGTTACACCAGGACAATACGATGAATTTGAGGAGAAACGAAGTACCGTGGACTTCAGACAGCGACATGTGTATCCACAACAAAGCACAGAAGGGCGACTTGATACGAAATAAGGTGAACGCAGAAACGCAGATATTTCCAAAGTTTTAAGCGTGAGCAAGAGCCGAAGCAAAGGAGACTATTAAGTAGCTGCAAAGTACTCCTCCTCGCTCCAATTTTCCTTGTACAGGGAGCCAAGCCATCGCCTAATATCATACTTGGGAGACCCGGAGCACTGGGTATGAGAAAAAAAACTTGTTTAGCCTGTGTCTCTGTGGAAAGACATAAAATTCAGCTGACAACTCCCAAAGGCATCAGTATCCGTGCGAAATTTAGCACTAGGACTTTCCGGATTCCTCACCGGTTATTCCTCGGCTGAAAACCCTGCCTGGTGAGCGAGACGTAATGAGAAGAAACGTCTCTCCACCACATTTCCGACACAATGGACGAAGCCGACATCGTGGTCCCGCGACGCGTCGTCATGGTGGCGTGAGAAAGGCTGCGAGCTTTTTAGGCAGTTGCCGTCCTGACTTTGGCTTGACTTCAATCATAAGTTACAACCATCTCAAGCTGCAGATAAATCGTGTCGTCTGGTTGCAACCTGAAATTGATAGGTACATAGGAAATTGCCTCCAACTACAGCTTATCAGGTACTTTCCCTCGTATTTTTTTTTTGCTTTCTTTTGACCAAAGATTTTTTTACATGGTTTGATTAGACATGAACCGGCGACACGGAGAACTCTGCTTATGGGCAAGCCTCCAATGAACTCAACTTTGAGCCAAAGATACTTTATGGTTACCCAATCCAGCTTGTCTTTGCAGTCTATTTGCGTTATCTCGGCAGCATCGTATTTCGTATGTAATTCATACCACTTCTTATCATCGTCGTTGGTGGAATCCCACCATCCCCAGTATTTCCCACCGATTTAGGAAGCACGGTCTCAGCTGCATGTATTCTACCCATTAGCATTCACTGCGCCCGAGACTGCGAAAAGAACTGGGCGACGTCAATGGACGTCAATTCTACCCTTCTAATGATGCTAAACTTTCTCTCTTCTGTGTTACTACAATTGAAGGTGAGTCGTCGTTCTGGTCCAATGTGAGTGGCGCTCCGACGTAATTACGCGAACAGGAATAAATATAGCCGGCTCTTCAAATACAATCACAGACAGAAATACACATGCTTCGGGATCTTCTGCCAAAGCTAAGAATGAAATAACTCTGGGATATGTTCCTCATCGGTGACTTCGGCCTTGGCATTCTCTGATCGCGTACCCAGAATTGTGTAAAACGAAAGTGAGGGTGTCCTTTGCTGAGAAATGTCTATTCAATTCCAGCTCATATCCCACGACTTTCAGGCATGGAGTACATCTTCATAACCTCCGAACTCAATGCTCCAAGGGGTATCATCTGCAGTTGTCAGGCTGTTGTCCATTATAGACGGGAATTTTTTACACTCCATATCCCCATCGACCACGCAAATTTGGCTTTTTTTCACAAGAGGATGGAGCGCGGAAACCACGTTAGCCAATGCCAGCGGTTATGTACTCCCAAGCCAAGACAAAACCATTTTCGTACCAAGTGCTGTTAAGCTATTTAATCCTGGTATTCAGTGGGACGCGTCACCTTCAACCTGTTTTCCTCTTTGTATAAGCCCGTTTCCAATGCCTATGTTGTACGTTCACGTGGTACCTAACCACTCCATGCTTCCCATTGACTTCTTTGGCCAGGCCTAATCCTGCCAAGAAATACTTACCGTATCCTGCAGTCAATTTTCCGCCCAACTACGTTCGCCAATGGCCAGCCAGAAGAACCACCGTTTCTCCAACTTGGCTCTCAACAGACTTACGTGACGGAAACCAAGCACTAGTCAATCCCATGAGTAATACGACTAAACTTGAGCTCTTCCGGTCAGTTTCTCTCTCCTTAGTAACATCAGCTCGCCTGACTGCAATTCGCTAGATTATTAGTCGATATCGGGTTTAAAGAGATCGAAGTCGCATATCCATCTGCTGCCGACCTAGAGTGTCAATTCGTCAGATCTCTGATCGAAAATGCTGAAATCCCGGACGACGTTGCTATTCAAGTAGGTTTCGTTTCTCTGGATATAGCACCGCAGTGATTCTTATTTCTTCGCAGATCATCACTCCCGCCCGTTCGGATCTGATAACAAAGTCAATCTCATCTTTATCTGGTGCGAAGCACGCGATCATCCATCTCTACAATGCCGTGTCTCCTGTCTTCCGGGAAGTCGTGTTCAGGAACACGAAAGAACAGACAATCGATTTAACTCTCAACGCTGTCCGTTTGGTCAAAAAGTTGACTGAAGAGGAGACCGCTCGTTCTGGTACGTGGTATATATGATATGAAGCGTTGACCAGACGTCTAATAGTACATCGATTAGGCACACGCTTCACGCTGAATTATTGCCTCGAGACGTTTTCCCAGACGGAACCCGAATTCACGGTCGAACTCGGCAACAGAGTTCTGGCAGAATGGGGGAAGGCCAGCCCGGATGATAAGGTTATTTTTAACTTAGCTGCTACTGTCGAGTGTGCACCGAGCAACCATTACGCTGATATGGTAAGAGACATCATACTTTAGTCTTCTCTAACCGGTCGCTGATCTGTTTTATCAGGTGGAGTACTTCTCCAACCATATTAATCAGCGAGACAGCGTTATCCTGAGTATTCATCCTCATAACGATAGAGGTAAGCATCCACAACTTGTTTAGCTGCAAATCCTAACCTTCCTCAATCCAGGGACCGCTGTTGCTGCAGCAGAACTGGGCCTTCTCGCTGGAGGCACCCGCGTTGAAGGTTGCCTCCTCGGGAACGGCGAACGCACCGGAAACGTCGACATAATCTCCCTCGCTCTGAACCTGTACTCTCAAGGCAACTCTCCTCGCCTCGACTTCTCTAATCTCCCAGAGATCGTTGAGACTGTCTGTCGTTGCAATGAGATGTCCACCCCCGTTCGTTACCCCTACGCCGGGAACCTCGTGTTCTCCGCTTTCGCTGGGACGCACCAAGATGCCATTAAAAAGGGTCTTGACTCTCAAGCGAAGCGATGGGCAGAAGTTGATCGTTCCGCGACGGGCATCAAGTTCTGGGCTGTGCCGTATATCCCTCTAGATCCTAAGGACATCGGGTATGGCTATGAGAACCTCATCAGGGTCAGCAGCCAGAGCGGGAAGGCCGGAACTGCATATGTTATCAAACAAAAGATGCAACTCGACCTGCCTCGTCGAATGCAAATAGCATTCTACGGTGTCGTCCAGAAGGAAAGTGAACGCTCTGGCAAAGAAATGACGACCACCCTTATCACAGACGCCTTCAAACGAACGTACTCCATTCACCATCGGCCTATTAATCGACTTTTCCTCCAGTCCTATAGTCTCTTGCCATTGTCGCCCTCGTCTAAAATGCCGTCTTCGCCTGCCTCGGACTATTCTGATGACCTCTTCACCTTGTCTTCCGCTGAAGATAACGAAGCCCATGTCAGGTTTGAAGGCTACGTCGTCGTGGATGGCGCTTTGCGCATTATCCAGGGCGACGGCGGCAATACAGTCCAGGCAGTCTTGAACGCCATGCAGTCGTTCCTCGACCTGGAACTCACCACGGGTGAGTACGCTGCGCAGACGATCAACACCGACAACGCCCCCAAAGCAGCGACGTTCCTCGAGATGCGTGGACCAGGCGGCGAAAGCGCATGGGGTGTCGGTATTTCTGATAGCGTGATGGCCTCCAAATGTCGCGCGGTCATCAGCGCCGCCAACGGACTCATTGGCGATCGACCCATCCCCCGAAAGATGATATTCACTCCTCGCCCTCTCCCCGCTCAGAGTCAGCTATCAGACAACTGGCTTCGAGATGTCAAGCTGAGGACAGGACACGCCCTCTTGCCTACACCCGAGCAGGAGAGGGCCGAGTTTGTTAAGATGGAGACATCGATCTGAACTGGGGTAGAAGACCATATCTTTAGACTTTTCTGAGTGTACCTATCATAAGCGGTATTTTGTATTTTATGTATGTATTGTGTAACAGGTATAAGTTTGTTACTAGCAAGCATATCAAAGCAGTTGTGATTAGTTATATTCATCATCAGTATCTTCTTCCTCCTCTCGGTCCTCCACCCGGTCCTTGGTATGGGCTATAATCTGGCGGCGGACGACCTCCTGAAAAATCTTCGTCAGTACCTCGAACAGGGTCGGCGCCATGAACCGGACTTACCTCCTCGAGGAGGGACAGGCGGCGGCGGCGGAGACCTTGCCCTTGACGAACTCGAGCTCGGAATAACAGCATTACGGAAAAGATTCATCAAGTCCTCAGTACGGAAAACCGGTCCATCAAACTCGGAAGCAGAGGGAAGTGAGCCTAGGAAATACGATATTACCGGGGGTAGGGTGACCGGTTTCTCTTCCTCTTTGTCCTTTTCTTTCTCTTGTCTTCGTGGTGGCGGCAATGGTGGTCGTTCGCGATCTTTGCTCGAAGGCGGGGGCGGGCTATATCGTCGACCTCTTGAGGACGAAGGACCATCCCGAGAACTTTCCCATCGATCTCTTTCGGATGACCGTGGTGGTGGCGAATTCGCGCGCGCGCGCTTGTGCGACGGACCATAGTCGCCGCTTCTATCATCCCGAGGTTTGCGGTGCTCAGGCGATGGCGGTCTCTTGGTGCCACCAGTCACCGGAGTGGAAGGCGGGGCAAGCAGACTCTGGATCGTATCGCTTCGGCCTAAGGCCGACGTACTCTTTTTGGCTATAGCTACTCCTAGGTCTCGGGCAGCGATAGCATCGACGCCCAAATAGACGTGCCGTTGCGCAAACCTCTTCAGTGGTGGATCTACGCGGAGGGTTAGAAAGGAATGACAACATCAAAGGGTAGCGTACCGTTCGGATAAACATCAGCCATCCTTTTCTCAAGTTTGAGCGCAGCTTCGAGATCAGCGTACTGATACTCATATCGAGCCCAGCGTTCCCACAGCGGTCGGGCCTTTTCAGGAGGGAAGGTATTGATGACGCGCTCAAACAACGCTCGTGCGTCTATTACGATTTAATATAACGTAGGAGACAATCACAGAAGTACAGCCACTTACTGTTCTCATCGTTGATCGAGATAAGGAATGCCAGATAACGGATAACAAACTCTATCTCAGTGGCGAAGGTGTTAAGACCTTTTTCAAAGATCCGGCTGGCGATGTTTTTATCATTTGTGCAGTGAAACTCCATAAGCGCTATAAAACAGCTTTAGTGGTGAGAAAGCGCTGGCAGTAATGATCTCACCTGCCGCTTCGTATACTTCCCAGGGGCACCAGCGATCCTTCCTCGCCGTCGAAAACACCAGCCGAGACTTCATTACACCTTCCGTACGTCGCATGAAACGCATATAACAAATATACACTAAACCGTACTCTGCCCGCTTCTCGGCAAGTTCACTCGATTTTGGGGGCGTCTCATCAGATGACTGGCTGTTGAAGGAATAATTGTTTGATTGACTGCCTATTTCGTTGGCCGGGGGCTGTACACCAGGGATATCCCCATTGGCGCTACTGAAGGATGAATTGGCGGACTTGACTTTCTGCTCAACTGCTTCAAGATCGACTCTCAAATTCGCAAGGAAGGTGTCGAAGGTGGTCTTGACCTCATCATACTTCTTGTTGGCTTCGAGCGCTTCAGCGTAGGCAAACGTGAGGAGGAAGCTACAGCAACGGTGAGCATGTGTTTGATCAGAGGGGACGACGAGATAGATAACCTCAATGGATTTGCTTCGCGCCCGTTCTTGAGGATAGACATTGCTTCCTCATTTTTGCCGATGCTCTTGGTCCACGTGTATGCCATGTACCTACCCAAATCCCAAGTCAAACGTCGACGTACGTACACAGCTCGATCATCACAAACCAGATTTCAGGAAAGTATCGCATTCTAATGACCGCCTTCCGATACACAGTCTGTACGCGTAGAATCAACAGGGGCTTGTCCTTGTCCTCGATTTCAAGAGGGTTGCTTTCTTCCCATTTCAAGTACCCTTTCCACTTGCCGACTGTAGAACGTTCTGCGGGATCGAACGAGGGCAAAGAGGGCAAAAACAGTTCTGGGCGGCCTGTTGAAGGAGGATACAAGGTCGATACATAGTTATTCAACTGGCGATACACTGTTCGCGCTTGCATATGTGCCGGCGAAAGGTCGGCCATGAACTTCTTCGCAGTGATCTTGTTCAGCTTCATTTCGAAGGCTTCAAGGTCTTGCCAAAGCTTCTCTACGTTGTCGAGTGGTATCTGAACAGCACGGTGGTAGACTTTGCGTAGCGCATCCATGTTTTGCTGTTGGTCCCAGGTGGTCGTCGCCGTAGCCTGGTAGCGTTCAACAGATGCCCCAGATGATGACGATAAGAACCTACCTCACTCTCACTCAAAAACTGGATATAATCGTGCCAAATGTCGCCTGCGTCCTTGTCCTGGCCGACTCCATGGGGCGGATTTAGCGCAAATTCGTACGCCTTCCTGACAACTTCTCGTTTAGCGGGATCCCGCTTGGTGGGATCTGAATGCACACGTCTGTCGACAATGTCAGATAGGACCTAAGCAATGCCACGTTGAAATGGCTTACCTGACATAAGTTAAATAAAATCGAAACAGGTCCACGGAAGGAGAATGCTTCAAGAATGTCGTGAACAGTGCCTCAGCTTCGCCAAAAGTCTTGGGATTGTCAAGGTAATGGCTAATATACGAAATTTGAGCCGCAGACTGCAAGAAATGAGCTAGATAAACGGGATTCTGACAGTTCACGCACCGTGTTTGGATATTGCTTTAGCAATGAATCGAAAGCTACTTTTATCTTCTCCGTTTCTCCACTTTGCTCAGCAATCTCGACAAGTCGCTTCCAAAGAGCAGGACTGTGTGGTTTTTCTGTCAATTGAGTGCGCAAGGAATCGAATTCGGACAGCGGTGGTAGGCTCTGCGACGACTGCTCGGTCTTGACTGGACTGTTCAGAGCCGCGATAATTTCTTCGCTCGGTTGTGTCTTGTCACCAGCAAATTCATCTTGAGACATCCAGAGGAGATTTCAGTTGTACACGCAAGGAAAATCAGGGAAATCAGGAAAAGAAAAAAGCAGGATGAGGGTAAGAGAGAGGATTGTTGATTGTTGACTGCAACCCTAACCCTACCACAATTTTTCCACGAGGCCCGGATATTTCCGGTGGCTGTGCAGACAAAGATCGTGCCGAAGGCGAGGTTACAGCCTGCCACCTCCTGCCACCCTTTATTCTTCGAGTATATTTGGCACTACAATGGCCTTTCACTCATCTTACTATCAGGGCACCCAGAATGCGTTTCTTTCTCCTTCATTCCCTCGTCGCCTCTTTTCAATCCGGTTCCGGAGACCTCCAACTTAGTGACCTCTCGATCAGCAGTTTCACATCCAAAATTTGGCCTATATTGTGGTACATATGGAGAGCCACACTAGGATTTCATCACCACCAAATTTCGCATGGTACATATGCGAATGAGGGGGAAGAGCAGGCATACTGGGAGTCAGCGATGCGATGGCATCTATACCTGCAGACGTCCGGTGCTATGAAAGACCGGTCAATCCCAGCCATAACATCGTATACACCCGCCCCCCCAGCATCAGTATCCCACGAAGATGAAACAGAAGTAACAGAATACTATCTTCCGTCAAAAGCATTCTGCAAGTGGTATCGAATGGTTTTCCCCGAAAGCCTAGTACGTCGCGTCGCGTCTGCACTTTTGGATATCTCTGACTCAATAACTTAGCATCATCCTACGCTCAGCCAAGCTCGAAGGCTGAAGACACGCTTCAGCAGCCTCGATCGTCGAGAGATGCATCGGATATCCCGGATGTTATCTGATGAGGTTGTCTTTGGCACCCACAGACGTTGGGGCTCGGAATATAGAACAATGTGGAAGTTGTGGATGAAGAAGAAGGGCGCTGACGTGGCCATTGTCTTTGTGGACCAAAGCCAATGAACCAATAAGTACTCCATGAAATATAGCATATCCCTGGTACATCCCGTTAATCGTTAGCGACGGTATCGTAGTAGTAAAAGGATATCGTACTTCACATCTGCCCTTTCCTCATCAGATTCCTCCTTACCCTCCTCTTCTCCGCACCAAGCCCCTCCCTCTTACCCCACTGCAAGAACGGTACCTTGCCTTTCTCCACGCCCGCAACCTCATCTTTATCTGTCCTAAAGTCCAAAAGTCCCCAAATCGGCAGCTCCATCTCGCCTTTGACAAGGACACGCGCCTTGTGTAGCGAAGCCGGCGGGGAAGGGGTTAATATATGCAAGACCGAGGGCGATAATGACCGTATAAGCGCGAGCCCATAGCACGACGATGATTGCGTAAAAGGGGGCAGGGCGCCTTGCGTGTAAGGTATACCATCAAGAGGTGCATCCAGGCTCCCCGGCTCGCAGCTCACTAGTCCCACCAACGCGCCATTAAGCACGCATTGTACCTCCGAAGGCCGAACATCCTCCGTACCCGCTCCGGTAAGAATGACCTGATCCACAGCAGCCGAGAAGGTCACCTCGTACGGTCGCTTAGCACACAACGGGAGGGACGTGTTCCACTTCATGGCTGTGATTTGCCGGAACGAATCAGGGGTTGTAGCTGAAGGGAACACGGCATGGAAGTAGGACATTATCGATAGTGTTCGCGTGTCAACAGCAGAATACAAGTTCGATGAGGGTATGGGTTTGATCAGGTGATGAGCCGGAACCCGAGCGGGCCAAGCATTATCGATTATCGGGGCTTCAAACTCGAATATCTGCGTAGGCTCGACCATGGCGTGGATCTTTTGTAAGATATCTGCACCTAGACCTTTCGTCCAACCCATCGTGTTGACAACGAGCGGGATGCGGTCCCAGGTGCGGTCATCATCGCCTTCAATACCCATGTCGGTAGGTGTTTGAATATCTAGGCGGTACGTTTGGACTAGAGACTGGATCGCCGATAAATAATGTGACGGGGATGACTTGGGTGTTGTTGCGCCAATGTAGTGAGCCTGGATGGGGAGCGTTGGATGAGTAAATGGCGGACCTAACCTTTGGAATGAATTCATGTACATGTGACAATTTGTTTTCCTTACCAAACAATGGGGACTCTATTATGTTCAGAGCGACCATACCTCCGGGAGTAAACTCGGACTGGCCTACATCACATTCTAGATATGCGACCCGTTGATATCTGAGATGCTTTGATGAGGATTGTAAACGGTGAATGAAATTACCCAATCACCTGGCCAGAAGCTGGTTCACCAAGGTCCTAGCAAAAGTGCTTTTACCCGTCTTCTTGGGTCCCTCCACGACGTATATCTCGGAAGCTTCCGCCTCTATTGGGGAAGCAGAGGACAGGGCAGAAGACCACGACAGCGGTAGGCAAAATGGTTCGCAGTGTTTAGTCTTCCGACTAACCTAGCCAGTTTCATGAGCTGTATGTATCACTGAAGAAAGAAATAATGCTTACCATATGAACGCCTGGTACACAAAAATCAAAGGCATCTTCATCTTTTCGCCGATAAGGACTGAAGACACCGTCAAATGCTCTGCATACAATTTCAAGACCAGAGACATTTGTCTGCAGCTCTTGAATGACGACCAAGGCATCAGTAGTCCCCGACAAACGTTGAAAGCGAGGGGCAAGAGACACGGTTTTTGACGGCCCCCCTTGACTCTCGGATTCTACTGCAATAACAGGTAGAGGGGAAGAACGTGGGGCGAACACATTGTGTGCGCGGGTCGATGAATGAAGAGTGGTACCGCAAATCTTGATCGACCCGTGGAGAACAGATAGCTTGTAAGTCCCCAAGAAACAGATTGTGTCGGACGAGCTGAGAGCAAGGAGGGCAGCTGCACCTTCACCAAATCCAAAGAAGCAAAGCTCTTCGGGGGTCAGAATAAAGGTATTCTGGTCGAGTATGGGATGGAATGTCGAGAGCATGTCGGTTTCCTCAGGAATAACCGGTGGCGGTGGTGGCTGCGGAACTGAGACCGGCGTCGGTCCTTCATCCTCCTCTTCGGAAGAATCGTTCAGTGGTGCACTCGGAGACCATCCCCGCTGGACAGGCTCGGGCTGTTCGATGTCCCCTTCATCAGACGTATCTGAATCAATGGCAATGATGTCCTCTTGTATCTGGAACGGGTCAGGCTCCTCAAAGTACCGCGATGGCTCCGGCCGCTTGTCATTATTTTTCTTCTTCTTCTTTCGAGAAGAAGGAGCACTCTGCGACGACGGTTTCCGTTTCGAAACAGGCCGCGAACGCGACGGCTCTACTGGAACCGGTGCTGGTTCTTCCTGGAGCACGGAGGGAGTTGGTTCTGGCTTTGGCTTCGCTACTTGTGCTGCTTTACGAGCGGCGACAGCGCTCAGCATTGTACGCTCGCGAGATGAGAGGAGGAAAACGAAAAAATATAATTTCCAAATACAGACATGAACGTCAGAATCGGGCCGCAATGCCGGTCACACTTGTTTTTCCACCAACTTCCCGCTCAAAAGCTTTCTGCTGACCGACTCAGTCTCGAGTATGCAGCCTTTTCATGGCACGACTTATCTTATACAGTGGAACGTGTAAGACTTCCCCACTTCACGTTATCACATAAGTTACTTATCTTTAGGCTCCTTGCTTTGTTACTCAACGTGAATCACATTACCCGAGGGCCGATGTCCTCATCCTAAATAGATTATCCTTAAAAATCGATATAATATGTAGGTCTCACCTTCTATATGACAATTAATCTTGGAGCTCGGTGAAGGGACTTGGGGGTTGGGTCGAAGAACCGAGTCTAACGATGGTATTTCAACTCGACAATCTCAATCCAGCCAAACATGCGAAATGCCCTCATACGTGGAAGATGCTGAATCGACCGCTTCTCTTTGTGCTGATGGGCATTGTGATATCGCATAGCAGCCCGTTCTTATCCCCGGTATCGATGGATGCTCTAATACTGTCTTTGGGTTCCTACTATCACATATCAGGATCTTGAGCCTCATGTCTTCCGTCCTACCTCTAACGCGCTCAAACAGCTTCGCCTCCTTCGTTACAGCAATTATGGACGACCTGAAGCCTGGTATATATGGGATCAAACTCGCAGATTCTTTGGAAAAAGGCAATACCTACGTCGATCTCTCAGGGCAAGACTTGAGAACTATCATTGGTGCGAGAGTACAGCCGTATCTCTTATGCGATTATCTCAATGCAGCTCCACAGGCTTCACTGGTCATGGTGGCGACAATCAACGGGTATGAATGAGCTATCCCCTGCAGATTTACCATCTGAAAATTGCCAGTGGGAATTTGCGACGTTAGGCGCGGGATACTCCATTCGGAGTGTCTACAACGGATCATACTTGTCCATCGATTTCAAAACTCTGCGTGAGCTTCGACCGCATGTTGTCGCTTCGTCATTTCCCGTCAGCTGGGACGTTAAGATGTACGACGCAGAAAATGGAGTCTACAGGTTTGGTTTTATGCCTCTGTCCTACTGCACACCCTGATTCCCGCGATCGAAAGAATCCGGTGGCCTGATAGCGAATATGTGTTTAGCATGGGTACCCAAGTTGACGGTCTCCCTCCTGTATGTCGCCTTAACGAGCACTGAAATTTTGGACTCAACATCAAACCAGATCTTCCTTTCCAAACAGCGCTCAAATGCTGATTCCTCGCAACTGTGGTGCCTCTGTGAATGCGAAGGTGTTCCACTGTCATCATCATTGACCCAGCCGTCATCGAATACAGTAGTGAACTTTGGTAACAACGCTGAAGGAGATATTGTAATTACGACAACGACCACGACGCTGACGAAGGTCAAGAGAGTTGTCAGTTAATCTAAGTACCTCAGTCTATGATATTGTCAACGGGGCACATCTACCTCAGCTTTAGAGTAGGATTCACAATGGAACGTTTCGATCAGTGAGAGTAGGATCCGAACCCATGCCATATTAGGTGCTGTACACCAAGAGCCTGGCATATCCAAGCCATCTCAACTATCTCTCCGTGTCAAGCCTCCGTCATGTAATTATTTAAATACCAAATTTGACCCACTTTTGTTCCGAACTCGGGTAGCGAAATTTCCCAGGAGTCCCCTCCCCTCTTCTTCCCTTACATCAACCTTTCTCAGCTGTGTTCCGCTCGTTCAATGTCTTTCACCCCAGAGATCAGTTGCTGACCGCGCTGAGAACTGGGGCCGACATTCTCGAACTCCGCCTTACGCCTTAATCATGATACTGACTCATGCAAAATGTTAAATTTCAACTCTTCGGGCTGACTGATGCTGGAACAGATCTTTTGGTTGGAGGTCTATTTCTGTCTATGTTCGTTTTTGTCCGACCCACACGGAAAGTGCCGATGTGACGAATGTGAACTGGCTGAAAGGGAGAATGCCGACCTTTGATCACCAACCATTCTCGAGTGATGAATAATTCGTCTTCTGCGGGTGAATTATAGTCAAGTATAGGATATTTTATCGCGTTTATAAAAGCAGCCGACGACGATGAGAATGGCATCAATCTCCCCCACGGTCTCCCATCTAGCACTGTATCGCCATGGTGCAAGATATTTTACGCGACTCGACCATTGGCCAGGCGATCAACTACATCTCAAACGGCCGTATCTTTCCTTATGCTGACCAGCGATCCGACTTTGCGGTTCCTTCGCATTTCTTCCTTCCATCTTCTCAAATACCATCGACAATTGTGTCCCCAGATTCCGACGCGACAACACTATGCGGCGACTTGGAAAAGACGGGAGTACAGCTCACGAGACAGTCCACGTTGACTGTTGACCTTGACGCGGAGAAGCAAAAACAGATCGACGTGGCTCTTAATTCAGATCCATACATTGTAGGATGGTATGGTGACGATGATCAAGAAAATCCAAGGTTTGCTTCATTTCTACCTCGATCGAATTTATTTTCTGAATTCTATTTCCAGAAATTGGTCTCCAGCAAAGCGCGCATTTGTCGCGTTCAGCATCAGTTTCCTGACTTTCAGCGTGTATATTGGCTCGGCCATCTACACGCCGTCGATTCCCGGCCTGATGACTGACTTCAGTGTCTCTCAGACCACGGCCACTCTCGGTCTCTCTCTGTACGTTCTTGGTAAGCTCATCTGCCTCCCATTCCGTTTTGCACAGTACTGACACTCTTAATCAGCGTACGGTATCGGACCCATGTTTCTAGCACCTCTGCAAGAACTTCCGGGGATAGGTCGTAACCCAGTGTACATGGTCACCCTATTCCTCTTCGTCATCTTCCAAGTTCCCGTTACCGTCGCCAAAAACATGAGCACGGTTCTAGCATTCCGCTTCCTCACCGGATTTGTCGGGAGTCCTGCTCTCGCTACAGGAGGTGCATCCATGGCGGATATCTACCCTATGCACCAGTTCCCATACGTCCTGGGAATCTGGGCACTCGGAGCTGTTGCTGGCCCCATCACTGGTCCAGTCATCGGAGGGTTCGCAGCACAGGCCAATGGATGGAGGTGGCCTCAGTACGAGCTCCTCTGGATCGCCGGTTTCGCGCTCGTCTTCCTCCTCCTACTTCTTCCGGAGACTTACGAGCCAACGATCCTACTGAAGCGTGCACAGCGACTCAGGAAACTGACAGGAAACCAGGAGTTGAGGTCCCAGGGCGAGAAGGATAAGGAGGGCGAGTCTCTTGGACAGGTAATGCAGGAGGCGCTGATTCGTCCCTTCATTCTTGCCAAGGAGCCTGTTTTGCTGTTCGCAAACATCTACCTAGGATTCGTCTGTGAGTAATTCCCCTGACCGTCTTGGTAGGATTCTTAATTGACGATATTTCATCAGACGCGATATTTTACCTATGGTTTGAAGCCTTCCCGCTTGTATTCACGGACATCTACCACTTCAACCTTGGTCTTAGTGGCCTGCCCTTCCTCGCATTCGCTGTCTCTGGTGCCATCACCGTAAGTGTCGTCATTTTTCTCCAGATTCCTAAGGCTGACAATCGTTCTCTAGTACACCGCATACGTTTTCTACTTGAAATACCACATCGCACCTAGATATGCCAAAGCCGCTGCTGCGGGCATCGACATTGCGCCCGAGATCCGCCTTGAGATCGGTCTGATCGCAAGCATCTTCATCCCGACGAGCGTTCTCATCTTTGGATTCACCTCGAAAGAGAGCATTCACTGGATCGTTCCTGTCATCGGGGCTGCGCTCTACCTCCCGGGCATCTACCTCACCTTCCAGAGCATCTTGACATATATAACGTCAGCTTACCCTACTTACGCTGCGTCGGTCCTCGCTGGCAACGATCTCTTCCGTTCCGCCATCGCCAGTGTCTTCCCACTCTTTGGACGCGCGTTCTTTGTCAACCTCGGTCTAGGACCGGGCTCTGCCCTACTCGCTGGCATCTCTTTCCTGCTTATGCCGGTGTTTTGGGTATGTCACATTCATGTCTCTTTCATTCTGTACGCTGATCATTCTGAAACAGTCACTGTGGAAATGGGGACATGTCTTGAGGAAGCGCTCTGTATATGCGGCGAGCCTATAGAAGACTGCTTGACATCTTCGACTACGACTTTAATCAGCTTTTGCTGCTGTCTTCGCGCGCCTAAAGGAAGGAAACCTTGGCAAATGACATGAACTTATGACGACTTAGAATATACCAGATAGAACGTGCTTGCACGGTAGAGTCACATAGAGCTATATCACTAGTTAACTTGCTTCGTTTGTATTTCTAGCTGTTTTTGTTGCTACATCATGAATACCAAATCTTAATGATTTATGTTATACTGTATTGCGAAGTCATTCTACAAGAGCAATATACATGTAATCGACCGGTAAAATAAAATAGATACCAAGTCAAAACCAGAGACTGAATGAAACTTCACACTTCCGACGCGTAAGGATCCCGGCCTAATCTCCGAGGGGCAAGGCAGTGTCAAGCATGTCGATACGGAGCTGTAATCCTTCCCTATAAATGGTCTGAACAATTCGACATCGTCGGATGATGTCTCGTGGTTAAACCCCACACAAGATAGGCAGTGTAGTTTTGCTGCAAGCCCTGGTCCTTCGACCGCGCCACCATCATCAATGCATGGTTGATAGGTAGGCAACAGTCCTGCAACTGTAAAGACCCACGAGATGAGGTAGTAACACATCGGAGATGGGCTTGGTTGCCTCTGGATATGCAAGGGACTCGATGAAGGCATTGAATGCATTGTGAGAGGAAGGCCGATATTTCTGGAATCATAGGCTGATCAGAACCCAGGGGCCATTGTATCAGTATGTTAGACAGATGTGGTAACCAGCTACGCCATCGACCCATTGTTGGTAGCTTTCCGTGCATCAGAACTGAAATTCTTCACAACGCGATGAAGAACGACATTGATATTGGTATGGACTACACTAATCCAGCAACGACAAAAGGACGGAGGGGGATAATCAATGCTAAGCAGATACACGTTAGCATCGTCAAAAACTGACACAACAAACCAAGCCTCACCAAAACGCGTCGAGAGCAATCCAAAACCCTCTCCATGCGCGTAGCACATTTACTCACTGCAACAACACCACCAATCAGCCTTTCGACACGCAAACACAAACGCCATACTTACAGGAGGGACAAAGTGATATCACCATTGACCTTGGCCTGGATGGCGATCTCCACCTCGAGGTTGAGGTCAAGGCGGAGCTTCACGGACGCGGGGGGTGCAGCGGCGCGCTGGGAGCGGCCAACGATCTGTCCGCCTAGGACGGAGGAGGACTGGGTGGGTGCGAATTTGGTAGCTGTTTCTGGGGCGGACATTGTGGTATTGGGGAGGGAGGGATGGTAGGGAGGGGGGTTTTATATGAGGAGAGGGACCAGGGCGAGAGCAACGTTATGATTGCGCCATGGTGCATTTAGCAACTCGGGTGCCTCGTCGTCACATATTAGATGAGAAGAGAAGAGTTAAATTCCATAGGTTGTCATTGTAAAACACGTACGAAGTTCGAACACCCGAGTACTTCTTGGGTTGCCTGGTGATTACTTAGTCTCGGACGGGAACGATGCGCACGGACAAGTTCTTCTTCTCCATTTGGAGGCGGAGCGACAAACGGGAACTGGCCTTGTCGTAACAGCCTAGAAGTGGGGCGCCTTCGAGAAAAAAACTTGAACTGTTCATGCATCATGGGAGGAAGAAAGAGGCTCGACTCTTGGGTTCCCACGGCTGTATTCATTAGAGTCCCACCACATCAGAAAATTTCTCGTCAACGAGGCAAAGTTGGCTTCCTTGTATATTCAAATGAAATACCAATGGTAACACCAGCATTCCCGGGTGGTAACCGAGAACCCCACAACGGGAGCCCAATTAGTTATAAAAAGACCCAGCTCGTCGAGTGTTTTTCTTCAGCATCACAATGTCTGCCCCACAAACCCAGTACGCACCTACCCAATCTTCCTCTGTCCTTGGTGGACAAATCGTCGGCCGCTCTGAGCGCCAGGCTGTTGCACCCCCTGCAGCTTTGAAGCTGCGCCTTGACCTGAACCTCGAAGTCGAGATCGCCATCCAGGCCAAGGTTAACGGCGACATTACCTTGTCCCTCCTGTAAGTGGATTGCTCATATTGGTGTCCCGTCGGGCTGACTCGTGGTTTGCAGTGAGTAAATGCGCTATGCGCATAGGAAGACGGAATCGGCGCGCAATCGTCCATTCGAGGTGAGCTTTGTCTGTCGACGTGCTCATCGGTTTTGTGCTGACAACTTGTTAGGGCACAGTCGTGTACCGGTTACATTCATCCCGTCGTCCTTGGTTGACAGTGTATTAGTGTCTGTACATCTATCAGATACTAATGTCAGTGTTATTCTGGGATCATGCATCGAGGTTTTACTAAACAACGCGTGTGTTCCGATTTTTGAGAGGGCAAGTTCGTCCACTAGAGCATGGCAGTATAAGATTAACTTTGGGCGGTATTACCCAATGTGTTCTGCTCTCCCGCACCACGTTCCAACTCGTTCTACTATGCGAGGACTACTTTCGCTTCTCCCTCTGGAATCTGCTGTGACTCTACATCGTCGTGAGCCAAATACTTAGAGTGAGGGTGTTGTCGGCGCTGTGGTGCAAGCAAGTTTGGTGGGTTAACTCGGAAGCAAAGTGCAAAAAGTACTGATGAGATTGGGATTCTGGCGAACCCACGCCCTGTTACTTTTTGTTCGACGCTCGAGTGACTCAAGAATTCCTTCTGACCTGCATTTTCCTCGTGCCTCAAGGACTCGAGGACTCAGTACTCAGCCCTCAGTTGTTGACCGCGCTAAGTATTGGGGCCGACATCTCATGCCACCCGTGGCGAGGAAAGTTCGGAACGCATGCAGGTATTGGTGTGAGAGTGGTCACGGTGGTTGCTGCCAAGGGTTGCGTTAAGTGAAGAAACACGGCCACTGCGACACGTCCGGGGCGGGGGTTGGAAAATGTCTGCATCGTGTTCAAGTCACGGCTTGGTGCAGGAGATGGAAAGATGCTAGTACTACTAGTACTGCGATTGGCCGATGTCATCGAAAGCGCGTGTCATGTGATGCCCCCCTAGGTTGTTCAAAGACGGCCATTGCGTCATTGCGTCACCACGCATATACCCACAATGCAGACCAGCCGCTGCCAGGCTATAAAAGCGGCGCACATTCACGACACCGCCGTTAACCCTTCTTTCTTCCCTCCCCACCATCTCTGCTTTCTCTCCCTTGCTATTGTCATGTCATAGATGCCCCAACAGTATGCGAATACGCCCACCGTTCTGTTCATCTCTCCCCCAGCGGATCTCAAGAGGTTCCTTGGCCGCATCATGCATACAATCGTTATCTCTCTTCCACAGGAAATCGCCGAAGACCTTCTCAACGAGAACAAGAACAGGCTTGTCCGAACCGCTATCAACGCCGCAACAGCCGATCCAGTCCTGGCTTTCGCCTTGGAAGCGGTCTTTACAGAGGCGCTCTCAAAGGTCGAATCCAATGCCTCTTACAAAACCATTCACCACCGCCGTCGCATGCAACGCTTTGGGCCATCATTGTTAACGACCTTACCGTATGGTTGGGTCAAGGGTGAGGACGTGGGACATGGGAATAATGCAGGCGCATGCTCGCCGGCTGCTCTGCGTTTGTGTACGTGTGTTTGATATACTTTTCTTCCCCTTGGACCCCTTCTGACTTGTCAATGTATAGGCCTGCGGTCTCCGAGGAGCGTTGGCATAACCATCAAGCCAGTGCACTCCACGACCTCCTTCCCCTACAGCATCGCAAAATACGCCTGAGACAAAAATTACAACCGCTGCAGCATAACATTGCTCACTAGAGGAAGTCTTTGAAACGCTGGACACCCACTGCTGTGCCTGTCAGCACACTCTCCTCGTCCATCTTGATATGCCGCTCACAACTGTGCAGGCTCGTTGAACTCGAGCTCGAGTGTAGCCCAGGTGACAAGATCATGTACGGCATGGAAGAACTCAAAACAGACAGCTATGCAGAAGGCTCATCTCAAGGCCCCAAGCCTCCAAGACCGTCAAAATATGCTCATCGATTATGATGGCGGCAGCCTGGCAGAACGTCATCCCAGCACGATGTTTAACGACCGTCGTCCATCTTGCAGGACATTATTGTATCCGCCGATTCTACCACCATCACCACTACCTGATAACACCGAGCTTCGCATTGTGCCCTTGATCAATTTCTGACGCTTCTTCCGGGATCATCAGGGCTGGGTTTGCGGCAAATTCAAACACCAGAGCACAGATCATAATCGCAAGGACCGCAAGTTTAACTCAGAGTCCAACCTGCTCAAAACACATGTGTGTATGTCCCCGTTTTGCAACATGTTCTCTCACTCATGGTTGTGGCAGGATGGACACGCCCTAGTTTGATGTTGACTTCTGACGATGACCAGTTTGAATGCCCTAGCGACTGTTGTTTCTTCCGCACCGGTACAATCAAGAAGGTTACTGTCTGCAAGACTACCCCAAGATACTTGTATTCCCTGGCATCAAAGACAAGTACGACAGTCGTCCCAAACAGTACAGAAGCGTCAATAAGTGTGCTGATATTGTACATTTCATTGCGGATGTTGGGGCTGGCCAACGGTGTAGGTTTCTCCTGTTCAACATGGACTCTCTGCTGACTATAATTTGTTTAGTCGTGTCACGACAACCTTTTTATCAGTCTTTGCATATGTGGTCATGTTCAATCTTAATGCTAGATACGTTCAAAATTTCAGGTCATGCTTTCTCGCGAGTCATCCACCCATCGAGGCAAAGTATGTGAAGACGAGCTATCAGTGACCAGCGGGAGTTACCACTGCCAGGCCAGCGCCATCCGAGGCGTGCATCTGGCAGTTAAACGATCGCTACACGGGAACAGCAAGGACTTAGGTTTCCGCGGCCATGGGGTGTACTGGAGATGTCTGAGGCACTCCCAAGGTATACATCAAGAGCAATAAAGAGCGAGCGAAGGTGGTACTTACACTTAGTTGTTTGAGACGAACTTCGGAGCGTCGTCGCAGAATATTTATGCCCTTATTAGTGAGATGTCCGAGCGGTTAGTAATGATGGCCACTTTCAACGGTGGCTTGTTAGGTGTTATAAAGCACCGACAGCACGCTTCGTTGGATTTATAAGTACTATTGATTAGCGACTGTCAAGGTAGTACTACTTGATGTCATCTGGTGAGATGGCTGAGCAGTTAAGTGCATATTGGCCATGGCAGTTACTCTTTCAACGATTGTGTGCTACGTACTACGAGTACCAGTGCCCGTCTGCGTCGGGTCAGACCTTGCTTGTGAACGGAGGGAAGGATATATAAGAAGTACCTCGACTGTTCTACCTAGATACTTAAACAATACATGAAAGGCTGTTTGTTCTACGACGATGACCGGTAAACGCTACCTTACCTGTACCACTTAGTCGGGCAGATACGTGGTTTCTTGACACGGACACTGATTTTGGGCAGGCACAATGACAGTAAGGGAACTTTCACGGACAGTGGTAAGAAGAGATTGTAGTCAGGGATTAGCCAGTGGGCTCAATTTTAGACCGCGTAGTGAGGAGAAGGGAGGGGAATTATTCGTGGAACGAATTTCGTTCTACGCCGAGCTACACATCGACATAATTTCCTGGCATGGGTTAGCATTGCTAGGGAACCGAGCGAAATACTGTAACTGGAAAACCAATGAGCACGAGGACAACAGACGGACGAAAAGCTAACAGTGCACGAATTATCCGTAATTTCTTCGCTGTATTTTTCTTTCGACCGACACTTTCGTCATAGTTTCTCTTTGTATCGGGTTTAAAGATGGAGATTTACACAAGTCTAATTGGTGAGAGTTCTCGTGACTTCGTCTTTTCACCCATCTCACGCCTCGCACAGGCGTCGGCCGCTCTCAAGCGCATATCATCCATATTTTGTCATATGCGGTCTCAGTCTCCCAACGGGAGCCTCCCCCGGGAGTATCTGCTGTCTCATCAGTGAATGCACGCCACCGTCCCGCTATTGAAGCTCTTAGACTCACGGGCTCGCAGTTTTCCTCGCCGTGTCTTACTTCATCGGACTATAACTACCTGGTGGTCTCAGGGAGAATGCTTATCGCTCTCGTTGAACTGCCAGGTACGTTTCTTCATTTCTCTTACAGTATTTCGTAGCTCATTTCGCTCTCGTTGTCTCAACAGAGCTTTCCGTGTTTTCGCTCACCCACCCTGAACAGTTTTCCCGTCATCGGACACATACGTACTATTGGACTTTTGGACTCGAACATTACTTTATGGACTCACCTTACTTTACTTTTTATGGACTCACCTTACTTTACTTTACGGACTCATCGGACATATGGTACTCGATAACATTAAATACTGTCATGTAACCCTCCCAGCGCTCACACACGCATCGTGCGGGTGTCAACACGACTTGTACCCTAAACGGGTAGCTTTTTCTGTAAACCCTGACCAATCGGCCGGACAGTCGTCGACCAATTAGTTTGAGTACATACCAGAAAATTATTTAAAATTATTTAACACTGTTGCTTACCTTTGTTGTTATCTATTTGCTCATGTTAGGAAATCACAACTTTTGCGACCCGGGGGAGACCTTGTCAAGCAAGGTGATGGAGTTACTTACCCTGTGTCCGGGGGAGACGTGATATAGTGGCTCCTTGGCGACTCGGATATTGAGACCGGAGTTGAGAATATTACTTAACACTAAACTATGCAGCACTTACTGTCCTTAAGGTTAGTAGTACTTACTAATTACTGCATACGGTTACGTTTTAACCCGGCTGCAGCAAAAGTATTGATGAGAGTGGGATTCGAACCCACGCCCTTTCGGACCAGATTACTTAATCACCATGTGATTTGGTCCATTTGATCGATCGCTCGCTCGCCTTAGTCTGGCGCCTTAACCGCTCGGCCATCTCACCGTCTTTCTGGTAACAACCATATATTTTTATGATCCGTCTTATCTCGTTAAAGCGGTAGTTTTAAACTTCGGCCGGTAGTATTTTACCATTTTTCTTCCAACTTTTAAAACGAGCAGAGATATTGACGTCTGTCGTTCTGGGAGATTAAAAGTGAAAGTGCCGATACCCACTTTCCCAGGAGTGTCCATCACAGATAGATATTCGGGCTCGACTCCAAATAGACTTGCACGGTTTCTGTGCAAGCTTGACAACGTATTATTCATTCAATTGCTCGTAGAAGCTGCGCTAGCTTGTCAGAGCGGATTCTGGTAGTATGTAATTACATTCTATGTGCTTTGTTATCTTTCTTCCGACTTTGAAAATGCAGCGGAGGTGCGGATGCATGAACAAGAAGTTACACAATTGAAAGCATCACCGATCTGGTGCCTTAACCGCTCGGCCATACCATTAAACTGTGGATATCCCTGGACCTTGATTATTACGATACTTAGACCTTTCTCGTTAGATTACTGACCGTATTGATCCTGAAGCTAGTCTCATGCGATATTGACTCTTTAAACATCACTACTAGTGATATGCAGCCAAAGTTTACGCTAATTCAGGCGAAGTCAAGGTCACCTAGAGTCCCCTCCTTCGCCCCTGTTGTCCGACGATGAGAATGTAACTGAAAGAAGACACATTACTTCAGTGTTCATTTCTAGCTATCCATACGTGAATGTACAAATGGGTCTGCATTTACAGTCCAAGGTCCCGAAGAGACTCCCTTTCTTGACCAGCCCTGTCCCTCATGTATATGGAATAATTCCGGCAGCTACACACAAAACCTATTCAAGTTCAGTTCGACGTCAAACCATTCGACGACGCGTTTCTCACAGTGCCAATTAAGAGGTTCGAACAAGCGCTATTGACATTCCTGTTGTTGACTAGAAGAGTTGCGAGGTCAATGTCATTCGCAAGGGCGATAGCACCGCAAGAATCTCCAGACACGACGATATCGGTCGCGTTACAATCTTGACCGATAATCCCCAGACAAAGCGCCTTTGTAGAATCAATCATTAGCCATGGACGCAAGGCAATCGGAGATGTACACGTACTTCACCAATTTTCAGATTGTCGCACGCTGCATCAATGACTGTATTTACATGAGCAAGCTGGAAACTATAAACCGCGGTAAGCATGATTAAAGTAGGCAATGGGAAGAAAACCGTACGTAGAAACATTGAGCGCAGCAGAAATGCCATTGCAAGTGTCTCCAGAGACAACTGTATGTTCACGAGCACAGTCGCTCTGGGCAGCGCCAAGATTGAGAATGGCAGTAAAGAGGAGAGCAAGAATAGGGGCGAACAACATTTCTTGGAACTGGCGAAAGACACTTCAGAAGGATCCGCCCATTTATACGCAGAAAGCTAAAGTGTGGGTAGACAATGTGCCGGAGGCAGGCTCATGAAGCTACCGAATGATCATATTACGGGATGTTAATACATGTCGCGGGGTCAATTGCCCGCACATTGCAAGATCACGATGCCCAGCTGTCCAGTACGAAGATGGCTATTCTGAGCTCAAAGGACACGGTCATTAACATAGAGGCATAAGTTCGCCGCTGGGGTCTTCTTCCTACTCCGTACTCCCATCCCGTGTGAGCATTCTCGATTAACCTTAGTCATGAAAGTATGGCCCACCAGCACGAGTTCCAGATATGTTGATGGATGGATTGTTTTATGACCGGTTCATGAGAGAAAATCGGAGTGTATTCACAAAAGTACTTGACAGCGCAGCAGCTGAGGCGGCGCGAATATAAATGCCAGGAAACAAGTTGCCTCCGAGTCTGATGCCGAAAGGTCGCCGGACCGATTCTGAGAAGACGACAAGACAGAGACAATTTTGAGATCACTGCCGTTCCAGTGGTATTTGAAGTGTTCAAGCAATTCGTCGGAGCCTTGTCGGAGCCCCAGTTGTTAGTCGGTCTGTTGACGGAAAGAAGTTTTGAAAGAAACTGACGCACAAACTCGGCCCAAATGAGCTTTAAATTACGTAATTGCTTGAAAATTACCCACGAATCCCACCTGCGACTGACTCGGACGCGCTGCAAAGTTGACAACCGATCGGCCTATCCGAGGCGTCTGCTAACGTTGATTGCTGTGATACTTTCTACAAAAAACAAAACAGCAATTTCGCAGCAACAACACAGGAACACGAGTAGGCCACGAGGCTTGGTACAGCATCCAGGCGCCTCTTGATGTTTCTCTCCACTGCTCCACAACTTGAAAACGACGTCCATCTTCTCTAACTTAGAATGTCTAGCAGAAAGAGCACTTCTCACTGTACCCGAGACCACTCTAGCTCTGAAGATCCCCTCATAAAGCCATCTGGCACTCGCGCCTCATGGACCGTGCAAGAGACATCTCTCACTAGAACAGCCGTAGAATTATTTCTATGGAGTGCGTTTTTATTCCTGACTCAAGGAATCCTGCTTTGCTGACATCAATCGCGATAGCGGATTCGTGGCTACATGTAAACGATAAGATGGAAGGCCACGATAAATTTGCCTTCTCTCTCCGCCAGGCTATCACTGTCCCGATATCTGTGGCTTGGATAGACTTTATCTCTGTGGTTCCCATGCAATACATCCCTCAGCTGAAGAGCTCGCCGAAAAATTGGAAAAAGATGAAGAGCGGTATGTGGCGCGATTCTGTAATAATCGCAGAACGATGCTAAGATGCTCTTACTAGTTCTAGAGGAACTGAGGCGCACGTTTAATATCCACGGGCTGTTGCAAGAAGAAAGTCTGTAAACTGAGGCGCTGTAATGGTACTAGAGTGCAGACATTTTCATGACATACGACATACTTATACGGGTAAGAAGGGGAGCGCTAATGAGGACACGGTACCTCCACTGCATATGTAACACCAACTCTTCTTCCCGAGAGTGGAGTGCCATGCTTAGACACAGCAATCTGACGGTATCTATTATCCTGGACAGTGACCTCCAGAACGGCGGAAATGCGGGTGCGTTTCTCGCATACTCTCAGTGTCAAACGAGATTTACCCAGAAGCAAGCCGGAAGTCAAGAACATTGATCATTTATTTTTTCCTTTTCATTCAACGACGCGTCACCGTTATCATCGGAACTATGAGTAGTTCTCTCGACGTCACAACTCTGCACTGGTTTAGGGCCGCATTGGACATAAAGGCTCAAGACAGGCTATCGATTAATGGCCTCGGTTTTTCAAGCGCACGCAACTCGTCCAGACCTTCTATGTAGTATATGTCAGCTTTTCACCCCTCCTTCATACGAAGGTTAGGCGCCCTCACCCACGCTTCCATCAGAAAACTTCGTTCTTAGCGCTGTATACATTCTGTGGCAAACATTCTGACAGGCTGATTGCACCTTTCGTGATCAGTGAGCTTCCTGGATGATATCCCAATATCCGGTATAGCGCTAGTAGGTGCTTTTCAGCTAGCGATGCATCAAAATATCATTCACTGACAGACAGCCCGAACACACCTAGTCCTAACATCCTGTTATAAAGGGACTCGCGCCATGAACAAGCGGTACCCGCATCGGCCAACATGCACTTCAATTCCAAATCCGCTGCTGCCTTCATCCTATCTACCCTCGCCTTCGCCTATGCAGCAGTATGTAGTCGTCATTCCGTCTAGTTATACGCACCTCATCCCTCACTCCAGCCTGCCGGTGTATATTTCTGCGTCGATCCTAGCTTCCAAGGGTCTTGCGCCTACGTCTCTGCTGAAGCAGGCACCTGCATCTCCTTCGCGGCCGGAGATTCCTGGAACAAAGCCATTTCCTCTATCCTTCCGGATGTTTCGACTGTGTGCACATTCTACAGGTAAGTCCACTGTCAGTAACTCGTACTGGGAGCTCAGATGATGGCCAGTGCCGTGAACTGCACCGGGACGACCTTCCAGGTCACTATGGAATATGCCACCCTCGTAGGGACGGGTTTCAACGAACAGGCTAGCTCTTTCGCATGCTCCTAGGTATGCGAATCAGTCTCTATCCATCTTCCTCCTTTTGATTAACCGAGGTAGTTTCGGGCTCTTCGACGACCGTATAACGCTAGAGCTCGGATGGTAAAACTGGTGGAAAATTCCTCTGTAGCTCTGACTCATTAGTCTATATGTCAATGAATACACGACTTACTCGTGTCCAGCGTTGTTCTCCCTTTATGCTTCCAAACCGGGACGATTTAGCGCTTGCTCCCAGAAAGACTTGTCTTGACTCATTTCGCCAAATCTTACCACCAAAACAGAGGCGGGACCAATACCCTAAAACAGACACAATATGCTCGTGTCAGGGTCATCATTGACAATCATCAGCCGGCAGCCTGGAACCTGCATTCGTGTTTGACGGTGACCCCGCACATTGCTGGCAACAGGACCTTCGTTATCCAAACTATCACGAGTCCCCCTCCGTTCTGATCAGAAATTCGGACGCGTAAAGTTTTGCGTTTTTCGGGAACGGCGGCTACTCCTTGTACCTCACCACGAGAATTTTTCGATTTTGTGACTCGGTGAAGCTAATATTACGACTCGGTAGATCACCGGGGCTGGCCTAGTTGCTCTGATGAACAAGTCGCCTTCTCGCGAGGCGCGATTCATCCACTGGCAGAACGTTATTTTTTGTCATTGCACTCGGAACCGTCTGATGCACATGTGTCTCCCGCGAACGCATTCCGTAAAGCGGCCACACTATCCCGCTGAGTTTTTTTTCCCCACCGAGTAGCGAGTCAGACCTTTGGAATATAAAAGGAGGGATGCGACACCACCTTTCACCAGGTTCTCCCCCGGTTCCTACTAAACAACACCTTCGCTGATATGTTCATCCTCTCTGGTCTCGCTCTCTTCATCAGCGCTGGATTCCACTTCAGCGCTGCGCAAGTGGCTAACTGTGCTCGTAACTACACCGTCCATCTTGGTGACACCTGCGACGCGATTTCGGCTGCACATAATTCTTCTACGTGAGCATCTCCCAATTATTATTCTCACCCACTGAGTAACATGGCTTGTTGATTTCAGCTTTCAGCTCGCTTCGGTGAATACCAACATCAACGTAGGATGCTCCAACTTGGCTTTGGGCGAGGTAACTCTTCTTCCTTCCTTCCTTTTCTTCGCGAGTTCGTACTAAAGTTTCCGTGATCCAAGGTCCTTTGTCTAGGCATTACTGGTCAAGATTGCACAGACACATACGTAGTTGCTTCGGGGGATAACTGCGTAGCCATTGCCGCCGCAGAGGGTACGACATACGACATTTTGTTGGCAAACAACGCCAACGTGGATGCGACCTGCGCTAATATCTATCCGGGAGAGGTCAGTCTAGGTCATGGTGGGATTTATTACCGAGCTAACCTTGTCTAGGTCCTGTGCGTTGCACCTGCAGAGGTGTACGTGTAAGGCCAGCGAGATTTGAAAGAATGAGCTCCGAGTTGTCTCGAGAGTCCCGCGGGCTTAGTCAGCTATACGTATACCGACTTGAATGAATACTGCTGTCGTTTGAGGATTTTATGGCTGCGATATCTCCTACGAAGTCAAACCGATGTTGTTGGTCTTGAGCTTGAGCAGTATTCCTAACAGTGTCGTGTTCAGGTGAGCGTCTGTAGAGAGGGTTACTAAGAAGGAATAGGTATTACTATACTACACTTCGTGTTATGTTCATTGCGAGACTGCTGCCACTACTTTTGTGCGGCATCGCCAGTTCAACATAGTTTCTGAGATGTCTGGATTTTCCCAAAATTTGTACCAATTATGTGAGGTTTCGAGCTTCTCATGGTCAGTTGCTGTTTGGTTCTTGTACAGATTTACTTATGTGTGTGCTTATTTCGGCGGGTATTTCGTAGTGGGTATTTTGTAGTTAGCCCCCATGTCGCATTTAACAGATGTAGTATATTTACCACTCACTTTGTTGGGAAACGGTCCCGTGATTCTAACCAAATTGTTGCTATGAGAGTCTTCCAGTTCAGTTGGAAGTATTCACCGATGGCAGATATCTCATGGCGGAACGGATGTCTGCCGAATCGGCCCGAGCAGCCGCAACATTTTAGAGACGATATCACGTGTTATGATGCTTGTTTTGGTTTCAAAGTTATGTAATGATTCACTTCCTCTTAAAGAACGATTAACAGGTGTGGCTCGCGGCTCATTGGATTGCCACTGGACTGCTGACGCGTAACCGATCCAAGATATTTTACGGTACACTTATTGGAACCCGACTGGCCACATTGTCGTCAATACATTGGTGACTGGATGGAGCACTTGTTTAACCATGTTTCCTTGGTCGTATTTGCACCCTCCTTGCTCACTGAGCCGATATGCTTCGGAAGGACAACGCGCCCTCTTTTAGCTGTATTCTAGCTGTGAGGTAACTCCTCTATCGACATCTCCTGGTCTCGTGTCCCCGCTTCTCCGGCTTTCATGACTCGCGGAGAAGTTGGACGGCAAACACCCCCATGTTAATGAATTCATTATTGAGTCCAGAGTCATCTTGTAGACCTTTCTTGATACCGTGGTCTTGTCTTGGGGGCGCAACTGACCCTCCGCATGTATTCACATCCCGTAAGGCGGTCATTCTATGACTCCATGAGCTGCTTCTGGGCTGATTTCTAGCTGTCCAGTGAACTTGTCTTTTCACGTATAAAAGGACATCTGTATCGTCGTTTTTTATCAGCTACCAAAACATGTTCTTTACTTCCGCTTTTGCTCTCCTTCTCACTGCCATCCTCAACCTCGGCGCTGCCCAAGAGGACAGCGCTCCGGATCGCGACTACATCGTTGTCGCTGGAGACACCTGCGATAGTATTTGTGCTGCGCATGGTATTTCAAAGTACAACGTCGTTCCTCTATTTCATTATTTCAGTGTGCCTCATGCCTGTCTATAGCTTCCAGCTTGCGTATGCAGACCCCGAGATTGATGAAAACTGCGACAATCTTTTTTGGATTCTGCATTTGATTAACCGCAACAAGTGAACTATCTACTAAGACGCGGTGGCGACTGCGACAATCTGCAACCGGGACAGGTAAGAGGGTTACAGAGCACACTCGGTTTTTTTGACTGATGGTTGGCTCTACAAAGGTGCTTTGTCTGGGGACCGTTGGCCATGACTGTACTGAGACCCATCTCGTCGTTGATGGAGATACCTGCTATAGTATCACCGACGCGGAGGGCATCGGACTTGGCGTTTGTATGTGCAACGACGGGAATATTAACCCTGACTGCAGGAATCTCGATATTGGCTACGTGACTTATAAGTCATAAATTTGTATCCGTGTCGAAAGTATTGAATTTGAATAGATTGTATGTGTTGCTGCTGAGGATATGGATTATGATATTGCATGCCAGACCGGTTGAGCAAAGAACGTTTATACAATATCTGTCTGTACGAGCATAACGTGATTGACTCGGAGCACCTTGTTGCATAACTATCCTTGGATACAAGTGTTTGTGCTTCAGGGATACTGGCGGTTCGCCGCGACACCGCCCACACTATTTAAGGTGCACCCACATGCGGTCAATTTGGCAAGAACTAGAGGGCGGACCCACCATCTCAGCTTTGCTGACTTGTAGCTGACTTGAGGAATCTGGAGGAATCGATGCCATTACGACGTCGACTGCTGCTGACGCTTCACGGCGGGATTCTCCCGTATCCTTCCTTTCTACTTTGTTCATTCCCTGCCCAAGACGCCGCCGAAGCATTTCTCCGTTGTTTACTGGTTCTCTCGTATTGCAGCGTATTGCCTGCGCTCTGTTCCGGCGATCAGCGGCGGTTGATCGTAGCACGTGCTTTTCACACAATCATCCTCTGGCCCTCTCCGCGGCGCGGGCAACGAGTCAACGCTGTGCCTTCCAAGAACAACGATGGCCATCATCCCTTTTCCTTCTACACGACGCGTCTACATCTCCAGGAGATGCTTTTGTTCTATTCGATGGCCTTGTACTATCATGGGATCCTCGTTCCATGTTGTATAACAAATCGCTCATAGTTTCTTGTTCTTCGATCTTTTGTTTCAGCATTGACCTCTAGCTATTGTACTACCTTAGCGCTGAGAAGAAATAAAACCTGCCACGACTTTTAATCAGTCCAAACCGCCTACGGCTCATCCTTTGGATCTACTCTCGTCTTGTGGCGACTTGAACTTTACTATCGAACACACATATCTTCATTGACGATGGCTCAACTTGTCAACTATGGAGGTTATCTGGGAATGGGTCATCCCAGAGAACGCAGACGTTCCCGTATATATGACATGCCACAACCCAATAGTGGCGTCATATCCAACGCTTCATCACATTCTTCTAGGTCAAGCTCTCGGTCAAGTCATAGTAGTGGCTCAAGTAGCGACTGGAGCGATAGTGGCTATGGCTCCGCCTCTTCTTCTTCATCCGCTTCACATCGCCGGAGTATTCATCATCACTGGCATGTTCACCCTCGTGATGGTCAAGGACTTGGTCTCCCAGAGCTAATACCTTATACGCCTTCATCAGGCAACAAAACACCGGTGATCCCCGATTCTTCAGCGTCTTCACCTGTGATTCCACATGTCGGGTCCGAAAACCCAGACTCCTTTTTACCTCAAGGCGCACATCACCGTATATATTATGGGCATACTATTCCTGCCAGTCCCTGTCCAACGCCAGAACTTAATGGCCCCCGTCCGGACGATATAATCGATTCATTTCATCCACATCTGCAGCAGTACTACCACCCTAATCCTACGGATACTACCGTCTTCATCCACGTACCCTCTTTACAGTGGGACATTATCTATCCACCGTCCAGGGCGAGATACTTACCAGGAAGAGGCATTATACGGCTCCCTCATTACATGGGAGCCGCATGTGCACCTCCAACAGTGCGTCGGATCCACTTCACGTCGACACACGAATGCCTCAGTTTCTGGATGTCGCCTGACCGCTGGGGTCCCATCATCATAGACGACCCCCACCCGCCCACTGTTCACAGGATACTCGAAAAGATACATGATTATCTTCGGCAGCCACTTAATCAATGGGATATTGCTACGGTTCTTTCAACACCTATCAATCGAACGAGAATTGATGAAGCGCGGCGTTCCAGGCTGCGCGACACTGCGGATATGCAGTCGTATGGAGGATATGTGAGGTCGGATGTATTGGGCGGTCATAGACGATTCTTTGGCTGCAGAATGTCGATCCAAGACGGAATTTGGAGGGCTTCGGTGGATTTCATTCCTGGTCCCGTCCTAAGACTCTGGTGATTTAGACTGGAACGTATTTATTTACTTCGTTAAACATCGCAGATGATTCATATTAGACATCAAGTTAATACAGAAAAGTACAAGACCTTCCCAGCTAAGCTGGAAGGCCGGTCCATACATACAACAACGCGTCAATCATAAGAAATAACCCTAGAATTCACCGACACCCTGAAAGGCATGATTAAGATGAATCAATCTTTCATGAAGCTAAGTCACTTACAGGCCCGAAGTGTTCCCCTTCTGCGAGGGTATAATACGTACATGAATCAGAGTCGCAGCCCGCATAAGGAATTGTGTTTGGCCCCTACACAAATTTTGAGAAACCAGGTATGAAAGCTGGAATAGGAATACTCACCCAATTAATCTCTGCGCCAACATATTGTACAGCGAAGAACTGGATGACAGCCGAAAGGGCAATCGCACTGTAACGCGAAGTTACATTATATTGGAAGTGTTCACCGACAGATATTACCCACCACGTAAAAGCTGACGCCAAGATGCTACGAACAAGATTGATGTCAGATACGTGCCGACAACATAAGGATATAGACGTACTAATTATATTTCGACCACCATGAGAGGAATCGTTTCTTGATGAACATATTGAAGACATAAGCAATGGGAACAGCTGGCCAAGTATTCGACAAATTGTAAGGTGCCCTAGAATACCCCGTGAGCATCAGGTCATTCCCAATGCTGAACACGTCATACCAAATAAGTGTTCCGACCAAAAACACCGGGAGGTGGAAGTACTTGAATATCGGTATTCTGGGTGTCAAGAAGTACACAATGACGGGTAATACGAAGCCGATCAAGAAACACCATATCAGAGGGTTATAGATAGCCCCGGATCCGAACATCCTGGAAGGCCCAAGGGTTCCCCAAAGAACCGATGCAGTGAAGAAAGTGTTGGCGCCTGGACAGGTGAACCTATCTTTCTGCGTGGATGAACAAACATCGGGAATTTGGGTCATCTGGAAGTTTAAAATTCCAACACAGACAAAGGTCGACGCCAAGGTTGCGAACATTTGGACCCAGAAAGTAATCCTTGGCGGAATGTGAGTGTAGTGTGCAAGTTTTAGATCCTGGGCAAATGCCAAGGTGTGTGCAGTAGTGACATAGCCGTAGGACTTGAAGAAGTTCATGGCGTTGGCATTGCCAGGGAACCACAGACCACCGAAGAACTCGGCCAAAACGTTAAGCGTCACTTGGACATTAGTGATTGAAGCGATGATACCGATGGGAATACAGAATATGATCTGACATTACGCTGTCAGATGATTCGTATGTCGGGCACAGATATACATACTGCGAGGAGGATGCCGTAGAGAACAACAGCCGGGGTTGTTGAGGTCGGATAAGCACCTACACCGACAGCACCGAGGGCCACAGAAACTGCTAGAACACTAGATATAGTAAAGTATGTAAAGACATATACCCAAGTCAAAAAAATGATACGAACCATAGATAATGCCATTCAGGAACCTCATCGTACGCCCCCATTAGCTTGCTGTGTATATCAAATTTGTCATCTTTCAAGGGTTTTCTCTTCCAAAGACTCTTGAAGCCCATAGCGATTTCTCTCCGGTGGTAGAGGAGTGTGTGAGAGATAGTTGCCGCATATGTCGCAACTGGCTCGGCATCATTAGCTGCGGTGACTCCGAGATAGGTACACGGAACAACGTACAGAAGAAACCGTACAGCAAGATATTACCGGCGGCAAGGTATGCAGGGGAGTAAGCTTTATACGACGCCTCATCGAAAAGCGAATGTTCGTCCACAGCCAAGGACACGTTGTATCGAGCGCCTGTGTTGTCAAATACACCATTGGAGTTGATCGGCAGGTCTATATAACTTGTCAGCCAGTTAAGGAGGAGGACTCAAAGACGGACATACATCCAGTGTACCAAACGTTGTTCATCCAAATCGCTATTATCTACCAACAGGGGGACGTTAGTAAACTTGGGGAAAGCAAGAAAGTAAGAGCTCGGAACATACAACCGGGAGTGTGACGATGGCACCAAGGAAAAAATTGGCAATCGTGAAGAACGGATTAATGAGAGGGTCACCAGCGACTGAGAGAACGTTGTAATCGAACGTAGGAATCGGATTTAAACCAAGGCCTCCGATACTACCTGAGCAGGTTCGTCAGCACGTCACATTAGGTTTGTTCGCGGCGGACCAACCGGTGACTGCGCCGAGCAGAACGTTATCTGGAGCAATCCAGGTCATCCAATTGAAATATGACAACGCTTGGAAGATGTAACTGGTATATCTCGCATTAGATGCCAAGAATTCATCGACGGAAATAGTGAATGCATACTTAGGGAACCCTGGGATGGACATGCGCTAGTCAGTCATCTGCCTCGATACCAAGATAAAGAACGCACAGAAATACACGAACATCCCTCCAAAAGCGTACAGGAAGAATCTCATCTGAAAGCACTCGTGACCGACGTTTCCCGTTGCAGTTACATAGATAACTTACTCGAGAAACTTTCCAGCCGTTAGCAATCTGGTTTGTTTCAGAGTGGAAGGCACGCTAATGATACCGTGAAATCAGAAAACAGGTAGACGGACTAGAACCCAACGCACATTCAGAGCGATAGTGGCTAGATTCGTCGGCCATATTGCGTACGATGGGTAGACAAGGAAGCGCCGCGTAATTCCAGCCAGACCATAGCCTTTGGTTTCAAGTTATAAAACTCGTCACTCGAGGCCCAGCCATTCTGGACTTACCGATGAAGTTCGTAGATAGGGAAACTACGGGAATTAATAAGATAACCTGGCCTTACGATGAGTGAAAGAACGTACTAAGGATTTGGTATCCGAAGTTTGAGGCCCAAGACTGCGAAACATGATCAGTCGAGGTGGCGTGATATATATAACCATGAAAGGAAAATGACCTCGTTGAAGAACCTCTCAGCAAATTGTACCCATATCACATATGCCGTGTATCTAGCAATGAATTCATTAGAGAAGGGGCTATTAGAGAGAGACAAGAAGGACTCACGGTGTGTTGAAACCAACGTTAGCCATGATGGTAGCGACCATGTGTTCTTTCATATTGAAAGGACCGCTAGAATTGTGTCAATGTCTTCTTCCGACAATAATAGAACCTGAACTGACGGATTAAATGACCACTCATAACCAAAGGTATTGTATTTCGTTGTAGGTAGCACCTGTTCAAAGAGTTTTCCCACAGGGAATGCCCTGATAGTAATATCTGATTGAGCTGACTTTTGTTTAGTTGGATAAAGTGCTTACAACAGCTGCGCAACGTTGGACGTGATCGTAATTCCCGGCTGCCGGATTGAAAAGAACTGGTTGAGGAATGCACCGATAACGACATAGATGAGCCCAATGACACCAGCCCGGAAGGTCAAGGCCGGCATATTAGGATCATCGTGGTTATCAACAACCGCGCGGACTTCGGCGTAGGGAGAATTCTGTATATCTTTTAGTGACTTGTAATATAGTAAGAGCACAGCACAACACACAACGATGACCATAGCGGCTTCAATCTTGACTTCATCGTAAAGCTTCTGAAAAGCCACGGGATCGTCCCTAATGTCCTCGTCGAAGAGATATCGCCTAGGATAGTCTATATATGAAACAACATTTGACTCTTAAACTCGTGATTATGCTTACCGGCTGAGCTCCAGTGCCCGAGCAGGAAAATTCTACAATAAATTAGTCGAATGGTTAAACCCACAAGGCAGCGAAACTTACGGGATCCTTGCCATGCTATAGGTGGATGTCAATCGACGTCAAATGCGCCAAAAGCCTTCGAGTACTTACCACATCAACGATGTGCCTCAAGCATTCCTCAACTTCCTCGGTCGACATAGTATCAGCAACAGCGGCAGCTTCCTCCACATCACTGCTGAGAGCTTGGATATCCAAACCGACACCATCCTACCAGTGTCGCGTCAGTATCGGGTACTTCGAAGCAGCAGTAATGAACAAACGATATCGGGAACGATAGCCTTCTCATCGAAGGAGCCCTCCGACTCCTTCTCGACGGTGTCGGCGTAGTCTTTCCTCTTCTCAACAGCAGACATGAAGGGCAGTCAACGAAGATACGGATCCCGAAGAACGAGCAAGCGAAGCACCGCTCTTGATATACGAACCACTTATCTGCATAGGGAAACCTTAACAGGCAGTATGCACATGGTGAATGGCTCGATACCGGTCGAATGGTACCACGAGTGCGGTCGCATTGGTGCAATACTTGCAGTAGAATGGCCATTGATGTAGAGAGATAAGGCACGCCAAGTCTCTAAGATAGCAGATCAGAGCGAAGCATGTGGGTATTATATGAATTCCGGGATTGTTCCTTTCAAGCATTCGATGTCCACGCCGTAATCTCTCTCCAGCCGACTCTCACCCATGTCTTCCCTGTGCGCACACATCGCCAAGTCCGCCGAGAAAGCCGATTGAGCATGATCCGTGGGACTAGATGAGAAAGATGTTTTTGTGATGCGTATTCAAACGCTGTCAAAACTTGCTATGCCCATTAGTCCTCGTTGTCCCGCTTATTGATCGAGAACGAAGATTCCGTTGGTCCAGAGCGACAACGTACACCTCCGAAACTGGATGTCGAATACGCCGACGATTCGCTGGGAACCAACGACTCAATTTTGGCTTGCAGTAAGTCTTCTTTACCGCGGAAGATATATCAAAAGGTCACAAGGTGCGAAATCCACTCAGAAACCAGGACCCAGAGCCTAGGAAAGCCGTAAGTCGAAGTTGGCCCCTGTCCCCGATTTGGACTGCCGGCCAATAATACACTTAGGAAGGGCGATAGCGCAACTGACGGTGGGCGCCACGCTGCCCTGAAGAAAGACCGCGTGAGACAAAGACTGCGAGTGAAAGGTGGCCCACATGCTTTGGACTGATTGCAAGCTTACTATGATATTTTCGGGGGCTTAATCGAGTCTTGGCCAAAAAGTTACTAGTGAGACAGATGATAAGGAAGGTGACCCTACCTTGACGAGGTGATTCTCATACTAATCAAGCCAGTCACAATGCCTCTTCATATGGGTTCTTCAGGTCTGGAGTCTTCGAATTTCCGGGGCGAAATATGACGCTATACTTGAACAGTCGTTAATAATATGGCCCCTTGTATGGCTCCGAACATTGACGATAAGTACATGGCCCCGTGCGTACAGTTTGAGAGAATGCCTCCGACAGGACACGGCCATCATTTGTCTGTGTACGTCCTTGACGCCTGATAAGATATACGTTATAATGATATGAAATGATCCGACCTATGCGAAGACCGAGCCCAAGGACAGGTAAGTAGTAGAACCAAAATAGATGATATGTAACTTACAGAACACGAGTTCCGACTGGTCTGTCACTCTTGGAAGTGAAGATGGTTTCTCAAAATACAGCGGACTCCAGTGAGTTTTGGTACCATCCATATGGAATTGGGCTGCGTTTTGATGTCGCTACCAGACAGTCAACGGCACTGTACATTCATCTTGTCAGACGACATTTTGAAGACTTTGGTGAAATCATCTTGGCGGCTGAAGTATGTTTATTGTCCTATTAGTACTGCGGCTTAACGCGTGGCTGAAGTCAAGCGCCTAGTTAAAATTAGCACCGTTAAATTTGGGGCACAAGCGACGGGGAACTCGGTAAGATGTAAATGTTATTGAACTGGCGATAGCGCACCATCCTTTGCCTCATATGACACATCTGGCGGCATGTTCGCCATTCTGGAACAGAAATTTTAAAGTTATCTATTTGGTGCCGAAGTCATACGATCCTTGAGCATCTCGATTTCAAAAACGGAGATACCCGGGAGGTGAGCACCAAATTGGGAGCTGAATACATTTAACGATTCGTCGACCTTCGGGTTCGGGCCAGTATCTGTTGTCCTCCTCGCCGTCAGCCCCACCAAGAGACATTAAAATGCAGGAAAAAACCTACCAACAGAGACCTCAGTCTAAGATGACTAGCACGAGTCACGACTATTGAGCCAACAGTCACTGTTAGATCGACAAAATTACCTTCTAAAAACAAGATGCGACTAGTGAAGATCCGCCTGGCGGAAGAACGCCGTCTTGACTATGGAGAGCAATTGAATCATATCGAGAATATATTACTGAAAGGAAGATAGCAACAGGATCTGCTCATTGTATGCACACGACGCACCGGAGCGCAGTCGAGGCGCAGCACCAACTCGATATCGATCTCTTTATCGTCTGAGCTATTTCACATCCCATCTACAAAAAGACAAAGTCAATTTCACGCTAACAAAATTCAAGGCGGGTACTCGCATGGCTGCGAGGTTTACGGCGCTTGTGCCCACGCGTCGACCGTGACTAGCCAAGCATACAAGCTCGTGATGATGATACCACCTCCTAATCAGCGTGTGCCGTGCTTTGCTGATGACCTTTAAGTGTACGTCCTCTCCCCAATATTTGGGGAAAGAGCAAGTTCGGGACAGCTTGAAAGTCTAGACCATAAGCGCTTTGGTCACACGGCCAGGTGACGTTTTTACAACTTAGTCCGCGACTCCGCGTGGGAGCTCCCTTTGAACTACAAAAGTCATTAAGCGCACCATATTTACCCAAATCAATGGCTCGGAGATCCATGGGCGGGAGTTAAATCGTCTTCCATGCTGGTGCCGGGTTTTGAGTTGATGAACACCGACTAGCAAGCAGATTCTTACCTCTAAGCGTAAAAGCTGCAGTTCAGAAGAGGCAAACCGCTTCCACATCCACCTGTGCCATGTTTCAAATCTATTAGGATGAACCACGGAGAAGGCATCTAATACCTTGGGGTGCAAGTGCCGTTGTCCGCCCTGGAATGTACGTCGGGACCTGGGGGACCGCGTGGTTCCCCTTGGTACAGGGCTAATGTTGAGTAATAGCTGGATCAGTCGAAGAATTTTCAGAAGTCAGGGACCGTGATTTACCTCAGTTAGTCTTCTTCTGGCTCTTGCGGTCGCCCTGTGACTCCTTCGGCGGTGAATACGTTCTAACATCTTACCCCGGTATCACTTGGAACGAAAAACAATCAGCGAACGACCATGTACAAGAGACACGGCGTATGCACCCCAAAGAAAGAAGATCGACGACGCAAATCCCATTGATAAACGATCTTTGATGGACGCAGAGATGTGGCGCTGTATCATTCATTAACATCGGACCATCGTTCTCCACATGATGGAGTATGCAGTGGCGTGAACTTTAGTACGCCACACGGAGACGAACTGTCACCCTGATTCGGTTTTCAATGAGGTGCTGAGAATTTGAAGGTCAGTGCGATTGATTCACGGTTGGTACCTGCTCGTCTTCGAACAAAGCTTATGTGAATAAACGACTGACAAACACGTGTATGCACTTACCCATTGATTGATCTATCACACGGTCGTGGCATCACACTGTATTATGCACAAATGTTGTAATGCAACTTTGAAATTTTGGGCAAGTCCTTGCAGTTGACAAGAAATTCAGAAGACAACCATGGGATCTGAAGCATCTATATTCAAAACATCGTATATTTACATTTTCTATTCTTCCTGTATAGCAGCGGTATCAGCACGGCTCAGAAATCAAAGTACACCAATCTTACCAACTCAGTTCAGTTCAATTGTTCACCGCTGAAATACTCAGGGAGGACGTAAGCCAGCTTCTTGCGATGCTCCGGGTCCTGTTTCTCTGATCGCAGCATAATCGAGAAACTCATCGAACCAACTTGTTCCAAGAGGAAAATTTCGCCACTCCGGGCGCTAACGGCAGCATGTAGCTCTTCTAACACGGTTGCAGCCACTAGCCGCGATGTGTCTGCGTTGGCTTTGAGCGTCTTGAACACTTCAGCCGCAGTGACCGTATCCGAATGAGGACGCCATGCATCGTAGTCGGTGGCCGTAGCGATCAGCGCTAGCTACAAAGTCTTAGTCAGCAAATAAACTCACACACCAATGGAACACGAACCTAAGCTCTGCCTCCCGAGCCAACTTGGCTTCAGGAAGAACGCTCATGTTGATCAAGTCCTCTCCCCACTGACGGTACGTAATGCTCTCTGCACGAGTGGAGAACTGTGGTCCTTCCATGCAGACGATACATTTGTCGGTAAAAAGCTCACACCTTGGCCCTCCTGATTCAAGGCTTTGCGTACTCTTTCTTCCAGCCATGATACCAGCTTTCCGCTGAATGGTTCGTCGAAGCTGACATGGGCGACAATGGAAGAGCCCTCGAAAAAGGATGCCGGACGTATACCTTTGGTTCAATCGATGATTGGAATAGGCAAAGCGAAAGAAAAAGGCGATATCTCTTCTCGAAGAGATCCGACGGCAGAGAAGGCGACGATGGCACGAACTCCCAGGGATTTCAGAGCTGCAATGTTGGCCCGTGCAGGAACCGTAGATGGAGAGATGCTATGTCCTGTTCCATGCCGCGCGAGGAATGCAACTTGGATTCCAGAGGGAAGAGAGCAAATCGATGAGGAAGGAAATGATTCCGCGGCATTGCTATCACAGGCAAGTCACATGGTTCGAGCCTGAGGGAGGGTATGCACTGTGGACACGCTGCAGCCTGCATCCTGCTGGTGTCAATGGCACGCCCTCATCATATACCTCGTGTCATTCCACCACTCTGTTGCAGACAACCATTATCGCTAAGGCAATTACGAGTCAATCCAACTTGTCCTCAGATACCGTAGGTGTCTGTTCATCGTCTGTCCAGCCTCTTATGTCAAACTTTTTACTAGACGCAACACGTTCCGGACCACCAGCCATAAGCAGACTTGAGAGAAATGTCCTCTGACCCAATCATCCCTGCTCCGGTAAGATCTTGTTTTGTGGACATTGTGACCCTCCGATTAGACTTGCTGCATAGGCGCAATGTGTAGATCATCCTGATCTGCTAGAGGAAATACATCGTTTAAAGCAGGACTTGCGGCGGCTCGCACAGAAATCTGGGATAGACTTTGATGAAGGTGCCGACGCTACTGCAGTTCTTCAAGAAGCGGAAAGGCGTGCTGGAGAGTCATCACGGAAGCGTTCAAGTGGTCGCATCATCAGTTTCGCCTCCCTTCGAGACACTTTCGCATCAGTGTTCAACAAAACCAATGCAGAGTTGAAAAGGCCTGGTCGCCCTGATGCATCCGTCATTCAGCAGTCTGTCCCGTTTGTTTCCGCAACACCCGTCACTCAGCAGTCTATCCCGCCTAGATCCCGCTCCTTGACCGAAGGCGTAAGCGAATTTCGCTAGTCATCCTCCACTACGCTGATCCCAACTGTTGTAGATTCGGTACGACGTTGGCCAGTACCGGTTTTGGGCCGTTCTCATCGGCATTGATGCGTACACGCAAGATCCGTTGCGCGGTTGCGTATTAGACGTTTCATTAATGAAGCGCTTCTTAACCGACGACCTTGGCGTGCCAGAGAACCGTATCCAGTGTCTCCTCGGCCCAAGCAATCCAAACTCTGCTGATCCAAAGTATATACCACCTACCCGTTTCAACATTGTAGATACGCTCCAGAGTCTCGCTAAAAACCCTGAAATTCGCCGAGGCGACAATATCATCATCTACTATGCTGGCCATGGCTCCAGGTACCACTGCACAACCCATGAATTCGAATCTCAATGCGACAATTGTCATATCGAAGCACTGTGCCCCATCGATCGTGATACCCAAGACGCCGACGGAAATTGGATACCCGACATCAGTGACCGGGAGCTCAACATTCTGTTTGCACTGATATGTCGTGCCAAGGGGCAAAATATCACATTCATTGCAGACTGCTGCCACAATGGTGGCATAAGCAGGGGCTCGCAACGAGGAATACGCAACACGACCCCGGCAGATAATGTTTCCCTCGAGGACATGTTGCGTGCTGCGAATTAAATGTGGAAAGATTCCCCTGGCTATCGATCAGTATTATTGAAGGATTGGCAGCCAGATATGGATTCTCATGTAATTCTGGCAGCGTGTCAGAGTGACCAGAAGGCGGAGGAAGATGAATTCGGCGGAGTATTTTCCAAGGACCTTGTTGGTGTTTTGAGGTCGACTAAATGCAGGGAGGAAACGACGTATCATGGTCTCATCCGGCTTCTGAACCTTCCCTCCAACAAGCATTACCAGAAGCCGCTCGTTGACGGGACAAGGATGTTTAAACCCATTTTTTCTCGAACTCCGCCTCAATTTTGGGCCGTTCTCATCGGCATTGATGCGTACCAGCGATGTCCGCCGTTGCGCGGTTGCGTATCAGACGCTTTATTAATAAAATGCTTCTTAACCGACGATCTTGGCGTGCCAGAAAACCGTATCCAGTGTCTCCTCGGCCCCAGGGATCCAAACTCTGCTGATCCAAACTCTATACGACCTACCCGTGCCAACATCGTAGATACGCTCTACAGTCTCGTTGACAACCTTGAAATTGAACGAGGCGACAATATCATCATCTATTATACTGGTCATAGCTCCATATACTCCTGTCCAGTCGAATCTCGAGGCGACAATTATTCTATTGAAGCACTGTGCCCCATCGATCGTGATACTCGAGACACCGACGGAAATCTGATACCCGACATCTGTGACCGAGAGCTCAGCGTTCTGTTTGGATTTATATGTCGTGCCAAGGGGCATAAAATCACATTCATTGTAGACGCCGGCTACAGCGGTCGCATGAGCAGGCGCGAGCTACCAGTCAGCGCGATCCAGAGATCTACTAAAATCGAGAACATGTTACGTGCTCCGGACAAAAGATGGAAAGATATCCCTGGCTATCGATCAGTGTTATCGAAGGATTGGCAGCCAGATACGGATTCTCACGTAATTCTTGCAGCATGTTTTTCTCAGGAGATTCAGAGAGAGGATGGAAGTTATGGCGGGCCCTTTACCGAGGCGCTCCTTTATGTTTTGAGGTCGACTATCTGGAAGGAAGAAACGACGTATGTTGATCTCATTAATTTTATGAGCGGGTCACTGGCGCATACCCCGCTCGTCTCTGGGAAACGAATGAATGAGCGCCTTTGGTATCAAGCTGATTACCATACACTGTAGTAGTCCTAATCATGTATAAAAGTAGTTATTTTAGCAAGATTCCTGAAGGAATTCGCTTACCTTGAACTCAGCAACGGCAAACGCCTTCCCAAAACACGTCCGAGTTCCATTTATGACAGTAGGGAGGTGGCGATGGCCTTTTATTTCCTTTGCTCTTCGAACCATCTCTACGGTTTGAACCAGCTCCTCAGATCCGTTCAACGTCTGAATGGAGGCGGTAAGGAGAATTTATTTGGAAACGAAAATGCTGTTAATTGTCTCGGCAGACTTGGTGACCACAGGTGTAGCGAGAGGAAGGGTGTCATCTTCAGCTTTCACGAAGGAGTAAGCGGCTGAGGGGGACTTTCGGTTGCTGAGGCGCTGAATGGTAGAATACACACCACTCTCCTAGGCGCTGGAACGGGTGGGTGAACGACATGTTCGCCATTCTGGAACAGCAATTGAAAGTAATTCATTGATGCCCGATCCTTGGGCAACTCAATTTCAAAGACGGAGATACCCGGGAGGTGAGCACCAAATTGGGAGTTGAATATACCCAACGATTCGTCGACCTTCGGGTCCGGGGCAATATCTGTTGTCCTCTTCGCCGTCAGCCCCACCAAGAGACATTAAGATGCCAGAAAAAACTTACCAGCAGAGAACTTAGTCCAAGATGACTAGCACGAGTCACGACTATTGAACTAACAGCCACTGTTAGGTCGACATAATTACCTTCTCAAAACAAGATGCGGCTAGTGAAGATCCGCCCAGCGGAACAACGCCATCTGGACTATGAAGAGCAATTGAATGATATCGAGAATATAGTACTGAAAGGAAGATAGCGACGAGATTTGCTCATTGTATGCACACGACGCACCGGAGCGCAGTCGAGGCGCAGCACCGGTTCGATATCAATCTCTTTATTGTGTGGGTTACTTCACATCCTATCTACAAAAAGACAAAGTCAATTTCACGCTAACAAAATTCAAGGCGGGTACTCGCATGGCTGCGAGGTTTACGGTGATTGTGCCCACGCGTCGACCGTGACTAGCCAAGCACACAAGCTCGTGATGATGATACCTCCTCCTAATCAGCATTCGAACCGTGTACCATGCTTTGCTGAGGTAGATTCCGTGACTTTTAAACGTACGTCCTCTCCTCGATATCTGGGAGAAGAGGTAAATGCTGCATGTTTGGATAGCCCTTGAATGTCTAGACCGTAAGCTCTCGTCGCACGACCAGGTGACATTTTTACATCAACGGGAGTTGATTCGAACAACTTAGTCCACGATTCCGCGTGCGAGCTCCTTCCCTTTGAACTACAAATATGTAGCACATCATCTTTACCCAAACCAATGCCCGGAGATAAAGGCGCTAGAGTTAAATCGCCTTCCACGCTGGTGGGCTGGTGCCGGGTTTTGAGTTGATGAACATGGACTAGGCAACGATGGAATCAAAAGCATCTATATTCAAAACATCGTAAATCTACAGTTTCTATTCTTTCTGTGTATCAGCACAGCTCAGGAATCAAAGTACACCAATCCTACCATCTCAGTTCAGTTCAATTGTTCACCGCTGAAATACTCAGGGAGGACGTAAGCCAGCTTCTGGCGATGCTCGGGATCCTGTTTCTCTGATCGCGGCATAATTGAGAAACTCATAGAGCCAACTTGTTCCAAGAGGAAATTTTCCCCACTGGCGCTAACGGCAGCATGTAGCTCATCCAATACGGTCGCAGCCACTAGCCGCGATGTGTCTGCATTGGCCTTGAGCGTCTTGAACACTTCAGCGGCAGTGACCGTATCCGAATGAGGACGCCATGCATCGTAGTCGGTGGCCGTAGCGATCAGCGCGTAGCTACAAAGTCTTAGTCAGCAAATAAACTCACACACCAATGGAACACGAACCTAAGCTCTGCCTCGCGAGCCAACTTGGCTTCAGGAAGCACACTCATGTTGATCAAGTCTCCTCCCCATTGACGGTACATAATGCTCTCTGCACGAGTGGAGAACTGTGGTCCTTCCATGCAGACAATACATTTGTCGGTAAAAAGCTTCACGCCTCGGCCCTCCTGATCCAAGGCTTTGCGTACTCTTTCTTCCAGCCATGATACCAGCTTTCCGCTGAATGGGTCGCCGAAGCTGGCATGGGCGACGATGGATGTACCCTCGAAAAAGGACGCCGGACGTATACCTTTGGTTCGATCGATGATCTGAGTAGGCAAAGCGAAAGATCCAGGTGATATCTCCTCTCGAAGAGATCCAACGGCCGAGAAGGCGACGATAGCACGAACTCCCAGGGATTTCAGAGCTGCAATGTTGGCCCGTGCAGGAACTGCAGATGGAGAAATGGTATGTCCTATTCCATGCCGTGCGAGGAAAGCAACGTGGATTCCAGAGGGAAGAGAGCAAATCGATATGGGCGACGAAGGAAAGCCCCAAGGCTGGAAAAAACGCGCTTTAGAAAAAGGTGCAATTTACCGTGGGGGACGTACGGTCTCAGGGTTCACATGTTTTCTGCAGATCCGGTGAGAATTTGACTAAAAATGAAGAATATAGCGCACACAAAGGTCAGGTTGTCCAAATTGTAGAGCCCGCTCCCTCCGATGACTCCGATAAGTACTACTCAGGGATTAGTCGATATCCAAGGTAGTAACGAGGAGAGACCTGCCATTTTCTGCCATTTTACTAATATGTATCCTCAGAAATTTCACCAGTCGCGTTCCAGAAGCCAGAGAGAGAAAGTGAGTGGAATGGGAAATGGCGATGAGCAAGATGTCGTTACATTTTGAGGAAAGATGCGAAAATTATTCGCAAGACGCACGTGGGACGCGGATAAGTTTATCTTAGATTATCTTATCACCAATCTTTATCAATTACATAATTTCACATGACTTGATGCCAAAAAAGGACTTTTGCGGAAGGTGTGGAGGATCAACTGTTAACATGAATTTGACCCTCAAGCTTGCAGGCATTTGGGCTCCAATATACGGAAGTTCGGGACGGTGCTCCGAGAGCCTTGCGAACGGAAATCATTGAGGCAAATTTGCTTCAATTCTCATCTACTTTCTTCCTTTTTAAAATTTGTTCTAACAGTTCTGACAAAGTTCTGAACCGAATTGACGTCGACATAGCTAGTCGCAGCTTACGTCGGCAGGTCCATATCCTCTCGGATATGCTAAGTCGGACAAGGTTTTCAAATATACTAGTTGGCTTCTGGACACACCTTGGAGCAAGAGAAAGGTTGGTACAAATGTTGTGTCCCTACTTAATGAATACCTTGACGCCAAGGAAGCACCTTCTCCTGTGCATCGTCATTCACCTTTTGAGTAGAGGGCTGAGATATAGGATCGTTGTCCGTGTTGTGAGCACCCTCCCGGAGCATCAGAAGAGCATCAAATGCATCGATTTCACCGTCCTTTCTGGTATTGTTATCAGAGTCGACCCTCGCATTGCACTTGGCCTCATCACGACTCCGCTTCACTCCTGGGTAGAATGAATTTAACCAATGCAATCTCACCTGCGCCAAAAAGTCTTGCGCAGGCCATGTCGTGATCAGCGCCGAAGCGTAGACTGCAGCAAACAGACAATGAGGTGGCCAGGTATCACACTCGCCAGCAGGAGGTACATGGAGGGCCTTGCCAGCTGGAATATTATAATGCGGAGTCCTGGGAGCATTAGGTTCCACAAAAAAATGCAGGGTCCAGCGAGCGGCATCCGGCGTAGTCCCGGTGACTACATCTGTTGTTTTCATTATAAAATTCGGAGTCTATGCTGAGGTGAGCCACAGGTGAAAATCCTGTTGACAAGTAATCCATACCTGGAGAATAGCAGCACATCGGCCAAGGACCCTATGTAATATCCCATTGACAAGTAGCCCGTTTCGTGGATCATCAATGTCATCAATGTCTTCTTCATCTCCTCCCCCGCTTCGTCCCTCTGTAATCATTCTGATATACTAAGAGCAGTATTAGCGCCAACTTGAAGAAAAGGCATCTATTCAAGATATACCTGACTGCCTTGGCTCTGCACAATTAAATGAGCAGCACGGCAATACATAGAGTCTACAGCAGTGGCGACACAGGATTTGTCACGCTCGAGAATCGAAGATTTGAAAGGGGACACGTCGGAATAATCGGAATCATAGCTTGTTTTACTAGCATTTTCGATGTCGGGGTCGATAGGAAATATTGGTCCGTGGGTATGGTAATAGAGGTCGCTCGGATGGAAAGGTGCGTCATAATCGAAATCCGTAGAATTCTGATCAAACGACAGGCCGCCCTCTGCGCCCATGATGCAGTAGCCGGCATAACATAACCATCTGTAAGGCTTGAAAGAGAACTCGGCCAGCCTGTGAACGGGAATTTCGAGACAAGGAAGCCAGATTTCAGAAGCTGGGGTGCCATCTCGACCGTGAAAGGGTTGTACATGAAGGCGTACGAATTCTTGCTCTGGAGTCGCTATGGAGGAAGGTAACATGAATGAAACAGCGAAACGGGTCGACTCCGTGTCTAGCACGCTGACTAAAGTTTCTAGGGGTAATTGGTGCGACAGCTGTATGCGGTGGAGCGGTACTACGTAGCATTGCGCACAATGAGTATCACTGGGAAGCCCAAAATGAGAACGGATGCGAAAGCATTGAACCCAATAGCGGACGCCCAGTATAAACAGAAAATGAAGAAGAAAAGGATTAAAAAAGATGCGCCTTCAAGTTCCAAACCCGAAGAATTGTATACATCAGCTCGGTCCTTCCAGATCTGTCCTTTGATCGCCTCATCCAATGAGATGTTATACCAAACGTAGGGGTTTCCATCTAGACTGTCGTGCCTGTTCGTTGGCTCAGGTACAACCCACTGAAATAATCGAATAGGCTCATGTCCGCACGGTATGATTGCGTAGAGCAGGAAGCCTTCGCCAACCTTTCCCTTAGCGGCAATCGCCGTCTGATGCTTCCAGTTGTCAAGATCCAACGATGCTTGCTTCCTCACGCAGTCCTCTGGTTCTGCTATCCCCAAAAGTTCCCGGATATGCTCGTCCAATGCAGGCGAAGGTATGACACTAAGCGACATCGCAGGCGCAGTTGTGTAATTTAGGATCACAACCGGAGGTTCGGAGTGACCTTTGGGCTGAACCCGCCTTTGGTTAGCGAGTATCGAAGTACGATTTGAGTGTAAATCATTGTTCAGAACTGCGCGGAGAAAGGCGATGTCGTGGCTGGAGAGTAATTCATATCCGGCTGTGGGAATAAATAAGATATGTTAGTCGTACAACACGAGCAATACGAGCTTACCCATCCGCTCCTTTTTTATCTTTGCACAAACCTTCCCATGTCCATCAGACCAGGCTGTCCTTTGGCATTCACAGGAACAATATTGGGCATGTATGCAACCAGTGCATATTTTACGGGGAGGCCGCTCGCCCAATGCGTATACGCCTGCACACTGTTGATATCATCTCGTCAATGACCGTATCACTCTTCCAAGGAAACGTATGCCAGTAATATACCTTTGGATTATCACACGTGGATGTCTTCAGACTGACAAACCCAGCTCTGAGTGCTTCGCGCTCATCGATTGTCCTGACCAATGCTGTCCATGCATTCCAGACGTGCCCACTCACATCACGACGCAACCGTGACCCCTGCCCAGCGTCTAACCCTTGGATTCGTGCAACGGAACGACTTGCTTCACGAAGAACGGAGCGGTAGATAAGCAGTGAGGTGATACGATCAAGGATTGATTTGACTTGTCCATGAACCGAGCGGTGAAAGCTAGCAGCTCGGAGAAGAACCTGAAGGAGATTGCTCCGTAGCAACGATGCTGTCCACACGCAGCTGGGGCTAAAGGAGAAGAAGTCGTTGAGGTAGCTTAATGCTGAGGTTATGCATTTAGCATGAGCGATTCTCTCGTCAGCGTATTGATGCGGTGGTTGATTGCTGGCAACGAGCAGGGACAGAACAAAACAGGACCAGTGGAGACTTTTTCGGACGATAAGTTCTCGTCTGAAGGGAGTGTGGCTGCTGGTTATAGTCATGGCGTCAAATCCACGACTGACCTGGATGTAATAAGTAATGGAATGATTTGCCGGGTGTTCTACAATAATGTTCTTAAGGCAGGCTAAACGGCACTCTGGGGAGGCAGAGGAAGTAACATGAGTCCAGCACCTGCCCAAGTCGGAAATAACGGAAACCATGAAATCGTTGAGCAGACCGGATAGTGGTCCACAACATTGGATCGAATCGAGCCAGGCCGCCGTCACACTTTCCATCAGGATATATGGACGCATTGCCAGTTCTTCTCGGATTTTGGGCAGTTCCGCCATTCTTTGGAGTAGAATAAGAGAGTACCCCGCTCTTTTGACGCGGTAGGATGATGCATCGCCGACGTGATGGTGTTCATCGTCGTCAATACGTACAACGCCTTCTGAAATCAAGTATGTGCACCATTCATAGATACGGGGCGAAAAGACCAGAATATCCTTTTGAATCCTTCGGATTTTGGAAGGATGGAAAGCCATGATTAGCCCGAAGAAGCAAAGTCCGGCAAGGTGCACAAGGGACTGTTCGTTTGTAGTGTCCTCGCCAGGAGGTTTGTTCGATGAGAGAAACTCTTTTATGACCGGAAGTATCCTATTCCATCCGGAGGGCCCAACATCTCGTATGAGTCGCTGGTTTTCCAATGACATATGAACAGAGTTTGCCTGCAAAGGAGGCGCGGTGTGAAATTCATGGCCGTCTGCTGCAGAGTCGAATTGCTAATGACGAGTAATTGGGTTACAACTTGAGCGCAACACAATCTTGTACGTACCACAGACCAGTGCACATTAGCCGCCATCATTCGTGAGAGACGGACGGGCGTACCTTGTCTCAGAAAAAGTTTTGACGTAGTGATCGATCACGGAAGGCCGATGCCCCTTCGGCCCGAGGGTCCGCGATAACTGATCATAGCCGATTTTTCAACGCGCCAAGTTCGGCTCGGACGCTCAAAGATCCTCGCTGTTATGAGACTCAGAGTAGGACCGCGTATCTAGTGCGCCCCCGTTCTGGTCGCCTTCGTACTACCTATCATCATGTCTGCCAATTCCCTTCTTTGTAGCGCCCGCGGCACATGAAAATGAGGTTTTCGGATGTAAACTGCCTCAGGAAGGAGACCAATTATGGAATTCAATGGATATCGCATTGAACATTTCGATGTGGGAAATTTGTTTGGACAGTTAGCATTCCATATTCCACATAGATCGTACGCTCCAAGTCAGGCGAAGTAAAATTAGTTCACCCAATGGATCCGGAAGCTGAAGTCTCGTTGTTGGTACTCGTGGCGAGTTGACAAGAAATTTGCTCAGGCTGGTGCTTTCGCGAATGGATCGTGAATAGCTTGGATTCGAGCAAAGTGTGGAGACAAAAAATGCTGTGCAATGATATAGAACCACCATGAAATCACGCCCTAAGGAATCGGAACCACGATAAGATTCACCGCTCACATAAGGAGTTAATCGGCGTACCTGCGACTACAACTCCTCGTGTACAATCCCTGCTGTATCATCACTCACAGCGAACACCGGAATCGTCGACATTTCAAAGACAATATTTCCTCCATGGTAAATATCTTCCCATCGAATAATAGGATTCCCACCATACAGATCCACCTCCTCCCCATTCACAGCAATCGATTTTACATATATGGCCTCGGGGTCGCCATGCTTTTCCACCGTCAGCGTATATGCTTGTCTCTGTGCATCATAGAAGGGCGACACATCAGGCTCCGGAGAAGGTAGATGAAGTGTGAGTTTATCAAAAAATGGTCTGTTTAATCAGGCAATGACATAAGAAGAAGAAACGGAGAACATACGAGCCGATGACAAATTCCTTCGAGACTGGGTTCACGGGGTAGAACCCCAAGGCTCCAAAGATATACCAGGCGCTCATCTGCCCGCAGTCTTCGTTCTGTTTAATCATCAGCATCTTATCAGACCAAGAAGAAAAAAGGATCACGTACCCCGCTCAATCCTTCTGGTGTATCATTATAATTGGCACGCGCAATTTCTCGGACCCGATGCTGGGTCAAATCGGGGCGCCCGGCCAGAGCATATAGATACGGGATATGGTGAGATGGCTAGCATAAGAATTAGCTTAGTCCTGTATCTACCGGGTTCGTCTCACCTCATTACCAAACCAGTCCCAGCCACCATCGTAATGTTCATTCAGACTCTGAACGAACGCTTCCTTCCCGCCTCTCTTCTCTATCAGACCAGGTATATCATGGACTATGTCGAACGAGTACGCCCATTTGTCGCCCTCCGTAAAGCCAGACGTTGGATCTTAATGACATATCAGTCTATACCACCATCAAATGATATTTAAACCGAACCAGCCCAGCTGCCGTCAACATTTCTGCCCTGAACGAATCCTTTGGTCATCCCGTTGAACCTGATCTTATCTTCCTCATTCACATAATCATCAACAGAGGTGGCATCGCTGTTCCACACTAACCAGGGCGCTCTCATTGACCGTTCGTGCAACAGCGAAGTGATGGATGGAGATTTGTTGAGATGTGCGGATAACAAGGACAGAGCATGATCATCATCTGACACAGACCAAGTCAGATATCAATCATACTGGCAAATCAGTTGACATACATGCATAGCCCAACGTCCTGCTAACACTTTCTGAGTGGATATCATCATCAACCCACCCTTTTTTGGGATCCGCATAGGACGACGAGAGACCTGCCCTGACCTCGTAGTCGACGCCCTAATGGAAGAAGATATAAGTACCATACTCTCAGACAGTCAACGAATCAACGAACTTACTTCTTCTCTATCCTCGTATTTGACCTCCCAATCGTTCTCCGGGGGTATGGTGGCATCTTTCCACACAGCCTCCCAAGCAAGATCGACATCAAACCCACCCTCAAAGCCTTTCAGAATAGCTTCTGTGATCAAAGAATCTGCATGAGTGGCAATCATGATATTGGTTTCTACAGGAGATCCGTCAGTACGAGATGCTTGATGCCATTGAAACCCTCTACCAACGATGTTCTTCCACATTGGCAGCCAACCGCCCTCTTTGTAATCTTGCAGCATGTTCTGTATCATTCCAGGTATACGTTCGGGGGCAAAGAGGAGCAAGAAGCCCCATTCGGCTCGATACGTATCCTATTATACTTTTAATGAGATGATGTCAAATGCTGAATTTGCTACGTACCCAGATGGAATAGCCGTTATATGATTCCCCGTCGTGGACCTCGTCGTCGTACGCAGAGTAATACTTGCCATACTCATGCTGTTCGTATGGGTACTGTACGCCAGCATAAGCAACAGCGACGGTGTATCGAAATGCACCTACTTGAAGAGCATGGAAGACACTCGTCATCAAGACGCACCTGTCCTCCAACTTGCCACCTTCCACCTCTATGCGGTCCAATTTCTCCTCCCACGCCGCTCTGGTGATCTGTTCTGTCGTCTCCAAAGGTGTTCCCTGTGGTACTTCTTCTTCAAGATTGACAAGGGCCTGTTCCATTGAGATGAACGAAACCGCTATCCGCACGTCAACAACCAGCTTCTCCTGGTCGCTCGGATACTCAAATCGAGCGTAGGCACCAACTTCCTCTCCAAGACCTTCAAGTGCTCCGTCTCTCTGCTCCGAGCCCTGCGTTACACCGTAACCGTCGAATTCTTGATCGAAAACGGCACAGAACCAGCCCTTGAATCCACCATGTCCTCTTCCATCCCGTTGCTTGTTTTCGACATCTTGCATACTGGATACCGGAGCAATGACCCAGTCCTGCATCTCTGAATTGTATCCACAAATCCGATTTTGTTCGGGGAATATACGAGTCCAACCGTCCGGATATGAGATGTTGAAATGAGATGCCGTTGGGGTAGAATGGAAGAGTTCAGAAGGACGAGAAGACTGCAGAAGGATATACGGATGCCACGTAGCACCCGTCTTGAACGTGAACCGAAAATGCCCCACCCTAGATGCTACCAAATGTTAGTCCGGACTGAGAGAATAAAGAAATAGCTTACTCGCCGTCATCGCAACGTCAATGTTGCCGCCGCCGTCGGTCTCCAGTTCAACCTCATACAGACTGACACCAAAAATTTCGCTGCCCACTCTTTTCCGTAATCCTCGCTCTTCGAAACGCGCCTTCACCTTCCCATCTGTACTGGAACTCAGCCCTGATATGACACCAACCATCCCACTCTCCCCCATCCAAATGGCTGGCTGGTGGGTCCCAACAAAGCCATGGATAATTTCCGAGTCGCTGTAGTTGTACGGTAGCCTCGACACGTAGTTCTGGTGCGTCTGGGCCACCCAGCGCGTCATACCAAACGGTGGTGCAACTGAAGGTATCATTCCGCCAGCGAAATTAGGCTCTGGACCTGTATTTCCGATAAGAGGGTTGACGAGGTCGATATTTGAGCTCGCAGCCGTCCAGGCCAGCGATAAAACCGCTGTTAGAAGGAGAATAATCATGGCGGGAATGTGGTGGTCGGGACCGAGTGGTGTTCGGGGTCCCGGTCTGAATAGTGAGGGGCCCTTTCTTATCACGTGAGTATTTGTGACAGACGCGACTTGACGCGTCGCGTGATCAACGCATAATGTGTAACGTTTTCCTCTTACATTTAAATTATCACCACTACCTCACACAGGGCAGCAATCACAAAATAGGCGACTTTGAACTCGGAGTCGTGCTGGCCATGGATATTGATTACGCACAAATAGAACAGAAATTGTATGTTTGCTCACCCTCAAGCCTGAGCTCAGCAGGCTCGGACGGAGGTGATTCTAAACAGGGCCTCGACGCTCACGAGATCTCCACACCTGTACGTCGCTGTCAACGGGACTGCAAAGACATAAAATACTTGTAAGCAAAAAGCAGAACAGAACAAATCGTTTACGAAAAAAAACACAAGTACATCTATTGCGATTTTAAATATAAGCATACATATCATATCCTTTGTCTGGCATCACATTTAGGATTCATCATAACAAATCGGCATATTTCCTGACGCGCCTTCAATCCGCCAAGATAGGTATAGCCGTTATTTTGTTTGTTGGGCATCAACCACGCTAAACCGAACTTCAGACGACTGTCGGCTTGCCTGCGTACTAATTTTCTGTTCAAAGATATTAGAGATCCCTTAGATAGGCTATATGCGACATGAACTAACAGAGGGGCCACCGCTTTTTTCATCGGGGCTTTTGCTTTCGCCTTGCCCAGAAACCTTCGGAAAATAATGAGCGTGTTGCAACAAGCCATGTATGAATTATCGCTTACTTGAACGACGCTGAGTTCAGCGCCTGTTGTGCTAAGCACTGGTGATCCTACACGGAAACTTGCGGACATAGAGCCACTATTCTTTCTATTGAAGGTATCCCGCAAAGATCTCCGTGAGTTGAGCGATGCTAGTAGTGAATTTGACCATACTAGAATCAAATGAGAAACGCTAGTTAGGTGGGGGGGACTGAGGGACGTACGCTTTCCGATGACAAAGTCAACAGCGAAGGAGTAGAAGGGGGTCTGAGGCTGGGTAATGAGCTAAGAAAATGAATGAGTAATGTTAGGGGAGGGGGGGTCCAGTCCAGAATGAAATGTACGCACGACAACTTCAATGACAGTCATAATACTAGACACATGTGGGTTAATATTTCAAGTGCCATAATGTTATTGCGACTTACGATGTCAGTAGGCAGCGCGTGATCGCGTATCCAACAAGGGTCCTAATTATATAGTTTGTGTTCGCGAAAGTCGTTCGGCTCCGCTGTAGCAGAAAACACAGGCCAAGAGCAATTAAAAGATCGGATAGAATGGCGGTGATGCTAAACGGTAACAAAGCAACAAACTGACAGTTTCCTTATACTTAGTAAATCATGAATCACGTCAGGAGAAGAGAGCTTACAAACACTTCGTTGATCATGCTAAATTCCTTCCTGACGAAACTGAAAGGAGGTAAGGATAGGATTGCTTACGAAAGGAGCTACACATACATTTGACCAACAGTCTCTGCCAAACCGAGTGATCGTCAGCCGAGAAGTGATTTGAGACAGTGGTGATTTCACCTAGGCCAAAACCTGGAGGAGATCGCTCAGTTTGGGGAAATGGGAAATGGGAGCGAGCCTCACAAAGATGGGTGAAGACCGTCAAACCCTGAACGGATGTCAGTTCCGGGATCCTAAGTAGAGAGGGGACGGGACGAACGATAACGGAAGTCATCCACCAGTTGTACGGTTTCGGACATACTGAGAAACGTCAAAAAATAGCAAGAAAGTAGGCAGGATGGCGTACATCCGTGTATCCGTAGAGCGAAGAAGCTAAATTGTGGAGATTACAATTCGCATGGCGGAAGGGGCGAGCAAAGAACAGACCATTGCACTAGGAAGCTTACTATCACCTGAGAAGGATGAGCGGCAGCAAAAATATACAACTCGTACTTACATTGACCATGATCGAGGACTACCTTGTGTCAAATTTGCACCAACTTTCGAGCTACCAGCATTACTCACAGTGAGAGACCTTGAAGACCATCAGAATGTGGGGTACTGACGAGGGCCGTGCACTGACCATGCTATTTCCACTAAATATGCGGGATCTCCGAATCCGGCGATCTTGAATAGAGGTAAGCGCAAAGGTCGCCGTAAAAATCCGTGCACTGACCAAATAATGATGCACCGTATGACACACTGCCAAATTTGAGAAAAGATGCGAAATGGGTGCTATTCGTGCTCACTAAATACGACGTGGACCGTGTCCAAACCCCTAGAATTACCAACATGGTTAGCTCATAACAAAACCACGGACATACGAGCGTACCATATTAACCCCACCTAAAAGAGCGAAACATGTTATAATAACGGACACGAGTTATGGACATAGCCGACGAACAAAAGATTTTGTGCCCGTACTGTCTTGCGGGTAGGTCATCAAGTAGAAATACGCCTGCAACACTTGTCAGCAATGCATCATAAACTTTGAGTAGAAACGAGCCTGTAGAGTTGAAATTCCGTAGGCGACCATTGTGACCAACGCGCCAATGAGCATTGCACCTACGTGATCTGTAAGTATGTCCATGTCGTCGCGGTTGAACACATACCAAAAGTATTATTAACGTCGATGGTCTCCATGGCTGGGGTATAGAAAGAAAAACAGAGTTTACTTCGGAGTAACCGTGGTTTTAAGAGACTCGTGCGCTCTAGTTATCCGGATCTCTCGGAATCAGAGAAGGTATATGCTGTGGCATGAAAATTGGAGATCAAGCACAAGTCAGGACCTGGCACAGCGAGGGACCTTGTGCACTGTGACAGAAGTGGATCAGGAGGAACGTCAAGATGATGAAGAACCTAGTTTGTTATCAAAAGAGTGATGTGCACATGCAAATCCGTGCGAATAATCAAGGAAAGGTGTATTTTGAACATGGTCGCGGTTGAAAAGAGTGGAAAGTAGCTGCCAGTCGTCAAGGAAGGTTTGATCAACATGATGGAGGCATCCTTCTCGAGCTAACAAATGATGAATCTGAAGAGTTTTCAAGGCGAGAACGGTGCCAAGGGCATGATGCACCGTATTGCTCCCTTGGCTCGAAGAAAAGGTTGTTTCTGTGACGACATTCATAGGCTTCCTCTGTGACATTCCGAGAGAGCTGGCGAACTTTCTGGAGGAGAGGATTTGGTTCGTTGGGCTACAATGTATGGGGCGTTATGTGCATCGCGGAGATGCTTGCGCCAAGGAGGAAGTACTCTAGATCTGTTCAACATCAGTCATACAACAAAAGATAGCAAGAAACCCATGATGGGGGGCGAAGACCTCGATAACGAAGTATCATTGTTGGGACGCGGATGCTGAAGCGGCTATTTTGAGGAGGACGTGACTTCTCTCGAGTTTGATGTCTCCTGCCTGCCAGTGACTGCCAGTACCTGGCACCTGGCACCGAGGGCGAATGTTGTCATCACGTGAGCAGTTGTGACAGAGACGCGACGCGACGCGTAACGCGTAACGTGTTCCTTCTTACATTATCACCCACTACCTCGCACACCGCAGCAATTACAAAATGGGTAAGTTGAACCCGGAGTCATGCTGAACCTGGATATCATGTACACACAAATAGGACGGAAACTCTACGTTTGCTCTTGCCCTCAAGCACAGTGAGCGATGGAGGTGTTCCACAGTTTAGGGCTTCGCACCGTCACCGTATAATACGGTTGTACGGGTACCGTCGTACGGGTGCCGTAACCGTACCGTCAAGAGATTTTTTTTTTTTTTTTTTTTTTTTTTTTTTTTTTTTTTTTTTTTTTTTTTTTTTTTTTTTTTTTTTTTTTTTTTTTTTTTTTTTTTGACCACCAGTGCTAGCCGCACCACGTCGAGCGACGGACGGCCGTTCCACCTGCCCACAGTGCAGCGCAACTTCAGGACTTCAACTTTCACGAAATCTCCACACTTGTACATCTGTATCAACAGGACTGCGAAACACGCGAATCGATATCCGCGAAAGTTGCAAATACCGAAAAAAAGTACAATTGCAATTCCACTGATTCGATTTTACCCTACTAAATTATTTCCTCCCCTCTCGCACACTGAACTAAACTGAATTTTGCATACCAGGGACACTAAACGTCTTTATTGAAGCAGAACGTACAAATAAATAGCTGCTGTACTCGCCGACTACTTCTATGCTTGACCGGGATCGTCAGTGCTGATTGTATGCGCCCTCTAGACAGATCAGCGCCTATTCGATTACTATCAAAGCATCCTTAAACGCCGAACGCATCCAAGTAAGCTGTCGTTGTGTTCTGAAATGCATCCGCCCATTGACAGCCTTCACATTGATTAGAACCCATAACTCGACAATTAAATTCACAGTGGACTTTGTTCGTCCCTTCGCCGAATAATGTCCGGGTCCACGACAGTATGGGTGGTCCTTGATATTGGCTTCTTGCTCAAAAAGCTCCGAAAGCCTTCCAGCCGAATGTCACGCACCTTAGATTCCAAATTTAAGCTCGGTTTTCTCATCCAGCTTCTGGTATGGATTCACACTCTCAAGGCCTAAACAACACCTACAAAGTGAACTGTAAGATGCCAATAGCACGATTCCTACTTGCCTTGCGGAACAAAGTTGATCTTCTCAATTATAGAAGCTTGAATCCGAAGACAACTTGCCTCAGGAAGCCACATTTTACGAGCTGTCAGTATGATAAGCTGAGCGGTAGTATCGGTCCGGCTTTCCTTTTATACAACGGGCGAACGAAGTCTTCAGACCCTCTACGTCCATCGCCGGTGGTAACGGATGCACTCATGAAGACTTTACGCCGAGCTCCAACTTCAGAAGCTTCAAGATTCAAGGTTCAAGTTCCGTCATGTCTTCAATAGAGTACCAAGCATAGCTTCTTGAAGAAGAGAAGTGAGGAGTTAAGAGGCAAGTGTTGAATTCTCTTACTATTCTCGTTCTTGACGTTTGAAATATAGGTCAAGTGTTTCGTCGCATCGTAAACACTTGGAAGCTTTACTCCGAAAAGGCTATAGCCCCAGTGCAGAACTCCGCGAGAACGGCTTGTGCATTCACTTCACTACGTCACAAGGATCCTGGAATTCGGCATGCATCATACAATAAACATAAGTACGCCGTTCTATCTGATACTGCCAGATACTTGAATGGCGATGGCGTTCTTAGTCCGCCTCGGACTCTCGTGTATCGTGTATTCCAGGTGGGCAAAGCTGTCCAAAAGAAATAGCGGAGCGCTGATTCTAATATAATCAGAGCTAGCCAGAGGGTCGCCAAAGGCGACGCTATCGGAACAAATGTCGAGACAAAGAGGATTCCCAGCGCTGGTCCTATTCGCCAAGAGACGTCTTGCTTCTAGTGCGTGAAGAAGCGATGCTCATCCAACGCCCATCTTAGATGTGTGAGTTCATGGCGATGTCAACTGATTGAAATTATTGTTAGCTTAATTAACTGCTTCCGCTTCCGAACCCCGCACACCGAGAGCAACCTCCGATGTTAAATTGGGACTGAGAAGGACGGTCCGTGGTACTCCCGTGCTCTGATGTATCTGAAACTGGGGTGAAACTCTTCACCCCGCCCTTAGTACCTCCACGCAGCACAGGTTCCAGTCCATATCGCGATCGTGGCTATCTCGCGAGTAGCGTGCAGGGCGTTCAAGCTCAAGATATGAAGAAACCTGCCATTGGGCGCTGAAGTTTTTTCGCTGCCGATATCCCGGTAATAACTTACCCGGCCCGGAAATCTTTCAACCAAGCAACGGCATCATCCGAACATCGTGTTCCTTATCTCGGACTTCCAGACTGCTTCGCCACTCTTCGACAACGGTCAAAAGAGGTTAGCAGCCCGCTGGCTCCCGTTGGTGACCAATGTACCATGGTCCATGATTGGTCATTCAGTATGTACCTTTAGCGTGCCTACATCTGACCTCATCTGACGGGTAGAGCGGATTCTGACACTGCCTGCGATATCTCTGACAGATGTGTAAATCTCCTTACAGTAATGTACGGCCCTGGACCTCCTTTTCTCACCTGTAAATCTCAATGATCTCTGTTCTTTCGCCATTTTCCAGCGATATCCTGCCTTGTTTTGCCTATTTTGCTCCTGGATGACGGCACGAGAACGATCCGAGACAGTATTGACCGGCCCAATGAAAGCCGGAACCTTCGATACTTTATTCAGCGCTAATCATGACATAAATCGCTAGTATTTTGGGCCCGCGATTGAAGATCTCGCGCATGTATCGCTTTCCTATAAAGGCGGGCGCATTTGCTATTATTTTCCAGTCTCCCCTTCCCCTACCAAATCATGTCTGACACCAAATCCTATCCCCTCGAGAAGTGCCCAGTCAGTGGCCACGAATATCGTGCGCCCCAGCCGGGTGATTCTCGTTCGGTATGCCCTGCACTCAATGCCATGGCGAACCACGGATACATGTCAGTTTTCAATGTTTCGTGTTCACCAATCTATGTTTGCTTATCAGCCTGTACAGACCGCGTGACGGAAAGAATCTTACCATCCCAACAGTCATATCCGGCCTCAAAGCATGCTACGGACTCTCTACCGGACTCGCTGCTTTCCTCACCATTGGTGGATTCCTTTGGATCAGCAAGTTGTTCTCTATCAACCTCTATGATATCGGTCGGCACGGCCGGGTCGAACACAACGCGTCGCTCGTCCACGCAGATACTCCCAAAGGAGAGGAGTACGCACCTACCAAGATACACGAAGACTGGGTGGAAGAAGTCGTCGGTGATGTCCAACCCTGCGCTCTAGAATGCCGGCAGGAATCACTTGTCGATGCGGAGGACGTAGCGAGGATGCGTGTTAGGCGGGAGAAAACTTCGCCCGTCATGGACGCGGTCCATGCCGAGGTGGCCAGGGGAGAGATGGCGCTCATACTTGGGATCTGGGAGACAAAGGGCGTGAATAAGAAAGGCGTTCCTCTTCCCTGGCTTTTGGATTGGCTGGGCAAGGAGAGGCTCCCGGAGGGATGGGCCCCTACCCATCAGCAGACTCTGTCCGATACGGTGGCGCGGAGCAAGGAAATTCGGCTATGGGTGGAGAAATTTAGATCAGGGCAGTGGTGAGAGCAATTCGTTATCGTATCCACGCGGATACTCATTGCGCTTTGCAGATTGAATTAAAACGCTCTACATATTTTATTCTTAAGACAGTTGTTCAATATTGTATATTATCAATCTACCACTAGTTCAAACGAATCCTTTCATTGACGATCGAGACTTCCACGATGCACCGCGCCGTCGCCAAGCCAACATCGCGTACCTGACGAGACACTGATATCATCCCGACCGCGCTATGTTTCTAGCGCTCGTTTGATGTTGCCAGTCGCCGCTGCTTTTCAATGCGGGGGTGCTTTACGGACACCTACTGCGGCGTCTCGTCACAGTAGACTCTAGGCACGATGAGAAGTACAAGGACGGACATAATGCGCGATGTACTTAACTGTGCATCGGCAGGAGTTTGGTCGCGAAAACTTAGTATTTGTCAACTTACATCCGTTGTGGTGAGCCGAGATCCTTCCGGCGCTTGCGAGGGGGGAGACCACTCTAACGGCTTAGCGTCGATATTACAGCCGTCACTTGAGCTTTCTTTCCACGGAAAACATCAGGAATCGATGCATCCAGTAAGCTCCGCTGATGATTTCATCGCCCGTTAGCGCTCAGCAATCAATTAGCTCTTCATTTAACCTGTCATCGACGATTGGCATATCTGGCATGGCGCTGTCGGAAAGTGTTCCCAGCATGGATGTCCAATAGAAATGACCTGACCCGGTGCCGGTGCTCTGTGCCTTGATATGACAGATCTTCTGCTTATCCTTGGTCAGTGGCTGGCAAATCGCCTCAGGCGGCCTGGTATGTTTCAATTCTAAAATGACTAATGAAATTGACGCTAGTCTTACTCCATTATTATTCAATGTTGATGATAACTGTACCACCATGACCTCGCGATAGGACAGAACAACGCTGTGCACATCTTGATGGACCACTCCAAGATACCTTGGGCTGACATACACTCGATGCCGGACATGGACGCGACCGCATGGACAACAACCAAGCCTGTGCGAACAAAGCTGTAGGATCTGATCCTGATGAACGCAGTTCTAGTACCGAATTCGACATTTCACTATGATAGCAATACCTATAGGCTATGCGGTGTCATCCACCGTTTGTAACTTGCTGTGCTGAACAGATTCGGAGTTCGATTACTTGCACATATTCCTGACGGTCGAGCCTAGATGCACCGTAAACACTGGTGGCGATCATCATGATGCCTATGTTGTCACCAGGACAGCGTGAGATTGTATCACTGTTGTTCAACTTGCCTTTTCGTCTAAAAGGTGGTTGCTACTTTCTCTCTTCGCAGATCAGATCAACGTGCTCTCATCTTTGAAGTTGCTTGAAGAGACCCACACGGAGTTCGGAGGATTGGACCGTGGGTCCCCCAGTATCCAAAGCGACACTGGAACTGAGCCTTGCTTTCGAACTATCACAGCACAGCAAATTCGCTAGCGAGTAAAATCAACCAGCCACGAAATGGTCCCCGAAAGTGACAACTATGTCGTAAGGGCGTGCATATGGGCCTTCAGGGTTGTCTTTTCCCCGACAGTCCTTTCTACCCGAATTCGGTGATTCTACCCACATAGGCCTTCTTCATCCGGTTGCAACAATGCATCAAACGTTATACTTACAGGACATTGTTGATAGTGTCATTGGATCGGTCGATTCTATCATCTACCTCGTGGAATACAGCTACAAGCTGGGAATTTCTCAAGCAAATCTCCATGATGGTTGAGGTTCGGAACACTTTCAACAAATTACAAACGAAGCAGTTTGGCATGCATGACTCACGAGCTCAACTCAGTGGGCCTGGAGCACGGTCGGATGACATCATGTTGAATAATTTGTTTCTCGTGTATTTCTTGTCTGTAATATACATTATACAGTTACTCAGATGCTCTACTATGCCCTAGGTGGACACTTCGTGACAACAACCAATGGATACTTTAGGAAGATTCAAGAGAAGCGTCAACGAAGGCGCTAGCCTGAATATTATACAGCTTCGCGTACTCTCCGTTCTTCGCCATCAGCTCTCCATGAGTACCAGCTTCAGCGACAGACCCATCTTTCATGCACCTAAGAAGGAAAATCAATATCGTGCTTAACCTACGAGATCGAAAAAGCATACACAATGAGATCAGCATGCTTCGTTAGATGCCCGAACCGATGCGTAACGAAAACCATAGTCTTGCCGCGCCGATAGTTGATGAGATTTTCGAATAACGCCGCTTCAGCCTCAGGATCCATCGCGGAACTAGGCTCGTCCACTGCAACGAACTTCAGTGCGTCGGATTCAAAGCGCATGAACGTACGGGATCTAGCCGTGATTTCTCAGTAAAGTTTGTACTAGTTGCGATTGACATCGTAGACTTACGCAACGACTCGCTGCTTCTCACCACCAGAGAGTTCGATATTTTTATTGAGTTTCTCCAGCTCGATTCTCAACGGGTGGTCGTCATCGTAGGGAACATGGACCGAGTGGTGGCTTTGTAGCAGCGTCAAGACCGTGTCTTTCCCCTTTTCTAGCTTCTCTAGACATGGTGTGGCTCCACCTAGCTCAGCCGCCTTTGAAATCTTGGCGTCGTCGGATACGTGCTCAACACAACCAAGACCGATGTTTTCTCCAAGCGACAAAGGAAAGACCGTATGATCCTGCGTAAGCATAGCTATCGCCCTCCGAAGGTCCGCCATGCGATAATGGGACATGGGCAAACCGTCGACAAGGATCGACTCTGCAGGTGATGTCGGGTCATATATACGCGTGAGAATTTTGAGGATGGTAGACTTCCCGCTGCCGTTAGCACCCACTATAACAACTAGTTGGCCTGGTTTGATTGTCAGAGATAGATTGGAGAGTGCAGGTTTGACGCTCTGGCTACCCGGATACGAGAAAGATAAGTCACTATCGTGCGGATGAGAACGGGTTGCATTGTTTGAGGGAACGTCCCCTACCGAATATCGAAGGACATTCCCTCTGTCTTGCCATCTGCTTCTGAACGAGGATAGCTGACATTGCCTTCTTTGAGTTGATTTTTTATCTCGCCAGCTTCGTACAATTCCTTCAGCGTCTGGCTTTGATCTGCAAAGTAACGAACATTCATGAGGAGGTAGTCCATTGATCGCTCAAACGATTCTGACGTCTGCTGCATTATGGCTATCGAAGACATCGAGAACTGTGGGTCTAGAATTGCGGAAAATGTAGAATAGATCTAGGGGTGTTTATGAGTTGATCTGTTTAGTCAATGCGCTAAATTGACGTACAGTCGGGAAAAAGCCCAGTAGTTGGTTGACAAGATCACGAGCAGAGGTCAAGGTCTCCAATCTATGATAGTGAGAGGATAGAGACGTCTCTGCAGCCAATTCCCCGAGTGACTCTAGAGCATCCTTGTATTCTGATGAGGGCGTCATCAGAATCTTTAAGGAAAAAGAGGAAGTAGATGAGGTCCGTACGGGTGATTATGTAGTTGGCCAAATCCCCTCCGATGACCTCAGAACGATACTCTTCCGAGGACATATTATTCAATGCTAGCATTCGCTTGTAAGGCTCGTTTTCTGTGTAGGCAATATGCGCTAGGGACTTTTTGTGATTGTGCAAAGCTCAGGGTATGTGAACAGGCCTACGTTTTCTGTACCACATTGGTTCTGCGGTCAAGGTCTTAATGAATGGCTTAACAAAGCATATCAGAGCAAAGACGCGCGAGGTTTCCGCCCCGGAGGAGGTGGCGACGACAACGAACTGGCTCCAGGCCCTTACAAATAACGAGGCAAAATCGATACTCCCGGTGAAAGAGGTCCAAGCGTCGCTCGCGTCAACATACGATTGCGTTTCTAAAAAGGTCTGGTAAACCTTGGTGCAAGGAGGAAGGTAGGAACCTTCGCACCTTGAGAAGTAGGAACATCGGTGCGTAATCGAGCTAGAGATTTATTTATTTAGATAGACACAAGCCATGAAATATCAATCATGCCTTGAAGTAAGTAAAGTTTGAAGTGACTATCGACTAGAGCCCGGAGCCGAGGAAAAACCCGGTCGCTGGTTTCGGTAAGTAACTGAATAAGGGGAGCCGCATCGAAGAACGCACAGAGCTCGAGAAGAAATCCTGGAGGCGACATGAAAAATCAAGCGGAGCAGTAATGCTTGCAGAATACTAGCAACATTAGGTCTTCTCTTGCGTAAACCATCCTCGATCTGCATCCCATATCAGCACACCATCATGTAAAATGGCACAAGGAACGAAGGCTCACGATTTTCAGCAGACGCCCAGACAGATAAAGAGTAATCGCCATCTCAAGAGCAGACCACATTCTACTTGACACGTATATCAGCGTGAGCCACGGATCCATCGCGAATACTTCAAGAAAGAGTCGCTTCAACAACGGTGTGGCTTGTATCAGATCCTTCCAGCTCTGTAAAGCATCGGGCCGGCTTGGAGCATCCTTGACCATACAAATTTTCCAAATTCCTCGTTCGAACCTCTCTAGCTGTGGGGGTTTTTCCGTACTCTTTTTCGTTCTGAAAGAGTTGACCAGAGGTGCCACAGAGTTCCAATTAAAGGGCATCTTCAGGATATCGAGTCGTTGGACTGAAAGAGCGATAATCAAGAAGAGATTTTAAGGGTGCAACGAAAACATACCTAGCTAGATGAAGGTTGGAGTTGAAGTTGGAGAAAGAGTCAATTGGGCGCCAATTTTGTTGACTCCGACTGAACAATGACCTGCAGGGCCGTAATTACGGCATATAAAAGGAACTTGCATCATGAAAATAAGTACACCGGTCCGGTGCCTGGTCGAATACGGGTGATGGAGTCAGCTAATGTCCGGCTACTATGTCAGCCTGACCATCTAGTGGTTTCTGCGGTTTCTCAGTCTGTCGGCAATTGATAGCGACGACCCGATCCGATCGACCTTTTCTTTCCTGCGTATTTTCCTTCAAAGCTCTTGAAATGGAGGCTCCAAAAGTAGGAATGATCGCCCAAAAATCTTCATCATTGCTATCTGCGCTGATGTATTACCTATTATCTATAAAAGGATGCGAGTTACAAAACGAGTGATACACGACATATATGACTGTCCATGAAGGTGGTTATAGTACACATGGAAGGGAACCGAGGTGAAGGAGATAATAAAGTAACCTGCAATAAAAAAAAACTCATACCAACTGTTTGCTCACATAAAACGCCCTCAACACCGCAAGACGCTTCTGCTCCTCGTCGGCCCACCTCACCTGCACCTCCGACTTATACTTTTGCCGTATCTCATGACGCACACTCTTAATGGTCATCTTGAAAGCAGAAGAGACGGGCCGATGGTCCGAAACGTTCGCCTCGTACCTCCGATAATGTATCTGTTCCACTCTCGACGGGACCCTGGCACGCCATAGAACCCGGTCGCACCACGCCGGCGACCGTCGTTTCTCAGACGAGTCGTATTCGTCCGACCGGCGATCATACTTATATGTCGGAGGGAATGTAAGCGGTCCTTCCGAGAAACCACGGAGACGACAGCCACGATTGTACTTGATCTCCTTCAGTAGCTGGTCATGGGGAAGCATGGATTCCCATTCATTAGCGCGAACAGATGCAACGATGGCGTCCCGTCGCTGGTCGATACGATAATTCATATCACCGTTGATCTGAGAGACAATATAAATTGATGAACAATGTTCAGGCTTAGCTTGAAACTCACGAAAACCATCTCATGGTCTGTAACGGCTGATCCGTCACCCCCACCAACAAAAGACACCGATTCTGGAGACATTGGGAACATGGTTTTCTCTTCAAGGATACCAGCGATATCAGCATTGCGCGTTCGCACTTTGTTCTGACCGGCGCCCAGGTGACAGTTGATGAAACACATCGACGAATCTTCGATGATGAAGCGAGCAACGATACCGCCCTGCAAGACCCAAGATAAACATCTATGACACCGAGGGAACAGAACAGACGTCATACCTTATTACCATATCGGCCCCCCATACCTCTCTTGATCGTAGAGATAGCCATATCCCTCAAGGTCACCCTCTCCGTGTTCTTCACAAAGATGCACGTAAACAACCCAACCAGGCTCTCCGTATGCACAACCGTATACGGACACTCTGGCGGCATCGCCAGCCTCACAGCCAACAAAAGCCTATCAAACCACCTCCTATACGCCCCAGTCACCTTCTCAGAAAGTCCTGGTAGTACACCCTCTTCATGTTTCTTCCCACCAGTCGCTGCCGTCAGCAGCACATTCTTCGCCGCCATTTTCCTACTCTCCAAATCTATCACCTCCTGGAACCCGAACGAGATGATGTCCGGACTATCAACGCTCGTCAGGACGTCGTGCAAGAAGTTGATATTCACAGGGTCGCCAGTAAGAGAATCTGGCTTGGCGGCATCACAGTTCCATGACACGAGAAGAACAGTGAGATCACGGAACTGGCTGTACGATTGCTCATATTTCATCAATTCTTGATCTACAGGGTTGCCAAAGATCAATAAGAATCAAAATCAAAGAAGGCGGAAGAACTGACCTATCCAATCATAAGAAAGCAAGCCATCCCACAGCTTCAGTGCCTCGTCCCTACTCACACTCAACACGCAGAGCCTCCCCGTACACTCCAGTCCAAGCGGATCGACCTGCAGCTTCATCACAGGCATTCCCGGGTGCGGATTCCAGCAGTTGGTCACGACCCACGGCCTCGGAACCACATCGTACGCCGATATCGTCCCGCTCCTGCTCCCCGCCCATAGCCTATTATTCACGCCCTCAAGGCACAGAATATCCGACATCGATACCTTCGTAACCTCCACGCACTTGGGATATCGGTCCTCCGTATTCAGAGCCCAAATGGTGATGTATCCCTCCTCGTGTCCAACATACGCACGCTCCGGATCCGATGGCAGAATGGCAGCAGATGTCACAGGCCCGACATGCTCAGTCGGCAATACCGTCCGTCCCACGCATCCAGGCGTAAAAATGTCATAAACCCGTATTATGGGCGTCTTTGCAGGGGTTTTCGCTCCCACCTTGTCCGTCCTCGATGCTGTCCAGAGCATTCCACCCATCAACTTTGCAAAATCTACCTTTTCCGTTATTCTCACCACCCGGGGTTGGGTGTGCGATAGTTTGATGTCTTCGTCTTCAGAATCAGGTGTAAACACCAAGACTTTGCCAGCTTCATCGATAGATACCATGGAGCGTCCGTAGCGGAAGAGATGGACGACACCATAGAGGTGGGCGGAGAGCTTCGCGCCAGTGAATTGCCCACTTTTGATATCGACCTCCAATATGTGCCCTTCTTTCGTTCCCACCCACGCATATCGTCCCTTGTCATGCCGCTCTCTTGCAGGTCGAAACTCGAGGCTCGTAATCGTAACGCCTTTGACACCGACTTCCTTCGAATCAAGCACCCACAGAGGCGTATCTTGGACAGCAAGGTCGTATAGCCTTACCTTGTGGCTATGTCCAATAACAACATGCGTCCCAGACATGCGTACATGGCCTGTATACAGTTCGACCGTGATTTTGGTATATATATTATACCCCTCGTGAACTTCATGCATGAAGGGAGGTCGCCGAGAGGACTGACTACTGTCGGGAAGCATATCCACCCCGGTGCCCTTCAGATCCTCGTCCTCCGAATCATCGTCAGAAGAGTCCGAAGGTGCAGCACGGCGAGCAGGCGGTAGTTTGTCGCCTAACGCGATGGTCCGCGTCGGAGGGGGCAGGAGTCTGCTAGCGCCCAATACTCGCCGCTCCGTACTGGGTGAAGGACAAGGCGACTCTGAATGTATAGTGGGGGCTGCGGGAGCGGTGACATGAGCACGGTTAGGAAGGCGTGGCGGAAGTGTCGGAGGATTGTCATCGACTGGCACGGGGCTAATGGCTGTGTTACGCCGTGAGGGTAAAGGGGGTGGTATTTCTGTTGTCGGAGTGTACGGCAGCGCAGAGGCTCTGTGCCTCGGCGGCGGTCGAGGGGGCGGTGGGTGACGACGGCTGGCTTTGGGAAGAGGGGCAGAATGCTGACTTAGTTCGCTATCAGGCGAGGAAAGGCTAGACGAGCTGGAGCGCGGGCTTAGCTCGATGAGGGGATCGTCATTGGTTATTAAAGGCGGATCTGGTTGCGAACGTATTTTATAGGGAACATAGGACTTTGGATAAGGTGCAATATGCGATTCTGAAGCTCTTGAAAAATGGCCTTTGGGATCGTTATTCCTGCGCAGGACGGACATAATAAGACAACGATCCATGAGGAAAGGGCACAGAGACGCACGAAAACTTGGAACGCAGCGACGAAATGCTCGTGGCCGCTGGTGTGTCATCATTACCACCCTCCGCAGGCTTTGCAGCGTCCACTAAAGATATAGATGGGATGCGGGGGTGCCCCGCGTTCGCTACGCTGATTGCCGGTGCAGGTGAAGAAGGTATAGGCACGGGACGTAGCAGTGGCGATGGATTCGGTGACGTTGCCTTGGGTCCTCTAAAAGGCGGGGGTGGAGGCGGTCGTTTCCTGAGGTCCGACGACGACGACGAGGCCCGTAATTGCCGTGTCTCGTCCGGGCCATCATGGGTATACGAACCGCCGGACGATGTCCTCTGCCTTGGACTGACTGGCTCCAACAGCGAACCGTTCCCATTCCTGCTCGGTGGCCGCTTAATGCCAATCTGCGTGATCGACGACGTCTTGACGGCGAGCTGCTCAAATTTGGAGCGCAGATTCTTCACCGCCGGCTGGGGTATCGTTTCTATTTCGCCATTTTGCATCCTTCGACTGTCGCCGCAGCGGTGAACAGCGTCGATGTTGACCTCAGGTATCTCACCGCCGTTGTGGAAGAGAATATAGGAATAAAAAGAGGGAATGCCGTAACGACGTGGTGGTTGATGGTCAAGACGCAAGTGGCCTGATTTGCGGTCTCGGTCTCTTGAATTCGAACGACCATCACGTCGCCTCCATATTCTCCATTTCGTTCGTCTTGTAGCAAATTTTGTTTTTACATCGTCGCGGTTGCCTCGAGGCTTCCGGCCGAAGATTCCTGGGCGATACAAAGGCGATCATTTCCGACATCTCGCAAATTATCCTTGGCACTGGGTTAGTAGCCGGGCTCGTGGCAGCCAACAATGAGGATTCTCGTCGTCGCCTACAACGATAATAGGGCTTTTGCAGACTCTATAGATAGCGCTCACTGGCAGAAGCGTATCCAAGTGGCTACAGGTGCGTCCCCCATTACTGTTACGAGGATTGTACGGAAATTTTCATCTTGTCTTAGGATGGCGACAGCCACAATATGCTCACTGGTAGTGTAGGGGTCGGTTCAAATTTACTCTGAGGGCGTCATTGCGACAGTGTCACCAACGGTCGCAATATTGGCTCAATCTTCCAGGACAAGCATCGTCGACATCGTTCCTCGAGAATACTGAGGACATATATGCGCTTACACACTCTCTCAAAGCGCATATATGCGACACTCAGGCGGCCTCGGTATCGCCATCTCACTCAACAAGGCTTAGGATCGGTTGCAAAGCGACATTTCTTCTCGTAAATTGAACATAGACAAACGGAGAGATTGTTCGTCAGTTCTGGGAAGACAGAGGGACCAATAGCTGCTGGAGATACACTTTGAAGACAGCCCCAGAATATTTGAGAAGGTGCAGTACTTCTGTCTGCTCAGCGATCACTAAACCCAGCGAATCCTTTACAGTCAACAGCCGCGATATTAGCGTCTAGCTTACTTTTGTCTCTTAGCTGCGCGCTCAAGCCTTACGCGTCATTCCGATACTTCCTCTTGATCGATGATCAGCATATGGGCGGTGTCATCAGAGCATAACGGCAGCTTCACTGTGCCATGTCCTGGCTAATGGAATATTGCGGGTGGGTAAATGCCGCTCACACTGCTACAGCGTTTCCAGTATCGCAGCATTCTTTCACAATCGTCCCAAGAACAACACTGGCTATGGCCCATGATGAACCATACAACGCCATCAACTGACTAAATACAAGGTACTCGTTGCATGCCTGTTTTAATATGTGTTGGTAATACCGCTCCGCCTTTGTTCTAGATCCGCCATGAGTAAGATCTTCTCCCCAAGACGATTCCTCAAGGGCGCACCCATGGATGCGTCGGTAGGTTGCCCTTTGTGTCCGTCGAGTCTTTCAAGGAGCGAAGATAGCTCCTTGCGACTTTGACTGTCTTAATCCATCTCCAGGTAGAGAAACCCGATCTTTGATGGCGGCGGTCTTTCAACAACAGGCCCTTGTTGATTCTCCACCGTCTAATTCAAACCGCCAAGGTCCAGATGCCTGATGTGACTGGCAGTGTACCAGACCCATTCGGTTTTTTTAATAGCAGAGGGGCCGTTTCTATTTCATCTCCTGGATTTACTCACTTGATTTGGTACGTAGAAATCACACCTGTAGTACGGACGCACCGTCAGCTAATAGAACCTCTATTTTATTTCCCTCATACCTGCTGGTAGTCCCGTAGGGCCATATTTCGCTACATGTACGGTCTCTGCGGAGACGTCGGGACCGTCATCAGTATCTATCTGTCTCGTGGATGTGTAGCATGCCGATAACCAACAGCGATGTGTCAGCCATCCAGTCCAGATCGTTGGAAGTGTTTGGACTATCTTGAGCTCGAACCGGCATTTCAATTGACGGTAGCACAACCAATACGTTATACCGACTTCCGTTTTCTGCCTTATACATTCTCACCGGTTGAACTGACCACGAGTTCGTATTTCTGCTGTAGGCGCCCACCGTGTATTTTATCACGGAGTTGCCTGAGAATGGGATTGCCTTTGTTGCCTAATGCTGCCAGCAGCACAGCATCCCATGTACAGCGGATTGCCGCTCTGATACCAGAGCTGATAGTTATCAGTCTCGTACCGTCAGGCGATTTGACGTGTTCCCTTCCTCCTTCCTGAGCTGTATACGACCGACAACTCTGACGATTCCAGCTCTTCTATCCCTTGGCTACTGGTATATCTCAGTCCCTTTTTGACATGCCTTTATTTTGGGATTTCTTGGGTGTATTCCCCAATCTGCGTTTTCACCCGTGGGCGTTCAAGGACTCTTTGAAATTATTCTCTTCTTCACTCCTTTCACCCATAATCAGAACAAAGAAAAATCAGCCAAGTTCAGTTCAAGTGGAGACGATGCAATTGGGGGTCTGGAAGGTTCTTATGGCAAAAAATCCTATGAACCCTCTAGATATCTCGAAGCGATGGAACAGAGTCGCTTCGTCAATTCCTTTTCTTAAACGTCTCGCTATCGACGTCTATACTCTCGACCCATGGCTGTCAGTCTTGTACGTCCTAAGCAGGATTTGGTGGGGTGTGGAATCGGCTGTGTCTCTATATCTCTCGAGCCGTCTCTTGAAAACGGTAAGTCTCGCATACATATATATGTTAAGCACGATGCTTATACAATAATTTAGATTGAAGCTTGCTTACTCGAGGGGAAGCCGAACACCGGCGCTATACTGAACGCTTTGCTGGCTCGGGTGGCTGCTCTCATTGCTGCCACCACGATGAGATGGGCAATGTGAGCCTAGGGCTCAGTCCACTTCGATTTTTCCTGCCTTAGTGATGCGTTCTTGGCGTTCCAGTGACCGAATTGTACCACCTCTGAAATCCAAAGTCGACAATTATTTCAAGTTATACTTGATGCAAGGCAAGGGACCAAGTCCTGTATGGCGTATTGGACAGGCGTCTCATGTTTCGGTTTAGCTCAACTCCTTACTGATGTGCCCACCTCACAAGGTAACATTTTTCTCTAAAAAAAATTGGCATGTTTTCTCATGATATCGTTACTAGAACCAGGACAGAAAGTTTCAGCAAGATCAGTGTGGCGTAGCATCTCCGGGATCGTGAGTTTTGCCTCAGAAGTGGCAGGCGCAGCGGGTAAATTAGCCGTCATCGTGGAATCGTCTCGATCTTCAGGTTCACCGCTTTTTGCTGCTATGTGCATCGCCAAACCCTTGATTATTAGCTTTTCCTCGGAGCCTTTCTACACTCTACGTACGTCCCTTCTAATAGTGAAGATCTCCCATTGAAAAGCTGTCATCAGCTTGTCTTGTCTATACTGACAACGAATATCGTCAGCGTATGCAATCCTTGCGCAGCATGTCCTCGACGAAGTATCGATCCGAAATCATCAGCGGCGATCTAGTGAACTATATCATCAGCGGTGAGAGCCAATTCATATTCTGCGTACAGTTAAATGTCATCCATCGGTAGAATATAAGAAGGCTTTATCCTCTATCGGATATCTATCTCAGGAAGAAGTTTCAATGCAGTATTCAAGAAGATCGTCATCTCCGATGCGTACCATCTTCTACCAACTCCTGGGCGATTTTCCGCTCGTGCGTTTGTTCCTGTAATCTGGGGTATACGTCCGGCTGAGATTGCTGACACAGATATATTTCTCAGCAGCAGCTATCTTGGATCCCACAAGATTTTCGATGTCTTCCATCGCCGTTATGCAACAGACGTCGCAAAACTTGGAATGGTCAATTGATAGTATCATTCACAAGATTGCGTATTTCCATGAACAATGCCAGATTTTGCGTAGTATATACGAAGCCGGTGAAGTCAAAAACTTGGTTCGAGACGGTTCTACAAGATATCCTCGGTCAGTCGAAGAAAAGACCAAGGGGATGTCGTTCGAAATCCGGTAATGATGAATGATATACGTCGTCTCTCCCCTCCTAATCTATACACACAGAAACTTATCTTTCTCTTACCCGGGTAGTCAAAGTATCAAACCGGCTATCTCCAACATCTCCCTGTCTATTAAACCAGGCCAACTCGTCGTCATCGTCGGAGGCAACGGCAGCGGAAAGTCCACCATCATCAAACTCCTCACACGCTTGTACGACCCTGCCTCTCCTCCGGAATCTATCCTTGTCGACGGCTTGCCCTTGTCGCATTACCGCATGTCCGACCTTCGCCAGGCTATGGCGACGCTGACACAGGACCACACCATTTTCCCGCTATCTCTCGGAGAAAATATCGGTCTGGGATGTTTCCAATATGTATCAAGTGACTCAATGATTGACCGGGCGGCGGAAATGGGCGGCGCCAAGGATCTTCTCGATAAATTGGAAAAAGGAAAGGATACAGTGTTGCCGTCCAGACATGAGGCGCTGGGCTTTAATCTTCCTGATGAGGATGATCATCCTTTACACATCCTTCTGAAACAACTGCAGAAAACCATAGAACTTTCTGGGGGCGAGAAACAGCGAGTTGTCGCGTACGCTCTTGCTATTTCCATCGGACCGCCATTTCACTGATTTGTGAACTTTTTCCCTCTTCAATAGGGCCCGTACTTTTATGCGTTTCGAGTCAGGAACTGTGAAATTTATCGCGGTCGACGAACCCAGCTCCGCACTGGATGCTGAGGGCGAGGAACTACTATTCAGTAATCTTTTACAAGTAAGAGAAGGGAAAACTATGATCTTTGTTACGCATCGATTCGGACATTTGACAAAGCATGCGGATCTCATCGTGTGAGCCTCTCGATATTTAGGGACTTGAACGCCTGACATGGCTTGTGTTTTTAGATGTATGAAAGACGGAGTCATCGCTGAGGCTGGCACTCACACAAACCTGATGGAATTAGATGGAGAATATGCAAAGTTGTATAACATTCAAGCGCGCGTTTTCAAAGATACCTGAACATCGGATAATTACATAGTGCCAGTACGAGACGAGTACCCCGGAATACCTCGATAACTTCGAGAGACCGTTAGCCCAATTGTCGCAGCATTATGTCTTGGCAATTCAATTCTCCGTTCCGCTGACAGAATCATTCTTTGGCGGCCTGATCAAGGAAATCAGAAGAACAGGGCAATGATTTTAGAAGGCTACAAGGCTCCGAGAAGGGCTCTAGTTGATGAGAACTTGAAAACGTGGGCGTGGAAATGCAGAAGATAAATTAAGTGCAAGCATAGAAGAAAATTCAATGGCTACAATTTAACCAAAGAAGGAGAGGACTGGTTGAGGGAGGTTGGAGGACAATGAAGAGTTGCGAGTCGGACGACCCCAGCTGTTTCGATTTTGGTTCAATGGTTGAATGGTATCTTGGGATAGGCCTCGTCGCCTCGGACTGATGACTGTACATACAGACCGTCGCTCCCTCTCATCAACAGGTCTGTGGTCTGTATCGTCGTCTGTCTATGAGAGACTGCTGCGCTGATGTGTTGTGCCGTAGTTCCTGAGCACTATACATAGCACGAACACTCGAAAGGAATGTGTAGATTTAGATGTAGTACAGCATAATCGATCGGAAAATAGAATGCATAGGAATTGCATAGGAAGCACAAAACATGAAAAGGATAATATGACGAAAAATAGAGATAGATGGATAGATAATCAGTCAAAAAAAAGCGATCTAAATTTAATCTAAGTCTCAACCCGACCTGTCTAGTTGTTCGTTGTGAGGCTCGTTGCATCATTCCTTTCTTCAACTACCACGAGCTCGTCCGACTGCTCCAATTGAGCTTCAATGTCCATCTCAAGGACCGTTCTCTGCATGGCGAATTCTCGAAGGCTTGTGATGACAGGTTCCGAAGGCGCCATACGGAAATGAAGTGCCGACACCGTGCTTTCATCAGAGGTATCATTTGGTCGTGTATGTCCTGCTGCTGCCCGACCAACAAGGAGCGTGGGCGCAACTCCCTACGAAAGGTGTTGAATAAATGAAAAAGACTAAGGTCGTGAACGTACCTTTGCAATGCCACCTATAGCATCAAGGTAATAAAATCCACAATCCTGGTGAATAAAGAGAGCCAAATCTAGTATCAGGGCTATAGAATAAAGAGCTGATGATTCAACTAGCACTCCAATGAAACGGTGATAAACTTTTAATCGACATCCTGTTCCACGCCTAACCCCGGCAACAACTGTAATGCGGTAGATGATGAGCAAGGTGCATGACAATGTCGTCGCCAGGTTGAGGGATAGATAGAGCCTCACGAATAAATAACTGCGTGCCTGTGCAGACTGTGCATCGACATTTGCGTAATATGTTTGCATGATCCTTGATACTGGGTATTACCATGAGCATAAAAAGAGTAGATGGTAACAGATGCCATACCAATCGCGGAAGCTAGAGATAACATGGGGAGCAGGCCAATGTACCAGCATTGTCCCCAAACCATCCAGCAGCACCAAATCTAAAGCCGGAACAAAGGTGAGCTGGCATGGAGTCAATGGAGTCACACACACACCATGTATAAGTCTGCGAGAAAGGTGCTCAAAGATGCTGAGATACTCAACATCCAGGAGACTGCCTGGCCTACACCAGTAAGTTTCAAATATACGGTCCAAAAGTTTTGCCCGTTTTCAATGAATGCGGAGCGTATATATGACATCTCGGCAGCAAAATTGATAGTAGTCAGAGCATGGATGAGAATGATAACGATGGCTAGTGCTCGTCGAATGTGCCAACATTTATTGGTGATGACTGTGCCGTTCACTTCAGCGGGGATGACGTAGTGGAGAAGCTCCTGGCTCACATATATTCCACAACGTAACGGCCAGAGTGCCGGTGTATAGGCCTGTCATCAGTCAATGTCAACACGTCGCGACACAGAACATCACTGCCTACCATATAATAGTGCGTAGAAAATTCTGGAGTTCAGAAGACCGTCGAGGTTTTGAAAGACGTCAGCTTTGTCGTCGTCGGTAAGATCTGGCGGAATAGCTGTCTGAGTCGCCATGGGGAGAGTAAGAGCAATGAAGTACTGGTTGATGAGAGCACATACCAGAGTCGTTATAAATACTGTGTCAGTACTGGACACTGCCTGCTGTGAAGATGTTCATCGCCTTTGATTCCAATTCGGAAGAGTTCCTTCTCCGATCCTTAGATGTCTTAGCGCAGATATCGTGTATCAACTATAGCATGAGACCGCAAAGTTGACAGAGAAAAGGTGGAAGGTTTCAATGGCAAACAGGATCGTAACACAGAAGGTAGAAGGATCCTGAATCCTAGCAGGGATCAAGCAGGGATCGGTCAGGGTGTCAACGTCCGATAGGAATATAGAGATAAAATACCACGCCACGGCTATACACGATGGGAGAAATTTTACCCTGAAACTGGTGCATCTATCAGAGAAATAGAGAGGCGGAGAAAATAACACGTATCCCATGATCAGGCTTAGGGACCCCGATCTAGACACGGTTTCCCTTGCCAGCACTGGGTAAATCTTGGAAGACAACGAATTACTCAACGTCTCGGAGCCGACCCATCTTTGTTTGCATCGATAATTTTTCATTAATCATCACTTAGACGCTGAACTGGACAAAAGTAGCTGTGATAACGCACATCAATACTGAGAAAATAGATTGCCAAGTGATAGAAGAAAACATCGATACGTGAACAATGCCGATACGGCGCGACGCCATTGGCGGGAAGCATTTGGAGTCACACAGAAGTGATCGGGCACCTTGAAAAGATCACGAACAGGGGGAGATGCCAGCTCGCGGTGAAGAGGACAGGGCTTCATAAATGCTGTCACTGCTTAGGCGACGTTGCACATAGATCACCAACGTCCTGGAGGTGACGTTTCAACTCATGGCACCTTTGTCGTTCCAGTCGTTCCTGTATAGGGGAATTAGACAGTTCGTCAAAAGGACGATTATGGTCCAGGCCGGTGGCACTTTACAAGACTCACCTATCATATCCCTCCCCTTGGGCACCTTGCGGCTTCGATAACACTGGTCTCTTCATTGTGTGATGATGTGATTATTGATGCTAAAGTTCCTTAGCACCCGGGTTTATGGAAAACAACGCTGCGGTTCCGAAAAATTTCAGTGATGATGGACTCGATGTAATTGAGGACGCCGAGCTTGCAATCACCAAGGCTCCAAAAAGGGCCGTTAAACAGACGATATACCATCGATCTAAGCCCGAAATCAAAATAAAAGTAAGAAGTCGAGGAAGGTCCTAACGTGATGGCAGCTCCACCGTGATCGATGATCCGTTATTACAGCTGTTTGCATACAACTTGACAGTCAGGGGGTTTTCGTGGATGATGAAAAGAAACTCGGACTTCGTCATAAACCGTATTCTGGGGGCTTCAAGTGCACGAAATGGCCTCCGAGATCGCCGAAATGGCCGTAAACCACCCACAAACGCGTCATCGAGCCCTTAAACCGCGGTTTATGACGAAGTCCAGATCACTCTCTTCTCTCGCGCAAAATGCCCGCTACTATAAAGCTGTGTGCAAACAGCTGTAATTTGAAAACAGCCGATACGCACGAAGAAACTTCTGATAACATGCGCGTACTGCCCCTGCTGTAAGCGCCGACATCATTCTCGTCTTATCACAATCATGGATGCTCAGCATGACCATGGCTCCTTCGATGGGCATACCTGTAGAGGCGAGTGGTGGGTATTTATCCCGAGATTCTCCTTGTCACAGCATTGAGGAAGGCAACTCAGTCGCGTTGTTGAAAACCACACCCCAGCGCCTTGGTCATCATACGTTTTAAGATCTGAGCCATTACCAATGGAGAGCCTCTGCTTCAAGATCACACGGGTGTGTATCTTTCACTGGGTGTCTACACAGAAAGGTGCACGTATTTGGCATACTTGCTGTCTTCGTCTACGGGCGATGTATATCATGAGCGCAACGCTGCTCGAGATATGGAGTGAGATTGACGTCCTCGAGCCTATTCCTTTCCCTCCTTGGGGGCCTTCCTGCTTCTAGTAACTGAGTCCGTCGTCGTTCGAGAATCGATTGTTGGCAATCACTGCTTGGCACCAGGTATAGGTCCAAAAAGGATTCCATAGCATCCTAGTCAATAGGTAATGCCTCTTCAGTTCCGGTGCAATTAAAGATACAGGACTGAGAGGCCCGGGTAGACCATAAAAGTGTGAAGGCTGTCGTCGGTTTCCATGAACCGAGTGGATGAACCGGCAAATTCCAGAACAAGACACTGCCCAAAAGTGGCAATCACCGCCAAGGGACCCTCTTTGTAAACTGTAAACTTAGGGAAAGGACACGGTATTACCGTCTAGACACGAGGCGCTGTGCTTTAATCTTCCTGATGAGGAGGATCTTCCTTCATACATCCTTCTGAAATAGCTGCAGAAAACCCTGGAACTTTCCGGAGGCGAGAAACAGCGCTGCGAGTTATCGCGTACGGTCTTGTTATTTCCATCGGACCGTTATTTCATTGATATGCAGAAATTTCCCTTGCTTTCCCCCTCTTTAATAGGACCTGCACTTCTATGCGCTTCGAGTCAGGGACTGTGAAATTTGTCGCGGTCAACGAACACAGCTCTGCATTGGATACTGAGGGTGAGGAATTACTGTTCAGTAATCTTTTGCAAGCAAGAGAAGGAACAACTACTATGGTCTTTGTTACGCATCGATTCGGACATTTGACAAAGCATGCGGATCTCATTGTGTGAGCCTCTCGTCATTTAACGACTTGAACGGCTGACAAGGATGGTGTTTATAGATGTATGAAGGACGGAGCCATTGCTGAGCCTGGCACTCACACAAACCTGATGGAATTAGATGGGGAATACGCAAAGTTGTATACATAACATTCAAGCGTACGCTTTCAAAGATACCTGAACACCGGATAATTACACAGTGCCAGTACGAGATAGTAGTACCCTAGAATACCTGTATAAGCCCGTTAGCCCTATTGCCGCAGCTTTATGTCTTGGCAAGTCAATTCTCCGTTCCGCTGACAGAATCATTCTTGGGCAGCCTGATCAAGGAAGTCAGAAGGACGCGGCAATAAATTTAGAGGGGGCGTGCCGAAGTAAGTACGTACGTCGCGGCCAGTATACCTTGCTTACCGTGTCCTTTGCTCGTGAGCGCAGCGAGATGAGGCGTATTCACGGAACACCATGTCTATTTTTCGTTTTCAACAAGATCAGCTTGTCGCGGCTGGGTCTCCAATCAACTAGATATGAACATCTTTTTGATATATAGGTGAATCCTCCGAGGGCCATAGCAAACAAAAGACGACTACGCGGATGCAGCATGCGAACCCTTTTCGCCTCTCTAAAAATCTTCGCCAAGTAAAACTGCAACGTTGGTGACAGTTCTGAAAATCTCAATGTCACTATTCCCCTAGATACCGAAAATATTACAGCCTAGGATAAGGTTAACTCATCTGTGTTCCGGAGAAGAGAGAAATACTCACCAAAATTATGACTACCTTCGTCCTTTCCCTTTCACAAGTGTGAATCCATCTTCGTCTATCTCAGGTTCCTCCTTCTGCCGATGGTTAAGCAATTGTGGCACGGGTTCATCGTCCATTTCCTCTTCTTCGCCTGATTCGTCGCTGCCGTCATCGTCTTCCCACTCCTCGTCGTCACCAGAAGTCTGCGGAACATCCATTTTCTTCCCCTTAAATTTCTCCGCCGCGTCCTCAAATTTCCGCACCAACGCATCCTGGCCGGCGTGACATTGTTCCCACAGCTGCACGACATCCACAGCAACCGGCTCGGCACTTCCGTCTTCTATTTGTGTTTCGAACTCGTCTGCCATGACCTGAAGTAGAATTTCCTCTATGTATTGGTCGTCGGGAGGCGTGGATTGTTCTTCGAACGTATCAACGATGACAGACGCCAGCCAAGTCCGTTTTTCGGGACCATTGGGACCACCCCAATTTTCCTGGATGGCCAGACGTAATATTTGCCATATCGAAAGACGCGCGATTACTCCGCGAGCAAACAAGACCGACGTCGGAGGGGGAGCCTTTGTCGCGTTCATTTTGAGATGAAGTCCGAAAGAAGAAAATTTATGTTGTTGCTTGTTTGTCTGTTCGATTGTTGGAAGCGTTCATTTCCTTTCTTGGACAGTCCTTTCTGTTCTCCTCCGGAATTTGTCGGAAAAACTTGCTGCGATGATTTATGTTTGGTCGACGTACATACTCCTTCAATATGTGCCAAGCATTTGCCAAGGTCTGATACTGCGGGAAGGATGGTAAGTATGCTCGGCGCCCCGCTTGACGATGACGACGCGCGGCAGTAGCAATTATGGTAGCACCGGTCGTCAGTATTCGTTCTTCAATTCCAAGTCTTGAAGCTAATATTGCAAAAGTATATCTCTCTCAGTTGCAACAACATATGCCACTGTCTAAATTCCAATATCCGGTGTTCTCTCGGGTAAGGCCGGTACCGAATCTGTCAAAAACAGGAAACAAGCTTTTAGGTCCGTGTCAGCGGAGTGATTTCTCCGGTAAGGTTCCTCCGGATAAATCAATGGAAAATATAGGTCCATCACCGACTACGTTTCTCTTCGAAATGTTCGCATTGAATTCGCCCTTGGTCCTGGCGTAGTACTCGGCGACCTAGACTTGGGGGGCCTCCACTTGGCAACGGTGATATGGTACTACATGCCTCCGCTCAGCGTATAAAGGAGCAGTTCCACTAGGTTTATGACTCCAACACCCTTTCTCTCATTCGCCTAATAGCTTTCTTTTGCGCACTCTCTTTCCCTCCTGTCACTTTCCACTGTCAGTCATCCTTGAAAACATTCATCATGAAGTGGTTATACTCTGCTGTTGCTCTTTTCTCTGTCCAAGTCGCTCTTGTAAGTAGCTACCATATTTTGGGGGTTCAAGCTGACATCCCACGGCACTCTAGGCTGCTCCCAAGCTCAAAAAGCGCACCAGCACCTCTGAGGCATGCTCTGTGGGATACTGTACCTTGAACGGCGGGTATGTTCTCGTCGTGTCCATTTATTGCGCTATATTATTCTGACGCGTCCTTTTCAGCACCACCGGTGGTGGAAGCGTTACTGCTGTCACGGTGTCTACCCTCGATGATCTCATTTCAGCTGTGGACGGTGACGATTCCAAGGTTGTCATCATCGATGGTGCGCCCGTCAATACAAATAGCTTTGCCATGCTAAAGGGTATGCCATAGGTACCATTACAGGCAGCGAGGCCGTCGATGTCGGTTCGAACACGTCCATCCTCGGAGCATCCGGTGCTAGTATGTTTATCCTTTGTATTCCAATGGCACACGGTTTTAAATCTCTGCTCTGTAGCCCTTAGCGGTGTCGGCCTTCGCGTCAAGGATGTTTCGAACGTTATCATCCGTAACGTTAAAATCGAGAAGGTTCTAGCTGATGCCGGTGATGCTATTGGTGTCCAGGCTGCTTCCCAGGTGTGGATCGACCACAACGATCTCTCCAGCGACCAAGACCATGACAAGGACTAGTACGCCTCCTTCTGTTCTCGCTTGCGGTCTAGCTGACAGATGCTTAGCTACGATGGTCTCTTGGACATCACCCACGGATGCTACGGCGTCACGGTCAGCAACAACTACCTCCACGACCACTGGAAGGCATCCCTCGTCGGCCACTCTGACAACAACGGAGATGAAGATGCTGCCCTCCGAGTGACCTACTACGGTAACTTCTTCGAGAACCTGAACTCCCGTGGTCCCTCATTCCGTTTCGGTACATTCTCACCTTGACTTTCTTTTCATGTTTTCCTAACGCTTTCAAACAGGTGAGGGCCACATCTTCAATAACTACTACAGCGGAGTGAACGACGGCATCAACACTCGTGACGGCGCGGAGCTCTTGGTGGAGAACAATGTCTTCGTCGGTGAGTAATTTCGTTTTTAAATCATGCATCGACTTCTTATCTTGCGTTCACAGACTCTGACAAGGCCCTTTATTCTACCGATGAGGGCTACGCCGTCGCTTCCGGAAATGTGAGTGATTCCGAGTCGGCGATGATGATTTAATACCAACGCTAACCCCTCCAGGACTTCGGTGACTCCGAGAACACTGCTGAAACCGGCAGTATCACCGCTTCAGACCTTAGCTACGACTACGATTTGATCGACACTGACAGTGTCGCATCTTCTGTCCAGTCTGAAGCCGGCCAGACATTGTCCTTCTAAGCGTAGGTTTTACCAGTGATGGTATACTAGGGCTGGCGGGCTGGCCCTGATCATCACTATCTATCTTTCGTCTTAGGTATTGCCGGTCAAAGCCCCCTTATTCTGCTACGGTAGTCTGGACTATTCATCACGTATTTTGTTGCATGTTCAAACTGCGTATAAAATATACTTCTTGGGATTGTGATATTAGACAATGAACGTTTTCCCAGCATTCCTTCGAAATTCTCCTGAAAGCCTCATAGCATTCTAAAACTTCTCGTCTATACTCAGGAACTTCCATTCCTTCAAACAGACGACGGGAACGCGGCGCAACTACACACTTGACCACTTTTGTTTCTGAGACAGGATACTGACCCATGGCAACGGCCTTGCTCAGCTGCTGAGTGACAGGAATTTTGTAGAAAACAGGGCGAGTGCCGATGATAGTGATGGCAGGAATTATCATGGAATCAAGTGGATCTAAGCCATTGCGGTCGCGAGTACCGTTATTATATTGGAAAGCGGCAATGGCTCCAGCAATGACTTGAGCTTCGGGACTCTTGCTGCTGATTGGTATCTTGTCCTCTTGAATAATAAGGAGAATTGTTGAGGTGTCTTGAACCAAGCTTAAGTCAGTCTGCGCTGCACGACTTACATCCCCACATATTATGAAAGGAATAGAATGGCGTGTTCGCAAGAGAGTTCCTCGCCGCTCTTCAAATCCGAGAAAGTGAATCAGTTCTTTGGAAAAATCGTGGATTGCTGATTCCTGGCCATAATGGGTGTGGGTGGCAAGATCTAGGTATTGAAGGAGTCGATAGATATTATCGGACAGGTTTTCGTTAGGAGGGACGGTGGCGGTTAAGAAAGCAGGATCGACTGCATTAGATATTGTGTTGGGCGTGTATCCAAAGAAGGTTTCCGCGGATTGGCGGTGGACTGTAATGTTATACGCAAACAAGTCGATGGACGTCCAATCGTTGGCCGACTTGGCTGAACGGACTAGATTCGCCATTATAGAAGCGATTCTGGCACAGCTATGAGATGCATCGATGTAACCCAGATGGAAATAGCCACTTACGGGACAAGGGGAAGTTCGATGAGATGATGGCTGACGAGAAGAGGAAGAGATTATTCTTCGGAATCAGAGTCACAGCTTCCGGGCACATATTTGTAGTAGGCTGTAGCTTGGCATTATTACCAGACAGACAGGTTGAAGACCTCGCGGCTCCGAAATGAAGAGGAATAATATTATATTAGTAGTCCTCAATAAATTCCCCGTGCTTTTGCAAACGTAGAGTCTGGACGCTGGCGACAAGGGGGCAGCGGAAATAAAATAGCGCACATGAGGTACATTTTCACGTATAAGGCTGGGTCGACCCCTCCCCCTCCTACCATATATTGCAGTACTGTACTATTTCGACCGTATCTTCACATAACGCGTAACGGGGGTCCGTTATGTGAAGATAGGCGAAGATCGTAACGCGTAACAGCGCCCAATGAAGATCATATATTTTGTACTCGAAAAAACTCATATTGGACTGTCAAAGCGCAAAATTTCGCTGTCAGTGCTGTAGCAGCATGACGCACTATCGGGGGTACTTTGTTCCATGTCTTCCCTTTTTGATCTATCTATCGGGTTTAAATGTGCTCATGATTGGTGTCGTTTAGTAAGGCATGGTAGCAACTAGATATTTCTTGTTGGGCAGCTGGCACATTTTTTCCCTCACTAATCTGATTACTTATAATCTGCTGACAAAATGAAGATGTGTTTTAACCGTAACGGGTGACGACTACTTGTGAAGATCTGGCCCTGTGAAGATGTGCATAACGCGTAACACCCCGTGAAGATATGGTCGAAATAGTACAGTAGTATAGCCATATATGAGTCGCTTAGTAATGATATTTCAACCAATATGTCGACCCGAAGTTGCCTGCCGGGTTGCCGTGACTCACAATAGCATGATGCAAAAGGGATATAAAGCATATGCTTCAAAAACCCCACAAGACATCTCATTGACATGAAACTATCACTTGGTGCCTTATTAGGGCCTCTCACAGTACTATATAAAGTAAGTCGGTGCGGTGTTTAAGGTCGGGACCCCCCTCTTAGCCGAATTTAGCCGTGCCTCTCCCAGCGGTCGGATCTGCCAGGCCGTTTCACCTTTCAGTTTCAAATAGTTCTCTTCCCCTTGCTGTGTATATGTTTCCACGTACCTATTGCATGTAGTACATTATTTTTACTGTTCCTGAGACGTGTTTCATCATGAATCATGATAAATCACCGTTTCGCTTCCCTTTTCGGTGGCCGGTGTGATAATACCACGAAGGGGGTGCTTGAGGACCTATACCTCCACCGTGAACGCGTCTTAGTAGTTAATTGGGAGATATCTGCTTTTTTGATTATCTCGGAAGGAATGTGAGCGCCTAGCCGGGTATTTGCCGTATGGATACCCGGGCCGGCGGGGAACAAAATTCCCTCCTTGCTTTATCTCTCCCATGGTCCCGTAATCTATCGCTGTGATTCTCTTCATATCGCGCCAGCTCTTCCCAACATCGAAGCTACAATGTCCACTACACAAAATCCCACTACAATCCCAGGTCCCTTCGGCTTACCCCGCATTACGACGTTGTTGGCTTCATTACTCGTTGCCCTGGGAGCGGGAACGAACTATGTACGTGTCTTTTGATACTCCCCGTATAGCAGGCTAATAGTGTCTATTAATCCCAGGTTTACTCAGGTAATTTTCGTCAAGTAACTGGTGAAAAATCCTTATGTCTCGGATTTGCAGCGTATGCCCCCCAGATGGGACACAGACTAAAACTCACCCATACACAACTCAACCTTATTGCGCTTGGAGGAAATGGTATTTTTTTTGCCCTCCCCCCCCTCGTTTCCAAGCTCATCCATCCCTTAGTCGGTGTCTACAGTACCGGTCCGGTGTGGGGAAAGATAGCTGACAGTCGGGGTCCACGTATACTGATGGTAGCGTCCTTCACGTTGCTTCTACTGGGATATTCTGGCATTCGACACGTTTACGACGCCGGATTAAAAGATGACCAGTCCACCATCACCACATTTACACTCTGCATGCTCGCGCTATTCGGCTTCATGACAGGTGCTGGTGGGAACTCGGCGTTATCTGGGGCTGTGAATTCCACAGCAAAATCCTTCCCGGAAAGACTTGTACGTGTCAATTGAATTATCCTCGTGCTTTTTATTCACTCTCGGCAGCGCGCCTCCACGACGGGAATAGTCTTATCGGGTTTCGGATTGTCTGCATTCCTATTTTCCTCTATTGCCCACTTTGCCTTCCCAGGTGACACGTCTTCTTTCCTGTTGGTTTTATCTCTGGGAACTGCTCTACCTGAGGTGATGGGATACTTTTTCATTCGGCCTGTCCCGCTGCCTGCGTCCGAACAGCGATATATTCCCGAAGGGGACGCGGAGGCTGCCCCTTACCACGAGAACAGCAGCCGAACACAGTTATTAGTCAGTGAGGATGAGGGGCATACCATTTTTCATCATGCTAGCCCGACTACTCCTGCAAAGGATTATATTCCTGGAGCAGCCGATGCTTTGGAGCTCAGCCCGTCCAGGAGCATGTCCCCGCCTCAAATCAATGCTCCCAGACATCGCTCGAGGAGCAGCGGGAGAAGTTTCAGCCTCGCTGGACGCAGTCTCATGCACGATAAGGCTCCCAACATCTACGGCCGGAAACTGTGGTGCACCCTGGAGTTTTGGCTCATGTGTTCGATTCTCTCTCTCCGTAGGTACCTCTCTGGCTGCAGGGACATTCATCTAATCCTTTTGCACAGTGAGCGGAACCGGACTTATGTGTATGTAATTATTCTGCTTCAGAGTGAAATTAACCTGAGCAGCTTACCTTTCTAGATATCAACAATGTCGGATCCATGTCTCAAGCGCTTTTCGCTCATAATAACCCCACATATGACGAAGATGACGCTATTCCATGGCAGGCCGCTCAAGTTTCCGCCATCAGCGTCATGAACTGTCTCGGACGAATCGTTATAGGTTGGTGCCATGTGGTCCTCCCTGCAACAGGAATAACAATTGACCTGAACATTTAGGACTCATATCCGACTTTGGCAAACACCACTATGCGATGCCCAGGTGCTACAACTTGGTCTTAGTGTCCTTCCTTGTTCTGCTTTCGCAGATACTAGCGTCTCAAATTAACGACGTACGCCACTTGTGGCAGGCGAGCACGTTACTTGGACTCGCATATGGGTCTATTTTCGGAATTTACCCCACTCTCTGTATAGAGTGGTTTGGCATGCGTATGTAACTTGACTGATCTTCCATCAATACTAACGGCTAAGTTCGCATGGCAGCTCATTTCTCGGAGAACTGGGGATACATATCATTAGCGCCTATGGCCGGCGGCAACCTCTTTTCGCTAGCGTTCGGTAACAATTTAGACGCGCATGAGCCTAAAGATACAAAGTCAGAGGCTACGGTGATGAGGGGAGACCGGCAGTGTTTAGAAGGGAAGGCGTGTTATGTGGACACGCTCTATCTGACTATCGCCGGCTGCTTCTTGGCGTTGGGATTGAGTATGTATGCATGCTGGAGGGACCGTCAAAAGCATACGTACGACCCGTTAGATTGGGATGACGAAGAAGAAGATTGATCAAAAAGTTTTAGAATCTTATAGACTGTACTGTACGTCACCTGTAATGGAATATCGTTGATGAACATCGTGGTTTCGTTGTGTATCTAAGCGTTATTCTCCACTACAAGCCCTAAGTTACTAAATTCCAAGGACCTTGGTGATCCAGTGCGGCGTCCTCGGGTCTGCGACACAACCCAAAATTATAGTGAAGACAATGAATCGCGATGCCGATCCCTGGACCTTGTTTGGTGGGTCCTACTGCTTCCAGGACTCCGCATTATCATATTGCAGCTGGTAAATCCTTCCTACTGGTGAGTGCGATACCCAGCATGTACGCTTCAGCGCTGACCAGGTGAGATTGTACAATTATTGATCAAACTCATTCTATCTCCGAGCGGAGCAGAGTCGGCAGAACCATGTGGGACCCCGCCGACATAAAAAAACACACACACGAACGAGCAGGCACGACAGAAGACGCTTCCTTGGCTTCGGGGGTGTTCAGTAGTTGAATAAGCATTTATAGTTGCCCTGTATTCATAATTAGGTTCTGCCTAAGCGTTCGCTCAGCGAGTCTGAGAGCATTGGCTATTGTTGCCACGCCGTCAGCTCATTGCAGAAATGCTGTGCGCATGTCATGGAATCATTAGGTGACAACATAGTGCGGAAGAACCATAGGTCGGTTCGAGTTTGCTTTTATATTCATGGATAAGGTCTTGTTACTTCACATTCCAATATATACCGTGGAGACTGGTGTTGTTCAGGCAAGCTCGCACCAGGAGCCAAGAACAGATCACGGTCGATTTGGGGATTGTCAATACCGTGCCTAGAACACACAGGCAATTTAGAAGACAGAATCCTAGGGATGAAAAGAACTGCTTACACGTCTCGAACATGTTCAATAATCTCCTCATGCATTGAGGCATCCAGGTTGTCAGAGCAGAGCTGACAGTGTAACACTGTATCTCTCCTGCTAATGCCAAAGGGTCCCCGAAAAACGAGCCGCATCTTGGACTCTTCTTCCGAGGTGAGAAGACGGTATTCGCGACCCGCGTTCCGTTTCACCTGGAATAGGAGTCAATACGTTATATGAAGTTAGGTAGAGCATCACCGACACATTCACGCCACGAAAGAACAGGCCAGCGCGAAAAGAATGCAGTAGCCTTGTACATGCAGTGGCCGTCATTGATGCAAAGATAATGAAGATCCAGACTATCCATCTCCTCTGCAGTAGTTGCAGTTGGGTCACGGGAGGCAAGTCGTATTAAAGAAGCAGCCACAGCAGATCCTGGGGCATCAAAGGAAAGTTTGGAATTCCCGAGTCGCGAATACAGATCGTCGACGTCCTTGATGGGGCCATTATTGAAGTAGAATTGCTGACGGGAAGCACAGCGATGCCGCCAGATATCTATTGCAAACATGGCAGGACAGCGGCGCTCGCAGGAGAAAACAGTTGTCGCCAACTTTAAAGGGTCGACGACATTCGCGGAGCCGTAGGTGTCCGCTTGAGAAGGATTCTGAGTCTCCAAAACCGGGATCAGGGCACGCAGCTCGGTATCTCTGCGTTGTTGCCAGTCCGCGATGAGGGCCGGAAGCTCGGACATAGCCTCCGTAAAGCTGGCTTCTGTGACGTTTTCCTCAGTGGGACGTTCTATGATCGCCTTGAAAACGGGAAACATGCAGATGTCGACGAGAGCCGGCATTTCCCGCCAAATGACAGGCAGGTATTGTTGCTTGTATGTCTTGTACATACTATTGAGGACGTCAGTGCGCTGGCGTATGCTGTTACTACGATCTTCTTCTGCATGTAATGCGCGATGTTTATGTATCGTTGCTTCTAGCCCTGGTCGGATACTATTCCAGCCTGAACCATGGTTATAAGCCCAAGCGTCAGACATGCCAGAGACAGATGACTGCGTACTATTTGAGGTGAGCTCGGCGTTTCGCCTTAGAGATGGATGGGATTTGATGACATTCACATCCCGTTGATTATATCCTAAGTCGAGAAGGCGTGATATAATCCTATCGGGGAGCCTTGAGATAAGCAAGGACTACTGAGACCCAACAAACTTACATAGCAGATCTTTCATCTCTTCGTTGGTCCGATTCGTCGGATTTCCTCCTGGAAAAATCATAAGGCCAATGTTTACACCGCTCGGCATCCTACCGATTATTGGTTAGATGAATGAGTATTTCCCCAGATATCTTAGCGTGGGCTGACCTCAGCCATGTATTTGATCAATTTTTGCCGCTCGACACGAAGTTCGGCCAGACCCTTGTCGTCTGCTCCTATTTCCTTGATCTTTGCCTGCATGTCGGTGATATCAGATTTCCAATAGTAGCCGCTCAGAGAGTTCATCTTTGCTGATGCGGCTTTTTGAATGGAGTGATTAGCCTCAGACAGATGAAAGAAAATGTCTGGATTTACAATGGGTTCGGGGAACGAGACTTAAGACGGTAGCATCGACGTCTGGCATATGTTGTGCGACCTTGGACACACATACGAGGCTGGCATAGGTGATAAGATAAAATGCAATGCAGCAAGAACAGTTTGACAAACTTTGACTTGAGACATCTGTTGCAAACACGTCGGCGAAGCATCCAGTCGATACGGACATTTTTTGCAGGGCAGAACTAATAGAATAAGTGACGGGTAAATGAAACAGAATGATGGCCTACATCACAAAGTGCGATTCCAAACAGCAAATCTACCCATCGATATTCAGGGACTCCGCGAGGTGGCTCAATGCCTCCTTCAGATTCTCTCACAGCCTTCCAAACAAAAGAAACGTTCTGTGCAGTCAAAGTACGGCAAAAATTGGCATTGACCCGTGACAGATTGATGAGGTCTCGAGCATTCAGCATGCTGCAAATCTATGAACAACTTGTTAGATGTATCAGGGTCCACAAAGTAATTGCCTAGCTTACTGTGAATAGAATATCCAACGGCATCGTCGGTAGCATACTCAGATCCCGGCCCCATTTCTTGGCCTGCTTTCGGTTTGTCCTGTCTTTTGCCGCTGCTGTCGTCTTGGAGATCCTTCGCATCCGTTTTGCACGACTGGACTTTACGTAGGACCCTGTCGCTCCTGTTGAGACAAAAATACAGGCAAATTACTCCTACATACCTTCAAATTCGCTTCCGCTGCAGCATTCGTTTTCGTCCAAATGCCATTCTTCCTCTGCTTTTTGTTCGGAACTTGTCTCACTCGTCGCGAGACGCTGCTCCTTTGACGGAATTTTTGTTCTTGAAGAGCGGCGCAATGCATCTGCCATTGTACGTGAATATTTAGATATACCAAGTAAAATAATGAAAGGGAAGGAAGGAAGGAAGGTGATAGAGCTAGACAAGACAGACGCAGATGATAGTCTGAGTCAAAGGCGGAATGTTTCCTCTTTGGAAATATGTGCTCTTGTGGGTCCACAAACCTCCGTGGCTGAGAACGAGCGATGCTTCTACTTCAGCAAGAAGGGTTCGTGTGCCTTTCCGTTTCTTGTAATGGAAGAAGTGGAACAGTATACGATGATTAACAGGTAGAGCATGTCAGATTCCCTATTGAGTTATCTGCAGGGCAACGAAGGATGATTAACGAAATTGAGGCGCATACTGCATAGTCACTATAGGACATACATCCAATGCCACCTGTCTCCTTCTCAGCAATTCTCTGCCCATCCGTGCGTTTCTTCACAGATCGTACTGGAAGCACCGGCATAGCGACAAGGTGAGCTCTACTGATAGCTATAGCACATGGGAAGGAATATTATCGATGGGAATATAAAGGAAGAACCGGACAAAGTTTCGTAGCCTCACCGGCGGTGGCAATAAGAAGTTGGGACCCATACAAATACACAAAGGTAAATAGTTCCCAAATTTTCCGCCACCAACATCATCTTCCCGAATTCTCTTCTTTTCATTTGCTCCAATTATGCAACCAAAAAGCTCTGCAAGGACGTCAGGACCTCCTTCTGAACGGAAGAGTCCCGCTGAACCTGAAGACGAGGACAACAAAAAGGACGGCGACCGGGGACGCGGTAATGGTGCGCGACGGTCATCTTTTCCTACATTCTGTACTCTATTAATGCTGGAATAAATAGGGTTGAGGCCTAGTCCAGAGAAACGGCGGCGAACCAGTCCGAATACGGTGGGAACGACAAAGCGAAAGAAGGCAAAAAAGAACAGGCGACCAAGAAATAGAAAGGATAGAAAGAAATGGTAAAATCTCAGTTTGCTACCGACAATGCCGCTGTCTTCTCATGGTGAGCCCGCCTACCTTGCCGTCGTGTCCGGTGGCCAACTTTGATAGATCTGTGGCATGCTTCCATCCTGGGACCTCATCAATCTATCGCGCGTCGACGCAAAATTTTGTCGTACTTTGACCGCAAATAATCTATCATTTATTTGGAAGGCGGTGAGGGAAGCAGACGGGGGAATCGAGCCACCTCAAGGAATTCCTGAATACCGATGGGTAGACCTGTTATTTGGGAAATCAGTTTGCGACGTAAGTCGTTCCGTTTGATATGCACCCATCTAACACGGTGTATCAGTTCTGCCCTGCAAAGAATGTCTTAGTTGACTGGAAGCTTCGTCGACGCGTCTGCAAGTGATGTCTAAAGGAACAGTACGTCCATTCATACTGGCTGCTGTACTTGAACTCATCGTCTCCGCCAGCTTGATCTCTGCATCAAGGGTTAAAAAGTGTTTCCCTGATGTCGATGACGATGTTTTGAGCCCGATTCCATGTATCAATGGTAAAAGACCAGCCTCTCTTCGAGATACATCACACTAATTGTTTCCATCTACAAAGCTGGACCAGGGTAAATGCACTCGCCCGGGGGGTGCTATTGGATCTCTGATATTGCGGATGTTCATGCAAAGATGAATGATCTAGAAGCTCAGCTTGGGTCCTTCGAGCGTCTAGCCGAGTTTCGAACAGAGCGGAAGAAATTGGTTGAAAACGCGAACAATGTCAGCGAAAAGTATAAGCTTCGTACATGGTCTTTATTCATCTCATTGTCAGGACGCGGAACGATGCAAACATAGGTTTACGCTAACGCTTGAAAGAAAGCGGATGAATCAGAAAGTCTAAGAGACGAGAATTTTTCTATGTAGGGCTTTACACTCTCACGACTCTGGCTTTTCTGAACGCTTCGTAGAATAAAGACCCGCCTCTTTGAGATGGGTTATACCGAGCGGGACGTGGAGGGCATCAGATGGCAATCATCGGTTATGCGCGACGCTGAGCTCACCCCACAGGGTATGTGCTGATACTTACCATATATGCCACCTATGCTTATCATGATCAAGGTCGGGGCAGGATATGCCCCGGTCTCGAGGCAGCGATCAAAGAAAACCATGTTCGGCAAGCCAAAGCGGACCCTAGTACGGCGCTATACGCACGTGCTGAAATTGCGAGTGGCCTCTCCGTAAAATACGCACCGATTGCGTACACGTCCAACATTGCTACCGTGAATACCAAAGGACAGGCTGGTTTGATGAACACGGGACGGTTCGTGCCAAGATATTTAAGAGCGGGTGGGTAAGCTCGTATTGCTCGTATTGTACGACTAACATATCTTATTTACTCCCACAGCCGGATATGAATTACCCTCCAGCCACGACATCGCCTTTCTCGGCGGAGTCCTGAACAATGTTACGCTAAACTTGTACTTCAATACTCGCTAACAAAGGCGGGTTCAGCCCATAGGTCACTCCGACAGACGGCAGTCGCCGCCAAGGGAAAGGCTGGCGAAAGTTTCTTACTCTACACGATCATACCATGCGGACACGAACCTACCGATTATCCGGGGGGTTGTACCTGTTCCAATGAATTGTGATAAGAATGGCACTAAGTGACTTGATTTGGGAGGATGGGTGCCACGACATGGAGCTCACTGCGTATCAGCTTTTGCATCAACTGCGAGGCCGGTGCATCCCCCGTCTTTTTGGCGTCGTTTGTCCTTGCATTACCCCCGGTCTACCTCCTCTTCATCCCATCACCAATATTGTTCAAGGACTTGTTCTTCAGTATATCCATGATGTTAACATAGAAAAGCTCAGACCGAGTGTTGACGTCTCCGCAGGCGGCTGAGAGGATCTCTCACGAAGCGATGCAGGGGTACTGCCGCGTCAGAGAATTACTTACCTGCTTCGTAATAAGACTTACCGTTCTGCAGGAGGGGAACCTATCTACCGCAATTCACTTTAGGAAGGTAAACAAATACGCAACCTGAACTAGTGATGAAGAGCGAAGGATGGTTGTCCGGGGACTTGGCGCAGATGCGTATTTATGAGAAGGCTTCTCCTCAGGATCCCGAGGATGGGCGCTGAAAGAGGAGGGTGACGTTGTTTATATAAGACGTCGAAGTGGGGCTATGAGGAGTCCTTGGCATTTGACAAACATGTGGAAATCACGCCTCAGGACTTTCGTAGGGTGACGTTTGGCAGAACGTCGAGTACGGATTGGGATAGAGCAATCAAGAAAGTGTGCCAGTGGCGTATCAAGATGAGGAGTTCTCTGCTAGCCATGACTGCGACTGGGCCAGTACATACGCCTTCGTTTGCCTACGAGACGAGTTACGCTGATTCAAATCTCTAAAAGGTAATGATCATCGATTCGGCCTTGACTATATGGGATTATTGAACCAAGTTTCAGATGTCTTCCCGCGTATCAGCATTTGTGTGAATTGCAGGCCGCATGCCGTATACTTCTGCTTGATCGTGTCAACAACGACTATCGTGGTCGTCGTCGACTACATATCACAGTATAGAACGGCGTTTTCAATGGTCGCTGGCTCCTTTCCTATTCCTTTTCTCCGCATCTTTGGCGCAAACACAAAAGGTTAATTACAATCGATCACCATAATGCCAAGCCGCATACAAAGCCGGTCATTCTTCAATACGCCTGTGTGAATACTCTGCCAGCCGTGCCCAACTAATCCCGGCCTGATCCCAATGTGGAGATTCGGAGATGAAGTTGGTGAGAGAGCGAAGTGTAGACGGTGACTATCATTTCCACCACTATACCTTGAACCAACTGGAACTCAGTAGTATTTTCAGGATTTCCTCGTCGGACCAGTGCTTCCGACTGACTTCCGTTCTGATTCGTTGGAAGAATTCGTAGTACTCGTTATCCGGGAAGTCAAGCCAAAAGTGCTAATGAATACAACATAGTCAAGACTAAATTATCGCTTCTGCATCTAGTTGTCATAACCGATGGACGCCGTTGTAATTGTATGGACTGATGATACTCAATATCTGTGCCGACAGTGCATCGGGGTCTTCTTGGACCAGCTGCAGAAAATGTCAGATAGCTGAAATTGAATCAGGAACTTGTCATTCTTACGAGATGGCCCCCGGAAAGGACCCTGGATATAGAGGCTATTTTGCGACCCTTAGATACATCAGAGAGGCTATCCTGTGAGTATTGCGGCCTAAAACAGGATTAGAATCGGAGCAGCTGAGTCACGAAAAGGTGTTGTAAACGAACACGAGACCATCCTTTCTGCCATAGATGATGTGGATTGGAACAGCGTCACAGACCTTTTCGATCTGTTCAGTAGCTTCGAACGTCGACTCAAAATCAGTGTAACTGGCCGACTCGTGGTATTTGGTGCATTTGGTTGTAACGGTACTAAGCAGATCGTCGGGATTGAGCGGACGAAGACCTTGGTTCTATCAAAATAAATAACGTGAGTGAACATGGAGTAAGTAAAAGTGAAGGTACGAACAACATGAATAGCTATGACTCGAGAATCCCATGTCTTCCACGGAACACGCCTCGAGAAATATTCAAATGCGGCTTTCCGATTATCCCACGAATTGCGCTGTGCAGCTACCGCCTTTGTTAGCATCGAAGTCTGGCGTTTGCGATGCTCCAAATGTGCTTGGAAGACGTGCCGGTCGATCATTGGTGGTTCAACCAATATAATGCACTCGTAAGGGGGGGTTTCAGAGCGGTAACACTTTGTTGAGAACATCCTAGAAAACCCGTTGATGAGACATCATTTCGCAGAGTTAAGGGAATCACTGACGCCGCCGAACTCCCAGCGGAATGTCCGATTAGGATGATACGCTTGTCCCGCAGATGGGTCTCCACAAATACTGCTACGCCTCGAGCCCAGTCAGAAATTGCTAAGGGGTGCAGGTTTTCTGTCAGTATCCGATGCGTAGGTATTGAAAGCCTTACACGGAGAGAAATCCACTAACTCCTTTGCGTTCAACAGTGCCGATTCGCCATGACTCTGGAAATCCAAAGCCCAGCATTCCTTGATATCTTTGGCGGAGACGAATATGTTTGCTATGACTGGCTCCCAATGCTCTTTGTCTATGTAAATAATATTAAAACGAGGAACATGGAAGCCGGCGCTTGCGTTTACGTGTGCCATTTGCATGTAAAAAGATCAGAGTCTTCCCATCGGTCCTTGGGGAAGCAGCAGGTGAGTACCGCTTGGCAGCCATCTTGAGGGGCACCCCATGAACGAGGCACGAGGTCTGGAAAACGGCATCATCGATAATGAAGGCAGCGGATGGCATAGTGAAAGATCAAAAACCTGCTGTATTCGAAGTTGCCATATATACCCTCTGATTAAGATTCTTCAAGAAAATGGACCACATCCACCTGACATTCCGGGTCGGCATAATAGAAACGATATATTTTGCCAGGTGCCCAACAAGGTTCTGAGATGGAGACCGTGCTATTTGTAGAACCATCGAGATCTCATCGATCTTCTGATTCCCGCCCTTGTCTACCCGGTACTTGCATATGCCGTACTTGACACACGACAGCGAAGGGGGCCTCTGGCGCATAGTAGAAAATTAAATGCCTTCTGTTCTCAAAGTTGCGATATCAACGGCTTATTTACATGAATACGTTATCCGAGTTACCCTTGGCATTCTGGCAACGATATTCCTCTACGTCGGCTCATCATGAGAAGAAGCATTTCTCAGTATCACGGCGTCAAATATCGACTGCACCCTGGAAATGGTCACCATTAGTTCTAGGAACTGACCGCCGGTGTACAAAAAAAAAAGACCGCAATAGAGAGACTGAGGCGGCAGGTACCGGTCGGTTACCGAAAAGGTTTGATCGCAGTACAATTTTCGAAGTCACCCTATGCGCTGAACGAATTCTTGTGGATTCTTATCATACTCTCAGCTGTGATAGTAGATACACGAGGCGGTGTCTCCTGAGAAGTTCTTGTCCACTATGTTCACCCTCTGGGCTGGAGTTTCCACCATTGTCTTGGCGTTGTTGAGTGCACTTTTCCTGCGCAATACTGGGTTGCCACTTCCTCCGGGACCTCCACCGAAATTATTGTCCGGAAATGTCCATCAAATGCCAAGGACTGCGCCTTGGGCAACGTTTTCTGGATGGTCCAGACAATATGGTATGCTTCCACTATATGTACATGCCCCCGCACATCTTAAGACCACAGTAGGGAGTGCAATAATTCACTACAGGTTTTTCCGTCGACATTTCATCATATTGAACACCGTCGAGACTGTTTTAGCGCTACTCGAACATCGTTCCAATATCTACTCGGATCGGCCAATGGTATGGATGTACGGCGAGCTAGCGGGGCGTGGAATGTCCGTCTTCAATATTTCGTCGCAACATCCCAATCACAAGAACTATCGACGACTACTTCAATCTGGCCTCAACTCGAGAGCCGTACAAGTATACAGAGGCATTTTGGAGCGGGAGTTACGAATACTTTTAGACGGGCTTGTGGATTCACCCAACAACTTTCCAAAACATTTTCGACGGTGAATAAAACTTCGTATCAAGCTAATTAGATCTTACGCTTGTACAGGAATGCTGGGGCTATAGTATTGGACGTCGCATACGGATGGCCAGTTACCAGCGATGACGATTACTTCGTATCACTCATGGAAGAGGCGTTTGCCCTTCACAGACAGGTGGTTCAACCTGGCCGGTGGTTAGTGGAAGTAATACCCCTCCGTATGCATAAATACTCTATCTCACCCATCTATATTCATCTACCGTTCAACAGTGCGATTTGTTCCTTCTTGGATGCCAGGGGCCCATTTCAAGAGGTTTGCGTTCTCGGTTCGCGATCGTATGAAAGCAATTGATCAAGAGCCACATAAATGGGCAAAAGAGCATATGGTAAGTGTTTTCGGGGAGCTACATAACGGACTTGTGTTTAACGAAATTTTTAGGCAAGCGGCACTGTCAAGGAATCGTTCACCTCCCAGCTCCTTCAGCCGCAAGATGGGCACTACGTCGACGAGGAAGAGGAACGAACGATCAGTTGGTGCTCATCAGCTCTATATGCCGGAGGCGCAGATACTGTAAAGCCTCTTTTCTTTTCAATAATTCTATTATATTCATGCTTAACTTATTCAGACGGTTTCAATCATGCTCTCTTTCATCGCTCTAATGATGCAATATCCTGATGTACAGAAGGCCGCTCAAAACGAGATCGATACTGTGCTGGGTAACCAGCGTCTTCCTAATCTCGGCGACCAGTCCTCCCTCCCTTATATCTCTGCTCTCTTTAAGGAGGTACTACGATATTCGCCTGCGGCGCGACTCGGTAAGCGTCTATAGATTGATCAGCCACCTACCTCTCATTGCGGGGCAGGCCTTCCTCATCGTGTCACTGAAGAAGATAACTACGGCGGGTATAGGATCCCCAAAGATAGTACCGTGATGGCTAATATCTGGTGAGTGTCAGTGTAAACATTAACCTTGGATATTACCTTATTCGATGAGTTAACAGGGCAATATGCCGTGATCCTTCGGTATATCCTGACCCAGATACCTTCGACCCGAATCGTTTCCTCTCTAGGAACGAAATGGATCCTCGTAAATTGGCATTCGGTTTTGGCAGACGTGTATGCCCCGGTTAGTGCGGTTTCCATTCTGACTTTATAATATCCCGCGAATATATACGTGAATTTGAAGGTGCTGGATTTGCTGAAGCATCATTGTTCCTTAACATCGCCAACATCCTTGCTTGCTTCGATATCCTCAAACCCTTGGATACTAGAACAGGTAAAGAATATCTCCCGGAAATTACTTATACCGTTGGCGTAACAAGGTGCGCATTATTCATGCGATCTTCATCTTTTCTGCATTGACAAACCTCAGTCATCCTTCCCCGTTCAAATGCCAAATTGTCCCGCGACCCAAGGCCAGTGTTCATCTACGCGATACGTGATCTTTTGAAGTACTTTACGAGATTTTCTATGTATGCTTTAGTTAACTCTGACTGATGACTGATTTTGTTCCGTTAAATATCACTGAAGCTCTGATATCCCGTTCAAATGTATGACTTGACCCGCTCTATAGAAAATGACCGAGTTGAGCATTCTTTCGAGGCTGTTTGTTGGCAGGGACACAATTGCAATACAGTAGAACTGCGCGCTGTCACTGCATTGTGCGGTGATACGCCTTCTGTACAGCCTGAGTACTTATATGCTAATCTCCATGGTAGCGGTACTTCATGAAGAACGTGAGAGGTGAGAATCATTCTTTGGTGAGTAGAAGACTCCAAGTCATTAATAACGACTTCGTAACTCGAGTGGTCGACCGTACGAATCTCATATAAATAATATTCGCCTTTAAAGACATGTACATATGACTTAACATCGTAATCACGTAATCAAAACCTAGCTTTGGGGTGTCATCTTGAACGAATATTGAACCTTTTATGGAAAACAGTGGACTAAACTGCAGACGCTTGGTTTTCCTTGTTCTCTACTGAACCAGGAACCTGGTCCTTGTTCTTGGTCTGAATCTGGTCTCCGTCTTCGTCTCCAGATGAAGACATGCTTCTAAATGCCAGGGGAATCATTCCCCTGGAGCTCACTCCTGAGAAAGGTTTGGCGCGAGCCAAGGCTCGGGCTGCGAAGCCACTCAACGAAGTACTTGAACCGCGTTCGTCTCTTTTTTCATACCGAACTAATGCAGCACGCACCAGGACGATAGAAAATGTAATTGGGATAATTTGACCGATCTATAGGACACTGTTATTGGGATATATGAACCTCAAACAGTTATCACCTACCAGGTCAATGACGAGGTATGCGGCGGCTGAATGTCTCAAATATACCGCGATCATCGTAATGAGCGCGAAGGAATAGAAAGCGCCGCATTCAAGTATGACCATAATAATGGGATAAAGGGAGCTCCTCAAAGCGTGTTGAGTGTTTGAACTATTGAGATATCGCACGGCATTTTTGTGGGCAATCCATAACTTTGTGGCCAAAATTACTATGAAGAGGAATCAGTAAAGCTTGAATGCTGATCGTATGCGTAACCCACAAGTCGCTGATATGTTCGTTGCCAGGGCGATGGAGTAAAATGATATGACCCATTGCTCAGTCTGGTGCGCAAATATCGTGTCTGGACTTTTTTGCCCAATCGGCCTTGCGATGGACCATATAGTATGTACCCCGGCCACTAAGGGAAGGGGGTAAATGCCCTATAAATGTACGAGAGCAAAGAGGCTGAGACACACCAACGGTCCCGATCCAAAAGACAACCGGGAGCGCAATAACCAAGAGGCTCTGCCAAACGATGTAGCATCGATAGATCTGCATTAACAATGACAACCGAGGTTTCCTTAGTCTGTGGGGAAAATAAATTCATACCAGAATGCTGTCAGCCAAAAGGGTCTCCAAGAAATATACCGTATTCTTGAATGTGAATTTTGTGTTGTCAAGGAAATATAGGTAGCTGCCTTCGAAGCTGATGAATCCTCTGTATATGTACATCCCATCCGCAACGAGATGCTGAGTTCTTGGTCAGCCGAAATATTTGTCCGGGGGTCTCAAGACGCACCAGGGTGCTAAGGACAGCTAGGGTGCAAATTCCTATCAGAATAACAGTGGAAACGTGACGCTCTTTCCGATCAAGAGTCAGAGCCCAGAGCGTGATAGAAATGAGCAAAGTCGCAATGCCTAATAAGCAGCCATTGTCATGTAAGTACTCTAGAAAGACGGATAGGGTCATGGCACATACCATATAAGACGGATTCAACAATTATCGCAATAAGTTCAGCTGCCTGAAGTGAGAAAGCCATGACTCAAACGACTGTAGACGTTGAGCTTTGGTGGGGAACAGATGGTAAGCTGTGGTAAGTTGGAGTTATACAGCACTTATGGCCGTCCTTTGGCAGAGAATCCGGTCGGCATACATCATATTTCCTGATCACCCTGCCGCTGCCTGGGGTAGTAATCATATTGGATGATTCGGGCGGGGCGCTGCCAGCAGACAATGCTGTAAAGGTTCATCGATGTTAGATTACGTTTCCCATAACTGGCGCCTCGCCGAATTTCAAGACACCACATGGAGTGTTTACTAGGCATTGCGGAGTGGAAGATAGGTTCTATTTTGAAGTTGCTTCCTCAGATGTGATCGGACTTTCCTCATACGGGAAGGCTGCTTCCCTCAAATCTGGGACCACGGGACCAGTGCCAAGCCGCTGTGAAAGACTACTTCTTGGTCACTGGCATGCGCTTGGTCGATCCGAAATCGTCTACTATATCATGGACTAAAATATCTCAAACTCATACAACTTTGCGGGTCACAATTGTGAGTTAATGTAATGTCTTTGCAAATGAGAAGTTGCTATTTTCTGACATCGGGGTAAGCCTTTGTTTCAAGTAGCTCGGCGCCTGTACTTAGAAGTTAGAACGACGACAAAGACGGGCTAACTTTGGGTATGTATTGTTCACATATTCACTTCTTTCCTCCGTGATTCTGATGTCGGAGGCAGCAATGCTAGTGCATATCGGAAACCCCTGAATACTGCGTCCAATTTCATTTGTTATAAAGATCCCTCGAGTCAGTGTCAACTCCCTCTTCATTACGACTCAACGCAATGTCTTTTCCAGATCGTCCCCTAGTCTCTTCGATGATGGCTGCCTATGGTGCGGATAGATCTGTCAGGCACCTAATGTTCCATACTAAACTTTGTTATATTGATAGCAAAAAGTGCACTACTATCGTCACTGCACCAAGGCATTCGTAAAGGGTCATTGAATATTATAGATGGAGGCAACTCGTACCATCTCGGGAGGACGGAACTGGATAAAGCAGGAAATTCCGTCATTATTGAAGTGAAAGACGCGAGCTTCTGGTCTCGCATCTATCTGAGCCACGACCTTGGATGCAAGTATAATTCTTGTATTACTACCGTTCACTTACTTAGCCTCATCTTATATTTTCAGTCGCCGAGGCTTACATGAATGGAGATTTCCAAGTCAACAACCTCAAAATGGCCCTTGACGTAGGCTGCTTTCCTTCCTTCATTGTAATTTCTCAGTTATCGTTGACACAGTTATGGCTTGACAATCGCACCCATCTGGGTGCGATCTCTTCCTTTTGGAATCGTTGTTCGATCATTTTATCTTCACTGTACATCCGTTACTTTGGTCAGTCCTTGAGTAATGCCAAACTCAATGTCGTACGTGTTTCCTGAAGCTCCCGCATAGATCCCATTTCTGAAGTCAAATTTTGGTAGATTACCGGCTACGACGTCGATAACGAGCTCTTCAAGGCAAGTCCATTGATGAGATGCTGTATTCTTACACTGCCTCATGCCTCTTCAATAGTCTTTTCTCAGCCCTGATATGACATATTCATGCGCTATTTGGCCTGAAAGCACTGGTGGTATCCACGGTGATCTTACTGAAGAATGGAACGAGGAAAGCTTAGAGGTCGCGCAGCTTTATAAGATCCATAACCTATTGAAGAAGGCTCGCCTCCGTCCGGGAGATCGTCTACTAGAATTCGGCAGCGGGTGGGGATCTCTTGCCATCGAGGTCGGTTATTTAGATTCGTGGTGTTTACCTATTTATTGACAATAATTTAGGCAGCTAAAATGGGATGCGAAGTCGATACGCTCACGCTTTCTGTGAATCAAAAGGCTATCGCGGAGGAAAGGATTGCCGCTTTATCGTTGCAGGATCGAGTACGCGTCCACCTCCTGGACTACCGCAACATGCCGGATAGTTTTCACTATGCATTTGACGCCTTTATCAGCGTCGAGATGGTCGAGGTAGCCTCACCGACATTTTGGGTCATTTGTGATATGTTAACAACCTAATTTCTAGGCAGTGGGTGCGATATACCTGGATAAATTCTTCAAACTTCTCGATTGGACATTAAGACCTGATCGTGCCGTTGCCGTCATAACGGCAACTACGCAACCCGAGTGGCGCTTCAAGATTCTTCAGTGCGTAGTGATTCTGAGGTGTGTTGATGCGGCGCTTACCCAAAGCTGAAGACCGGACGACTATGCCAGACGATATCAATGGCCGAACTCTTTTGTCCCTTCTGCTACATATTTTCTACAGGTAGCCGAGGCTGCAACTCGAGGAACGCTCCCCGTCGAGAGTGTAGAGAATTTTGGCTCTCGTGAGTATACTATCACTTGATGCGAATGTACCCGTCTTGATCTAGCATTGCTTCCTTTGATTATCCCCGAACGCTGCGTGAGTGGAGCAGGTGCGTTCTACGTCACAACTTTCTACTGTGCATTCGCTGACATCGGCGACGGCCAGACGTTTTTCGCGCAACTGGGGAAACGAGCAGGTCATGGCTTCGTTGACAAAGAGTCAATCACAGCTTTTGGAAATACCCGGAGCACTAGATGCCTTCCGACGCAAGTGGGAATATCTGTGGGTCTATGCAGAGGTTGGATATGCCAGAGCATACACGTCGATGCACCACTTCACGTTCACGCGACCCGTACGTTTCATTGGCAAGATGATTCAGTCACTGACTAACGATCGCCATAGGAGTTTATCGCCTCTGACTAATGTTGCCGGCGCCGCGTCCTTATAACCGTCATTAGTTTAATGAGATGATAGAATACGAACTAGTTAGAGATACTTACCTCGTCGGCGTGAAATGACAGGAATAAAACGTTCCATTTGACAACGCTTGCATCAGGAGGAGCGCAATTGCTGTCCGAGACCTAGTCTAAGCTTAACTTGGAAACAATATCAGAAGACAGTAGAGGTGATCAACAAATTTGGTTCTACTTTTTTCAGTTCTCGTGCTATGGAACGAAGAAGGCACCCACCTGTTATGTATGACAGACTTCGCCAAACGCTTGGACTTCAAATCAAACATTGCCTTTATCGTTTCGAACTTGTTACTAAGAACGGCAGCGGTCAGTAGCGACTCGCCCAACGCGTTCGTTTTCCATCCCAGCCACTCGTAAAGAACTTTCTCCAGGCCGGGTGTACGTCGTATCTTGATTGCCTTTTCATCGTTACGAGTGATCGAATAAAACGTGTATGCTTCCAGTGGTCGACGGCTACTTCGTAGCCTCAGCCAGAGCCGCCCGCTAAAGGAGGGGTGTAGGGTCATCCTCTGAACTATCAGCATCAGGATAGCTTTCCCTCGCGAGATCCTTCCTCTTCTTTCCATGAACGTTGAGGCCTAGGTAGACGCGACTCTCGTCATTTACGATATGATGAAAGCCCTCCTGCTCGTCGCTATGAACTGAAACGAAAGAGATGCCATGACCACTTCGACGGATGCACATATCGAGCATTTCTAGACAATCACACTCAACGATTTCGGTTAGAATCCTGCCGTAGACGTCAATTGGGCCGTCTTTCGCATATCTGTATAGTTTCGTGAGGTGTGTGAAAGCCTCCATGTCGTCTGTTGCGACGGCCCATGCAACGAGGCTTCTACGAACACCTGTTTGAGTACCATCGTCTTTATTTGGAGGAAACTCTGCAGTCTTTTCTAAGAACCGCTGCTGTGAAGTCTCGCTCTTGATAGCAGAGGATCGAGATGCGACGTCGATGAATGTAGGCTCGTCCTGATCAACGGTGTCGTCGGAATAATCGGCAGAGTCATCGTACTCTGAAGTAATTGAATGTTAGGAAAAAGAACACGTTCGTGGCGGGAAGTTTGGACCCACATGAATACACAAGTTAGATTACAAATGATTAATAATCAATCATGGTTTGTCTCACTGAGCAAACCACACTCAACACGAATTCCGTCGATTCTTTGGTAGGAATGGTAGACAAGCTGCCACGAAGTTCTGCAAGAGTAGGGAAGAGTCCCGCCGAACCTGAAGCTGGATTGTCAAAGGAACCGCGAGAACAAGATAACGAGAGGGAAGGCGAAGGAGATGACACAGGTGAGCAATATTCATTACCTCCACAATCCTATTTTTTAATTGCCAAGATGTACACCACAGGGTTGAAGGTTAGGCCAGCGAAGCGAAGGCGAACGACTTCGAGCACAGCGGCAGCGACAAAGCAAACAAAGGCCATGGGTACAGAGACCAAGCAGAAAAAACCTGGGAAGAAACGGCGAGATCTCAGTCTGTTACCGACGATGCCTCTGGATATCCTGTTCACGGTTGGTTTGCCTACCCCCCCATCTAGTGCACTGACCTATGTCAACAGGTCTGTACATTGCTGTCTCCTCGAGACCTCATCAGTCTATCGCGTGTCGACGAAACGTTTTGTCGCACTCTGACCGCAAATAATGTATCATTTGTTTGGAAGGCGGTGAGGGAAGGAGATGGGGGAATCGAGCCACCTCGAGGAATTCCTGAATACCGATGGGTAGACCTGTTATTCGGGAAATCCGTTTGCGACGTAAGTCGTTGTCCCATTTGATATACACCCATCTAACATGGTGTATCAGTTCTGCCCTGCAAAGAATGTCTTGGTTGACTGGAAGCTTCGTCGACGTGTCTGCAAGCGATGTCTAAAGGAAAAGTATGTCCGTTCATTCCTGTCGGCTTGCTGTACTTGAACTCATCGTCTCTGCCAGTTTGATCTCTGCATCAAGGGTTAAAAAGTGTTTCCCTGATGTTGATGACGATGTTTTGAGCCTTATTCCACGTACCAATGGTAAAAGACCAGCCTCTGTTCGAGATGCATTATACTAATTACCCCCATCAGTTGGACCAGGGAAAATGCACGCGCGCGGAGGATACTATTGGATCTCTGATATTACAGACGTCCAAGCAAAGATGAATGAGCTAGAAGCTCAGCTTGGGTCTTCCGAGCGTCTAGCCGAGTTTCGAACACAGCGGAAGAAATTGGTTGAAGACGTGAACAATGTCAGTGAAAAGTACAAGCTCCGTACAGGATCTTCATTCATCTCGTTGTCAGGACGCAGAACGATGTAAAACATGGGTTTACGCTAATGCTCGAAAGAAAGTGGATGAATCAGAAAGTCTAAGAGACGAGAGATTTTCTATGTAGGTCTCTACGCTTTCACGACCCAGGCTTTTCTGAGCGCTTTGTAGGATAAAGACCCGCCTCTTTGAGATGGGTTATAGCGAGCGGGACGTGGAAGGCATCAGATGGCAATCATCGGTTATGCGCGACGCTGAGCTCACCTCAAAGGGTATGTGCTGATACTTGCCATATATGCCACCTATGCTTATCTTGATCAAGGTTGGGGCAGGATATGTCCCGGTCTCGAGGCAGCGATCAAAGAAAACCGTGTTCAGCAAGCCAAAGCGGACCGTAGTACCGCGCTATATGCACGCGCTGAAATTGTCCGAGCCGTTCTCAAAACCTACAAACAAAATCTTTTGCCTGTTGTATGGCGACAAATACCTTCGTTCATCGACGTCTGCGCATTCTCCCCATTTAAGGACATTTTGGAACTGCCCACCGAGAACTCCGTCACTGAGGCCAGCTTTTCCGACGCTGTGAATGAACTCCCGGTTCTTATTACTGACTGGCAACAGCGAAGGGAAGCTGACCTACGGACCATGGTTGCGGCTCAGGAAACTGGAGGAGTAGATCCTTTGCAGTTAGCAACAACGATCTTCTCTTGCAAACGCCGTGACCATGTTATCATCACCAGTAGAGATCTTTGGCGGCACCGGTGTGTTCCCTATACTAATTGCGACCCATGGGGCATCAGCTACCTGTCCCCACTCAAAGATGTCGATGATCTGTATCACGAATTTGGCAACACAGGCTACTCCTTCGAACGGACAAGATCTGCCGTGGCTAATTTTTTAGTACGACTGGCTTCTCGTGATCCTGCTACAACGACTGCGGAGGAGATGGATAACTTGAACCTTCAATTCCTTTATACATACCACCATGTTGGTGAATATTCAACAGTCTTGGGTGACACGGTCTATGGGCTTCCCATCTTTACATGGCGCGAATGTGTTAGTGTGGTAATTTTACCCTGATGACGCACAGCTGACCGCTATATAAGGTACAACATCACTCTGTCCACGATCTAGGCAGTCCACAGGGCCCCAAGTCCTACTTCCGCCTTCTCACGGCAGAAGATGAACGCAAGAAGAGGCGAGTTGTTAGAGCAGTAGAGTACTTGGATACTTGGGGGTCTTGGGGCGAGGCATTCTTTCACTGTCAACATTGTTCTGAGCATGTTGATGATCCCAAGTCGTATGAGTACGTCACGAAGCATGTTCAAGATATGTGAGTGATCCTTGTTTACTATGCTACATTTCCTTATTTGACGTAGGCATGGCATTGATGATCCTCGGATGGACCGTGACCTGTTCCTGACTCCTGGTGCAGACATGCCTGTGGCACAACGTCCGCTGTTGTACATCGTGGAATGTGAAAAAGAAGAGTACATGGATCTTTGGTTTTATTAAGGCTATACATAGTTTGGAACAATGTACGACAACCGCTACTTGAAGTATTGAGACACACTCATGCTGTCAGACAAATGCGCTAGCTTGTATGTTGTACAACTTGGCATATTCCCCGTTCATTTCTACCAACTCCTTGTGGTTTCCTGTCTCGACAACATTTCCTTCCTTCATGCATCTAAATGATGCTTTTCGATGAGCTATCACCCAGGTCTCGCAAAAAAACAAGAAACATACACGATAAGATCTGCACGTTTCGCCAGATGTCCAAACCGATGGGTAACAAAAATCATTGTCTTCCCATCTCGCTCATCGATGAGATTGCCGAAAAGTAATGCCTCTCCCTCAGGATCCAAGGCAGAGCTCGGCTCATCCACTGCAACAAACTTCACCTTTCCGGAAGCAAAACGCATGAATGTTCGGGATCTACGGGAAAAGTATACACTAGGGCAGCAGGGAAAAACGCGAATAAGACGTACGCCACGATTCTCTGCTTTTCGCCACCCGAGAGCTGGATATTCTTATGGAGCCTCTTCAGCTCAACCTGTAACGGATGTGCCTCATTCTCTGGAACGTTGAACCCATATGCCTCGTTCATGGCCGCTAGCATCGTGTCTTTCCCCTCTGTCAGCTTGGCCAAACAGTGTGTTGCTCCGCCGAGCTCAGCAGCACGGTCAATCATCGCCGAGTCTCCCACATGTTGAACGCACCCTAAACCGATGTTCTCGCCAAGCGATACAGGAAAGAGCGAGTGGTCTTGCGTGAGCATGGCTGTAACCTCTCGAAGCTCAGACATTCGGTACTTTGATATTGGTATACTGTCAACAATAAGCGAATCTGGACCTGACGTTGGATCATAAAGGCGTGCCAGGAGCTTGATGATGGTGGATTTACCACTGCCGTTGGCGCCTACAATGACAACGAGCTGTCCAGCCTCGATAGTGAGGTTCACTTTGGACAAGGCGGGCTTAGTGGACTGCGACCCAGGGTAGGAGAAGGAGAGGTTACTGAGTTCATACTGTATTTAGCTGTGGTGCCGCTCTGACTGAAAACATTGGTTTACCGAAGCTCAAAAGACATTCCTTGTGACTTCTCCGGGGAATAAGACAAGCATCCATCTACGAGTTTATTGCTGATCTTGTCTGCTTCGTAAAGCGTCCTCAGCTGTTCACATTGCTTTCGAAATTTGGTAACGTCGCGTAAGATGCTCCGCATTGACCATTCCAAGGTTCCAGAAGATTGATGCAAGATAGCGATGGAGGATATTGAAAATTTCGACGGTTTCGTGATAGCTGCGACCGAGTAGTACATCTGGAGAGCGTGTGGTCAGTATACTCTATCACATTCCTTGCGAAGACTCTATTTTATACCATAGGGACATCTCCCATGACAGCTTCAGATATTCTCATCAAAGGGTCGGTGTGTCGGGAGTATTGCTGCTCGGCCCATTCATCAGAGATGTGTCCTAGTGATGACGTCGCCTTCTGATACTCTGAGCGGAAGCTGTGGTTAATATCGTGCACCACAGGTGAAAATACACTGGCCAGACATACCTGCAATGATATAACTGACAAGATCGCTTCCCAAGACTTCTGATCTATACGCATCGGAGGCCATCTGTACTAAGCTCTTCATTCGTTGGAAGTATTTGTTGTCCGTGTAGACAATATGAGCTGTTAACTATAAATATTTGTACAAAAAGCTAACGTGAAAGCATACCTTGGTCCCATAGCGATCTCCTACAGAAACTGTGATACAAAGGTTTTGCTATGCATAGAAACGCAAACAATGGAGATTCCGCCGCCCGACAAGACTCCACGATGAGAGCCAGCTCGCTCCCCGTGGTGACTATCTGCTGAAGGAAATCCACCACATCTTCAAATGCTGTCCATGCGTGTCGGGCTGATGCATTGAATTTACTTTTAGTTTCTACCGGCGGAGTAAGATAGTTGATATTTGAATAACGGCAATTACGAAAATACCTTCGGAGGTTGGAACGTCGATGCGTAAGCGAGCTAAAACAAACACATCCATAAGATGATAGAGACGCGCTCTAGATGCGACTTGCCTTGCATGAGGTGCAGTTCAAAATGCGTCGTAACGCGGGTTCTCAAAGCAGGATGGATACCGTCACTAGACATTTATTCAGTACGTCGTGATACCACTAACAAGTAGGAACATCTGGAAACATACCTAGCCCATGACAGGAATGCAGCCAGAACGACGCAACATAGGCGTATCGCCACCGCACTCAAGATTGCCACAGAATCCACGGTCCCAGAAATGAGTCCTGCCTCGATCTGATAATCGATATGAGCCACACAGAGTTCAGAGTATAGAAGGATACATACGATTCGCAAAAGACGGCTCGAGAGGTAGAGTAGAACTGCAGATTCTATCCCAGACCAGATTTTTTCCAAGATAAAGAGAATCGATAACGTCGGCTCTAAGGTATAAACATCGATAGCGAGTCTTCGGAAGAGGGGAAGCGCCATTAAGAGATTATTCCATTTTCTTTTATAGTCCCAGTGCGTATCGTTTAACAGCGCGACTTTCCACACGCCAAGCTCGACAGTGTGCGTTTCTGGCACTGCAGTCTCCTTCATGGTGGTAATGAAGGAACAAGGGAGAACTTTGTTTGGGGTCCTTTTCATCGGAGCGTAAATGACTCGAGGGCCACAGAAGCACACCCATTTTGTTTGACAACATCTGAGTCTTCCACTCCGCGAGGCTGATGGCCCTCGAGCCGATAATGACATAACATACCATGAAGCGCCGCCGGCGATATCCCCACCCAGACGAGGGTAAAGTATGCACAGATCAACCTATAAGTAGGATATTTGTGCGTCTTCGGTCTCACCGCCGCCCTGAGCGATAAATGAATCCGAGTCGCAAAGGAAAACGTGCAGCTGACTTTAGAAAGACGGCGCCAATATTCAGTCACCATCGCATCCGGGAGGTGAAGCGTACCTGTGGTAAGTAGTAAAATTACGATAGCCTCGAGACGTCAAGATAGGGCCCGAGATCATGGGTGAGGGCACTGACGAAAACTTTAGCGACAAGGCTATTCCGGCCTTCATTCGAACAAAATCGATAAGATCGCACGGGGATTTGTGACGATTTTACTACTTACAGATAGGCATGCATCGGACATGATCGTGGAAATCGGAAAAGACGCCAGGTAAGCACTGTCATTTTACGTTCTGGAGAATGAATTAATTCTAGGTGGAATGTTAGTATCACCGTATACCCTTTGACTCATGGGTGTGAGTTGACATAGAAAGACTGCCGGCTGACGCTCAAGGTCCAACCAGAAGTGCATTCTCGCTGTGCACATATTTTGTTAGAAAGAAAAAATATGCGGATTTTGAGCCAACGATAGCTGAGAAGCAGACAGAGACTCAGGGCATACTTGGCGGATTTAGGCAAATGGGAAGAAAATGGTGGCATGGCCGCAAGTATACATTTGTAACGGACGTAAAGTTGAGCAGAGCCACAGCCGGACTCGCTTCGGAACATGATTGAACTGAACGTTGACGTTGACGCAACGTTGATGCTTCAGCACAGGTAAAAAATGGAACTTCAAACATTTGATTTGGGCAAAACTTTTCTCGGTCTTGAAAAGTCTGTCAGTAGAATGGAATGAATAGTACAACACGAACCTTTGATTTGACAATGAATAATTTACTGGCGCCAGTTTTCACTGGCAGCCTCTGCCGCACCGGCAAACCACGTGATACGACGCGTGGCGGAGTTTCAACCTGTTTTGAATTCCTTTTTAGACTCCCCTTCATCAGTTACCACCAGCCAACTTTCTCCGTTTCCTAATCATGCCTCTACTCGCGCCCGCGCTTTCACCTTCAGATGTCGATTATGTACCTGTGTCTATCCAGCGGCCGATAAGAAATGCGACAGCGCTGGAAACAGTCGAAGAGAGTGGGGGCAAAGACTCGGACACCACTGTTGAAGAAAGCAAAATCCCGTCAGTACAACTTGAAATGGACTCAATAACGGATACTCTTGCTGCAAGTATGGCCTGCAGTCTACTAGGGCATGTCCTTTTCCTAAAAAATCAAGTTCCTCTGTGAGTGAGGGTGGGTTTAGAGCTTTTCGGTGACTGATGGTCGTTGTAAGGCCCGTTCCACAGCTAGCTCGGATAACGATCACGGGAAAGGTGCGCAGCTCCTTTTTATACATATATCTCGGCCTTACAGATTGTTAGGCCAACGCCCGCGCGACAAAACTGCGGTCAGAACTTCTGGATTCCTTCGACACGCTACTGTCACATCTGGGGACAACATTTACGGCACTATCTACTGCTTTCGCCCGGTCTTTTCCACAAGAAAGACGGTCTAAAACTATGCGTACAAGCAGGGCGTACCTGGCGATCTTGGTGGGACCCAGTATCGGATCTGCGAAGTCAAAGGTCATGTTGGCAGTGGACGGTTTGGAGGCCAGGGTGTGGGGCCAAAGAGATGATATACGTCTGGAGGACGAGAGTGGAAGCAGCGAGAGCGATGTCGATGGAAGTGATGACGAGGAGGATGACAGCGATGAAGAAGGCGAGAGCAGTGACAGCGAGGAGGGACCCTCCGACTCGGACGAGAGCGACGTGGATGATGAGGGCGAAACAGAGTCAGACGGCGATGACGACGAGACATCCTTGCCCCCGCCACTGTCAACCTTCGCTGAAGAGCAACGTATACTCCGGACTGCCGACAGATTACTCTCGCGTGCGCTCGTGTCGGCGGACTGTGATGGAAACGGATTGGCGTCTGAGATAAGTAAGCGCTTCTCCTCACAGCGTCCGTTCTCTCTTACAAAGTCCACTGTAGGTCCTACGCAGACACATATATTGATACGTGCCCCGAGACGTTTTGTTCATCCCGCGTGGATACCCCGGCAGAACGTTACAGCCTCTATGGATAATTTTCTGGAGCAGTTCCTTGGGGCAGCAGGACATGGGCCGAGGACCAACAAGAAAAAGACCAAGATCGAGGGCCTATGGGTAGCATGCCAAAGACCGAGTACGGACCTGGGGAAGGAGGTGACGAATGAGGAGGACGAGATGATATGGTGGAGTTGGGATGGTAAGCTTGTAGGCTTCGCTGGTTGGTAAGGGTGTATATACTCACTGTATTGATTTGTTGTACGGACCTCGAGCATCATTATACCTGTATCGATATACCTTTTTCACGCTATCCGGACAAATCTTTATGACATGAAAAGTCGCGGACAATTGAATTTCGAGCATGTTATAATTACTAAGTCTCGAGCAGAATTGCTGTACATGTATCTTCGTTATTCTTCGGTGCTGCCGAGTCCCAGTCCTAGTACCATGTAAGTAGTACATCATATAAAGTCTTGCTTCCTGGTATTGTAAGTGAACTTCGACTACGTCTCCAGTAGAACAACTTGTACATCTTTATCTCTAGGCATCATCAGCAGCTCGCCGTCAAAGGTGATCTGTACACGATCCAGCAGAGTAAGATTTTGAAGAAAGGTCTAGAAATCAAAACTACCTTCTTCTGGCGCTTTGCCGCACGCAACGTTCCGTTTAATGCTTCCACTTTGAAAGAATGATAAAGACAGTTTTTTACAACTTCAAAAATCAGACGTACGGGTGTTAGCGGTCTTATCGAAGAGTATGCCGTACGAGACGCTACTCTTCCCATCGGTGTTGAGAGAGCCATACTCCTTTATGGCTTCTGAGCATGATCGCCAATTCTTCAGGGGATATCGATATAATGATGAGGGAGCATCTCACCCTTGAGGATCTCAATCTCTCCTGTAACGTTAACTAGTACAACTGGTTAATCTTTTTGCCAGTCATCAACGAGGGTGGTCCCTTACCCATGCCTGTTGGGAGAACAAAGGAAAGGGGGATTTTGTCAGATCACGATCAGATCACGTTGAGATCGATATCTATACTTCTGCTTATCTTTTGACCTGTAAGATCCTTATTTATTTCCTAGCAATTGGCAAGTCTGACAACTATTTCTATGCTACACAACCCTAGAATGAAAGAGTCTGGCCGGCATTGGACTGAACAGACGACGCAACCTTGCTGGTGGTAAGGAGCGTGTAGGAGTACCCGAGGCTTGAAGCAGAGATCGTTCCAGTTGGGGCGGTGTTCTCACCGTCGTCGCCAAAGTCTGAGTGATGAGATAGTTTAAACTACAGCAGTGGGAAGAGGAATGGTTGACGCACCATTTCCAGAAGCAACAGCGTAGCCGCCATCAGTGGAATAGATAGCATCGGTGGTGCCTGATGAGTATTAAGCCCGGGTACCACCAGTATTGGGAAACTGGATAGTCACCTGTGAAAACGTTGTTCTCGATAAGGAGCTGCGCCTCATCTCGGGTGTTGATGCCGTCGTTAAGGTCGACATAGCTAATGATGATGAGGCTTATATTTCGAACTCATAAGCACGACTCACTAGTTGTTAAAGATGTGACCCTGGCCTATAGGGATCGATGAGCCCTGTGTACAAAATGAAAGAGAAGATCACTCGTACCGAATCGGAAGGAAGGACCACGGGAGTTCAGGTTCTGCCACCAGTTAAGAGCAAAGGTGACTCTGAGAGCGGCATCTTCGCTCCCGTTGCTGTCGGAGTGACCGACGAGCGAAGCTTTCCAGTGGTTGTACAGCTTGCTGTTGGTGACAGTGATACCGTAGGAGCCGTGTGTGATGTCAAGAAGACCGTCGTAGCTGAAAAGAAATAGTCGGAATCTGTCTGATGAGGGAGGAACAGAACGTACTAGTCCTAAACAGATGAATGAGCAACCGCAGGGTTTAGAACTTGGAAGAATATACCTTGTCGTGGTCCAGATCGCTAGAGAGGTCGACATGGTCAACCCAGACGTTGTGCGACTCTTGAATGCCGATGGCATCTCCAGCGTCCGCGAGCACCTTTTGGATCTTGACGTTACGAATGATCACGTTCGACTCTTCGAGAACACGAAGACCGACACCGCTAAGGACTACATGACGCGTCCTTGAGTATGTAGTCACTCACAAAAATGGATGGAAAACGTACGCGAGCCAGAGGCACCGAGCACAGAAGTGTTGGATCCAACCTTTACAACGGTGTTGCCTGTAATAGTTCCTGAGGAGGGTGTCAGGGCTAGCAACCATAGAAACGTTATTCTGATATACCGCTGATGATGACAATCTTGGCCGAGTCACCGGAAACAGCAGAAGTGAGGGCGGCAAGAGTGGTGACAGTGGTGGTAGTGCCGCCAGTTCCTCCTTTGGTGCTAAGCAAGAGTAAGAATACCATCAGGAACAGAACCTAGGATGAACATACCCTCCATTTAAGGTAGCATAACCGACTGAGGCCGACTCGCTGGTGCTAGTCCGCTTGACGATTTGATTAGCCGGGGCAGCCTACAATGTCGCGTGAGTATGTTAGCGGTCGACCACGGGGACGCGGGGCGTACCAGGACAGAAACGAGCTGGATGGCAGCGAAAGCGAAAAAAGGAGAGATCCACTTCATATTGAACCAGGTATGCAAAGTAAAAGAAAGAGAAATGAAAACCAAGGTTTGGTTGTCTGTCTATGTTTCCGTGACCCTCCTTTTATACGATAGTCTCGGGCATCTGTCGGTTTCTCTTACAATCGAGCGTAACGAATAGACCGTTCTACTTACGGGTGCATAGGCTCTGGGCCCGGGCGGCCCGCAGGCAAGAGAGATCTTGCTCTTGGCATGCTATGGGAAAAAGGGTGATCCAATCAATATAGGCGACATGCTGATGTCAATGATGGCGCAACATCTGTCGGCTGTAGACAAGACGCCGGCAACGACGTTGATATTTTTTACGCCTGCCAAGGACACTTTTAGAAAATTCTTCAGGACCTACGTTGAATGACACACCTCTGCCCGTGACTGGACTGTCTGCAAGTCAGTGAGCCCCATCAGTAGAACAGTAGAAACATTTAGGCCCTGAAATATGTGACGGCAGAGGGTCGAGGAAGAAGCGTTGAGAACTCATGGGTGCGATTCTAAATTTCCAGTGTTAACCCGCAATACGCTGTTCGTCTATAATGTCGGAGTATATTAGCTCACATGAGCATGTAAATGCTATGGCTCGTGAGTAGCAACCCTGAGAAAATTGCATTGGAAGGGTGGAATCAACGAGGCTAAAGTCTGATGGCGTCTAAATGTTGCAAAGATGCACCATGTCAGTTCACTGCGGACAGCAACGGCTGCACCCATACGGTCGCACCACGGATAATTGAGTTGGAGCCAAGCCTTTGATGGAGCAAAAATGGTGAAAACTATGCTTATTGTAGCTCTATGGCGTGACAAGACATATGTACCGAGTAAATTCACCCTACATGAAGGATTAGGAAGGATGATGCGAAGGAAGGCAATGATGCTCACGCTTCATTATGGCTTATACGCCTCCCACCCTATGTTTTCTAAGCGCTCAACTTTGCCTAGGACTTCCTTCTCCAATCCGTTCAAGTACGCGTCCATCTCGTCGATTAGACGAGGTTGGCCAGCGGAGAGAATCCTCACGGCGAGTAGACCAGCATTAGTGCCGTTGTTGATGGCTACAGTCGCTACCGGGATACCCCGCTAAGTGCGCGTGAGGGAGATGGTCAATATATGAGACGGCGAAACTTACAGGCATTTGAACAATACTATGGAGCGAGTCAACACCATCGAGTGAACTGCCCTTGACGGGCACGCCGATGACGGGTAGAGCGGTCATGGCAGCGACCATCCCCGGGAGATGGGCAGCACCTCCTGCTCCTGCTATAATGGTGCGGAGACCCCGCGACGAGGCAGAGCGTGCATACTCCACGAGTCTATCGGGAGTACGATGCGCTGAGACTATGGTGAGTTCGTAGGGGATGTTGAACTTGTCTAGAATACGCGCGGCGGGAAGCATTACTGGCAGATCCGAGTCGGAGCCCATGATGACCCCGACGAGGGGAGTCTTGTTGGAGTGGCCAGACCCGGGACTTGGTGGAATGGCAGCGTACTTTTCGAGTTCCTCGGGCGTGCTCCCTGGAGTGGCTTCAAGTAAAGGCCGGAGTTTGGTATGGAGAGAGGCATCAGAGTCCGCGACAATGGTTATGTGACCCATTTTGCGACCTTTCCGACATTCTGCCTTCCCGTAGAGGTGAGTAGAAGCACCAGGGACCGTTAGAGCAACATCCGTGATGCAGGTGATGCTAGACATAGAAGAGGATGAACCAATCAGGTTTAACATGGCAGCGGAAGGGACCTTTAGGTCCGTGGATCCCAGTGGTAATGACAGAATACTTCGTAGGTGGTTCTCATACTGAGACGTTTCGCAGGCTTCGATAGTATAGTGACCGGAGTTATGTGGCCGAGGAGCGATCTCATTGACGTATATATTACCTGCAAAATAAGATCAGGAAAGGTTTCTGAAGAACCAAACGGATCGAATGTTTACCATTGTCCATGAGAAACATCTCAACGCCAAAAACGCCCGCGCCCTCAAAGGTTGCCACTGCAGCTTCTGCAACTCTTTGAGCTCTCGAAGAGAGATCGGGGTACCGGCTACGAAGGGGTGCAAATACAAGGTGACAGACGTTCTCCTTGTGCACGGTTTCCACGGCAGGATACGAACGAACCGTGCCATCTGCCGATCGTACCACCATAACGGCAATTTCCTTACTGAACGGAACCCATTTCTCTGCATATAGCGGCCGTCCGCCTAGGGCGGTGAGAGCGTTTTCTGTGTCTGATATGTCACGAAGGACATAGTTTCCCCGGCCGTCGTAAGCTAGTGTTCGACTTTTCAACATGAGAGGGAGGCCGAGCTCTTTTGAAGCTGAAGTAATAGCGTCAATAGAGGACTGAACCTCTCTGAAAGCAGAGACCGGGATTCCATGCTCTCGGAGATGCTCTTTTTGACAGAACTTGTCTTGTATTATTCTTATCGTTCGAGGGCTGGGATGGATAGCTAAGCGACCATTTGTGGCAGTAGCTAGACCCTCCAAGGCATCAACATCGACGTGCTCAATTTCTACTGTCAGGACATCGACTTTCGACGCCAATTCACGTATCTTTTGAGGATCTGTGAATGAGCCATCGATGTGCGAAAGATCACCACTGTGCGCGATGACTTGCTTGGCAGGTCCTGACGCTCCGACATCGAGAATAATGACAGGGATGTTTAAAAGAGACGCCGATGCGGCTAGCATGCGACCCAGCTGGCCACCACCTGAGCGAAATAGATATTCAGGATATTATTTCGGAGATTGCAGAGAAGTCTGGGGGATCGTAAGAAATGTACCGTCAAAATAGAAGAAGACTTACTCCCACCAAGGATGCCGACGACTTTCTTCGACATAATTGTAGATGATAGATATGAAGGAAGGGGGAATTTGATGGCCAAAAATAGCACTTCCGGGGAAATTTTGTATTTGGCGACGAAGACGATGTCGCCAGAACCAAATACAGCACTCATCGCTGTTGTTACCGCTCCTCGACCACTATTCTTTTTCGTATTTCTGCTGGATGTCCCGAGGGCCCTTATTCTGCTAGCGCACTCATTTTTGGTGCCACATTCTGCGAATTCACAAATTTCCACTGTGCGTACGAAGGATTGGACAGAAACTAGCTGCCTGACCCATTTTCCTTCAGCCGCCATTCAGATCGACAATATTTCACATTCTACAAGGGTCTGGAACTCTAATAACGTTCATTTCTCTCCATTTATTACCCATTTTCTGTCATGCAAGTCGAAACACGACGACCATCAGGCTCTGACACGTACGACTTGCGCGATCGAATCCATGCCGGCGACAACGATCACATAGAGGCGCACGCTGAGGCGGCCAATTACATGGATGAGGAGGAACAGCACTCTGTGCTAGAGGATGACTCTGACGGCGAGGAACACTACGAGGATGACGACGTGTCGTCTGATCTCTCCATACCCAACGAAGCCATCGATTTCGACCTCGTATATGCATTCCACAGCTTTGCAGCGACGGTCGAAGGCCAGGCAAATGTCGTCAAAGGGGATAGTTTGTTTTTGATGGACGACAGCAACAGCTACTGGTGGCTAGTCCGCGTTTTGAAGACCCAGGAAGTGGGATATATCCCGGCGGAGAATATTGAGACGCCCTTTGAGAGGCTAGCAAGACTCAACAAGCACCGTAATGTTGACGTGAGTCTTCTGAATTCTTTCCTAAGTAGGCGTCTCACTAGTATTCTCTAGCTGGCACAAGCGACCCCGGACGAAGAACTTGGCATGGCTCCCCATGATCGTATCAATGCCGAACCGCAGCAGGGTTCTAACCAGTCTCATTCGCCTGTATTTAACACTACCCGCTCTCGCTCTCGAACTCGCAGCGTCTCTTTTCGTGCCGGCTATTATGTTCATCGCTATCCTCCTGCAGTCTGGCACGAAGAAGAGGAAGAGGAGGAGGATGTCGAGTGGGATGATACACCATATGAAGGAGAAGATGCTGATCTGGCTGAGGAGGAACATAGGAAGATGATGGAAGAACATGCAGCGAGAGGCATTCGTATGCCGATGGAACCTGACGATGGAATGCAATGGGAGGATTCTGCCGCAGAGGAGATTAGAGCGCGACAACTTGCGACTCGTACAGACGCTCAGGCGGCAGGTCCTAGTGGTGCTGTTCCCACAGCGTTGCGACCCGGAAGTTCTCAGCAACAGTCTTCTCAAGCGCAGCAGCTTCAAACGCAGCAAGAGCAGGCCACACGGACTCTTAGATCACCATCATCTCAGGAGCGTCTCGTTCAAAGCAGCCCTACAAGTCTGAAAAACCTTGATCCAGCTGAAGTCATCGAAACTAGAAAACTCACTGCCACGCCTTCTATTGCCCGCGATTCCGATGAAACTTTGAAGCATGCTGGTGGAACAATGCTTCCTAGTGCTGTCATGCAACAGCGGCAACAGGAGGAAGAAAGGAAGAGACTTCGAGAAGAAGAAGACGAGGCGGCAAGGAAGAAACAGAAGGGTAAAGAAAGGATGGCACCACCAATAAGCTCTGCGGGCGTCTCCCAAGGGAAACCTTCGCCGGGCCCTACATCTGGCGGTGGAAAATTGCGCAAAGACCGGACCGAATCGGACGACGACGGGAAGGATAAGAAGAAGAAAGGCAGCATGTTCAGTATTTTTGGGAGGAAGAAAGACAAGAATGGCGGGGGCAAGGACAAGAATAGCCTCTCTGGTTCAACCGAAGGAGATGGACGGACGTCTGAAGATTCGAGCAGATCTGGCCATCGACCGTCCGATTTGACCGCTCCTCCCCCCACTAGCAGCGCAATGCAGCAACAGCAACAGCAACAGCAGCAACAGCAGCAGGCCCAGGCGCAAGCAGCCAGGGATGCTGCTGAAGCCAAGCGGGTACAACAAGAACAGCACTCTGCGGCGACGAATTCACCTCCTCAAGTATCACAACTTCGTCAACGCGATCAGCAGCAACAGGCGTTGTATCTTCAATACCTCAACCGTTCCCCATCATCTCCACCGGAGGCTCAACCTTCTTATGGTCTCCAATCCGCCTCTGCCGTCATGCCACCAAGCTCGTACCACAGCCCCTCAGGGTCCGCTGGTTCTGCATCTGGTTTAGCGCCACCAACGACGCGTCAACGACCCGGCTCTTTGATCTTAACAGCCTCGTCTATGGATGGTCAAGGTGTTCCCGACCTGAGTGTCATCCGTGTCTTTGCCGGCAAAAATCTTCAAACTGACGCCACTTTCAAAACCGTCCTGCTCAATTCTTCCACCACCTCGTCTGACCTGGTAAAACAAGCGATGCAACGATTCCGGTTACCTTCCGCCGAGAACGCGCAAGATTATTATCTGACCGTCAAGCAAATCGAGGGTTCATCAGCGAAATTGCAAGATCAGGAGAAGCCTTTGGGTGTCTTTGAGACTCTTGTAGAGGCTGCGATGGAGATGCCGAAGGTCAAGAGGAGCAGTGTGGGGAGCATCAGCTCGATAACAAGCAATCTTTCGATGCACCCTGCAATCAAGAAGCTTGCAATGAACGACTTTACGGATGATTCTGCCGTCAAATTTTATCTCAACAGGGTTGGTGGCGAAGAAGATAGTCTTGAGATTGAGGAAACTTTGTTGGCTGCCGACTCCTCGGGCGATTCAGAAGTATTTTCTTTGCCTAAGCAGCAATATCTGACCGTGTCGACTGCTGGACCTACTGTCACGCCAGAGAGGTTCAGCTCACCGTCGTATCGGTTTGCGTTGCAGCTCGTAATCTACCCTGACGACTTACCGGACGATATGGTGTTTGACCCTCAGACTGAGGCCATCGTGTTCAAGGAGACATTGAGCAATCGCTCTCAGTCTGGCTCTGTGGTGTCCCCCAATGTCACCCAACATCTTCGTCGCAAGGTCTTCGTGTTCCCGAAGAATGTTACTGTTGCGGAGGTCATTGAGCTTGGTTTGGAGAGGTTTGGCATCCTAGAGGGCGTGGTAGATGGTGGCGACGAAGTTGAGGACAAGTCAACTAAGAGACGGAGTATATCACGCGTTCGCTATGGTCTCACTGTTGATGTTGGCAATCACGGTAAGGCTTTTCATTGATTTCATCTGACAATGTCCAACTGATAATCTTCCAGAGCGGGAATTGTCGCCGTCAAGCAGAATCATTGATGCATATCCCCGGCCGCCAAATTATCGTGCAGTGGAACGCCGTTATCCAGATAACAGACGTCGCTCTATCGATTCGGCTCAGTTGCTGGGCGCCACAGATGATGTCGGGGAGGATGATCCTGTGTTCATTCTCCGCCGTGCTGTTTCCTATCGTACTTCTTCATCTCGTCATCGGATGTCGGCGCCTCTTGATGAGATTGCGCTACGTAATCTTCACCGCGAGTCTGCTTCCAGTGCCGGTTCTGAAGTCCCAGCGGCTGGTGCATCTTCAGAGGCAATCAAGCCACTACAACCTTCCCGTCAGGAGATCATCGAAGCTCAACGGCAGGCCAAACGTGCCAATCAAATGGCCATCGTTTCTGCGCAGACCAATTCTGTCAGGGGATTGGATCTTCTCTTACCGGGCAATGCTGTGCTTCGTAGCTCTCGATATGACACCAATGACAGGATGCGCTACTCTTATGTGGAGCCAGATGGTGAAACGTACGACATCAGCGACCTTGTTGAGGAGGAACTCAAGGGGAGCGACCGCGCTAATCAGAACGATCTGTTGGAAGGTGTTTTGGACAACAAAGGCAATAAATTGGATCGTGTTTTGAACAAGATCAAGTCCGGGAAATCCGGACATCGGCGCCAGCTTAGCAGCAACAACAGCAGGACACCATCGTTGCGATCGACATCGCCTTCCTCACAATATTCATTGGACGATAACACCATTGAAGGTATTGCAGCGCATTCACGCTCAACAACGCCTGCTTCAGCAGGTCTCGTCTCAAGAACGCCAATTCCTGCCGTCAACCCCTACGGACGTGCGTCTCCTGAAGTGCGTAGTAGACCGGGAACAACGACACCCACTGCGAAGCCTGCCTCTGCTGCAAGTCGCCGGCAACCATCTATTGGTTCTGTAATGTCAGACCTCTCAGGCTACGTTACAGCGCCTACTCCTCCGCCTGCAATATATTCTCGCTCACCCACTGATAGCCCCCATTCCGGTGGTACGGTACAAAAACCTCCTCCAATCCGTCGACCGTTCCTTCCCAAGGATGACTTTGGAGTGTCTAATATGCTGGCCGTAATAGAGTATAGAGCTTCCAAGTCGGCTGCTGCTCCCCTTCCGACGTTGGATCCTGTCGACGAGATGCTCTTCGGGCGGCCCATCGACGCTACTAGTTTACACCCGAAAATTCGGGATATATATGCGAGTTCTTTCAAGCAACTTGCGGAAATGGATAAGGTTTGTTTTTGGCTATATTGGGTGATTATTGTTATTGACGTGTCCTGTCAAGATTCTTGACGACCTTATATCTCAGCATCATTGATCTTTTGCTTTCGGTTCCTGTTATGTGTATAGGAGATACCCTTTACGTGTAGGCTATGGAGTGTAATACTTATTGTTCTTGGCTCTGGACCATCCGTATGAGTCGTGGTGTGGTCATGTTGACTCATAGATGGAAAGGGCGCGACGTAGTGCTCTTTATTTGGCATCCCCGTCTAAGCCCGCCCATTTTCCCTCCCAAGACATCTGATGGTTGCTAGGGAACGTGTCGGTACCGGTGCTCCTGAACTTATTTTGATTCCGACCAATTACCAAGTCAGGCACGATCATGGTCAGTTTTGTCCGTTGTTTGCGTATAAAAGGAGGTACTCATGTATCCGACCTTCATCCACCATGTCTCAGACTATTGAAGCGCAGTCGTTTCTAGAGCGTCTTTCCTCTGGGATCTCTCTTGATGCGGTCCTGAAGCCATCACTTGACGATGAGACGGAGCTTCGCCGTCTTTTCGCGACTGACAAAACCAATGAACGGCTCAACAACCCTTACGTAGGACTCGTGAACGTATTCGATGCGCCGAACACCATTTCAGTCACACGAGCAAGAGAAGTCAAGGACGCGGAAGATCTGACGGCAAAGTACATTATGCCCCTCACCGAAGAGAATCGTCGCCGAAGTGGTGATCCTTGCATGGTCCCCAACATGGAGACGTTCAAGAAGAACTGGTCGATATTTACAGAAGGCTCTCTCTCTCAACTATTGGATTGGAACAATGTCGTTGCAGCTGGTGGTTCTGTTCTCGCTTGCTTAACGCCCCTACCAGAGTCTGCTACTGTATACAAGCGCGCCACTAGGAAGTTCTATCATTCCAATGCATATCCGACTTCGGATGTGGATCTGTTTCTTTGGGGTATGACACCCGAGGAGGCCGAAGTAAAGATCATCAAGATTTATGAAGCTGTGCGAGACTCCGTTCCCTGGGATGTTACATGCATTCGCACGAAGCATACTGTATCTATTCATTGTACGTATCCAAATACTTGTCTCCGCTGTTTCTTCCTAAATACACCCTCAGCACAATATCCCTATCGTTCAGTTCAAATTGTGCTTCGTTTGTACACTTCCCCCTCGGAAATCCTCACTGGGTTTGATATCGATGCACCCTGTTGTGCCTATAACGGTACGATTCAAGCTCAAGGTCAGCATTTTAGTTTTGGCTTAAATACTTATAGGTGAACATGTTTGGGCCAACCCAAGAGCAATCGTCGCCATGATGCAACAGTGCAATACCGTAGATATGACGCGACGCTCGCCTTCATACGAAGTTCGCTTGGCCAAATATTCTAGTCGTGCTTTCGAAGTATATGTTCCCACTCTCAGGCGCGAAGATATCGATCCAACGGTGGCTTTCTTATTCTTTCATCATAAATTCCTCTTACTGACTAATATTTAGATTTTTGAACGCTCCATCGCCCGTATACACGGCCTCGCTCGACTATTGGTTCTTGAAAAGATAAAGGATGGCCAAACCCGTGATTCGTTCCTCCAGGCTCGCCGCTCACTTCGTGGTCGTCCGGATGCCAATAGAGGATACTACAGGAGAAAGCGCAAGTACAAGGGTGATCTCAAGAGCACAGAAGCTATTTCAGGACTAGAAATGAATGATTATGATGTTATTTCCCTGCATATTCCATACGGACCAGGATGGGATGCACGCCGAATTGACAAACTCGTCTATCAGACAGATTTGGGCATGAACTGTGAGCGCAGGACTTTCGTTGTCATGATATCATGTTCACTGGCACTTCAGCTACTTTCAATCCCAAAAATAAAGGAAGGCGACTTCATCGCCATGCCGCTTTCTTTGGAACAGTCAATGAATGTCTAGATGATTGCTGTGAAGTGAGGCTCTTATTGGCTAATCTTTGACTGGAGTTCATAGTTTCTTAACAGCACTGTCCCGAGCCGATTGACAATGATGAGCGCGCTCTTCGAGAAGAAGAGGACAAGCACTACATCCGAGATCGCATTTCGTACGCTTATCATCATTCATCGGTTCATGATACCAGGTTGACATGCATTCAGATTCATTGAAGAAGATCCGGGTCGTCAAAGTATGTCGGGAAGTTTTAATCCGATAGACGTGGGCGAATGGAGTGAACAAGTCTACATTGGACCCACTGACAAGGTCTTCACCGCTATTGCTGCTGGCGACCGAGTGGCTGTTGCGAGTCTGCTCAAGGAGGAAGGAATGAATGTCAACTGCCGAGATCATGTCGGACGCACAGCGTTACACGTTGCGATCTTGTGCAAGGCAACTGATATCGCATGTGAACTTATCGCTGTCGGAGCGAGGATATCTGCTCGTTTAGTGGATGGACGGTCTGCCCTACATTTGGCAGCGCAGTACGATCTTCTACCAGTGTTACAGAAGCTCTTAGAGTGTAGTGCCAAGAATCAGACAATGGTCGAAGAGAAGGACGATGACACCTCTACACCTGCAGAAAGACCGTCCTCCGAGGACGACTGGACCTCAGAAGATGACGGTGTAGTGTCGCTGGACGATGAAACTGACGGTGACGACGAAGACAGAGACAGCAACAGCGAAAGTGACAGCGACGAAGACAAAGGCGACGAATGTAAAAGTAACAACAGCAGAACGCAAGAACCCGCGGACGTGTTCGAAGATGAACAAAATACACCCGATATCTTAGACGTCAATTCGCCAGACTGGGACCTGGACTTCACCCCATTGGACTTCGCCATTCTCTTTGCTTCAGAAGAGATGGTTGAAACACTCTTAGATTCCGGTGCTGACATTACGATGGTGTCGAAGGCACAGTATAGTGGTGTTCCTCCCTTGCATCCCCTAACCCTTACCATTTTGAGGGACGATGAGGACCTAGCTTGCAATATTGCGGAGAGATTGCTAAAAGCGGGAGCCGTTTCTTCCACCGTCAATGATGGAATGCGCACCGTATTCTATGAGGCCGTCGCCGCTGGAAGAACCAAACTAGTGTCAACTCTTCTTCGAATAGACCCCAAGGCCACTTCCGTCTTGAACTTCCCTTTCATTCAATGGAATCAGGTTGAATTCCCGCTTTCAGTTGCCCTTTCCCATAAAGATTATGCTACCCTGGCTGTGCTTCTTGCCCATGAAGCGAAGCTCAACTTTACGGAAGACGATATTTTTCAAGCGCAGCTAGCGTTTTCGTAAGTACTGTCGTTCTGAAAATCGGATAGATTCACTTACCATTATTCTTAGGCAAACAACTCGTCGACAAGTACACAATGTTGCTGACACTTTCAAGAACGCCGTAGCACCAATTGAAATTGCACTGGCTGGACGTGACGATATTCTCAAGTTCCTCATTGCCGTTGGAGCCGAAATGAACATTGGCACAAAGCGTTCTGTCCAACGTCACACACAAGATAAATACAGCCTATTGGATTGGGTCCGTTTCGTGCAATCGTGGTCGGATAAACGAATCCAAGTCATAGATGAATCAAACGAGACGTCTGCTCTAGCTGAAACTCACAAGACCTGGTGCGGGTTCCGAAATCAATTGTTCGCAGACTGGAGGCAGACGGCTGAGTCGCATAAGAAGAACAAGCATGATGAAGAACGCCTCAACTACCTGGATGCAAAAGGCTATCTCGCAGACACAGAGTCCTTCTTGTTGTCGAAGGGTGCTAAGACCTGGAACGAAATCTTTCCTGACAAGCCAATTACGAACAAGGATCTCGACGCAGATTTCGTGAATAGCTCTGTCGACGAAGAAAGATACCGCCAGTTATCAGTTATAGGCTTTTACCGACACGACTACATACCTGCAAGTTTGAATGCCTCGTACGACGATCTCTATGAGGCATGCTTCACAGGAGACAATGACAAAATACAGCAGCTCTGTCTACCCCTAGAAGGTTCCGAAATCGCAAGCACCCTTCTTTCTATGTCTGTTTATGTTGTCAATCCAGCATCAAAGTGGTCGGATACTGGTGCGCTTAACCTCTTTTTGTTTCCATCAGCTAATCAATTGCAGGATACACTCCTCTGTTTGCCGCCGTTATGGGACGCCATTGGGACACCGTTCAGCTAGTATACTCCATCGTCGGTGCCCAGTATCAGCCAAAAGAGAAAACGAAGAGATTCAGGACCCGGAGGGTTGTTTTAGGTATCTTTCCTTTCTATGCTATGTCAATTGGATAACATCTAACATTCAATTACTTCAGAGGATGATGACTCTGACGTAGACTCCGATTATTCCGACGACACCGTTGATCAGGACGAGCCCACATTCATCGACGTCGCATCTCGACCTTCTGCTATCAAGAGCGAGATTTCACAACAGCGGTTCTTAGAAGAAACTGCAGAGTTTCCTCCAAATAAAGACGATGGTACTCAAACAAATGTTCATAGAAGCCTCGTTGCATGGGCCGTCGCAACAGACGACATGGAGGCTTTCACGCACCTCACGAAACTATACAGATATGCGAAGGACGGCCCAATTGACGTCTACGGCAGGATTCTAACCGAAATCGTTGAGTGTGATCGTCCAGAAATGCTCGATATGTGCATCCGTCGAAGTGGTCATGGCATCTCCTTCGTTTCAGTTCATAACGACCAGCAGGAGGGCTTTCATCATATCGTAAATGACGAGAGTCGCGTCTACCTAGGCCTCAACGTTCATGGAAAGAAGAGGAAGGATCTCGCTAGGGAAAGCTATCCCGATGCTGATAGTTCAGAGGATGACCCTGCATCCCTCCTTTGGCGGGCGGCTCTGGCTGGGGCTACGAAGGTGGTGCAATATCTAGGTAGCCGTCGACCACTGGAAGCATACAAGTTTTACTCGAGCAGTCATAACGATGAAAAGGCGATCAACATCCGACATACATCCGACCTGGAGAAGGTTCTTTACGAATGGCTGGGATGGAAAACGAACGCGTTGGGCGAGTCGCCGCTGACCGCTGCCGTTCTCAGTAACAAGCTCGAGACGATAAAGGCAATGTTTGATTTGAAGTCCAAGCGTTTAGCAAAGTCTGTCATACATAACAGGTGGGTGCCTTCTTCGTTCCATAGCACGGAAACTGAAAATTGTAGAACCAAATTCGCTGGTTTAAATTTGTTAATGATTGCTCTGGAAACACGCTGTGGGACAGACGTAGTTGACCTGTTGCTTGCAAGGGGTGTTGATCCCGTAGGTACTGATCAAATTCGAGGGTATGTGGTCTTTTCTTGAAGGTGGAACATATTCCATACTATGGCTCACAAAAACCTGGGAAACGTCGTTGAGCATCTCCTCAAGAAGCTGTCTCCAGACACCATTGAGATGCTCTTGTGTCAAACATCAAACGAACACGGAAGCACTGTGAGTTCGCTATGGGTGTTATTTATGTACCATCAATCTGACCACCGTCACAGCCGCTCCATCTAGCCATTAAGGGAGGATGCAAGAGAATTGTTAAACTGTTCGTCGATTATACAGTGGCCAACATTCTCCACCGTGACATTGACGGCATCAACCCACTCCACGCCGCAGTGAGGGCTGGCTTTCCGGGAATTGCAAAATTGATCATCGACGCTTCTCCCGACGAGGCACTTCACACTGAAAACGGCGTTGGAGAGACTCCTCTTGAGATTGCTTCATTGGAATACCTCACCTGGAAGATGAGATTCCATGGGACTCAATGTTCATCCAGTAGTCCCGAAGTAGACAGCAACGTAGGCCTGGCTCCGGGTCGCATACCTGCATCGCTTGCTGAGTGTCTGCCTAAACTACACTCGGCAATAGCAGACCTTGCGCAGGCAGGGAAGCTGACGCCCGGCACACTCTTGTCTGACGAGCTCGATGCGTTTGCGTCTCTCTTGGAGGCGAAACTGGAAGAAGCTTCTGAGACTACAAAGAAGATAACAGAAGACGACGTCAACCAAGTTGAAGGTATTGACAGACGTGCGACCTTTGCAGTCATCGCAGAAGCTGTGATGAAGCGGCCTGGACAACGTAGGCTCGTGCATCTTCTTGATGTTCAGAAGTCTGTGCAAAGATGCCTCACCAAATCCAGGAAACCGGAAGAGGTTGCGCGATCGCTTCGTGATGTAGATGCATTGGAGCCGGTCGAAGACACAGAGACAAAGGAACGGGAGGACAGTCTGGTTGTGAAAAAGTTGGGATGGGAACTGGAGCCAAAGCACTGGGAAGACTAGATACTCGAATGCGCATGTCTTTGTTCCTCCGCCGAGAAATTCTTGGGGGTCAAAATCGGATTCGCCCAAAATTTATTGCTGTCGTGTGATTGCCGGCTGCTTTGGGTCGCGGTCTGTTGAATGCCTGGAATCAAAAGACGGTAGTCATTGTAGATTGTAGGGTATAGATCGACTTTGCCACGTAGTCGGACTGAGTCAGTTCATTGATAATTCTTGTAATGATGACGTTGTCAAAGAGGGATCTTTATAATGCATATGAAATATGAGAGATGTATAGCATTCAAGCCCCGGCGTACTTTAGAATACCTCCTGGCAGTGCTCGCGGCCTCCGGCATCAGAATCATGTCGGGAAGAAGTAGATGTGTAGATAATATATTCACTACTGAACCCAATGTTAGCTACCGGCCCCATCTTTGTTGCCATTCTCAAGGACAAGCGCCGAGCCACTTAAAAAAAGGCCGACTCGGGTGTCAGAATTTAGAAAATGGCAGCTGCAAGGAAGTTCTTGAATCCTTATGTATGTAGTATCACATAGACTAATGATCTCGTGACCCGCGATGAATGTGAGATATTTTAGTCCATGATATAGAAGATTACTTTCCGATGCGGTAGGGCTGGAGATTCAGGCTGAAAAGAAACTGCTAGCGCTTGGCGCTTAGCATTGAAGTCAACCAATCATAACACGATATCAACTTCTTTCACAGCATTTACAATGGCTATTCTTGGAGGTAAGTAAGTATATGCCGCTGCAAGCGACCAGCTTGATCTCAGATTTGAGGGGAGGTGTCGGCATTCTTATATGAGGAAAATTCGATCCGATCCGACCTGAATGGATTCAATGAGGCGACTCCGAGAACCAGCTTCAAAATAGAACCCATCTCCCACTCCACATTGCCTGGATGCTCCGCGTAGTCTGAACTCATGGCGGTGTCGTGGAATTTGGCGAGCCGCTCCAGTTGTGGGAACGAAATTGTGACCTTTGTTGCCTGCCGGTGTGTGTTCAAAAGCGGAAAGAAATTTCATATTCTTTTTTTTTGGTTGGTTGGTGGTGTGGTGTGGTGTGGTGTGGTGTGGTGTGTGTACCGGCACAAGGTCCCAATCAGGAACGGCCGGGTCCACAGCCCTGACATGGCAAGCCATGTGCTGTGGCCACAAAGGCTCGTACCGTTGTGATCGCACGGTTGCGTACGTCTCGCGGAGTAGAGACACCTCGTGGGGTGTTGATAGAAAGGATGTTGAAAGGTACGAAAGATATCTAACACGTACTTCGCGAAGGAGTACAAGACATCAGCATTGTCCCCCTCAGTAAGCGACCGTATGTCATCCAACCCCGGAGATGCGATTGGGGTGGACGAGAAACGTTTGTCGTTTGTCGTGGAGTGTTCACTACTGCTAGCGCTGTGAATGTCGCGAGAAATGCCGTTTCCAGATCAGCGGCTCGTCCCTCAAGGGCTCGAAAGGCATCCCTTGTTGGCTGGGTCTGTGAAGGCACTTGCTGATTGTTTTCCAGGGTGGCGAGACGGCGTTCAGTGCGGTGATCCATGTTTCTTTGCCTTTTCGTGGACGCTTTTTCGGAACAATAGATGGGGAAAGCTCATTGAATGAATGTTAGTTGTCGGGCCAAAAGGTGAAGCGGCGACGATCGTCATTGGCCAGTGCCGAGGCTTTACGTTTCAAGGGTCCATGCAAGGTCTGAGTCATGGTAAGATGCATTACAGTCTGAGACCGCACAGTCAGCTGTGAGCCAACTATTGCGATGACAGCGTTCAGATGCACGAAAACTCCGGGGATGACGTTGGTCATTGGTCAGTGTGATGTGACTATACTTAGTAAGGGCTCAGACTCCGGGCGCGGATGAGAGACGAGATATACGAGGACTACCAGCGCGAGAGAGTACGGACAAGGGAGCAGCAGACGGATACGAAGGAAAGGCATGTGTCCCAAGCGCATAATTTCAGACATGATTTCCAGTCGGGAAAAAGAAGGACAGTCATGAAACGCAGGTGTTGAACATGCGCATGGAACCAAGCACTCCGTCTGAACAACAAACAGTGCACCTGTAGCGATGTTCGAACCTATGAATGCTACCGAAAGCAGGCGTCCAGCAACCGCAAGAACGCAAGCACAATGTTCGAACAAGGAACAGTGTGACCGCAGCGGTGCCGTAGCCTATGATACGCAACAACACGCAGGCCACAAACAATCACCAGTAAGCCAGCCCACTGAATGGAGAACAAACAGTGTGCTTGCAGTGACGTTCGAGCCTATGTCAGCTGCCGAATGCAGGTCTCAGAGAGCTGCTGGAAACCAAGCACACTGTTTCCGGCAGAAACAGCATGCATGGACGCAGCCCTAGAGCCTATGAATGCTCGAGGATGGCGGTGGTCCGAATTCAAAATGGTGGTTAAGTGCCGTACGAGTCTGGTATAGACGATGGTTCGTAATTCAAGCCGTGGTCCAGATGTTGGTAGTCTCGAGCTTTTAGGCTTGGCCGGTGCGGGGACTTCAAGCTTCGAGTCGAGTGGTGGTCGGGTCATCCTATTCAGGAGCCACGGCGTGAATACCAGCCGTTATCAGAATCGTCTCCTCGACAAACAGCTCTCCAGGGCCTTGTGGTGTTGAAGGATCGATGAGGAAAGGTAATCAGCAGTCAACGTTCGCGTCATGTACTGCGCGAGGACAAACCTTCTGCAGAATGCACTAGTCTTCACCAAGCATATGTCGCATTCCCGGCTTGAATTTCTCGATTTCTGCCACCAGCCCACGAAGGAGAATTTCCTTGCGTTGATAGTCCTTACACCTCGCTAGTTCAACTTCGGTGGATTGCAATAGATCGAGAAACAGAGAGGATAGGGAGAGTTGTAGCTGACGCTGGAGGTCTGCTTTTTTATTGACAACTTCGTATAATCTGTGGTGAGCGGGTCCATAATATCGAAGAGGGGTTGTCAACAATACGATTTGACGCGTAGTGAACTGGTTCCATAAGGGTTACAAAGAGAGATGATAGTCGGGTTGGTGTTGGTGTTGTTGTTACCGGCACAAGGTCTAGACTCGAACCACTCCCCAGCTCGGTTGATGACAGTCGATCAACTAGAGAATAGGGACTGGAACATAATGATCGAGGGCTGGCACGGTCAAAAAGTTTCCCACGATTTTTTTGGATTTCGAAAACTTTGGGTCACCGATTTTGGATTCGAGTACATAGAATTGTGAGGATTAAAAATACAAGATTCGTCATGTTTTCATTTTCTCGATAGCTGGACTGTAGCTCCTGAAATAAATGGATTGGTGAAATAACCCCTATTGATTACCCTTTTCGGTCGGCGTCAGCGAAGCCATGTCTTTACCACAAGCCATCGCGTCGCTCGACCATCGTTGCTCTCTGCTGCGTCAAACACGACCTTATCTCTCTCATATCATTGACAAGCCCTTACACTACTTATTCCTGCCAAGGAGCGCCCCTTTTTAACTTATAGTTCCGTATACAAATGCAATGCAATGTCATTTGTTCCAAGATCTGAGCTTGTGGCTGATGCATCGAAAGCAGTTGTGGGCCCCCGAGTCCTAAGTTTCTTAGGAGAAAAGTGTTTGTGTGAACTTGAGCCTTGAAAGTTTCGCTCTTCGGACAGAGAGCGTGAACGACGCTTGAATACCATATTGTGGCTATTAGGAGAACTATTTTGCCAATTAAAGGACTTCTGGGGCGAATTCAAGAAAAATAAAAACATACAGCGCCTTGTATTTTATATCGCTACCGCTGAGTATATTTGCAGAGAGAAAGGAGAGATGATGTTTGGGGGTCTAAGAGAATAAATCGTGGGAAATTTTTTGACCGTGCCAGCCCTCGATCATTATGTTCCAGTCCCATCCGCCTGCCCGAGTTGATCGATTGTCATCAACTGGCGGTGGGACTGGTTCGAGTCTACACAAGGTCCCAATAAGGAACGGCCGGGCCCACAGCCCTGACATGACGAACCATGTGCTGTGGTTGGAAGCGCTACTTTCGTCATCTTCCTCTAGCCCTCCGATAGGTGTTCTGTACAGGCACGACTAGAGTGCACTTACAGCTATCTTGCATATTGGTAAGCTCATTGTCAAAGAGTACCTCCTCGTGATGTCGCTTATTAGGCCCCCATCGCACTGCAAGGAAGAAGAATTAGAAATGTATATTATATATGTGTGGTGCGCGTCTGATGCTTTGTATTGCCTCCGAATTCTCATAGTATGACACTGCGGTTAAGGAACTATCATCTTATTGCTCATCCATGGCGGCAAGATCGTAGTAGTACGTACCCTTTCGAGCGCAAGATAGTCCGGACCAATCTGAATACTGTGGTAGCGAAACAACTTTAGACATTATCAGGCATGAGTCACTGGTAAAATTAAAGGTATCATCTCCAAAGCAACGGACTGGATCTGTTCGTTTCGTGAAATGATTGATAGATTTACACCTGTGACAGATCACCTACGATGGAAGGCCGGCTACAATGAACAGCAGTCGATGTAAGTTACAAGAAATCTATCACCCTTCTTTGTCCCTCTCGTCCTGCTGTTTTCGTATTATAGCATGTCTCCTTGATCACAAGGATACTTTACCGAGTCGCGCGGACGTATTCAATCAATGCAGGATTGTATGTTATAGGTAGTACTCGCTTCCTATGTGCTCGCTTGATGCCATTGATATCGGATAGTCCGCGCATAAAATGACAACTCCGGAGCTCGAATATAACGTTGAAACATCAAGCTCAAAATAAAGCATCCTTCTTTCCTTACCTCGAGTATGATATGCTCCCGTTGATGCTGAGTAATCATCTAGCATTGCTTTGTTAGCTCCCTGATAAGTTTCCATGCATAAACTAAGGAAACGCCTCAGAACTTCTTCGCCTCCTCCCTTGTGACCCGCAATGTCTTCGCAGCCCTCGGCAACTATCCCTTCCCTCGGGGAAACTTTGGGTGCCCTCTACGTTGGCGCTACCGTAGCTGCCATGCAGGTGATCTTCTCTGTCGTCATGTATATTCCTTCTCATTCAATCTTGCAGTTTATTCGGGATAACGAATCTACAGGTACTCATCTACTACAAGAAATATTCCAATGATTGGTGGCTCTACCGATATTCCGCACGTCGATCTTTTGTTTACATCTGGCATTCTGCTCATGCACATAAAGCAGGTAGCGTTGCTTTGGTCTGTCCGTCATATTCACGGCCAGTGATTACTAGCCTAACTCTTGACAGGGCTCTCGATGCTCTTCACGTCGCATCGAGCACCCATGCACTGTATTTCTATCTGATTGATATGTTCGGGAACGCGATCGCGGCGCTCGAAAATGATGTGTGGTATGGATCTGGACCAATCAATAACATCGAAATCATTGATTATTCTTTCGCTGCAGGAGTATGAAAGTAATTTTTTGAGTTCTGATCGTTAAGTCTTCTCTCATGGCGGAATCAGTTGCAGTTGTCTTTGGAGGTATGTTTTCATGGCCCCAGGCCACTTGACGTTTTCAAATCTGAACGCGCTCTCTCTTAGGACGTGATCGTCGTGTACGTTCAAGGGTAAGAAGCATAACATTCCTCCGAAGTGGCCACAATCTTACAATCGATAGGTTATACGCTATCCGTCTGTGGAAACGTTCGTGGTTTTGAAAAGTCGAGAGTGACGTTGTAATTGCTTAATTTTGTCATAGTCGGACGACATTTCCACAAATTTCTGCCTTGGTTTGTTGTGAGTAGGCTTTAAAATAATCGAGCATCGTACTCCTACTAATTATGGGACAGTTCCTGGCTGTAGCAGCTTCACTTGGTAATATCATTCCGCTCATCTTCGACATTTATCTGATCCTGGTCTGCCTAGGCATTGCTACATGTAATCAATCGTTAATTCTTTCACTCTGATTGCACTGACTCGAATATTGCAGTTATAGTCTATGAAATGTAAGCAAATTTCCGTGTTTTCGTGACAGATGCTCAATTCATTCTTAATAGTTATGTTACACGAAACTTCTTATCTTTTTCCACCGTCACAGTGGTATGTGATGTCAGTATCTTGAACAACCATAAAAACTCACGCAAATATTATAGAGATCGATTCATGCACTTTTCTCCACAATTGCCGTCGGAGATTTCGTCATAGCTTTCATGATGTGCTATTACCTGCACAAGAGTAGAGGAGATAAAATGTTCTCTTCGTATGTTATTCTCTTCCCAAGACCGTCGAATTATGGTTGATATATTCGCACTAGAACGTACGCTATAGTCCTCCGTCTAATGCGACTCGTTCTTGTAACAGGGTTAGCTACGAGGTGAAGACATCCATTTTGACCTCGCCCGCATTGTTCCTGATGAAAGTGATAGCGCATGCTCGCTGTTTGCACTTGTTGCGGTCTGCTGTCTCAACCTATTCAAATGGCAAGATCTCACGGATTCCTGCAGTACATCGTCTGGCCGAAGACTCTAATTTTCCTCGGGATCACTTTCATTCTACCCAAACGTCTGTATTATTTATTACCCGACAAAAACATCTAACAAATATTCATAGTTTACGTCAACTCCCTGCTTGCTATGTGTGTTGTATTTTTGAGAGCTCATAAGCTTTTCGACTCAAGTTTTCCTTGTTAGGCTTAATTATCGACGTAAACATTCGTCAGAGGAGTCAACCCAAGAGCCTAGTGTAGGATCGTGGATTCCTGCCGTTTTCCAGATCAAAAGCCACAGTTCCAGAAGCAATATTGAAGAATCGGTACGTGCATTAGCCTATCAGTACCTATCCGCTCGACTTCTTATGACATGTCTTCCTTCAGAACATCGGCATCCCGTTTTCTGAAATCCAGGGCACCCATTCTTCAGAAGATAAGCTGGGTCATTCAAGAGGAACTCTCGATTGCCAAGTCTGAGAATGACTTGCGTTGCCTACTCGATGCCCTGGCAGTGTAGCTGTCACTTCTAGTTTGTGGACATCCTTTCGCATCAAAGAAGCTATTAGGAGCGGATGCTTGCTCTTTACTAGTATAAGGCTACGACATGACATATGCCTTACACAATGACTATATGCGCCTCAGTTCCGTTCCTTATCCTTCTTTGCCCCCTGAGCAACGCCATAATACGGTCCGCTTTGGCTGCTGAACGCGGTTTTCCTTATTTAACACTTCGAGACCCCGACGCTTCCAGTTCCAATCTTAGCCACGGTAAGCACGGGAGGTATAGGCGACAAGAACTTGCATACCCTGTGGTGTGAGCTCAACGTCACGCAAGACGGACGGTTCCAATCTGATGCCTTGGACACCCCACTCATTATATCCCAATTCCAAAAGACGGGTCTTTATCCTGGAGAACGTTTAGACAGGCCACAGTCATGAATTGCCTGCACACCCACGTAGAAAGTATCTCATCTCTGAGACGGGTAGAATCCTCCGCTTTCTTTTGAGCATTAGTGCGAATCCATTCTTCACATGGACAGATAGTGTCAATAGGGCCGCGGTGTAAGGCAGCAATGGCAAGCAAAACGAGAAGCGTCCATGTTTCATAAGTACATTTACACTGTTACCTCGTAGCAAGAATTCCAACAGAGGTTCCGAAGTGAACAGTCTTAATTCTACCACAAATAATCTTCAGCAGACCAAGGATCCGCCTCTCTGTCAACTTCCACGATGTAAAATGGAGGACGCCGTAACAGCGGCATCCTTGCACCAGGGGTCAGGAACAAATCACGGTCCATCCGGGGATCATCAACACCATGCCTACGTAAAATAAGCAAATGGAGAATGGAAAACAAGGACTACTCACACACTTCGGATATGCTTAGAGACGTCCTCATACGTCTGGGGATCCACATGATCAGAGCAATGCTGACAATGAAAAAGTGCCGAGTTCCCGCCGCCGCTACTCAAGTCGGAAGCTTTGCTAAAAGCTCGCCTCTTCTTGGCCTCATCGTCTGGCGTAAGGAGACGGAAGTCAAGCTCAGGGCTTGCACTAGTGGCGCCCTTCTGTACCTGCCATTGCGGTCAATTACACATCATCGGGATGGAAGAACCGCGCTCACACAATCACGCCATGAGAGGACGGGAAGCCCGTAGTAGAACGTGAAGCTCAAGACCGAAGAATATTCACTAACGCGATCATGCATAGAAAGAAATTGAAGGCCCAAATTATCCATCTCCTCCGCGGTTGTTGTGGCGGGGTCACGAGAAGCGAGTTGTACTAAGGAGGCAGCAATGGCAGATCGCGTCGCATCAAAGAAGTGCTTCTTGTTTCCGATGAGGTTAAATAGATCATCGACGTTTGCGACCGGGAAATGGTCATGCATGCTCCCTGGTCCTGACATAACAAGATAGGGAACACACTGGTGCCGCCAAAGATCTGTATTCGTGATAATAGCATCATACCGCTGTTCGCAGAAGAAGACCGCTGTTGCCAATTTCAAAGGATCGACTTGTCCAGTTTCCAGAGACGCAACCTGGGTTTTCAGGTCCGAGACAGATTCCCTTCGGCGCTGCCAGTCAGCAATCAAAGTCGGGAGCTCATCCACAGCATCCACAAAGCTGGCGTCGGTGACAACGTGCTCGGTGGGTAACTCCAAAATGACCCTGAATGCGGGGAATGTACAAACGTCAACATATGAAGGCATTTCTCGCCACACTACCGGTAGGAATTTCTGCTTGTACACTTTAAGAACGTCTTCTACGATTTGAGAACGCTTGAATAACGCCATAGTACGGTCCGCTTTGGCTTGCTGAGCGCGGTTGTCCTTGATTAACACTTCGAGACCCCGGCGCATCCTGTTCCAACCTTGGGCATGGTAAGCACAGGAGGTATAGACGACAAGGACTTGTATACCCTGTGGTGTGAGCTCAATGTCACGCAAGATGGATGGTTCCAATCTGATGCCCTGGACATCCCGCTCATTATATCCCAATTCCAAAAGACGAGTCTTTATCCTGGAGAACGTTTAGACAGGCGACAGTCATGAATTACCTGCAGACCCACATAGAAAATCTCTCATCTCTGAGACGTTTAGAGTCAACCGCTTTCTTTTGAGCATTAGCGCGAGTCCATTCCTCACATCGCCCCACGTCCTAGAAACGAGTAAATTAGATAAATGAGTGTGCACGGAGTTTAAACTAACTTTGTACGTGTCTTCGACCAACTTCTTCCGGTTCGTTCGAAACTCGATTAGAGGCTCGGAGGACCCAGGCTGGCTTTCTAACTCTTTTATCTCCCCTTGGATGTTCACGATATCAGAAATCCAATAGTAGCCACTGGATGAGCGCATTTTTCTTGGTCCAGCTTTGTAGATGAAGGTAAGGAGTGGAATACATGTTAAAGAGAGGCTGTAGTTTTACCATAGGTGAGGGGAATGAGATTCAAGACCTCGACATTGACGTCGGGGAAATGACTTCTAACCCTTGATGCAGAGATCAAGCTGGCAGAGACGATGAGTTCAAGTACAGCAAGCCGACAGGAATGAACGGACATACTTTTCCTTTAGACATCGCTTGCAGACACGTCGGCGAAGTGTCCAATCAACAGAGACATTCTTGGCTCGGCAGAACTGATACAACCGGGTTAGATGGGTACATATAAACCAAGTTACGACCTACGTCGCAAACTGATTGCCCAAATAACAGGTCTACCCATCGGTATTCAGGAATTCCTTGAGGTGGCTCGATTCCCCCGTCTGCTTCCCTCACCGCCTTCCAAACAAATGATACATTATTCGCGGTCAGAGTGCGACAGAAATTTTCGTCAGCACGCGATAGATTGATGAGGTCTTGAGGAGAAAGCATAGTACAGACCTGTTGACGTTAGCCACTAGACGGGATAACGAGGTAGGCAAGCTCACCGTCAACAAGATATCCAGAGGCATCGTCGGTAACAAACTGAGATCTCGCCGTTTCTTCCCAGTTCTCTTCCTAGTAGCCTTCATTGCCTTCGTCTGCTTTGCCGCTGCTGTCGTAATTGTTCGCCTTCGTTTCATTGGACCACGTTTTGACGCTATACATTTCAACAATTAGAACGTTGCGTGTATGAAAAGGTGACCATTGCGCACCTGCGTCGCATCCTCTGTCGCTTTCCCGCTCATTGTCCTCATCTTCGTTTTGCCAGTCATCGTCTTCGGGTTCAGCAAGGCTCCTCCGTTTGGAAGAAACTGCCGATCTTGTAGAGCGTCTTAGCTGCGTATTGAGAGAATATAATCTTTAACAATGAGATTGCAATGAGATGATGGTTTTTGGTCGAGGGGTAGGGTCTGTAATTACGAATCATTTGTAATTGGACTTGTGTATTCATATGGGTCCAAACTTCTGGCCACAAGGGATGTTCCGAACATAACTGCAAGCCTGCTATCCTAAATCCTCAAGACTGAAAAAAGTAACCGAGATATTGAAGATGTAAAAAATCTGGAAACCAGCGAAAAGGCATCCGCATGATAGTCGTATAAAGTACATAGTAACAGTATTCATGGAGAACGCCGTAGCACGAAATCAAGAGCAAACTGTCAAATGAATCACTGTTGTACTAGGATGCAGATACCACCATTGCCAGAGTTCCAACAAAACCACGTATCCGAGGCAAATCAAACACTTAGATCCCTTTCAAATTCCACGATAAACATCGGCGGACGCTGTGCCGTAGGCATGACTGCACCAGCAGTCAGGAACAAATCACGGTCCATCTGGGGATCGTTGACACCATGCCTACGTCAAATAAGCAACCGTAGAACGTCAAACAAGGACCACTCACACATCCTGCACATGCTTAGTGACGTTCTCATACGACCGCGGATAGTCGACATGAGCAGAACAAAGCTGACAGTGAAAAACATCCATGTCCCAGCTGAAACCGGCTATTTTCCTAACAACTTGCCTTTTCTTGGACTCATCCTCCGGCGTAAGAACACGAAAGTCGGGCTCGAGACTTGCACTGTCGGAGGCGCCCTTTTGTACCTAACACTGTCATCAGCTACGTGTCATCAGGACAGGAGAAACGGACTTACACATTCGCGCCATGAGAGGATGGGAAGCCCGTAGACCGTGGGGCCCGAGAACGAAGAATACCCACCAACGCGCTCGTGCGTAGAAAGGAAGCGAAGATTCAAGCTATCCATCTCCTCGGCGGTTGTGGTGGCGGGATCCAGAGACGCAAGTTGGACTAAGGAAGCAGCGATGGCAGATCGTTTCCTGTCGAAGAAGTGCATCCCACGTCTGAAGGAGCAAAACGCATCGTCGACGTCGCTGATGCTCCCCAGTCCAGGACAATCAAGAGGAACACACTGGTGCTGCCAAAAATTTGTATTCGTGATGATAGGATCATTCTTGTATTCGCAGACGAAGACCGCTGTTGCCAACTTCAAAGGGTTGACTGTTCCGTTTCCTAGAGATGCGGACGACCGGTATGTCAGGGCAGATTCCATTCGGCGCTTCCAGTCAGCAATCAGAGTCGGGAGCTCATCCACAGCATCCGCAAAGCTGTCCACGGTGACGACTTGCTCAGTGGGGGCCTCCAAAATGACCCTAAATGCAGGGAACATGCAAACGTCTGCAAATGAAGGCATTTCACGCCATACTACAGGCAAGAATTTCTGCTTGTACATTTGAAGAATGGATTTGACGGTGTAAACGCGGTTGCCTAATGCCACATTACGGTCCACCTTGGCCTGCAGTTCACGGCTGTTTGCGATCGCCGCCTCGAGACTCGGACGGATCCTGCTCCAACCTTGACTATGGTAAGCACAGAAAGCATAGACAACATAGATTGCATACCCTCTGACGTGAGCTCAGCGTCACGCACGACGGACGGTTCCAATCTGATGTCCCAGATGTCCTCCTCGTTATATCCCAATTCCAGAAGGCGGGTCTTTATCCTAGAAAGGCGTTCGGACAGGCGACAGTCATAAATCCCCAGCGGACTCACATAGAAAATCTCTCATCTCTCAAACGTTGTAAATCATCCGCTTTCTTTCGGGCATTAGTATGAACCCATACTTCACATCGTTCTGCATGCTGAAAATGAATGAATGAGATCAGATCAGTGAGACTCTGCACGGAGTTTGCGCTAACTTTGTTCAAGTCTTCAACCAGCGTCTTCCGCTCCATTCGAAACTCGGCTAGACGTTTAGAGGACCCAGGTTGAGCTTCTAGCTCTGTAATCTTTGCTTGGATATCCGTGATGTCTAGCATCCAATAATGATCCTCCCGTGGGCCCCGTTTTCCTGATCTAGCTTTGAAGATGGACATAATTAGTTGAATGTGCGCAAAAGAGACGGTAGATTTACCAGTTGTGAACGGAATCAGACTCAAGACGTCGCCATTGATATCTGGGAAGCGTATTTTAACCTTTGATACAGAGATCAAGCTGACGGGCACGATAAGCTTGGCTACAGCAACCGGCAGGGATACATGGACGTACTTTGCCTTCAAGCATCGTGCGCAGAGACGTCGGCGAAGTTTCCAGTTGACAGAGGCTCTCTTCCCACGCTTCCCACGGCAGAGCTGATACATCGGGTTAGACGGGAGTAAATCAAACAGAGCAACGACTCACGTCGCAGATTAATTTCCCAAATAACAGGTCTACCCATCGATATTCAGGAACTCCACGAGGAGGTTCGATTCCCCTTTCTACTTCCCTCATCGCCTTCCAAATGAACGATACATTATGTGCGGTCAGAGTATGACAGAAACTCGCGTCAACTCGTGATAGATTGATGAGGTCTCGAGGAGAAAGCATGCCAAAGATCTGGTGACATTGGTCAATAGACGCGATGGCAAAGTAGTCGAGCTTACCATGAAGAGAATATCCAGTGGCATTGTTGATAAGAGGCTGACAGTTTGCTGTTTCTTTCCAGTTTCCTTTCGTTTGGTCTGTGCAGCCTTTGTCTCCTTTGTTGCTGCCATATTGGAACTGGTTCGAATTCGTTTCGTTGAACGGTGTTTCGATACTATACATGTCGACAATTCAGAATACAGTGTATAGGAAAAGCTGGCCATCACGTACCTTCACTTCGTCCTTTGTGGCCATTCCCGGGCCCCTCGTTGTCGTTGTGCTCTGATTGCCACTCGTCGGTTTCGGGTCCAGCGAGACTCTTCCGTTTGAAAGGTGCTGCCATTCTTGCAGACTGCCTCGTTTGCATATTCGCTGCAAAAAAGTTGAAAGAAGGGAGTCTCAGATGATGGTGGTGGTGGTTTCTATTCTAGTACGTCCAAACAGGGAGATCGTCCAAGGTAGGCCAGTGATTATGAATCATTTGTCATCGGAGTTGTGTATTCGTATGGGTCCCAACTTGAAGCTCGAGGGCGCACGCTTCAAGAGGCTAACATGGCTGATGATTTCATGATTTTTAGTGCGTCCACTGGAAATGCATCGTACGGTTTGTTCGGCTTTCTCGCGGAGGCTAGGTGTTCGACTGTTCTGTTCTCTTTTCGTCTTTCCATCTGATGTCGAGGACCGTGTACATGCAGAGAGATGAATATGTATTGTCACCGCTCGGCGTTATAGCCCGAAGACGATCTGGTATTCATCTTGCTGTGAGGAAGCGAGGCTGCCTGACAAGTCCCGAGGGATCCCGGGCGTGCTGGAGGGCACTGATAGCGACAACAGCTCGAAGAGACGGTTATTATTGAGTGGGCGATACAGTTTTATGGGAGAATCAGTTACCTGCAGGGTAACGGGAGATGGTAAGCAGAAGTGCCACGCATATAGTCAATGTGTAACACGTACTCGGTCATTCTCCGCTCCACTCATGCACTTCTCCTTCACGAATCGTCCTGGAAGCGCCGGTGTAGCGTAAAGGCGAGCTGTAGTGATAGTGATAACACTCGATACGTGGAAGAAGCTGTCAGAACGATAATAAGGAGCTCGTCGGACACGCCCAAATTTGCTTGCTGGTTTCTTTGTGGTTGTGGTTCGTCGAACACCTGCATAGCTCGTCAGCACGTAGCGAAGAGCTGGACAACAATGGATGTGCCATCTACTGACCTTATAGGCTGTCAACGGCGCCGTAAGGTCGATAATTCTGCTTCTTGGTGTCGTTTGCGGCGTTTTTCTACTTCTGTTTCCTCGAAGATTATCCATCTTAGTATCAGAGCATTTTGTCCCTCCGCTTCATTGCTTTCGCCGTATTATGCATCGAAACTGTTGTTGGCATTGCTGAAGTGTAGAAGGCATCCTGATTCCTGCTTAGTCGGTTCTGCTTGTTGAGCAGCGGGTCGGTCCTAGAAAAAGAACGATCCATGACCAAACGATGAATATGGGGCCGAGATTATATTGAGGAGGTAGTGGACAAAGGTTCGTAGCCTTGCTGATGGTGGGAGTAAAGGTGAAGAGTTTGCAAGTCTAATTATAAATGATTTATAATCACCGATCTCAATCTCCCCTCCACCCGGCCTCGAGTCCTCGACAAATCCTCTTCTTTCAATATGCAGCTAAGACGCTCTGCAAACGAAAGAGTTTGAATTCGATGACTGGCTATGCGAAAACGAGCCTGATGATAGCGAAAGGAAAGACGAACTCGAAGGGTTTGCTTCCCTGCCGCCACCAATGTGCCGAAGGGGGAGATTTGATTCAGGTGGCTACGATAATCTTTGACCTTTCGTGGACGTTATTGTGTCGTTGTCGCATCATGAGGTATAAATTAATACACAAGTCAAAGAATAATTTGTGATGAGTACATAATACCATGGCTAGTCAGTACAAGCTTGTTTTCAGTTTTACATTTCCCCAATTCGCATGTCTCGCATATCATCTCCGTCCCATATGATAAGTGTTCCTCCATTCTAGTCTGTTGGTCACAATCTAAGTGATAATCCTCGTATTCCTTATTGCAACGATATGAGGAATATTGATTAGATCGTCTATGCCCAGCGCCACGCAGAGAGATAGCAAGCTGGAGGTTTGGCGGGATTCTCCATGGGCGACAATGATACTGACGGGATAAAAAGGTGTTCAGCGGTCTGAATAAAAGATACACTTTCAATGATATCGAACCTCAGGTAAAAGTGATAGCCGTTTCACTCAAACCAAATCCAATCTTCGATTAGCCTCTTCCAAACTTTCTCCTTCTGTCATCGTGAGAATCCTCCCGATACTCGAGCATCGAAGACCCTCCCTCCGAATGGTGGTGTCTAGGTGCGTCCCTCGCCAGGCCCAACCCGTCTGGAAGTATTATTCCACGATAATTGGCAGGATTAGGCTCCCCATGGGGACACTCCCCTCCCGCGTGTCGAACACCTATCCTTCTACACCGAAAACACCCTTGTCGACTCCGCAAATAGTGTCGTTGCTCATTCGTAAGCGACGGAATACTCGCATACGAATCGAACTTGGGTCGCTCCGGCAATGAACGAGCCTGGACTCTGGATATGAGTGGCCTCGGAGACGAAGGCGGGTGCGAGGGAATGGATGGTGATTTAGACCCGTCATCGATACGAGAGATTGGAGAGGGAGGAAGAGGGGGAGTTGTCGTTGAGCGTTTTGGTGTAAAGTCCGAGTCGCGTTTGCGCAGGCGTGGATCGGTTGGTATGGCAGATACAGGTGTGGTAGCCGTCACGTCACTCACCGAATCAACGTCATCGGCTGTTTCCTCTAGACACCTGATCAAAAGGATCCACTGCATGAGGTCATCCTCCCTCGTAGCGTCAGTGTCGCGTCGGTGTATGGAAGAGAGATGATTATTGAGGTGTGATTTGAAATGCGCGAGAAGCTCTTCATTGCTGAGATGATGGGCTGTGTTCCGGAGGAGGGTGTTCTTGGAGCGGAGACGTGATGTCCAGACAATGACAGGTTCGTCTACTGATTGGTAGGTCGCCAGAATCGAATCCCTAATTTTCCGGTCCCAATCTCTCGGGAGAAATGCTGTCCGTAGTTCAGACAGGAAATTGGTAAGCGTCAACGAGCACAGATGGCTCATGTCTGCCATGAACCAGTCCCGTACAAGTGGATCCTTGAATCCGAGGGACAGAGAGGGGACATGCCTTGAAGGAACCAGGTTCTCATTACTCTGGATGTAGGTACGCGCCATGAATTCGTATTCTGTGAAGTCGCAAGGAGTGAATGGATCACAACAGGGTTTGATGATAGGGATATGCGAACTGCTGTACTCGAAGCGTGAAGCCATCCCAGTCGAAGAGGTCATGGTACTGCAGATCTCGAGTGGCGAAAGAAAAAGGTAGCGCGGAGGTAGTGTGGTCCCCCGAAAGTAGCTTTCGGTGCACTGCTCGAAGGCTCTCGAAAATATATTTTGAAATAAACGGTGGACCCGAGTTAACAAAGCAACACGACATGGTACGCGGCGGTCGCCGTGGTCGAGATGGATTGAACGATGAAGGCACCAGAGAAAAACACGAGTTTGATATGAATGGTTGCATTGAACAGACAGAGAAAAAGGCTAGAGCAAGGTCCGCCTCCTAGGGCACGCAGCTATGCCTGGTGTGACTATTCTTCCGAAAAGAGAGTACAAAGGAAGGGTGATGGCAGAAATGATGAAATGAGAATTCCTGATGGGACTTTGCTCTGAGTATCAAATTCGCCCAAGCACAAAGTATGATCTGTGGCGTCGATGATGACCCAATGATGACCGAAATGAAAGAAACAACTGGACCGTTTCGGTACTGGGTGATTTGCATGGTAGCCAGACCTCGTCGAAGTATCATAGAGCAGACAGAAATTTCCTCAAATTTTGTATGAAGCTACCGCGGTAAAAGAAGATGCAATAATCCAAGCATCGAAGGCGGAGGATGAATCGATGATCTCTTAATAGTCATGTTATGGACAAGCGCATCGGGATAAATAGTCCGAATCTTTGTGCCCGCTAAATTAGAACTACACTGTCAGCATAGTAAAAATATCAGAAGGGCGATGACGAGACGAACGTTTCCCCATCCATAATTCCAACGAGTACCCCATGCATGATGAATGCGACAAGCGCTCAGCCACATCTTGTTCTATGTCAGGAGATTTCATCCATATCCCCAGTAAGTAGTACAATCATACAAGCGAAGAAAATGTGCTGCGAGTCGGCTGTAATGGACAGGCACAGATCGACAGTTGGATGATGAGCACAGGAAGTATGATCCTACGCCTACCTAGTTCTTGATTAGGTCCGATATTGGACGGAAAAGAGAGACTCAAATGGAGGGAGCGCGAACCTCGAATCGATCATCGGAGTCGTTGATCAAGTTGATTTTGAGTTGATTCGGATATGCGGCCGAAGGTTCCGACAGGCAACGGAATAATCCGGTCACGCCTTACCCCTAAACACGTCAACCGGACCCCGTGTAAGTATAATTATTGGCTTCAAGAATAGAAGTGTCCGGCTGCTTTGTAGTCGGTTATAAGCATCTATAACTTGACTACTTGAAAACCAGTGTGTTGGGCCTCCCCGTTCTGCTACTTCAATGAGCCTCCGAGACCGAAGTACATTTGTCTCCTTCCATTCTCCTTCTTGAATCTTCGCCTTTGTTTATTCCGCGGCGGTGGCTTCAGAGCTGTTGTTTCGTCACCACAACCATCCTCTATCGACAAGAACACAGTCTACTTCACCCTCGAGCTCAAGTGAACAGGCTCTACAGGCGCAGGCTCCCCGGGTTCCCCAATGAATGGATAGTCCTGCAGCCTGAATCTCCGCTTTCAGGCTACTATTAATCCTTAGAGGAGGAATCCTCATCGTAGTTTTACACAGAAGGCAAGGCCGTATCTGAGGATTCTCGTATCCCGGTTCCAGTTGATTTTTATACCATATCTGAGTATTACAAGGGAAACTCACCATTAAAGATAACAGAAGGAGTAATTATTCTTGATTTTAGATGACTCTCTACAAGTATGAGAGAGAGCATTGCTCGACGTAGTTACGATGCTGCATTGATTATGGTGACTTTGGAGTATGATGCATGAGGAGGGGAAGGGATACAGATACGACATCATTCACGGGTAGGTCTTCAAACCGCCGACTCATATGTTAAAGAATTAAGAGTGAATTGAATGCACGATGAAATTTACAGAAGAACAAACTTGTTGACGAGTACACTGAAAAGGCTTAATCGACCTGGGCAGAATCATTTTATACAAAAAATTATATGTTGAAACATAATGGTATTTGCGAAACAGTGTGCTAAATAACAATACAGCGTTCAAACGCATATAGCAAGGCAGTCAGCCGAAAATAGACAATGATTAATCTGTGTTTGAACAGGTCCACGAAGCCTTCAAGTAGGAGGAAATCGTTAGTGATCAACCAAAAAAGATCTAGAAGAGACACGCACATCTTGCGCACTAGGCGCTGCGACACTTAGGTACGGTGGCAGGCCAAGACATTCAGCGACGGTCACGAGGTTATAACCTGCACCTAGCAAATCGTCAAGGGCATGCGGGAGAACGGTTGTACTGTAGTTGCGTCGATATAAGACTCATATTATCGTGATTATTGTAAGCTCTCACCTAGTAGTTTCTAGGATACACCAGAATCAGATCATTCCTTTTTAACGAAACAGAATCGAGCTACTCACCGACAGTCTCATGATTCAACGTCAAGATCGTGCTAGGATGCTTAGCCACGAGGGTATCATAATCCTTCTCGCTGTTCTCGGCAGTTTCTCCGACGGAATCCCCGGAACTACGTTGAAGGAGTCAGGTCACAACGGCCACTGGGTAGGCGAAATGGTAGACGTACTCGAAATCCCAAATAATCACACTCTGGTTGTGAGCAGCAGCGACTTGCAACACACCGTCGTTGTAACTACCATATGGAGGCCTCATGAACGCGACCTTGACTCCGAGGATTTTCTCCAAAGCCGCTACGATAACATTTAGTTGAAATCCGTAATCGATTGACGAGGAACGTACTATCAGTTAGTGTAAATTCGCTTTCCACTGTTAACAAGACCAAGTTAGAAATTGCTGGATGAAAATGGGTCGTCGAACTACATACCTTGGTCGGTGGTGAGTGTAGCCAAGTCTTTATGGGCCCATGTATGCCTGTATTCAAATATAAGTCAATCAACCCCGCATCCGCACATTATATCATCACTCACGAAGCGATCTGATGACCCTTCAAGTATGCGTTCTGTAGCGCTGCTCTCTCGGTGTCTCCATATATACAGCCATCTGCAAGGATATGTGCATCAGCACTGGGAATACCATTCACCGCTTGCTGAAGACTTACAGTTGTTACCATCTGAACAATTCGAATATAGGTTAGATCTTGTGAGTTCGAAGGTAAAGTCAATAATATGGTACGTACTAACGAAGAACGTGCCCTTGACGCCTTTAGCATCGAGCATATCGACAATGTTTTGCCTGAAGACCACCCCATGAATAAGGAACATGATCTACGTTGGATTGGAAACGTACGAATAGATGTAAGGTCCGTCATCGAATGTCAGAGCAGCGGTATTCGGAACTGTACAAGAGGTGATCACGCCACCGGTCTGTCGTTTCGTGGGGTGCGAAAAAGCCGCAGTGGCCAATGCAATCGTGAGGAAAGCGGAAGACAACATCTTGATGATATGGATTTGAATATTGAGGGTAAAGTTGGATACAAAACGACGGATATCAGTCCAGCCTTTTATATCAAATCGTTAGTGCGCACTCGACACTAATCAGATGCTGCTCAGACACACGAGGCGGTGGCCACGTTCCTGCGAATGGTTTCAAACCCCGAGGCGGCCTTCAAATAGGAGCAGGTAGTGGTTCTGCAGGGCAGTGTCTGATTCAACGCACCACGTCCCTCACTGCTTCTTCAGCGATTCTGTCTCAACGTTGCCTCCAGGATTGTTGCAGAAATGGCCACCGCTGCATAAGCGTTAGAAAGACATGTCTTCGAACAGGACCCTAGGAGTCGATGTAGAATCACAGGGACTTGGAAGTTGGTGTCGGATGGCGTCTCGTAGCTAGAGTTTCCTTATCACATGGGAGGTTCAACCTCCTGTGCAACCGAATTATCCGTCCAGAGCCCCGATGAGTCCGAAAAGTAGCGAGAATGTTGGCTCCACCGGAGCTGGAGCTCCAGACCATACCTACTAAACTGCAGTAGGCAGAAATAAGTAGAATTACCGTAGTCTTGTCTAATCGGTATGATAGACCGATTAGCAGAAGATGCATATGTCTCTACAAACATGACACAAAGCGGGGGGAAAGTAAGGCGGAGCGAAAGTTGATACCCCTCTCTTTACAGCTTAAATGAGAAGTGTGCGAGTAGATGCTTTCCAGAGACCTATAAAGAAGTAGGGACTTCGAGTACCACATATCCAGATTTCAACGCAGCAATCTAGGTCATTTCGAAGGAAGGGGAGTGAGTCGCGATAGAGCAGGACAAGAGCAGGAACTAATGAGCTCAATATCGTGTTTTTGTTTTGAGGTTACAGTGCAAGATAAGCGTAGCTTTGCTTCTGGTGCGGAATACCATTGTAAGTTAGCAGCGACGTATGGTAGAAAACGGATGGTGGGTGATCATCCCAGCGTTCGGCAACCCGGCATCGACACGACGCCGCCAAACAAAGACAACCCTTCCGATTTTCAAACATTTTGAAGATTTTGTAATCTGACTTGTGTATTCATGTGGGTCTAAAGTTCTTTACATGGCGGGCATTATCGAACTAAGTGCATGATAAACTGTCCTAAGATCCTTTAAGAAACCCAGAAAGCTGACATGATAGGTGTCCAATGTCGTAGCCGAAGTCAAGAATAAAGTGTCGAATAAGTCAGGGTGTGGATTCTTTTATGTCATCACTCTCGAGAGGTGGATCTCTTTCAAGTTCCACAATATACGATGGCGGACGCTGTGCCGCTGGCATGTCTTCACCAGAAGTCAGGAACAAATCGCGATCCATCAGCGGATCGTCAATGTCATGCCTACATCAAATAAGCACAAGTAGAGGCACAAACAAGAACTACTCACTCATCTTTGAGATGCGCCGTGACATCCTCATACGTCTGTGGATCAAGATGACTAGAACAATGCTGACAGTGAAAGAATCTCGATCTCCAGTTGAAGTGGTACTCTTCTCTGACAACTGACCTCTTCTTCACCTCATCATCCGGCGTAAGAAGACGAAGGTTAGAACCATGGCCCTGCATAGTGTCCCCTCGCACCTAACATAGTGATCAGCTGCAGGTAACAGATATAGTCGCCGCACTCACACATTCCCGCCAGGAGAGGACGCGACGTCCACGACAGCTGCCTGTTTTGTCGGCGAGAATATAAGTGCAAATCCGATCGTCCAGAAACTCGACATTCAGACTATCCATCTCCTCCGCCGTCGTCGTAGCAGGATCACGAGAAGCTAGCCTGACCAGAGAATCAGCTACAGCGGATGACGCCATATCAAAGGAGAGCTCTGTGTTCCCCAGGTTATAATAAAGATCGTCGACGTTGCTGACTTGGCCGTAACACCCGCTCCCTAATACACAGGAAGGATAGGTAGCACATGTATGCCGCCAAATATCGATATTCGTGATGATAGCACGGCACCCGTCTTTGCAGGAAAAGGTTGTTGTTGCCAACTTCAAAGGATCGACGTTTCCAGTTTCCTGAGGTGGGACCAGGGCTCGCAGCTTGGATTCTCTTTGCCGCTGCCAGTTCGCAATCAGATTTGGGAGTTCATTCATAGCATCCGTAAAGCTGGCCTCGGTGACGACACTGCCGGTAGGAAGCTCCAAAATGTCCCTAAATGGGAGGAATGTGCAGATGTCCATGAACAAAGGCATTTCTCGCCATTCTACAGGCAAGAACTGTTGTTTGTACGTCTTGATAATGCCTTTGACGATTTCAGCACGGCTCTTTAACGCCACACTACGGTCCTCTTTGGCTTGCTGAATACGATTAACTTCGATCGCCGCCTCGAGACCTGGACGTGACCTGTTCCAGCCTTGATGATGCTAAGCATACGCAGCGCAGATGACGACGGCCTGCGTACCCTGTGATGTAAGTTCGGCATCGCGCGTGACCGATGATTCCCATCTGATGCCATTAACGTCCCGCTCGGTATAACCCAATGCCAAAAGGCGAGTCCTTATCCTAGAGTAATGTTTGGATAAGCCTCAGCCATGAAATGCCAGCAAACCCACATGGAAAATCTCTCATCTATCCGACGTTGTGATTCACGCGCTTCCTTTCGAGCATCAAAGTGGGTCCATTCTTCATATTTCCAAGCGCCCTAAAAATGAACATATCAGACGAATAAGACACCGCACCAAGTCTGCACCAACTTTAGTCATGTCTTCAACTAGCTTCTTCCGCTCCGTTCGAAACTCGGCTAGACGCTTGGATGACCCGGGGTCTGCCTTCAGTTCCTTGATCTTGGCTTCGACATCCGCGATGTCAGATATCCAATAGTAGCCCCGGCGCGCACACATATTTCCCGATCCTGCTGGAGGTACTTAGTGGAATGCGTGTGAAATAATGCAGGCTTTACCATCTGTGAGTGGAACCAAACTCAGGAAATCGGCATTGACATCGGGAAAACGTCTCCTGACCCGTGATGCAGAAATCAAGCTGACGGGGATGATAAGCTCGAGTATAGTAACCGGCAGGACTGTATGGACGCACTTTTTCTTCAAACAGGACGTGCAGACGCGTCGGCGGAGCGTCCAGTCAACAGAGGCGTTCTTTCTGAAGATTCCATGGCAGATCTGAGGCAGAAAGGTTAGGAGGGCGCATATCAAACAGAACAACGACTTACGTCGCAAACTGATTGCCCAAATAACAGGTCTACCCATCGGTACTCAGGAATTCCTTGAGGTGGCTCGATTCCCCCTTCCGCTTCCCTCACCGCCTTCCAGACAAACGATACGTTATTTGCCGTCAGAGTACGGCAGAAATTACCGTCGACTCGTGATAGACTGACGAGGTCTCGAGGCGCAAGCGCGGCACATATCTACCCCGCTCAAGTTAACCTGGGAGTGATGCCAAGATAGGAATGCTCACCGTGAACAGGATATCAAGCGGCATCGTGGGTAAGAGGCTCAGATCTCGCTGTTTCTTCCCATTTCTCTTCCGTTTCGCCTCTTTGGTTGACTTTGACATTGCTGCCGTATTCGTTCGTCTTCGCTTCGCTGGGCTAGGTTTCGTAGCTATCATTCACCTTTAGAACATAGAAAGTAGAAAAAGGTGATCATCGCGCACCTCTGCTGTGACCATCAATATCGCTGTCCTCTGCATGCCACTCGTCGGTTTCGGGTTCAGCGAGACTCTTCCGTTTGGAAGGCACTGCTCTTGCAGAGCGTCTCGTCTGCATGTGTAGATGATGGTGGTCGAGAAGTATGTCCGAAAAGGGGTAGGTCAGTAATTATGAATCATTTGTAATCAAACTTATGTATTCGTATGGGTCCAAACTTCTATACCAACCGCTGGCAAATATTCACTTTTTTTTCGAACATAACTCAAATTTTTCCCGTGCATTCTCTCAGATATTTCCTTTCTACGGCGTCTTGCTCCTCAATAGGCAGAACGACCTCTGCATGATACTTATTAGGGACCAAACAGCCGCGGAAGAGCAGCGTTGTGCCAAACCCCTCATACCGAACGGTAGCGTTAAAGCCTGGACAAGAAAGGCGAGTTCGAAGGACAGATGAAGCTGTTCGATGCCAATACGGATAAAATTCAATAAAATTCTCGAAAACAATGTCGAGAACGAGAATAGCGTATAAGGTCAGTCGATGTCCCTTTATCAGCGTTCTTTCCCGCGTACTGACAACGACGTTACAGCCATTCTTTACAGGCATTCGACGGGCTACGAGAATTTAGCGGACAATCTGGTTTCAGCAGAACATCCGACACTCAGTCAAGGTGCATGCCGTCAAGGCTAGCAGGAGTATGAAGGTCGTCGAATCTCTCATGGGGCTATGACCTTAGCCCCTTGTCCAGAATTACCAGAGTACCAGTTGGCCTGCATGTTGAAGGTAGTTTCTTAGCTGAATATCTATTCGTCGCACAGATAAAATCATATTATGATGCTCGCACTCCTGTCCGTGCTCTTATCATACTCGCCTCACCCTTAAAGGAATTGTCATGCCCTCCATGCAGACCACCATCGGTCTGAGCAGGATGCCTGGTTTATGCCCCTCGATAACTGTGTCGTTACCCCGAGGGAATTCAAAAGAAAAGTTCCGGATAATGACAGAAAGTACAGCCTAAAAAGCAGGTAATCAGTCAGCATCGAACATATTCTTTTTCAGTGCTTACCTTGAGCTCAGTCAACGCAAATGTTTTCCCCAGACATGTCTTTGGAACATCCACAAATGTCAAGAGGTGCCGATGACCTTGGATCTCCTTCGTTCTCGGTGCACTGTCCTCCAGCCACCTCTCCGGTTTGAACTCCTTCGCATCAGAGCCCCAAAACTCCTCGGACATGTTCAGAGTTCGAATAGGGACAGTTAGGACGGTCCCTTTCGCGACGAAGAGGCTGTTGACGGTCTCGCCAGACTTGGAACTACATGAGGTACCATCTGCGGCACAAGCCATCATTAGCAAGAGGTCGGACTCGTATGAATGGGATTAGCTTGATACCTGAGCTATAATCTCTTCTCGGGACATGTGAACGTCGGCATCATGTGTCTCCGACTTGACTGTATATAAATGGAATCAGCTCTCCTATCGGTACTGGGAAAGATCGTTAGTACTCACGTAGTAGACCCATTACAGATTTGTCGTCATCGTTTCCATGCTCTTTTGCCTTGACCAAGAGCCGGTCAGCAGCATCAGAGAGCACACCGTTCATAGCGGCTAGAGCATCTTTTTTCTTGGAAGGTAGGTGAAGAACGGCAGGAAAAATGATGCTCGCCATGCCCATGAAGGCGAAAAAGGCGACGCCACGGTTCAAGTTCAATTCGTCAAACATTTGAGGCTTCCCATCGATGGCGCCAAAGTCGTGAGAGAATCCAGCTATACCCATACTATTCATTCTAGATGGCCAATTGGATTGAGTTGGCTGTTGGCCCTTGAGTGTTACTAAGTAGCCTCACGAGATGCGGTCCATCCTACAAGATTGATATTAATCTAAGTTCACTAGCATCATTACCGGTACAAAAATAGCATACCAGTTCTGCGCACCGATTGTGGAAGTCTCGTCGTTTGCCTCCAGAATAGCATCCCAAGCAGATGACGTCTAGATGAAATTGTGGCTGTGTTAGTACCACATCCTCAACAAAAGAAAGCATACACCCTTCCGCCACCTGAATCTCGCGTTGATAGAGAATCCTGAAGGAGCGAGCAAAAGGGAATTTGCCTGACGTGTGGATGTGAATTTCTATAATCCGATGTGCGACCGGTCCGGCTTCTCCGTTTTCTGTTTAGTACTACAACTGCATTTCAGCCCGCGCGCTGTACCGACGAAGACAACGGTACCCTTATGACCCCTGCTCTATTCTTTAAATATCCCCAAGCACGTACACTCTTCTTCCTGCGACGGTGACGAGCTAAGGCGTATCTTGTTATAGGATTGGCTGTTCGCTCGACGCATGTCCCAACGCCCATCGCAAGAGCGGCTACTGAGGCAGAACGTGGAAGATGCCCTGATTAAAGGGTGATCGTAAATGACAAGGTACAAGGATGGAGCCTCGAGAGGGTACGAAGGGACAGGAGAGATATCAAGGACGAAGAAGTGGACAATACCTTAGTCTCGTAAACCACTCAATGATCCGTATGCAGAAAGCCGTTCCATGGGTCGAACGACGCCCTAACCTCCTTGCACTGACTCCATATCCCTCTGTCCGTGTTCAGCATTGGTCGCCTTCTCTCTCAGTTATGCTCCATTTAATCCTGCGCTTTGACTAGCATTTACACTCTATTGCACACGCTCACGATATTTAATCGAGTGAGTACAGTTTATCGCCAACATTTTCGTCTGACTATTAACGGTTGTCCTCTACATACTTAGGGCAAGATACTTTTCTTTTCATTCGATGCGCTCAATCAAAATGACCCTGCTTTGATCTCAGGGAGATGATTCTGGGTGCGCCGAATATGGTTGGATTTGCAGAGATACGAATCCTACGTGTCTTTCTGGCTTGTTGGCTCTCCTTATCCCGGGAGACGGTTAATTTTTGAACAACGAGATATTGCAAAACATTCCATTCAGCATTTCCCTAACCAAACGCTCTAGTGTTAGCTCCGACTCTGCAAGCACTTGCGGCGGGCAGAAACGCATAGAACGATGCCTTATTGCTGCGCTTCGGCCGTTCAGGTACAGGTAAGTTGCCTTGTCACCCCCTTCAGCCAGTGCTCCGGAAACCTAGAACGTAGCTTCGGTGAAAGTGCAAGACCACATTTACGGCTTGTACACAGTGACAGTTCGCCTAATTTCACAAGATTAGAAGCCTCTTATTCAAAGCCGATCGGGGGTAGACTAAGTTGGATTTGGAAAGAACTGGCTGTGATAAGAAGGTACTAGGTACGTGGTGCAATAGTGATAATAAGCGCGTAGATGACTTGAATGAAGTAGGTCACGGTGTGCTCCATTTGGGAGAGAGCGCGAGCTTGGGGCTAAATATTGTTCAATGCGGGATAGTCGACATTGCTGGAAGGGGTAGATAGATGTAATGTTTGACGCATCGATACTCGAAGAGGTGCTCATTGTTCGTCCTATCTGAAAGCAGTGAATTACCGTGTCTTTTTTGCTAGGGTGTACAAATCGTTCAGTTCAAACATCATCCGCCAGATATCCTCTTATCTACCTATGTCACGCGCCGTAAACATTTGGTTTGTCACATTAGGTATCACTTGCAACTTGAAAGGCCTGCAGATAATAAGAAAAAGCAATGCTCTTCTAGTGATATATTCTATGTAAATCTAAAGGTGAATAGATCATACGGTGTACTACATTCAATAATTAGCAGTAGATCAGCGTGGGGATATCATTCTGTCCGTATTCGGTGAAAATAACGTGGCTCAACCCCGTGGAATATAGTGTCTGAAAATAAACTCGCGGTGATCAGAGCTAGTCATACTCATCGACTGGCTAGTAGACGGAGACGGTATGTGTGTCTGCGAGAATGTGGTGTTCGTCGCGTCGCCTGGAGGGGCGAATATGCCGGATGCCGAAGTGGACGGGATGTAAGGTTCATTATCCGCGCCAAGATGTGGGCTGTCGCTTTGCACTCCGATACTGGTCGTAAGAAGGTCCAAAACATAGAACGGATCCTGCAAACGATGCAAGTTCAGGATAGGTCTATGGTCAGCAAGGTGTACCGAACATGTGCATCGCTGCGTCAATGGCGTCTATAGTACGATCATAAGAAACCCTTGGTCTAGTAGTAGAGAGCTGTACAATGTGGACGCACCTTTTGAACGTAGGCGGCACATTGGGTCGCTACATTATGACAGACAGTTGTTGAAACATAGTCAACATGGCAGTGGATGTCATGCCCGCATGAGGCACAGCTGAACTGAGAGACTGTGAACACAGAGTATAGTCGGGGTACTATTACTTGAGCTCACCTGATTGAGCAAGGGCGACGTCGGTTCAGTAAACCACTCACACCGACATTGTGGAGTATAGTCGGTGGCTTGGATGCATCGACCTCGGGAAGGAATGACTGACAAACTTGAAGACATGTATTGACAATAGTAGCAGTCAGAGTTAGCGATTATGGACGATTATGAGTTCGATTACAGGCCATAAGGCCCAAATCATTAATAAAGTCCTGACACGAGAGGTGTTGTTTTTATTAATAAAACCCTTTCATGTCCCAGGGCTCGCAAAGCGGCCATGTTCGGCGATGAACAGGCGGGTGTGGGCGGCTTCTAAAATAGGGTGCTTGTTCCCACCTCAATGCTGATTATATCCTGGACCGAACAAGAGATAAGATGGTTGTTTCTGATAGGTTCAGGAACCACGGGCCGATCCGAATATGGTAGCAGGTCGTTATTTGTGACGATGGAGGGGTCAAATAAAGAATCGGGACTCGGACAGTGCTATCGTATCAATCATAAAAATAAGGGAATAGATACTATGCCAGCTGCAGTCGGGGTTGTTGTTGCAGAAACACCTCCTTGGCCTGGTGGGGTCTGTAGTATGGGTGAGCTTGAAAGGACAGCAGGATTGGAGAATGAAATGAATGTACTTGCATTGTAACTTGTCTCGGTGTTGAGAGCAGGAGCATAGAGACACTGGTACGAGGGTGTTGGACGACGTCGACGACGTAAGGAACGGGTTACGTGCCTGATAACACAGCCACTGATCGAAGCTTTCAGGAGGCTGCACGGTGACGAAAACATATACTGAACTTGAATATTACTCTCAAGGTGTTTCTTCAAGACTCCGAAAATCATCGGCCTTCATCTCTACTCTTAAAAGGATATTGATTACATGATATATATCAATTTATAGCTGTGAATGCCGAGTTTCAGATCAAGAGCCGTAGATATGCAGTGAGAGTATTTAACAGTTACTTGAACAAAGGAGTCTGCAGAGGTGCGAGGGGTTGGCGAAAAGGTATTTTTGTACTGCATATAGCATTTTATCTTTGCTGAAGCAATTTTCCCAAGTAGCAATACACGGCCCTTAAAGCAATGTATGTCGTTGAACTATGGTTTACTGCACTTTCGAATGCATCAGCAATTTTGCATCCTTATAGGACATATAGGAGGTATAGGAGGTATAGGACATTTTACCAGATTCCGATTCTATACATGGCCTATACCACTATACCACCTATACCCTATACACCTACACCTACACCTACACCTGCATCATGCTACAGACATTGATTGTTAATAGTATACATCTTCATGTATGGAATTTCTAACCATGTAAACCAAGCAAAGGATAAATACAGCCCATGACTGCCACGATTCATGAAGCAATTTCGTGCCAATTGACATCGGCGAGGGGGAAAGCCGGCAGTTGTTTCACAGAGGCTATATTTGGCAGTGGAACGTGCGCAGTGCGTCATCCATCACGTGAATGTTGAACTTTGGACTTCGTGCTCCCGCAATCCTTTCTTGCCTACAACCACATTGTCGACTCCATTGGTGGGCCTATTTTCTTTGACTGTCTTTCCAGCATGCCCATATCTCTTTGCTTGCAGTGCTACTGTCGCCGTACACCTCATTCTCAATGTCGATAAACTGTTCTAGCTGTCACATTTAACCAGAAGGATCAAAGGTGCAAGCTGTTCTATCGTAGTTCTCTAACCTTTTGCTAACGAATTTCTTTCAGTCATTTATCTACCTCTTGAAGTGCTATTGGTGGAAACCCGGGCGAAAGGTGCGTCTACTAAGGTTTGATAACACTTCCTCTTTCTCAACCTTGCAAGGATTTCTGTCTCAATGACTTGGGACGGTGTCGTCCCCTCTCTATCTGGTTGTATCGCATACTACATTGTACGTGGAATTATCTGATTCCTTTATTCCTACTTTATACTATCTTTGCAGCGTGTATGCCATCAATAATCTCGGATCGAGCTTGATTCCATGCGATGGACCCACATCTGAACTGCGAGAGTGTGCTGCATCCCAAGAAGCATGCGATAAGTCTGGTAAGCTCTTTCGTTTGGGCAATCTGATTTGAGACTAACGTGGACTCCCTTGTAGTACCCTGGATCTAATGCTGCTACCGTTTCTGGGTGACACTCAGTCGGTTTGGGGCAGTTGTATGGTGTTGGAACGGTGAGTCGTTTTGAGCATGTATTTAGATGGTAATTAGTGTCTTGTACATATGTATTGTGTAGTGAATATCATGATGTGAACCTTTTATATTGTATTGATTCTCAAGAACAACCGATATTGAGCTGAGAGCAGTGAGCATTGCTGCCTGTATAGGGCCAAAATTGGTGGGTATAGGTGAGCATAGCGCTATGAAAGTGTTTATAGGAAACATGCATGTCCCTTATAGCCCTATACCGTGTTATAGGGTATAGAGTGCTATAGCTGCATGGTTCCTATACCCTCTATACCCTTTGTGAGATTGCTGATGTGACTCTGCGAATGTTGAAATTCATCTGACCAATACTCATTGAAACACTTACAGAGGCCTCGGATCATCCGGAAATATATAGTATATCATATTATAGTCCGATAATATATATTGGGGATTTTTTTAGACACTACTGGCACAAACGTGAAGGGATAGTAACCTAAAGACGAGTTCAGGTCAGACAAAAAGGTGGTAATCTGCCAATATTGGATGTATACATGCTCTATTTGATGTGCAAAATTTCATGACATAATTTCAACATCTAATAAACCATAGCAAATAGTTTTCCTAGGATATAGATGTCAGGAACAAGTGTAGGAGCGTCGTGGTCGCTGAGGAATAGGACTCGGAAATGTCGGACCGAACATCCGGACAGCGATCAAAGGCATTTTGTCCCCACGAGCTCGCTGTCTCGTGTGATGTCCACGCCATTTTCACTCTACCAATGTCTCTTCGATTCACAACTCTCCCTCTTGCCATCGTATTCAGTACACCCCAGCTTTATAAGGTGGTGGAAATATTATTAAATGATGGTTCTGGCTATTTTCTCGATGCTGGCACCATCATCGTTGACATTTCTCCCCCTGCCAGAAAACACCCACTCTCGCTTGACGACTATCCCACTCAGTACCGTTATTTCTATATCCCAACCCATTTCTGAGGGTGCTGGAGCAAACAGTGCTGGCTATTTTCCCCCTAATGCCGCAGCCCGCTGTCGCCGCTCTCCCATATTTCATGTTTCTTGTTTCTCAAAAAAATTCATCCTGATTTCCCATACACTACCCATGTTGTTGTATTAGCATTGCAGTATAGTATAGTATACATTCTTGAGCTATTTTGAACCCGAGCCGATATCCAGCTAGTACAAAGAAAATCCCATTCACCCAAAAGCTGCCAAACATCGGCGCACCACAGCACACCGAATCAGCCCAAATGCGTACCAAAAGGAGCAACCCGTATTCGGAATGCTCAAGACACCGGTAACCGGACACCGCACTATCGCATGTCCTGGCAGAGCAGAGGGATTTATTGATAATCTCTGACCTGTCATTAGAGGTTTTCATTAATGAGACGGGCGTTATCCGTTGATTGAAGACGTCATGCGCAAGACATGGGTGATGCAATATGAAGGACGTACACTATTCTTGTGAATCAAAACGGCCTTGCATTGTGTCGAGTCAGAGATAATCGGATATACAAACAGTATTCACGTCAGATGTGCAGTGCGTAAGCCAGATTGAAAATTTGGGTATGTTCGCAAATCCCGCTGATCAGAAGGTAGGCGACATGACGTTGGACAGATTGGTTGGTCGATTTGGGAAAGAAGAGGAAGGAAGGCCGTCAAAGCCTTTTGACTCATCAACCGCATCAATATTACGAGGTCGATCTACAGAGCCATACTGGGAGCTCCCTGGTGAGGTGAAGCTAAATGGGACTGCCTTTCGATTGCCTGAAGACGATCATAGGACGATATAAAAAATATTCGATGAACGCAAGAATTGTACCTTGTGAGCCGAGTCGTAGAAAACGTAGGTAAGATCGCATATAGCCGCGTTGCTGAACGCCGACGTGAGAAGTTTGCGTTGCTTGTATGTTTTCTGGTCAGCATACAGTTGTAAGATATGAGAGGGAAGGACGATCGCCTTCGATGAGTTTTCCCCTCTGTCCAGAGCAAAATTTTCCCGAACTGCGAGCCAAGCTTTATAAGGTTATATTTATTTCCCAGAAGAGGAAAAACACACAAGAATTTCAATGAACATGCGACCGATGGGCGTCCTGGTGTACCCAAAACCTGCTTTGCCATAAAAATGCGCCACAGCCTTCGGATCGCAGAGCACCAGCCGCTGCTCTCCCAAGAGGCCTGGGAAACAAAACACAGGACCATACTCAGATGCCCATCGCTCAGTCAAGAGTGCCTGATCCTCTTGGCTACGCATAATGTGGGTAAAGCTAAAAAACCAGCTCGTAGCAGTAGGTCCTCGGAGCTGCGTGGTGATCCCATTTTGGCGATTATGAGAAACGATCTTGTATAACAAATAGGTAAAAGCCAGCAGCACGCAAATGTTGGTAGTCGATACTTGAAAAACCAGTGCCATGTTTGGGAGAAGGCGAATCGTGAGAGTCGCCAGACGGTTGCCCTTTTATATGGAGCACACGTATGATAGAGAATCTCCTGCGTCGTCAGTGCGGGAAGAAGAACAGACGTTAGACAGATAAGGCTTATCAGAGCCCTAAGCAAGGGCAATTCTACAACCGACTTAGTATTCTTAGTAAAAGGAATCGACTAACCACTATGTACTGATGTATCACGCCTGAAGGCTGAGACCTTATCAGCGCGACAGTGTTCCCAGCTAGTGTGGTGTTCAGGCTGTTGCGCATAAATCGCGACAGCATGCTCCTTGGAGAGCAAGCTGTAAATTCGATGCACGTTCTTCCAGGTGCTGGCTGGGCCTGAACGAAAAATATATGTCGGACAATAAACGCGGTGATGCTAAAGCCACGGTCCTCCTGACGACAGTGCTCAGAGGACCATGTACGTGCCTAATGAGTTCGAGTCAATATGAATACGTCTTCACAGTTAGCCTCCACTGCGGTGACAAATACAGAAATATCTCGCGGCGGATGAAGCAAGCCTCGTGTACCTGATACTGCTGACATTATCCTCTCTTCCTCAGCTTCCAGGTATTCCAAGAGAGTTCGATGATTTCTGCCTTGAAAGAGTATTTCGTGAAGTCGGGGGAACTAGCGTTGGACCGCAATACTAGTTCCTCAGCTCTACTTGAACGACCGCCGTATGTATAATTAGGCAGAACTTGTAGAAAAGGGGTCGAATCACGTTTTATCAATGGGGATAGTAAGCATCTTGAGCTGGTCTGAAGACAAGTCAGTTGAGCCACTTCCTGGTATTTCATGTGCCTACTTACGTTTGTGTTTATATAAAAAGTCAGGGGAGGAAGTTAAGTTTCTTTCGAAGGGTTTTCGCTCAGGGACGCATGCTGGCAGCGAGAACAGAGCAGGCGCTAATCAGTGGCGACGTCCCTGAGTTACAATCTCGGCGCATGCCGATCAGAGGACAAGTTCGACCCCTTCAGCACGCACAAAACGATACAATTGCTAATTCATTTCTTTCCATCAATACCCCGCATTTCGGAAGCTTTCCCGGCACCGAGAGACTACATAAATTATTGCAGATGAATTCATTTCCCAGTGAGTCGAATGGCGCCACCGATAATGACGCCACAGACAATGAAGACAAGTTAGTAGCTATCCTGTGGGTATGTATCTGAAGAGCCTACGTACGTATCCATAAATAAGTAGATCGTACAAAGCTAGTGATGTAATACAAGTCGGGAGGTCATCGTAGAAAGTGACCATAGTGGATAGAAGGATGAAATGGCCGAAAAGCGTCCAGGAAGAGTGAGCTTCTTCCGAAATTTGCGACCTTCGCAACCTGGACCAATGTACAACCGCTACCCTAGAAGCTGCTACGCCTCTCGCGATGGTGTCGCTTCCTCGTGCCTGGAGCAGGAGAGCTGGGTCGATTCGAACTCCTCTTCGCCCCACCTGTGATCTTGCCCAAAAATCGAGAAAAGGCGCTCCGCTTGGGAGTCGAAGAATAACTCATCGTGGGACTCGGAGTCTTCTCGGGAGACCGTGACGCGTATCGGTGCTGGTTACGAGATGTAGACTAAGGATGCGGATCAGTTATTACAGCTCAGCAGAAAAGGGAAGCTGCGCACCCGTTGAGGACGAACAGCATGTCCTGGAGCGTATGCCGCAGGAACAACAGGTCGTGTGTAGCTCTGATTCGGGACATACTGCGCCGCTGAAACGAAAGGCGGGACAAAGGGTACGGGCGGTGGCACCTCTGCGACATAGCGAGTAGGATAATTCGGCAGTGTGTACTGCGAGTGGTAATAGTGAGTGGCGTAAGGATAGTTGGTGGGTTGCGCTGCTGGGACAGGCGTCCTCGACTGGGAATGATATCTCGACGACGTCTTTCTGCCCCGATGCTTGCTACGGCTCTGCGGAATGTCGGCCGCGACGGATGAAGTGATGGTGGGTACGCTGGTGAATGGGTTAGTTAGGTAACTTTGGTTGGTGGTGTCCACCCATCGCCGCACACCCTGCAGCTTCGCATGGTAGGCTTGTACAGCTTCTGGGGAGTAGTCGTATTCTGTCATCGTAGCGGGATAATGAGGGAGCACCACCAGATAAGTTATCGAAGGAAGAAGAGCGAGAGAGGCGGTTATATAGCAGTGCAATATTATGCCACCGAGCACGTGTTGGAAACGTTGTGTCTGTCGATCATCATCCTCTTAATTCCGTCTCTTGCATCATCGATGCTTAGACGCCCACTGATCATATGCATGATGGCCGGGGTGGGCGTGCCTCACGTTTCGAAGCATCGTCATAAAGACAACAAAATCGAGCACAGCCTGAAAAAAGGCGGGACCATGAGTCTACCAGCGGTCAAACAAAGGTCGAAGCATCAAACCTTGGACCGTACTCGTTCCACACGCAATATATCAGGATACCACCGCACTGCCGGCCATCGTCCCCGGATCCTTGAGCGGGTATTAAAGAAGGCGACATTGGATTATGGTTAGAATAACGGAAGTCAACGTGGCCGGCTAACGCGGCTTATCGTTGCAGCTACGTTTTGGACTCCCACTCCATTCAACAGTCCTTGAGAAAGAGTCCACATGGAACAAGAGTTCGGTACAAGGACGGGCACGTTTCAGATGCTAAACCGATGGCCAGCCGATATACATGCATATCCTCCCAGGAATTTCAAGCACTTCAAGTTCCGTGGGACAAACGTATTGCTGGATGTCCGCGCAGCCTATGGCACCGAGATATCCGTCACGACTGTTCAATTTGCATCAAATTAAGCAAGGCAAACAGACAGCACGAACCTTTGACATCATTTGAACTTTTCTCTCGGGTGCGGGGAACATCAGTAGCCAGCCACTGTACGTTGGTATATATTGAGGATCTGCGACCATAGATGATGGTTTATGAGCATCGTAAAGCAAACGGCGTTCCAGGACCACGAACCACACTATACGAAACCGAGCCAACTGTTGACCGGAGCGTCCCACACGCCGACGTTTGATGACACTCACTTCTTGCATGCAAACAAATGTACGTCTCGACATTCTTCAGGTTCTGTGCCCCTGAATTTAGCTAATGGAAAGCCTCTGGAACGCTGGAGAGTATTCGAAGAGCCCTGAAACTGTAGCGGGCCAAAATCAATGACAGGAACAGCGTCTCTGTATCCGTTTGATTCGGAAAGCGAGGATATCTGGGGACAGATCAAACGGCGACCGATAACCCGGACCAAGCCGAAGACCATGAGACGCTGACTCTGACGTTGAAAGTCCAACTGTGCTGTCCCCCTTCTCAATGAGCTCTGCTCTCTTGCATTAGGAACGAGATAATGGTCCTGACATGGGAAAAGCGGTTTCCATAGCATATGGTGACCTCAAGAATTTAAGGTCCCAGACCAAAGAGACTTGAAGTATAGTTATCACCGTAAGAGGAATGAACCTCCATCTGGTGCTGTCAACATTAGCTGTAGGTAATATTTTAGTTGGTATGTCATAAATAGAAAGAGAAATGAGAGTACTTGACTTCAATAACTGTTCGAAGATTTGTTAGCGGTGAGGTATCCGCATGAGGAGATGCTCTGGGACGGCGCTGCCAAGCCATCGAGCTCAATGGCGTCCTTTAGAGGCCGATTTCCTCCTTCAGTTACACACTGTATCATCCCATTGGACGAGATGCGCACTACGCGCAAGAATAGCATCAACTCGCCATGTATTGACAAGTTTCGTGAGAACAGAGAGCGCAGGTCTGCAGAAACTCTGGTCGATGGCCCTGACCGAGCCATAGATAGTGAACGATGATCGGAGAAGCGTTCCCAGCCGGTGACTATTGAGCAGAGGGTGTGAAATTAAAAAGGGGGACGTCGTGGCTTTGAGGAGATTCGGTAGAGGATGTATGTAAGGAGACAAGAAAACTGATTCCGTCAGATCCTGTTCCGATTAATCTGTAGGATAGAGAAAGACGGTCAACGGAATTGCGACGCATATAGTCAATGTGTGAGACGTACTCTGGACTCGGATATACCGGTCTCCCCCTCAGTAGTTCTCCGCTCTTTCAGGCAGCATTGCGTCTGCAAAAGGCGAGCACTCAGAATATCACGGAGGTGGCGAACCCTCTCTACATGCATGGGTGTCTGATCCGGAGCAAAACTGTCAGGAATGGTCCAAACGACACCGAAGAGTTATTGCGGATGAAAACCGTAATGTAATTCTTCAAATGCCTAAAGAGTGACGGTAATGTTGTTATCAGTACGTGGGAAAGAGCTGATGAAGGGACTTCAACTGACCTTAAACGCTATCCTTACAGCACGTTCTGTCCGAGGTTTTTCTCGAATTCTATACGTCCTGTCGCCGAACCGCACATATGACCACCGTTCTCTACGCATTTTCTCCGATATACCTTTTTCTACGGCGTCTTACAGAGCTTCTGACCTCTGCCCGATAAGGAGAGGCAGAACGGGACCAAACAGCCGATAGAAGTGCCTAAGAGCAGTTTCATACCAGAATGCCGACGACAGTGTTGAAGCAAAGCCCAGCAAAGCGAACCGAAGGAGGGATGAATCGCCTTGCTGGCGGTCGGTATAAAGCAGATTGGACCCATACGAATACACAAGTCTGATTACAAATGATTTTATAATCGCTCCTTTTAGACTTTTTCAAATTCACCCCTTTCAACCAGTGATACCTGAGTTTGATTACCTCTGGAAGGAAATGCTGGGTGTGAGACGCACGACCCGGCCCATGGTCAGACTTGTTTCTCTTTACATGATGTTCTTACTCACCGTCTTACTTAAAATCTACAGCATCCACCTGTCCGGGCTCTACAGGAGAAAGTAGAATTTCCCAGAGTATGGTATCAGCACTACTACCAAATATTTTCAATTGTTCATAGAAAAGCGGAAATCACAAGCTGCGTTTGTTTCTGAGACAATTCCTCGACATGAATGGTTCATAATCAAGAACCTCCCCCTCTTTGGAGACCATCATCTCAATCTCAGCAGATCCTCTTCGTTCAATATGCCGCGAAGACGCTCTACAAGAACGGTGGTTCCTCCCAAACGGAGGAGCCTTGCTGAACCTGAACCCGATGGCATGCAATACGAAGACGAGGACAGCGAGAAAGAAAGAGGTGAGTGATAAGTTCGTTTCCTCTGAAACCTATGTTCCAAGTGTTGAAATGGATACAGGAGGGTCGAAGCGTAGTCCAGCAAAACGAAGACGAACGAAGGCTACAAACCAAACAAAGGCAACGGGAACTGAACGAAACAGAATTGAGAAGAAACGAGATCTCAATTTGTTGCCGAAGATGCCATTAGATATCCTCTTCACGGTGAGTCAACTACCTTGCCATTGTGCCTACTGACAAATATCGACAGATCTTCGGCATGCTTTCTGCTCGAGACCTCATCAATCTAACACGAGTCGATGCAAGTTTCTGTCGCACTTTGACCCTGCCTGACGTATCGTTTGTGTGGAAAGGAGCCAGAGACGCTGAAGAGGGACTTGAACCTCCTCGTGGAATTCCTGAATACCGATGGGCCAACCTGTTTTTCGGGGGTCTAGTCTGTGACGTAGGTCGTAATTGTGGTCATATGGACCTACTTAACCTGGTTGTGTCAGTTCTGTGGAGCCAAAAAAGCCTATGTTGACTGGATGCTTCGCCGACGTGTCTGCAAGCGATGCCGAAAGTCAAGGCACCTCCATATATTCCTGCTGTTGCTGTACACGAGCTGATCATTCGCGATTAGGTTAATACGCGCATCAACAGTAACAAAGCGTTTCCCCGATGTTAATGATAATATCTTGGGCCTGATTCCGCTCACCTATGGTAAAGCTTCAGCTACCCCTTCACACTATTCCGCTGATCAGCTTCGAAGCTGGACCGCGAAAAGAGCGCGCGCGAAGCGGCTACCACTGGATCTCGGACATCATTGACATTCAAGCAAAGTTGAAGGAGCTAGAAGCTCAGCCTGAGCGTCTCACCGAGTTTCAAACGGAACGGAAGGAACTGGTTGAAGACATAAACAGAGTAAGCGAAAATTCCGAACATAACTCATCCATCTGATCTATCCATTTCTAGGACGCACGACGATGTAGAGATTGGGCCCGCGCTTATGCTCGGAAGATTGCTCTTGAATCAGGACGTCCGTGGAAGTGTGATTCGTAGGTCTATCATGATTTCAAGGCTTCCGCTCGTCTAAGCACTCTTTAGTATGCGGCGCTGTATACGGTTTTGACTCAGGAAGATGGCATTGCAACGTGGCGATGTCGTTGTTGTCAGTGCGTCTGAAACATAGGCGGACTTGAGGAGGAAAATACTTAAATCGTTCTTGTTTGGAAGTTTGGACCCATACAAATACACATGTACCGATTACAAATGATTTATCATCACGGACCCCTATTTGCATGTACTACCTGACCTATGAACGACTTTTCTTCATACGGATCGTTGAGTCTGGTTTACGAGACTATACCCGACCATCATCTCATCGTCAACAAATTATCTTCTTCCACGCAGTCAAGACGCTCTACAAGAACGGCAGTTTCCTTCAACAGAAGAGGCGTGCTGAACCAAACCTGAAGATGATAACTTGCCATATGAAAATGAGAGGGAAAGCGGCCGAGGATACAGCGCAGGTGCGCGAGGGTCACCTTTTCCTACGTCACGTCCTGATTGTCGAATAGTTTCGAAACAAGGTCCAGTGAAGCGAAGACGAGCAGTTACGACAGCAGCGGCAACGCAAGCGAAAGCAACGAAGGCTACAGAGACCAAACAGAAGGGAACTCGGAAAAATCCACAAGATTCGAGTCTGTTTCCCACTATGCCGTTGGATATCCTGCTCACAGTGAGCTCGCATACCTTGCCTTCGTGTCCAGTGGCCAACGACCACAGATCTGCATCTTACTTTTTTCCCGAGACCTCGTCAATCTGTCACGGGTCGACGTAATTTCCTATCCCTCTCTGATCTGTTTGGAAAGCGGCGAGGGAAGCAGACGGAGGACTTGAGCCACCTCGAGGAATTCCTGAATATTGATGGGTAGACCTGTTATTTGGGAGACGACGTAAGTCGTCGTTCCGTTTAATATGCACCTATCTAACCCGGTGTATCAGTGTCTTGGTTGACGGAAGCTTCGTCGACGCGTTTTCAAACGATGCTCGAAAGTAAAGTACGTCCATGTACTCACGTCGGCTCGAACTTACCATCCCCGTTAGCTTAATATGCGCCCCAAGGGTTGGAAGACGTTTCCTTGATGTGGATGACGATATTTTGAGTCTAATTCCGGTCACCCGCGGTAAAACTACAGCCTCTCTTTTCACATCCCTTCTGCTAATTACCCCAGCTACAAAGCTGCTCAAAAAACACGCACAGGCAAGGACTACTATTGAATTTCTGATATCTCAGATATACAAGCAAAGGTGAAAGAGCTATAAGCTCAGCCAGGGTCGTCCAGGCATCTAGCCGAGTTTCGTACAGAGCCGGAGGAGCTGGTTGAAGGCTGCCCACCGAACACCTCGTCACTAAAGCGAGCTTTGCCGATGCTGTGAATGAACTCCCTAAACTTATTGCGGACCGGCAGCGGCAGAATTCAAGCCCTGGCCCCACCTCAGGAAACTGGGCACATCGATCTTCTGATAGTGTTGACAATGCCAAACCATATGACGAGGTCTGTTCGCATATCCGAGATAAGTGAGTGATTCTTGTTTGCCGTTCTTCTTTTCCTTAGTCGGCGTAGGCATGGCGTTGACGATCCCCAAATAGATCTTGGTTTGTTTCTGTCTCCTGGTGCAAACATGCCTAAGGAGGAGCGTCCGCTGCTGTATATCGTGCAATCCGAAAAGGATCATTAGTCCACTGGAGATTGCCAGTTCTTTGGCCGTTCCTACCCGCATGCGTACTTGGCTCAACAGCTTATTCTTGATTTAGTGCTATCATCGTTCTCCGCGAATATGTACTATAGTGAAACATAGACACCTTTTGCTTTCCATATACCTCGGTGTTTTTGATTGGGATATTTCTCAATTCTTGACCCGTTCTCCGGCTGTCGGTTCAGAGGCTGCTTGTCCTGATTTGATGCAGCGGCCGTCGAAGAGAGCATTTTACCTGGCATATTGTCATTGATACCATGGTTTACGGCGCAGGTCATGGGTGCTGCTTGCTTTCTCAGTGTATGTCAATGGCTCTGCTCCTATCGCTGTGAACTCATACCACTAAAAGTTTGCAAGTTGGTTATGGTTTATGGAGAAGGCGACAACGATCCGTATAGACTGGAGATGCGGCAGCCGAAGGGACGATCTATGGTCTGCGGTCTTCGCGACCTTGTAAATCTTCGTGCGCAGCGGCAACGACCCAGCAAAAGCCACACGTTCGCCGCAAATTACCTTCATCGACCCTTAGTATAGGCCCTGTCCAGACAGTCCGGCGCTACCCAAGGCCAGTTATAATCCTGTCCTCATTCGTCAGAAAGAATCGAGAATCACCATACTTCTCGACCATCATCATCTCGGGTTCTCTTCTTTCGACTCTCCCGCGACAAAGATGCAGAAATGTTCTGCCAGAGCGTTGGCTCCTACGAAACGGAAGAATCTTGCTGAACCTGAATCTGGCGAATGGGAATCAGAGGACGAGGAAAGCGATCTCGATGGACAAGACGAAGGTGCACGATGGTCACCTTTTCCATATTCTCTGTTCTGACTGTTGGTGAATAGTTATGGCGAAACCTAGTTCAACGAAACGAAGACGAACAATTTCGAATACGTCATCAAAGCAAACGAAGGTTGTAAAGGCTACGGAGACCAAACGGAAGAGATCTGAGAAGAGACAGCGAGATCTCAGTCTGTTACCGACGATGCCCTTGGATATTTTGTTCACGGTGAGCACTACCGTCTTGCTATTATAATTTCCTGTCTAGTGGTCGGCTTGAACATGGACAGATATGTAGCATGCTTTCTCCTCGAGACCTCATCAGTCTATCAAGAGTGGACGAAAATTTTTGTCTTACTCTGACCGCGAAAAATGTCTCATTCGTGTGGAGAGAAGTGAGAGAAGCTGAAGGAGGGATCGAACCTCCTCGAGGAATTCCTGAGTACCAATGGGTCGACTTGTTGTTTGGGATTCCAGCTTGCGACGTAAGTCTCTGCTCTAATTGGTATGCACCCGCCCACATAACCTCGGTGTATCAGTTTTGCGACGGAAAGAAAGCCCATATTGAATGGAAGCTTCGCAGACGCGTTTGCAATCCATGCCTGAAAGAAAAGTACGTGCATTCATTGCCGCCGGTTTCTGTACTTGAGCTTATCGTCAACGTTAGCTTAGTATGTGCATCAAGGGTCAGAAGGCACTTCCCTGACATCAATAACGACATCTTGAGTCTGATTCCGCTCACTGATGGTAAAACTGGCACCTATCTTTGACTGGCAATGGCATTCCACTAATTGCGTCCATCTATCAAGCTGGACCAGGAGGAATGCGCGCGCGCAGTGGCTACTACTGGATTCCTGATATCATAGACATCCAAGTAAAGATTAAGGAGTTAGAAGCTCAGCCTGAGCGTCTAGCGAAGTTTCGAACAGAACGGAAAACGTTGGTTGAAGACATGAACAATGTTAGCACTCACTCCGTGCAGCTCTTCAATCCTCTGACCTATTCACTTTCAGCACATGAGACGATGTGTAGAATGGACTCATACTGATGCTCAAAGGAATGCTCAAAGGAAGGTCCGTGAACTAGAATATCGGAGAGGCAAAAGGTTTGTGTAGGTCTGCTGTGATTTCATGACTGAGTTTTTTCCAAAGATTTTCTAGGATAAAGACACGCCTACTTGACTTGGGATATACCGAGGAGGACATTGAAAGCATCAGAAAGCAACCGTCGGTTATACGGGATGCTGAACTCACCTCGGATAGTATGCAGGTCTTTGTCATCTGTCTCACCAATACTAACCTGATCTTGAAGGTTGGAATAGGATGCGTCCGAGTCTGGAGGTGGTGATCAAGGAAAAACGAGTTCGGAAAGCCAAAGCGGCCCGTAGTGCGGTCTTATACAAGCGTGCTACGATCGTCGAGGATATTTTCAAAACATACATCCAACAATACTTGCCTGTGGTATGGCGAGAACTGCCGTCATATATGGATGTTTGCACGTTCCCCGGATTTAGGGACATTCTGGAGTCGCCTACCGAGAACATAGTCACCGAGGCCAGCTTTGCGGATGCTAGGAATAAACTCCCGCGTCTAGTTGCGGACTGGCAGAAGCAAAGGGAATCGACCCTGCGAGCACTCGTCCCCCCTCGGGAGAGTGGGCACATCGATCCTTTGAAGCTGGCAACAACGGTCTTCTCCTGTGAACGTGGGTGTCGTGCTGTCATCACGAAAGCAGATATTTGGCGACACCAGTGTGTTGCCCGTAAATCAACGTCAAGTGATGCGACAAATGTCGATGAAGTGTATAGCAAATTGGGGAACGCGAAACTCTTCTTCGATACGACTCGATCCGCCGTGGCTGCTTCTCTAGTACGCCTCGCTTCTTGTGATCCTGCGACGACGACCGCAGAGGAGATGGATGGTTTACATCTGCAATTTATTCATATGGATGATCATACCGGCAGATTTGGCTCCGCCGACAATGGAACGGGTCTTATGTGTAAGGGGCGTCCGATCCTCTCATGGCGCGAATGTGTGAGTGCGGATATCATATACTTTACCCGCAGCTGACCGCTATGGTAGGTGCAAGCGAACATTGGTCAGGGCTCTGACTTTCGTCTTCTTACGCCGGACGACGAGGTCAGGAAGCTCCGAATTTTCAAAGAAATCCCCGTGAGCTGGACCTCGGCATTTTTCCACTGCCAGCATTGCGCTGAACATCATCTTTGGAATGGCAAGTCGTATGAGGAGGTTAGTCAACATGTCCGAGATGTGTGAGTAATTACTGTACTGTTTGCCCATCCATTTTTTTCTTACTTCACGTAGTCATGGTGTTGATGATCCCCAGGTGGATCATGATTTGTTCCTGACTCCTGGTGCAGACATACCTGCGGGACATGGTCCGCCGCTGTACATCGTGAAATTTAAGCCACCATCCCTTTGTTAACCTGCCGGATTAGCATGGACGTTGACCTTCTTCGGTCTAGATGTCTTATCTTCGTTTGAATTCGTATTCTTGCATTTGTACTGTGATTGTTCTCTGTGAATATTGTCACTATGAGTATATACTAAAGCAAAATATGAATATTTATCGCTGCTTTCCAGATATCTTCTTCGTGCCCCGGATTCTCGATCGTATAGGCCGGAAACGTGGTATCAGCGCAATCGTTTCTGGACGACACTTACTAAGATGCGTTGAATATACTGGGTATAATACTTTACAGAATGCGAAAGGATGGCTGCTGAATCTTACGCTGTTCATGCCTTGATGTGAGGTAAAGCTCCTTCAGGAGTCAGGATTGCCTTTGAAGTACTGTACTATATCGTTCAATTCGAACGCGATCCGAGAAAGTTGGGTCAAAAAAAAAACAAAAGAAATCGGAATAATCGAGAAAAAAATCATTTCCGTTCTCAGATTTTTTCGCTATGACACGTGACGTTCGAATTGAACGAAATAGTACAGTATTTCTCAAGGGGGTGGCGGAAATAAAATTGCGCACATGACGTACATTTTCGCGTTTAAGGTCGGGTGGACCCCCCCCTCCCTCCCCCTCCTGCCATATGTAGTAGTAATATGACCATATGTGGATAGCTTAGTAATGCTATGTCAGCACCATATGGTGGCCGGCCGGGTCGTCGTGACTCACTATAGCACAAAAAAGGTATATAAAGCATGTTGGATGCTTTAACAAATGTACAAAGAGATCCTATTGAGATAGAAGCATCATTTTATACCTCACTAGGCCCTCTCACATTCCTATATAAGGTAGTTTGGTATCGCGTTTAAGGTCAGGACCCCTCCCCTGTCCGGGATTTTATCTCCACCACCCCCTTGGTATTTCTGACGCAGTGACGGCGCGTCGAGTATTCCCACCTGTTACGGGATGCCGGCGAGCGCTAATATTGGCTGCCGACTATCTGATTAAGTCAAGTCTTATGTTTTGTGAACCCGTGGAATCGTAGATTGATCGTGGACCCAACATGGACCTACATATTTACACAATCCGAAAAGGGAATCCCTCTCGTGACTTACCCCTATCTCGTCGTCCATCTTCCGTACAGTGTTGGCGCTAAGGTTCTAAGCTTAACTTAATTAAGGGCTTAATTTATATTTAACTTAAGCCTTAAGCGGCGACCAGGTTTATCTTAAGGCTTAATTAACCTTAGAGCAATCACATGATGTTAAATTTTCGAGAAGCAAGGTAGGACGGAAAGCAAAGGATCCCGCCACTTTTCCTCCACCCAATTGTTCGCAACGGTGATGGCTAAGGGACCACTCTGGGACCACTTCTTTGATTCATGTGTCCGACAAAATTCCTCACATAATAAAGCCTACTGCTACGGCTGCATTGATCACCATCGGCCGGCCCATATTCCAATTGACCTCGACCGCAATCTACTAACTTATGCTGATGAACAGTGGTTCAAAGATGGTACGCATGTCTTATAAATCAAAATAAGTATAGTACAGAACTGATAGAACATTGATAATTAGCATGTAACGCCGCCGGAAGCCATCGAGGGGAGAAATCAGTGATGATCAATCACCTTGTTGGGAAGCATCCGTGTCCTTATGCGTCTTCCTCTGCCCGGGCGACTGCAAAAAGAGTGCGAGGGGATGAGGATGCAGGAACCGAAGGTGACGATGAATCCGAGAAACCTAGGAAGAAGCGGAAGCAGGCTCAGTCACCAGAGAAAGTACAGACGCGACTGAAGGCCTTCAAAGGTGTCGATATGCCGTTTTCAAAGGATCAAGCTATGGCTATACATAATCAATTTCTACGAGCGACAATTTCAGCAAACCTTGCTTACCGCTGGGTTGAGGATCCAGAAGTCCGCAAGCTTTTTGAGATGTTCCGAAGCTTAGCAAAGGACGTCATACCATCGCGACGTGTTCTAGGAGGAAGGCTTCTAGATGACGCTAATAATGAAGTGGTCGAGGATCTGGGATCAAAGATGAAGGGACAGTACGTTACCCTTTCGTACGTCCGCTTTGATCTATAGAAACAATTAGATGCTCACCTTTGAATCTAGGTCCGACGGCTGGAAATGCAATTCAAAAAACTCGGTCACAGGTGTAAATGCATCTGTGAACTTCAAATCATACCTCATCGACGTTCAGAAGACCAACAAGGACAAAAAAGATGGCGCCTCCTTGTGCGTAGCCTTCAAGCGGATGATAGACGATACAGAGCGTAAATATGCCTGTTTTGTAGTGGCTCTGGTGACCGACGAAGATGGCGGGAGTTCACGAGGCCGAAAAGATACTGGAATCGAGCGGCCGTGGCTTTTTATACCGCCATGCTGCGCCCATCAGGTAAAGGTCAATTTCGAATGATGTCATAGCTAAGCCTTAGGTTTTGCCTTAAATAAGGCCTTAATTAAGTTTTAAGCCTTAGGCCAGAAATTTACCTTAATTAAGGCCTTAATGCCAACACTGCTTCCGTACAGACCACCATCACCTCACCTTCGGTCCTTCGTCAAATTTCCTCTACCCTACATTAAAAATGTTCGAACCAGCACGTCGCTCTACAAGATCAAAAGTGCCATCCAAGCGGAAGAGTCTCGCTGAATCAACTTTTGAAACCGAGAAATCGCTAGACCATGATAGAGGCAGTGGGGGCGAATTTGAAGGAAGTTCACGAGGTGCCCTTTGGATTATCCCCTCTCGATGGGATTTCTTCTGAGAAAAATGAATGTAGTAGGCTTGAAGCCCATCCCGGCAGAACGAGTGCGAGCGGAAGGGGAATCTGAAGCAAACGACAGCGGAAACGAATTTGAAGGTCCTACACAAGGTAAGTAATCAGCCGCATTACTGCGTATGCCAGGGCTTAAGCGTAGACCAGCAAAGCGGATGCGAAGAAGCTCAGAGGCAGCAAGTGCCATGAAGCCTTCAAAAGAATCTCAAAACAAAGGACAGACAAAGCTGAAGAAAAGACAACAACGTGATCTGAGCCTCTTACCAACGATGCCCCTGGATATCTTATTCGCTGTATGTACCGTTACTTATCTACTCAGCAAAAAGTATCGACCAGGATTTCGACAGATCTGCAGCATGCTGACTTCTCGAGATCTTATCAATTTATCACGCGTTGACGCAAACTTCTGCCGCACTTTGACTGCATATAATGTTTCTTTCGTTTGGAAGACCGTCAGAGAGACTGAAGGGGGAATCGAGCCTCCACAAGATATTCCTGAGTATCGATGGGTCGATCTTTTGTTCGGGGTATCAGCTTGCGATGTATGTCCAATGACATGGGTTTGCGTGCTCGCCCTGATTTCTTGCTCGGAGTAGGTGTGTGACACAAGAAACGCTCGCATCGACTGGATGCTTCGCCGGCGCATCTGCAAGCGATGCTTGAAGCCCAAGTCTGTTCATCATCATTTTGTATGAATTTGAAATGCTGACTCGGGTCTAGTTTGGTTTACGAGCCTAGGATAGCAAAAATGTTTCCGGATGTCGATGCTGAGGTTCTGAGCCTCATTCCTCACACACACAGTAGGTTTATCAAATCACACGTGCATGATCTTTTGATTAATATATTAAGGTGGGATCACAACCTACAATCGCTCCAGCCGTTATTATTGGATTCCTGATATCGACAATATTATGGACAAACTGGAAGATTTGGAATCTGATAGCAAGCCTGGTGCCTCCAAGCGCCTAGCCAGGTTTATCAAGCAGCGAAAACGTTTGGTGAAGGACATGCTCAAAGTAGGCAGTATCTCTGGGGTATGTTCGTCACGCTAATCTCTCGGAATAGCATGCCCAGAGATGTCGGGTTTGGAGGTTAGAGTATAATAATACCAGGGCAGATGAGTCGGAGCAACTGATGGAAGAGAGATACGAAGAGCAAGTCTCATCACCAATCATAGAATCGAGAATCGCCTTCTCGAATTGGGGTATACATCGGAAGATATGTCCGCTATCAGGATGAGTACTTCGGTACGGAGGAACACGAAACTTACCTCTGCTAGTGAGTTTTTCTTACTTCTCCGCAGCCAGTTCTTCACGGCAACCATCAGGTTGGACCAAAATACGGCCTGGTCTCGAGGACACGATATTACAACACAGGGACAGGATCGCCAAAGCCGAGCGCAGTCGAGCTCTGCAACGGCGGATAGACATCTTGAGGACGTTATATATGTCCTACCAACGTGGCTTCGACCCCGCTGTTTGGCGGCAAATGCCGCCGCTCATAGATATTTGCATGTTCGCTGCATTCAAATCCCTGTTAGAGAGTCCGGCAAAAGATCAGATCATGGAATCAAGTTTTTCTCGTGCAATGGGAGACTTGCCGAATCTGATTGCAGCGTGGCGTCAGGATAGAATGGCCCATGCACGAAATTTGGCCATTGCCGAACTAGGTTCGCAAGTTAACACCTTCGTCGATGCGACAACATTGGCCATCTGTGTTTTTGGGTGTTCGAAGGGATGCTATAATCACAGTACGACCTATGCCGATCTCTGGCGGCATCGCTGCTTACGATATCCCAGTCTTTACTGGGATTTCAACTTTCAAGATGTCGATAAGTTATACGAGTGTAGAGGCAACGGTGAAATCACCTTTGACTCACAGAGGTCCGCTGTGGCTTCCTCTTTGATAGCCATGGTGTCGCGCGACCCTGCCATCACCACCGCTGAGGAAATGGACTCTTTGGGGGACGTCTTCCTATGCATGAGCTGCGTAAGTTACAGGTTGAGAATCCATGGCGGGGAGCTTATATATGGCCGCCCTTTGTTGACATGGCGTCAATGTGTGAGTATCGCACCTTTTCGTAAACGGGCATTTTTGATTCCCCTCATCCAGATCAATGATCATTCACACACATATCTCACCGAATGTCAGGTCAGACCTGTCACTGCAGAAGAGAAATCAAGGCAACAGGACCTAATAATAGACAACGACAACTCCCCAAAGTGGGCTTGTTTGCATTGCTCTGAATACTTGGAGGACTGGACAACCCATCAAAGCATGAGTCGGCATGTTCAGGACCTGTAAGTAGAGGTCTACTTTCTGCCCAGATAAACAGTTAACTTTTATTCTTCTAGCCATGGCGTGGATGAACCTGTGATCGAGCGAGACTTGTTTGTTGCACCTGGGTACACCCATGACAGGCAACATACACATGCGTTAAAGTTCGAGTATATGCCTACAGGGTGTGGATCTTAATACCGCCCTTGACGTGATGCCGCCCTTTGCTTTGGTTGCGCTCGATTCATAATGTACCCTTGTTTCGGTGTTACAAGGTGGTTTGGAGTATTTTCATATCTTCTTGAAGAATCATACATTGTCCGTGACGCACAATGCCGGGCACACCGTCAGACCTTCCGAGTCATCATCTTAATCGAAATCTATCTTTCAGCGTATTGTCTAACACCACGCGCCTCCTTCGGACTCTGCATACAAACCAGAAGTTCCAAGAGATTGTACTACTTTCTTTCGAATGCCTTCGCTTGTAGAATAACCTAACAAAACAGAGAAGGACTATCTTCTCTCCTCGGAAGCAGCTCACTTCATTCGACCTGCATCGCAAGTTGCCGCTCCTATTATTTCGTACCAATGAGGTATGATTATTTTCTAAAAATGGACCCTCGTATTCAATCATTGGTTAGAATTTGATTCCTTACGGTTCATACAGCAGGAGAAGGCAGAGGTAGACTCCGGCGGTAGAAATTGTTAGCCGGTGGTCGTGGATCAGCCTGCGAATGAAGCATACGAGGCGCATGATAATGGAGCATAGGTCTTGTGTGTCCAACCCCCGCAAGACCCACATGCACTCCCAATGGTGCCGTTCAAGGGGTACTATACTATGCAACGCGGTGTGTATCTTCCGCGGCGGAGTTATAGCTGACTCTCTTCCTAGCTCGGACCTGTAAGAGAACAAATACATCAATCCTGCTATCGTTAGCAGTTGCCACCATCCGCAAATGTCTCCCACGGCAAATGCTCACGCCAAGCAAGGTCGTTGTAGTTCGTACACCGTCATGCCATCGGAGTGGTCGAATGCAATTGGCCCGGATATGCCGACGGGATGATTTGATATCTCCTTACTAATTGGGTCTCGTCGTCAAAACTTCACCCGCCCGACGGATCATCCGCTTGCCGCGATGCCAACGCTACATGTGCTTGACACAAAGGGTGGCGATGTTCTTCTCCCACAACTTACTCTCACTGCAACATGGCACCGGCCTACCAAATATCGACTACGGACGTTTGTCTGTTTCTCGTCGCTGTCGTTCTTATCTACAAGATCTCAACAAATCGGAAGAGCAGCATTACCACGAAATTACGAGGTCCTCCGAGACAGAGCTTGCTTTTTGGTCTTATTCGTGTTCTCCGTAATGCCGAGGACCCAGGTCTCTTGTATGAGCAATGGGCATCCGAGTATGGTTCCGTCTACAGTTTCCCTGCATTCCTAGGAGAGCAAAGACTGGTTCTTTACGACCCGAAGGCTGTGGCCCATTTCTATGGAAAGGAGGGCTTTGGATACATCAAGACGCCTATATCTCGCATGTTCATTGAAATTCTTGTGTGTTTTTCTTCTAGGAAGTATGACCAGATTTTTCTTATGTACTTTGGCTCACAGTTCGGGAAAAATTTGCTCTGGGCGGAGGGGGAACTTCATCGAAGGCGACAGGCCCTCATTCACGTAGTACGGCTGCATGCTGATAAGAAAACATACTTACAGGCAACGCAAATTTCTCACGCCGGCGTTCAGCAACGCGGCTATACGCGATCTTACCTATGTTTTCTACGACTCGGCTCACAAGGTACAAATTTTGCGCCGACCATCGGATATCTTCCTAAATTTGATCTAGACGTCATCTGCTTGGGATGCTATTCTAGAGGCAAGCGATGGGACTTCGACGATAGATGTGCAGAACTGGTATGTCATTCATCTGCCGGTAATAATACCGACCTATTGATATCAATCTCCTAGGATGAACCGCATCTCGTGAGGCCACTATTCAATTTAGTAGCACTCAGGAGCCAATTACTTCAATTGACTATCTAGGATGGATAGCATCGGTATAGCTGGATTCTCTCACGACTTCGGCGCTATCGACGGGAAGCCTCAAATGTTCGACGAATTGGACTTGAGCAAGGGCGCCGCCTTTTTCGCTCTTATGATCATCGTGGGCACCAAGTTTCCTGCCATTCTTCGTCTGCCTTCCAAGAAGAAAGATGCTCTAGCCGCTATGAACGGCGTGTTCTCTGACATTGCTGACCGGCTCCTAGCCAAGGCGAAAGAGCACGGAAACGACGACAACAAATCTGTAATGGGTCTACTACGCGAGTATAATCCTCCTCAGTACCGATGGCAGAGCTGATTCCATCTATATACAGTCAAGTCGGAGACACATGATGCCGACGTTCACATGTCCCGAGAAGAGATTATAGCTCAGGTATCAAGCCAATCCTATTCATATGAGTCCGACCTCTTACTAATGATAGCTTGTGCGGTAGATGGTACTTCTTATAGTGTCGCCCTTGATCTTCTTGCTCACAATTGTGACTCTAGAACTTGTTTTTACTAGCGGGTGAGCATCACAAACACGGTTCTTTCGCATTCCCTGGCTCTGAATCTGAGCATTTCAGGCTATGAAACAACGAGTAGTAAGTCATGATTCTCTATAAAACTATATCGCTTGCTGAATGCTCTTGTCCAGTCAGTCTCACGGTACGTGAGCTCTTACCGATCATCCATCCGATGGAATTGATAGACCCACCACTGCTCAGTGGGCCCTCATCGAACTGTGCAAGGACACTGACATCCAAAATAAGCTCCGCACCGAGCTAGTGCAGTTCGGCAACACTGATCCAACGTGGGAACAGCTCAACTCGAGCCTTCCATACCTTGACGCAGTCGTACACGAAACCCTACGAATGCATCCCCCCGTGTTCGAATCTGTGAGGGTGGTGGGTGTCCTGTTCTTCAACATACTGAATGGCCCTCACGTCACTCCTTCACATAGGCAACGGAAGACGATGTCCTTCCTCTCGCCACACCGGTGGTGACCAAGGCTGGCGAGACCGTCAACAGCCTTTTCGTCGCGAAAGGAACAATCCTCTCCGCGCCTATTCGTGCACTTAATAGATCCGAGGAGTTCTGGGGCGCCGACGCGAAGGAATTCAAACCGGAGAGATGGCTGGAGGACAGTGCACCGAGGGCAAAGGAGATCCAGGGTCATCGACATCTCTTAACATTCGTAGACGGTCCTAGGACATGTCTCGGGAAGACGTTCGCATTAACTGAGTTCAAGGTGAGTGAAATCGTTGAGTAAGAGTTCACTGAGCTGACGTGCTACTAGGCCGCATTGCTTATAATTGTCCGGAACTTTTCTTTCGAATTCCCTGGTGGAAAGGATGCTGTTATCGGCAAGTATATGGGGAGCATTTTGCCCAGGCCAACGCTTATTGGCGAGGAGGGTGCGAAGGTTCCCTTAAGGGTGAGGAGAGTATGCTAAGAGCAGCTAGCATGTCTGTGTAACGACCTTATGGTTCACTCGGGGATGAATGTATATTTAGCGGATAAACCGCTTCGGTGTGATTGATTTCTTCGCCCCTGACCAAGATGTTCAGGACTCGTATGTCTCCAGGCCGGCGAAGTTTCAAGTTATTTTTTTCTGTAATTCCAACTGCACTTCTGTCCCGATACAAGGACGGGGCACCGTGGCGTGGATGTCAATAAAATATGAAGGGAATCTGACGGAGTCTCGTATTGTTTTGTACCGTGCATGGCACTGCAGGCGGATAAAGGGGAAGTAGTAGAACTCGTCGCCGCCTTCGTTGACCTATCGGTCTCTGTCAATAATTTCTTCGACCGCATCTTGCCGTCATGTGATTTGACATTCATTATTCTTGATTCTGTGCTATCACCATTCATCGAGAATACATCAATATGTGCTACAGTGAAACATGTGCTTTCCAGATGCATACCCGGTCGCCTTTGATTGGCGTGTTTCCCGAGTCTTGACCAGTTCACCGTCTTGATGCAGTCTTACACGACACACCCGTTTTAGGGCCCACAATGCTAAGCCCACCTGTTGGTTCCAGTCCTGTACAACTTTGTACATATTTCCTACATGTCAGCGGATGGTCGGATCTCACCCTCTTGCAAATTGAGCAACTCGCGACAATTCCCTCACATAGGCGACCTCTCTCTACACGCCTGTAATTGTATTACCATCGCCCCAAGTGTAGTTGAAGAAACTACAATAGCTTCCGTAATAAACACTTATAACTGGAAGCTATATGGTAAACATGGTTCTTTGGTTTCTATTTGCAAGAGGCAGACCGCGCCTACAACGGTCGTTCATTGGTCGCTTTGTGACGGATGGGTGGATGCACCTTGCTGGAATTCCTCTAAGCTCTCTCCCTCGGGATCGTCTTTGATCTCCCAATTACGCAGCCAGTCAGCAAGTGTCGGCTCCTCGTCACACTCATAAAAGTCTTCACAGTGAGAACCTGATATCGCAATCAGGCCTTGACACTCGTTATCATAAAGGGGCATCCTCACCGGAATACACCACTTCATACTTTGTCTGATATGGAATAAACCGAATCACTACATCCTCCCGCCAGCGCATACCCATCGCATTTCTGAAATCTTCTGATCGTATAAGTATAGAGTTCCTCTGCGCCGAGTGCATCGTATAAAAGCCACGGAAATCATTCTCCTTGCTGCGGATCATCACCCTGCGCAACTGGCGGGCATGTAGTTCTAGGGTTGCACCCAGATGGGCCCAATCATTGCTACTGGTGGAAAGGTTCTCGGAAGAGTAGCCACGGGGCTTGTAGAGATCGATAGACAGCTCGGTCAATGCCAACCCAGATTCTGAGTTGCTCCCGACTTCAAGGCTCTTCGCGAGCCAGGACAAGGACGAAGACTTTTGATCGTGTTGATCGCAGATGTAGAGTGTTTTCAGACTTGCGGGATTTGCATATTGATAAAGCGGACCTGAAGGGTTGAAGTAAGATGCCAAAAGCTGCATCGTTACAGAAAAGACATACCGGCGAGACATGCGAAAAGCTGTAGGTGTTGCAGACATTGGGTTTTCTGAAGTAGTGAACAGATTGGTCCGATGAGATTGTAATTCCGTTTCTTAGGGTATTCACACCAGAGTGAGAGACGAATTAAAGAAGAGACATCGACAGGAGAGGAAGGTGAAATGAACGCTTGAACGATCTGGCTCAATGACTGCGGCTCTGTATGCACGGTAAGCTCTATTAGCCTTGGCCTCGGCTTTTCTGGAGCTTCTTGACTAGTCTCGCTGTCAGCAACAGCACCGATTTTGACGTAGTCGATGACCAAAATCTCCAGAGCGACGCAGTTTCCGAGGAGTTCATTGAACTGTGATTGCGTCGCAAACACAACGTGGCCTATCTTGAGATAACGCAGCTTTGAAGATCCCACCGCATGGGAAAGGGACTCGTACATGAATGTCAGCTTGGCCCAGTCATAGTCCTCGGCAAAGAATAGCGACATGCTCTCAAGCTCGTCAAAACGGGCGACAATCTCGTCAGCGCCTGTAAACGCGTTGTCGGTGACCTCCTCAGATTTATAACGGAGCCCAGTCCGAGTCGTAAATGAAGGCCTCATGGACGTTCCGAGGTGAAGCTCCTTTACGAAATCTGCGAGATGCGGCGTTTCTTCCAGGTGTTTCTTGAACTTCTCTACGCTACCATCCAGGATATACTGGGGGAATGGATATCCTGAGTATTCCTCCGAGCCACGAAAGTCTACGGTGGAAGGCACAGCTCGAACGAACTCAGGAAAAATCGAGACACGGGAGAAAAGACGCTGTTGAGCGGTGATGGTCCATAATTTAGATATGAGAGAGGACGAGCGAAGGGCTTCGATGTCTGGAAGACATTCGTTGGTGATGTGGTCAATGATCTCCAGGGGTAGATTTTGGGCCATTGCTGGTTGATTGCTGCTTAGAACTTGTGAACATTGAAGAATACATTCAAAAAGTTTCAGAGAGTACGCACGATTTTGAGTTATGCTGGTGCTGGTGCTGCTATCGCCTACAGCCTACCTGGCGGTGGTGGTAACCGAAGGAAAATTGCAACAAGGGGTTTGCACGTGCGTACGGTATGGGTTTCGGGAACTTTCGGCCAAACTTTCAGACAACTGTGACAGACGTTCCGAAAATTCTTGTCCAACGCTGCCAAACAAGGCAAGTAAAATCAAAAAATCAAAAAATCCAAGAAAATCGCAGAAATAGTACGCAGACTTCATTTGTGTGCGCCATGGGGTGGGAAGATGCAAATTCAATGATTCATGAGTGCTGCAGTGCATGGCACAGATGTGAGAGCATCCAGGAGGCGCAAGGTTAGCGAGTGTAGATTTTCAGGCTGCCCGCGCCGAACAACCGGTCACAGCTTCGTTCTTGCCATCACCGTCGCAGAAGACACAAGCATCACCTAGTATAGCCCAGATATCTTTGAAGAGAAATTCTACGCCCAACCAAGCAAGCCGCCATCATGATTATGCCCCAGTTTGGACGTCGACAGCTCGCAGACCCCCAGAATAACAACGTAGTCTGCCGAGATAATTTATACGACAGTTGACGCACTAGCGACTAGTTATTCTGGCTATTTCATCGGTTTAAAATTATATGGTCAGGAATGGGCTAGTGGGAGTTCAGGCGCGCTTTAGACCCAGATACTGCGGAGAGGTTGCGGGGGTTGGTGTGCCCAACATACGTCTGAGGGAAGGTACCATATTCACCTCGCTTGAGGGGCTTATTATTGTTCACAGGAGAAAAAATGTGTCCCCAGCTTCCTATACCACTGTAAATGCCCCCGTCGCCGCCTCTCCCTACTGTTAGCACCTACCCGGCTCTCATGATGTCCTACCGCTGGCCTATTGGCCTCAGACCGTTTGCTTTACACCTACATACCTCGTGCATCTCCGAGAAAATAGTTGTATCGTACGTTACGCTCATAAATGAAGATATCACACTGTTTCTACGATTTTCTTGTATTTTTTGATTTTACGTGCCTTGTTTGGCAGTGTTGGACAAGGTTTTTTGGAACGTCTGTAACTCCTATGATGTACGATGAGCCACAGAGTTCTTTTGTTTTCAATAGTATTATGCAGCGTATAAGAGGAGCATTGGGATTAAAGGTTCGATCCGCATCGTGATGTCAGGCTGCCAGTGGTTGATGGAGAACGTACATTAAGTCCCATTCCAAATGGAAGGAGAGAAGGGAGGGCACTGAGTTTGACTTGACTCAGTAACAAGTTTCATTACTGACGCAAGGATTGCTATTTCCCTGGTGAGTCCTCTTGGGCGGCATCAGCTAGGTTGCCTGAACCTGAGACCCGCACCACGACACATCCAACCCGACATAGGATTTTGGGTGAGAAGGATGTATTCAAATGCCGTTGCAGCGTTGCTCAACGCAGGGATCTGGCTCTCGTTCCAAATTTCCCTCGAACCAGTATGTGAATCTTGAACGTTATACCACTGACCGTCCCAAGAGCCTGACCCTGTTTATTAGCGCACTAAGATTTATCTAGATAACGCACTTAAATCCTTGAACATCCTAATCATACATATCTTCTGCAGATGAAGCTTTCATAGCGCTCTGTTACCCAATACCTCAAAAGCAGCATGCGTCCGCATATGTAAAGCATTCTGAGATTGCGTGAGTCACGACGGATGTCCGGATGAAGTAAAATGACTACCTCCATACTGTACTTCCCCTTCTTTCCAGACGGCCCGACCTCAAGATACTTACCTATACGTGCATCCATTAATCCTCCGCCAAGGAAAGGCAGTGGACTACGCACCCGAAAGAATGAGATTGAACTGTTCCCGAGCTTCATCTTCCTTACCCTGACACGCCAAAAGACGACCGAGTTCATGATCTGGACGAGAATCAGTCAAAGTTACCGATAAGTAAAGGCAGGGACGTACGAGCGTGGTAAACGATATGATGGTCCAGCTCAATATTCGGTCCAGCGTCAAAAACAGCTTCGAAGGCCGATATTGAAGCGTCAGCAGCTTCACCTTGAGACATTCCTGCAAGATCATCAACTGAAGGAGCATTCAATTCGATGATGGCATCCGGCTCCTTCACAAGGAGGAAATCAGTCGCAAAATAGGCTGATATGAAAAGGGAGACGCACTGGGTATGCAACATATCTCAAACAAACACCTTCCAGAAACTTTGCCAGACAGAAATCATCCCAATATCCAGACGTCCTTTTCTTGTTTTTGCTTCGAAGGTTCTGCAAGCAGGCCTTGACTTCGACCAGCATCTTGGTCACGACAATTTGCCTCGGTGCATGCGCGATAGCAAGAAACTGATAGGCCATCTCCAGCGCCGGAAGGGCAAGATGACCTTGTGAAAGAAACTTGCGAGCCTTCCTCGCAACGAGCTTCTCCAGTGGGATACTCTTCCCTGCAATCTTCTGCCGTAGCTTCGGGACTCTTTCCATGAGCGGTCTCGCGTCCCCACCTGTCTCCAGAAGACATACCGCCATCCCGTAGGCGTATATAGCTTTGGACCATGTCGCCTCCCTTTCCAACTCCGTCCAGCAGGCCAAACTGGCTTTGATATCCCATAGCGCGAGATTGGCTATGGCCATCTCCCAGAAGCTTATGTGATGCAGTGTACGGTATTGCGACTGTACCTCGATGGCTCGCGCATAATACTTGATAGCTTCTTGGGGCTGCGAATGGACCAGCGCGAGCCTGCCGGAACCAAAGAGGAAGAAAACCCCGTTTGGATATCGCTTCGCATGCCAGCGAATGAGCTTGTCTGCCATATGAATATCAACACCTTCGAAAGTGAAGCTGGAGAGGACGAGGTGGAAGACAATGAGAGCCATATCGCAGAGCGACCGACGAAGACCTTCCGTAGACACAGGAACAGTCGGTTCATCTGATTCCGAAGTCCAACCGCCTGCTTTGCCAAGGATCGCAAGGGCTTCATGGCGGTCTCCGTGATATCCAAAGATTTCAACGATGGCAATGATTCTAGATGGCAAGAGACTGAGGACGAGCATGCTACCCCCAGTACCTAGGTAGACGCCGGTGCGAAAGTGCTCGTCGATTGTGTTGTCGTAACCTTTTGGTGAGGCATCATCCATGGCCTTGATATACTTGTACAGCAGCCGGTAAATGTTAAGTGAACTGCGCATATTAATTCTGTAACGGATAAACGTTGGATTTGAAGTTTCAATTGACTAGAACTTACGCCTCTTTAACAAATGCCAGCCAATCTCCTGAGTAAATGACCGCCAGCGTGGACCTTTCTAATATGCTCTCTGCGTAGGCGAGTTCTGCGTGACGCTCGACCGGGGTCATACTCTGGACGAGGCTGACGCCAGTCGTATGAAGGGAAGGAACGACGTAGCCAGCAAGCTTCGAGGTGAACGACGACACCTTACGGTATTTCGAAGCCACCGTTGTAGCATGTTTTGCGTGCCCCATTGCTGCCACAATGTCATCGTCGTCGTAGGATATTACTGCCTTGATGCATTGGATGAGTCCGTACCCCATACAGAAATACATACGTTCCCTGGACGACGTCACCACCGTGTAGAGAGATACATGACAGTAAACATACCTGTTGGGGTCGCTCTTGGAGCAGTATTCCTCCGATTCTACCATCTGCGACGCGAGGAAAAGGTCCAGGGTGTGTGCGATGCCTGGAATGTCGTCCAGGGCGTCATTAGGGTCATAGGGTGTCTTCACAATTAACCCTGCAGCGCCCCCAGCAGCACCATTGCCCTCAGGGCCGGAGAGGAGAGGAGAAACGAGCATTACGAAGAAGAAGATCCATGCCGTCGTCGTCGTCCCTAGAAGACGTACTTCTGCGCAAAAAAATGAATTTGGATCCTTTGTCTGTTGATCATGACCACTCCAAAAATGAATTCACCCTGAAGCAGCCCAAAAGCGGAAAGCAAAAGACTTGAAAAAGCTAGAGGAACACGAAGATATCAGCTGGCTAGACTGCCAAGGAAACGATCTAGCCATACCAGTCATTGCGCAGTTACGAATGCGCCGAGGCTCCACTAAATACTCAAGAAATCCTCTGAAGGACTATCAACTGCCGGAGAGTTGGCAACAGCAGGCCTAAACGAAAGGATGATAGAAATAAACAACTCAATAAACACAGGGATAAAAGGCCAGCTCACGGGTGCAAAGTTGTCAGCCATCACCCGGGCCCTAACGTACCAACTGATAAGACAAACGCACCCTTCCCCACTACGCAAGGTGACACTACAGCACATTGATATCACGAGATGGGAGGTAGCTGAGAGAACGGGCTCGCTCCCCACCAGCCCAGAAATATGGAAATCCTTCAGCTGCAAGGATCTGAGGAAACCCATACAAGTATTCCTATGGAGGATGGCCCATGGAGCCTACAAGATAGGCCAATACTGGGACCATATATGATACCGAATTATGAACACCGGGGCACATGCCCCATATGCGATGTCCCAGAAACTATGGAACATATCCTACTAGCATACCTTGCACCTGAACGAGACCGAATTTGGAGCAAGACGCACGAGCTATGGCTGCAAAAGGAACAGTCATGGCCAAACCTATCAATGGGAATGATCTTGGGAAGCTGCGCACCGAATCTAATACGAAAAGGCACAAAAGCGCAAGGAGTCAACAGAGCCTTCAGGATCCTGATCCCAGAAACAGCCTTCTTGATATGGAAAATGCGATGTGAACGCTCAATAGAGAGGAGACAATCCAGCGAAAACTTTCTCTAGAGACGAGATCGATGGGAAATGGCAATCTCGCCTCCAATAAAGAAAATACCGTCCTAGCGGAATGATCTATAAATCCGGCGGAGGAATCGTACCAGAAAATTGGATCTGGTCGCCCGGAGTTTTAGTGGTCAAAGTCCTCACCGTCGCGGACGAAACAGATAATTGAGGCTGATTCCCACACTGTCCCAATTAGGTCGTGCTCAACGCATTTCCTCGGGGTGGTCAATAGCGGGGCGAAAATCCCTGCACTCCTCTGTAATCTCCAGTAGCGGATTAACTTTGTTAACAGGCTATTGCCGTACACCTCTAAAGAAAAGAAGAAAAAAAGACTTGAAAAAGCCGTAGAGCCGAGCAAGCCGCGCAGCTATTACCATTGCGGCTCGGGCATGATTGTGGACCATTACCTAAGTGCGGCAAGATATCCGGCCACATTTTTCCGCATAAATTGAATTTCCTTACCAAAACTGGGCAAATTCCCGATGTATTTGACCCGAGAATGCTATCAATCTGTAAGTGATCACGGGCAGGGGGTGACCTCGAACACCGCATTGTATCTTTCTTAACATTGTTCCACCACCGCAGTTGGCATCTGGGCGTTTTTTTTAACTCCAACGACCGCATGCAGGGTCAAGAATTTGCCAATGCCTTCTTTTTGGAGAAATGTACGACGGTATTTTTGGTCATACTGTTTTCATCGCTGAATATTGAATGCCCGAAATTTACAGCTCATTTGTCACGGACAATATTTTTGTATCTATCCAGCTGCGTTCGACTCCCAGGAAGAACGGTGTACGCGTCCGGTCCTGTTGTATATACTGACTAATGTCCTTCTCAGATGACAGATTTTCTTCTCAGTTTCATGGTTCGGAAGTGGATGTGATGACCTCCGACAATGTGGAACTGAGGTGCTACTTAATACGGACGGTTCACAACCCGGTAATACGTGAACATCAAAATTATGTGTACTTGTACTAACACCATTGTTTTCAGTCGGCCCGAGCCACTGCTATCTTGTTTCACGGAAACGGGTATCATGTTTGGCATCACTTGCACTGTGCTCAGCAATTCCAAAAGCTGGAATGTCACGTTCTTATGGTATCATATCGAGGGTGTGCCAAAAAATTTGTCAGTTGTTCTATAGCTCATTGCTCGTTTGCAGATACGGAAATTCTGACGGGGTCCCCACGGAACGAGGTATGATAGACATCGTCGTCTTCCATGTTCCAGTGACACAGATTGACTCAGGTTTACGCCGAGATGCACAAGCCGCTTTAGACTTTGTCCTGGCTGATTCTCAATTGTCTTCTGTGCCAATTGTACGCATCTATCTTTCTTTGTAAACAATTGTTCTCACTTTCGATTGTCTCTTAAAAGGTCGTGCATGGCCACTCCTTAGGCGGCGCTGTAGCCGTCGACTTGGTTAGTCGAAACCCGACAAAGGTCAGCATCCAACCTATATCCTCGATTTAAATATGAATTTTCAGAGTAGGTCCAAGCGCTCATCATAGAAAACACGTTTCTCTCTATACCGACTGTTGTTCGTGAACTTCCTTTGATTCGTTACTTTACCTTCTTCGTGCACCAGAAATGGGATTCGGCGTCCAAGATATCCTCAATCCCTAGGACGACTCCGATACTGATGCTCAGCGGTAAGCGAGATGAAGTCGTCCCTGAGAAACACATGCACGAGCTATGGGCCCTCGCCCAAACACGCTCAGGCCCAGGTGTGAAGGACGACACGCCGCTGGAGGACACATTTCAATCCTTTCCTCAAGGCCAGCACGGTACAGATCCATAGCTACCCTTTGACGATTTCTAAATCTTTCGTTAGCGGATACGAGTATCCAATCAGATTACTGGATTACTGTTGGCAACTTCCTCCGTGCTTTATACAAACTCCGGGGCAGTGACACGATAACGAGTTGACGACATCTAATGCTTCCATGATACCGCACAATCTCTGTTTTCTTATATCCAGTAATGTGATCTCTTGCCATTGCTACGCAGAGGGATCATACCCTGTGATCCTTTCCCGGTGCGTTTCCTGCTTGTCGTCACGGTCTTGAGTCAATTTTACGTTATGAACAATTCGCTTCCAAGCGCTTCGTCTACACCTGATGCTTTATTCTGATGACAGCAAGCGTTGTTCGACGGGAGTTCATGGGCTGTCAGCATTTGACTACTCATACCGACTGACTCGTCCACTCGTCCACAGCCTTTTTTCGGCTGGCCCACCGCAGATCCGCCCTTCAAGTTTCTATACTGGGATGATTCAGTTGGTGCTCTATTATACAGCACGTACCACAAAGATGCTCCAAAAGGATTAGCCTCATGGCCCCAATTTGAGGCCCGCGCCGCTAGTAGAAGTAAATAGATCTGCGTATACGATTTTCACCACCGCCCACATTACGAAACAGTTCATGCTGGATATCAAAATTCTGTAACATAGATTCTTGCTGTAGCGCTCAGATTTGGCACCCGTATCGGGGCCCCATCAGGGCCCAACGTAGGTTAGTCTACACCATCCTCAGTAATTGCTCCGCGCTTATCATTAGATCTTCCTCACCCTGCAGGTACATGCACCACCTGTAGCACTTAACGGCTTACCTTCACCGTTCATGCACGCGCGATATTACCCATAAGGAATCAGATTCAACATGCTAAAGCTTAATCCACCGAAACTAATTGGGCGACTACACCATGGATATATATAGCGAACTTGCGATACTTGCAAGGGCCTCGCCGGGACAACCAAGCACTCTCCCACTAACGTTAACGCCCGGGCCGCACTTGAAAAGTTGAATTATATTCCAGGTTCCTATCGCGCAGTTTTCCTGCTATCCTTGTCCTCGGTTTGGCTCTCTCAGGTTGTTATCAAACGGTTATGGTCACCCTCGGAGAACTCAATGCTTGCTAGGAGCTTCGTCGCTGTTTCTTTTGTCCGTGCCCAAGACTCTGTCTCACGTATACATAACAAAAAATATTCTCATCCGGGTCTCGGTTGGTAGCCGACGATAACAGAACAATAATAACGAGTGGCCATTTCTTTGGCCACTTTGCCACTCCCTACGATGTGAATCGAAGGCACTGCTTGAGTACTAGGCGCTACTTAAACATCGGGTAACCTTCTTGATTTGTACTTTTTCCCTGATCGAAGCAGTGGCAACATATTAGGCGACTCCTCCTCCAATGACCGCTCTCTCTAATGCTTCACGGCAGCTTTTCTCTCTGATTCTGATAGTGTGTGCCACCATCTCGGCAGCTCCGATACCCAAGGGAGGAGGAAGCAGCAGCAGTGGCCACAGTAGTGGCGGCGGTAGCCGTAGCAGCACCTCTCATGCAAGCTCTTCGGGAAAGCCGACTTACGTTCAAAGTATTGGCGGCACGAACCACTGTTATTCAGAGTGCGTCTACTTGATTACGCCACAGTTTACGCCTTTTTTACTTCGAGATCCGTAGTGGAGCATACAAGGACGAAATTTCTTGCCCGAAATCGAAGCTATCCTCGGGAGCTATCTGTGGTATTGTCATTGGCTCTATGATTGGCAGTCAGTGGTTTCGACTTTCTAAGCATCGTGCAGGTAGCAGGTACTCTTTACTAATTCTCTGCATTTATTCATTATACAGTGATCATCCTCATCGTGTTTGTTTTATGCTGCATAAAGAAGATACAGTCAAGGGGCAAAAAGACTTCTGCCAATAATTCGTTTAAGTTAGTGGCCTCCACTCGCCCTGGCTTGGTGGTACCATCGACACCCACCTCGGCGCTACCTTTGATCGCGGAACCCATCTGGACACCCGATAGTAAAGCAGACAAGGCTACTTCGTTTGGGGCCAAAGGCCGAATCCACCATGGCAGTCATGAACCTAAACGCGCTTCCTGGATTACTCCTCCGCCACCGTATCATCTGACGCCGGTCATGAATACTTGAACTCTGGTCTCCCTAGCTCCTCTGCCACGGACCGGATGCCTGTTGATGTTTGCTCATGACGTACTCGCAGGATGTCAGATCCCGGATCCTTGCTTAAATTACAAAAACCGCTTAATGACGCCGCGATGTTTTTAATATACCAATGAATTGTAATGACTGTGTTTGTGCGCTCTGGAGCTGCTTTGGCCCTAGCAACTGAATACCTCTGGCCCTAAAATAGTGCCAATCAATTTACGGACTGAGGGAAACCATATAAAGCTGAGCACTGACTAGGAATGGTAATACCGGTAAGCGTTTGGTAGATATTGATGGCAATACCGGGGTCAAAACCTTAGTAGAAAGAAGAAAGGAGTCAGTAAACGCTCTGAAAGGAAAGTATAACGCTACGTACCTGCGTAAGCCCCGGGAAACTGACGGTAGAAGGCGAGGTACTGCCCCCACCCGTGATTTCAAGCTGGACACAATCCATCTGCATTCAAACAATATTAAATGAGTGCCCATATCACAAGGAACTAGAACTAGCCCACATAAAACTGCGCGCCCGGGTAAGAGCTAGCAGCGTGAAGAGCTAAGGGACATTTTAATTCCGGAACCAACAAATATACCGAATTACTGACCAATCAGTTCATGACGAAGGAGGTATTGACCGGGCTCGATACAGTCGGGAATCGTGAAAGAAAATTTGCCGTCGACAATCAACGTGTCAACAGTCATGTACTTGATGAAGCGTTATGTCCGTCCTCGTAAATCATGAACCATGCCAAACCTATAAGTCATCAGTATGTGTGGCGCTGTCGACCGTAGCGCTAATTCGACTGTTAGCAGCAGGAGAGCTGACACGAGAGAATGCGTCCTAAAGGTATGACATGACGGGGCTGTTGTGGCTGGAGTCAGGAGAGTCAACAGAATTAGCGCCATCGAGGGTGTGGTGCCACGGTCGAGCCGGCGGAAATATGACAATCATCGTTGAAATGGGCGTGTGGTACGGGTTGATAACGCCGTTACAGATCATGTCTTTAAGAAATAGAGTCGATATATACTCGGGACTAACTTAAGCAAGAGGACCAATTAATTGCTATCAGATGTGGTAGCAACCATGTATTATCTACGCCCGGCGTTCCCCGTTGGACCGTGCCGTGTAATCTTGCTACCTACCCACCTACGTACCTCAGTTATTGGCTAGCGCAAATCATTCAGCTCGACGACCATGGTCGAGGCCCTAATAATACATACGCCGTCGTAGTCATGTATGGCACGGATACCTTCCGGGTGACCTGCAGAGACGCCGTCGACATATGTTTCCTGTAGATCTTTGTCAGAACATGGCAGGAAGCCATGATATGCCTAAACCAGGGAAGATGGAATGCGCCGACACTGACTTACGGCCAAATTGTTGGACACCACATTGACGCAGTGGTTCCGAGTGGGTAAGGTGATAGGTAAGGCCGCCAAGGCGGTCATTGCTTGAAAACGACATCTTACAGAACTATATCCGAAAGCTGATGTCCGTATCGCGGAGTAATGGTAACATTATCACTTGACATACTCATGTGGGATATCTGCTTTGCGGGAAAGTCACCAAATACAAGCATGATGATAATATCAAGGAGAGTAGCCGGTTTGGAAGTTGACTGGCTCTGTGAATGCTATACAGATACAAGGCGGCAGCAAATTTTCGAGCTTCGGTGTTGTACATCCAATCCTCCGTAGTTTCCACCAGCCTGCCAACTTCGTGCAAATTGATGAGGTCGAATTCTGGACAACCAGTAGATTGAAAACATGCACAAGATTCTAGGGGAGGAATCAGGATTCCTGAGTAGCAGATGAGGTGTAGGGCCACACAGCCCAAGTGGTACCGTGCCGTAGTGATGACGATGACCGAATATAGAAAGGATAATGGGAGAAATTAAAATCATGTTGGAATCATAGGTAAGTATTCAATATTGCGCAGGGTAGACTCCCGCTTGGAAAGCTAGATGGAAATGAACTTATATTCTACTGCTCCTACAGTGCTCATGTTTATACCACTTTGCAATTATATCAAGAATATAAGCACTACGGGGTTCTCTTGCGCTTTCTCAGCGAGGTTCGGCACGATGCCGGATTACTACTTCTAGAGCTTTCCAGCAAAGTCCCAACAAATCATGAATCAAAGGACACTCGCGGCATTTCGGCATCAGTACAATTTAGGTTAATAATGACCGCTTTGGTCTCGATCCGATGCGTCGGGTATGCGCCCACCTTACCCGCCACCATCATCACGCCAAGCAGAAAAGCGTCGGTATCTTCCCCGGCGACCTGAAATACTGAGGCGCAATACGGAAGGATGTTGACTTTCTCTTCGGAAGGGCCTTTTCGGCGACGGTCCTATGCGCTTTCTAGACCGCAAGTGAGCGTACCGAAAAGTAGTTCATTATTTTTGCCAACTTACTTCTCGGATTAGGCTTCCTTGAGTGCCCCAGTGAGCTCTAGGACAGGAGCGATCTTCGGTCTGGTTTGTTACCCAACGAGGCTTCGTCTACCTAAAGAACGAAGAGAAGCACGGTCCCAAGACTCGTGCTTCCATTCTTTTCATGAGTCCGCGAAACTTGCTGGTCAGATGGTGGTAAGGATGGCAGGTGCTCACCAGTAGTTCATCGATTTTCCTCGCGGTAACGCTTTGTGGGGTAGGCTATGGGAGGTGCTTGATGTGTCATTGGACGATGAAAAAATTCCGGGAAGGCCTCCGTTGCGTGTACTCGTTACGGTCTTGGAGCAGCCAGGATGTATAGGACCCATATGAGAACACGAATTTTTATGTTATCCACCTGCGCCGACGATAACAATCTGAACAAAAACCGGTTACAATGATCGAAACCGTGTATTTGCTAGACATCCTGAACTCTAGTAATCCGCCTACTCGGAGGTTGGCTTTGTTCGTATTTTTCTTTCTTTCAATCACACTAGTGATCATCTTCAGATATGGGTCGCAACAATCTGCTTCATATTACGGGATTCACATGAAGATCAGAGACGTCATAAATGATAAGACAGTCTTGATTCTTGGAATCTGCTTAATCTCTGCTGCATTGTAGTCACAGTGTCCTCTCTGCAGAGAGCGTGCAGACATACCCTTATGTCGCTCGATATAATTGTCGGTTTGCATTTTGAGTCAAATCGTGATTCGTGAGCCTTATTTGCGACTGGAATCTAACTCTGCAGTATCGGCAATCATCACGACACCGCGCGCGTTCGTCAGCTGTTATCGCTATTAGCCTGTATAGGAATGCTATCTTCGTATATTCATCAGGTGGTATGTTCCCGTTCTTTTTCCCTATCGATTACTGTGTGCCGGCAGTGATCCATTCATTCCGGATGATTAGGTGGGGTTTTCCAAGTTACAAGGCACCCGCGAAGGACACGAGGACGGTCTATGTAGGAGACCGTGGCAGCACGTCATACTTAGAGTCACCCTTATCTTTCAGGTACGGACATGCTTTATCTACGATCGTGGTTTCATTTCTCATCCTCACGTACTTAGCACATTAATGAATGCCGGACCAAATACATACTAAAGTGACTTCCTGTTGCCTCTTCTATCATCTATGAAGAACGTCCCATGTTCTGGTGCGACAGTCTCTACGAGCCGGATTGATTTCGTACTGATAACTTTCAGCCGCGGCCTTCCGTGATACGCGATAAGAGGTCAAGGTGATCAGTGTGGATCAAAGTTACGGTTATTTTGTTCTCTTGATATGTCTTGCAAACCATACTTATAAGCTCGCCATATCCTGTATCAATCGTTGGACGAATGTGACTGTCTGCACTTCGTTTCAACGTTCGGTCTCTCCGATGCGTCTTATCTTCGCTATCTCTATGCAACCTTATCAGCGTTACACGCGCTGCAACCCAAGGTATCTGTTTTTGTTCGTCGATGATTTACACTGAGGCATTGCAATTTCAGAAAGCATGCAAGTCACAGGATCTGGAAACCTGTATATGTCACTGTTGGTCGGTTAAGGTTTTTCCCAGAGCTGTGAAAAACCGCAATTGGCCGTGGCAAGTTCTGCAGAATCTATGGGCCCCGAAACCGTCCATTGATACATACACGGCTGACACCCTGTGGCGTCGCAGAACCCTTCTAAGGACATTGTCAACCCTCCTTCGAAGCTGCAAAATGGTATCTTCCGACCTAGACTTCCGAGTGAAGACATGAATTAATGCAAGAGTAGAAGGAGTCAGGTCCTCTCGTGTATGTCATCGGATCGATAACTTCTTTTCAAATACCTGATCAAATACTTCACATTCGTTCTCACAGACCAATTTTCACTGTTCCTAGTACATTTGATAGATGACTCTGAGCATATTCGACACAAGTATATGAGATCGTCGGCTCTTCGTGTCTTTTCTTTACGCGATTAGGGTTCACGTAGGTTTCCGCTACTTTCAGTCCAGATTTTGAAGGGCGTCGTTTCTATCTAACCTCTCATTTCCGGTTGCGGGGTGTGCGTTGCTGTGAATCGGCGTCATAAATGAAGGGTTACATCCGAAATGAAACCTCTGGAAAACACCCGGTAGGCGCTCATCACCGCCTTGTCTACCCACTCTTCGGGTGATGATAGGCAAGCCGTTGGTATGACAGCGTCTTTGTTTGACCGACGGCATACCGACAGAAACGACAGGCTACATAGCCGTGCTTTGACTCCCCTTCTTTTCTTGGATTCGTATGATGCTGATCGATCGAGGGGGCCACCCCATTTCATTTACTGATCCTTAAAATTAGCTTCCATTGATTTTCGCATCTCATCCTGAGAACGGCAACAGTCTTCTACAAATACCCTCAAAGTGGGTAAGAACGCGTTATTCTCCTTCGCGTAATCGCCGGGACCTGATCGAGGTCAACCTCCAGTATTCCGTAGCAACGCGTCTTCTTGGCCCGAGAAACCTCGTCAAGAATGATGATCACAGGTCCGCTTGCGAACTTTGGGGCCGGAGGTCGCGTCATATCATTGTTATATACTGTCAGCTGAGGACGCAAATGCCCAAGGGTGGGGCAAGATCACGACATATGGATGCACGTCCCAAGATTGAGTCATTGACGTGTCGTACGACTCGAAGTGGACGGTTCGTTGTTCTCCATTAATTGCGAATTCGTCCCTAAAATTTGGTCCTGGTCTAGGCTTCCCCAGTCTAAATAAACTCACCTACATGAATGTCATGTGTTCGTCGCGTTGCTGTTGCAACTATTCCTGGAGAAGTAAGAAACGCGGGTGACATCGGCCTCCATTCAATTTCGGCGTCGGCGCTGGTCAGGGCTTGGCCCAGGGACATCGTTTGACAGTTCAGCTCGTCCAAGCCAACCGAACGCCCGTCCAGGTGATCTATGACTGCACGGGTTCTTCGAACACTGTTCAGTTATTCGCCACTCGGAACAATTCTGCAAGTCACCGCACGGGTCCTCGCCCCGACGCAAGAAAGAAAAGCGTGTTGCAAGTCATGTGTGCAATATTGCGCCTTGGATGCTGCAAGGCGCCACTTCGTATTAATATCTACATACACCGACTGTCAATATTTGCGGTTCTTGTTCGATTAGGTTCCCGATATTGGAGGTAGTTCTGGTATGTCGTGTTATGATCGCCACACATGCGACTCTTGATGTTCTCCTATAGCTTAGAGGGCACATCGCATTGGACTGTCGGGTAGTATGAGTTAGTCTACCTGAGATAATAGTCGATTGACAGATGGACGTTTATGCGGGTTTGTCTGTGTCATCGGCAAGGGCTATCTTATAGTCTTATCTGTTGGCCGGAATCCGGAAGCCTTCCATTTCCCACTTCACGTTCGATTGGAATCAGCAAATGGATCCCGGGTGGTGTACCTTTGTCATTGGCGACTTCGTCGTACGACAGTGACGTCGAGAGGCCGGGCTGTTCTATTCCGCCTTCAGTCCCTTATCTGCTTTGCTTTTATACGTCTGGATTTTCTCTCGATTTGCTTGTGACGACGACCCGACGGTTTTCTTCTTAAGGAAGCCTACACGAGGCAATGCCGGTTGGTGCCGTGAACGTGTTACTGAATTCCTTCCCGAAACGAACTAGTCCGCTACAGCCCATTGACGCAAAACAAATCTTGATCTGCTTCTTGGGTCAATGATGCCTGGTGAGGGTCTTTGTTATAAATACGCTGCGCCCTCGAATCTTTACCTATTAGGATTGTTCGCCTTTTCTTACACCAGGTATAAAAGGCGACCGCTTGTTCTCGCAGCCTCCACACCTCCGATCCCCCCCTCCCCTCTCTCCTCTCCCCTCCCCAATTGCTGTGACCCCTCACTTTGCCACGTACCATGCAACGAGGACCTCTACCCTACATCTTGGAGGACAGAACCGGCACCAACACCGGCTCTGACTTTGATGACATCTACGACCGACTTTTTTTCCGCGTGGCGCGTTCACCAGCTCAAACGGCGACTATGATCTACAACATGCACCGTCGAGCATCACGTCACCGGGATTCATTACCGTTCACCCAAGACCCCATCGTCGTTCTCGATTTCCTGCATGACGAGTCCCTCGGAACTGTATCGTTCATTCGTCCCAACGGTCGAATATCCCAAGCCATGTCAAAATATCTCAGGAAAACCTCTTTGTTCGGATCGTAAGTCCTCCGGCTACTCATCTGAAAGCCCCCAACAGCTTTTCTGATCGCGCCTTAGATCACTGTCACGAAAATTTGCGGGCTCTGATGGACGAGAGTACAGATGGAGTTATCGTTCGGTCGACGGACAGGAATGGACGGTGAGTTCCTGGTTCTCTTGCCAAGCTATCTGATTCGAGGGGGACTAGTGCACGACAGGCGCTGAAAACTACCTAGTCGCGCATTACGACCTGAAGAAACCGGACGTCCGTGTATATGGCGTGTCGGGGCACACCCTAACAATATACGAAGCCTTCATCCATATGGCAGTTGGTGAGAAGCTCTACAGCCTTTTGGTTCTGTTACCGTTACCGACTCATCTTTTTCATCAGAGCTGATGACTTCGCTAACAATCATGCGCCATATCGCACAGCACAACCTGTGATTCGTTCCCATGGTTGGGGCTTCGCTCGCGTAGAGGTATAACTACAATTACCTCGAACTTCGGTTATTATCTATTTGTATAATTTACTATTACGAATTGCTTTGCAGTGTATCTATATAATATTAACAACGTGTATCTTGCTTGCTCCGTGTCCAGAATGTACAGATGATGCACATGCACGTATACTCTATTCCTGTATGAAGACGCACATGTATCAGGTTAATATGCTCCAGACACACCTCCGTGTGAACGGAGAGCTCGCTACTACTTATAGCTGGTGAAGGGCACTGATGCTGAATCAAATTCACTATATTTGGGTCATCAATTGCCACATATACTGATTCTGACTCCGGCGTCAAAATATAAGCTGTTACCGTTGCTGTCTTGGGTATTCCTGTCTATAAATTTCGTCGAGAAGGCCTGGAAGAGACTCGAAGATTACTGATCAAATGAATCGGATTTATAGTCGATGCAGTCATTTACAAAGTTGGCGACTGCTTTATTTCATGCCAACCGATGCATGGCTTCCTGGAGTTTCTCCAGTATCATCCATTGAACGATTGGACAAAACAGAAGTTGTCTCTACATACTATGATGTTCTTATTGCCAGCGTCTTGTTCGTGGCAATGAAATAAAAGCATCGACAAGATGATATATTATTGGTTTGAGAATCGCATCAAGCATCGTACAAGAGAACTTTGGGGCGCATAGCTAGTCTCTAGTCGACAGACGCTACATACACGACTACGGCGGGCCCGGTATGGAGTCTATTGCTTAATTAGGCCATCCATCGATGGGACTTCGGCAAGGGGTAAATCTTGTATGATGGGGTATTGGGTCGCATAATGAACATCGAAGATGAAGCATATCTAATATTCCAAGTCTACGATATAAAATTAATGAATTAATAGGGGAAAGCGAGGCAAACAATATTTTCTATCAAACGCTCCTCCCGGCTTGGAGGCGGCATCCCAAACTTGCCGCCGGTAAACTCAAAACTTAATCGATTTGGGGGAGTGCCGATCCGCGGCCATCAAATTATCTAAGACTTTGTCATAACAGCAACCCTCCCCGCGGGATAGAGCAAGAAAAGAAATTTGCTGCCTATTGTATGTCCAAAGTTGCTGTAGTGTTCTCTACTCTTCGCATGAAATCTCCATTGAATCTACCAGAAACAAATTACATCCAGACAGGAACTCCTCTCCTTTCCGGGTGCTTTATTTTCTTTATTTACTTATTATTTAAATTGACTTCAGCCATCGGAACGGAGATACCGATCCCTAGGGTTAGGGTTAACCTTCCCACCCGACTTGAACAGTTACCACGATGACCTCCCCCAATCCGCAGCCCTTCGTCCAAGCGGGCGATCCCCTCAATGAATTCCTCCGTTCCTTCTGGCAGCGACAGGTCGATTCTGCAGAACAAGAGACACCCGATTTCCGACACCCGGCCCTCCCCCTTGCTCGAATCAAAAAAGTCATGAAAAGTGATCCAGACGTCAAAGTAAGCGTACCCAGAACTCGTCGCTCTTCCCACATTCAAAATTCCAGTGTAAAAGATGATTGCTGCTGATGGTGCGGCCTTCTTTTGTTCGCTTTGTTGTTTATCAACCTCCCCTCACTAGCGCCTATCTTGTTTTGCAAAGCCTGTGAAAGTACGTGACCGATTATATTGAAGGGATTCTTCTATTGACACTTGTGTTTTTAGTATTCATCGCAGAGATTACTGCCCGGGCTTTTATCATTGCGGATTCCAACAAACGCCGGACGCTGTCCAGGTCAGACATTGCCAAGGCTCTGAGCAAGTCGGACCAGTTCGATTTTTTAATTGATATTGTACCACGGGAGGAGCTTCCGTTCCCTACTGGGAGTGTTGTGAGGAAGGCAGGAGGCACGGAGAATATCAAGCAGGAGCAGGTTAGTTGTGGCCTTCTGCCCTTGTGCCGTTGATAGTAATATTGATTGACAGAGAACGGGAACCGGGGACGGTAATGTGAACTTGGCCTCGAATGATACGAACGTTGGAAGTAGTTCGGAGGTTCTGGAGCAGGTGGATCTTGCAATTATCTATTCAGTGCGATCTACAGCTGACCTTGATCTTTGACAGCTCGAAACGCTATTGAATAACTCTCGGCCGGGAGAAAGGCCCAACATGACATGAATCTCACAACTGTAAATGTACAATAATATACCAGGTTCCTATGTTATTTTTGCTGGTGTGGTCATTCTGTCAGTTTTATCACCGGTCAGGAAGCGTTCGCGTTCAAGACGCCGGTGCAGGTGCTGGACCTACGCGAGATACCGATTAGGACGGAACTCATTCTCCGTCAGGCAGCCAGGTTCTCGCCACAATAATGCTAGGGTGATTCCAGTCAGATCTGGGCGCGTTATCTACCCAGCTTACGGACCGTATACCGGCGAATTATCACAGCATTGCGTCGGGTAGCTTGCCAAGGTTGTACCGGTGCGGCTTAGTTAAAGAACGTTCTGCACATACACATGCATTGCGGGGGCTGTATTCACTTCGCCGTGGGGAGCTGCAAAAAACAGTTCGTCGAACGTGTTCTCGCTCCTCCTATCATGTTTTCCGCGAGGCATAGGCTGCCTTTGATCTAGACCCAATACCCCACCGCCGCCTCCATACCCTCGTCGGCACCGAGCAGATACAGATGATTTCTCATGTACAAGGTACTGATGTGGATTCATAGATGGGAAAAACAAAGTATCACGGACAAATACAACATCTAAAACCATACCGGAAACACCTAGGAATCCGCCTTGTTCAGTGGCTCCATCGCAGAATCCTCGGGCTCCTTCGCTCCTCTCTTCCGCTTGATGAACTCCATGATCTTCTCTTTGAAGTAGTATGCCAGGAACAACAACACTGTAGAGAGGTGTAGCGATAAGCATGCGGATTAGAACGTCGATCAACTGACCTGCTAGGATGCATCCTGCAGTGATCCCTGCTGTAGCCCCCTTCGACAGCCTATGATGTGGACAAGGTATTTCTATGGCATGGAGGTAACTAAATGACAAAAAAACCTGAGTTCCTCCAAATTTTTGCGTGGCACCCAAACTCACTCTCGATAACAGCGATTATTGTTCCCATAGTAAATTGCGGTTGTTGTAGAACTGGGGATATTATTGATAGAAACGCTTTGTGTTCCGCTGCTTTTGTCGCTGCTTTTACTGCTGCTACTTTTGCCCCCGCCTTTTGCGATAGGGTTGGCGATTGCAGTGGCGCGGACTAATGTGAGGGTCAGGACCAGGCAGTCCATCCCTCTGAAGGGATCGACAGCTGTGAAGATGGGGATTGACTCGAATGCAAGCTGGGAGTCCGTAGAATATTTATTCGGACGTTGGTGCTATGAAGGGAAGGTGTTGTTTCCCGAATCTTCTCGTTATTACACGGCCCCTTTTCCTTGGGAAAAACGCATTATAGCAGTGGTAAGTGATACAGCGCTATGATCACACACAGGTATTCGTCGGCGGTTGCACACACTTGTACCGCTAGGAATTAGATGGGAAGAAAGAACTATTGTTTTCAACTATTATACGTTTACCGAGTACAAAATCCTCACCGTGAGGTCCTTTGACAGCTGGCGTGTCTTGGCGAGGTCACCGAACGCACAGCACGATGCTGTTAGCAAGCTGTAAGAGTATCCGGCAGTTGCCGAATGTTTGTTGGAATCGTTCAGCGTTAGCGCGCGCTTAACCTTAGTCAAACAGCGTATCCATTACCAACATTTTACTCAAGGACCTATCTGCTGCTATGAAAGGAGTCATTCGTCAACAGCTTTTTGTTTACCGTAATCGTGCGTCCTGTTGTTGTTGATTTGTTGAATGTTCCCTTGAAGAGTCTTCAGTCACAGTTTAGACATCACAAAACCTCCCACCAGAACTCGTCGATACTATTGCTATCAGCTTCCTTGGAGGGGACGGACTCTGAGATGCAAAAATATCAAGCATCCCTGTATGTTATCTACAGCCTGCTCAATGCATGCGAATCTTCCGTCGTTTTGCCTTCTAATTCTGGCTAGCCTCGCGAAGGGTTCGTGTCTTCGCCATATCCCATCGCATAGCCACGCCTACTGAGGTTTCCGCGGAGTATCTTTGCAACGTTCTCAAAGTAGATGGCCTACTGACGTCTCCGTCTTTTTCGCGCACCGCTGTGTTCGTTTCCCGCTCGTCGCAGAACTTAAGAGCATGTTCGTTCGATGATGGGCTACTATTCGTCAGCACCGCTTCGAATAGTGTCAAGGTAAGGGATAGCATCTTCCGCCTTAAAATCATTAGTTTCATCTGTGTGGAACGAGGACTACGAAATGGTTAGGACTATGAATACTTGCGGATCACTGGTCCGAGTCGGATGGCCCGCCAAGTGCGCAGCAGAACACGACTGATCCAAAATTCGTCTCCAGGAATTCAGGGACCTCCTTGCCACCTCAAGGACGAAACTCTTAGCCTGGACCTAACCTGAAGGCCCCCCCGTCTGCTAGATGCGCAATATCTCCGTCGATCACTGGCAGTTGCGATCCTGGCTCATCAACACGCTCTCGACGATACAGGTAGTATCTAACTATCCAGGACGTCCCTAGATATGAAGGGACATTGTAGTGAATCATTACGTTGTGATGGAAGAGCCTGATGGTTATCCTGAACAGATGATAGGTTTCAGACAGGGATGTGTTTACATGTAGGTAATTATGGGTGATATCCACCTGCTTGTGAAACGTTAGCTCAAACTTGAAACGGATGGTGGCCAGTAAAGCGCAGTCTGTTTCGTCTTGCTGTAAGTAATGTCGTCATGGAACTTTCATGGGTATCGAACGGACTAATATCGCCTCCCATTGTTACAAATAATAATATTATCAACATGGAGCGACTTTCAACTCAGACGGTCGTAGTCAAAATATCACACGGGATCTTCTTCCACACATGTCCTGACCAAAGAGAATCGGGGCTTCTAGCCCTTTCCGCTCCCACTTTCTTTGCAGCATAATTCCAACCCTAGAACCTTCCTCGATCATCCTTTGCAAAACAGTTGCGTCAGGCTCTCGCTATCTGCTGGTACCTTCTCTACGCTGGTTATTGGACCGCCCATCCTCGTTGCCACGTCTTCCCAGGAAAGTCTCTCGCCTTCCATGCGGAACGTCCCGTCCTTCAGCTCGGATGGCGGAAGGGTGGTGAGGACGTGTGCGATAAAACCTAAACTTTGTTGAGCTCGGCGTTAGGATCTTCCCCGGAATACGTACCGCCGATGTCTTCAGTAGCAGTCCAAGAGGCTGGTGTCCTACCCGTGCCAACAACGTTGATCTTACCGGTAGATGGGTATCCGGAAAGACTAGATCCAGCTGAAAAATATCCCGGTCTAGGAAGGTCAAGTTAAACCCACTTTTTTCGAGCCGACAAAAAGTGATATTCATGAACAACCTTACCGTCAGGAGCCCAATCCCAATCCCATACTCGGGGAGCACGAACAGCTTGACACCCGCCGCCGCGCGCAGCGTCCGCCAGCACCGTCTCTTCTGCATAAATGACCTCCACGCTCTGCCAGGTCAACGCACAGATGACGGCCTCGATCCGGTTGGCTCTCAGAACAGCAGCGACCGCTTCGACATTCTTGTCGTCATCGACCTTGGCGACCTTCACATCATTGGGGAGCGCGTCTGTCGACGAGGAGGAGCTACAAGTGATCGCTAAGATTGAGGCGTTCCGTTCGAAAAGAGCGTCGAAGATGTATCTTTCGCCGCACCGAGGATTGTAAAGGACTTGTATGGTAAAGACGACATGCTGTTGAGTTATGATGAGTAGTTGACATCCTTTTCCTGCTATTGTATACCCCCTTTCTGTTATTGATGCGTGGCCGTTAGAGACCGTCCCCAAAGTAAGCAATCTCTTGGTCACGATCAATTTTTGTTTATCCAGCCACCTCACCCGAAAATAGCGGGTGTTGGTAACGCAATTATCAAGATCCTTCCCGGATGGATCAAAAATTCGAATCCTATATCACAAGACCGTTACATGGATGGCGCGCGTCAATAGCAAGTAGGAGAAAATACGAGAAACACATGTAGTCCACACCCTCATTCATTACTTCTTCCTAGCCTTTCGAGCCATGACCTTTGGTTTGCAAGCATCGCAATACCACTTATCCAGCGGCGCCGCTTTCAATCCCACACACGAGATATGGAACTGGGGAGAAAATCAAAAATGGCGAACAAAGGTAAACGATCAACCTAGGCTTACCCATTCGTACGGACAGAAGCCGCTATCGCATGCAATCATCTACGAGAGATCGTCAGCCAACCACGAAAATGCACAAAGGAAAACGCTTACATCGCCAAAGCTCTTCTTTTGACAGAAACAATACAGCTTATCATCCTCGCCTTCGTCATCTTCTTCAGCTTCCGCATCCTCTTCCTCGCCTTCGGCATCTTCCTCAGGGCCGGGCACAGGAGGATGCACCTGCCGCGAAAGCCTCGACTGTCTATGCGTGGGTGCCTGAGCTGCCTTGGGTGGTGGCGCAGGTGACTGGGACCTCGCCGGCAATTTGATCGAAGGCGCTGCTGTCAATCGGCGTTCTAGTTTGTTATAGAGAACAATGAGCATGAGATAAATGGAGGAATACACGTAAAAAAAGGGAAAGAGACCGAAATAAGAGAATAGAGAAAAGAAACGAGTTGTGACTAACTTTTTGTTGTTGCGCCAGAGGGAGCCGTCGCGGTCGTCAGCGACACTACCGCAGGAGACTGTCTTAGCTCCTGCACGGGGGTGGTAGTGCTCGGGATCATGACGCTCCTCAAACTTTCGCTGATCTGAGCAGCAGGATCCCTACCAGAAAATGCATAAGCGCTCCCAACATCCGCAAGCGCAGTACTACTCCGCGTCTGAGGAGCCTCAAGCGTCAGCGGCTCTCCCTGCAATTTCTTCACCCGGTTAATATCAACACCCAGACGAGTCCGTGTGCGCTCGATGAGGTCAACCATCTTGGTCGCAAGCTCGATCTTCTCCATGTGAAGCCTGTGCACTCTATTGTAGGCTTCGGAGATCTTTGCTTGTTGGGGCGGCTTGTAGTTTGGGGGAAAGGGTGCCCCGCTTTGGCAAAGCTGGACATGCCTAGCGCATTCTGTTTCAATTGTAGTTTGGATCTCTGAAGTGACGACGTCAGACAGAGGATTGCACTGCAAAGAATCTTGTAATTACCTTGGGCTTTCTGATCCTTGATCTTGATTTCGTCGCATATGAATCTTATTTCGTTTGGTAGGTTATCGAGGCCTAGCATGGGTTCAGCATCCGAACGGAAGCAAAGAAATAAGACAAACTGTATATGAACTCTGTGGCAATGTTGGCCGCCTCTTCAAGTGATTGCGCCGATACTGACGCCATTAGCGGGCTCCACTCGACGGAGTGTCGTCGATGATGGTGGTACAAAGTCAAGATGCGTCGATCAGTTCATTACACGATCAAGGCTCGATCGCTGACTAATCACCAATGCCGCCTCTGACTCGCAGCGTCACACTGCGCAGTCATTTTCTCTGATGCAACTTACATTACTGCACTATATATTACAATGTTCCTTCTAACACAACAAAATCACCATCTCTCTCAATGTCCGAAATGGAACTGGAATCCACCATGTTGGTGGCCGCCACCGCCACCTGAAAATCCTCCACTGCTCTGTTGGAAAAATTGCGAGAAAGGATGTTGTCCATTGGCGAAAGGGTGTCCCCCCTGCTGAGCCATGGGATCGTTAGGGTCCTCTCCGTTGTCGAAGCGAGCCCGCAGCTCGGGATCTGTCAACACTTCGTAGGCTTCGTTGACGGCAGCCATTTTGGCTTCGGAGCCACCCTTATCAGGGTGCGCCTTCAAGGCAGCTTTACGGCTGCGAAAGGAAACTTTAATCACCCTGTTGATTTGAAGAATTCGAAGACTCACAATGCCTTCTTAATAGTCTTCTGGTCAGCGCTGCGATCCACATCTAAGACCTTGTAGTAATCCTTCTGCTTGCTTTGTTTCAGCAACCGCTGAGCTTTCTGCAAACGCGAATGTATCTAGAAGGACGTCAGATGTCATACCTATTTTCGAAGATGAAAACAGTACTCACATCCCGGTCACTTCGCCCACTTGCTTCAAATGCACGCTCGAATGCCCTAACCGCATCTTCCCATTCTTCACTTCGAAGGAGTGCCTCTCCGCGACCGAGCAGTCCATCAACATCGTCGCTGCACCCGTCCATCGTAAGTAGCTGCTCACACCATTGATCTGCCTTCCGTGAGTTCGACTTGACGTAGGCTTTACAAAGCGACCGAACCAAAGTCTGCCTCCGGGGCGAGAACTTTGTAGGGTTGGGAAGCGGTATTGGCATATCCTTAGACGAAGACGGTGGCGGTAGTAGCTGCTCACGAGCGGTGTTATCGTTCATAGCATCATCAAATCGCATCATCAGGTCATTGGTTTTGCCACTGCCTGTTAGAAGTGTGATGATACCCCGCCAATCTTCGTTGGATAGGAGCTCATCAAGCTTGGATATTCCTTTGTCAAGGCCTTTGGCGATCCGGTGCAGAGAAAGACAGGTTTTGCTATCAGGATCGTAATGTAGACATTGCTTAAGCGCGTTTATGCCAGCAGGTGAGGAAGGTAAGAAGAAATAATCAAGACGGAAAATTCGCGTCTGGAGGGACGTTGAAGGTGGAAGAAGATGAGTCAAACGGCTGGACTGACGTGTCAGCATCTAGGCATGAGAATGAACTATGCGGATACCCACGTAAGGTCGCCCACGGCTCCCTCAAAGTCCCCCGCAGCTATAGAACATTCCGCCCTCATTTGGCGAAGTTCAACCGAATGACTCGCAGTTTTCAATGCAGCACTGGCGCTCTCTACGCAAGCATTCCAAAGGTGGGCCTTTCGTTCCTGGTCGACCTTCTTTGTAACCGTTTCACCTTCTGTAAGTTCTTTCATCAAATCCGTGGCTGCAACATCCCCTTTGTTCTTTGACATGAAGCGCTGCAGCGACTCTCTCGCCTGAGAGAAGTGACCATCTTTGACGTGTATTCGCGCTTTCATGAAATAGGCATTTTCGAATGTTTCGGACGTCAGCGAAAGAACCTTGTCGAAGTCGTCCAGCGCCGGTCCGTGTCGGCTAAGAGAGAAGTACGCCGTCGCTCGCTTGTAATACAACAGATAGTCGGCCGGGGACTGTTCTACCACAGGTATTAGGCTCGGCATCGTACAAGACACGTTCAGTAACGCACCTATTGCTTCTGAATATATCCTTGCCGCTTCATTGAATTGGCCAGTAGATAATAGTGAATTCGCTCGGTTAATGAGTGGTAGGAGACCAGGAGGATACAGGCCGCCATCAGCATAGACGTTAGAAATAATTAAAACCAGCGACGAGACCGCCAGCCAGCGCATCGTCGAGGAAATGAAGGTATAACGTGGAAGCAGAGAAACAAAGAGGAACGCTGAAGTTGGTTGGATTCGAACACGTTGCCATGAGGTCATAGCCTTTAGGAGCTATTAGAGCCAAGCAATATCACACAGCCACTAAACATGGCCTGTGCGGATGATGCGGATGGTCCGAGTTCTCTATCTTCGCTTCTTCACACTTCGCCGCTGTAAATAAGCGGTTTGACATCCCCATGGAATACTTGATATCACCCTCACTATGACCTATCGCTTTAGTAAGTGCTAGCAAATCAGAGTTCCAAACTTTAAGCTCAATACACAGACAGCTGGTACTTTCATTTCCGGGGAGAAAGTTCGGGAGTATGTACCTGCTTGGACTCGGGTGTCGTCCACGTCAAAGTAAGTCGCACGGCACTAGAAGTTATTGTGAAGCACTGAATTGATACGCTAACAGAATTGACCGAGCTACTACCCCGTCATCTAATTGAAGCCTGTTACTCAGCCTCGGGGTTCTTCGACGTCACACTCGGATAAATTACGTTTGGTAGGCTGTGCTTTCCAGATACACGATGTGACATTGAAACAGGGTATACAGGACAAGTACTATTAAGCTGCCGGAATATTTTTATGAAAAGTCAGAAGGAGAGTCTCCACGCGACTGCAAGGCACCGACACCACCTTTTCGTCGCCATACAACAGATCTGAACGTTTCGTCCACTCAAACTCACCTTTTTTCACGGTACCGTGACAACCATTCAACCCAGCGGCTATCCGGTCTGCACGGTACTGGTAAGCCAAGGATAGGTAGCGACACGTGCACGAAACGCCGATGGCTATCATTATTATTCACTGGAGCCACCGACACACGAGTAAGATGAGCGCGTATGAGCCTGAAAGGCGCTGATAGCCTAATCGTATTGCAAAAAACTCGATGCACTGGAAACCGGACGTCCGTTCGTCCTTAACGGATCGCAAGCGGACATTATCCGTCACGGCATTTCGAGCACGACTTTCAGGTTCCTGGTCAACCCAACTTTGCTTTTGACTGCTAAATTGTCTGGTTGTTTAAACAGAATACCGGTCGTTCCTTTTCGGCTATACACGGCTTTGTTTTCCCCCGGAGTCTCCTGGGCATTACAATTGGCTGCGTTAAGTACGGGGTAGTGCGACTTTGTGTCGGCTCCGCTCTCTCTGCTTCCTTCGGTGGGACCAGCCGAAGCAAATCCCGTACAAGCGCGCGCCACCGATCTCTCAACGGGGCCCGGTGCGTCAGAGTGATTGGTCATAGGACGAATTTTATTGGATTCAACGGAGGCAAATACCCTGGTAGGAAAGGCCGACTGAGGGATTTGGACAGAATCTATCCATCATCCAATCATCAAGCTCGTGACTGACGATCGCATGCAGTAAAATTCCCTAAATATGGATTTGTTGACCCCCCTGCTAAGGGAAAAACAACAATCTAGAAGGAGGTGAGAGGAAACCCAGTCGCTTATATCTTCTCACCCTTATTTGCCACTCCAAGGAAAACATAATTGCCAATTCAGCGGAATCAGAATTAAGCACCGTATGCACTAGATCCCGGACTACTATTACGGTTTGCCCCCGACATAATTTCGCCTGTCCGATGTCGCCGCGCAAACATGTTACAATGATGTTGGCAGTCCTATTTGCTATTTGATCGACGAATGCTTCTCTGATGGGCGCAAGAAGTAAGCCTTGGATTTATGCGGGGTCTGAAATTCTCATGCATAAAGCTAGGAACGTAGTTTTAGGACTTGGATTTGCAGTTCTACCTCTTCCACTCTGACCATGGACGCGTCGTCACCTCAGACCTACGACCATGTGTCGTTCCAACTTTTCGCCCTCTCTCCTTCGATGGATCCCAAGGCCAATGGACGGATGTTGCCTCAGAACCAATCCTGTCCGTACTGTCCCGCCAAGTATAGCAGACCCACGCATCTTCATAGACATATACGTTCTCGTAAGTACCAACATTGACTACGGATATAGACTCCCCTCATTTATACACGCAAAACCATTGTTAGATACGCACAAACGCGTTCACAAGTGCACGGTGAGTCTTCAAATACGGGCCTCAAAGCATCTCGTCTGACACACTCTCTCGCAGTTGTGCAACTCCCAATTTGTTAGGCGTGATGTGTTGAACAGACATATGAAATCGTGCGGTGGCCCGTAAGTTGTTACTGAATAGTCTGGGACCCGCGAAGCTGATCAGCCCTTACAATATCAGGCTAGCCGCCAATCGCTCAAAGAGAAAGGCCTGTCAGGTACGTCGACGGATTTTGTATTGACCTAGATACAATGCTGAGAAAGCTTCGCTTCATTCAGTCCTGCGTTCAGTCGCGAGTAAAATGCGATCGGCATCTCCAAAATCCCTGTTCGAAATGCGCAGCTCGCGGCAAAGCATGCATCTTCATCAGCGATACTCCCGGACGAAGAGAAAGCGACATCACGGACGCATTTGATAGCTCCGGGACATCCTCGTCCTCCTCGTCCTCCTCCTCGTCCCCGGCGTGCTCACCTTTCTTTTCGGTCTCGGAAGATACGTCTAGCGCGGGATCACCCTCTTCGCTTGATACGCCTCCGGATTGGGATCTGGACGACATCCTAGGGCTGTCCGTATCTCAAATTGAACAACCTGACAACGAATGCGGATGGGAGGCGTTTCTTGACAAGTTGTACCCTCCCTCTCATGACACTTCCGGTGCGATTGCACTCGAAAGCGACTACTTTGATTTGGACTTTTCGTCGGACATCGCACCGACAAGTTTCGACTATAGCGCTAATTCCGTACCCCCGCTGATTGCCGATCCTACATCTTTCGACCTTGATGTTGACAAACAGAGATACCGTAAGTTTGCATTTTACAATGACCTGCCGTAACGATTCTTATCATTTCTCCAGTTTGTCTGTTTTTCACCGACTTTTGTAAACAGCTTCCGCTGGTGCACCAGGCGACATGGAGCATGGATGGAAAGCCCCCTGTCCTCATTCGAGCTATGCAAGCGTGCGGAGCCCTCCTTGTCAAAACACGCGAAGCCGCGGAGTTCATCGAAGAAACTTTAGATTCGCGCAATTTGCTTTTACAAGAATTTGTGAGTAGTCGCTTGGGCGTTTGAGGTTTAAGTTACTGATGGCCCAAGCCAAGGCGTCATGCAGCCCGAAAGATCGGGTATTTGTGATCCTGGCGATTGTGCTATTGCAAACTCTTGGCCTGTTTCACCAACGGCCGGAAACTCGCGTCGCAACCAGCGTTTACCACGGGATGTTGGTGATGGTGCGAATTTTCGGCTTTTTGTAGGTAATATCCTCTGATAGACCGCCTACCTTTTAGATGATCCACCAGTCGGGATTGATCGCACAGGAACGCTCCTGGGTCATACCTAACATCAACGATTCCCTCTCCTTAGAGCAATCCTGGAAAGAATGGGTCACGCACGAGACCGCCAAGAGGTGGGCTACATCTTTATTTCTCGACATGGTTACAGACTCAGGCTCACGCAATTCGCCACAGGGCACTGCTGCTATCATATCTCCACGACTGTTGTTACTCGATATATTTTTCAAAACAATCCTCCTTCCGTACAACGGAGTTCGATATTCATCTGCCATGCGATGAAGAATTGTGGAATGCGCAGACAGCCGCCGAATGGCTCTCAGTAATCCAGGCGGCCTCGTTGTATGGAGTAGACACAACAATGCTGCGTGGGGCCGATTTCCAGCAGGTCCTGACGCGCCTCGGCGAGGCTCCAAATATGCCGCTCTCCATCGATGACTCGTTCCCATCCCCGTTAAACTCATTTTCCCAATCCATCCTGATACATGTCATCTTACGGGACGTACTTTCACGATGCACTCCCAGCGATCGCTCCCTTTACGCTCTCCACAATTGGTTCCAAATGTGGATCCAGACCCCCGTACCAGCCAGGCTAGACCAGGATTCGCCGTTGATTCAGAATCCGCTGGCTTTTTATTGGCTAGCGCAGGTCCTGCTCGTTGCCATTGATGAGGGTGGTCCAGAGTGGGTGGCGGATACAGCTCGTTCCGGAAAGAGATATCCACTCTTGAAGGAGTGGCTGGAACGCATACGGTTTTTCTTACGGCAGAGCCATGATATCCCTGTGCGTCTGTGGGGGGAGCTAATGGTTGTTCGTTCATCTCAAGCCTTAGAGGTGGAGTTCGACAACTTGTCGATTCCGGAATTGGGTTTAGATCAACCCAACGGTCTATCGTCCTTCTTCACCATACAGTAGATACTTTAATTTATCCCTCCATTTATAAGCATATCAACGTTATTTACTTATTTCATTGTTTTACTTATAGCCCATTTGTACACTAACATAGACAGAGAATAGATATTAACCTGTACATCCATATCCTTGAAGAGATGTTTCAATGTCCGTATCATTGTTTCATTGCGAACAAATCTCCATGCTGAGCATTTCACGGGCAAGATTGGAGATCAAACGGCCCTAGGCTGGGTAGTTTAAACAGCACACAGCGATAAGAACCATTGTATTACAGTTCTCCATGTCTCAATAATAGTGATGTAGTCGGCTAACCGGATATGCGGCCACCACTTTGACAGGGTCGGCAAAATGATCACAGTCAATGGCGCATATGTCTTTGCCATGGCGTGTAATTTCCCAAAAGTTTTATACGTATCCAAGTGAAGAACCAGGGCTGAAAGGAAAGATTCAATGGAGATACTACGCTCAAAATTCAGAATCACGTAGTGGGATTAATTATAAGTCAAGTAATACGTGCCCAGTAGTCGATGACAGGCATAATGCACCTGTGTCATGCCTGGCACCCGTTCATTGGATCAGAATCCAGAAGCACGAAAACAATGCGATATGGAAGCTTGTAGAAACCGTTCATACACATTGTCACGGTAGCCGAGAACTAATAGCTAAGGTCTACGCCAAATCTCCACCGGTTGGAACATACATCACTCCGAAAGAAATAAAACTTCTAGAGAGTTTCTGATGCTCAAAATCTAATCCTGAGATCAGCAGCATACCATATACAGCTACAGTCAACTCTGTAATAACCCATACCTCTATAAGGACCACCCCATAAGCCATAGGTTTATTCGTCTACCGAAGTGCATATTCCCCTCGAATTCCTCTCTTTAAACCCATACTCCCTCATAACCCATAGCACCGAGTGAGAACAGAGGGATATGGGTTATTACAGAGTCGACTGTATACACCCCGCCCCGACGGTCCCGCGCTGAGCGGGGATTGCCCCACCGGTTTCGTAACTAAGTAATTCCTTGCCGTCCGCAGCTCTTAAAATTTTACAATTATCGGAGTGCACGTTGTAAATCTAAATCAAAGTCAAATGAGTAAATCGTTGGTATCTTCAAGGGAAAAGTTAGAGGTAGAGTACTTCCGGCGGTTAATTAGTATCGGACTTTCATAATTATCAACGAAGTATAAGTCAGGATCGCCTTAAGTTTTTTTGTGATAGGCTCTTAACTCTCAAGTAGTCATGTAATTGTTCCGAGTCCTGAATTTCACAAGTACTACTCCTTCGTCTCGTTATTACAGACTGTAAACGAGGGAGGCTTCATTGCGAAAGCCTCGTACACCCGCTGTCGCCTGCCATCCAAGCTGCCAAGTTCGTGAGAAAGTAAATACACGAACGAGAGTTTACCGTCGGCTAATCACCCAGATCTCAGGAGAATCAAAATCTTTTAGGACAGATTTGCATGAATCGAGTCATGGGCTCCGGGTATTCCACGCTAGTGTTAACTGCTTTTCTGGTGTCAACGAATGGGGAAATATCTTGATCCTGATGAAAATTGAGATGAAGTTGAACGAGCGTTGCTTATCATATCGACCCTCGAAGAGCATGAAAGTTACTTAGCTACAAGCGCCCGCCCGTTTCAAGAATTAAAATTAACTGCCACTTGGAATTCGATCTTAACAGGAATTAGAAATATCTATGGGGCGCTCCGAAGGCGACGGCTTCCCACAGACCGGTGAGTGGGTCGAGGGACCGCACCATTTGAGATCTTGGCAGTCTGTTTGCCTTCGCAACTCATCAAGCCCGACCGCACTGGAGTGCATTTTGTAGGCACCATCATTCTGACATTCGACGCGAGTGCTTGGGCCCATAATTAAGCCAAGAATACATCGATACGGCATTCTAAGAATCTTCCGAGATCCAAGAAGCTCCTATGGCGTTGCTCGTGAATCTCGGGCCCGCCCGCTGTATACGCCACATACAAGCACTCGGCCTTGAGGGAGCGGAGTAATATATACCATTTCCTTTTATGATTGTTAATACGGTGGCGGAGGTGGGTCAGTACCGTGAAGGAGGAGCCTCACAGTGCCCGGGACAGCAAATGCGCCGCGCGTTGTGGCCCTGAGAATTTGAGATCAAACAGTTTCCTGTTACTTGAACAATGAGCGTCGGGCTTGGAAATGAATGTACCAGGATAGTAAAACAGTTTGCCTCACTATCCCCGCAGTCATCACATTTTGAAGGTGGCCCGGAGCATTTGTCACAGACTCACGGTCAACTCTATACTTTGTTGTCGTTTGTTCTCTCGCATACAATGTGATCGCCGAGTTGTACGGCCTCCTGTCAATGTTTAGAAGATGCCAAAACATAGATCTAGGAAGAGAACCATGCCAGGCAATTTCTAGGGCAGCTTGCTTGAAGAACACGCGGGCGCTAATTAATTATAGAAAAGCGACGAAATCGCTCCAGACCGCATGCGAAGGACGCCGTGTGCGCCTTTTTTCTAATGGAATTTGGCATGTCCGGCTTGAACCAGTGCCGACGCGGTTCCTTTGGTAGACGAGCAGAGGACATCAGAGCATTGAGAGTACACATTCCTACAGCAGTATTAGATTATGAAATTTGAGGAGTAAGATATTACTGCGACTTGTCTCTGAACGTTTACGCCGACTGTTACAGTTTATGATTCTTGTCAACCGGATTCTTATCGCATGGACCTTGAAGTTTTCAACGAAAAGGACTCTGAGGTAGCTTACTAAGGGTGCCCGAGTGAAGACGGGGGATGACTCGAAGTCATACTATACCAGGAAAACGATTCCCAAGTGGAAGACGTCAAGAAAGGTCCTTGGAAGTTCCTGACCAAGTCCGTCCTAAAGCCAGCGCTGCATTTGAGGTGCAAATCGTGACAAAGTCCTGCAATATACTTACCTGAGCCCGAGTACAAACACAGAAGAAACGGCATCACTTCAAGAGGCTACTGCGTTGGTCCATTGAAAAGTCGCGCCGAACGATACCAAAAGGGAATTCTGGGGTGACCGGCCCGTCTCTCCGTTTCCCGCCAACGTCACAGCCACCCCTTCCTTTCCCTCCACCATCACCCCTGGCGGACCTCATCGCTCATTAGGCCTGCGTGCCGGCCACATAACAAAGGACAAGCACCATCACTACGACTTACCCCTGGCGACCAAGCTTTCTATTTGCGGGATTTGGTACCGTAACTTTTAAGCAGCATCAAAAACAATGCGAGAATGCGGGCGTCTCCTGCCTCAGCTGCTGTACTTATGGATTCTTCATCATTTTCGCAGACCAGAACTGGTGCGAAATGGGAGGTTGAAGCCTGCTTCAGAACTCAAATATCCGCGTACAAGCAATTTCCAGTATGTCACTTGGCGTCGAATCCGAGTACGGAGGGCCACTGCGAACACATATAAGCTGTTTCTGTATGTTTCTCCGGTTCCTGGAGGACTTTGAACAGTAACATACAGGTCCTCCTTTGAGCAGGTCACTTTCGAATCGCTCAATCAGGCAATGCCTGACAGTGAACAGATGTATATCTCGTTGGTAAGCTGAATAACCCCTTTGAGCATCCAGCTTAAGATTAACTGCGTCCTTGTAGACCAAGTGTATCGGTCCATTATGTTCATTTACCTTCATTGACGATACAAAAGACGTTCCCCGTGGTGACAACATTGGTGAAAGAGCGGATCTCAAAATCGAGACTACTAGGATCTGCAAATGACGAATGGTTGCGCGCCGCGAGAGAGACATGCTCCTTCAAGGGGCGCTCCAAGAGGTGCCTGTTTCTGGCAATCAGGCACTGATGCAGATAGTCCAGCTATTAAAAAGTGCTCATTCCATCATGGCTTATCGATGTCATGGAATGAATTCAATTGAAATGGGACAATCGTTTCGTCTATGGCTATTTATGTTCGTTGGGACCTCTTCAACAAATTGTGTCTCCTTCGAGGCATGTATATCCTTCCCCATCGGTACTGGCCTCCATCAGATATCACATTCAGATTCTGGGATTTGGGTGTCCGCGATGATCCTGCATTACTTCAACAGAGACCGAGTGTTCCCCCCTCGTTGATCGCAGCATGCTATCCGGAAAATATCCCCTGTTTGCGATGCTTGCATTCGGCTGCCTTTACTGATCAACACGACATCCCAACGTAACGATAATTATTAAATTCAAAATCACACATTCAATGAAACTGATCACATATGCGCAGTAGCAGAACGACGGGGTTTTTCTAACGATGCCGGAAGTAGAGCTAGCGTATCACTCCTGGTAAGCAATCTCTGGTCCGGCAAAACTCGGCGAAAATGGGCGGATAACACACGAAATTTAAATCCAAACATTTGATCACAGCGAAATGAGTCGGGATTCCCTTTAATGGCAAAGCCGACGGATTTCGCCGTGGTCAGAAAAACGCGTAAACATTCTATTATAATTACAGTCATTTTCCTTACTTTTGACCGGCGCAAGTTGTTCCCATGGCAGGAGTGCGTAAGTGATTTTAGGTTGTCCTCACACATCTCCGCTCATCCGATTCCAGTTTTCCGCAGGCCAACCGCGACACTGTTCTCGGCAGAATGTCACACCGAAGCTAAAGTTCACGGCGCGATTTATTGTCTTGTCCTCTACATTGTCGGTGTACGCACCGAAAAGGAGTAAATTACATGTCTTTGTTCCCCATAGTATTGTCCATGCCACCGTACATGGTTCAAGCACGCGCCCCTCAAATTGACAACTATACAATCCCCTCCCTCTCATCTAAGAACCACCACCTCCGACACTGATATCCTTGCGCTTCACCTTCGTCCTTGATAATCCGAAGATGTCAAGATCGAATATCATCGAACGTGTAGCCGACATGCAGTATCACGGAGAGCCGCAGATGGCACTCCCAGCTCCTCGCTCCTTACTATCAATTTCTCGGCGACCTCAAAGCCTTTCCACGACGAGTCTTACGGGCCATTTTACGGACATGCGCCTCTCTGGGGAGCCGTCAGCACAGCAAGCACCCCGGTCTCTACTTTCCATCTCCTTGCAGCCTCAAAACCTTTCCATGACTAGCATCACGGGCCGTTTGGACGACATGCAATTATTGGAAGAGACACTCATTGCTCCACTTCAATGCGAAGGCGCCGCGGTCTCCAGTTCTGAGGTTCAAAAGGAAGATACGACACAGCTTGTCCTTTGCTGTAGCCGCAAAGGCAATGGTCAATGCGATTGGCATTTCTTTTATCGGTCTGGGACTCCTTGGTCTGTTATCGCTCGCATTGTATCGGGGCATCATCATTTCTGCCCCATGCCACCGTACGTGTCCGAAATATTGGGATGTCAATTCTCGCTAACACGTCCGTTGTAGTCCTAATTCGCAGCCCCGTACATCGACCGCCTTTTCTCCAAGAAAGGCCCAATTTACGCCTAAGTCACGTAGATCTGATACCCAGCAAAAGGTGCGCGCTGCCAAGGCTAGCAAGAAGAAGTCGAAAGAAGCACCTCCCGAAGATCCCATACAAGTCATTCCGCGTCTACGGCCTTTATCCGAGTGTCCAAAGTTCCCAGAGTATAATTTGGCCAACAACGCCGAAACGGACGAAGATATGGATAGCCAGGATAAGGTACGAAAGGTCGCCGAATATGAGGCTCTATTCCGGCCTCATTGTGGTGGCCCACCGTATATTTTGGATGTAGGTGTGTACTGATTTGCGTTGTTTGTTACGGGACCATGTATTGATATTATCGTTATCCAGATGGTACCGACGACCAGTTCAAGACTTTTCATCCAAGCAGAGGTACAGATGCTGCGGAACCAAATGAATTTCCGTTGAGGCCGGCCATTTGGTAAAAAGCAACGCCAGAGATATCTGGTTTCAGCTTGGACTTTATAATTCTATCATAATATTCATCCAGGACCCTTTGTACGGTGTCCTTTTTTTACGTTTAAGACTACGCTGCTTCCTATAAACACCGTCCATATTCGTTCTTACAAGTTTCAGCGTATCTTCGACAATCATCCCAGGACCCTGAAGTGCCGGCATCTTCAAAGAGACGTTTGTATTTCTGAGGCGGTACCATACCAACCCCAACCCCATGCCATGCTCTTGGTGGAACCAGAACGGCCGGCGGCCTGGCGCAGAAACGAACTAAAGAATAGTTTCCTGTCGTAGGGTTCAACCTATGTGTCACATTCGTGGACAGTGTTGGCTGCTGTTTCAATTTTCTGGTATAGAACCCTTTCATAGCCTTGTGACAGTCCGAGTCCATTTATATACAGTTATGAGTTCCGCGAGTGTCTCATAAAGCCAATTTACTAGGCTAACTTGCACTTAATATGCCAGACATCGCTGACGAATCTACAATCCCCCTCCCGACCATGTCTTGCGGCTGGTGTCCGCTTGGGAATCCTTTCGTGTTAACACAAACATTATTAAGCACTGCTTTCCTTTCCTTCGAGAACACCGTCGTACATCATCGAACAACATACTTTCCTGAAAGAGGGTTACTCATTAAGATGGTGGAGGTATCGCGCCAAAGGAGAGCATGTTCCCGTGATGGCTTCCATGAGTAATTCACGGTGGCAAGGAGATTTAAGTGCCAATGTCGGGGTGACGAGTCGGGAAAAAGCTCATGTTATGTACAATACTAGATCTTATTCTTTATGCTTTGCACAAATGGTTTCCAAACAATCATTCATTGCCAAGGCATCGCGATATCGTAGTCTTCGGACATTCGGAGCCTTTTCGTCAGGCTCATCGGCCAGCGATACATAGGTGCTTTTGAGCCGATCGAGCTACCATCCCAGATCACTTCTTCCAACGATGTGCAACGTGCACAGTGATTCTGCCTCGACAAAATAACTACATCTATCTTTAGTCTCGATGAATCGTCTGAGGGGGTACAGCGGCCCAGGTCGAGGTGTATGAGGGATGGTAAAACAGGCTCTTTATCGGCTGAAATGGTGAGCATATCGAAAAATGACGCAGGAAGATTCTGTGATCTAATTTTGAGTGCGGTGACTTTGGGTAACCTTCGAAGAAAGGCTTCAAGAGATTGGGTATCCTCCGGAATAAGAAGTGAGAACCTGAGGCTTAAGAATGTTATTGTTCCGGCGTGAGGGAAGTTATTGGGGAAGACAGGAGACATTTCGGAATTGAGAATGAGTGACAATGCCTGCAAGGAGGGCAGTAGTAGATGTGTGAGCAACTGAGTTGCACTGCCTTGACCTTCAGGCTCGGATGCCTCACCAAGTTCGAAGACGACGACATTCGCAAGGGTAACACTCGCAGGTGTCAGTGCCTGGGAGGATGATGCGCCGTGATGAAGGATCAACTCTTCAAGATTGGGCATGCCCGCTAGTAAACGGAGATGGTCATGATTCATCTGGCCTGATGTAATGAAGGCCGTGATTTTGTGATAAGGGATATCGTATAAGTCTGATTCTTGTGCCTTCAATTCCAACGTGGTAAGGCGGGGGGCGATGGAGAAGGCGTCAAGGATTTGGAAGTTGTCTTCTTCGGGAGGGTCGCTGTATACGTCTAAGCGTGTGAGCCTGCTGAAGAAGGCCTTGCAGCCAGAGAGTGATTGAAACGTGGAGAAAGGCAGCTCCAGATGGGCTCTTTTCCATCGAGGCGCCGTGGGTATCAGCATCAGCCACAGAGGATCACTGGATAGATCATCGTCGCTGATTATTGTGACAGATAAATTCTGACTCCGAGATCTATCGAGGACGACTCCTAGCATCCATGCTCGTTCTCGCAGGCGCTGACGGTAAGAATTCTGAGGCATGAACGAAAGGTATATATCGGACCACAAACCCTGGGAGGTCAAAGCCACGGCTCTCCACTGATGGCAGACATGAGACAGTGTCCAAGCGGCCTTTCGCGTGTCTAACAAGTCTGTGTCAAGACCGATGCCACCATCATCCTCAGCCATAACAGCCACAACAAAGATTTCTCGGAGGATTTCATCCGGGATATCTCGTAGCGGATGAAGCAAGGCCCTTGCATCAGATACTATTGACAGCGTTCTTTCTTCCTCTGCCTCAAGGTAATCTAAGAGGATTCGAGTGACGGCGACCTTTTCCTGCAATAGTTGGACATGGTCCCTGCCTCTGGCTAAGGTTTCCCGAAGACTGGATTTTTCGAAGTCATGAGGACTGATATTTTGCCGCAACAGTTCCTCAACTCTGCTTGAACGACCACCGTACGAATAATCAGGGAGGAACTGGTAGAAATGAGGATCGAATCGGGATTTATCGACGGGGACAAGCATCCTGATGGTGGATGTTAAGCAGGTGAGTATGAATATTGCATTTCACTTGCCTATGCTAGCACCTTGAAACGAGAAGTTTGACCTTCAAGTTTTCTGAAAGTTGAAGTTCAAAATCAAACCGTCGTCACGCGATACCAGCATCGGGCCGGTAACATCCCGGCAATTGCCGCCAATCAACGTCAGGGGATCAATAAACCCCATCTCGATCGAAATGAGTGCGCAACAGCCACTACTACAATTACCACGTATTGACGAATAGCTATTAGCTTATCTGCTTGTCCATTTCTTCCTAGGCTGTATCAAATATCCTAGTACTCAGTACACAGATCGATGGTACCCAGTAGAGTTCAAGTTGCTGTACTTGCGAGATAGCCTTATACTCGCCTCACCCTCAACGGAACCCTCGCATCCTCTTCGCCGACGACTTTCGGTCTAGGTAAAATGCTCCCCGAATGTTTGCCAATAACTGTATCTCGTCCACCAGGGAACTCGAACGCAAAGTTCTTGACAATGACAAAGAGCACAGCCTAAAGACAGAATTCAGCAAAAAGTGTACTATTCCCGGAGAAATTAACTTACCTTGAATTCAGTCAAAGCGAACGTCTTCCCGAGACATGTCCTAGGTCCATTTACGAACGTTAAGAGGTGTCGATGTCCCTTTATCTCCTTCGCCCTCGGCGCACTGTCTTCCAGCCATCTCTCCGGTTTGAACTCCTTCGCGTCGAGGCCCCAAATCTCTTCGGATCTATTCAGCGTCCGAATGGGGGTGGTGAGTAGCGTTCCTTTGGCAACGAAGATGCTGTCAATCGTCTCGCCAGACTTGGTCACTACGGGTGTAGCGAGAGGAAGGATGTCGTCTTCTGCTGCCTTCATGAAGGAGTCAGGCGAGGGGCACTCAGTCGCTGGAAGATAGAATACGCACCACCCTCGTGGTCTCTGAAACGGGTGGGTGGGTCCGTAGGGCTTCATGTACGACTGCGTCAAGGTATGGGAGGCTCGAGTTGAGCTGCTCCCACGTTGGATCGGTGTTGCCGAACTGCACTAGCTCTGTGCGGAGCTTATTTTGTATGTCGACGTTCTTGCACATTTCAATGAGGGCCCACTGCGCAACGCGTGGTCTATCAGTTCTATCTGATGGATGATCGATACGAGCCCACATACCGTGAGACTGACTGGACAAGAGCATTTCAGTAACCGAAATTATTTTATAGAGGATCATGACTTACTACTCGTCGTTTCATACCCTGGAATGCTCAGCTTTCAGAATTGACGAAACCATCTGGGACACTCACCCGCTAGTAGTAACAAGTTCTAAAGTTCAAGATTGTGAGATGACATAACGAGGGAAATAATTTCTGGAGTACCATCTGTCGTAGGCCATAATCAGTAAAGGGTCATAAGTACGGGATTGACCAGGAATACCTGTGCTATGATTTCTTCTCGAGACATGTGAATGTCGGCATCATCCGTCTCGGACTTGACTACATATAAACGGAATCAGCTTCCTGTCAGAACCTGGAATCGTCACACTCACGTAGGAGACCCAATACAGATTTGTCCTCTTCGTTCCCATGCTCTTTGGCCTTGGCCAGGAGCTGGTCAGCTATGCTGGTGAACACACGGTTCATAGCAGCTAGACTTCCTTTCCTCTTGGAAGGTAACCGGAGAACAGCCGGAAACACGTTACCCACTATGACCGTGAAAGCGAAAAAGACGGCACCACTGCTCAAGTCTAAGCTGTCGAAGATTTGAGGCTTGCCGTCGATAGCGCCAAAGTCGTGAGAGAATCCCGCTATACCAATGCTATCCATCCTAGGTGGGTAATTGGATCAGCCAATGAGCGCTATGTACTTGAATGATTGCCTCACGAGATGCGATTCATCCTTGGAGATGGGCGTCAGTCGGTCGTTATTATCACTAGGCACAACATACCAGTTTTGCACATCGATCGTGGAGGTCCCGTCGCTTGCCTCCAGAATGGCGTCCCAAGTAGACGACGTCTAGGTGACATTTGGGAAAAATATTCGATGAATGTAAGGATTATATATGTACCCTGTGTGCCGAGTCATAGAAAACATGGATGAGATCACGTATAGCTGCGTTGCTGAATGCTGGTAGGAGAAATTTGCGCTGCCTAAATGAAGTCAGCACCCAGTCGCGATACGTGAAAGAGAGAGGTTGCCTTCGATGTAGGTCTCCTTCCACCCATACCAAATTCCTTCCGAACTGCGAGCCAAGACACATCAGACGAACGTGCTCATATTTTTCCCAGAGTAAAAACTAAACCATAATTTCGATGATCCTGCGGATTATGGGCGTCTTGACGTATACAACCGCCTCTCTTGAATAGAAATGTGCAACGGCCTTCGGGTCACAAAGAACCAGTTTCTGTTGTCCCAGGAATCCAGATATAGTGTAGACAGAACCATACTCTGCTGACCATTGCTCATACATGAGACCTATGTCCTCGGAATTACGGATAACATTAGCGAGACCAAAAAGCCAGCTTCGACTCGGAGGTCCTCGTAGCTCGGTAGCTATGCTTTTACGATTTGTCGAGACTTTGTAGATAAGAAAGACGGCGACCAGAAACAGGCAGATGTCTGTAGCCGATACTTGGTATGACGGCGCCATGCTACAATGAGGGTGTCGTGGACCACGAGACGAACATCAGCACCTTTTTATGTCTCCGGAATCGAGATGTTCCATCGACGGGCGGAGATGACAAGACTCGTATTAGTAACTGATCACCTTACTGGTATATCCGGCATGTCCGCAGCCAATTGGAAGTCACATCACTCGCACTCGCATTCGCATTCGCATCTCTGTGAGAATTCTTGCTGGTGAATGTCGCAGATGATGTTGGCCCTAATGATAGCGGGTGGAATTACATAATCTTTCTCAAACCAACAAAGAAAACCGAAAGTAAATGATACATTGAAGAATCGGGCGCACCCAGCAAAAGGGCCGTACCACATCAAACATGATATGGATATATATATCCTGGAGGCCTCTCAAACTCTAGCGCACGTAAAACCATATGATGCCTGCCATAGGTAAACCCAGGTGCGACAAACAAGTCTCGCTCGATCACAGGGTCGTCGACACTATGGCTAGAAGGGAAAAAAGTTAATTCGCTATCTGAATATTCAAAAGAGCGCCGAACGCTACTTACGCATCTTGAACATGCCGGCTCACGCTTTCATGGGTTGTCCACTGCTCGAAATGTTCAGAACAGTGCTGACAAGACCACGTCGTGGACAAATCGGGATCCAGCTCTACTTCCTGTAGCTTCGATTGCTCTTCCGTGGTGAGCGCCCTAACCTTGGTAGGGCCGTTGTGTAAATGGACGTTAATCTAGACGGGAGCAGAGTTAAGAAGTGCTTTGTTACAAAGGAATGTGATACCCACACATTGACGCCATGTCAGTAAAGGGCGCCCAAATAAAATGTTCCCACTACCGAGTCTAAACATATTAACAGGACAGTTCATGCACAGGAAGGTGTCCTCCAAAGAGTCCATTTCCTCTATGGTCGTCGTGGCAGGGTCGCGCGACACCATGCCTACCAAGTAGGAAGCCATAGCGGACCGCCGAGAGTCAAAGGTGATATCACCGTTGCCTCTACACTCGTAGAAACTGTCGATGTTCTGAAAGCCGAAGTCCCAGTAAATATAGGAATGGTGCAGATGACAGCGGTGCCGCCATAGATCGGCATAGGTCCCACTGTAATTTTGGCATCTAGAACCCCAAAAACACAGATAGCCAACGTCGTCGTGTCGACGGTGGTGTTAACTTGCGAACCGAGCTCGGCAACGGCCAAACTCCGTACGCGGGTTGCTCTCTCCTGTTGCCACGCTACAATTAAGTTCGGCAACTCTTCCATTGCACGAGAAAAACTGGATTCTGTGATTTGGTCCTTTGTTGGGCTCTCCAATACGGACTTGAACACAGCGAACATGCAAACATCCATGTACGGCGGCATTTGTTTCCATACAGAGGGGACAAACCCACGCTGGTAGGACATATATAATATCTTCAAGATGTCTGTGCGCCGTTGCAGAGCTCGACTGCACTCGTATTTTGCGACCACATCCCTGTGTTGTGCAATCGTGTCTTCGAGGCCAGGAAGAATCTTTTTCCAGCCTGACGGTTGTCATGAAGAGGTGAATGCAGAGAAGTAGGAAATGCTCACTTGAAGATGTAAGTTTCGCGCTCTTCCGAACTGAATTACGCCATCTGATAGCGGACATATCGTCCTGAGTATATCCTAATTCGAGAAGGCGACTTTTGATCCTACAATTGACGATGAGACCCATTCGAATCATGATACAAAAAGGAAACTTGCTCTTGATACCTCTCCGCCATCAACTGCTCCGACTCATCGGCTTTGGTGGCTTCATACTGAGCCTTCCACTCCAGGCATTTTTCGGCATGCTAGTCTAAGGGGTCAGTACGAAGAAACGCATGCTGAAGATGACGGCTTACTTTGAGAATGTCCTCCACCAAATCCTTTCGCTCTTTTATGAACCCCGATAGATGCTTAGAGGAACCAGGCTTGCGGTTAGATTTCAAACGGTCAAGCTTGTTTATTATCTCGTCGATGTCGGGAGCCCAGTAAAAGCGGCTGCTGTTACTGAAAGTTGTGATTCCGGCTTATTTGATAAATCAATTGAATGAATCAGGTATATGATGTCAGGAAACCTTACTGTTCGTGTGAGGAATGAGACTCAGAACCTCGGCATCTGCACCTGGGAACAACTTTGCTACCCTTGGCTCATAAATCAGGCTGAAGCGAGCTCATGTCAGTAATTCGATTTCGCATAAATGATGATGGACGGACTTGGGCTTCAAGCACCGCTTGCAGATGCGCCGGCGAAGCATCCAGTCCACACGAACATGTCTTGTGTCGCACACCTGCTCCGTGTCACAAACTAGGTGCAACGTCATGCTATCCGAAGACGTACATCGCAAGCTGATACTCCGAACAAAAGATCGACCCATCGATACTCGGAAATATCTTGTGGAGGCTCGATTCCTCCTTCAGCCTCCCTGACAGCCTTCCAAACGAACGAAACATTATTTGCAGTCAAAGTGCGACAAAAATTTGCATCAGCTCGTGATAGATTGATAAGATCTCGAGGAGTCAAAATGCTGCAGACCTAAAATTCTGTTCGATACCCTCAGCATATCAGATACAGAGATAACGTACAGCGAATATGATATCTAATGGCATCGTTGGTAAGAGACTCAAATCACGTCGCCGCTTTTGCTGTCTTGCCTTGCCTTTGTCTTGAGTTTCCTTTGAAAGCTTCTTCGTACTTGCTGTCTTTGAGCTTCTTCGCATTCGTTTCGCGGGGCTGCGCTTGAGCTCTGGCACACAGTGTCAGATGTATTTTTTAGTACGACTGGTCCCTTACCATGCGAAGGGCCTTCAGATACGCATCCGCTGTCGTTTTCCTCAGTTTCCACTTTCCATTCTTCTTCCGCTTGTCCTCGTTGTGCTGAGTTGGACTTCGATCCTACCACATTCATCTCTATCAGAGAGCGGTCTCGAGGGAGAAGGGTACAAAGTGCACCTTGTGAACATCCTTCGTTTTCGTTTTCATTGCTGTTATCTTGATCCTCAGATTGCCTTTCTCTAGCTTCAAAACTTGATTGAGCGAGACTCTTCCGTTTGGAAGGCACTTTTATTCTTGTAGAGCGACGTGTTGGTTCAGTCATTTCGGATGTAAAATGGAGCTGAAGTGCAAATGAACAAACACGGAAGCGAGATGGTGGTGGTCTGAGTCTAACGAACGGTGGCCCGCGATCACCGTTCACGATAAGATTACCTTTTTCGGATTGTGTAATCTTGTAGGTCCACAATTCCATGTTCATTTTTTTAAATTTTATTTTCGTTAACAAATATTCTAGCACCAGATACTATTGATGTGCCGGTAGACAATCCAATTTCTAGTACTGCTAATAACAGGATAGGCAGCTATAGTACAGACACTCACCGCTTCGAAACAACCGCCGGTCCACAACTCTTTGAAATCTAATGTCACCACTCGCGGACAAGTCAGTCCTGAGGCTGGGAGCATCCACTCCTGTAGCAACATAATTGCGTTTAAAACGCAAGACGTCGAAGCCCTCATGGTACTCTACCCTGTCAAGTTGTCCGTCGAAGGTCGGATATACAGCCAACGCTTTAACAGAGGTCGTCTCGCCATCTTCCATAGCTCACATACGATGAGGAAGATGAGGGTCATGCCGAAGACAATACCCCATTCCCAGCTAATACCTCGTTGGTAAAATACCGAAGAGTTAAATCCGGGGATATAGATAGCTATTTGCGGGTTCAATCAACGGAATTAAATCCAAGTAGAACGCGCTACTCACGCAAAACGACGGTGATCATTCCGCCAACAACAGAAATCAAGAGCACCTTGTTGGCCCAAAGGTCTTTATAAAATGCTCTTCCGGGCGTCAAAGAGAATAGGGAACGGTCGACTTAACAAAAATAAATCAGTCTTTTACACGAAAGCATGTATGAGACACTCACAGGACTTCAATTCCAGAGCATATAGCAATATTTGGAAAATCAATGTCGCAAAGACCGTAGATCGCGCTCGGAATACGAGATTGCACCCTTCAGATGCCGCATGGTTACACTCCCTATACAAATCGTCGTTACCCTTCCCATAAACCACAATAACGAACTTAATATGTGGGAAAACGTCAGTACGAGTTCCGAATTATAGAAGTAAAGCAATGGCGTACACTGAGCAAGCAAGTGGCGCCCATGATAACCCCGTAGACCATGGTATCAATGATAATGGGCCAGGTAAAAACGCCGTCCTTGACAGAGTGAGGAGGCCGTTGCATCAGATCAGGATAAGCAGCTTCCAAACCAAGACCAAAGGCTGGCGGAGAACTAGTCAACTATATAGCATTCTATTAGAGCTACGAAGACGACAATCGAAAAGATGCCTACCATGTTCACCCAAAGCACAGCGAGAGGGCTTAGCGGGAATACACTACGCCCATCTTCATCGATGAAGCATAGTCCTACAATAAGGAGCACAACCTCGGCAACGTTGGTGGTGAGAAGATGCAGAACAAAGCGCTGGATGTTCGTGAAGATCCTCCGTCCTTCCGTGATCGCAGCACGAATCGAGTCAAAATTACTTCAGGGACAACGATTAGCTGTGGAAGTCACATAACTTCTACAAATTGACTTACTCGTCGGTCAAAACCAAATCGGACGCATCTTTGGCGACATCAGAGCCAGCCATTCCCATCGCAATGCCAACAGGCGCGAGTTTCAATGCCGGGGAGTCGTTGACGCCATCACCAGTCATTGACATATGCTTGCCCCTCCTCTTTCCGGCTTGGATCATCCGCACTGCGAAGATATAGTCAGCGCTTGAATGGCAACACCAAACCAAACACGCACCTTTAGTCTCTGGCGCGCATCGCGCAATCACTAATGGAAGCTCAGGAAGAGCATCAATCTCGTCATCCGTAAGCCTATCGAACTCAATTGCCTAAAGTGCACTGTCAGGATACCTACAGCTAAAAGGGGGAAGAATCGGACTGACTGTCATAACAGCATTCTTGGGTGCGTCTGGTGTTATAATATCGACGGATTCCGCAATGGCCTTGGCAGTCGTAATATGGTCGCCTGTCAACCTAGGAATGAATGATATCAGCTGCGCACTGGATACAAGACTTGGCGTGGCTCACATATGAACTATAATCCCTGCGGCCCTGCACGCCCTGACCGCTCCCGCAGACTCCGGTCTTGGCGGGTCAAAGATACCGGCAAGCGCCATAAATGTAAGGTCCTTCTCTGCATCTTCGCGGGAGATATTTTTGACATCTGAACAGTCTATCGTTCGTTGGGCAAGAGCGATAACACGGAGACCTTCGGATGCCAGTTCCTCGGCCTTGACAAGGAATGTACGTTTAACGTCTTCAGTTAGTGGCGAAGTGTCTCTCGGTTTGGTGAGTGGAGACGGAACGTAGGCCACGCAGGAATCTAAGATTCTTTCAACCTACACAATACGAGAGTGAGAAAAATTGCAGACATAATTGAATCCACGTACCGCTCCTTTGCACATCACAACGGTAGCTTGTTGCTCTGTGTCATAGTAGATAGTGGACATCCGTTTGATCGAGCTCGAAAAGGGGAACTCGACCAGAAACTTGAACCGCTTGTTCAACTTCGCCTCATCATCAGCAAACCGAATCTTTACAGCATGCTCAGCATCGCTTTTCTCGACGACACTTCTGCTGCTAGAAACCGAACTCCCCACGGTCAATGAAGGCTGTCCCAGGCCCAGCTTGGTAGCGAAAACTTGGAGAGCAACTTCTGTTGGGTCACCAGTGGACTTCCATTCGCCTTTCAAGTTCATATGGATGCTATATTTAGAACTTTAGTAGGAAACCATGATAAGTCTTGAAGGCTTACGAGGAAACGTTGCACAGTGCGGCAGCGCGAACAGCTTGTGCGAACCCCTCATCGAGTATCCCGGCTTCCACTATGGAACTCTTCTCATCATTGCCTTGTCGTACAGTACCAACGGGCTCTATGGCGTTGTGACCTGTCTCTGCGGAATAGGTCACAGAGTCAGATCCAAGCCCACCTAACCAGAAAGTGCGCACGGACATTTGGCCTACGAGGATACATTAGTTCCGGAACACGATATTGGAATTGATGAACTCACCCAAGGTAAGGGTTCCTGTTTTGTCGCTGCAAATATCGGTAACGCCGCCGAGATTCTCAAGGGCATCGAGTTTGCGAACGATAACATTCTCCGAAGCCATCTTCCTCGTTCCTACAGCCATAGTGAGCGTCAAGACGGCGACGAGTGATTCGGGGATGATGGCGATCGCAGTAGCAATGGCGTACAAGACGACTTCATTGTTGATGTCAAACTTTGCAGCACTGAACACGATGATAGCCAAGAGTATCGCACACCCAAATAGGATGAACGCTAATTTGGAGAGCTTCGTTTGGAGAGGCGTCCCACCACGAATGCCGCTGTAAAGAAGGTTTATATTAGGGACATCGAAGAAAAGAAGAAAAGAAGCTTACAGGAAGTGTAAAATGTTATCCCAAATCCGGAAGCCCAAAGGTGCAGTAGCATCTCGCTTGCCTGTCGGGCTTTGATTCATCGCCTCAGCAATGCGTCCAATCTAAGTACGATAATCAGTTATCGCATCTCTTCGAGGTTACAATCGCCCGTACCTGTGTATTCATACCAGTTCCAATAGCGATACCAACACCACGACCTTTGGTGACCACAGTAGACGAGTAGCATAAATTCAGACGATCGCCGATTGGCATTTCCAGCTGAGGATCATCAATGTCCTCGATGTCCTTAGCAACTAAGTAGAGGGTTAGTATGCAGTGCGCCTCAAGTATGCTCGTAGACCAACCTGGTACTGACTCTCCGGTCAGCAGCTGCTCAGATACTTCGAGATTAGAAGTGCTGATTAGACGGAGCTGTAAACAGAGATAGTAAGAAAAGGCCGGCGCAAGAAATGGGGTACATACATCTGATGGTACCACATCGCCGTCCTTGATCATCACCACATCCCCTGGAACGACAGTCTTGGCAGGAACATGCAGACTTTCACCGTTCCGGATGACCAGTGCCGTGGGACTGGAAAGCTGACGAAGCGACTCCATTGTCTTCTCCGCCCGATACTCTTGAAAGAACCCGACGCTGGTAACCCGTTCGTTCAGAGACGCTGTAACAGAAGAAGCACAAACGTACGTCGTATTTAATACTATGACGGCTGCGATAACGGCGCCTTCTATAAAATCTTGGACACCAAAACTCAGAGCTAATGCGGCGAGAAGCACGAGGGTCAAGGCATTTGCTAAATTAATACAGATAAGAGAATGATACGGGGATAAGAGACAAAAATCGTACCAAGCTGGCCTACCAAGACGCGCCAAGCAGAAACGCCTGTCCGTCCCTTTAACAGATTCTCTCCATATCTCTCTAGTCGTCTGTGGGCTTCATTTTTAGAGAGTCCATCCGTTCGCGATGTCCCTATCTCAGACACCAGTTCTTCAATCGTAAACGTATGCGCCGAAGAAGCCACATTGGAAAAATTCGGATTGGTAGGGGGAACAGTGACAGAGTAGTTAGTGTTGGTGCGACTGCTGAGTTTAAGTTTATCAGAGTTGGTGTTGCTGAAAAATCGGATACCCATGATGAATCGAAAGTGGGTTGTTTATCGAGAGACTGGTCATTGAAGGTGCCATTTATATATGGTGGAGGAGCGCTCGATCAGCAGCCAAGACAGGAGCCTCTTGGTCCCAAGAGGCTATACACCCGAACGAATCTGCCTTATGACTCATACGAGCCCATACCAAGACATCCCGACTTGACATTCAGTCCTAGCACCCCAAGGCGGCTGGGCAAACTCAAAAAGCGGGTCCAAGATGATCCATATTTCGTATGAAAGGGGGTAATGCAGGATTCGAAATGGAGAGGCTTTCGTCGCGACTTGCGAAGAATGAATTAAACGACGCGCCCTGGTTGGAAGTTGGGCGGTTGTTGTGCCGATCCAGGCATTGGCCTTCGAGCCAAGCACAGCCAAATGGCAGCGCCAAGCAATTCAACCGGCATACCCCACTTTAGCCCCACAACGAGATTATCATGTGAAAAATGTCTGGATTCATTAGGCTTTGCTTTCTAGATTTTTTCTGCTCATCTTTGACGCGATGAAAAGGAGACTATATGGTTGAGGAGGGTTTCGTATCGTTATCGACGAGGTGTAAGGTAAACTTGCCCAGCAGTCTGGAAAGGGGAGGCAGATGGAGGATTGACTGGTACCCACTTCTTTTCATTCCTTTCAAACACTCTTTTCTAAATAAAAAAATAGTAATGCTAGATGTCTCAGGACATCCTGCCTTGCTTTCAACTTGCTGCGACACCTCAAAGCCTCAAAGGACTGATTGGAAAGACTCGTAGCGGGGCTGGCCGTTGCATGCTGTCTTTAGTCGAAGCGCGGGAGCGCCCAAAGGTGCCGTTTGACGCAGTCTCATGTCATCCGCCCCGTGTTCGCGGTGACGGGAGTAAATACTAAAGGGCCAGGAACGACAGAAGCTCACCACTGCCAGACACGTGCACGACACCACGTAGGACGCGACGCGTATATTTGACTCTGTTGTCAATTGACCCTGTTCCTTATTCCCAACAACCGCACGCCAGACCAAGCGTTCTTATCCCAGGAGTCTAGATAATAAGTGCTTTCTTCATAGTGGGTGCAGTGCTGCTCTGCAGCAATGTCGAAAAGACGTGTAACAACCCGAAGCTTAAGGCTAGTATGCTTCTGGATATTCTCCTGCCCTTGTCTGATTTCCGTAATCTAGGTCAGGGCCGATTGGGGCACCACGACATCGAATTCGAAAGGATCTGATCGCGCTATTACCTCAAGAACTGGTCAATCTCATCATAGACAACCTGCGCGACTACCGATCCCTCCTTTCGTGTTCCCTTGTCTGTCGAGCCTTTGTATCGCGTACCAGGGAGATCCTCTTTCGGCGTATCTTCCTTAGCTCGGGGGCAATCTGTAACAAGCTCCTCTTCCTGCCAATATCCACCCTCGTATGCATCAAGTCACTTCAGATGGTTTATGGCATTTTGGGCGGTACCCAAAGCGTCCTAAATCATCCTGCTTTCCCGCAACTTATGAGACAGCTTGGGCCGCTGCGGCTTACCCTCGGTCACCTACCATGGTCGCAACTGAATGGCGGTGCGCGGCGGGCATTGTCTACCCATTCCTTTCGCAACATCAAACTTGAGTAGAGCACGTTTCCGAGCGTCGCCGATCTGTGCGACTTTCTCCGCGGTTCACACGAGCTTGACACGCTGATCCTTGAACATTTGGAAATAGAGGATACCTCTGTTTCGTTGCCACATTCCCACCATCAAAAGGGAGCGTCAGTATCGCGGCCGAGACTGCGCGCCCATAATAAAGAGTCAAGTATCTTCAAGACCATCTTCGACGCGCGTGTATGTCCCGTATCATTTGACAAACTTTGCGATCTCGACGTCACTGTCTCGAGTGCGAAAGAACTCGAAACTCTGCAGGACGCATTGGAGATACTGGACACTCTCAAAACACTCAGGATATCTCATATTCTTTATGGTAGATGAATTGTTCTTGCAGAAGACAAAATCTGACTTCTTGACCAGACTCCCATGACGGACCGCTTCCTCGTTCACGTCTGAATCTGAAAACTTTGCACCACCTAAATCTAAAATTGCATGATTTTCACAATACTACGTCCCCAACAGCACACGCCGATCTATTCGAGTGGTGGCACGAAGTTTGGGCCACGACCAAGGTTACCTCTATAGAAGAAATTTATATTCAAACATACTTCGAATCGCGTTGGGACGACGATTACGATGTCGCCGTTTGGTCCAAGATAGTCACCGCTCTGTCACGTCCTGCATGGGCTCGCCTGCTAGAGCTGCCCATCATAATCGACGCCGATGAGTATGATCTTGGACAGGATCTTTATCCGTATCGAGAAGCCATCCAGTGTGCTATTAAAAATAGTTCCGTGGATGCTTGGGTCGAAGTGTAAGCTTCCGTGGTACTTATTGTCTTATTAGACATCTGTTGTTAATATCCCTGATCAGAGAATATCCCGCGGCCCATTATGAACCAGATGAGGCGATGTACTCAGGATCCGAAGACGAACGGGAGGATGAGGACGTCGGATACAGTGACTTGGATGACTGGTAAAGCGGCGTATTCACCCAACGTTTCTATGCCTGCTACAAAACCGCCAATACCTTGGGAACTCCTGAAATGGACTCTGATGTATTGCCTCTATGACACAATAAACTTCGTTACCCGAATGCTATCGAGAAATGGCTCCAAATAAGCAGCCTATCTCACAAAAGAGGGATATCTTTCTCTTCGAAACGGCGGATCGTAGTCTCGAATAAGAGTACGAAGTCGGACAACGAAAAGCGGCGGCGATGCCGCGAGAAAGAAAGCTGGTGAAATAATTTTCTAAAATGGTAAATAGAAGGGATCACATCAAATCGAGATCTTAGGCTAATGGTAAGTAACTGGTTAGTGACATCATAGTGAGAGATCGCAGGAAACTAATTCGCCCTTCCGCAGTTTCTTACACCTATAAGTGGCTTTCCATTCGCACGCATGACAAGTTCGCCGACATTATGTCCCTTCTTTTCAATTACTCCACCGTACGGAGTACGGCCATACCGGTGCTAAGAGTTCTAGTCATACCGGCCCTTCTAACAAGATCCTTCCATCTTCAGCTCCCATATCGGGACGAAATCACATATATATAAGTTCGCGGCAATTTGTCATGTTCTTTGGCCCGACATTTGAGAGGTTTTGGTCGTTAATCCACAAATTGTTCTGTTAAGTGAACAGAGAATGAAACGACTGAAGGTCATAAGGAGAGTAACCTAATTGATGGTGAGGCGCAATCGCCAATATAGTCGCGGCGGCTGACTAATCGCACAGCCACCCAAAATGTGAAGCCCGCTTTCCGTGCTTTCCACGTCGACTCTTCAACATATTCCTCACTCCGTATTGCATCTCTACTTGTCAAACATCATCAATATAGCTGTAGATATGCAAACTCGACCTCTAATAACATAAATTACTCTTGGGGCCACCTAGGCGCGCGATTGTCACGGTAATGTCACGCATCTTTTTACAGTAATGTGACATGAAATTAAAGGTACATTCTGGACTGATACACCCACAACTCGGCTTTGGTTTATAGAAAGAAAAATACCAGTAGACTAATACCTAGAACTTGGCCAAAGCAAAATTTCGAAATTATTGGTGGATCCTCGATTTTGTATTGGTACAGAAGGGCATGAAGGCTCACATAAAAATCTGTTTTGGCCAATTTTCATACAAAGATGCAAATCTAGTATTTTGAAACTAATATACGCGATAATTGGCCTGCCGGACGACAGAATGTTCAGCTTCACTTTTTGCTATGAGAAGGCCATGGTAAATATATACAAACAAAAATTCCTTTAGAGGGATTGCGCCTCACCACTAATTGAAATTGGACCACTGGACACGTGGAACGCGACGCGTGTGTTTGACTCTATTGTCAATCGACCTCGCTCTTTTTTCAACCCAACCACCACACGTTTGTCCAGCGTCTTCCTTTGACACGAAACATATTCCAGAAGCAGAAATGTCGAAAGGACGTCGAAAAGGCCGCAGTTCAAGGTCAAGGCTAGTATACTTCTGTGTATTCTCTTGCCTTTCCTGATGGGATGCGTATCTAGGTCAGGGCCAGTTGTGGCAACGCGTCCTCGAAAAGATCTGATAGCCTTGTTACCTCAAGAACTGGTCGATCTCATCATAGACAACCTGCGCGACTACCGATTCCTCCATTCATGTTCCCTAGTCTGTCGAGCTTTTCTGTCGCATACTCGGGAGATCCTCTTTCGGCGTATCGACCTAAGTTTCAGAGAAGTCTGTGACAAACTCCTTCTTCTGCCAAAATGTACACTCGATTGCATCAAGTCACTTCATATGTCACGTCGTATGCTTTACCGTATCTGGGGCGGTACCCACAGCGTCCTAAATCATCCTGCTTTCCTCCAACTTATGACACAGCTTGGGCCCTTGCGGCTTACCCTTGCTCACTTATCATGGCCGCAGCTGAATGACGACACACGACGTGCATTGTCTATGCATGCATTTCGCAATATCAACCTTGGGAAGAGTGTGTTTTCGAGCGTCGTCGATCTGTGCGAATTTCTCCATAGTTCACCCGAGCTTGAGACTCTGGTCCTTGAGGCCTTGAGGGCCTGAACATACTGGATGACATTACTCCATCGTCGCACCCCTATAACCAAAAGGGACCGTCAGTATCGCGTCTGAGGTTGACTCGGAGCCTCCAGGATATATCCGGGTTGAGTCCTTTCAAACTCATCGTTGATGCGCGTGTATGTCCCGTATCATTTGACAAACTACGTGATCTCGACGTGACAATCTCCAATGCCGAAGAACTAGCGACTCTGCAAAATGTCCTGGAGATATCGGACACCCTTGAAACACTCAAGGTATCTCATGTACTTTATGGTAAGTGTACCATTCCGGTACAAGCTGGTACAAGAGGCGAAGTCTGATATATACTTCTTGATTAGAATCTCATCAGGCACAACTTCCGCGCTCCCATCTGAATTTCAAAAACCTTCACCGCCTAGATCTAGATTTGTGGGACTTCAACGGTACCAATTCTACAACCGTGACAGTCCATGCAGATCTCTTCGAGTGGTGGCATGCAGTTTGGGCAGATTCAAAATCCACATCCATGGAAGAGCTGTCCATTACAACAAACATGGAATGGCCTGTCGAGGACGATTACGATCCGTTTGGTCCAAGATAGCCACCGCTCTGTCAAGCCCTGCATGGGTGCGCCTGTCTGCGCTATGCATTGTGATCGACATCTATGATTATGATATTGGACAGGATTTTCATCGATATAAAGAAGCCATCCAGCATGCTACGAATGGTAATTCTGTTGAAGTTTCGATTGTCGTGTAAGCTTCCATGCTATCATGTAACTTTCCGTTGTTCATATCTTTGATTAGAAAATACCCCGAGGATTACAGCGAGCCAGATAGTGAGATGCAATCAGGAGAAGAGCAGGAGGATGAAGATGTCGGTCATAGTGACCTGGATGACTGGTAACGCTGCCTATATAGTCACTGTAGAAATATTAGTATCCTTGGTTCTCATATCATAGGTATCAATAGTATCAATAGTCAAACGATTTTATTCTACCTCGCTAGGTCACGAAGAGCGCTGAAGCGAGCTTTGGGTATTAGAAGCTCAATTCTATAGCATTACATCAACATAAGTCCCACAAGAGCCCGCATGTAAGCATGATCATGAGTGAATACACGTATATGCACGACTACAGATACAAAAGTACGATACGCTATACAAAAATACTAACGATGAAGCACGAAAACAAAAATGCAATAGAGCAAGACACAGCAAGTGACTACGATTTTGAATGTCCCTTCATCCCGCCCTTCCCCACACCTGTCCTCTGCCGCACCGACATCTCCGCAAGGGAATCCGAGCTCAGTTTTTCCATATCCTGACACTCTGCGGGATGCGTCTCCTCATAATGCCGATGCAGGTCTGCCCACGGCGCACTCACCGGGAACCTCCGAGGCGCCGGTCGAGGCGTTTGCGTCGAGTTCCTGAAAAGAGAAGCATCAGCAAGGAGGAACAAAATCGTAGACGAAAAGAAAGAACGCTGACATGCACATCCGACAAATCATCTGCTCATCCCTCGTCTCGTACAAGAGATCGAGGTGTTTGATGCCAAGTTTCTTTTTCGTTGCTGGAGGGGCAGCGTTGGAACTTGATGATGCTTTGAACGGCGCACGTCCTTGGGGTGGGGGTGGCGCAGGCGCAGGTACAGAGGGTCCTGGTTCGGGGTCAGGAGGTCTTTGTTCTTTATCGCTGTCTCCACTGCCATTAGCCCGGGGTTCTTGTGGTTCAGGCTTGAGGGAAGGCTCCCGTGGAGCCGTCTGATGAGCGGTCTTGGTCACCTTGGCGTCCGGAGGAGACGACGTGGGGGTCTCGGCGGCGTGATCACTTTCGTACGTCGTCCGATTACGCTTGGATGGACGGAATGGGGCTTGGGGCGTCTGGTTCGTAGGCGATGTCTGGGTGGGCGTAGGCGGCGCTTGTGGTTGTGGTGGCATATGAGTACGAGACTGATGTTGCGGGGGCGGCGACGTCTGAGGAGGTTGGTGAGGAGGAGAGACTTGATCAGATCCACTTGGACGACGCTGATGTTGTTGGGCCATCTGAGTACGACTCTGATGTTGATTCGACGGACCAGGATGAGGACGTATTTGATGCTGGGGTGGTGATGAGTGATTCGGTGCCTGGTTAGGTGCACCAGGATGATGAGGAGGCGAAGTCTGGTTCGGCGGCGGCGGCGGTAGATAACTCTTGGAAGGAGGGGGCCCACGTTCCCGTTCCCGTTCTCGTTCAGGCGCAGGTGATTGCTGCGACAACGGATGGTATGATGGTGGAAGGAGGGGAGGAGCAACATACTCCTTCGAACTTTTGAATGGTGGTGCTATTGGACTAGAAGTATCCGTACGATATTGAGGCGATATCTGATTAGAGGTACCCGGACGCGACATCTGATTAGATGAACGAGGACGGTCGTGAGGTGACGGTTGGCTGGGAGGCTGAAGTTGAGAAAGAACGTGGTTGTTATTAGGAGGATGAGGAGGCTGGTTCTTGAACGGAAAGGGTCCGCCCTGATGAGGTGGCGGAAGTGGCTGGTTGTTCTTGAACGGCGCTCGCTCGGGTGCAGGCGAATGCGCTTTGATAGCCGGCAAGTCGAGTTGGGCGAACCTAGGGAGATACATAACCGGAGATGCCGTACCCTTGTTGTCCGGTTCTTTGTTATCGATATCCATGCTCGACCTTCGGTTATGTTTTGGCTGTTCCATGGATCGAGACAGGATGGGGGATTTCGCCCGTCTTCTCGCTGCTGGGTCCTCTACCGCTGCGACAGATGGTGACGAGAATCGGATCATCGTCGGGGGAGGGAACACCGTGGGTTTGGATTCCTCGGCTGGGGTAAGCGGCTTACGCATATCGAACGGTGAGGGATGCGTCGACCTCTGCTCCTCTTTTACCCGAACCTGAGCCTGCTCGAATCTCGGTGGTCCTGGCCCCTTGGTTCGTTGTGCGTGGTCCAGCTGGACCATTAACCTCTCGTTGTCCACAGCTATGCCATGAGCGGTTTCGCGTGCATCGTCCCGCTCTTTCCTTAGCCTGCCGATTGTCTCCTGGGCGCGTTCGAGTTCCTTGTACATTTTTGTGAGTTCAGCTTGGAACGCGCCCACGTTGGCGACCCAGGCTTCTTCAAACTTTGACTGAATGTGTCCGAGGGCGCTTCCAGCAATATCTCTGATGAAAGGAGGGGATGTGGCTGGACCGAGGGAAGAAAAGGGACTAGGTAAGGTTGGGGATGGCCCGACACCGGAGGTGGGCGTGGTAGACGAAGCGGAGGTCATGCTCTGGTCCGAATGCCTCCTCTGGGCTGGGGGCATCTCCGACGGTGCATTGGGGTCACTATTATGTCGGCGCTGCGGCGCTGGAGCGAGCTGCGGCTGAGATTGCGGATGCCGGAACACAGGAAGATCGTACTGATAATTCAAGGGCGTGCTCGGTACGTTTTGACGCTATAGGAAGAGGTAAGAACACGTCACGGCCACGTAGAAAGACGTGCCGTAGAGTTTTGTCTCGGTTCTACGGGCAACGAGCGGACGGATGTCGATGGACTGGGTACCGACTGTCCGGGCTCATACTGGAAGTTCAAGGGCGGGTTGGGCCCTTGCCGCTAGCAGTAAGTCTTAAGACACGTAATGGCACGCTGAAAAGGTATGTAACATACCGGTAAGAGGTCACGCCTCGTTTCCACGGGTGACGGGTGCACAGACATTGAAGGACTCGGTACGGGATCCGACCTTGTCCTTGATGGTGCTCGCGATGTTCCGTTACTCTCTGATTTTGATGATGTTTTTGCCGTAGGCTTCTGGGGAGGCTGCACGCGGGGGGTCATTACGGATGTCGGAATCATAGGTCGTGACTTTGATCAAAAGCTCTTTCAAAAAAAATATAGGCGGTCAGAAAAATGACCACGTACCTGCGCCCCCTGTGGTCCCCCCGACTGGTCTACGAAACGAATTGCAGCGTAATACGGCTGCCCCGACCCCGACGCTCCCCCGTACGGTTGTACCTGTGGTCCCGTTGAAATAGGATATCCCCCCGGCTGATTTATCCGATTCGCGGTGTCATTTTCAGAGCGCGAGGGGGGCCTTGTTCCTGTGGAATTAGATGGTGCTGGTTCATCCCCCAGTGGCCGTGAATTGGTCCTTTGTGGTGTCACTGGAGTACTGCTACTATTTCCTTTCAGATCGAGAATCCCCAGGCCCGAGCCAGTATCCCTCCTCTGCTGCATGAACAAATAGAAGAGAAGCAGACAGAGATTATTTCCTCCACAGAATCACGAACACGTAGACCTGAAAAGGGCGTCGATTGGGCGTAGGAAGAAGTTGGGAGCAAAATTCGGCCCTTATATACCGGTTTATTTAATCATTTCCCACGGTCCCTTTTCTACTGATGCCGATCGCGCGCTTAAAACGGCCACTGCCCTCAAATCAGTACATACTGTATGGAGCATTGCACTGCCTTGACAGATGGCTTCTGTGTCCTTTCTAGGCTCTTCAGCGCTCAATCTTTGTGGGAAATATCTGTTGCTGTTACTATTGCTGTCTTTTTTGAGCCACTCTATGTCCTCCCGGGAAGAAATCTGATCGTTCGATTGCATCGTGACTGGTCGCGCGATCGAAAAATGGTCCACTTGCAGCAATATCTGTGATCCCGGCGTTGAACACTGCTCCCTCTGTATTCCATGGATCATTTTCCGGTGTGGTGAGGTCCCCAAGCATATCACACCCCACGTTATTTCCACTTTCACATATCCCGGTATGGTATGTCTTTAAATATCGTTCCACCTCATGGTGTCCACGCTCCCACAACCGCGCATGTTTCGCGGTGATCATCGGTGATGGGGACATTAATCCAGCGAGTGGGAACTAGCAATCTTGACGCCTTGACGGATCTTCCGCGATCATAATGTAATTCTTCCTTAAAACAGCTCTGTGGGCATTATAAACCCATCTGTGCTGTGGCTACGGCTATCGATCATATACAATTCGCTCTCTAGTCTTCGCGCCTCGATCCGACTTGCTTTATCTTAAACAACTGGGGTCGGAAAAAGTACGGTACGTTTACTACACGTTAAAGGCATTCTTGTAATCTGACATTCTTTCAGCCTCATGTCCGATCCATCGCACTTCCCAAGAGAATCCCGTTCAGCTTTCTCGATACACACTATTCAGCGAAGGGACACACAAACGCCCCTTATCGGGGTCTTCTGACAGTTCCTCTCCGTCTAAGTGGCGGCGGCACCGCAAAGAAAATGAACCCGTCGGTAATTGATCCCTCATAAGCGACGCGTATCCCAGCGTCTCGGCACTGAAAATGAACTACTTGTACCAAGCTGGCTCTCGAAAGGAAGGTGATGCTTTCCGGGAAGGTCGCGGAATTGATCTAGTCTGGGAATGTTGCCGTGCGGTGATCCTGTAGAGGAGGGATACTAGATTTGAGTTATGAAGACATTGGAAGAGTAAGAAGTTTTTACGGCTTAAACTTCAGCGGATGAGCCTGAGGTGGTGCATTGTTGGGGAAAGTTCAAGAGGGCACAGGAGATAAGGATAAGAGAAGGTGGGCAGACCAGACAGGAGACTCGTGCTCAATAATTGTTGGTTTTTAAAAGTCTTCCGATGTCTATTTTTGAACCGAACAGATGCTTTCTGTTTGGACGCGGACTCAATTCAATAGCTTATACTATCCATCATATGCTCAAGCTCTACTCAATGTTCATTCCTAATTTAACTCGAACAAACCTGATGGAATTCACGGGTCGCAAGTTAAGGAATGAAAGAATAAATAAAAAACCAGGGAACAAGGAGTCGAGGAGGAACGGTACACAACAGGCAGGGTGTCGGCTGATGATGGGGAGGGCAATAAATCTGGACCCATACTGGTAGCATAATAATCACTGCTCGCAGTTCCCCTCCATCAAGACCTTGTTTCTTGGCGCGCTTCACATCCCTCACACGGTATGCCGTTGCATTAAATTGGGGATCTTGAAGAAGATGATGGAAAAGTATTTAAGGTGGACCAATCCGCGACCCACGGAAAGGAATCTAATGGACGGAGGACAAGTTGATGAGGACGTCAAAAGACTTGATTGATTGTTGATCATATGGATCCTTTCACATGGAATTCTTCGTACAAACAGTCAATATCCAAACAGAAGAAGATAGATTGTTACCAAAATAAAAGTTCGTATCACAAGGAGCTCACACTTGACACTGCTTTGACGATCATCTTGATCATATCTTGGGGTCGATCGACGGTGCCGACATCAGCCGACGGTGTGCCCAAAAAAGCAATATCCCGGTATTCCCCGAAATAGACGACTGTTGTCGCGTTGTGTGTTCCTGTTTATCGCATACGCCTTTCTCTTCCACTACTACTACGACGACGAGGACAACAACAATATCACTGCCCCTTTTCTGCGTACTTACTTATTATATTGCTCTCACTATCCTGTCGCCAAGTTGTCGCCCTGCGCGATACAAATACAGCGCCAGGGAATGCCCATTCGGGATCCTTGGACAATTATGCGTTTTGCATACCTGACAGGCACGATAGCAGCTGTATGCTTCGGACTCTATACGTGCACATCTCGATCTTTCTCACAATAATGAAGTTTCGTCGGATGCCTGGCAGAACCCGACCTTCCTATTTGAGGTTCCTTCCTACGCGAACGACAATGTCAACGCCGTACGTACTTTGCCTTTAATTGTTTTCTTGCATTCGCTATAACGTCAGATGTACAGGTAACCCCCCAGGCCTTTTGTCTTGGGAACCGGGGGATCTGATGGGAGCTTAGCGCCTATTGTCTTATTGTTCGGTCGGCCGGAATGAATCATTGCGACCGAATTCAGCAAGGGTACTAAAGCCAAAGCAATTTGCTTCCGTAGAACGCGATTTCTGCTTCCGTCCACTGGCTGGTCTGCGTAAAGGAGAGAATACTCAACCCCCTAGTTTATGGATAGCAGTGCTGTCCCTAATACGATACAGACTAGTGTGTGTTCATTCTTTGTTTTACCCTCACAGTATACTCATATGCGTCGGGACGAAGCCCTACCGAAATCGACCAAGTACGATCGCAAGCCTGTCGCCTGCTCATCGTGCATCTCGAACCCAATCATGACAGTCAGATACTCTGAACAGGTTTGCCATTGATCTGCTTGTCTTTAAACCTCTTCTAATCATTTCTAGGTTCTTCCAGGATGCATACGCTTCTATGACGACGCCCTGAATCCCCAGATTGACTCCTTCGACTACGTATATGCCGAGTCTTCGAAGTCTAGGTTGTCCCAGCAACTGCCCAACAGTCGCATCCAACCCCAGCGTCGTCTCAGCGCCGACGTAGACATGTGCGATTATCGTCCGCCATTACTTCCGCGAAGACCAACGTATAACCTGGAGCGCCCACGAATCGAAGTACGCCGGCCGGTCGTCATCCTACCTGACCCTCAGGCGCCCCTGCCTATTTCCCTACCGCCATCCTCGTACCAGTCACTACCACCTCTTTACCTTTTGGAAAGAAAGCCTCCATCGTCGATGGTTCCTCTTCATGGGCCCCGCCCGCTTACTGCTGAGAATTTGGCCCAGTTCGATATGCAAGAACATCTCCAACCGATGCCGCTGCATCTTTCAGGTCGACGCGCTCTTATTCCGCACGCTCAGCCTTCCCCCAGACGTATACATTCACTACCGTCCTTCCCACCGTCTGCCCAGCAGCAACGTCAGACACAACATATCCCCATCTCCCTCATGTCCAACCCTTGGATACGCTCTATCATTACGACCATCCGCTCCTCATGCGCTCAACTTCTCGTTCGTGAGCGTCAGGAGAAGGAAGAAATTCGGAAGGAATTACAGGAGCTGAGAAGGAGCGTCAAGCGGCCGTTAAGGGAAGGAAGAAGCCCGTACTCGCGTGAGAGCAGCAGCTCGCAGGCAAGTGACGAACTTCAGTCTCCAGCTCCGACTCCGAAGCGAAGGCGAATGTCAGCTTCGTCTCAAGACGGCGTCAAGCCCGTCTTGCAGGTGTTTGGGTCGGGGCTGCAAGATCGTGCTACAGTTTCGGTGCCGCTGGTTGAGGATATGATAGAACCGCGGGTGAAGGAAGAGGAGGTGGAGGAGCGCATCACCGAGATGAGGGTAGCCAAAGCGGTCAAGGAAGAGGAAGCTTCGGCTCCGTCTACTCCTTCGTACCTTCCGGTTCCCAATCCGCTGATCGTACCATGGGCACAATATGACGTCGATGATGGGATGGGCGAGTCCGATATGGACTTGGAGAGCGATGGGGAGCCAGATTTGGAGGAGGGGGAGATATATGAAGATCGCTCTCTTGTGTCCCCGTCTCCGTCGACGAGCACGGATTCATCAGGGGTTACACTGGTCGACGCAGTGGAGAACAAGTGGCTGAACATGGTTACGACAAGATAACTATTTTATGATACGATGATTATTCTTACCTTATTCCATACATGTCCCGTCGACTTTATATTGATCTTCCTTTTCGTGTAGTAAATCTGTTGTAACTCGCAGGTAGGCCGTGCTCAGAAACATCCTTGATGACAAAACATGACTTTACGTTCCCAGTTTTCGCAGGCATTGGCCATGGAAGTACTCAGTCATAATGACAACGAGGACGGACGTAAACGGCAATTTTAGAATTGATCGGATATGGTGTAACGGCTAACATTGCCGCCTCTCATTACGTAGAAGTGTAAATGTCGCGGCAGCTCGGGGTTCGATTCCCAGTATCCGAAGGATTCATTTTTAAATAGCCTGCTTGAAGTGCAGTGTGCCTTAGGTTGTTCAGTGTTCACTGTACGGCGTATAGTCATTGAGGTGTGCAATGTGCATGTCTCACCTAGGGATTGTGCGCAAAGCCTTCAAGCTTCAAGGGTGGTAAGTAGCGGTTTTATACCGACCCCTTCCCAAGTGGGGTGTTTTAAATAAAAGCATTAAATACTTTCTTGCAAAACATTACGCAAGCATTTTACTTTGTAAATCGGATCTTTTGGGTAAAATTGCCTCACCGCTTTCGCCCAAAGAGATAGCGCAGCCACGTGGGCGAAACGCTGGCAGGTCAATCAAGAGCCGAGAGTGACCATAGACTTTCCCACGGTTTCTAGTCCGGCAAAGCCGTATATCGAAGGTGGTGACAAAGCATTACATAATTTGATGGCCAGCAGCCGGCACCAAATCGATTAGGTTCTTAGCATGCCGATTTCATGCCGAGAAACGCGTTTCAATAGGAAATATTAGTGCTTGTACTACTTTCCCTGCGTGATTATTTTATTTTATGTGACTGTACATTTTATCGCTTATATCTTCTGTTTCAAAGTCAACTAGGTCCTCCAAGAGCCTACATTACAAGATCTTTTCGTTGCCGAAATCTCAGCTGAGTTGGAATTGCTGAGTTGGACGGTGCGTGGCCTAGTCAACTTACAATCTTGCCCCCATCGTAGTCCAAAGCATCTGTCTGCGAGATACTATGCAGGTTCTGCAATTTAAAGTCCTGACCTCGTACCGTAGCTTCCTTGGATGTCCCGTTTGTACTTACCTTTTCACCATCTTCCATAGATACTTGCAAGATATCACAAAGATATCGGGCAAGATATCTGATTTCTGATCAACGTCAAGGATCAAGGTATGTGGCGCTTAGTTATACAAAACATTTGGTTTCACATGTACTCTAAGGAGCGATATGCACTGTATTTGCAGTAACTACTACTAACAGCGTTTTCCGATTTTATCGTCGCCTTTTTGATGTGCTATGATCTGCACAAAGCAGAAAGCTTTCCCCCTTCTCTACGTACATAAACTCATTCAGAAATTAGACCTTACTTATCGACACTAGCGCTTCGTCCATACTTCTCGACTTGATGCGGCTGGTCGTCATATCCGGTTTCGTTGGGGGTAAAGATTTCCTTCGTTTGTGTTTACGCAGACTCTGGTGCACCTACAAGAATATGCGAAGTGATCATTCTTATCATAGTACATGGCCTTCAATCACGATCCTGTTCTGATATCTGACCTTCATCTCAGTTTCTCGCCTGACCAAATACCTCCCTTTCCTGCCGTCGATTTCGCCGGGCCAGAATGTTAGGCTATCTCAACTCTCGTTTCATGCTAATCCAACTTGGTCTTGGGTCTATGTCGACGCCTTCCTTCCTTGCTACGCGTGTACCTACTGACGCTTCAATGCTGCTATACACTGTTTTCATCTAGATTAAACTCTCGGAAGGATCGTAGAAAATGCATAGCCGTCAAGTCTTCTGTAGGGCCAGCAATTAGATTCAATTCGGATGATTCTTCAGCTGAGACGAGAATTTCGGTATGCTTTATGAGCCGTGTTTATCTTTGATATATATGCTCATATTCTTTCTTCAGAATGTAAGCATTCCGAGGCTGAGCCGTCCGGTTCGGTTCCTGAATGGTGCGGTAAAACTTTCCATTCATGAATCTCGTTGAATACATGTAGGATCGGGATGCGCTGATGGCATACCAATCAAGGGAACAATGTAGGACGACCGTTTTAGGGAAGCTCGCGAGTTCCTTCGCACAATTGTGACAGTTATCATGGACCCCGTTTCGCCTTCAATTGAAAGGGGGTGACTGCGTAGCAATGTCCAGCGAATGTCCATCCTTTGATGTACTCGAGAAGAACGGCCCGAGCCAACTCACCGTTGGGCAGTACGAACTAGTGTACTTGGCTGGTAAGACGAGCTCATTCCAATCAGAGTAAGCGATCAGTTCACCATTTACATTTTGTATTACAGGAGTAACGAGGGAGTAATAGCAGAAGTCTGTAACGTTTCGAGTTCGTTGTACACTGGTTCTGGATACCAGCCAGTTGACTCGAAAACTAGTAGCCAATCAGCCGGTACGCCCGATTTGGATGAGGATGAAGAAGCAGCGAGGCCTAAAGTCCACATGTTCCAAAGAACTCTCCATCCCGGGTTTTTGTTGGTAACCCAGACCTCGGATTTCTTACCTCCTTCGCATTGGATACTGATCATGATAGCAGGACGGCTCGCACTTAGATGGCGAACAGGGGTAGCCGTGGATGTGCAGCCTCGGGATGTGATGGAGGTGAAGTGTAGCTTCGAAGGTGACACAATGGTAAACAGCACCAAGAAAGTACTTATGGCGCAGCCGGAAGAAATCTTCACGGCACCGCAAGGCTATCTGGGAATAAAGTAAGTCCGAGTCTATGATGATGGCCTGGCCTTGCAGACGTGTATGAAAGATTTGACATCTCTCTCTGTGATAAGGAATACTCCATCGAGATTACCCTACGATGCAACCTGAGAGGTACAGAGAAAGTAGCCGTCAAACAATGGAAGTATCGGGACCAGAATATATGAGGTAGGAATAAAGACATGACGATAAGAATGTCTGTTGGTAAGGACGAGGTTTCGCATCTTTGGGTTCACAGCAGGTGAGGCGAGGCGAGACTTGAATGCAAGGCAATGGATCGCTGACTAATTCGTGCTGAACCAGTACCGAAAAGACTCAACACGAGGATCGGTTCCGGGTTCCCCCCACTACCAGTCAGCATCATCCTTGCCTTCTATCTCCTGGCATCCACCACCTTGATTTCAATTGTGCTGAACGTGCAAACATGGTCAACAAGCGAATCATCATTTGTGCGTTGATGGATGTTACCGGCCCGATCCGATACATTGGCCCGTGCCTGTGTCAACCTACATACCTTATTACCTACCTCGACGCGACTCCAGCATGACTTGTGCTTTACGCCACCATATCTTCGCATCTGTTCTCATTTTCTCCTCGTGCTGTGACGCTTTCCCCTATTAGTGAGTGACCTCGCCTCAACCATCTTCAGCTAGATGACACAGTTCCTTGCGTTTAACCCAGAGGTACCCAGACCGATGATTAGGTATACATTCGAGTGACGGTCAATGTTAATTCCATCTACATCTGACGAGACACGTAGGCTTATCCGACAACTTTGCGTTTATCTCGTCTGTGACGATAAGGCGAATGGCTCGACTCTCGGTGATTAAATCATAGTGGAAGTGCCTTCTATCGCCTTGAAAACACGGGTATTACTGTGAATGATCATCAGGAAGCCAAGAAGAGAATGTCTATTCTTGTATAAGATTTATATGCAGTGACAACGTCATCTACCACCCAGCAGGAGCAACAGGTGACTGCATTTACCTTTGTCTATCTATGAGAATCTAAAACGAAGGAGGGTCGCAGTTCTTAGAGCTTGTTTTCGACGAATCATTTAATGGATACACGAGGTGATGCTTCGAATGATCGTTCAGTAGTCTCTTCACTTACCTCGCAATAACTTCCCATGCTTGGTTCGTCTATAACCGGCTTGTGTCACATTCCTGGATGTCTAATACTGCAGGGCTCATCAACCGAATCAATTCTTTAAACTGCCGTAAACTTCATCATTCCGTTCCGCTGACATGCGAATGTGCGGTCGGCAGAATCACATTAATATCTGTTGCCTCGTTCTTGCGGTATCTCTCTCTTGTCCATTACGAACGAGCACAGTATGGCCACAGACATTCGAGACGAGAATCCACAGGATCCCATTGACAATGACGAAGGGATTGGAATCGCTGATGAGCCGGATGATTCAGCGCGACACTCCCAAATTTCATTGGACGATCCTAATACTTCCCATCCTTCGTCACCGTCTGCCAGTACGACCGACAAAGAGAAGAGTGCGCCCTTGCATGAAGAGCAACCTACGACGCGTCGAGCTAGGAAAAGACACCCAGGCATTTTTGCTCTGCCGTCGCACTCTACAAGCACGGCTGCAGGAGCGTCGACTGGTATGTGTAATTTATCAGCATTTTCTCTGTCCTCACGCCCGTGCCACTCCAGCTGACTATCGGGCGTATGCGCCGAGCCCGCCTTTCGAAGAAGCGGGCCCGACATCTTGCATTTGGCGAGCTTATCTAGACGAAAGCTTGGTTTACGACACCGATATGCTTGGAAACCAGAGAGGACAAGTGAATATCCTCCTCGTTTTTGTGAGCCAATTCAGGTCAAGTCATGATGTGTCGCCTTAATTTCTCCCCCTTGTAGGCAGGACTGTTCTCTGCGATTGTCAGCACATTCATTGCGCAATCTGCCGGAAATCTCCAACCAGACTATAAGCAACTGTCGGCCCTTTTACTGTTCGATCAGATCAATATGCAACGTGCCCTCGCCAACGGCACTTCCCTCAACCTCATCACCACATCGGGCGCTGACCCCACGGCTCCCTTTACGCCAATGACTTTGGATTCATGGGTAAACGGACTATGGTTCGCAAGTCTTGCTTTCAGTCTTGCAACTGCATTATTCGCCGTCCTCGCAGACGAGTGGTATTGCCATTATCTTTCACCGATCGCCGGGGACCCACAAGTTCGCAGTCGTACTCGGCATTTACGTTACAAGGGTCTTCTTGATTGGCGTGTCAGCACCTTAATTGGTCTCCTGCCGCTCATGTTGTACCTGTCACTCGGCCTGTTTGCCATTGGCCTTGTGCTATATCTCCTACCTCAGCAGGCGAGTATTGCACTCGCGATAGGAATCATATCCTTCGCTACCTTTGTCGTCTATGCCGTGACCAACATTCTCCCACTGATATACCCGGACTGTCCATACAAAACTCCCGTTTCTTCGGTTGCATACACCGCAATCATGTGGACGCTTCAACAATCCTCTGCTATCTTGAAGGCAACTCTATCACCAACATTCAAATTTTATCCCAAGATAAAAACATTGAATGATTGCGAGATCCACGCCGCAGAAATATCACACGTCAAAAATGAAGTCGACGCACTTCATTGGCTATATGTGAGATCTTCGACCTCGGCCATCCGTCGTCTCGTCATTTATGCTCTTTCTGGACTACCTGAAGAGTATACCTTGGATGTCTATAACGCTTTTCACCCGTATTGGGATGAAATGAGGGACGAGAAGGAGAGAATGTTGATGGAATGTATGGAGCTGACCCGCCATGGTTCTACTCGGTGGATTCCCAAGGATATTCCTAATATCGACCGTAGAATTGAACCTCTTCTCCGGCTGGAGATTCTATTTGATCCATTACGACGCAAATTTCCATCTGGGCTCTTCAGAGAGCATCATCTAGATTTCTCGACCTCGGATGTCTCGGATGCCTTGTTGATAACTCTGTCTTCTATTGAAGATGTCCACATCATCAAGCCCACGCACGTTGCGTTGGAAAAGGAAGTTGCTATGAACGCCTTAGCAGACTACAGTTATCACCATCCAGTCGTTTGGGATCATCTCTTGGTTCGTGCGGTTGATCAAGGGTTATTTGATGAGAAGAGCGATGATTCTGTTTTCACGATGGAGACCTGTTTGGACTTGGTGAAATTCCTATCTACGCCTGATAGGAATGCTTCTGCATCTTCCAGCTGCACTTTGTTGGAGGCTGCAGCGATTTATCATGAGGACGATGTGATCGGCGCCCTTCTCTCATTCTTCGAGACATTCGATTTATATAAAGGGTCGATAGACCCTCTACCAAGACTCCTGATCACTATTATGCGGTTCTTGGTTCTTGATTCGGAGAATTCTCCAATAGTAGATTCTATTGGCCTTCTCGGAGAACGCCCTCATACTTATACAACATTCATCTACAAGCACCGGCTTTTGGAGATTACACTACGTGTGATCATTAGAGGGATGAATGGTTCGGCGCACTCCCAATTTTCATTCTTCCACTATGGGGTCTGTAACGCGGTACACTCGTACATCGCGTCGAATTTATTCGCTATGGATCCTGTGGATACGGAGGAGAATAGCCTTGTTTGGACCTGCCGTAATCATGCTCTTGCGTGCATGACTTTGTTTGTAGATCGGGGCCCCCAATTTGGCGTTGACGCCCAGGTCTCAGAGTGGGGTACAAGGCCCTTCTTTTACAATATTATGAGTATCATCGTTCGAGCGTTCGGCCACTATTATTCCGATATCCTCGGCCATGCTTCTCAATTTCAGGTTATGGGGTTTTTATTGGGTCAAGGATTCGCCGGGGGAATCATAGATGCGTATGATATTTTCCAAGAGGAAGGTGTGTTGGGTCAGATAGCGCGGAGAAGTGAGCTTCAACAGTGGCTCATCGAAGGACTGATGGAATATATCATCGGGATCTCGGAAGCCGCTAAAAGGACGGGGGAGTACCCAGATCTTCAGTCAGAGGATTTCCTTCAAAGTCATATCTCAGACCTTCATCATCCACGCGTCATTCGTGGTATTTGTGCGAGCATCGTACAGAGCAATATTCCGCCACATTCTATCCTATCGCCCCTCGCTTCAATTGCTCCTGATCACCCAGAATGGCCGAGAATCTTGGAAACATTGCATTCTCCAGATGCCAAGTATTCTGCCGACAAGTACGAATTCAGGTTGATCAACCCGGGGCGCGACGAGGCAAGTATGAAGAAGGAGTTGAGGGAGGCCGTCAATATTCTAACCGAGTATGTTATGGCGGCAAGGAATGAATTCAATCAGGTAAGCGAATGGCATAAATCTGACGGTCTGTCCATTAGCTGAAGACTTTGATATAGCCGTCGACGAGTTCCAGCCCTCATATAGACCCAAAAGCTCCCCATGAATCTCATTGGAGAAAGTGGAAGAAAAAACTAGGGATCCTGCATACAGACATTGAGGCTGGAATAGTATGATGATAGACGCATTACATAGAATGGACCTCATATGATAGAGCATGTACCTATATTAGATATACCGAGTGATCCAACGAAATAATATGCTATTTCAGATTTCGCCGGTGGAGTATTCCAACAATAACGCAGCCTATATGTACTCGGGGAGAGTGGGAAGCAAGCCAGGAACACTGTGGGTGTACATGATCGATCTTCACGAAAAGATCGTCGGTGACGAGGCGGTGATGATCAGGGGTGATCTACTCCATTTCCGAAGACGACACGTTCGAGGGTAGGAGGTTAAGGTCCACTGCCGTATAAAGTGACCAGAGCGACTAATTTGAACGTCTCTTTCCTGATTTTATTCTTTCACTCATACCTAGCGTCTCGAACCGAGCGGCCCGGGGGGAATGGCCTCCCCCCTCTGGGCTGGGTATCCAAGGCTATGAAGGGCCCTTTCAGTGTGAACGTATGGTGTTGTTGGCCGTGGAAACGGCGACAGACGGAAGTATTGTGAGCCATGATTCTGTGGTTGGGAGGAACCCGGTCCCCAAAATACGCCTTGATGTGTAAACACCTGGCCTGGGATTCCTCATGCTTTAGACTGGTCTGAAGAGAGAGACAAACGCAATTGGATATGAAAAATGCAGAGAGAACTAAGAATGTCGGCGCGGGAGTAGTATTGAAGAAGTAACACCGATTTAAGTATGCATACACGCATGGCTGTTGCTATCGGAAATGAACAGAAACTGATGTACGGATCGTATTTCGGAAGTTGCATCGTGTCTCTTGGTTCTGTCACTGAGTCTTTGGGAGTCATGGGTCTTTGTGCTGAACACGTTCAGAGGTTACGCGACCGTCTGGACGGGAAGAGCATCGGGGGCGAGGGAAGGGAAGGCAATAAGGGCGGATGGCGACTGTACAAGACCACGTGCCCAAGTGCAGAACAAACGATTCACGCACGATTTTACCTCTCACCGAGGGTGAGGTGAACCTCAAGATGGTTCGGTTCAGGCCTATATAGCGTGTAAGTTGAATTCAGGGAGCTGGCTATGTCTTCCCGTGGCTTATCGTGGCAATGCGCTAAGCTTTAACGGAAATGGACAAGGGATTCGATAATGAAGTCTAAAAAGACTATGTGAAGGCGCTGCTGAGCTACGCCTATTACGGATAGTGGATAGCTGAAGACAAGGCTGGCTTTTCGTTGAAAACTCGAAGTGGCGATGACGAAAAGAAGGACAAAGCTCTCGGCATAAACAATCCCGCTCACGACGCATACGCAAATATTCAGAAATCTAAACAGCTTCGACTCTTTTTGAAAAGTAACAGAGCGCCGCAACAAGCAACGTTGTCGTATATAAAAACGCGGGGGAACTCAGGGAAAGTTGCGAGTCTCGAAGATAGCTTCAAGAAACGAATGAGAGCAAGTTAATTGGACAGAAGCTACGGAAAATATGTCCATTAACGAATGTCTTTGGGAATGCAAAGGACTGCGCACTGGATATTCAGGGTGAGGGTAGAAGACTCCGAGTTATCATCCAACATCCTGTCCGTGCCCTGCAAACTCAAAGGCCGCTACGCAGATTTCCGATCGTCGGTGTATCCAGAGCTCCCGCTGCACGGGGGACCCTTCGTCCCCCCACCTTTCTGTCTCAAATAAAGGATGTCTCTGATTTCCGGCCTTGATGTGGCTAGCATCTTTTAGAATGGGCACTAGCCCTTTTGTGTCTGTTTATCTTCCCAAGCGTCGAGGGGAGGTAAATATGGGCGTCGACGGTCGATGGAGGTAGGCAACCTGCCGGAGGATTGTGCTATACGTGGATTAGCAGGGAGGAGCTGGCGAGTTCCTGCAGACGTTTCATCTGCGTTTGCCCTTCTCCAGGTCAGTCGAAGGGATGAGGCTGATTGTCAATTCGTAGTACTTTAAATTGCAAGATTCATGAGAACCTAGGTCTGACTTCACGAAATAGCGCGCACCGTAATAAAAGGAGAGCATTATCCCCTCCGAGTCCCAGTGGTGTCAAAACGTCGCGGCTCGTATTCGACCTCTAGATAGTTTACAAGCCGCTTCAAGACAAAAAAGAAAAAGAGCAAAAGCTGAATGACTGAACGACGATTTCTTGACACGATCTAGTGCACAAGAAATATTGCTCCAACAAGTCTTCATAACAGAGAAGTGACGCCCGCCAAAGTGTCCGCGTATCCCCAGTAATCATTATCCTCCGACCAAGCCTGCTCCTCCAAGCCACTCTCCAGCAGGGAGGACTAGAGGTCCACTTTCGAGATGAGTGCTGGCCCTCATCCTTCCGTGGTCGGTTCTGTGCCAGTCCCAAACGCGATGCTTGTTCTCGATCCTCCTCTTTACGCGTTGTTATAATCCATACTGCACCATGCCGTGCGTTGAGGTGAAGGAGGAAGTTCCGTCCCATCCTGACGTCATATCCATAACAGCGTGGAAACGACCAGCAGGGAAAGACAAGACGGAGGATGATTAGTTCGTCCTGCAGCACGAACCCTTTCCTCGCAATCCAAGCACAAATCGACCATTTCATCTAAATCTGCCTTTTACCGTAGTTCTGCCATGTTCCCCGGCCAAGCGTACAACCGTCTAATTCTCCTTCTGCGAGGAGATAAGGCCCCAAACGCGCGGCGCTTGCTATCGCTTCACATCGTTTCGGCCCATCTCTTCATATTCACAGATCCAGAAGGTGAAAGAACCCGTCTGCTGATCCCCGACAATTACTCTCTAGCCAAGTGAACGACCTTCCACTACTTCTGCGACAAACAGAGGTTCAGCTTGGGATATCAGCCGCGGTCATCTGTGCACCGCTCGCATCGTGTCCTCCCTTCTCTCCATATGGAGAGGAAAAGCAGGATGACACAACCCTGCGTTGCCTTGGAAATATGATCGTTTATTAAATTCCAGAGTTGACTGGCGACACGATGAACATCCTGGGCCTGAGCGAATCCGTATTAGCCGGGCGAAGGAGGATGATATAACACACTAGCTTGGAACGTGGGTCCAAGCGACACTGCCCGATTGTCCTAAACGCGTACCCACACTTGCCATTAATGTATGCGATAATGCATCGGCTATGACAACGATTATGGGTCCTCTGTTTGAGCCGGAGATGCCGTCGAAATGCTTATTCGAAACCCGCGGTGAAGTCGCTTCCCCTGATTAGGAAGGAGGCATAATCGTTGAATAATCGCCTTCATAATTGTTCATCGACCCCTCCTCCCTATTACATCGTTTCGGCTCTTCTCTTCACACGCGCATAGTTCCGAGGACGGTATCGAATCGCGAGGGAAGATAATACGTTGCCTTGGATTTGTTCACTGTGTTCGATTGATGTAAACAGTAGTTCGACAGTGGGTGCAAGATGAACATCCTGGAATCCGATTGATAGCCGGGTCCCCCATTCCAGATGAGGTGAGAACGTTCCACAAAGACACTAGTCTTTCATCATGGCATTAGTAAGGAGTAAGAGGAATAAGACACAGAGAGATAGCGTACAATGCAAAGTAGCGGATCGACGATTTCGTTAATGCACCCGCGCCTCTCTTTACCGAGATGGTTGGAAATGATGTAGTTTATCGAGAAGGTAAGAGAGGCAAGGTTTTTGCTGCTCTGGAACTTCTGATCCGCGCTGGGGGAAACTTTTCGGCTAGAGTCTATTATCCGTTGTAGGCGAAAAGAACATCTTTTTTGCATGTAGCTGTACACGCTAGGTCATTGGACACAGCGAAAGAGCGGGATAGCGAGACCAGCCATAACTGAACGTTAAAAAAAACGTCCCACGCAATGAATCGTATCTGCGCATTGCCACCATTTGTCTTCTCAAAAAAAGCGGCCATCAAATTGGGCGCCTAAAACCATCCGAAGCCGGCTGGCGCTCGCTTGAATATGAAGACCGACGACCAATCAATCCGCCAACGCATTCTGAACAGCTCCGAGACGTAGAATCCGATGCTTGTACCATCGTAGGCCAAGCGCGCGCAGAAGGTCTGCGCATGGTTGGAGAGCAGGAGTCATCGGAAGTAGTAAGGCTGCATAGTACCAGTCTACAAGGGACGCATCAAGTCAGCGCGGAAGAGAAAAAGGGAACAGGCGAGGACGTACGAAGGATCTTCAATATTTTCCTCGTTCGATCGTCACATACGAGACGGCAATCGGCGACGATCTGTAGCTCGTGGACTCAAAAGAGGATACGATGAATGATCTCATTTGGTCGGATGGGCGGGAAAGCCAGTGGCTGACTGGCTGGTCGGGGTTAACAACTCGAATATGGTGATCGGTGAGCTACATTGAGATTATATGCAACAAACATCCTCGGCAGGGAGGATTGCGGGAGCCGCTGGTCGCCGCGATATTGACGTCATAGTAGGATACAGGCGAACACTGTATTTATGAGAACCTATCCTTCGTCAGCCCGGCATCATCGGCAAGGACCACGTCCACACTGTCATACTATTACAAGTCTGTGAATAAAAGTATCGGACCGAGCAAAGCGTACGTACTTACGCTCTCTCATCCGTCAGGTTAGCTGTCCCACCAGTGCGGATCGAGCCGCATGGCCGCACAGGTGCTTCTGAAGCGGTGGTTTGGAGTTGGGCTGAGAAAAGAATGTTCAGGGGCGGATCCTGAGACGCTGCAGTAGGATACGGGCTAAACGGCCGAGGCTCCACAATTCTGAAACCCTCCTTGGGACTATCCGCCTCGTAGACTCGTAACGCGAAACATATTGCGCATCCCCGGGAAGACAAATCTGGACCATGATTACGCTGTTGGACGGATATGTGAGTTACAGTAGGCTTAACAGAATGAACAAAACGTAGGTACCCTATTGCTTCGCGGTCCCTCGTCCCTGGCGCTAGATCTCCCGTCAATCCGAACAGAGCATCCTCAGTTGGAGAACCTTGACGACGCCACCAACGAGACTCCACCGTCCTTTCTTCATCCACCCCAGGGCGTAATAACGATGTCATTCTGAAACGGCCAACAGGTAAAGCCTGGTTTCGATGAACGAGGGGGTATCGTTGTGCAACTAGTCGCAGGGATGGGAACCTTCAAGCTTCAACATGGAATACGTGCTGTGGTTCGTCCGGGGAGATGATGGTGGAGACTATCGAGCCCAAGATGGACGTTAATCCTGGGCCTGATGCTGATCTTGCTGGAGCCAGTTGATACAGAAGTCGTCGGGAGAATGGAGCATATGTGCGATATGGTGAACATGATGCCTAAGGACGGTATTGGGCAGGACACGGGATAAGAGATCATTATTCTCGATCGCTATTGGCGCTCGTGGCTACTGGACAGTGTCTGTGAGAAAAGCAACAGACTGAGAACGGAAAAAAAGCACGCACTTGGAAGTCTCGCGCGGCCACTCTGTCGGTAACGGAGTTTGTTTTTTACACAGCCGAACGGAAAGAGGGCGTGTTCAAAGCGCGTTACTCGTCGAGAAGTGATTTCTTGTAACATGATAATGGGGGGAGAAGATTTTGATGAGATTGGTGCCGTATTTCGGCAAAGCGTCGAACAGTAAGTTTGGTTGCCGTTACTTATGTAATGGAAAAGGCGTCATGACAAGGCGTTACATAATTTGATGGCCTTAGGTCGGCACCAGTCGGCACCGCGCCAGATTGCTTAGCTTACCGGCGGCAATTGTGGTTGAAGACTCGAATTCACATCTTGTTCACATCTTCAGATTCTTCACTTGCCTCGCAAAGGCTTCCCATGCTTGGTTCGTGTATAACTCGCTTGTGTCACATTCTTGGATATCTAATACGGCAGGGCTCATCAATGGATTCAATTCTTTCAACTGCATGCCACTCCGTTTACATGCGAATGTGTTGAGGCAGAATCACATTAACGAGGGTCGCCTCGTTCTTGCAGTATCCCTCTCCTGTCCTTCACAAACGAGGACAACATGCCCACAGACATTCGAGACGAAAGTCCACAGGTGTCCATTTACGATGACGAAGGTATTGGAATCGCTGATGAGCTGGATGATTCAGCGCGACACTCCCAAATTTCATTAGACGATCCTAATAATTCCCATCCTTCGTCGCCGCCTGCCAGTACGACTGACGAAGAGAAGAATGCGTCCTTGCATGATGAAAAGGCTACGAAGCCAGACATTCGAGACGAGAATCCACAGGATCATCCCATTTACAATGACAAAAGGTTTGGAATCGCTGATGAGCCGGATGATTCAGCGCGACACTCCCAAATTTCATTGGACGACCCTAATGATTCCCATCCTTCGTCGCCGCCTGCCAGTACGACCGACAAAGAGAAGAGTGCGCCCTTGCATGATGAGGAACCTACGACGGGTCGAGCTAGGAAAAGACACCCAGGCATTTTTGCTCTGCCGTCGCACTCTACAAGCACGGCTGCAGGGGTGTCGACTGGTATGTGTAATTTATCCAAGTACTTTCTCTGTCCTCACGCGTGTGCCATTCCAGCTGACTATCGGGCGTATGCGCCGAGCCCGCCTTTTGAAGAAGCGGGCCCGACATCTTGCATTTGGCGAGCTTATCTGGACGAAAGCTTGGTTTACGACACCGATATGCTTGGAAACCAGAGAGGACAAGTGAATATCCTCCTTGTTTTTGTGAGCCAATTCAGGTCTTGCCATGATGTGTCGCCTTAATTTCTCCTCCTTGTAGGCAGGACTGTTCTCCGCGATTGTCACCGCATTCATTGCGCAATCTGTCGGAAATCTCCAACCAAACTATAAGCAATTGTCGGCTCTTCTACTATTCGATCAGATCAATATGCAACGTGCCCTCGCCAACGGCACTTCCCTCAACCTCATCACCACATCAGGCGCCGACCCCACGGCGCCTTTTACGCCAATGACTTTGGATTCATGGGTTAACGGACTATGGTTCGCAAGTCTTGCTTTCAGTCTTGCAACCGCGCTATTCGCCATCCTCGCAGACGAGTGGTATTGCCATTATCTTTCACCGATCGCTGGGGACCCACAAGTTCGCAGTCGTACTCGGCATTTACGTTACAAGGGTCTTCTTGATTGGCGTGTCAGCACCTTAATTGGTCTCTTGCCGCTCATGTTGTACCTGTCACTCGGTCTGTTTGCCATTGGCCTTGTGCTATATCTCCTACCACAGCAGGATAAAATTGCACTCGTGATAGGAATCATATCCTTCGCCACCTTTGTCGTCTATGTCGTGACCAACATTCTCCCACTGATATACCCGGACTGTCCATATAAAACGCTGCTTTCCTCGGTTGCATACACCGCAATCATGTGGACGCTTCAGCAATCCTCTGCTATCTTGAAGGCGACTCTATCACCAACATTCAAATTTTATCCCAAGATAAAAACATTGAATGATTGCGAGATCCATGCCGCAGAAATATCATACGTCAAAATTGAAGTCGACGCACTTCATTGGCTATACGTGAGATCTTCGACGTCGGCCATCCGTCGTCTCGTCATTTATGCTCTTTCTGGACTACCTGAAGAGTATACCTTGGATGTCTATAACGCTTTTCACCCGTATTGGGATGAAATGAGGGAAGAGAAGGAAAGAATGTTGATGGAATGTATGGAGCTGACCCGCCATGGCTCTACTCGATGGATTCCCAAGGATATTCCTAATATCGACCGTAGAATTGAACCTCTTCTCCGGCTGGAGATTCTATTTGATCCATTACGACGCAAATTTCCGTCTGGGCTCTTCAGAGAGCATCATCTAGATTTCTCGACCTCGGATGTCTCGGATGCCTTGTTGATAACTCTGTCTTCTATTGAAGATGTCCACATCATCAAGCCCACGCACGTTGCGTTGGAAAAGGAAGTTGCTATGAACGCCTTAGCAGACTACAGTTATCACCATCCAGTCGTTTGGGATCATCTCTTGGTTCGTGCGGTTGATCAAGGGTTATTTGATGAGAGCGATGATTCTGTTTTCACGATGGAGACCTGTTTGGACTTGGTGAAATTCCTATCTACGCCTGATAGGAATGCTTCTGCATCTTCCAGCTGCACTTTGTTGGAGGCTGCAGCGATTTATCATGAGGATGATGTGATCGGCGCCCTTCTCTCATTCTTCGAGACATTCGATTTATATAAAGGGTCGATAGACCCTCTACCAAGACTCCTGATCACTATTATGCGCTTCTTGGTCCTTGATTCGGAGAATTCTCCAATAGTAGATTCTATTGGCCTTCTCGGAGAACGCCCTCATACTTATACAACATTCATCTACAAGCACCGGCTTTTGGAGATTACACTACGTGTAATCATTAGAGGCATGAATGGTTCGGCGCACTCCCAATTTTCATTCTTCCACTATGAGGTCTGTAACGCGGTACACTCGTACATCGCGTCCAATTTATTCACCATGGATCCTGTGGATACGGAGGAGAATAGCCTTGTTTGGACCTGCCGTAATCATGCTCTTGCTTGCATGACTTTGTTTGTAGATCGGGGCCCCCAATTTGGCGTTGACGCCCAGGTCTCAGAGTGGGGCACAAGGCCCTTCTTTTACAATATTATCAGTGTCATCGTTCGAGCGTTCGGCCACTATTATTCCGATATCGGAGGTCATGCTTCTCAATTTCAGGTTATGGGGTTTTTATTTGGTCAAGGATTCGCCGGGGGAATCATAGATGCGTATGATATTTTCCAAGAGGAAGGTGTGTTGGGTCAGATAGCGCGGAGAAGTGAGCTTCAACAGTGGCTCATCGAAGGACTGATGGAATATATCATCGGGATCTCGGAAGCCGCTAAAAGGACGGGGGAGTACCCAGATCTTCAGTCAGAGGATTTCCTTCAAAGTCATATCGAAGACGTTCATCATCCACGCGTCATTCGTGGTATTTGTGCGAGCATCGTACAGAGCAATATTCCGCCACACTCTATCCTATCGCCCCTCGCTTCAATTTCTCCTGATCACCCGGAATGGCCGAGAATCTTGGAAATATTGCATTCTCCGGATGCCAAGTATTCTGCCGACAAGTACGAATTCAGGTTGGTCGACCTCAGGCGCGGCGAGGCAAGTATGAAGAAGGAGTTGAGGGAGGCCGTCAATATTCTAACCGAGTATGTTATGGCGGCAAGGAATGAATTCAATCAGGTAAGCGAATGGCATAAATCTGACGGTCTGTCCATTAGCTGAAGACTTTCATATAGGCATCGACGAGTTCCAGCCCTCACATAGAGCCAAAAGCTCCCTATGAATCTCGTTGGAGAAAGTGGAAGAAAAAACTGGGGATCCTGCATACGGACATTGAGACAGGAATAGTATGATGATAGACGCATTACATAGAATGGACCTCATCTCATAGAGCATGTACCTATATTAGATATACGGAGTGATCCGACGACATAGTATGCTATTTCAGATTTCGCCGGTGGAGTATTCCAACAATAACTTTGCCTATATGCACTCGGGGAGAGTAGGAAGCAAGCCAGGAACACTTCGTGGGTGTGCATGATCGATCTTCACGAAAGATCGTCGGTGACGGCGAGGCGGTGATGATCAGGGGTGATCTAATGGATTACCGAAGACGACAGGTTCGAGGGTAGGAGGCTAGGGTCCACTGCCATATAAAGTGGCCAGAGCGACTAATTTGAACGTGTCTTTCCTGATCTTATTCTTTCACTCATACCTAGCATCTCGAAGCGAGCGGCCCGGGGGGAATGGCCTCCCCCCTCTGGGCTGGGTATCCAAGGCTATGAAGCGCGCTTTCAGTGTGAACGTATGGTGCTGTTGGCCGTGGAAACGGCGACAGACGAAGGTAGTGTGAGCCATGATTCTGTGGTTGAGAGGACCCCGGTCCCCAAAATACGCCTTGACGTGCGGACACCTGGCGTGGGATCTTCTTCGTGCTTTAGAGTGGTCTGAAGAGAGAGACAAACGCAATTGGATACGAAAAATGTAGAGAGAAGTAAGAATGTCGATGCGGGAGTAGTATTGAAGAAGTAACACCGATTTAAATATACATACATGCATGCCTGTTACCATCGGAAATGAACAGAAACTGATGTACAGATCGTATTTCGGCAGTTGCATCGTGTCTCTCCCAGGATTTATATCAACTAGATTGGTTCTGTCACTAAGGCTTTGAGAGTCATGGCTCTTTGTGCCGATTAGGTTCAGTGGTTACGCGACCGTCTGGACCAGAAGAGCATCGGGGGCGAGGGAAGGGAAGGTAATAAGGGCAGATGGCGACTGTACAAGACCACGTGCCCAAGTGCAGAACAAACGATTCGCGCACAATTTTACCTCTCACCGAGGGTGAGGTGAACCTCAAGATGGTTCGGTTCAGGCCTATATAGCGTGTAAGTTGAATTCAGGGAGCTGGCTATGTCTTCCTGTGGCTTATCGTGGCAATGCGCTAAGCTTTGACGGAGATTGGTAAGGGATTCCATAATGAGATCCAAACTCAGACTATGTGAAAGGCACGGCTGGAATAGTGGATAGCTGAAGGCAAAGTTAGCTTCTCGTTGAAAAACCGAAGTGGCGATGACGAAAAGAAGGACGAAGCTCTCGGCATAAACAATCCCGCTCACGACCCATACGCAGATATTCGAAAATCTAAACAGCTTTGATTCTTTTTGAAAAGCAACAGAGCACCACAACAGGCAACGTTGTCGTATATAAAAACGCGGGGAAACTCAGGGAAAGCTGCGAGTCTCCAAGATGATAGCTTCAAGAAACGAATGAGGGCGAAGCAATTGGGCAGAAGCTACGGAAAATATGTCCGTTAACGAATGTCTTTAGGTATGCAAAGGACTGCGCGTTGGATATTCAATCTGAGGATAGAGGTCGTCGGGTTATCATCCGATGTCCTGTCCGTGCCGTGCAAACTCAAAGGCCGCTACGCAGATTTCCGGTCGTCGGCGTATCCAGAGCTCCCGCTGCACGGGGGACCCTTCGTTCCCCCACCTTTCTGTCTCAAATGGAGGATGTCTATGACTTCCGGCCGAGATGTGGCTTGCATCTTTTAAAATGGGCACGAGCCCTCTTGTGTCTATTTATCTTCCCAAGCGGAGGCAAATATGGGCGTCGACGGTCAATGGAGGTGGGCTACCTGCCGGAGAACCGCGCTATATGTGGATCAGCAGGGAGGAGCTGGCGAGTTCCTGCAGACGTTTCATCTGCGTTTGCTCTTCTCCAGGTCAGTCGAAGGGATGGGGCTGATCGTCAATTAGTAGTACTCTAAACCGCAAGATTTATGAGAAACTAGGACAGACTTCACGAAATAGCGTGCACCGTAATAAAAAGAGCATTATCCCTCCGAGTCCCAGTGGAGTCAAAAAGCCGCGCTCTTTGCGGCTCGTATTCGACCTCTGGATAGTTTACACGCCGCCCCAGAGGGGGAGGCAAGAGCCGGATGATTGAACGACGGTTTCTTGACACGATCTGGTGCACAAGAAATATCGCTCCAATGCGTCTTTATGGCACAGAAGTGACGCTCGCTAAAGTGTCCGCGTATCCCCAGCAATCATTATCCTCCGACCAAGCCTGCTCCTCCAAGCCACCTTCATCCAGCAGGGAGTAGCCTTCATCCTTCCATCGTCACTCCACCCGGTTCTGTGCCAGTCCCAACCGCGATGCTTGCTCTTAGTCCTTCTCTTCATGTGTCGTCTCAATCTATACTCGTGCGTTGAGGTAAAGGAGGAAGCACCGTCTCATCTCGACGTCGCATTCATAAAAGCGTGAATACGACTAACAGGGAAAGACAGGATAGAGGATGATGCATTAGTTCGTCCTGCCGCACGAACCCGTTCCTCACGATCCAAGCACAAATTATCCTTTTAATCCAGGGAAGAATAATTCTGCCTTGTTCTGCCATGATCCCCGGCCAAGCGTACAACCCGATATCGGGCCCCAAACGCGCGGTGCTCGCTATCGCGTCGGCCCATCTCTTCAAGCACAACTCCAGAAGATTGTCTGTCAGCAGGTGAAGGAACCCGTCTGGTGATCCTCGGCAATTACTCTCCAGCCAAGCAAACAACCTGCCACCTCCCTACAGAGCTTCAGCTGGCGATATCAGCCGTGCACCGCCCGCATCGTTTCTACCCTTCTCAGGATGACCTTGGAACATGGACCCGAGCGACACCGTGCGATTGCCCCAAACGTGTACCCGCGCTAGCCATTACATCGTCGACGTTTGGCTCTTCTCTTCACGTGCGCGTAGTTCGTGCTCGTAGCGGAGATGACAACATTCTCCCAGCTCCGAGGACGGTATCGAATCGCGAGGAAGGACAGGACGTTGCCTTGGGTTTGTTCACCATGGTCGAATGATGTAAACGTCAGGTTTGAAACAGCGGGTGCAAGATGAACATCCTCTAATCCGGTTGATTGCTAGTATAGTCCGCTCCTCCAATTTTACGTCGTTGCCGACATGGTTGGAAATGATGTAGTTTATCGAGAAGGCAGAAGAGGTAAGGTTTGTGCTGCTCTGGAACTTCTGGTCCGCGCTGGGGGGACCGTTTCGGCTAAAGCCTATTATCCGTTACGCGTTGGTACGCGAAAATGATCTGCATGTAGCGGTACACACTAGGTCATTAGACACAGCAAAGAACAGGGTAGCGAGACCGACCGTAGGTATCGGCATGGACGTGAAAAAAAACCATCCTACGCAATGAATCTTATCTGCACATTGCCGCCATTAAGTAGTCTTCTCAGAAGAAGACGTCAAGCGGCCATCAAGATTGGGTGCCTCAAACCGCCCGATGCCAGTCGGCGCTCGCTTGAATATGAAGGCCGACAACCAATCGATCCGCCAACGCATTCTGAACAGCTCCGAGACTTAGAATCCGATGCTTGTACCTTCGGATGCCGGCTTGAAACAGAGAGCGCGCAGAAGGTATGCACATGGTTGAAGGGCCGTAGTCATCGGAAGTAGTGAGACTGCACAGTACCAGCGTTGAGCGTCTACAAGGGATGCATCAAAGTCAGTGCGGAAGAGAAAAAGGAACAGGCGACGACGTACGAAGAATCTCCAATACTTCCCTCGTTCGCTCAATATCACGAGATGACATCACTCAACGATCTGTAGCTTGTAATGTCGGATGGAGGATCTCATTTGGCCGGATGGAAGGTTTGAAGCTGCGGAAAAGACAGGTCTCGGTCGGCCCGTTAGATAGATGCTTGAGCGTTCCCGGAAAGGACCACGATTACACTGTTGGACAGATATGTGAGTGTTAGTGGAACGAATAAAACGTAGGTACCTCAATGCCTCGCGCTCTCTCGCGTCCTTTACGTTAGATCTCCCATCAGCATGCATCAGTCTGAATAGAGCATCCTCGATTGGAGAATCTTGATGACGCCACCAACGAGACTCCATCGTCCTTTCTTATCCACCTCCAGGCATAACAACAATGATTCTGAAACGGCTAATCGGCAAAGCTCATTGTGCAACTAGTCCCAGGGAGGGAGCCTTCAAGCTTCAGCATGAACGCGTGCTGTGGTTCGTCCGGGGAGATGATAGTGGAGGCTATCGAGCCCAAGGCGGACGTTAATCCTGGGCCTGATACTGATCTTGCTGGGGCCAGTTGATGCAGAAGTCGGGAGAATGGAGCATATTCCCGCGATAGGGAACGCAGTAGTACCCGTGCATTACGCAACAACGTCAAGCACACGGGCTACATGGGATTAGATGACATGGATATCGGAGGGAGTGGAGTGATCCAAATTCGAAGCTACTGGTCACAGATGTATTGTTATGTGAGATATGGCGAGCATGGTGCCTAAGGACGGTATTGGGTAGGACAGGGGAAATTATTCTCGATCGCTATTGGTGCTACTATGAGGGATTCGTGGGCCGGACACAAAGTCAAGACGAAAACTAAACAACACGCACAATATTCAATCTTTGCCTCGTGCCCGTCAACGGTCACGTAACCCGTATTTTCGACGAGAGAAATACAGAGATTGCCGCGGACGTTAAAGACGAATCTGAACCACACTCGTGGCTACTGGACGGTATCCGTCAGAAAAGTAACAGACTGAGAACGGACAAAAAACACGCACTTGGAAGTCTCGCGCGCGGCGCGACCACTCTGTCATTGGTCCAGTTTTGTTTTAGCCACACGAACGTTGGAAAGGGGTAGAGTACGGGATCAGCGCGTTACTCGTCGAGACGTGATTTCCTGTGGGATGATGATGATGGGAGGAGAAGATTTTGATGAGATTGGCCTTATTGCGACAAGGCGCTAAGTCTGGTTGCCGTGACTTATGTAATAGGGAAAGGGCGTTATGACAATTTCTTACATAATTTGATGGTCTTAGGTCGGCACCGCACCAATTGATTAGCGTACCGGCGGCAATTTTGGCCGAATTCCCATCTTCACTTGCCCCGCAATAACTTCGGCCCGATACTGGTAGGGGGGAAGTAAATTAAATAATAAATAAATAAACTAAATAAATAACCCTATTAGGAAGCAAGAGCTCGAGGCATGGCCGTACTTTCATCCTTCCATCGATTCTGGGTCGTCGTAGCACAGATTTTCTACCACTTTTATATGACAGAAGTATAATGCAACCTTTCTAGTAGGTCAGTTTTTTTTCTCTGCGCTTCGCGCAGCCGGAATAGTGCAGACCAGTGTCTGAAAGTCATTGTAACCTAAATCACTATTCATGGAAGACTCGGATAGTGTCAGATACAATAAAACAGACGTAATGCTGTCTTCATATAAGCAACTCACCTATCAGAATAACCAGAAAACGAATGTCCGCAATAAACTAATTATGTTTTCCTTTGTGCTGAACAATTTACTGAGCATTGGAAACCTTCGGAGAAGGCTTCGTATAGAAAATATATCATAGAATGGGAATATTTCTCTTCCTGTGCTCTTAGAAGCTTGATATGGTTTCCTGGTTTGCCGTTAGCAGCAATGCAAAGGCCAGCAGCAACAGAACTGTGACTAAAATGTTTGTTTTAAGGTCTGACTCTCTTACGTAGACCAAATGGCCTGGAAACAGGACACAGAACATTCCGATTATCTAAATCTACAAGAATATACACTTGAGGATGCATAGAGAAGAGAAAGAAATGCGCAACGCTGATGCGAAGACGAGGTGGGGCATTGTTTATGCCGTGGGAAAGAAATCTACATTTGGGCAGATTTCAAACTCAGAATCAGTATCCAGTCCCCCTACAAGTAACGAGCCCATAACGGCCCGATACATAACTTCCCATGCTTTGTTAGTCTACAACCGGCTTGTGTCACACTCCTGGATGTCTAATACCGCAGGGCTCATCAATGGAATCAATTCTTTGAACTGCGTGCCATTCCGTTTACATGCGAATGTGTGGAGGCAGAATCACATTAACGAGTGTCGCCTCGTTCTTGCGGTGTCTCTCTCCTGTCCCTCACAAACGAGGACAACATGCCCACAGATATTCGAGACGAAAATCCACAGGATCCCATTTACAATGACCAAAGGGTTAGATTCGCTGATGAGCTGGATGATCCTAATAATTCCCATCATTCGTCGACCCCTGCCAGTACGACCGACAAAGAGAAGAATGCGCCCTTGCATGATGAAGAACCTACAACACGTCGAGCTAGGAAAAGACACCCAGGCGTTTTTGCTCTGCCGTCGCACTCTACAAGCGCGGCTGCAGGAGTGTCCACTGGTATGTGTAATTTATCCAAGCATTTTCTGTCCTCACGCGCGTGCCATTCCAGCTGACTATCAGGCGTATGTGCCGAGTCCACCTTTTGAAGAAGCGGGCCCGACATCTCGCATTTGGCGAGCTTATCTGGACGAAAGCTTGGTTTACGACGCCGATATGCTTGGAGACCAGAGAGAACAAGTGAATATCCTCCTCGTTTTTGTGAGCCAATTCAGGTCAAGCCATGGCGTATCGCCTTAATGTCTCCCCTTGTAGGCAGGATTGTTCTCTGCGATTGTCACCGCATTCATTGCGCAATCTGTCGAAAATCTCCAACCAAACTATACGCAATTGTCGGCCCTTTTACTGTTCGATCAGATCAATATGCAACGTGCCCTAGCCAACGGCACTTCCCTCAACCTCATCACCACATCAGGCGCTGACCCCACGGCTCCTTTCACGCCAAAAACTGTGGATTCATTGGTAAACGGACTATGGTTCGCGAGTCTGGCTTTCAGTCTTGCAACCGCGTTATTCGCCGTTCTTGCAGACGAGTGGTATTCCCATTATCTTTCACCGATCCTCGCGGACCCACAAGTTCGCAGTCGTACTCGGCATTTACGTTACAAGGGTCTTCTTGATTGGCGTGTCAGCACCCTAATTGGATTCCTGTCGCTCATGTTGTACCTGTCACTCGGCCTGTTTGCCATTGGCCTTGTGCTATATCTCCTACCTCAGCAGGAGAAAATTGCACTCGTGATAGGAATTATATCCTTCATTACCTTCATTGCCTATGTCGTGACCAATATTCTCCCACTGATATACCCGGACTGTCCATATAAAACGCTGCTTTCCTTGGTTGCATACACCGCAATCATGTGGACGCTCCAACAATCCTCTGCTATCTTGAAGGCGACTCTATTACCAACATTCAAATTTTATCCCAAGATAAAAACATTGAATGATTGCGAGATCCACGCCGCAGAAGTATCACGCGTCAAAAATGAGGTCGATGCACTTCATTGGCTATATGTGAGATCTTCGACCTCGGCCATCCGTCGTCTCGTCATTTATGCTCTTTCTGGACTACCTGAAGAGTACACCTTGGATGTCTATAACGCTTTTCACCCGTATTGGGATGAAATGAGGGACGAGAAGGAAAGAATGTTGATGGAATGTATGGAGCTGACCCGCCATGGTTCTACTCGGTGGATTCCCAAGGATATTCCCAATATCGACCGTAGAATTGAACCTCTTCTCCGGCTGGAGATTCTATTTGATCCATTACGACGCAAATTTCCGTCTGGGCTCTTCAGAGAGCATGATCTAGATTTCTCGACCTCGGATGTCTCGGACGCCTTCTTGATAACTCTGTCTTCTATTGAAGATGTCCACATCATCAAGCCCACGCACGTGAAGGAAGTTGCTATGAACGCCTTAGCAGACTACAGTTATCACCATCCAGTCGTTTGGGATCATCTCTTGGTTCGTGCGGTTGATCAAGGGTTATTTGATGAGAAGAGCGATGATTCTGTTTTCACCATGGAGACCTGTTTGGACTTGGTGAAATTCCTATCTACGCCTGATAGGAATGCTTCTGCATCTTCCAGCTGCACTTTGTTGGAGGCTGCAGCGATTTATCATGAGGACGATGTGATCGGCGCCCTTCTCTCCTTCTTCGAGACATTCGATTTATATAAAGGGTCGATAGACCCTCTACCAAGACTCCTGATCACTATTATGCGGTTCTTGGTTCTTGATTCGGAGAATTCTCCAATTGTAGATTCTATTGGCCTTCTCGGAGAACGCCCTCATACTTATACAACATTCATCTACAAGCACCGGCTTTTGGAGATTACACTACGTGTAATCATTAGAGGCATGAATGGTTCGGCGCACTCCCAATTTTCATTCTTCCACTATGGGGTCTGTAACGCGGTACACTCGTACATCGCGTCCAATTTATTCACTATGGATCCTGTGGATACGGAGGAGAATAGCCTTGTTTGGACCTGCCGTAATCATGCTCTTGCTTGCATGACTTTGTTTGTAGATCGGGGCCCCCAATTTGGCGTTGACGCCCAGGTCTCAGAGTGGGGCACAAGGCCCTTCTTTTACAATCTTATCAGTGTCATCGTTCGAGCGTTCGGCCACTATTATTCCGATATCGGAGGTCATGCTTCTCAATTTCAGGTTATGGGGTTTTTATTTGGTCAAGGATTCGCCGGGGGAATCATAGATGCGTATGATATTTTCCAAGAGGAAGGTGTGTTGGGTCAGATAGCGCGGAGAAGTGAGCTTCAACAGTGGCTCATCGAAGGACTGATGGAATATATCATCGGGATCTCGGAAGCCGCTAAAAGGACGGGGGAGTACCCAGATCTTCAGTCAGAGGATTTCCTTCAAAGTCATATCGAAGACGTTCATCATCCACGCGTCATTCGTGGTATTTGTGCGAGCATCGTACAGAGCAATATTCCGCCACACTCTATCCTATCGCCCCTCGCTTCAATTTCTCCTGATCACCCGGAATGGCCGAGAATCTTGGAAATATTGCATTCTCCGGATGCCAAGTATTCTGCCGACAAGTACGAATTCAGGTTGGTCGACCTCAGGCGCGGCGAGGCAAGTATGAAGAAGGAGTTGAGGGAGGCCGTCAATATTCTAACCGAGTATGTTATGGCGGCAAGGAATGAATTCAATCAGGTAAGCGAATGGCATAAATCTGACGGTCTGTCCATTAGCTGAAGACTTTCATATAGGCATCGACGAGTTCCAGCCCTCACATAGAGCCAAAAGCTCCCTATGAATCTCGTTGGAGAAAGTGGAAGAAAAAACTGGGGATCCTGCATACGGACATTGAGACAGGAATAGTATGATGATAGACGCATTACATAGAATGGACCTCATCTCATAGAGCATGTACCTATATTAGATATACGGAGTGATCCGACGAAATAGTATGCTATTTCAGATTTCGCCGGTGGAGTATTCCAACAATAACTTTGCCTATATGCACTCGGGGAGAGTAGGAAGCAAGCCAGGAACACTTCGTGGGTGTGCATGATCGATCTTCACGAAAGATCGTCGGTGACGGCGAGGCGGTGATGATCAGGGGTGATCTAATGGATTACCAAAGACGACAGGTTCGAGGGTAGGAGGCTGGGGTCCACTGCCATATAAAGTGGCCAGAGCGACTAATTTGAACGTGTCTTTCCTGATCTTATTCTTTCACTCATCCCTAGCGTCTCGAAGCGAGCGGCCCGGGGGGAATGGCCTCCCCCCTCTGGGCTGGGTATCCAAGGCTATGAAGCGCGCTTTCAGTGTGAACGTATGGTGCTGTTGGCCGTGGAAACGGCGACAGACGAAGGTAGTGTGAGCCATGATTCTGTGGTTGAGAGGACCCCGGTCCCCAAAATACGCCTTGACATGCGGACACCTGGCGTGGGATCTTCCTCGTGCTTTAGAGTGGTCTGAAGAGAGAGACAAACGCAATTGGATATGAAAAATGTAGAGAGAAGTAAGAATGTCGATGCGGGAGTAGTATTGAAGAAGTAACACCGATTTAAATATACACAGAGGACGCCTCTTGATCCGATACAGCCACCACACCCAATCTTCCCATGGTCCAATAGCACCGCTCGAAGGGAATTGGGAGGGCGTACGAGGATAGATACGTGTAAATACTTCTTGTAAACACTACCGATAACATCAAGAAATCATACTATCAAAATGTCCGAAGGACCAAACCCACCCAACAACACCAAGGACACGAGTACCGCCTCAACAACATCAAAACTGACAGAAGCAAAGCGAGCGCACACGGACAAGCTAGAGACAGCAGCTGAAGCAGTAAAGAAAGTCTATAACAAGGCACTAGAGATAGATGGGACATCGGTGAGTGCCGTATACGATGTCATAGCCGTGTTGCAATACATGGTCAAAAATGAGCTCAAAGCTACAAAGACATTAACGACGAAGCAATACCACACCATTGTCAATCTCGTTGACATGCTAGAGGGTTGGAGAGACCTCGAGGACTATAAAGCAGTCCAGGACACTACGGCGCTCTCCAAACTGATGAACCAAAACTTTAGGAACCTACAAGAAAGCTCAAACACATTGAAGACCACAACAGACACCCAAAACACCAACGGGGAAGCCATCAGTGAACAACTACAAGAACTGAAGCACAGCATAGCAGCTATCCAATCTGTTGTTGAAGACCTACGAACCACTGGCCCCCAACTGGCACAAAACCCCCACCCATCACAGCAATACCCATCCTCATATGCAGAAGCTGTCAACAAACCATCACCACTCGCTGACCCTCGTCACGCCGATGTTGTTGCTAGAGCAAAGCTTGCAAACCGGCACATAATTGTGAAGCCAACAACAGACGATGCACGCAGCAAGATGAACAAGAACTCGGAGAAGGATCTCATATCAGAAATGAACGAAAACCTAGCCACAGCAGCGACTACAGTCGGCGACACCATTCATGTGGTACCAGATGATATCAAGGTCATTGGAGCCTGCAAGATCACGAATGGCGGCATAGCATACACGTTCAACTTGGACAAAGCAGCTGTATGGCTATGGACGCCGGGAGCACTGGGGAACATACGAAAGGCATCGGGAGATGAAACGGCAGCGAGCTTACAGCTCAACAATGTTGTTGTCCCCTTCGCACCGACTACCATCGATATCAGGGACATTGAGACGTGGCGGGGCATCGAGAGCAGCAGTGGACTCATGGCAGGAACGATACGCAGTGTACGATTCCTCAAACCTGCAGAACACCACCACGAAGGACAACGAGAAGCACACATTGTGATAGGACTAGACTCACAGGAGCAGGCAAACAAGATCATTCGAGCAGGAGTGATCATTGAGGGCAAGGAGCTGCAAGCACGGAAAGAACTACCAGATGCAACAAGGTGCGTAAAATGCTCTGTCCTGCCATGCGACCATGATGCAAAAGACTGCCCAAACACCACAAAATGTGGACGATGTGTGGGCGGCCATGCGACGAGGGACTGTAAGGTCACCGACCACAAAATATTCCATTGTGTTAACTGTAAGGTCAATGGCCATGGTGCTGTTGACCGCAATGCTTGTCCTTCTTTGACTAGAGCTACTGACATTGTACATAGCTGCCACCCCGAGTCGAAATATAAATACTTTGTGACTGAGGACCCCGCAATGTGGGTGACCTATGATGTTCAAACACGAGCCGAATCTGCATGCCCCTCAAAGGTAATAGGCAAAAGTATAGGCAGACCAAACACCCAGGGAGGTGCCGCAACTTCATCCTTGGGGAGTTTCATGGTCTCGCCTCATCTGACTCAGGAAAAACGTAACAGAGGCAGCACAAAACAAAACAAGAACAGGAGCACAAACACCAACACGACACCAATGGGCCCGAACAAATACCAGCAGCCCTCGATAAACCAATACCTATGAAGAAGCCAAGCACCACGAAGCACAGCACCATCTGAAGGAGAAACAGAGATGGAGGAGCCGCAGACTGCAGATGGCAGGGACAAGAACGATACAAATGGCGACCTCAATGCAACCCCCCCACCCATAGACCTATGACTGATACAACCAACAATAACCCCACAGATACGATGAAACTAAAGCTATACCAGCTGAACGTCAACAAGTCGCTCGTCACCCACTCGTGCCTCATAAATCAAATTCAGCAGAACAACGACATTATCTTGATTCAAGAACCATACATCAGCAAGCAAGGCAAATCAAGAGCAACACAGGGTTGGCTATCAATATATCCAACAAACCACGAGCGGGACCCCCATCTGACACGAGCCGTAACTCTGGTCAACTGATCCATATCTACTAATGCTTGGTCTAGCATAGCCATGGACACCCAGGATGCTGTCACAATGAGCTTACAAGCTCCAGCTGAGACAATTATCATTGTCAATATCTACAGCGATAGAGACTCAACGGCATCTTGGGCTACCATTGACACTATGATGAGAATGTATACAGCCAAATGGCAAGATGAATGGGGGCTATCGTATCGATTCATTTGCACAGGAGACTGGAATGCACATCACCCCATATGGGATGAACCCCGTAACTCACACCTCTTCACAGATAGAGCTCTAGAACGAGCAGGACACCTCTTACAGCTAATAGGCTGACATCACCTCAAGATGCCACTACCTGCATTCATACCAACACTATGAGCATTCTCCACAGGCAACTACACCCGTGTTGACAATGTCTTTTGCTCTGATGAACTACTACCGGTGTTCATTCAGTGTACTGTTGATCATGCAGCACAACCTTCATGAACAGATCACTTCCCCATCATATCTACCATCGACATATCACCCCCATGCAGCAGCTTTGAACCACGTCAAAACTACCGAAAAGTAGACTGGAACAAATTCTATGTCAAACTCAAATCCAAGCTCAACGACCTACCACCACCATCCGAAATTACAACCAGAGAGGAGATGAAGACAGTGCTGAAAAGACTTGATGATGTAGTTCAGGAAACCATAGAGATATACATCCCATGGACCAAGCCAAGCCCATACATCAAACGGTGGTGGACAGGAGAGCTAACAGAGCTACGGAAATGTCTACACAAAGTGCAGAAGAAAGCATATAGATTCAGGATGTTCAAGGATCACCCAATACATGAGGAGAGGAACGAACAACACAAGATATATGCAGAAGCCACCGACAGAGCAAAAACGACATGCTGGATGGAATGGCTGGAAGCAGCAGGTAGCAACAGTATATGGGACATTTGCAGCTTCATATCACAGCCTACCTTGGATGGGGGGCGATCCAGAGTCCCCAACCTTGTAATCAAGCAAGACAGGCAGCCAGCATGCAGAGTACAGGACAACACCAGTACCCCGCAGGCTGATATATCAATGACTGCCCTGTACCGTAAAGCGTGATATATCAATCGCCTAATTGTACCGTGAGTGTTTGATATATCGCCTGCAGTGGCTTACCAAAAGCATCGAAAAGGGTGCTTTTTCACCGACCAATCAATTCGGGTTTGTCTGCTGCCCAGGAAGACTTTAGCTCATTGTTATAAGCGACGTACTCGACCATGCGTGTTAACTGTCATGCATTCCATCCCGACGCATGGCCAAAAACAGATGCAAGATCTAATTCAAGATCTTAGTTCATCTTCTTTGACGGCGAGAAGCCAATGACTGTAAAAAATCCGAGGACTTGGGCCTTTGCGTTCCTGATATTTGACGAGGTCTATCTTTATCTTCATGTCGCCGTCGGTTTGAAACTTGGTCTCATGTCAAGGAAGTGAGTTCAAGCGACCTTCCTTTGTCACAGACTTTCTGGCATTGCAATTCCTGCCAAGGCTCTGCAACTGATTCTCATTAAAAGGACTCGGATTGGCCCACCATGGCACCACATCCACGCGTAGCAGTGCCTGCTCGCGGTTCATCAAGATCATGATTTCCACAGGACTAATGTATCTCCGTTCTATCCTGGTCCTCTGGAGGGGAATCCAAGCACAGCGGTCCAGAGTAAACTGGGATGTCTTTCAAGTTGATTCAAATTTTCAAAGTTAAGGAATTTTTCTAATTTGGATGTTTGTACTCCCATTTGATTGAAATGGCGGTGATATGTTTTCTCTTTCCAGCACACGAAAGATAGACAAGGCATGCTGTGTGACACATCAGCTTTAGCCTTTTCATCATAGGACCGTGAATATTAAATTATCAATCCCTGTCTGGCACGAGTAATCTCAGTGGTACCAAAATCTTCGTATGTCTGGTTGGAATCTACCATTTCAGAATAAATGCCGCTGAAGTTGTGTTGAAGAGCAGTAAATCATGATCTTTCAGTTCAGAATAATCCAGTCAAGCCTTGTCAAGTGTGCTGCAAGACATGTAATATTTTTCTTCGAATACCTCGTCTCACAGTTCCACTGAATGCCATTGTTCGTTACCTGCATTAGGAATGGACTTGCCATTTTTCGAGTCTTCGTCTGACAAAAATTAATTCTTCGCTGTGGCGCCTTCCGGGGCTGATGAAAATATGCTCAAGAGTAGTAAACAATCATTTTCTGATGTAAAGAATATATCAACACCATGTCAGTGTCTCTCCACAGCACGTAGACGGTAGAGTAGGAAGGAATAGTATAATGCAGTATTCATGAACTCACATCGAAAATATGGACACAGGAGGGTTTTATGGTTGTAATTCAGGGACTTCATTCAGTGATATCTGATCATAAATACTTACACACTCATTAATTTCTCGATACCTGAACATATGGACAGAGGCAAGTGAGCATTTCGAGGCAAAGGTCTGGTTCAATCAATACCCATTGACCGAACCAATAGGATTTATGTATCGGCTTCTTCCGATCAATTCCAACCAACAACATGACCACCAAATCGTTTACCGTTACCACCACCTCGCATTGACCTCACCACTTAAAATTGCCTCCCATTCCCCCAGTTCTTCAAAGCATGACTTAACGACATAACGGCATGGCTTTTCTAAGTTGGCTTTCCTGACTTGTCAGACGATACCTCGATAGCGATAGTAGGAGTGACATCTTTTGGACTTGTAGCGAGGAGCAAATCTTGTGAGGCAGGGAGAAGGTGTGTCTAATACATCTCTCTTATAGATATTTGAGATAATGACCATTACAGGGCCTATATCATGCTTTCCCTGTGCCACAAACGGACGTGTGGGATGTCGCCTCAGGAGTGCTACATCTGCTTTTGCAGCTTAAGGTCGACCACACCCGCCAGACTGCGTACAGTAAGCTGTGATAGTTTTATTGTCAGTGCTGCTAACACCTAGATGCCCAGACACGATCATTAGAGATGCACCTGTCTGAGCCGCGGGCTGAATCGCTCTCACAGTATTGGTACTGGACATCGCTCCCATCTATGGACCTCAAGTCTCGGGATTAATGTCGTCGTACATACTATTTGTACCTTTGTAATACAAACCATCTGCCGTCGTTTCCCTCATATTGACTAAAAAGCAAGAAGAACAACATACAGAAGGAACTCTGGAAATATTGCATGCTTCGGACACTCACTAAAATAATCCGGCAGAGACACATCTTCTGATCGTAACATGATACAAATTTGTGATGGCGGGCGCATGAGGCCATATCTAGCATCAGAAGTAAAACACGTCGGCAGGTAGCCAGCGGGTAGCAGGGGTCAACAATGGGCAAGGATAGGACCTACGTGTGAGCTTGTTGGAGCTGATATATCAAACAGTGACGGTATGTACAGTGCATTGATATATCATGATTATGTATAAGATACACATATTGATGTATCAATTTGTTAGGTACCCTTGAGGACAACTCGGAAAAGGGTAATGTATTCCGAGCCGCCTTCTTCCCACCAAAACCAGCCATGATGGTTGCGCCACCAGATATGCAATATCCGCCACCTGCATGGGAATTCTGCCTCATTATGAATGGCCAGATTGAACGTACATTCAAGCAAATGAAACTGCTCAAGGCTACGAAACCGGGCACAATCCCAAACTGTGTTCTAACCCACTGCATCTACTTGCACCACATATAGGACCTGTCTACCAAGCAACATTTACAATGGAGGAATACCCAGAAGTACTGAGCGCAACGAACACCATCATTCTGCGCAAACCAGGAAAACCCGACTATCAGAACCCTAATGCATACCGCCCAATCATACTATCTGATGGCTGGGGATGAGGACTCCATGCTACTCTCAACCAAGACCTTGTAGCATGGTGTGAACAGCTGGGCCTGATACCAGACCGACACTTCGGTGGATGCCTAGGGCACTGTACAACAGACTCCGTACATCTAATGGTATCCTCCATCAAAAATGCGTGGCATAAAGGTAACATAGTATCAGTTTTATTCCTTGATGTAAAGGGCACATTTCCGAGTGTCGACGTGGATATGCTTATCCATGAGATGCTGATGATGGGTATACCAACCCAATATACGGATTAGTTATGCCGGAGGCTTGGGGGGCGAAAGACCATCCTAACATTTGACGACTTCAAATCTATCATCTTCGATGTGACTAATGGGCTGGATCAAGGGGATCCACTTTCACAGATACTATACATCATATACAACTCCAGCGCATTACAACGGCTTCAAAATGGCGAAGAAGGCTTCTTCTTCATCGACGACAAGGCAATCCTCGTGCAGGGCAAGACATTCATGGAAACCCATCAGAAGATCAAGGACATCATGGAGCGACCAAGGGGTATACTCGAATGGGTGGCAGAGCACAACTGTGAATATGGCGTGGAAAAATTCCAGCTTGTTGACTTCACGACCAAAACAAGAGAGGCACCCCCCCAACCAAACACTATAGTCCGACAACAGGAACCAGCAATGGGTACAGCTATCCAGATTGGCCAGCACAACATCCATCCAAAGCCGGTCGCAAAATTCCTAGGTGTCCACATTGATGCAGGACTACGATGGAAGGAGCAAGGTGCAGCAGCTGTGAAAAAGGGGGATGAGTGGATAATCCAGTTCTGACGCCTTGCCCGAATAGGATCAGGAGTCTCAAGAGAGTGCATGAGACTCACCTATATCTCTATCGCCATCCCAAGAATCCTATATGCAGCTGATGTCTTTTTGAATCCACAGAGACGAATGAAGAAAAAGCGGAAGGATGGAAAGAGCAGCATCCGCACAGTGAACTGTCTGGCCTCGATACAGAGGAAGGCTGCAATCCTCATCACTGGAGCGATGCATACGACAGCGGCAGATGTATTGGACATCCATGCCAACCTCCTCCCCATGATGGGCCAGGTTGACGTTTACAGACACAGAGCTCTCACACGCATAGCCTGCTTGCCAAAAGGACATCCGCTACACAAAACCATACAGAGGGCAACAAACCGATACATCAAGCGACACAGATCCCCGCTTCACGAGCTAACAAGAGACTTTGATGTACAACCAGATGCACTTGAGACCATCAAGGCAGTCAGGTTCCCACCATATTGGAAATCCAAAGTCACGGTGGAGATCGCAGAGACGATGCAAGAGGCAATAGCCATGGAAAGGATGGACAAGAGCGAAGTAAGGGCATATAGAGATGGGTCAGGCATAGATGGAGGAATAGGAGCAGCTGCTGTCATATACAAGGGAGACAGAAGAGTAAAGACTCTGAGGTTAAGCGTTGGATCAGCGAAGGAGCACAGAGTATATGATGGAGAGGGATTGGCACTAACCCTCTGTTTAGAGCCGTTGCACAGCATGGCCAACATCAAAAGCGTGTCCATCAGTATCGACAACACAGCTGCCATACAAGCAACAACACTGGCAAGACCAGCTTCATCCCACCACATCCTTGACCTCTTTCACAAACGTGTTGACATGGTCCTACGGAAACACCCCAACATCTCCCTCAAGATTCGTTGGATCCCTGGACACCAAGGCATTGCAGGGAACGAAGCGGCGGATGAAGAAGCGAAGGCAGCAGCACATGGTGATACCAGCATGATGCAGAGCCTCCCTGCACCATTACGAAAACCCATACCCCAAAACAAAACATCGATACTCCGGGAGAACTATGCAAAGCAGAAAATCAAAGCTGACCGAGCCTGGAGGAAGTCACCCCGTTACTCCAGGTTCCGAAACATCGACTCAGCACCTGCCCAGCAGGCTGCACGCCGGTATCGGAAGCTGGCCACTTCTCTACCGCGCAAAATCACAAGCATACTCGTGCAGCTTCGTACCGGACATATCGGGCTGAACCGCCACCTCTTCAACATACGCTGCATCGAATCCCCTGCTTGCCCCACATGTCTGCACCCCAACGAATCTGTCCATCACTATCTGATACGATGTCCAACATACCAGAACGAACGCGAAACAATGCAGCGCTCCATCGGCATCAATGGGACCATGTTGACAGCTAAGCACATGCTATCCAAGCGAAAGAACTTACCACATCTCATTCAGTTTCTCAACGACACACGGCGCTTTGCGACCACATTCGGAGTATTCCCAGATGTAGAAACCGAAGAAGAAGAAGGCAGATGAAAGCAAACATCACCATCACGGAGCACAGAACAGCAGATGAAGATGCGGTTGCAATTCCATCTTGATGCCTCATCAACTCAGTGGATCGAGGGAGATGGACGCGAGACACCTCGCAAGGAGCAAAGCTTTGCTCGTTAGTTGTGATACATAGATACCTAGAATACAAAAACAGTAGTATACGCGACAGGACGATCCGACCATACGCTAGCGTGTAGGATATACGTACGAAATCGTACAAACTGGAACCAAAAAAAATAAAAAATAAAAAATTTACATACATGCATGCCTGTTACCATCGGAAATGAACAGAAACTGATGTACAGATCGTATTTCGGCAGTTGCATCGTGTCTGTCCCAGGATTTATATCAACTAGATTGGTTCTGTCACTAAGGCTTTGAGAGTCATGGCTCTTTGTGCCGATTAGGTTCAGTGGTTACGCGACCGTCTGGACCAGAAGAGCATCGGGGGCGAGGGAAGGGAAGGTAATAAGGGCGGATGGCGACTGTACAAGACCACGTGCCCAAGTGCAGAACAAACGATTCGCGCACAATTTTACCTCTCACCGAGGGTGAGGTGAACCTCAAGATGGTTCGGTTCAGGCCTATATAGCGTGTAAGTTGAATTCAGGGAGCTGGCTATGTCTTCCTGTGGCTTATCGTGGCAATGCGCTAAGCTTTGACGGAGATTGGTAAGGGATTCGATAATGAGATCCAAACTCAGACTATGTGAAAGGCACGGCTGGGATAGTGGATAGCTGAAGACAAAGTTAGCTTCTCGTTGAAAACCCGAAGTAGCGATGACGAAAAGAAGGACGAAGCTCTCGGCATAAACAATCCCGCTCACGACCCATACGCAGATATCCGAAAATCTAAACAGCTTTGATTCTTTTTGAAAAGCAACAGAGCACCACAACAGGCAACGTTGTCGTATATAAAAACGCGGGGAAACTCAGGGAAAGCTGCGAGTCTCCAAGATGATAGCTTCAAGAAACGAATGAGGGCGAAGCAATTGGGCAGAAGCTACGGAAAATATGTCCATTAACGAATGTCTTTAGGAATGCAAAGGACTGCGCGTTGGATATTCAATGTGAGGATAGAAGGCGTCGGTTTATCATCCGACATCCTGTCCGTGCCGTGCAAACTCAAAGGCCGCCGCGCAGATTTCTGATCGTCGGTGTATCCAGAGCTCCCGCTGCACGGGGGACCCTTCGATCCCCCATCTTTCTGTCTTAAATGGAAAATGTCTATGACCTCCGACCGAGATGTGGCTAGCATCCTTTAAAATGGGCACGAGTCCTCTTGTGTCTGTTTATCTTCCCAACCGTCGAGGGGAGGCAAATATGGGCGTCGACGGTCGGTGGAGGTAGGCTACCTGCCGGAGAATCGCGCTATACATGGATTAGCAGGGAGGAGCTGGCGAGTTCCTGCAGACGTTTCGTCTGTGTTTGCTCTTCTCTAGGTCAGTCGGAGGGATGGGGCTGATCGTCAATTAGTAGTACTCTAAACCGCAAGATTTATGAGAATCCAAATCAGACTTCACGAAATAGCGTGCACCGTAATAAAAAGAGAGCATTATCCCTCCGAGTCCCAGTGGAGTCAAAAAGCCGCGCTCTTTGCGGCTCGTATTCGACCTCTGGATCGTTTACATGCCGCTCCAAGGGGGAGGCAAGAGCTGGATGATTAAACGACGAATTCTTGACACGATCTGGTGCACAAGAAATATCGCTCCAATGCGTCTTTATAGCACAGAAGTGACGCTCGATAAAGTGTCCGCGTATCCCCAGTATTCATTATCCTCCGACCAAGCCTGCTTCTCCAAGGCACCTTTATCCAGCAGGGAGTAGCCCTCATCCTTCCATCGTCACTCTACTCGGTTCTGTGCCAGTCCCAGCTGCGATGCTTGCTCTTAGTCCTTCTCTTTACGCGTCGTCTCAATCTATACCTGTGCGTTGAGGTAAGGGAGGAAGCACCGTCTCATCCTGACGTCGCATCCATAACGGCGTGAATACGACCAACAGGGAAAAACAGGACAGAGGATGATGTATTAGTTCGTCCTGTAGCACGAACCCCTTCCTCGCAATCCAATCCTTTTCATCCAGGGAAGAATAAATCTGCTATGATCCCCGGCCAAGCGTACAACCCTCTAATTCCCGATATCGAGCCCCGAACACGCGGCAGTTGCTATCACTTCGGCCCATCTCTTCAAGCACAGCTCCAGAAGATTGTCCGCCAGCAGGTGAAGGAACGCGTCTGGTGATCCTCGGCAATTACTCTCCAGCCAAGCGAACAACCCTGCCACCTCCCTTCTGCGACAAACAGAACTTCAACTGGCGATATCAGCCGCTATTATCTGTGCACCGCCCGCACCGTTTCGGCCCTTCTTCCCACAGGCACGTACGATGGAGAGGAGAGGCGTTGCCTTGTAACATGGTCATTGTTTAGACACCAGAGTCAACTGGCAACACGATGAACATCCCGGGCCTCGAATCCGGAATGGCCGGTGAAGGAGGATGACCTTGGAACGTGGGCCCAAGCAACACCACGCGATTGCCCAAATGCGTCCCCGCGCTAGCCATTACATCGTTTGGCTCTTCTCTTCACATCCGCATAGGTCGTGCTCGTAGCGGAGATGACAACGTTCTCTCAGCTCCGAGGACGGTATCGAATCGCGAGGGAAAATAACACGTTGCCTTGGGTTTGTTCACCATGGTCGAATGATGTAAACGCCAGGTTTGACAGTGGGTGCAAGATGAACATCCCTTAATCCGGTTGATTGCTAGTATAGTCCGCTCCTCCATTTTTACGTCGTTTCCGAGATGGCTGAAAATGGTGTAGTTTATCGAGAAGGTAGGAGAGGTAAGGTTTCTGCTGCTTTGGAACTTCTGATCCGCGCTGGGGGAAACGTTTCGGCTAAAGTCTATTATCCGTTGCGCGTTGGTAGGCGAAAATGTTTTGCATGTAGCTGTACACACTAAGTCGTTAGAGACAGCAAAAGAACAGGATAGCGAGACCGACTGTAGGTATCGGCATGGACGTGAAAAAAAACCATCCTACGCAATAAATCTTATCTGCGCATTGCCACCATTAAGTAGTCTTCTCAGTAGAAGACGTCAAGCGGCCATCAAGATTGGGCGCTTAAAACCGTCCGAAGCCAGTTGGCGCTCGCTTGAATATGAAGACCGACGGCCAATCAATCTGCCAACGCATTCTGAACAGCTCCGAGACGTAGAATCCGATGCTTGTACCGTCGGACGCCGGCTTGAAACAGAGCGCGCGCAGAAGGTATGCACATGATTGAAGGGCCGTAGTCACCGGAAGTAGTGAGACTGCACAGTACCAGCGTTAACGTTGAGCGTCTACAAGGGATGCATCGAAGTCAGTGCCGAAGAGAAAAAGGAACAGGCGACGACGTACGAAGAATCTCCAATACCTCCCTCATTCGTTCAATATCACGAGATGACATCACTCAACGATCTGTAGCTTGTAATGTCGGATGGAGGATATCATTTGGCCGGATGGAAGGTTTGAAGCTGCGGAAAAGACAGAGGTGGCTGGCAGATCGAGAGGTTAACAACGCGAATATGGAGATCGGTGAGCGACATTGAGGTTATATGCGACGAATATCCTCGGCAGAGAGATATTGGATTGTCGAAGCCGCTGGTCGCAGATGCGGACACCACGCTATTGACGCTATGGTAGGATATAGGCGAACATTGTATTTATGTGAACCTCTTTGGGACTATCGTCGGCATCGTCGGCAAGGGCCACGATTACACTGTCATACGAGTCTGTGAATAAAAGTATCGGATCGAGCAAATTAGCGTACGTACTTACGCTCTCTCATCCGTTAGGTTAGATGTCCCACCGGTCACCTCAGTAGACAGGACCGCCGACGATCTTTTCTTTGCCCGCCGGGTTAAACACAGCACAGGTGGCTCTGAAACGGGGGCGGATCCCGTATGCAGACGCTATTCCTGAGACACTGCAGTAGGATACGAGCAAAAAGGCCGTGACTCTGCGATTCTGAAACCCTCCTTGGGACTATCCGCCTCGTAGACTCGGTCGGCCCGTTAAATAGATGCTTGAGCGTTCCCGGTAACGACCACGATTACACTGTTGGACGGATATGTGAGTGTTAGTGGAACGAATAAAACGTAGGTACCTCAATGCCTCGCGCTCTCTCGCGTCCTTTACGTTAGATCTCCCATCAGTATGCATCAGCCTGAATAGAGCATCCTCGATTGGAGAATCCTGACGACACCACCAACGAGACTCCATCGTCCTTTCTTATCCACCTCCAGGCATAACGACAATGATTCTGAAACGGCTAATCGGCAAAGCTCATTGTGCAACTAGTCCCAGGGATGGGAGCCTTCAAGCTTCAGCATGAACGCGTGCTGTGGTTCGTCCAGGGAGATGATGGTGGAGACTATCAAGCCCAAGGCGGACGTTAATCCTGGGCCTGATACTGATCTTGCTGGGGCCAGTTGATGCAGAAGTCGTCGGGAGAATGGAGCATATTCCCGCGATAGGGAACGCAGTAGTACCCGTGCATTACGCAACAACATCAAGCACACGGGCTACATGAGATTAGATGACATGGATATCGGAGGGAGTGGAGTGATCCAAATTCGAAGCTACTGGTCACAGATGTATTGTTATGTGAGATATGGCGAGCATGGTGCCTGAGGCCTGAGGACGGTAGTGGGCAGGACACGGGAAATTATTCTCGATTGCTATTGGTGCTACTATAAGGGATTCATGTGTCGGACACAAAGAAACAATACGCACAATATTCAATCTTTGCCTCGTGCCCGTCAACGGTCACGTAATCTGTGAAGATTTCGACGAAAGAAATACAGAGGTTGTTGCGGACGTTGTAGGTGAATGTGAATCACGCTCGTGGCTACTGGACAGTATCCGTGAGAAAAGTAACAGACTGAGAACAGACAAAAAACACGCACTTGGAAGTCTCGCGCGACCACTCTGTTGATAATTGAGTTTGCTTTTTACCCAGACGAACGTCGGAAAGAGCACGTGTTCAAATTCGCAAAGCGCGTTACTCGTCGAAATGTTTCCTGTGGGATGATGATGGGAGGAGCCGAAGATTTTGGTGATATTATTGGTGCCGCATTTTCAAGTTCGGCATAGTTGTCTTTGGAATCGCTAAATCAGGCCATTCACTGTCGGCAACTCAGTATTACAAATCTGATGGGCAATGCAGAAATCCTGTATTACAGGGCCTTGGGTCGCGTAGTGGGCTTGTTATTAGAAGAGGCAGAATATGCATCGTTTAAAGCGTATGGTGATGTAAAATTAAATGATTATGGAGGGATAAGCGGAGCAAGCAATATTTCAAGCGTTGGCCGGCTTGAAACCGGCAAGCCAATCTTGCCGCCGGTACGCTCAAAACCCTTAGCCCAGTGCCGACCCGCGGCCATCAAATTATGTAAGGTTTTGTCGCAACGCCCTGGGACGGCAACCAGCTACCAAGTAGCGACCCCCAAGCATGATGCATGAGTATCGAGCCAAGCTCGATCTTCAATCATACTTGAACTTTTTCAAATATCCGACTGGGAAAAGGGAAGTGAATTTAAGGCTAACTCGCATAATATTTTCTCGGAGCTGTGCGCGCATATTGACGGAAACTTTGCCCATAGGTCGTACTAGCGGCATAGCGCAAAGTTTTACGCTCTTGGCCGAAACCAGAACACCCGCCAAGCATACAAAGAATAGAAGGGAAGCTCGATATTCTCGTCAACGAAAGTACTCGTCTACGATGCCCTTGTAACCTCTTCTCCGTACACTAATCGCCTCGTTACCACACCCTTACCTTTCTTTGACTTCAAAGCAATGTCCAAACCCAGCAAACGATAGACCGTGCACACCGCAGATTATACAAAGAACTTGTCAACAAACAAGCCCTCAAGCGTGAAATACAACGTACCTTATCCTCTCTCTTTGTCACCGTATTGCAATCCTGCGAAGGCAAACTAAAGACTACCGACCAAATGAACCTGGTTCTTCGTGCGCTGGCAGCAGAAATTGAGGTATCCAAGACGGTAACGCTTCCGCTCTTTGGTGAAGCGTTCACGGATACTTCGTCCGCGCGCTGTACATTGATGTTATCTCAGAGGCGTACATACATGCATCTGCTCCTAGAAGAACGACTAGCCTCTCATCGGCGATTATGCTCCGTGTCGCATCCTTGATTCGCCCCTTGGTTGAACTAGGCTGACTGACGTATTGATCCTTCGTCTGCTCTCGTCCAAAATCTTCTGGCTCGCGATCCTCTCTCTGTTTCTCTTGTGGTTTCTATCTTGATATCTCGGCCATTGGTACGCCTTTGCGAAATACTACAGATCCTCATTGCCTGACCTCATTCGTTTTAACAGTGTTTCTACACTACTCTCGTACTGGATTGGATTGCCAAACTGAGCACAAAAGTATACTGACTGCTCTAGGGTTCAGGCTTCGTCTTCTTCGATTGAATTCCGAGTCCTATGTATATAGGATTTCGGTTCTATCTTTCCTTTTCCTCCTGCCAAACTTATCATCTTGCACCTACTTCGAGGCATCGCCCATGCACACAGTCGCGGTGTCATGCATGCCGATCTGAAGCAGGTTTGACACCACTATGTCCACCGAAGACATCGACAAGGTTCTCGCGTCCAACCCGTCTCAAACATGTTGCGTGTGTTGATTCATTGCTCACCTATTCTTACACACTCCTGACATACCTGAGTTTCTGCTCAAAGGAAATGTGTAGTGGCACTGAAAGAATTTCCTCATACAGTTTCCATCTGGCCAAAAACAGAATTCTCCCCGCCAAAATTAGATTTCCAACAGACGGAAACGTGTCTAAGGAAACGTTTTCAACTCCTTGAACAATTTCCGTTAACTTTCCTTCGCGCCGAAATCGTTGGGAGTCAGGAGTGACAGCGCAGCTCATCGACACCCGCAGTCACCAAGAAATTTCCCTTTTATCGCTTCGTCCTCCTGAAATAACGTTCGGATGCTTGGTACGTCCTTCGAGCACTCCTGGAGACTCATTGGTATCGTATTTGCTAGTGTGATGATAGGCGTTCAGTCGGGGCATGCATCGCACTGAAAGTAGGGGGAAAAACAAGATTAATTCTGTGGAAGTCCTGTATCAGATACAGTACTCAGACACCGGTCAAGGATTGACCAGTGATAATCCACCATCGACACTCAAGACCGCCCCATTCGTATAATCCGATACCGCCAAGTAGAGTGCCGTCATGCCCATCTCCGCCTCACTAGAAACTCAAATCAACGATCATTCTCAGTGCAATAACTCGGAATACTCACGACCCATGCCTCCTCGCGGGTATCAGCGCGACCTGCCCAGGCAGGAGTTGCGTCTTGATTGCCTCCAAAAGATCTGGAGGCACCATCTCCGACGCAAACAGGCCAGGCTGCAGCGCGTTCACCCGAATCGGGATACCTCTCCCACCAAAACTCGTCGCCAGAACGAGAGTGAGCTTGTCCAATGCGGTTTTGGTCACGCTGTATGCAACCTAAATTAAGTCAAGTGAGCTCATGCTTTGAACAACCCACAGGGTGCATACAGAAACCATGGGCGATGATGTGTTCATCTTTGCCGCTACGCTGCTGATGTTGATGACGCTTGACGTGCCTTGGGGACGGGAAGATGCTCCTTCGATGAGGAGGGATGGGAAGGCCCGTATGACGAAGAACGGCGCTATGGTGTTGAGCGCGAAGAGATCAGCCCAGTTCTGTACTGTTTCGGGTTCAAAAGGATCATCTGCGGCGTGTTTCTTTGCGGTGAAATCTGGATCCTGACTGCCTGCCTGATTGCGGGCCCCAGCATATCCGGCACTACGGAGAGTTTAGCGTTCAGTTGGGGAACCGAGGGTACCATGGACGAACTTGTTGACGAGGATATCAAGTTTACCATCGATCTCTTCAATATGCTTTGCACCGGCCTTGACGTCTTCCTCGTCTGTTACGTCCATCCGCAGTCTGTATACGCATTATCAATGGTTATTCAAAAGAAACGACGGTCACTGACGGGACAATGGAGCCCGAGAAGCTTGTAATGGATGTGGCGGCTTTCTCTAGCACGTCCAACCGTCGGCCAGTGATGTAAACCTTGGCCCCGTTTGCAGCAAAGGCTTTCGCAATAATAAATCCTCTGTCATCGGACAGTCAGTCGCGAGTCGCAATCGAAAATCAGGAACATACATCCCCGTTCCTCCGCCTGTAACAAGGCCTATTCGTCCGGAAAGCGATATCACTGCAGGCATGTGAAGATCTGCCATGATTGGGGATTGTTGAATAACCTCTGGATGCAGTCCCTTTTATTCCAGTGGTTGCTGCCTATATGTCATAAATTCTGGTCTTATTAAGCCAGGCCATATACCGATGTATGCGGTAAATGGTGGTTTTAAGAGACTGCCCGCATTTCCTCACACTCGTCAGCATTGTGACGAAGGCTCTTGTTCTCGGGGCAGCATCCCTATTTGTCGGCTTATGGACGCGCGTCGTGTCAAGACTCAAGTAAGGAAGTTTTGTGGTGATTATTCAGAAAGGTTTTGACGAGAAGTACACGCGGGTATGACGAAAGGGTGCAGACACAGGCACCATATGGGCTGAGAGACCGTGAAATCAAAGCTCACTGCGAGCAAAACTTGTTTAGCTGAGGAATTGAAGTATCGAATCTATCGCAACCCGCTTTCACCTTCGATTCCTATTGATCAAGTCGACATTCTAGGCTCCTTGTTGACTCGCACATGCCATCAATAATTACGTGCCTTGGTAATCCTGTGGCACTCGGAACAGGACGCGCGTCGCACCAATTTGGTTCCTCCGACGGCGAATATTTGAAGAATGAGTACTGCACCAGAGTGCGCCGAATACTGCCAAGCTCAGGCCTGTTTTTCAAGAACTCAATCGAGATTTCTGCATTCGACGATAGGGTTCATGTGTCTCGCCCGGTCCAGCGCCCAGCAATTGCAGCGTCCGTTTCGGAGAATGTGCATCTTTCAAGACCCTAATAACAATTGACTACGTACTGACTACAACAGCGTACAATAGTCATCCTCGGCCTAGCTGGCCTCCTCGACTGACGCACTTTCACTGCGGCTTAGCATACCAAAGGTATTCGGATTTATGAACCCCAGCAACGAGCGGCGTTTGTGAAGTTGAGTGATTCACAAGGTCGACGAGATCAATATACGACCTTTCCTTCTTCCAGTCATCCAACCTCAGAACACGAACAAGTGTCGTGGTAAAACTCCACCGAATCCATTCTTTCCTTCCACCTCCTTCGCAGTCTGGTAATCCAGACACGGCGCCAGACATATGTGAGAACTCATATCTGGTTTCCAATCCTCCGATAATAGGGATCCATAGTGAGATAACCAGCGTGTAACATATCGTCGATGGAAGCATTAGAGGTTGGGTGTACACTCCGGATTCCTGAGCCTTCTGGCGGGTAAGACTGCGGGAGTAACAGCAGTCTGCGATGAATGTGATATTATACCCTTGGAGCGAGATAATTGCTCACAAAAATGTTGAGCTGATGTCGGGGATCCATTTGCCGCCGACGTCCCGGGTACCACGATCGAGTGGGCACAGAGTTTCGGTGTGACAGACGTCGCTGCGGCGTTTAGTGCCAAAATGCTCTGAGCAAGGATAACTAGAGCCATGCCCAGTGTAGTAGACGATAATATTGTCGCCCCGCTCAACGCTGCTATTGTAACGAGACTGTAGAGCACATCTAAAATGTTGGCGTGGGAAGGTGTCAAGTCATCGCCGGGGATCGAGGTTTCGGGACCAGGGAGACGTTGGATAAGTACGTGCTTCTGGCACGCCAAGGCCGTCGGTTAAGAAACGCTTTATTGATAAAGCGTTCAATATGCAGCCGCCCAATGGAAAGCTCCCGTACGCATCGATGCCGATTAGAATCGATGGAGCAGTAGTGATGAGCGCAGTGGCCGACGACTAGCGATGTGCTCTTACGTCTAGGACCAAGGAAAGTTTGGCAGGTCTCGCGATGGCGGGAATGAATGGATCTTGATGTCGATAAGGGCAAGATACCAACGTCCCCTGGATCACTGGCAAGATTGCACTGGGCTCTCAAAAACTTCTTTTGCTCCTTGAAGGTCTGCCGCCACGGAATTGATGGCTCCATGAGAGGCTTTCCGTCCGTTGATGATCTGCTGGGACTACGACAGCTTGGGATGAGCACAAGGATTAATATCTAGGGATATGGACTTACGTCTGGGATCCTGGAAGCAGATTCGCGTGGGACAGACCTGCTTATTCGCATGTTCAAAACGCAAGTCAAGAAGCCTTTGCAAGTCCTCTTTTTTTGCACCACACTGAATTGCTGAGACGCGGCGCCCCCATGACGGCTCAGCACACTCTTTCTGTGCACGCCTTTTTGTTTCTCGAAGTACTGCCGTAGAGTCGATGCCTGCACGAGAGGCTATCCCGTATTCCTGTGCAAGCCGTTTCTCGACTTTCTCCAATGACGGATTTTCTTCTCTCGCTCCTCATTTTTGACAGGAGCCTGCGTAGCGGGTCTGGTCAGAGGGCCACAACCGATCCACAAGTTAGAATCGTACTAGAGTATGAACGTATCCGCCGGCCATTACTCTTGTAGCGGGCGATTTGGAATTGATTGTGTCTAAAAGATCCGATATAGTAAGGAGCTGGACGGACGACCCAAAGACACCTACGATCTGGAAGTTACCAGAGGACTGCATTGCGAGAGGGTAATGGTAGAACAACAAGAGGCATGCGGTGAGGGCGTACCAGCGACATCAGCAGGATCCAGCGTGTCTTCTTCCATGTCAATTCAAGTTGTCGAGATTGTGCCATAGCGATTTTTAGCATAATGCCAAAATCGGTTTGCATGGAATCCATAATGAGAAAAAAGTTCGGACACCGTGCAAAATTATCCCGGCCGGAACAGAAACGGCAGATGGGCTACATATCGTAAGTGGGGTCTCGAATTGAAAGCTTGATGAGAATCAACATCCGTCGTTTCATTCTTCCACGTCAGAACGCGAACAAGAGCGTTCTATTAAGAACCTCGCCAGAACCCTACCTTCACCTCCTTCGCAGTGTGGCTATCCTAACACGCCGCCAGAGCTACGTGCGATTTCATATCCGGTCGCCGACACCTTCGATAATAGAGATAGTGAGATGGACGTCACTTTCATGCGATTAACGCTGCGGTAGGATACAGGCAATCTCCTTATTTCTGGAAATCTCCTTGGGACTACCCGCCTCGGACCCTTGGTCGGCCCGATCCAAGAGTTGACGTTGAGCATTCCTGGGAAGACGAATTTGAACCATTGTTGGAGAATCCTGTGAATGAAAGTAACGGAACGAACGAAAAGGACGTACCTAGATACCTCATCGTTAGGTTAGATTTCTCGCCAGACCGAAATAAGTAGCGTCAGTTGGATGGTGGTCAAACTTGACAACGCCATCAATGAGATCTCTTTTCAGGTCCACCCTGGACATAGACATTGCGGTTCTGAAACGACTGGTGCCGTTATGGCACTAGGTTCTCCCAAACTTAGATGAGAATCTTCAGCATAGAATACGTGCTGTAGTTCGTCTAACCCAGGAGGTGGTGGAGGTGGAGGTGGAGGTTAATATCGATGGTTGGCCAGAAGTCGTCAGGAGAATGGAGCATATACCCAGATACGCTCACGCTCACATCCTGTCCTCCATCACGCATCATGCATGGCTAGCTTGTAAGGGTCCGAAACTCCAACCGCTATGCTCTCCCCATTTGTTGATGTTCGAAGAGACAGGTCGATATCCCTGTAAGTGTTACGACCTAGTTGACGGTCTCTGAGACAAAGCACCCCACGATATGGAATGTAGTAATACTACCGTGCTACGCAACAATGTCGAGCGCACGCGCAGTGAATAGGATGAGATGCAATGGATATCCTGGGCGGGGAGAGAGTAAAGCCAATGCTGCTGATCACGGATACATTGATATGTGACAACAGATATAGCGAGCGTGATTTCTGAGGGCGGTATTGGGTAGGACACGGGCAAAGAGACCATGGTTTCGGCCGCTGTTGACATTACCGTTTCACGACTATAAAGGGTCGTTAGTCGGACACAAAATCAGGACGAAACTAAACAATACGCACGAATACGACCAGTCCTACTTCGGGTCAGTTAACACCTCGCCAACCCGTAACACCGGAGACGAAAAAAATATACAAGTTGGCGTTAAGGTTATGTAGACGAATTTGAACCACGATCCCGGCTGCCGAAGGGTTTCTGTAAGCAAAGTTAACGAAGCGGAGAAAGTACGTACATGGAGGTTTCACTCTTGAACAAGAATTCATCAGTGGGCGGCCGAATTTGACCAGACAGCCGGTCATCTCTCTGTATCATCAACATCTCCAAGTTCAACGTTCAACCCTCAGCTTCAAATTTCCAACAGCGGCGATGTATACATGGACAGCCACGTGATGAAGAGCTTTTAGAGGATTCATGGGTCAGATAAAGTTTTGTCAGATGTACGATGGATAGACGCACCTGTTGAAGAAACAGTACGCGCATCGCACACTGGTACCGTGTCTCTACTTCGATAGGGAATTCATACCTTTTCGGGAATACGGTAAGCAGAATACAAAGCAGAATTGCTTACAAATCAACCTAACGTCCTGAGAAAGGGCTTGGTCGACGTGCGTTACTGGCCAGTGAATGTCCTTAGAGATGCGAAGAGTAACTTGCACCGTGACGCCGGCTAGCGCCGACACTCAGCATCAGCCGGCCGCGGCAGCACCATTTAACCGGACACCGTACGTCATCAACTTTATGGCATTCAAGCTTCAACGTTTTAACCTTCGACACCTCCGGTACTGTATCATGTTTCACTAGTATCTTAAGCCGGATGACCTATCATACTTATCATTTTCGCTGTGCGTACTGGCATCAGTATCAGTGTGGAATAGCACGTGCCTGAACTCGAGTGAGTTTATACTTTTACTCGTCGTAAATTTGTCCTTAGCATTGCTCGAGAACACTCTCCCCGGTGCTTTGACGCAGAGATAAGAAGCACAGAAGCACGGCAGAAGTTCAATTTGACTCGGCAGTGCTTCCAATTTCGGACCGGTAAGTGGATTCAAGCAGATACCTATTATTGGCACTCCGAACCGCGTGTCTGCCTACCACATCTCCTCCACCACCTCTGCCTACTACATCTCCTCCACCACCATCAGCACCCCAGCACCACCTACCGCAAAGCCATCGGCGCCAATCGTCGTTGCAGACAGGGCTGGGCAGCCGCCAATGCTTCCAATTTCCCTAGGGAATTAAAGATCGACGTCAATCTCCATCTGCAGCAAGGTTGCGGCACCGCGACGACGGTCTCTCAGACATAGGAACTTGGCGACAAGGACAACTGGAGGAGCGGAGAGATATTCCCTGCAAAGGAGGTCAATACACGGAGGCGATACCCCGAGGGCCGACAGTGGGCGACCGTCGTCGACGACAGCAATCTGGTCCTGGAACAACATACTCCAGGGCGCTGCTGACGAACTCATACATATCATAGTACTGCTTCCCAACCCCCCACAGTCATCCACAACGCTCTATCATGCCCCACCTACTGCAGTTCGACAGTGGGATCTCTATTTTTGCCCACACTTCTGGTAACGCGGTCCATAGGTAGCCTAGCATCGTCTGTTGCCACCGCACCCCATAACCCCCAATGACTGGGGAGACGTCATCGCTACTACAGTCCCAAATTTCGGCGCCGGAGCATACCCGTACGCAAGTGAAATTTCTGAGCGTACGGAACAACGCGCGCATACCTTCTTTCGTCTCACCGAAGCATTTATTTACATAGGGAGCACCTATGTCGGTGCGTCGTTTGTCTTGTCAAGCTTTGTTTGCACTTAATCGCATGCCCCATAGTAGGAAATAACCTCTACAGCCGAAAGGGGAAGCTCTCTTGTTTCCGAGCGCCGTTCACCAGCCCAAACGGGGCTACAAGCCAATTTTGGCAGGATCGACATGCATCATCGTGCGTCACACCACCGGGGTATATTGTCGTTTATAGCAAGACCCTATTGTTGTTCCCGATTTCTCGCACGATGAGTCCCTCGAAACTGTGTAATCCACTGGTCGAATATCCCAAGTCACGTCTGAATATCTCAGGAAAGCCACCTTGTTCGGATCGTGAGTCCTCAGCTGAAAGTCCCCGGCAGCCTCCTAATTGCTTCTTAGATCACTGTCACAATACTTTACGGGCTCTGATGGATGATTGCACAGTTAGAATTATCGTTCAGTCAACGGACAGGAGCGGACGGTAAGTCCCCGGTTCTTTCTCCAAGCTATCTGATTCGAGGGAAGGCCGACTTTCTAGTGCATCTCAACCGCTGAAAACCCTCAAGTCGCTCACCCGAGAATTCCTTTCAGCAAGGCATGCAGCTTCCCACTGTGAAATGCATCTGACTGTGTCTAGTCTGTACTCGTGGTACGACGATGGCGCATTCAGTAGTGCTCTCCTAGCCGCGTCTCAGAGCTTCCAACACAACTCTTGCCCAGCTGTGTCGCGACCATGGTTGACCGGGTATGATGGCTTTCGTTAGATCAAGCTTACGCGAGGGACAATAGCCCCAGTGAGCTTATGATCATTGATCGCACAAGGTTATAGTGTGTGCGTTGTTCATACCGAGTTACACGGAAATATTGTGTGTATGCAGGCATGGTACATCGCACGCACCTATAACTTGAAGACAGGCTCGATACCGGTATATTCGTGTCGTATGCCAGCACACATCGGCGACGTACGGGGATCCCCCTGACAAGTAACACTGTGGAACTGGATAGAATGAAGCCTCATGGACGATTCTGCAGTGCAATCAGGCTAGGCGGACTTGAGAGTAGATGCGTAAGATATGGATCGTTCAATGCGAGTATCAAGTAAGTCTTCCCATTTTTGGCATTCGCCGCACGTTATAACTTAGCTTATTCAGGAGTAAACGTATAAATAGCCACGCCAAGGTCGACCGATGGTCTGAAGAGGAACGTAAACGCGTCGAAACCTTGTCACAGAACATAAGGCAACGAAAAAAAATGCCATAAATCGCGAAACTGATCACGTGACCGCTGAGCACAGTAAAATATATGGCGCTTCAGCGAAGCAGGAATAGCACAGATGAAAAACTAGAAGCATCTCAACAAGGACGTCCGGAAGTAGACCGACAAAGGCGGAGTAGCTTGGAAGTGCCGATCAGGCAGGAGAGGGTCGTATTCAACTACGGGAAGAAGTGGTAACAAGCAAGATCCCGAGTGGCCTATCGAGCAAGGAGGATGCATCAGGTCGAACTTATTCCATGAGCAAGGCTCTTGTTGGGAATGCCTGCAAAGGAAAAGGCTATTTCAGTGAAGAAGACTGACAACATGCGACCAACCGGCAGTCAAGGATATTTATGACCGGGTTGGGGTTGAGTAAAATTTGCTTGGTCGGGTTTTTGTAAAGCTGGTCTAAACATTTCCTTTCCACGCCGGGTATGGAGGGATTGGACTAATCTGTACCCAAGTTGAGTTAAGAACCTAGTAGGTTTGATGTTCAAGCCTTGCATGAATCATGTTAGAGTGCCTTAACAAGGATTATTTCATGTAGATGAATGTCTTGCACTGGAGCATCTAAATATCCCAAAGTCTACAGTTACATCTGATACCAAATGCGGTCATATATATGGTCTCCAGTGACAACCGGAGTCTGGGAATACGATTGATTCAAAAGATGGGTGACTTCAACATATGTTACTTCCTGTTTCCAGACACCGGATTTCAGCGCACCAATGAGTGTCTTGGTAAAAATCCCGCTGTATCCTCCCTTTCCCGCTGTTTCCGACGCATACTGGTAGTCCCTACACGCTGCCAGAACCACGTGTGAACCCATATCAGGCTTCCAATCCCTAGATAATACAGATTGGTAGCCAGGTAGATGCTTGAGTCTTTGGTCAGCAACGTGTAGCATATAGTTGACATCAGAATAGAAAGTTGGGCGCGTCGTGCGTATTGCAGAGTTTTGGCCCCCGCGGTCAAAACTGCTGGCGTGACAACAGTCCTTAATGAATGTGATATGGTGCCCCTTAGCATGAGATATTTGTGCAAGGAGCACGTTGATTTCTCTGTCGCTAATGTCGGGTATCCAGTGTCCATCGGAGTCCATAGTGTCGCGATCGATGGGGCACAGAGCTTCGATGGGACAGGCACCGGTTTGGCATTTAGCTCCTGGAGTGAAAGAGTGCTCCGAACAGTAATAGCTTGACCCGTGACCGGCGTAATAGATGAGGATATTATCGTTATGCTCAATTTCAGGATTATCGATAAGACCATGGAGTATTTTTAGGATGTTCGCGCGGGAAGGCGACAATGGATCACCCGGGGAGGTGAAATTCCGCGAGCCGAGGAGGCTTTGGATACGCATTTCTGGCACGCGTACATCCTCGATTAAGAGTTTCTTCATCAATGATGCGTCTGATACACAGCCGTGCAAAGGATTAGACTCATATGCATCGATGCCGATGACAACAGCCCAAAAACGAGACGTGTCGATGTGGCGTAGGGTCTACGACGATTGGGATGAGCATAAGGGTCGATGGTTAGGGAGATAAACTTACATCTGAGGTTGGGGTAGACCGAGTATTGGGCGGAAGTTTGCGACGAAGGTCACAAAGCCGGTTCATTTGCTTTAGATCATCGTTACGTGACAGCGATGAGTTGAATTTTCCAAGGAAGCCTAAGACAGCGCTGCGAAAGCATCCCCATGGTGAGTTAGCTCGCCGTCGTGCTTCTTGCAAAACCGACACAGAGTCGATAATACCGTCAGGAGAGGACATCCCATACTTCTGCGCGAGTCGCCTCTCCACTTCCTCCAAAGGTCGTAGTAATTCTAGAATATCTGAATGCTGACGTTCCTACAAATCTTATGAAAAGGAGCAGCCGCATCCACTATTCGAACACGTACAGGGGAGTAACATTCATGGGGAACCGGTTCTGGTGAGACTGAATGCGCCTGACGCTTCGGAATCTGGCAATTCCGATATCACAAGGAACAGAACAAATAATACGACGAGACTTACAGTCCGAAGGTTTAAGGCTAATAACATCTTGCTCATTGTAGAAGACCTCCCGGGCATTATTAGGGCCTACAGAGGTCGACACGGACTTGGTATGGTGGGAAGACGCTTGCTGGTTTACACGTTGTCTTCTGCGCTGGCATTGAAGGGTATATCTGCCGTTAGTCAGCGCGTCTGCCTGGGAAGCTACACATGTTTTTAACTTAACACACATTCATTATCATTCAGTCCCTTTTTCTGGTCAATACATCATTTTTGATTCACGGGACGTGCTCTATACCGAGACATAGAAGCTAGACTGTGTGTGACAAGTTAGTGGCTGCGTAGCGATATATAATAAACAAGTTACGGGAATTTCTCATTGAGAGTCACGTCCTTGGTTTGCTATTCCACAGTTTTTGTTCCCGTTGATTCTCTTTACGTCACGCGGGTGTTAAGAAGACTCAGAGATTCAATTAACATTTTTGAGCCTTCAGCTTCAAGAATCAACAGAGAATCAGTTAATCAGATCTCAGAGCTTCAGATTGTAATCTAGGTTAGTCCCCACATATGCAAACCGTTTCTGTTGCTCCCATCGCTTGTGTGCACGTAATAGCAGGTAACAACTTGAAGTCATTTGTGAATCTCGAAGTCACATCATCCGAGACCTGAAGGCCCCCTTAAGTCCCACTAAGCCCGACATCTCCGATCAGCTTGATCGATTCATGTCTCGTCTTCCTTGTACATAGTAAACACGCATGTAGTACGGACTCTGGTCCGTTGCCTTCTAAGGAACATTGATCAGAATAAAAACCTCCTCCTCCTCCTTCCTTCCTAGCGTTTTGCGTCCACGTGGTACCCACACTCCCTCGACGCCAAAACGTCTGGTGCTTTTTAATATTCACGTTCTGGGCCAGATATATTGGTCCTGAACTGAACTTCCGCAACAATAGAAACACCAGATTGTATATCGACAGCTTGCATCATATACATGATGGTAACGAGACTATAAACCGTCCCTCCCTCTCCCATCAGGTATGTATCGTCCGTCTGTCTATGAGAGACTAGAACACATCATCTCATAATAATATCGTCATTACGCGGCACGGTAACTTCAGGCACGCCGGCCGCAAGGATACATCAAGTTAAATAAAAGGACGGAAGTTCGTTTCTGCCAATATGCTATAGGATTCCCGTTGGCTACCATGAGGCCCTATGCATCAGTCCAATACCACAGGCATTCATCTTTGTGGTCCCCAACAACGACCGGAGTCTGTAAAAATGACTGGTTCAAAAGCTTAGTCAGGCCAACGTACGTTGTTTCCTTTCTCCAGTCACCTGACCTCAGAACGCGAACGAGTTGCCTAGTAAAATCCCCACGGCATTCATTTCCCAAATATGTCTCCCGTGCGATCTGATATTCCCGGCAAGCTGCCAGAACTACGTGGGAACCCATATCTGGGAGCCAATTCTTCGATGATACAGATTTATAGCAAGGGAAATATTTCAACCGTCCATCCGCAGCGCATAACATATCGTCGACAGTGGAACGACAAGTAACACGCATGAAGCGTTCTCCTGCTTCCGGATCTAAATCCCTGCCCACGCTACCGGCGTGACAGCAGTCTGCGATGAAGGTGATTTTATGCCCTTTGGTTCGAGATATTTCCGTGAAGAAAGCGTTCAGCTCTCGGTCGCTGATGTCGGGTATCCATTTTCCACTAGCATCTTTGGTATCGCGATCGATGGGACACAGAGCTTCGATAGGACAAGCTTCACTTCGACATACAGAGTCTGGAGCCAAAGAATGTGTTGAACATTGGTAGCTCGAACCATGTCCAGCGTAATAGATGATGATATTGTCGCCTTGCGCAATCTCGATGTTGTTGATGAGACTGTATAACACGTTTATGATGTTAGCGCGGGAAGGGGTCAATGAATCACCACTGGGACTTTGGGAGCCGAGGAGACACTGGATACGATATTCCGGCACCTCAAGCCTCTCGGTTAGGAAGTTCTTCATCGATAATGCATCCGATACACATCCATGTAAGGGATGAGACTCGTACGCGTCGATTCCGATAAGAACAGCCCAAAATCGGGATTTGTAGTACGGCGCCTATGGCATCTGGAATGAGCAAAAAGGCACTGACTGAGAATACAAACTTACGGGCCCAACGTAGACACGAAGTCGCGTAAATTTGAGACGAAGGTGATATAGTCTGTGCAATTTCTCCACGTCATTTTTCTTTGACGCTAATTCGTTGTTTTTTTGAAAGAAAGTGTGGAAGGTGCTGCAAGGGTACCTAACAAATTGATATATCAATATGTGTATCTTATACATAATCATGATATATCAATGCACTGTACGTACCGTCACTGTTTGATATATCAGCTCCAACGAGCTCACGCATAGGGCCTATCCTTGCCCATCGTTGACCCCCGCTACCCGCTGGCTGGCTGCCGACGTGCTTTACTTCTGACGCTAGATATGGCCTCATGCGCCCGCCATCACGAATTTGTGTCATGTTACGATCAGAAGACATGTCTCTGCCGGATTATTTTAGTGAGCGTCTGAAGCATGCAATATTTCCAGAATTCGTTCTGTATGTTGTTCTTCTTGCTTTTCAGTCAATATGAGGGAATCGACGACAGGTGGCTTGTATTACAAAGGTACAAGTGGTATGTACGACGACATTAATCCCGAGGCCTGGGGTCCATAGATGGGAGCGATGTCCAGTATCAATACTGCGAGAGCGATTCAGGCCGTGGCTCAGAGGTGTTAGCAGCACTGACAATAAAACTATCACAGCTTACCGTACACAGTCTGGCAGGTGTGGTCGACATTAAGCTGCAAAAGCAGACGTAGCACTCCTGGGGCAAAGCGACATCCCACATCTCCGTTTGTGACACAGGGAAAGCATGATATAGGCTCTGTAATGGTCATCGTCTCAAATATCTATAAGAGAGATGTATTAGACACACCTTCTCCTTGGCTCACAAGATTTGCTCCTCACTATAAATCCAAGCGCAATCTAAGATCATAGTAAGATGTTGCTCCTACTATCGCTATCGAGGTATCATCCGACAAGTCAGGAAAGCCAACTTAGAAAAGCCATGCCATTATGTTGTTATGTCGTACTTCGAAGAACTGGGGGAATGAGAAGCAATTTTAAGTGGTGAGGTCAACGCGAGGTGGTGGTAACGGTCAACGATTCGGTGGTCACATCATTGGTTGGAATTGATCGGAAGAAGCCGGTACACAAATCCTATTGGTTCGGTCGATGGGTATTGATTGAACCGGACCTTTGCCTCGAAATGCTCACTTGCCTTTGTCCATTCATTCAGGTATCACGAAATTAATCAGTGTGTAAGTATTTATGATCAGATATCACTGAATGAAGTCCCTGAATTACAACCATAAAACCCTCCTGTGCCCGTATTTTCGATGTGAGTGAATGAATACTGCATTATACCTTCCTACTCTACCGTCTACGTGCTGTGGAGAGACATTGACACAGCGTTAATATATTCTTTCAATTAGAAAATGATTGTTTACTACTCTTGAACATATTTTATCAGCCCCTGAAGGCGCCACAGCAAGGAATTAATTTTCGTCAGACGAAGACTCGAAAAATGGCAAGTTCATTCCAAATGCAGTTAACTAACAATGGCATTCAATGGAACTGCGAGACGAGTTGGAGACGAGGCATTCGAAGAAAAATAGTAAATGTCTTGCAGCGCACTTGACTTGACTTGACTTGACTATTCTGAACTGAAAGATCATGATTTACTGCTCTTCAACGCAACTACAGCGACATTTATTCTGAAATTGTGGATTCCGACCGGACATACGAAGATTTTGGTACTACTGAGATTACTCATGCCAGACAGGGATTGATAATTTAATATTCATGGTCCTATGATGAAAAGGCTAAAGCCGATGTGTCACACAGAGTGTCTTGTCTATCTTTTGTGTGCCAGAAAGAGAAAAACACATCATCACCATTTCAATCAAATGGGGGTACAAACATCTAAATTAGAAAATTTCCTTGACTTCGAAAATTTGACTCAACTTGAAAGACATCCCAGTTTACTCTGGACCGCCGTGCTTGGGTTCTCCTCCAGAGGACCAGGATAGAACGGAGATACATTAGTCCTGTGGAAATCATGACCTTGATGAACCGCGAGCAGGCACTGCCACGCGTAGATGCGGTGGGCCAATCCGAGTCCTTTTAATGAGAATCAATTGCAGAGCCTTGGCAGGAATTGCAATGCCAGAAAGTCTGTGACAAAGGAAATGTTTCAGATGTATGCAAGCTGAGGGCGAGAAGAAGATAAAGATAGACCTTGTGAAATATCAGGAACGCAAAGGCCCAAGTCCTCGGATTTTTTACAGTCATCGGCTTCTCGCCGTCAAAGAAGATGAACCAAGATCTTGAATTAGATCCTGCATCTGTTTTTGGCCATGCGTCGGGATGGAATGCGCGATGATTCACACGCATGGTCGAGTACGTCGCTTATAACAATGAGCTAAAGTCTTCCTGGACAGCGGACAAACCCGAATTGATTGGTCAGTGTAAAAAGCGCCCTTTTCGATGCTTTTGGTAAGCCACTGCAGGCGATATATCAAACACTCACGGTACAACTAGGCGATTGATATATCACACTTTACGGTATATGGCAGTCGTTGATATATCAGCCTGCGGGGTACTGGTGGGTGCTGGAAATTTTGCTGCGTGGTAACTTGGCACGCCTTCTTGCTTCTTGCAGGACCGCCACAGAGTCAATGCATATACCTTCGCGAGGGATCATTTCGTATTCATGGGCAAGCCGCTTCTCCACCTCCTCTAAATTTTGTAATTCCTCCAGGTCTGAAGGTTGAGACGATGGCTACGGAGCAGATTGGATAAAAAGAACTAAGCGTCCACAAACCAAGCTCATACCGGAGAATAGCAAACGACCGTTCCTCGTAAAGATTCCTGTTGATCATGGTCTATTTTTCAATATAAAGAACCGATCAGGTGAAGAAAAAAGACATACCATCAGGGAGCAACCAAAAGGCTTTAACCGCAGTACGCATCGGTAGTATAAGAGGCATTCTATGGAAGCATGCCATAGGCGTGTCAATGTTGCTGACAGGATACAACATGTGGAAAAGACCGCTAGATTCATTACATTGCGATATCACATTTGCGCCACCAATGACTCGCCGTTTAAAATATCGCATCGCCATGCCTTTTCAATGCATTTCCCGCACATTTGTAGCCATACTGTATTTCACTGGAAACAACAGTATATTTGGCCGCGATCTCACAGATCGCGATAGAAATGAAAGAGCGACCTCAAACGCGAAACTGACTTACCTTATACAGCAGTCTGAGTCCTCGCGAGGGATGAATTGATAAACTAATCAAAATGTTAGATCAGTATGGGACACATTTGAACCGTCTGATACCGCTCTTCCTGTATGGAAGCGTTAAGTCGTCATATGCAAGTGACTATACCATAGTTTTCGGAAGGGCCAAAGACGCAGAGAGACTGTTTACATGGAGTGGCTCGCGACATAATATTCGTCAGCAACTGCCAACAATCATGACAGCATTTCATGTACTGGAACTGCAGTGATCAAAAGGTATGTGCGTGCAGAATATTGGAGCCGAGCGCTTGTTTTTAGCGAATGAGCAGACTAAATCTGTGACTAGTGACCTATGAAGTGCAACAACGATCAGCCGGGACAATGAAGGCTGACAGTATGAAACCTCTCAGGGAACGATCTCAGTGTAAGCACGTCACCTCATAACGGACGACTGAACTAAGCAGGAGAAGCTTCGCGATCATTTGCAGCACAACATGAAATCAGGAACCCCATAATTGACTCCGAGGTGGTGGCGGTGGCGGTGGCGGTACCGGTGCCAGGTCCCAAGAAACGGCCGAAAACAATTGGAAAGTAATTCGGCCCGGAGTCGGCCATGATCTCTTCCCTAACATATGAACTCTCCATGACTTTTCTGTATGGTTGGCAATCAAGCAAGCGCTGTGTATTCTTTTCTACCTTTCAGGTCTAGAAGCCTGCTGCTGCCTGCTTCTAGATGTGCAGGCGAAAGCCATGGGTGAAGACAACCGTTTAGCGACCTGAGACGAAATTAAACTTCGTGCTTCCACGATCACTCGAAGCACATCACTGAAAGGAAAGACGATTCAGGCGATGGGAAAGCTGATCATTTTGCTGCGTAACCTATGTATACAGCTTGATTCCTTTTCCCTGCAGCCTTATCCTAATCGAACCCATACAGAAACCGAGCAGCGAGCGCACCAACTGGTTCCGAGTCCTATGTATGTACGATTTCGGTCCTTATGCAAACCTGAACTTATCGTGAGAAAATCTATTTGGAGAATCACGGCATTTGCCGCATCATTCGCCTGAGCTTACCGTGGGAATAATCTTATTCAGTCCCGTCTTTGCCCGATCTCATCCTCCGATCCTTTCCTTCACTAACCTCGGCTCAGCGTGGGATTAATTTCCATTCAGTTCCGTTCCTTTACGGTTGAGTCCGCGAATTTCGGTTGCTTGTTTCCATTGCTGCCTCAAGGTCCTTATCAACCATTATACCAACATCGTCGAACGAGGTCGCGTTTGGGAGCTTGGAGCTCTAGTCCATACTCCATACTGTCTTCAGCTTACTACTTCACCTTTCCCGGCAAAGGCAGCGCAGGTCAATACCTCTGCCTCGTCACCAAGGCTCTTGGCGGAGACGTAAAGTCACTGTTCGCGAAGCGCGGCATCTTTCCTTTTCCTATCGGCAAATGCATCATCCTGCACCTATTTCGAGGCATCGCTCATGCACACAGCCGTCGTGGGGTCGTGCACTCCGATCTGAAGCGCGATAACATTTTCTTAGAAACTACTATGTCTACCGAAGACATTGACAAGCTTCTCGCGTCCAACCCCGTCTCATCGACATCCCCTTGAATACTCTCATGATGGGTTAGTAAATGCCGTGGTCTCGCAGCCACTTCCGATCACCACTCCGCAAGAGGCCATGCAGCAGATTTTTGTGGTGGCCGACTTTGACAGCGGTGAGTTCAAACATGTCGCGTGTGCTGCTTCATTGCTCACCTATTCTTACAGCACAGCTCATCGACACCCGCAGTCACAAAGAAATTTCTCCTTTATTGCTTTGTCCTCCCGAAATAATTATTGATGGATGGTGGGACGGAAAGCCGGACATATGGACGTTCGGATACTTGGTACGTGTTATTCTCTTCTGTCCACCGTCGCCTTGCCAATGAACGCATATCCAAAGATCTTTGAACTCATCACCGGCAGTGCTCTCTTCAGGTATGTACCATACCCAAAATATGGCCTAGATAAGCCAAACTTCATGCTCCATCAGATGATATGCTACACTGGCGAAGATTTTGGATCGCAACAGCTCTCGGTTCTTCGATCCAACTTGTGCGTGTGCATTCCTGAATCCCAATGTCGTCGCTCATCTTCCGTTCCATAGGTTGTCCTCGATTATCCTTTCGACGTATCCATCAAGAAGCTCAAAGTTGTAGAGGAGGCGGATGTTCTCCCCATCGCTGTGGTTTAAACACGTACAAGAGATACACATACCACATAGCCCCATCACTTATGACGGTCTTCGTGGCGTAGCCACCGCGTATACGACTACCAAGCCCGACGAAGCTGTACAAATTGTAGTTGATGGACAGCGGTCACGTAGTCTATTATAGAGCGGGTGTTGTGTATTATGGAGAGACATTTCATGTAGACGATCAGAGGCGTGCGCGGTACAATGACGCCATATGACTGGGTAGGCGGGCGCGTCTCGAAGGGCACATTAATGGGGTCCCAGATGTGACACGAGACAGCGTAGGTAAATACGCGACGTCTTCATGCACTACTGGGCTGACGGCTTCTGAATAGAAGCATAAGACTCGGTCCTGCCACGCGAATGTGATGGCTCTCACCGCACTAGTAAGGATGGTAGCGTATTTCGCGTAAGCACTCTGCTGAAGTCATAAGCTTTGACTAGACTTATTTAGATGATTCCGGATTACTTTTCCATGCTTCTTGACAAAATGTGGGCCTGTAGAAGGAGTGGACGGCCCGTCGGTGCTATTTTTATGGCAGGGCCATAATCATTTAAAGTCCCCATGTAGCTGTAAATGATAATATTCAATACACGACGAAGTACATTGCTAACTAAACCAATAGATCTATTAAATAGCGGCACATTAATTACGAGGAGACCATATTCCGATCCACTACAAATACCATGCACACAGCGCACGGAGTCCTATGCAACAGTATCCAGAAACCAAAGAGGCTCGTCTATGTGATCCCCATAAACGACCGGAGTCTGGAAAGGTTCGTGATTCAGATAGTGGGTGAGACCGATGTATGTTGTTCCCTTGTTGCATTCACCCGATGTCAGAATATAAACCAGCCTCCTAGTGAAAATTCCACCCCATCTGCTTCCCTCGCCAGTCTCCTTCGCAGTCTGGTAATTCCGACATGCCGCCACAACTACATGGGAACCCATATCTGGGAGCCAATTCTTCGATAATACAGATTTATAGAAAGGGAATCCTTTCAACCGTCCATCCGCAGCGCGTAACATATCGTCGACAGTGGAACGACGAGTACCGCGCATGGAGCGATGGCCCGTTTCACGATCTAAATTCCTGCTCGCACCACTGGCATAACAGCAGTCTGCGATGAAGGTGATTTTATGTCCTTTGGTTCGAGATATTTCAGTGAAGATGGCGTTCAGCTCTCGGCCGCTGATGTCGGGTATCCATTTTCCACCAGCGTCCTTGGTATCGCGATCGATGGGACACAGAGCTTCGATGGGGCAAGTGCCGGTTCGACATTTAGAGCCTGGAGTCAAAAAATGCGATGAACATCGGTAGCTCGAGCCGTGCCCAGCGTAATAGATGATGATATTGTCGCCCCGCGCAATCTCAGTGTTGTCGATGAGACTGTAGAGCGCGTCTACGATGTTGGCGCGGGAAGGGGTCAATGAATCACCTCGAGTGGGATTTTTGGCGCCGAGAAGACACTGGATGCGATTTCCCGGCACCTCAAGCTTCTCGATTAGGAAGTCTTTCATCGATAATGCATCCGATACACATCCTTGTAAGGGATGAGACTCGTATGCATCGATTCCGATAAGAACAGCCCAAAATCGAGATGTGCAGTACGGTGCCTATTGTATCTAGAATGATCAAAGGGGTCGGTGACTAGGAACGCACACTTACAGTTGAGGTGAGCGACTGAGAGATGGGGCCAAATCTGTAACCAAGGCGGTTAGGGTTGCTCCGGATGTGGGGGAGTTCTTCCAATTCATCTACATCATCTCTCCTTGACGTTAATGCGATCACCTTTCGAATAAAGGCAGTACGAAGACGTTCCCATGGTAGGGTAACATGTTTTCTCGCTCTCGCTTCCTGCAAGACTGCCGCAGAGTCAATGCTTTGAGGAGAGACAATTCCAAACCGTTGTGTGAGCCGATTCTCTGCCTCCAAACGCCATAATTCGGGCATATATCTGGACTGACGAGGTGGCTACGTAACTGAGAGGGCCACAGTGTTGAGAGACTGAACTCATACCGGGATATAAGCGTTTTCGGTGATCCTCCAGGGTTGAAATGACTGATCGTCGGGAACGTGGGGCGTCTGGAAATTTCAATCTTAGTATAAGTTTACGGAGGAGGGAAAAGGCACCTACCATCTAGGCGTTCTCACAGAACACAACTTCAGCGACCATGATGTTTTTTGCTGCAGAGTGCGTCTTTAAAAAACGAGAGACACGCGTCAGAGCGTTTCAGCATTGTCAATAGGAAGCAATGTGCCATGGTCCGCTTTAGGGAAAGAACATGTATGTGTTATGGTACACAACATCGCTCAAACATGTAAACTCACATCGCTGTACTCTTTCAACGCTCTTCCCACATGTTTAAAGTATTTTTATATCTTACTAGTGCCTAATAGACCGCCTGTCAGCACCATTTCATGGAACTAAGCATTAATGGAACGTGGGTATGAATTCAAGTTTCGCAAGGCCGAAGGCACACAAAGACTTGTAATGGAAAGTGGTGCGATCCAACAATGCTCAGAGCGAATATCGCGAACACTTGAGGTCTGAACATAGGAATAATTGCGCATCAGAGAAGACAGAAGGGCAAGAACAATTTAAATGAAACGATCGCGGTATAAGCAATATCACTGACCGTGTATGTTAACGAATGGCGCCCGCGCAATAAATGAATAGCATAGGAGAAACTTACAACTGGATGGGGAAAGAGAAATGGTGAGTATGATGTCAGTGACCTGGAAAAGATCGGGCCGATCGGGCGCTAACCTTGATCAATCCTCCATACAGCACACCACCAACTCTCTCGTTGAACTTGCTAGTAACGCACAAAACACTATCCATGCGCTGCTACATATGGATATCGCGGAATGACACTCTGCTAGCCTACGCACACGTCTTGGAACGAAGACTGCAGTGTGTTGGCAACCAACCCGCTCAACTTGCTTGAAGGACTTTCAGATCAAAGAACATCGAAAGAAGGAGGTTCATATGCGAAGGCTGCTATTTTTCGCAGCGTAGCTTGTGAACCTATTCTCATTCATATTTACCTGTTGCGTTTCTGATTGGACCCATACAGTCGCTCAACAGAAGTATTATCCAACTGGCGAGGACAACGACGTCACAAGCCTAGTTGGTGTCTCCCGGCGCAATCACAGGTCTCTTTATATACCTAAACAATCTCAACCGACTCTTCTAGGCTACTCGAAGAGTGCACGCTTGACTGTCCCGGTGCCGTATTCGTGTGAAAGGCATAATTTTTCTCTTTGCACCATGTGAAGCTCAGTGGTTCCTGACAGGTAGCTCTACATGACGTTATCCAGTTTTTATCCAAAATGTCGGCTCGTCTACGACAAACGAAGCTTGCCCTGACCCCAGATCTACAGCAACACCAAGAGTGGTTGTAGTGCAGTCTCCGATGGACATGCCTGCCCGTCGCTCATGCCTCTTTCTTCCTCCGTCTCAAGGGGTTTTTCTAATGAAATCTGCGGACATTAATGCTCTCATGTTCTAATGCTGTCGCTGAGCGCCATAGTAGCCATCACCTTCCTTTTCTTTGGTGGTCTCTCCCTCCCCGCTGACAACGACTCGGTATCGCGTGGTTCGCACGGGGCGTGATCACTACTAGCTTCAACTGCTTACGAATCTGTAGTCGCACAAATATATGGTCGCTCTCAGGACCTCCTCAGGACCTCCTGTAGCAAATCATCGCTCAAATTACCGTCTTGCGTTATTGGTCCGATTATAGTGCTGTTAATGGTTCTACTGATCTATACGAGCGTGACTGTTGGCAATGTGAAGAACTTGAAGGGATGGAAGGGCAGAAGCGCTTGAATCTGTTTCTAGTGCGTTCATACTACTTGTTTTGCAGTCAATAGAGTCCCTCATTTTCAAGACCTTAGCGACGTCATTTAGCTCTAAAGCGGCAGAAAAAGTGGCAAGAGGGCTTTATCTGATGGTTTATTTTTGTTAGAACTTCGGTGACAGTTTAGCGCTATGTTATATGATGGAGGGATAGCTTTTAATCGTGGTTTCGTTTCACGATCAGCGGCATTCTACGACCACAATATCAACTTCACGCTTCAACCTCATGTATTGGATACAGTGGAGTCCATCAGAGCGACATATGGAGGTTTGACCAGAGTGACGGAGAGTTGCGTTTGGAACGGGGAACTGAGGAAAGCTCTCAGGGTCTGATAGGTTAAGAGGCGTCATTAAGCGGCCATTAGTAGGGGCGGTTATTAAACCCGCCATTCCCAGTGGACCGTCTCGTCTCGTCATTCACTTTGGTCGAAAGGAAACAACTCGTGTCATTTTAACAGATAGATTTGTCTGGCTCTACGCCAATAAGAAGAGCAGCTAGGAGCAGTTATGTGTTGGGTGATTTTGAGCTAGACTTTGGTGACTCGACGCAGTGAGTAGTTGGATGTACGCTGCGCATTCCAGAGTCTTGGCCCTGGCCGCTAAAACTGCACGCATAACAGCAGTCTACGATGAGTGTGATCTTATTTACTTTGACCTGAGAAATCTGTGAAAAGAGCGTTGAGCTCTCGATCGTTGATTTCGGGTACGTAACACCCTTTAGCGTCTACGGTGTCGCGGTCGAGAGGGCATAGAGCTTCGGTGGGACAAGAATTATTGAGATATGAGAATATGTTCTGAGCAATAGTAGCTGGCGCCATGCCCAGCGAAGTAGATAAGAACAAGAAAAATGTAAGCCCGATGCATTGGAAAGTAATTCCTTGTAGCAAGAACGAATGCTTGGAAAGCGTAGGGTAGTATGCTGTGTCGCTTTCTTCCGCAAAGGTGTGTCTGGAACAGCCACCCAAATGTCTCCGTAGGATCCTTGCAAGGCTTGCTATTCCATAACGCCTATTCCTGGAAATTCTTATTCTTTGTCTAAGGTCACTTCTACGCCTCCACTCCTCCAGGCGACAATTGCCGGGCTTTCTCCGATAAGGAAAGGTCGCTTCCAAATTCAAGGAGGACTAGATGCCTACTTCGGGTTCGATCCTGTGATCCTCATCATTCCGTGGTTATATACTCGGTCATTACTGTAAACATTGTGACGCCGCTACTTGTTGTCTCTTCTCTTGGTCCTTCTCTTTGTGCACGCGTAGTTCGATGCCCCAGTCATCATTGTACCATACTGGGCGGAAATAGCTGCTAAAGTCGTGATGTCATTCATCAATAAGGTAGGACATGTATCTGGCTTCTCTAGGGAGTATGACGTTCTGAGTCGCGAACGACACCTAGAACTACGCTGGTCATATGCTCCTTCCAGGTACCTAATGACCGGTGAATACGGCGCTCGCTTGAATACGAAGAGCAAGCACGAACCGTTATTAAAGCTTGAAGGATTCTCCTCCCCTCGTTATGCCCATGCACTCTGCATAGCTCCGAGGTGTAGAATCCAATACGGGATCCCCTTCAAGCTGATGCCCTGCCGTACGTCGGCTAGAAGTAGATCACAGAGAAGTATGGTAATCGCACATGGTCTGCTATATAGGGCAGGGGCTATTCCCGGCAGATCATAAGAAATCGAGATTGACGCGCTGACGAGGCTAACAAGGAAGAGATCGGCGAGCTTGACAGGATCGGCGGTGGTGAGACGGTTATAACAGGCATGTTGCATGATGCACGTACTTAAATGCCTCGTCTTGAGGTAATGATTAATCCATTTATGACACGGTTCCATTCTGGTCTTCTCTTTCCGTGTCTCAACTCCAACATTTCAAATTCTCCGTCGTACAAAGTTGATGGACATGTAGGCTGTGTTGTATACAGGGAGCTCATGCGACCAAAGCTTTATACAAATGTTGCCTGTTGATGATAAATTCTCTTTGATGTACGATTTGCCAGGTCACAAGAATTTAGACAAAGGAAGGATGTTCGAAAATGGTGGCTGGCGGGTAGATTCGGAGCCGTGTGGGACTCTTCTGGATGACACTGTTTTTCAGGTTTTACTAGGAATGTTTATCATAGGCGGAGATTCGACGAGAGCGGGGTGATGGCCATGGACGTTGACATTGAAGCGGTTTCGGGATTTGAATCTGAAGATGACGATATCATGTGCTCTGATGACCAGACAAAGACCAAACAAAGACACTGCTGGTGTCCGAGCTCGCACACCCTCATCGCACGTTTCTTGTTCTACCGATACTCTCTGTGGCCAAAACGCCATCTTCATTACAATGCCGTCCATTGCCCCGTTCAAGAAGTTCGTTAAATGGGACACCCGGCCGACGCAGAAGAGTCAGTCCAGCATGTAAGTGTCTTTTCGTCGTCTATTCGGTCCCTTGTATCAAAATTTCAAGCCATACCGCATCCAACGTCGTCACCTACTACAAGCAGTCCCTAGAGACATGTCCCCTACTAACGAAATTAACAGCACTTCGGTACGATTTTGTCTTGGGGGACACCAGACCCTCTCATCAGATCTTCTGCGTAGGCGCAACTCAGAAATCAAGACCTGCTGAAGGAATCACGCCATCTGGAGGAGGTTGAGAACCGACTTGCACAGAAATAAGATGGTCTCTCCTAAAGGCAGATGCATTGACTCCTGTGGAGGTCTTTCAAGAAGTAAAACGGTGTGCCAGGTCATTATGGCGGCGTCTTCGAATGAGCGATATGTCAACATTAGATAACGATGATGCAGCGAACCTGCAGAAGCTTTCTCACCTTCGTTATGAACATGAGGTCACAGTTCCTCGTCGGTCTGTCTCGTGTGAATCCCCTTCCTTGACAAGAGGGGTAAGTGTATACTCATGTTCATTGGCCTCTATGCTTATCCCAGCTATCGTAGGCCCCGTGGTGCATCGACGCGTCTCAATCTTGGGCTGTTCTTATCGGCATTGATGCGTACGAGCCCAACCCTTACGCGGATGCGTACAGGACGCATTATTGAGAAGGACTTTCCTCATCGACGACCTTGGCGTGCCAGAGGAACGTATACAATGTCTCCTCGGTCCCGAAAACCCAATCCCTGGCAAACCATTGACACCCTCCTGCGCCAATATCGTGGGAGTGCTCTATAGTCTCACTGACAATCAGGAAATAGATCCGGGGGACAATATGCTTATATACTTTGCTGGGCGCGGCGCCAGCTATAACTGTGCGAACCATTTTCTCAAACCTAAATGCGATACAAATATCTGTCCCGTCGAAGCTTTGTGTCCTCTCGATCGCGACACCGTAGACGCCAAAGAGCGTCACGTACCCGACATCAGTGACCGAGAGCTCAATGCTCTTTTCACAGAGATTTCTCAGGTCAAGGGGAATAAAATCACGTTCATCGCAGACTGCTGTTACGCTCGCAGTTTTAGCCGCCATATCCAAGACTCGGGAATGCGCAGCGTACATCCGACTGCCGATGTCAACGATATGTTATGCGCCGGGAATGAAGGGCTGAAATTTCCTGGCCATCACTCTATATTATCGAAGGATTGGCAGCCAGATATGACTAGTTCTCACATAGTTCTGTTCATGTTCTGAAGTCGGTTCACTGGAAGAAGGAAACGACGTACGTTGAACTGATCCGCCTTTTGAGTCAGTCATATACCCAGACTCCGGTCCTTTCTGGGGTCCATAAATTCGAACGCCTTTGGTATGCTAAGCCCTAGTGAAAAGCCCCTGCATTGGAGGACACTGGGAGTTCTCGTCATGTGCGTTGTAGCTCCAGCGATATGTGCTTGGTCTGAACTAGCTTGAGTCTATCAATAAATGCTGAGACGGTCGAGGACTGCTCGCTGAGCATCTCAGGTGTATCCCCATCGATTATCCTCAAGTGCAAAGAGAGGACCCCAAGCCACCCATACTCCGCTTCCATGAGAGGATGGGTGCAGGCCGCTATATCCATTCGTCATTGTGGTACTCCCACTTGATTACCCTACAATCCTAATCACTGCATTAATCTCTTCTCTTCACACATGCATGTTCGATGGTGCCCCCGTAATCGTTGAAGGTTGTATATGCGGCTTAATCGATATCTATCATCTTCTATGCAGTAAATTTCCTTCTTCCTACGTCAGGCTCGCCGCCAACGCTTATTCAATATTGTCACTGAGCGGTGCGTCGTGTTGGAATTATAGACTGTAGAAGTCATGAGAAACTAGGACAGATATAACAGAATAACGCCTAGCGTAATGGAGAGCTTCATCCCAGTCAGATATTTATGGTCGGTCAGGAAGAATAGCAGGTCTTAACAAGTGCACTACCAATCACAGAACTGCCATCGTTCTTTTCTCCACCGTGGCTCGTGTTTGATCTCTGAATGTTTCTTTGGTACATACACCACCCGAGCTCGACACCTACATTCCAATGTCCGATCCCGTGATACGAGAGTCGCCGCCAGGACACTTCCCGCTTGGTGACGCGTTCTCCGCTCATAATTCAGGCGGATCCCAAGAAAATCGCACGTTGCCAAAGCCTTGATTTCCGATTTGACCGAGAATGGAAAAAGTAGCGTATAAAAACAAAATCTCCAATTTCGAACGTGTAATGCAAACGAGAGAAAGGCTGAAAGAAGCAGATGCAATTGAAAAAGTGACTTCCCGTATCGAGAACGAAGGTGTGGAAAGCGTACGGCGGTACGTCGTGGCGTTTTCTGCGCTAAAGGAAGTCTAGAACAGCCATCCAAGCTCTGAGTGACCCTCTCTGCAGGGCTCGCTAAACTGTCCATGCAAAGCCCGCATTCTCCTCCAAGCGAACATCGCCCAGCTTTCCTTGGAAAAGAGAGGTCATTCCCAGTGTCAGAGAGGACGCGAGGTCCATGTCCGCGGAATGGCCCATTCCATTCAATCGCTGTCGACCACGCCCGCCCTTGTTGGTCCTTTCTTTACGTGTGCGTAGTTCGTTGCCCTGGTCATCGTTGCACCGTACCAGACGGGAAGTCGTGATGCAGTTCATCGAGGAAGTAGGAGAGGCATGACACCTGTAGGGTGTATGGCCAAGTCGCGAGGGAGGGAGGAGCAGTCAGAGAGGATGTTACGAGGCGTCACTCTGGAAATCTGGCTAACACCATTGCCCGCTCTTTGTACGAACGCGAAACGGTCGTTTGGCCAAGAGATATTCTGTTTCATCTGTAAATGCCACTTCGTTAAGCGCAGCAAAAGGACGGGAAAATGGAACCGACCAAAAGTTCGGTACAGGTCAACGTAAAAAAACATCCCGACAGACGACAACCTTAATTGAATCATATCTGCGCATTGCCACTCTTAACCTTCTCGGAGACGGCGTACGTCAAGCGGGCATCAATGTTGGGCATCTAAAACCATGCCACGAGCCAGTTGTACAGATGTGTCTAACGGATTGAGAATGAGGCACTCGCTTGAATATGAAGAGCATAAGAAGTTAGAACGAGCCCTCAATAGAAACACATTTGAAGCCTGAAGGATTATGTTCTTCTCATCACGCCCATATTGACTCTGAACAGCTAGAATCCACGCAAGCACATTCTTTGACTCGTCATACGTCGACTTGAAACAAAGCACGCGCAGAAGGCCCGCTACGCAAATTTCCGATCGTCGGTGTATCCAGAGCTTCCCCTGCAGGGTAGGGGGGGCGAAGGCCACCTTTCTGACTCGTCTATGGTTTCCATGTTTGGCCAAGTCTTGATGTTGATGGCATCTTATAGAATGGGCACGAGCCCCTCTTGTATCTGCTTACGTTGAGGGGAGGCAAGTATGTGCGCTGGTAGGCCACCTGACGGAGAATCGCGCTATACATGGACTGGCGGGGAGGAGTTGGTGAGTTCCTACAGGCGCTTACAGGCGCTTCGTCTGCGTCTGCTCTTCTCCAGGTCAGTCGAAGGGATGGGGCTGATCGTCAGTTAGTGGTATTCTAAACGGCAAGATTTATGAGAAACTAGGACAGACTTCACGAAATAGCGCGCACCGTAATAGAAAGGGAGCATTATTCCCTCCGAGTCTCAGTGGAGTCAAAAAGCCGTGCTCTTCACGGCTCGTATTCGACCTCTGGATAGTTTACACGCCGCTCCAGAGGGGGAGGCAAGAGTCGGATGATTGAACGACGATTTCTTGACACGATCTGGTGCATAATAAATATCGCTCCAACGAGTCTTCATAACAGAGAAGTGATGCTTGTTAAAGTGTGTCCGCGTATCCCCAGCAATCTCTGTCTTCCAACCAAGCCTACTCCTCCGAGCCACCTTTCTACAGCAGGGAGGACTAGAGGTCCACTTTCGAGATGAGCGCTTGCCTTCATCCTTCCGTGGTCACTCCCACCCGGTTCGGTGCTAGTCACAAACACGATGCTTGTTCTTGGTCCATATCTTTACGCGTTGTCCCAATCTATACCACACCATGCCATGCGTTGAGGTGAAGGGGGAAGTTCCGTCTCATCCTAACATTATATCTATAGTAGTGTGGATACGACCAGCAGGAAAAGATAGGACGGAGGATGACGTATCAGCTCGTCCTGCAGCACGAACCCCTTCCTCGCAATCCAAGCACAAAGCGTCCTTTCCATCCAGGGAAGAATACATCTGCCCTTCATCATCCCGGCCAAGCGTACAACCCTCTACTTCACCTTCTATGAGGATATCGGCGGCGCTTGCACTTCGCAGAAGGTTGTCTGCTAGCAGGTGAAAGAACTCATCTGCTGATCCCCGGAAATTACTCTCTAGCCAAGCGAACAACCTTCCACCTCCCTTCTGCGACAAACAGCCGTGGTCATCTGTGCACCGCCCGCATCGGTTTGGCCTTTCTCTCTACATGCACGTACCACGGAGAGGAGAAGCAGGAAGATGACACAACCCTGGGTTTGCGTTGCTTTGGAACATGGTCATTTATTGAACTCCAGAGTCGACTGGTGAAGGCTCGAATCCGGAATGGCCGGGTGAAGGAAGATGATATAATACATTGCCTGGGAAAGCAACACCAATCGCGTACCTGCACTTGAAGTTGCCATTAGGGGGAGGTAGACGATGATGCGTTGGTTATGAGACGATTGTGGGCCTTTGAGCCGGAGATGCCGTCGAAAGAAGCCTGCGGTGATGTCGTTTCCCCTGATTAGGAAGGAGGCATAATCGTTGCCGTTGAATAATCGAATAATCGCCTTCATAATTGTTCGTCGACTCCTCCCCCCTATTACATCGTTTCGGCTCTTCTTTTCACATGCGCATAGTTCGTGCTCGAAGCGGAGATGATAACGTTCTCCTGGCTCCGAGGACGGTATCCAATCGCGAGGGAAGACAACACGTTGCCTTGGATTTGTTCACCGTGGTCAATTGATGTAAACGCCAGAATCTTTGACAGTGGGTGCAAGATGAACATGCTCGAATCCGGCTGGTTGTTATCACATTCATGAGGTGAGAACGTTCCGCAAAGACACCAGTCTTTCATCCTGGCATTAGTAATGACTAAGAGGAATAAGACATGAAGATAGCGCACAATGAAAAGCAGCGGATCGACGATTTCGTTACTGCACCCGCGCCTCTCTTTGCCGAGTTGGCTGGAAACGATGTAGTTTATCGAGAAGGTAAGGTTTGTGCTGCTCTGGAACTTCTGATACGTGCTGGGGGGATTTTTCGGCTAAAGTCTATTATCCGTTGTAGGCGAAAAGAACATCTTTGTTTTGCATGTAGCTGTACACACTAGGTCGTTAGATACAGCAAAAGAACGGGATAGCGAGACCGACCATAAGGTATCGGCATGGATGAATGTAAAAAAAAAAAACATCCCACGCGATGAATCGCGTCAGCGCGCTGTCTTCTCAGAAGATGTCAGGCGGCCATCAAGATTGGGCGCCTAAAACCAGCTGGTGCTCGCTCAAATATGAAGACCGAGATCCGATCAAGGACTCCTCCGCCAACGCACTCTGAACAGCTCCGAGATGTAGAATCCGATGCTTGTACCGAGCGCACGGCACATAAGGTCACACATTTGGAGAGCAGGAGTCATCGGAAGTAGCGAGGCTGCACAGTACCGGTGTCGAGCATCTGTAAGAGATGTCGATGAGGGCGGAAGAGAAAAAGGAACGGGTGAGGACGTACGAAGGATCTTCAATACCTCCCTTGTTCGATCGGTCCATGTCAACACTTACAATCGACAACGATCTGTAGCGCGTAATGTCGGATGGATGATACGATGAACGATCTCGATGGAAGGTTTGGAGCTGTGGGAAAGACATCAATCCAATATCTCCCTATTCTTTCCATATTGGCGTTGTTAACCTCCCGATCTGCCGGCCAGCCGGTCACCACTCCAAAGCCGACGGTTGCGGACACCATGCCATTGACGCCATGGCAGGATATGGGCGAACGCTGTATCTATGAGAACCTCTTTGGGACTATCGTCGGCATCGTCGGCAAGGACCACGATAACACTGTCATAAGTACGAGTCTGTGAATAAAAGTATTGGACCGAGCAAAGCGTACTTACTTGCGCACTCTCATCCGTCAGGTTAGCTGTCTCACCAGTGCGGATCGAGCCGCATGGCCGCAGAGGTGGTTCTGAAACGGTGGTTTGGAGTTGGGCAATGTTCAGGGGCGGATGCCGCTATTCCTGAGACGCTGCAGTAGGATACGCGCAAAAGGGCCGAGACTCCGCAATTCTCTTGGGACTATCCGCCTTGTAGACTCGCTCGACCCGTAACTCGAAACACATTGCGCATCCCCGGGAAGACCAATCTGGACCACGATTACGCTGTTGGACGGATATGTGAGTTACAGTAGGCTTAACGGAACGAACAAAACGTAGGTACCTCATTGCTTCGCGGACCCTCGTCCCTTGCGCTAGATCTCCCATCAATCCGAATAGAGCATCCTCAGTTGGGAAACCTTGACGACGCCACCAACGAGACTCCACCAGGGAGTAATAACAATGATTCTGAAACGGTTAACCGGCAAAGCCTGGTTTCAATGAACGAGCGGGTATCGTTGTGCAAGTAGTCGCAGGGACAGGAATCTTCAAGTTTCAACATGGAACACATACTGTGGTTCGTCCGGGGGAGATGATGGTGGAGACTATCGAGCCCAAGGCGGATGTTAATCCTGGGCCCGATGCTGATCTTGCTGGAGCCAGTTGATGCAGAAGTCATCGTCAGACTGGAGCATATTCCCACGATATGGAACGTAGTAGTACCCGTGCATTACGCAACAACGCCAAGTACACAAGCTACATGAGATTAGATGATATGGATATCAGAGCGAGTGGAGTGATCCAAAGTCGAAGCTGCTGGCATTGTTATGTGCGATATGGCGAACATGATGCTTAAGGACGGTATTGGGCAGGACACGGGAAAAGAGACAAATATTCTCGATCGCTATTGGCATTCTTGGCTACTGGACAGTGTCTGTGAGAAAAGTAACAGACTGAGAACGGAGAACAAGCGCGCGCTTGGAAGTCTCGCGCGACCACTCTGTCGGTAACCGAGTTTGTTTTGTTACCCAGACAAATGTCAGAAAGAGGGCGTGTTCAAAGCGCGTTACTCGTCGAGATGTCGTTTCCTGTGGGATGATGATGGGAGGAGCCGAAATTTTTGGTGATATTGGTGCCGCATTTTCAAGTTCGGCAAAGGTACCGCGGCCCCTATGCGATAGTCATGCCATTCATTATCGGCAACTTAGTAATAGTATTACAAATCTGATGGGCAATGCATAATCCTGTATTGGGTCGCGTAGTAGGTCTATTATTAGAAGAGGCAGGATATGTATTATTTAAAGTGCACTGTATGTTGATGTAAAATTAATTGATTAAGGAGGGATAAGCGGAGCAAACAATATTTGCGCTGGTCGGCTTGAAACCGGCAAGCCAATCTTGCTGCCGGGAGGCAGAGACCCTTGGCATAGTGCCGACCCGCGGCCATCACTTATGTAAGGTTTTGTCGACCCCCAAGCATGAGCCTGAGTACCGAGCCAAGCTCGATCTTCAATCATGCTAGAATTTTTTCAAATATCCGACTGGGAGAAGGGACGTGAATTTAACTCGCATAATATTTTCTCGGAGCTGTGCGCACATATTGGCGGAACCTTTGCCTGTAGGTCGTAGCGGCACAGCGCAAAGTTCTACCCTCTTGGCTGAAATCAGAACACCCGCCAAGCATACAAGGAATCAAAGGGAAGCTCAATATCCTCGTCAACAAATTCGTTTACGACGCCCTTGGTACCTCTTCTCTGTACACCAACCGCCTCGTCACCATACCCTTACCTTTCCTCTCTCTTTGTCATCGTATTGCAATCCTACGAAGGCAAACTAGCGAAGACCAAAGACTATCGACGAAAGGAATCTGGTTCTTCGTGCACTGGCAGCAGAAATCGAGGTATGCTTCGTCCGCGCGTTGTGCATCGAGGTTGTTTCAGAGGCGTACATTCATTTGTTCCTGGAAGAACGACTAGTCTGTTATCGGTGATTATGTTCCGTGTCGCATCCTTAATTCGCCGACCTTAGTTGAACTAGGCTGACTGACGTATCGATCCTTCGTCTGCTCTCGTCCAAAATCTTCTGGCTCGCGATCCTCTCCTTTTCTCTTGTGGTTTCTACCTTGATATCCCGGCCATTGGTACGTCTTCGCGGAACACTGCAGATCCTCATTACCTGACCTCATTCGTTTTAACAGTGTTTCTACACTACTCTCGTATTGGATTGCATTGCCACACTGAGCACAAAGGTATACTGACTGCTCTAGGGTTCAGGCCTCGTCTTCTGAATCAGCCCGAGGTCCGTTGTTCCTCCTTCGAGCATTCCTAGAGACTCACTTGTGTCGTATTTGCTAGTCTGATGACTGGCGTTCAGTCATGGCATGCATCGCACTGAAAGTAGAGGGAAAACAAGATTAATTCTGTGGAAGTCCTGTATCAGATACAGTACTCAGACACCGGTCAAGGATTGACCAGCGATAATCCACCATCAACACTCAAGACCGCCCCATTCGTATAATCCGATACCGCCAAGTAGAGTGCCGTCATGCCTATCTCCGCCTCACTAGAAACTCGAATCAACGATCATTCTCAGTGCAATAACTCGAAATACTCACGACCCATGCCTCCTCGCGGGTATCAGCGCGACCTGCCCAGGCAGGAGTTGCGTCTTGATTGCCTCCAAAAGCTCTGGAGGCACCATCTCCGACGCAAACAGGCCAGGCTGCAGCGCGTTCACCCGAATCGGGATACCTCTCCCACCAAAACTTGTCGCCAGGACGAGAGTGAGCTTGTCCAATGCGGCTTTGGTCACGCTGTATGCGACCTAAATCAAGTCAAGTGAGCTCATGCTTTGAACAACCAACAAGGTGCATACAGAAACCATGGGCGATGATGAGTTCATCTTTGCCGCTACGCTGCTGATGTTGATGACGCTTGACGTGCCTTGGGGACGGGAAGATGCTCCTTTGATGAGGAGGGATTGGAAGGCGCGTATGACGAAGAACGGCGCTATGGTGTTGAGTGCGAAGAGATCAGCCCAGTTCTGTACTGTTTCGGGTTCAAAAGGATCATCTGCGGCGTGTTTCTTTGCGATGAAATCTAGATCATGACTGCCTGCCTGATTGCGAGCCCCAGCATATCCGGCACTACGGAGAGTTTAGCGTTCGGTTGGGGAACCGAGGGTACCATAGACGTCGACGAACTTGTTGACGAGGATATCGAGTTTACCATCGATCTCTTCAATATGCTTTGCACCGGCCTTGACGTCTTCTTCGTCTGTTACGTCCATCCGCAGTCTGTATACGCATAATCAATGGTTATCTAAGAGAAACGACGGTCACTGACGGGACAATGGAGCCCGAGAAGCTTGTAACGGATGTGGCGGCTTTCTCTAGCACGTCCGGCCGTCGGCCAGTGATGTAAACCTTGGCCCCGTTTGCAGCAAAGGCTTTCGCAATAATAAATCCTCTGTCGGACAGTCAGTCGCGAGTCGCAATCGAGAATCATGAACATACATCCCCGTTCCTCCGCCTGTAACAAGGCCTATTCGTCCGGAAAGCGATATCACTGCAGGCATGTTAAAATCTGCCATGATTGGGGATTGTTGAATAGCCTCTGGATGCAGTCCCTTTTATTCCAGTGGCTGCTGCCTATATGTCATAAATTCTGGTCTTATTAAGCCAGGCCATATACCGATGTATGCGGTAAATGGTGATTTTAAGAGACTGCCCGCATTTCCACACACTCGTCAGCATTGTGACGAAGGCTCTTGTTCTCGGGGCAGCATCCCTATTTGTCGGCTTATGGACGCGCGTCGTGTCAAGACTCAAGTAAGGATGTTTTGTGGTGATTATTCAGAAAGGTTTTGGTGAGAAGTACACGCGAGTATGACGAAAGAGTGCAGACACAGGTACCATATAGGCTGAGAGACCGTGAAATCAAAGCTCGCTGCGAGCAAAACTTGTTTAGCTGAGGAATTGAAGTATCGAGTCTATCGCAACCCACTTTCACCTTCAATTCCTATTGATCAAGTCGACATTCCAGGCTCCTTGTTGACTCACACATAGTCTGGTGGTTGTCGCGCCCAAAGTTATGGACGATCGGGTCTATTACAAATTTTACATAATCTAGCAATTATGTCACCGCGCAAGAATTTACCAGCTTGCCTTTATTCTTCGACGACGTCCTGCAACGTGCTCAATATATTGACATTATGTCCCCTATGCATGCATGTAAGACACCTCAAGGCTTGGAGGCACTTAAATATGTTGTAGCACGTCGCATTCCGCAGTGGAAGGACAGTCTCGTACTCTCCGTGATCACCAGCAAGAGTTTATCCCTCATATCCTCGATGGCGACAACCTCCTTGTTTGCAGGCTGCAGCGAAGATGAACATTCCGATAAGATAGAATTTGATGGTGTTGTGTCGCTAGTAGAGGGGAGAGAGTACTGAGATTCGTCGCCATAGTTATGTGGTGCTTATGACAGGTATAGTGAGTTTGGCCGTTCCTTGATTGTTGTATTTTCGCACTGAGATGCCATGAGAAAAGTAGAATATGCAGTAAGGCAAACTAATGCTTGAAACGCGTCAAATGAGGAAACGTCAGGTCAAACGAGAGAGAGAAGGAGCGAAGCGCATGGAATTAATGACGCGTTGTGGTCACGTTTTTGTCAAATTACATAATTCCCGCTACCTTGGTAGTGGGTTATGGGTAGGTCCCTATTGTTGCACTTTTTGGCGTGATTTTGCAAGATTACAGCCAACTCGTGTGCCCCCTGAGTGTCCCTGCTTTACCGTGGGAATGGATTTGTAAGCTGGCATCGTTCGAGCGCCGGTTGCGTTCCGCCGCCGTGTACTCTTCTTGCCATGTCCTCTTGTCTATGTATTATCGGCGGGAAACGTTATGCCTTTGAAATCTGTTTGGATCGGGATCATTCTGCACGGTCGATTGATGTTCATGTCTCCAGTGGAGAGGAGGTACCCGTCTCTTTGGTACATGGGAAGAAGACTTGTACAACGACACTCTCTCTCGAAGTCGATGCGAGTTTGTCGTGTCCAATCTTACTCGGATTTGATTGGTTTATGGGTATGATGGATTGTAGTGGTGGTGACGTCGGTGTGTTATTCATTCGGCTTCCATGATTTGATCCTGATCGTTTATTGTTTGATAGATGATATCCTTTCGCGTCTAGGCCTCCAACCGTTGAATCAATTTTATCGTGCTTTTTGTGCAGTTGATAACTCGGCATTCCTTCCCTTGATAGACAATACATCTGTCATATCTCTCTTGTTTGGACATGGATTGGTTTCCGGTACAACATGTAGTGACTTCCACCGGTTTCGAATCATCATAGCCGAACATTTCGTGTCTGGCCTCTGCAGTTCAGGGTTGGGTTCTCTGTGCTGCGCGTTCGCGAAGTCTTGTACTATTGCCCGCGTTTACCCCCCTGTTTTCATCATGTCCTGCGTCGTATCGTCCGACGTTATCCCGCGTGTCTCCCCCGATCATCTGCCGCTATACGTCCATTGTTTCTTTACCGCTGAGGAGCGTAACCTGCGTCGTCAGACACTGTCGCTTGCCCGTGAGCGTCTGCAGTCTGTGCGGTATTTGAAGTACAACTCCGATCCATCTTACATACTCCGGGTGTTCAATGCTGGGTTTGAGAGGTTGTCCAAAGAGGAACTGGATCGCCTACACCAAGCTCATGCTATTCGGTTCGAAGGGAAGTCCACTTTGGAACGTCTGAAGCGCGAGCTGAGTGAACATATCTTCCAGGGTGTCTGCCTCGTTCATCGGGATCAGCACCCATTGTCGGTACCAGTGGGTTGCCTGGATTTCCTTTCCGAGTTTTATTTTCCGCTGCGATGATCTCGTATCTGTTCCCTCCTTAATTCATATAACAGCAGACATATAGGGTTAATTTACCTTTCACCTCTGAAATCGAGTTTATATATCTATCGTTGTACCGTTGTATGCCTCTCCCTCCTACAATCACGTCTGTTCTGTCTTCCCTTTTTGATCATGCCCCTTGTATCAGTCGCTGGCCTGATTCCGAATCGGGTTGATTATTCAGTCCATGGTCGTTGTCTGCTTTCATCTCAATGGGCTGATATCCGTTCTTCCATCACTGGGGCTGTGGTCACCTTAACTGTTTGCTTTACGGGGTCGCGTGGTGCGGCCTCGTTTCCTGTCGACTTCCATGTTGTGGACAGCATCGACTTTGATGTTTCTATCGGTGATGAATGCGAAAACTTGTATGCTCGTATTTTCCATCCGCCCTTGCACGGTCAGCGTCTTTTCTTTCGTCCTTTCTGTAATCTAACTCTTTGAGTTCAGCGGAACGTACGTGCACCCCGCCTATGCATGGTCCTTCCGCCCCCGTAGAAGGTGACCCGCGGTCCTCTTCGGGTGGTGTCGTTAACGATCATGGCTATGAACGTGGAGAACATAGCTTGTCGTCTAATGCGTATCAGTTCTCTGCTCATGGCGAGAGTGGTACCTCTTCAGTCAGATATGATCAACGGGACCTTCGCGACGACGTCCCTGCGCATATGGCTGTTCGAGATCCTTATGCCGTAGATGGTACCCTTGGCGAGGGTGATTTCCGTCGCGACGGGGGTCTGGGACATTCTGCTAAGCCGCAGGATGAGTCCGGTCCTTCGGGGAAGTCAAAGAGTTTTGCAGTAAATGTATTACAGTCTATGCTTTTTCAACGTGGAAATCGGGGTATGAAAAGTTCTCTGTTTTCATCGTCTCAAGACGAGATAAATACGTTACTTCGTCTTCATGGGTTGGATATGGATGCGAATGCTGATATTGATCAATGCCAAAGTGTAATACTCGGACATGTATTGTTAGGCCAATGTTTTCATTCGCAAGTGGTTGCTGCTACTCACAGTGTAGCACCGCGTCAGTGTTAGACCCGATGTCCTAACAAGAGTAGACAGTCAGCTGTATCGCGTTCGTACAATCACTGCTGAATCCCTGTTTAGTTAGACCACCAAGACTAATGCTTTAGCACTTAGCGTGAGTGACTGTGTTTCGGTATGGATAAACTTTAGCTCAAAGCTAGGGAATATACAGCTTTGAGTAAACTACTTATATACTAAGTTAAGAGTTCTGTAACGGGTACTAAGATGAGGGTACCGTGTTAGAAGATGAATAAGACAAGACTACCGTGGTAGAAGATGAATAAGACAAAGACACGGTAGCCGAGAATAAAGTACACGTCGGGCGAGTGTGACTTCATAGCGATGTGAAGACTCTCCGGGAGTCACGGATCTAAAGATGAGATAAGATAAGCGCCGAAGATAAGATAAGATAAGAGGCGCTTAGATAAGAAAAGTGAATAAATCGTAACATTACCCCCCTGTTAAGGCAGGTGTCCCAACTGCAAGTATGTCGGCGTTCCGTCTATTCATCGTCAAGTTATTCTCCATAGGCGCTGCAGCTTGCCCCGGGGGCCTTGTTCGCCTTCCGGGTTCGGGGATTTTTCATATGGTGAATTTCGATGAGTAAATTTGTTCCGTATACTCTCTTCTGTTGGCGTCGTTCCTTGCTTCATCGTCATGCCGTCCCCAGAGACTTCCAGTGTTTCGGGGAAATGCCATACGGGCTGCAGTTCGTTCTAGCGTCCCTTTTAAAAAGTCGGCGTTTAGAACCACGGATTTTCCGTATGGTGGTGACACGAGTGGTAAGGTTGACCCTTCGTCTGTGTTGGTCTGGCCTGATTAAGTGCGCGTTTTTTGTAAGATATTTGTCGTAAGGATTCGTGAATGGGGCCCATGGCTATCCCCGTTATAGGGCGAATTCTTTGTACTGCTTTATGGGATCTCTGTTGGCTCATACGGCGGTTTCGAATATGTCGAAGGGTCGTCGCACCCACCAAATTGGTCCCAGTCTAGCTGTTGGTCGTACCAAACTTGCCGGCCAGTGAATGGGTCCGTATAGGCTTGCCAATCTACCGCCTCATGCTTGGTACGATTTATCTTTTGCGTGAGGTAATCGTCGATAAGTTCATCTGCGTCCATGTCGCCTTCTCGTACCCAAGTATTGGATTCCGGTCCGTAGCCCTTCCATTTGACGAAGTAGTCTGTAGTCCAACACCATGGTTCTCCGGTTTTTCCCCGGACTTTGCGTTCTCTACTATCGAGGACTTTTTCGATTTTGTATTGTTCTTCTCCGTCAATTAGGTCTGGTGGTGGCGGCGGTGGTTGTTCTTGGTTCGGGAATGCGGGTGGAGTGTATGGGGTGAGGAGTGATTCGTTGAAGGTGGGGTGTATCTTCCATGTCGAGGGGAGTTTCAAGGTATAAGCCGATGCTCCTTTCTTTTCGACGATGAGAAATGGACCTGTGCGTTTATCGGCGAGCTTTTTCTTTGGTCGTGGGAGACTCAGGTTGGTCGTGTCGAGCCACACCTTGTCTCCTACTTGGTACTCGATCGCTGGTCGTTTCTTTTTGTCGTATTGGGTTTTCATCTGGGCGGCGGCTTTTTCCAGAGCCTGTCTGGCCTCTTCATGGATTTTCTGCATTTCTGAAACGAAGGTGGTGGACGCGGGCGTCCTGAAGGGTGCCTTGGGTTTGGCGCCAGGGAGGATGTCAGCGTTGTAGCCGTAGTTTACCTCGAAGGGACTTTTTCCGGTGGCAGAGTGTACGCGGTTATTGTGAGCAAATGCCGCGAGGGATAGCCATTCAACCCAGTCGTCTTGAAGATGGTTGACGAATATCCGGAGGTATTTTTCAACTTCTTGATTTACTCGTTCTGTCTGTCCATCTGTCTGGGGATGATAGGCGGTGGATGCGTTTGCCTTGATCTGTAACAAGTCATAGAGGTCTTTCATGAACTTGGAGACAAACACGGTGCCTCGGTCAGAGATGACGACCTGGGGCATTCCGTGTTTGGCGTAAACTTCGTCTCGTAGGATTTTGGCCCACCCTTCCGATGACAGCTCTGTGGTACAAGCTATCGGTATGATTTCCTTAGAGAATCGGTCGACGATCATTAAGATAGCGTCTTGACCGTTGCACCTTGGTAAACCAGTGACCATGTCGATGGAGATGTGTGTCCAAGGTCGGGAGGGGATGGCGTTTGGATGAAGGGGCGCTGCTTTTGCTTGAGTGCTCGACTTTGTTCGTTGGCACGTTTCGCAAGCGCGGACATAGTCTTCGACGTCCTTCTTCATCTTGGGCCACCAGTATTCTCGTAAGACGAGTTCTTTGGTCTTCTCAATGCCAGGGTGTCCTGCTGTAATGTGATCATGAAATACCGCGATAATTTCCCCTCGCAACGCATGATTTTGGGGAATATAGATACGGTGATCGTAGTAGATCAAACCGTCATCTAGCTTCATCCCGCGATCATGGTTGAGGGACACGGAGACATTCTTGTCCCATCGTTGGCGTTCGAGCGTGGCTTGCTTGATTCTGGTATGGATTTCCTCGATTGTTGGCATGACCAATGCCCGGAAATGCTCTGGTTTGAGGACGATAACCTCATCGTTGTCCTCCTTCCCCGTGTCGTGATCTGCTCTTCGACTGAGTAAGTCGGCTTTCTTGTTCGACGCTCCTGGTTTGTGGTGGAGTGTGAAGTGGTACTCCGCTAGTTCTGTTACCCAGCGGGCCTGACGGCGGTTCAGTTTCTGAGGTTTTCGGAAATACTGGAGGTTTTGATGATCCGTCCAGATTTCGAAAACCTGAGTCGCCCCCATCAGGTAATGTCTCCATTCGTCGAGCGCAAGCATAATTGCGAGTAGTTCTTTGTCGTAAATTTCGTAATTTCGCTCTGTTACCGTTAGAGACTTGGATAGGAACGCGACTGGGCGCCATTTCCCGTCCTGCTCCTGCGATAACACAGCGCCTATCGCTCCCTCGCTGGCATCCGCCTCAACTCGGAACTTGCCATTTTCTGTGGGTATTGCCAGTACCACTTCTTCGGCCAACAACCTTTTCAACTCCTCGAAGGCGTTCTGTTGCGCTTTTCCCCATGTCCATGGATCGTTTCCTGTCAGCTGCGTCATTGGTTTGACGACTTTGCTGTACCCTCTAATGAAACGTCGGTAGAAATTGGTAAAGCCTAGGAACGATTGTAGTTGCACTTTCTTGATGGGCACGGGCCATTCTGCTATTCCTGCGATTTTGACTGGATCCATTCGGATGCTCCCTTCACTGATGATAACCCCAAGATACTCCGTCTCTAAAGTCTCGAACTCGCATTTTTCCGCTTTAAGGAATAGCTTGTTCTGTCGTAAGATTTTTAGGACTTCTCGCGTGATGCGCCGATGTTCTGCCTTGGTTTTTGACATGATTAAAATATCATCAAGGTAGACTGTAACGGCACCCGATGCGATGAGATCTTTGAAGATGTCATTCATCATCCATTGGAAGGTTGCTGGCGAGTTGGTAAGCCCGAAGAACATAACCGTGGGTTCGAATAACCCTCGGTTAGTTCTGAACGCTGCTTTCCATTCGTCCCCGCTCTTGATGCGAACATTGTTGTATCCCCACCGAACGTCACACTTGGTAAAGTATTTGGCGCCCCGTAGTTTATCCATAAGCTCAGAGATGAGAGGAAGCGGGTAGCGGTTTTTAATCGTCATCTCATTGAGCTTACGATAATCTTGTACGGGTCGTAGCTTGCCATCCTTCTTTTTAACGAAGAAGAATGGCGAAGCCATTGGTGACTTCGATGGTCGGATTCGTCCGCTCGAGAGATTCTCGTCTAGGAATTTGTCGAGCTCCGCTTGTTCATTGCGATTGAGAGGGTAGACCTTGCAGTCGAGGTTGGCGTTTGCGTTGGGAATGAGTTCGATAGCATGATCCCACGTCTTTGGCTTGGGTAGTTCGTCGAAGTTCCCTTTTTCGAACAAATCGGCAAAGTCCCTATACCGCTCCGGGACCATCTCTTCGAACGTCTTGGTTTCTTTTCCTTCGCTAGCCTTGGCGGCGAGGTCATTTGCATGGTGAGCGCGTATGAGGATAGCTTGTGTAAAGTCTATCGCAAGGATGGTGTCTCCTTCCTCTAGCTCCTCGTCCCACTTGTCGTCGGGATCCGTATCTGGTAATGCGAACAGGGTTCCTCGGCATTGGCACCGGGCAAACGTCAATCTCCCCAATTTCCAATTAATGATTGGGTTATGTCGGGCGAGCCAGTCATGGCCCAGAAATATCTGTTTGTCGCCGAGTTCTGTTACGGCCAGGTCTATTCGCTCTACGTGATCCCCGACTATGAGTAGGATCTCGGCGTATTGCGTAATTGATCCTCCTTGATTACGTGTTCCGTCGGCATTGTAGACTGGAATGGGCGCGGCGGTGGCATGAGTCGGGATATTGTGCTTTTTGATAAAGGCCCGATTAATGGCACTGCTGGTGCATCCACTGTCTACTAGTGCGGTCGTCGTAATATTGGCGATGTTTTTTGGAGTTTCAATTTGGACGTCGATTGTCAAGTCCTTGCCCCTTCCGCTTAGCACGCTAATGTACCGCTTTGGTTGCCGTAATTCTTCGAGCCACCAAAGCGCATCAACGCGCGTCGCATTTCGCATCTCCTCGATCATGTCGTCCACAACCTCCTCTGTTCGTGCCTTGTGAATCCAATTCTTTAGGATTGCCCTCGCTTCTGATTCTGTCTTGGCTTGTACTATGCCGCGCAGAGTCCACTCTGCCCCGAATGGTTTGAGCCATTCGTGATATGTCTCGCCACTAGTATAAGTGCGCGAGAGCTGCGGGACCTCTTTAGCCGTCGCATCGACCCGTGAGGGCTCGACTACCGTTGGCGAGGTCACCGTAGCGTCTAAGTCTAAATCTAAAGGGGCTGTTAATTTACTCTTCACCTTCATAGTGAAGCCGGGAATGTCATCTTGGTCCTGGACCTCAGACATAATTACTTTGCGCCCCCTATTCACTGCCTGGGCGCTAGCAGCTTCCTGTCCTACGGCTAGTTGATGATCGGTCGTGGAACGGGAGGTGCGTTTCTCGAAGGCGTCGCCCCATAAAGGGGTAACAGGTTGGGCTGACACCTCCGAACGAGTGAGTGCCTTAAGCTTCCGCCCATCCGTCAGGAGGTCGCCTTCAACCGGTCCCTTCGAGCCTGTCACTGTAGTAGTCAGGTCCCTCGTTTCATTTGGCGTTCCCCCGTCCTCGAGTCGCCCTGCGTCTCGACAGGCATTGGCAACTGGTCGGGGGCACTTACTCGATTCCGGTTCGTCCTCGATCTTCTTGGCGTAGACAGGTTTCAGCCTCAGAGCCTCCTGTGACGGTACAGGAGATTTACACTCTGTAGGTTTCGACCCCAGAGTCCCTTGTGACGGTACAGGGGTTTTACACTCTGGCAGTCGTACGGTAATCTCTTTTCCCAGAGGAGGTTTAGCGTCAAGACATGCTGTCTTATCCGACGTTATTCCCTCGAAACTCCCTACGAGGTAGGGACTCCGTAGAGCCGTAAATGCAGGGGGTGCGTTCAGCGCCTTTTCCCCTGTCCCAACCGGTCGCTCGTTGGGCTGATCCTCCGTCGTTGGAGGGCCAGCTTGGTGCCATGCCGTTATGCTGGGTGTCACTATGGTAGGTGACTTGCCATTCGCTTTCGCCGGTGACTCCGATGGAGATCGTAGGCTACTCGTCGAAGGTCCAGCCGGTAGCCTGACTACCACTGGTTCCTGGGTTCCTGTGTGATTCTTAATTAGCTCCTGGTCTGATTGCAAAGTCGCGGGTATATTCGAATGCGCGGTGGTTACTACAAGCATATTAGTACAGTTTTCAAGCGCGATTTGCGTACCAGATGAGACTAAGTCCTTTGCCGAGTAAGTCGAATCAATTACTTCCCGGCGTCCTCTTTTACCTCCTCGATCGTTGTCAACTCCTTGTCCCAGTGGGCGTTTACTCGACGGAGGTGTTCCTCCCTGGATTTTGGCTTGGTTGGGCAGTCGTTTTTGAAGTGACCTAGCTTTCCGCATCGGTAGCACTTTGTTGTTGAAGTGGCTGCGCCGATATCCATGGGTTCACCTCGTCCTCCATAAGTGGTCCCCGACGTTGTTCTTTGTGTCGGTACACCTGTCGATACTCCCTTGGATGCTGGTGCCTTTGTCGTTGGTACAGGTCGTCCCATACCTTCTGCTTGCTTGAGGCGCCAGTTGGAGTCGATCCGGAGTAGTCGACTCTTCCAGTCGTCGTAGAGAGCTGGTAAGTCGCCGTCGCCTGCGTATATGGTGTTTTTACTGGTTTCGCGGGCGGCTCGTTTAATTTGGGCGACCATTACCTGCTCATTACCGCGTACTCCTGCGTAATGAGCGAGCTCCTCAAACTCCTGGAAGAACTTGTCGCCGTCCTTGTAGTTTACCTGTCTGAGTTTCTCCCACTGGGCGCGCTTGATCTGCTCGTCAGCATCCTTCCAAAACCTGTTCCTTAGCTTTTCTTCAAAGTCGTCATAGGCGGGGTAGAATTGTTCCCCGTCTGCCGACTTGCCTAGGATCCTGGCCTGTAACTCCCACCATCTCTGTGCGTCACCAGCAAGTCGTGAGACGCAGAAGATTACTTTATGTGGGGGGTATCGGTAATGCCGATTGTGCAGGTCGAAGTGTAGTTCACACTTCAGAAAGAATCGGGAGATGTCGTTAGAATCTCCATGAAAGTCATCGACTTCTTTCAGGATCTTTGGTTTGAATTCGTCGTAGGGAGCGACGTTCCCAGTGACGAGTTGCCAAGGTAAAGGAGGAGTGGGTGCTTTTGGAGGTGCTGGATAACGCGGTAACGTCCATCGCTGAGGTGCGGCGGGAGGTTGTGGTGGTTGAGCGGGCTGCCCTCCACCTCCTCCTGATCCGCCTGCACCTGCAAATGGCCTATAGCCGCTTTTGTACGTTCCTGGTGGTGCATTTCCCCTGGCGTAAGGGTAGGTAGTTTCGACTGGTGCGCGTGGAGGGGGTACTGGGGGCTCGTCTGGCATCGGCAGTTGGATGTCGGCTGCTTCGACAACTTCTTCGTAAGGGGGAAACTCCTCTATTGGAGCGTTTCGATGGACTTCATTGTACAGGAGGCGAGCATTTCGCTCAGCCTCGTACCGCAGAATGTCGTCGCATGGGAGTCCTCTATTCTTCTTCATAAAATAATCATTCCCAGCCTGGGTCTCTCCCCAGGCCAGAATGAAGGGTAACTCATAAGCATAATATTTAAAAAGCTCGTGATACTCAGCTCGTCGTAACTCTTCTGGTATTGCGATGCTGAGATCCGTAGCTGTCTTCTGGTAGAATTTGATGGCCTCAGGCAGGGTCATCACTGGTAGAGCCGGGGTCGCTTGGCGACTGCGGCGGCTCGGGGGTCGACTCGGAAATTGTTCCCTCATTGGGGATTGTTGGGACGGGTGTGTCGGGTCGACGGGGGTATTCCTGGAGGGTGCCTTCTCCTGTTGTCTCGTCAGTGAAATACTCATAGTATCGCGACTCAGGGGGCACGAGTAACTCAGGTGGAGGCTGTGGCTCTGCGCTGAGCTGTCGGGCGATTCGCGACCAGTTCCGGCGGTGAATTCGAGCTCGACGTCCTGGGCGCTGCTCGATCGCATTCGACCAGTAACTGCTGTCGTTACTGTCGGGGACTGGGAGACGTGAGGTACTGGCGACGGGTTCCTCGATTGTTGATAGAGGCTCGCGTGTGTACTGTTCCCAGTCGTTGATCGATATAGGCTGTCCCCAGATTGGCGGCGCTCCTTGGTACTCGAGTGAGTCGTCGCGGGGCGCTGGGATATAGGCACTGAGTGGGATGGTGACATTATCCCAGAACTCACTTGGGCTAACTGGGGCTGAGGATGCTGTAGGATCGGTATCCCTAGTATGGTCGTAGGCGGGAGGGGAGGTGACTCGTATGTCGCGGCCCACGTTGTATCTCCTATTGTTGCCTCGGTAGTATCCGTCGCTGGTCGAGGGAGATGGATGGACTGTAGAGGACTCAGCGGCAGTAGTTGAGGGGGAGAGGACGATGATAGGCTGGCGCCTTCTGGGAGGGGTAGGAGGATTTCCTTCCGGGACTTCGGTAGAAACCGACCTAGAAATCCCCCCGTCGACCGTTTCTTGCCTTGCGATTCTAGCGAGGCTGTCGATTGAGATCGATCGACGTGGTAGGGGTGTGAGGATTCTGGGTGGTCGCTGCTCGAGCGGGATGCCATAGTATGGGTCTACAGGGGGAGGAGAGGGTGCTGGGGAGTTTGTAGGGACTGTGGGGTTTCGGATCCTGCGTGCTAACAACTGTCGATGCGAAATCCTAAGTGTTAACAGACAGGCTATGGAGAGTACAGTAGCGCAAGGGATTCCTAATGCGAGAGCGAGGATAGTAGCGTTATTGCTGTCCATAGACGCGTTCAGTAAAACCGAACGTTTTAGGCTAGCGCTCCGTGGAACAGAGCGATAGGGTAAAGAACTAGCTTTGAGCTAATTGTTAGACCCGATGTCCTAACAAGAGTAGACAGTCAGCTGTATCGCGTTCGTACAATCACTGCTGAATCCCTGTTTAGTTAGACCACCAAGACTAATGCTTTAGCACTTAGCGTGAGTGACTGTGTTTCGGTATGGATAAACTTTAGCTCAAAGCTAGGGAATATACAGCTTTGAGTAAACTACTTATATACTAAGTTAAGAGTTCTGTAATGGGTACTAAGATGAGGGTACCGTGTTAGAAGATGAATAAGACAAGACTACCGTGGTAGAAGATGAATAAGACAAAGACACGGTAGCCGAGAATAAAGTACACATCGGGCGAGTGTGACTTCATAGCGATGTGAAGACTCTCCGGGAGTCACGGATCTAAAGATGAGATAAGATAAGCGCCGAAGATAAGATAAGATAAGAGGCGCTTAGATAAGAAAAGTGAATAAATCGTAACAGTCAGGATGTTTCATCTTGTATGAATATGGCATGGGGTTATATTTCTGGAAAATCCCTCAGTCTAGATATGTTGCGAATCGTATTGTCTTATTCCGACAAAGTAGCACATTTATCACTGGATAAATTATATTCCATCTGTCAGGCATTGGATTACAAGGGAGGACGTGTACGTAGCCACATGTTGGCGTATCTTGAAACAATGGAGCTACGCGTACAATCTTCTACGTCGTCGAACGATCTTGTTAATGATATGTCAACACCTGTGCTCTATTCTATTGCACGCGCTCACCGTATCCCTTTTCATTCCCATATTGGTATTCTCGATTTGAAGAAGGCTGTTCAAGAGCATTTTGAAGAATGCGTGTGTATGGTCAATGAACGGATGGGTAAAAGCATTCCTCCTGCACCGTCCGCTCCACGAACTGTTCCTGATTCAGGCAGTGGAGGTGGCATGGGAGATAGAAAATGGCTTGATGACTACTTGCTTCGCATTGATTCTGTTGTGAAGCGGTTGGGGCAACGAGTATGTAAGAGAATTATAGCAGCACATGGTCTCAAGGGCCCTTGTGATTCGGTCCGTGCATCAAGAAAGCTTATTCAAGGGTACATCAGCGAGTTGAGGAAGGGAAAAAGACAAGAATCCTATATCCAAAATAGGAACATTAAATTAAAGGAAGAAAGGGCAGCGGAGGTCACAGAGTATGAATCTCAAGTGAAGGAGTTATGCAGTCGCTGGCCTACAGTTCCATCGCAGGAGTTGAAAGATAGGCTGGTGGCGAACTTCATGGCTGATACTAGCAGTGATGCTCTTAGAACTTCTACCTGTGCAGTGTGTTCTGCATGTTATCCCCTACGTTACATGAAAGATGTTAGCTCCTCCGAAATACCATTAGATGTACTGAAAGTACCTGAATTAGAGGATGGTGCTAAAGCTTCATGGCCAGGAACCAGCATACCATTGCCATATGATCAAGGTCCGCTTAGTCGAGTACAAATCGATCCCCGTGGAGTTGAGTTAAATAGCATGGGAGATGCTGTAATGTCCATGTGCAAAGACTGTCTGCGAGATGTTAAGAAGGGTGTTGTACCCCGCCTTTCCCTTGCGAATGGCTTATTCCTGGGCGATATTCCTGATGAGTTACGCGAACTTACCATTATTGAACAGAGTATGATTGCTCTATGCAGGTCTAAATGCTACATTGTCCAGCTGAAAGAAGAAGACAAAGAAATAGAATCCGCTGGTACACAGCGTGGGATGAAGGGTCATGTCATAGTGTATCCTCAACGGCCGTCTCATGTCGCTTCTTGTTTGCCGCCAAGCATCGAAGAGATTACATCTCCAATTTGTGTGCTCTTTGTAGGGTCTCAGAAGCCTTCTGATGCATGGTTACGAGAACACGCGAAGCCGCTTGCTGTCAACGGCGGTCGTGTTCGTCGAGCGTTAATGTGGCTGAAGAACAACAATCCTCTGTATTATAATATTGAGCTGAACGAGGGTGTGTTGCACCAATTGGAAGAAGATCCCGTACTACCGTTCTCTATTCAGCATGTTTTGCCGACAGAGACGGGTGAATCTCTTACCTCGAGATATGACGCGCCTCATTTCAGTACTAGGGTGCCCATGGAAGAAAATTTGGAGCCATTATTCGAAAAAGTCGTGATAGCAGATGTTGATCCTAGCGCTTCTTCGAATACATTGAGAGCAGCTGCTGTCAGGCATATTAAAAAAAGGGGTGGAAGTTATATCAAGATCACTCATGATCCGGAACCCGTCAAGGAGTTCTACAACCCAGAGTTGTTTCCGATGATGTACCCTACGTTGTTTCCGTACGGTGTTGGAGGAATGGAGGATCGCTCACGGCGAAGGCCATTGTCATTAAAGTCTCATGTTAAACACTTGTTCAATCTTAACGATACGAGGTTCCAGACTCACAATTCATTCCTGTTCTCAGCATTTAATATGCTTCAAAGACGTTCGATGCTCTTGCACACTAGTTTGAAGGTCAAGAAATCTAGCTTTCCGTCTGTAGCTCGGCAGTTCGTGCATGTTAGTCCCGGTGCATTGCATGCTGTATCCGAGAGGATATCGAAAGGAGATTACGCAACAGCAAATGATGACCAAGAACGTCAAGCGCTGGCACTCATGAAAGAAATCAGAGCCGTGACATCAAATGTTGCTGGTTCGAACAGTTCAAGGGCTGCAATGCACAATGAGATTAGAGGTTTGATGATGGATCAGAATTTACCTAGTTTTTACATCACGATTAATCCTGCAGACGTCTACAACCCTATCGTAAAGTTCCTGAGCGGCCAGGAGATCGATATTGATAATATGTTGCCTGGTGACGTGCCCAAGTACAAAGACCAGAGTGTGTTAGTAGCCCGCAATCCTGTGATCGCTGCTCGGTTCTTCAACATATATATGAAAGCTTTCATTCAATGTATTCTTGGATACACAGGCAAAGATCTGGATTTGAACGAGGGTTTGCTTGGAGTTACGAAGGCATATTATGGCTGTGTAGAAGCGCAAGGAAGGGGGACACTGCACTGTCATATGTTGGTTTGGCTTGAAGGCGGTCTTGATCCGAACGAAATAAAAAATCGGATTATGGCAGAAGGGGATGAGGTATTCAGGGATCGTTTGCTTCGGTATCTGGATGACGCTCTCAGTAATTTTGTTCCTGACGTACCCATGGAGGCGGACACAGTACTCTCTGATGGATATCATGCTTCTGCCCTTCGTGATAGCGTATCTCGCTCTGAGCTCGGGGTTCCCAATCCGTTGATACGCCAGCGTGACATGAGGAATCTGGTCGTCGATTGCCAGGTGCACAAGCACACGAAGACTTGCTATAAATATTGGCGGTACCCCGAACCCCGTACTTGTCGATTCGACCTAGATCCGGCAAACGTGAGAGAAGATTCGTTCTTCGATTATGAAAAGGGTGAACTTTGCCTGCGTTGTTTGAATGGCCTTGTGAACAATTTTAATGAAACTATTCTTCGAGCTGTTCGTTGTAATATGGATATTAAATTCATTGGCTCTGGTGCTTCTGCTAAAGCAGTGCTGTACTATATCACGGATTATATCACCAAATCGCAATTAAAAACGCATGTCGCTTATGCCGCGCTTGAGTTAGCTGTGCAAAAGTTAGGTGAGTACAATCCGAACGAAGATGAATTAAACTTACGAGGTAAAAGATTGTTACAGCGATGTGCATATGCCATGTTATCTCATCAAGAGCTGTCTGGCCAACAAGTGGCTTCTTACCTTCTGGATCACGAGGATCACTTCACGAGCCATGAATTTCAGGGATTATACTGGACTAGTTTCAAATCATACGTGGAAAAGCAGGACCCTTCACCGGAATGTAAGCATGGGAAAGAAGGAAGCAGTGTTACGGGAACGCGTACTGTTCAAGAGGAGCCTTCTGATACACCCGTTGAAATGAATTCATTGAACGTAGAACACAGAAACCGTGACAGATATATCGATACGGACGATGACATGTCTGATGACGAGGTCGATGAAGCAGATGAGATGGTCAACGTAGGAGTAACTAGCGAACAGGATAGCGTACCTGTGGACTCCGATGACGAGGAAGTTGTCGTGACAGTCAATGAACAGGGTGAACTGATAGCGCGATCATCGCGTGTAAACGATTATATTCACAGAGGTCAACCTCTGAATGGGTTGAGTGTTTGGGAATATAGCGCGAGGGTGAACAAAGAGCGTATATCAAAGAAGGCAACGGTAGACGACGAAGATAATGACTATGAGGATGGTCAGCCTTCTACGGAGGTGTTGGATTCGACTGCGCCTTTGGAAAGTATTGAAGAAGGAGATTGGACTTCAGCTGACGCTGTATTAGAAGATAGACGACGCAGGTGACCTAAATTCCATTATTCTCCTGATCACAACGACTTTGGTACATATTGTCAGATAGTGCGTTCGCCGCATAAGAGGCGCGTACCTGTGCCGCTCGGTCCCAGTATCCCACGGAGAGATCGAGAAGACGTCTATCCTAGATATTGCCGTTTGATGCTGATCCTGTTCAAGCCTTGGAATAAGGCGGAGGATCTAAGATGGCCAGGTCAATCACGGGTCGATGCTTTCCGTGAATTCATGTCAACCGCCCCGGAGCGAGTACATAAGGTTGTGAATAATATGCAGATCTTGCATGAATGCAGAGACAGTAGGGATGATCATTACGCGTCTAGGAGACTACGTGTCTCGACGAGTGCACCTTATGGTTACGGGGGCGGTAGTACTCAGGATGATTTTGGGGGCGATGGTGATACTGAGGAAGCTATCCTATTGCATCTGCACAGTTTGGATCAATGTGTATCTGATAAGAAATTGTATACCTCGCTGAACGTCTCTAATGCAATCGCTCAAGCTGAAAAATTGGGTATGTTTGATGTTCGTGATCTGGTTCAGCTGGGTATCGAGGAGAGTCGTAAAGTACAGGAAGACGAAATTTTAGTGTCCCAGGAAACCGCGTCCCTAGAGGTACTATGGGACCACGAGTACGAGGAACGTAAATCCTCTGCTAAAAAAAGCAATATGTTGGCTGATTCCTCTATCAATCGTGAATCTACAAATGAATCGTCATCCTCGTCCTCGTCTGGTTTGAACGATGGTTCTGCGTTTCGGGAAGCTTTCCTCAATCCAATGGTACTAACATCCTCTATAAGGAGTGACATACCTGCCACTGATAAGGATATTGATGTAGACATTGAACGTGTCGTTGAGGATTGGACACTGAATACAGAACAGAGTCGTGCTTTCAAGCTAATCGCTCAGCATTCCCTAGAATCGAAGCCTAAACCTCTGCGGATGTTCCTGAGTGGAGCCGGAGGGACGGGCAAGTCCCGCGTGATCAATGCGCTACGTGATTACTTTCAGCGTAGAAACCAGAGTCGGCGGTTCCGACTTGCATCATACACAGGCGTTGCGGCTAGGAATATTTCAGGAATGACTCTACACGCTGCTTTAATGTTAAATCAGCATGGAAAACGGGGGAACCAAGCACGTACCAATCGAGACCTTGTTGCGTTATGGCAGGGTGTGGATTATCTATTTATTGATGAGGTATCCATGGTCGGCTCGAAATTTCTCCTTCGTATTTCGACTGCGCTTTGCCTTGCGAAAGAGGATCAAGGCGCGTTTGGAGGTATCAACATAGTTTTTGCTGGTGACTTCGCGCAACTGCCTCCTGTATGTGACAGTCGACTGTTCAGCTGGATAGATAAGATTTCATCTTCTGATGCGGCTCTGAAACATGTACAAGGAAAATTGCTGTGGTTTGCAGTTGATACGGTGGTCGTCCTGGATGAAGTCATGCGTCAGGAAGGCGCCGAGAATCAGTCATTTGTTGACTTGCTGGGTCGGTTAAGAACAGGCGAATGTACAAGGAGTGATGAGGCTTTATTGAAGACACGTTTAGGGGAAACGGTAAGACTGAACTGGGACGATGCTGAATGGAGACACGCACCTCTTATTGTTACCGAGAACGCGGTTAAAGACGCGTTCAACGATCAAGCGGCACGCGTATTTGCAGAGCGTACTGGTAATCCACTCCATTACTATTATTCAGTGGATAAACATAGGAACGCAATAATACGCGATGGACTTCTGCGCAATCACCTAGCAAATTTGACATCAGGCGTCACAAGCCAGCGAATGGGTGCACTGCAGTTGGTGATAGGAATGCCTGTAATGATAACCCAGAACTTCGATGTTAGCAATGGTATAGTCAACGGCGCTACTGGCACACTGAAAAAGATTCGCTACCGTCTCGACGAAGATGGTCATCGCGTCGCTTTGTCTTGTATCGTCAAAGTGCCATTGATGACAGGTAGTCCCTTGACAGGTTTGGAAGTTGGTGAAGCTGTTGCTTTGCAGGATACTGTAGATCTGGATTTTGTGCATCCTCATTCACATAAAAAGCTTCAAATAAAACGCGAACAAGTACCGATAATGCCCGCGTTTGCAATGACGGCTCATAAGGCTCAAGGTCAGACTCTGGAACGAGCCATCGTCGACCTGGAGAGTTGTCGTGGAACTGAAGCTCCTTATGTCATGGTTTCTCGGGTGAAGTCCCTTAGTGGATTGATCATACTCCGGGATTTCGCTTTGTCTAAGATCAGGAAGAGACAATCAGAAGATTTTAGAAACGAGTCGAAACAGATTGCCATTTTGCATTTGCTGACACTGGTGAAATATGGTACAGAGAAAGAAAGGCAACACGCAGAAGCGGATTTGAAAGTGTTGTCTACAGTCATACCACCGGGAGATATCTTAGCCGACGAAGAGTGTAACACCAAGGAACGGGCTGGAACCGAATTGAATAGAATTCAAATCGCGGTGAATAAGCTTGGTGCACGGCCAGAAAAACGGCCATTTACCGAATCCAAGCAGCCCGATTCATCGAAGAGAGTAAGAACGGATGCCTTAGATCAACTGGCAGATAGGCATAAATCTAGAATGGAGGTTGCGAGGGCTCGGGGCAGAAAGGGTGTTCGGACAAAAAAAGCCAAGCGGTGAGTTGACATGTGCCGGACTTCTGTGCCCTAACCAAAGCGACCCGTCTCAGAACTCTCCTGTCTACCTCCTAGGACATGGATAGGACTCGTCGACCAGTATCCGATGTATTTCCCCTAGATGTCGCGAGGCCTCCTAGACTTCGTGCCGTTCTCCACCTTGCCTCGTTTAAGAGGAGGCACGGTCAACGGTCGTGGCACCGTTTCCCTCCCGGTTCGTTACCTTCTATATTCTATTGGTTTGGTGTGTTAATGTCTTTTTACACTTAGATCATGGGTGATGTGCTTGAGGCTGCCTTGGACACTGGTTTATTGTCCGACGCAGAGAGTCGACCTGATTGTGTTCGGTGTGTCTTCCTGTTTTTAAGTGACGAGACTTCAGCATTTATCTGTCCGTTTCAGTAAAATGCCGACTCTTCCTCAAGAAACCATCGACGACATCGTATACTATGCATGCCGTCTCCGCAAGATTCCCCCCTCCCTACGATCTGTCGAACGTACTGTCACTGGGAAGCGACTCTCCTTGACTTCCAAAGCCTTCGTGCACGGTTCTCAGGCGTTCCTATTCGAACAGTTGCGCATCAACTTCATGCGTCCTTGCAGTCTGTGGCTGGATGTCCTTAACATGAACCCAGTTTTGCCCGGTATGGTGCGATCACTGGTGTTGGAAGATGTGAAGGATGAGGACGTCTTAGCCATAGATGGACTCATGGACCGTATCCGATCCGTTCACAAACTGGAGTCCGTTTTCGTGCGCCGTGTCCGCTTTGATGCATTCATGGCGGCACGAATTGCCCCTATTCTTTCCGAATTTACCGAGGTTTACTTCAACGCTTGCCACTACAATGACGCCGACATCCTGCATATGCTCTACCACGTCCCAAATCTTCGCATTCTATCCTTCGGTTCTGAAACAGTCTCATACCATTGGCGGACTATTAGTCCGGGTATAGACGGTTACACAGTCGATGTGCCCGTTCCCATTCCCACTCGCTCCTTATCTTCGTTTCACTACAGTGTCGAATTCGGTCAGGGTTACTTGTTGCAGAACCCTTACGTACAGGCTTTCCTGCGTCCAAGAGTCCATACGCTGGACAAACTCTATCTACGGATTGACAGCAACTCGTGTAACGTCGTTCAGGAGATCGTGACCGCGTCGGCCGCAACTCTGAAAGACGTTCATGTGTTGTTGGTGCATTGTAAGTGTGGTATATTTATAGTGTGGTTCATATGCTTATTGCTTTCCTGTGTAAGGGTGACCCATCAAACCGAAGGAACCTATCAATTTTGCCGGTTGCAGCAGGATCGAACGGCTTGTCATGGGGGATAATTTGTCTGCCTTGCATCACATCGTTGCGTCTTTGACGACTATGCCTGTTCCCTGTGCGGTCTCCTACCTCAGGATTCTTGTCCACACCGTTCGCGAGCTTGAACTAGATGATAGCTGGGAAACTTTACGCGAGCTTTTGTGTAATACCAAAGCGTTCCCTGACCTGAAGGTTTGCGATATCGAGATTCATGCCTGTAATGCGCGTCGGGCTGCTGAACAGGACGTCAAGGACCTGGTAATTTATGTTAGAGAGGTGTTCCATGAAAATCATGTTAACTTCAAGGCACAAGTAAACCGCCGTCTGGGTGCCCACATACTTCCTACTTAATATCTGTCTGTATGGCTTCTCGTAACGTTGCTTCGGCTAGGCTGATATATTCTTTTAGTTGTCCGCATTTTTGTAGGCTCGTTTTTTACCATTGGCAGTGACCCGCCTGCCTACCTCCCATCCCCTCCCCCAACCCCCCTCTCCCCCTACTCTCACCGTCATTTGCGTGTTCATATGATTCTTCACTTACGTGTAGTTGTTGTTTCTCGTTCCTAGTACACGACGTTACCCAACACTTGTTATTTATTTTAGGATTAAATTAATTATTATGAAATTTATGGATTTATGTGTGGCATATCAGCTACAGGCCAATCCGCTTGCTTTCCTACTAACAACCATGACGCAGTCTATTGACACCACTGACACCTTATTCAGTTTGTTTCCCTTCGGTCATTGTGTAGTGTTCTGAATAATTTATTAGATGAAGAGCCTTTCAAGAAGCCCTTCCCTCTAGACATAATGGATTCAATGATTTTCTTGGCTATCAGCCGAACTCAGGACGCAAAGCGTACAGCACTCGTGCAAAGAGATGTTCTCGCACGATCGCAGCGCTACCTCTTCAAAGAAGTGACCATAGACAAGACTCGTCGCCCGGCAGCAGCATGGATGGAGTTGTTCAACGCATCTCCCCATCTGCTCACTTATGTCCGTGTCGTCACATTGGACTTATCTGGTGTAACCGATACAAATTCGATGCTTTTTCTCATGCAACAACTCGTTACATTGGGTTATTTCCACACGTTACTCATTTCCCGAGCCACCTTTACGGAATCACTGTGCAATTTCCTGATCCCCTTCCTTCCACGATTCCGAACCATTAAATTGAATGGTTGCACATATGATGGGAGGACTGTTGGAAAGATCCTCCACCACGCAACCAGCTTGTCGAATCTCGAAATAGGTTCGGGAACACAATGCAAGGTGGGCACTATTCCAGAGCCTTCCGATGACGATGGTACTACGGCGCGTTTTCGTGCGGTTGATGAGGCGGTTTCACTGGCACGTCCTCCGAATCAAATAACTCGTTTCGTCTATCATGTGGAGTGGCTGTTTACTTACGAAATGCCGCGTTCCGTGGCGAATCGTAGCCATCCGCATAATATCAAGGACTGGTTGCATCAAGTGGATTGTACGGTCATTGCGCACCCGCCTTTTTTGATGGAACTCATACCTCGTCTATCGCTGGTATCCTCTCTTCAGTTGGTTATTCCAAGTGCGGTAGCTCCGTTCCTCAATAAGATATTGGAGTGTATCGGAGGTCAATTGGAGACGCTAGATTTAACGGTTGAACATGGTATGGGTCACTTAATTATCCGATGAGCTTGACGTCCATCTCCACTTACAGCTTCGTGGAGGGACGATACTGCAGTGACCCTCGAATGTTGCTCGGCCTTGAAGGAATTCACTTATCACGACAGCGTTGAGCACATGGTTGCATTGATTCCGACCATCCTTACGCCCGGAGGATTGGCCTGTTTACATCTTCGCCTGAGTACCAACGCTATGTATTTTGTGGAGCATGTTTGGAGTGGTCTCCGATTGGCTTTATCGCGTCCCAATCTGCTTCTTAGCAGAAGTCGGTTGCAGATGGATTTGTTGACATGGTTCGATGAACAGGACGTCCAGGCGGGCCATTGCGGAGTTCTCAATGACGTTATGAAGACGCTGTTGACACTTCCTGTGCCGTTCCGTATTGACGTCTATTCCCAAGAGACGTTTAGGTGTGCTACTATGATCGGTAATTAATGTCCTTCAATGTCAACTCCTGGAAACCTTTAGCCAACAGAGCCGGTTGTACTTTTCTCCTAAAGTTCTCCTCTATCTGTAAGGAATCTCCCGGAACAATACTCTTCGGTAGACCGTACTGAGCTTGTGCATTGCCCACCGTCACAAAGTAATTAGGACCGGCTACGAATTTGTATGCTATCGGTACCATTCCGTTTGCACCTTTGTCGTAGTATGCTAATCGTGGTCTATAGCAGAACGCAGTCATTATGTCTATGGAATCGAAGAGCCTGAACGCGAATCGTGACACAGTCAGCGAGGTGCGTGCATCAGCCATGTAGTTCGTGCCATTGCATTCATTGATCAATGCTCTTTTTAGATCAGTCCTGTATTTCCTCAGGAAATTATCAGTGAGATCGTATGGCAAGCCGGTTGTGATCGTCGAGAGATTAAGGTTCTCAGCACCGTCAGCAAGTGCTGTGTCCAGGCCTCTCAAACCGTATTGTACGAACGTATCCAAGTCAGTCGACGTCGCCCTCCTATAGTGTGGATCGATTTGTTCAAGAAGTGTCCACACTTGGCTACATATGTTCGTCGCATGTCTATCCGAAACCTCGATAAGGAATGGACGACTTCTCTAGATGGTCTATTGACCATGTTGGAGGCTGGGTGCAGCCTCGTCGAGGTTGCATTGGCCTCTGTTGCATTCCGCCCGAGTCTACAGAGGACATTGGACAATGTCTGGTTTCGCTTTCCACGCATAGTCCTGGAGCGGTGCTCCATGAAGGAGGGGCATATGCAGGATATACTCGCCAACGCCACAAAGCTTACCACTTTATGCATTGGTCTAGGTGACCACGGTATAGATCACCAAGAGTTGTTGGCTTCTGAAGACGGGGACGATTTGGAGCCTATCGACTCTTTACTCGATGTTTCTGATCGCCAGCTCCAGTCCTTCTTCTATATTATGGAAATTGGACGCGTGTCATTCCTCCGTTCCGATGTATACTGCAACCAACTAAGTCCGCTCCTTAACGCATTGCGGTTTCTCTTTGTCAGGGCCGACTACTGTGTGATGGATTCCGTTCAGGTTCTTATTGACCGCAACACCCATACTCTGACTAGTCTGAACATCTTTTTTGTATGCCGTGCGTGCCGTTCTCGTTACACATTCGTAATCTGACACTGTTACAGGCTTCCAGGATACATCAAGAACACTGTTGAATATTGCCAAATGTCACGCATTATCATCAGTGGTGCTCGGTGAAGACATCAGACACCTTGATGTGCTCACAGGTGCTCTGCAAACGGCGCCGAATAATAACGATATCCGGTCGATAACTATTCACCTCAGCGCCCCTTTGGACTATTTTGACGCGGTGCAATGGGCTCATCTACGGGAAGTGGTTGAAGATCGTAACTTGTTCTCTAGCCTAGTATTGGTGAACTTGGAATTTTACGTCTTCAGGCCAGTCTCGCATCCTCTATGGGATGGCACCGTTGATCAAATATCCGTGTCGTGGATGGGTACATATTTGCGAATGAATATACATACATCCTCGCGGTGGGGAAACATGACTTTGGGTGGTTTTTGAAATATTGTCTGGCTGAAGCTTATACCGGGCAGTTTACTACATCCTACTACTCTTACATATACCCATGTCTTTGTTAACTATACGTGGATTGACTTTCGAACATGAATTTATTTGCTGGAGCCTAAGACAAGTAGTGTTCGGATGCACCGGCGCGGTTAGCCGATATTTATGATTGCCACGGAATGTCCTTTGTCTCGCCTATCCAGTCACCCTTAGCTCACCGCGGAAGCCGTTTCTTAAGACTTTCTCCAAGACTTTCTCCTTGGCTTTTTGGATCATTCTTCCGGATTTTCTGACGGTACAATATGGTATGCCTTTATAACCTTGACCTTAACGCGCAATTTCGGACAACATTATACAAAATTCCCATTGCACCGGACTATGGACGAGTATACTGCCGGTGACTAGCTATCGTATGTTATCATTGCATAACAGGAGTCTAAACTAATGAATGACGCTGCTTAACGATAAAGACCGAGGAAGATGTTGAGCCTGTGAAGAACAACAAGGCTATAGTCCGACGAGCTCTAATATCGAAACATAAGAACGTGCCGATGATGTGGACATGAAAAATGCCTACCATGTTCTGCCTCCATCTTTTAAGATACGACCTGGCAAACCTGCAAGCGGAGTCAGCATTACCGCTCAACGAGTTGGAAGCACGACTTACTCGCCAACTTTCTCATCGATCTCACGGATGTCATCGACGGCTGGGTCAAGATCGACGACTTGACCATTCACGGTCTTCAAAGCGAGGACGTTACCGTACCAGGGATCGTCCAGCTCAACGAGGGACGATATGTACGGGTTCTTGTAGTTCTCGTTGACGCGAACATTCTTGACTAACTGGAGAGGGCAAAAGAATATCTCCAGCTTCTCGTCACGCGATAGACTAAGGGTCGCCGCCTCGTTGCCCAATGGGCTCATATAAATGTGGTCGTACGCGTCACGGACCCAGCGTTCCGTGTTGAAGTCAGTCGCTTTGATATTCCTGACCTGGCGGTTACGCAAGGCGACAGACACAAAAGCTGGGTCCACGGCGCAGTTGCTGTAGAACACGCCAGTTCGGATGGTACGAGTATACTGCGCATGAAAGTGAGCGTATATTTAGCTTGGATTGTATTTTCACTTACCCAGCTGTCTCCTCTGACATTCTCAGAGAGTTGCTCGATACCAGCGGCAGTTAAAACAAGGGAGGACTCGTTGGACATGGAAAGCTGGAGAGGTGGAGGTTCGCGTTCCCCGAGTTCGCGATTTAACGTAACTTTTTAAGGGGTTTACTTGGTCAGAGTCACTGGGTTCGTCGTCATCCCTTTCTTTCTCAATCCCGTATCCATACATTCCTATATGCCAATCGGAACAAAATGATTGGACTACGCTCAGCAGAATGCTATCGGTACATTTATTGCGTTCAACTCTCTTATCTATTGACAGGAGTTCACAGAACAGGACTTCATTCACATCGTTCCTATATGCCAATCAGAACATAATGACTAAATTCCTTTGGTATGCATATTGCATTCAATTCTTGACACAGGGACACGCTACGGAACTTCAATCACGTTTATATTGAATAGGTAGGATATTGTGTGTTATGGTGATTAGCGGGCGGTTGTTAACGTGTCATGACAGTGTCAACGCTGTCGTCTGTAATCCGACGCTTCTTGGGGGCTCCTCCCGCTGCTTTGTGATTGGTTTGACATGCTTGTACAATGCGATCCATTTCCTGTCGCATTCTGTTAGTGATACCGAGCTCCTTACAGATCTGACGTTAGACCTACCTCACTTCCTAGCCTTTCCAATAGGGTGACGGTGTCTAGTCGTACTTGAAAATGGGCCTTTTTGCTGAAATCTATAACTCGGAACGAGATGCCGATGTCAACGACATCACCGGCCTTTAAAGTGCCAGGGTGAAGTTGCTTGTATGCACTGAAAATACGTTGGTGAATGTTTCCTCATGGAAATGTTTTGAATGCATACCTATTACTTCCCTCTCTAGGACTATACTCATAAAAATGAATAGAATTATCGTCTGTGAGTATATGCGTTCCTTTGCGTATGATCTCTTGTAATACTCTTTCCCCATCCAAGGTCCGGTCCGGTTCGATAGGCTGATCAGTCGTGAAACGATGCGCCACAAGGAGTCGATTCTCGGCACGTATGGCGGGTATGTCACCTACGGCATTCTTGATGACGGTGGATGTGAGACCGGGATGATGTCTGGCCATGAAGCTTTTGATATTGTCTATGGCCTTCAACACGTCCTTGAATAGATCGTCGTCCTTAACTCCCACAATCTTCATGGATTGGTAAGATTTCGTCAATGTTTTGCTGGCATGAAGTTAGAAAACCCGGCAATGTTCAGTGTCTGCGACTCACATAGGCGTCCCGCATATCGGTGGTAAATAAGCTTCAGCCAGAATGCCTTGAACATTTAGCATGGCCTCTTCGGTACCGTCTGTCCAAACGAGGTATTGCATCCGATCCGGACCTGTTGAAGTAACTTGTAGCTCAGAGCTCACAATGCTGAGGTTGGCGAACCGTCCCAGTTGGGATGGGTGATTACGCGCATGTCGTTGATTCCATTTCGCGCTGGCAGTAAGACCTGAAGTACGTGGATTAATACGTCGGGAAGCTAAATGTATACACTGACCTGGATTCAACTTCAATATTAATTGCTTCATATCCTCCCAATCACAACCGATGTAGGAAAGAGACATGGCGACCCACTATGTAATGAAGGGAGATCTGCTAAGACATTGACATATAACTGCCATTTGTGGAGGGGATGACAGAATTTTCCCGATAGTACTGGCGTGTTTCGACCTCTTGACATAAAGGGCTCCCGTTCTTCTATCATTCATTTTTTGACTTAGCATCCCCTAATGTTATCCGAGTCAGGAGTTAGGTATGTGGACACTAGCCGTTAAAAGGCCTACTGCCGCGTCGAATGCACCCAACCCCCGCTCAGCATGTTCTCCTCAGGAATATTACTTCGTAAAGCGTGAGTCTGCAATCACTTTGATATTGTTCAAGTTAATTGAATATGTTGTCTTTCATTTACTCCAGTCCCAATGGCGAGAAGATTGATGCCCAGCTCGATCCTGACAGTACGCTTCCCCCGAGCAAGAAGGCAAAGGCTAACCTCACATCAAGCAGGTGCGTTGACACGACTGGTATCATGACTCTGGCTTAGTTTCTTATGTACAGCGATCGTAACTACAAACTTACTGGCATGGGTGGCGATGGAAAGTAAGTGGAATAGTATATGTCGTACATCCTTCCGCTCAACTAGATTCAGTGACACGGATGCTACCGCGTCGAACGAGGACTCTAACGCGCCCTCTGAAGGCAGTTCAGCTTCGGAGGTTGGAAAGCAGGAAAAGCAACCAAATCCGCCCGTGTGAGTTTATGAGATTCGTGTGTGGCGCATACTTATCACATTTATCCTACTGGTAGTGAAACGAAACTCGTGCCTGCGTAGGATACCTGTGTCACCTTATATGATATACTCACGTATGCTCTTAGTGCGCCTATTATACCGAATTTAGTCGTTGGACCTTACAAGCGACCGGTGGCCATTCTTCCTCGTGTAAAGGAGTATGGTATTAGTTATGGACAGAGCGTACCTGGTCCGGTTACGCCGTTCTATTTGAAAGATGTGTTACAAGGGAGTGCCGCTAAAGCTGAGTGCGTACCTTATTCTATTTTTTGCGCTTAGTTTAACACTCTGACTGTAATTCCAGGCGTATCTACAATTTTGCGTTGCATATGGAGGGTCGAAACATGCAGAACCTGTTCTCTGCAGATCCATGCGCCTATACGTACACTACTGTGGGCACTGAAGGTCGACGGATCGTCCATGCCTCTGATAACAGCGATGCGAGTTTCTTCACTGTTGGGGTTGTAACCAAGTCCGCGTTGATGGAGGGGCGTTTCCTTTGTGAGGTCAATATCAAACCACTGGCTCGTACTTGGCCCAGGCAGCACGCCTTCCTTTCTCAAGTTCTACGACTGAACAATCTAGCGGTGACGATATACAAGAAAGGAATTCAATTCGCGACGGTTAGAAAACCGGGAGAGAGTACGTAATCTTGTCCCTTGATAGCTATGGTTCTAAATCACCGTAGATTCGAAAGAGTTAGCTTTGAAGATGCTTCCCATGGACGGAGAGACTCACGGCCCTCGTAAGTGGTCACCTCCGCTTACTTGTAATTGGACAATATTAATTGATATTGTTTATAGCGATCCGTCCTTGGGATGCAGATGGTACGTCTTTATATTATTTTCCTCACTGTCATCGTTAATGTATGAATTAGTCCCTATCTTTTCGGGTCTCAGTCCTTTTCGTTTGACTGAATATCCCAAGCTCAGCCTCGACTATAATGACCTAGACGAAGGAGATATCGCGCTGGTAGTTTTCACAGTCGGATCATACAAGATAAAAGATCGTCCCAACATGGTATCTTTTAATATTCAGTTCGCTATCCGACTGGTCGAGTATAATGCACGCGATCAGGAGCCTGGCGAAACTCCTTTGGCTCCGTACTTGTGTGATGAGTCGGCCCTAGGTGTAGACGATGACAAGGTCATGCCTATTATCGACGAGTCTTGGATGTTGTTACCCAGTACTGATATCGATGTCCCTGTAGTACCTGGAGCACCAATGTTTTAATTAAAGTACCGTTTCCGAAGATATCTCTCCATTGTCCGATGTAATACCAATTTAAATTATGATTAATTGTTACTTGGTGTTCGTCACCATCGGAACCACGGAACCGGTTGCGTAGGAGTCCGATGACGGCACGCCGGTTCTAATGAGCGTCGGAAAGTTCTTGTGATCGTGTGCGTAAAGGGACTGCAACTCGTACTCCTTTCACGTCGTCCAGGTCTACAACTCCTGCTCCTTTCACGTCGTCTGTTTTCGCATATATTCGAGCTACTTCAAATGTCTGACCCCTGCCTTGACAATGCCTCGTTCCCCCGGTCATATTGGAGCGTGGAGTCTTCGTGAGTGACTGTTTGGAGTGTAGTACCTGTTTCGCTAACTTTAGTGTCAGGAAATTGGTATCTCGATTATACGATGTGGGAAGAATGCAATGTACCCGTCGTATTCCGGAAGGATGGGACTTACGAGTATGTGGACTTGGGTGCGTGCTTCTTTCCTTTTCCATTTTCTGTTCAATAAGTTATACGAGTTTAGGACCTGACATTCCCACGTACAACCCGAATCTTCCGTTCGCTTTTCCCCCTACTATAGACGTTGGATACAGTAAGTTTGTATGGCTCTTATGGTGCGACGTCCCAGACTAACAAATCTAGGCGTGCAGCCCATTGCTTCTTCCCCTCCTACGATGACACTCCCACCAGAAATCCGAAACATGATATACAAATACGCTTCTACATCATTCCTTGATGCGCGCCGAATCGGTGTCACAGAGAAGGAGGGTGTACTGCCCTCTCAAGCATATCTGTACAGTCGGATAGTGGTCAGTGCCTCTCGAAAGCCTTCGGTCTGGATGGAACTTTTCCAAAAGTTTCCTCGTGTTGTGCGCTTCGTGAAGGAGGTCGTGATTGAGGATGCCAGTGAATTCCCTCTCGACGTCGCTCATCTGATGGATATAGTGATCGCTGCAGGTTCCGTACCGAGCATTATCCTCCGTGGTCATTCGGAATACCTGGCATATCATCCTTTCAACAAGTTCGTCGACTTATTCACGCATGCTGCTGTACTCGAAATATCTGGCGCCTACTATACTGCCGACGATATCATCACTTTAATGCACAACACTCCGTCACTCCACACTCTGTGCATGGGAGGCGAACGGCAATCTTTCTATGATGGACGAAGACCATGGAACCCTCCTCCCTTAATCACTGCGGATGCGGCGACATTCATCAAATCCTTCGTCTATCGCCAAGAATACGGTAATGGTCCAGGAATGTTCCAGGATAAGGTGTTCAACATCGTTTCCCGTGCGAAAATGAGTAAACTCGAGACTCTGAATGCATTCGTGTGGAACAATACAGCGACGGGCCTTCAAACGTTTTTGAACATGGTTGGGGAGACACTCGAGTCGTTGCAGTTCACTGTGCAATATCGTATGTTGTTTATGCGACGCTGGTTTCTATGTCTGACCCGTTTTCAGGGAGAAAAGATGAACCACACGTTCCGATGAATCTCAGTCTTATGCGGGCAATTCGAATCCTTGCCTTCGGGGAAACAAGTTATCATATCGACTATATCACGAACACGTTGTTATCTGTTCGCGACGACATGCGACTTGAACGTCTGGCCTTGGAAATTGGAGTCGTCAACACGTGTATGGACTGGACGGCGTGGAATCGATTGAGTTCCGCATTGAAGGACATCCCTTGTCTGCAGAGGGCGTCAGTGGTTGAGGTTAAACTGGTCCTGTGGGAAGCTATGGACGTCGAACCAGAGTGGGCGAGCTATGAGTTTTTCGTTGTGCATGCCTATAATTTGTTGAAGCCTGTGCGCAATCTCTCGTTTTCTGTTGCAGATGAACTTTATACTTTACAATACTTTAGATATAGGAGAGAGTAGTACCCCTTCGCAGTTAGGGCACATTCATACAACATATTCTTATCATTGAAATGAATGTGTACAACCTTCGATTCGTATAGTAAGATTTTCTGGTTTCAGTGTGGCGTGATCGCGTTTCTAGACGCTCAAGATATCTTTAGGGTCACTCTGTCATTCTATCAGAGCCGCATGGGCAAGAATGCATATAGGAGTCCGCATTGTACCAGTGTAAATCTCTCTACTCCTCGGCTTGTCCTCCTTCACATATCCAGACATCTACTTCGTGGTATATTGGCATTGCGTACGCCGTTTGCTTACCGCTTGTAACACGGTTGACCCGATTTTAATAGGATGACTGACAAATACGGATTGGTTTTTCGCAGACAAACATTACTCCGTTCTGATACCTACCTCGGTGGTGCAGGCTTACCGGATAATTTAGAATGGCGCCGTATCGACGGGTGTGACATTGTACACAGACACTCCTCTCCTCAAGGACCTATCACTGTATCATTGGTGGCAGTACTCATCGCCAACGAATGGTACAACAAACTATCAGGTGTCGGTGACTACAACGAGGCAAATCCTAAACCCTTCCACAAGCTTAAATGGCTGCTGCACTTCAAGGCACCGGTGGATACAATGTTCTTGCCAGACTGGGACGTTGCAATTAGATCCTTAGGGCATTTACAGGACCAGATTAAAGTGAACGAACCGCAGGACATGCTTGTTAATAGAAAAGGTGTATTGTCCGAGTTGAGAACTACAGCTAATATGTTTAAGATCAAGGCGAGTGGTATTTCTGTGTGCTGGCAATATGCTGATGCTCTCGCAGGCAAACCTTGGTACAGACACCACCACGACACGTTATGTCGTACCGGCAGAGCATATGAACGCATATCGAGACGTGACCACACGTTATGAGCTCAATCCGATCGATATCAGGGATTGTAACGGTCGCACCTTGCCCATGGGTTCCGCTGCCGAACAGGCAGTCGGAGGTTCTCTTTGTCTATTGACGTTCCAGGTATTTTGTTTTCGGTCATTGATTTCGGTTGCCATTCATAATGTGCTATATAGATCAGACATTACTATATCAAATCCACCTCGAGAGATTCCTTCAATGCTTCCTTGAAGTCGATCAGAGTTCTAGTTCCCAAACGTGAACTGCCAAAGACGATATTAGCCCTGAAGCAGTTGAACACTGGAGACTTGAACAAAGTCAGCCCTTTCATCCACTTGGCGCAAAAAGGTATGGATAGAATCGACGTGCGATGGCCTTTTTCCGATGATCAATTGTATGAATAGGTCCACCCCGTACTCCGAAACTCCGTGAAGTGAAAGACGAGACAGGCAAGTTTATCTAACTAACATTGTTGCATGAAATATATATGATTTGACTTTATTAGATACACCTGACGAATGCCTCACTCTTCGACTTGATCAATCCCAATGCCCAACCGATCTCTCGAAAGGAGTGAAACGTAAAGCAAGCGAAGACTTGAATTTGTAAATACAGACTACTGTAGGACATAAGGTACTTATGGATGACGATGAAGACAAAGAGGTGGGAAGGGCGCCAATATTTGGGTAGAATCAAGTTAGATTTACATAAGGGCCATCGATATTAATCTCGAACTATAGTCGTCATCGTGCTATGGATGTTCTCGTCGTCCCTATCATCTCGTCAATATACAAGTGTGAGGTTTGTGTAAATGGACATACCAAATATCACCTTCAGCGTATATCAGTGGGATCAGTGTACTAGCGATGCAGTACGACTCGTCCATATTGACTGAGTGCATGAAGCCGGTATCTATCCAATATCCTCTGTCCCTAGTGCAATCCACAAGTCTCCAGGTGTTCGACATGATAGGATGATAGGACTCGTCTTCTGTCCCCAATACCAGTTCGCCATCTGGCTGGAGAGGTACGACCCATGAATGTGTGTCCCCAACCCGACGGCATACCTCCGGAAAGAATAAATCATCGTACGTGTCTCCCCCATCCAGAAAAGTGAATCCGCGTGATTGGTATTTCTTGATTATCAGGTGTGACTGTTGGTATCTCACTATGCGTTGAGACAGCGCTGAAGATCGATGCACGAAAGTTGCAAGTGGATATAGTGATATAGCGTGCCAGGCGGATATGAAATTCATGACGCATGCTGCGTTCTGGGTTAATATCGCATATAATTATATATAGATGTGCACGTACTCGAATGAAACTCCAGAATACATCGGACCGGTGTACCACGGGTCAATATGACTTGTACGACGTTCTCGTGACCCGGTCGCTGGAAATTAAGGACTGCCATAATGGTCTTCCCACTGTAATCGCTTCGAACCGCAAAGGTTACTGTGGTTGTATGCGTGGGAAAAATGGCAAGCTGAGAACTGCGAAGAAGCGCCGCGTTCTCCAACTTGGGATCCTGTTCGGGTCTCGGCTTGTATTGATATCCTGCTTTGAGCAAGAACTCTAATGCAGCGCCTCTCCTGTCGAAGTCCACGTACAGATCCAAGTCTGACGAACAATAAAACTGGTCATTGAAGAAAGACAGTGCCGCAGATCCTGATATCAGTAACCCTGTGAGCTTCTGCATTTCCACAAACAGCGGAAGATACAGCCATGAAAAGAATGGTAGCAGTATGCGAATCAATGAGGCGAGCATGTTGCAAGACAATTCCCGAAACTGATCAACTTGCATATTTATCATTATTGGTCCGCGTCCGCCGATGTTTTTATCAATCCTGCACCCTTTACGTCACACTGGCAGCAATGTTCCGATCGTATTCCACAGTCGGTCTCCTCTTGCTTGTCAATCGGTCACCACATGCAAGTCCTCCACATGGAGTAATTTAAAAGGTTGTCCTTTCAAGTAAATAGGTGTCATGGACCCCATCCTCGACGGCACGACTAACCAACGCTTCCAGCTTTTCCCAATCGAATATGACGAGGTGAGTACCTCTGTGACTGTGCTGTTACTTACGAACTATTCTCACATGCGTTATGTATAGTTATGGGTGTTATACAAGAAAGCTCTGAGCGCATTTTGGACTACCGCAGAAGTTGACTTAAGCAAGGATACGTCCGATTGGTTGAAGCTGTCCGATACCGAGCGACATCTTGTATCGACCGTCCTGGCTTTCTTCGCATCCTCTGACGCCATCGTCAACGAGAATTTAGTGATGCGCTTCTGCAGGGAAGTCCAAATACCGGAAGCTCGATATTTCTATACCTATCAGGCCATGATGGAAGACATTCATTCCGAGATGTATTGTCTACTTATCGACTTCTATATCAAGGACCCTGCCGAGAAGCTCTCCCTTTTCCGCGCCATAGACGAGCACCCGGTTGTGCAAGCGAAGGCTGATTGGGCAATGAAATGGATAACGGACCAATCGTCTTTTCCAACACGCCTGGTCGCTTTCGCTGCTGTCGAAGGAATATTCTTTTCCGGCTCGTTCGCGGTTATCTTCTGGCTGAAGAAGAGAGGGTTGATGCCGGGGCTGTCGTTCTCGAACGAGCTAATCACACGGGACGAGGGACTACATATGCTGTTCACGTGTACCTTGTACGGGTCACTCCAAAACAGGGTCGAGACCTCTGTGATTGTCGACATCATCTTCAGCGCAGTAGATATCGAGAAAAGCTTTTGGGATGGTGCGTTTGCAATATATCCTATTCGCCATACTAATATCACCTCAGGCGCTTTCTCTTCTGCGTGTTTGGGACTTGACAGCTCCTCCATGAAGCAGTACATTGAATTCGTGGCGGATCATCTTCTCGTGGCATTGGGCTGCAATAAACAGTTCGGCGTGGAAAACCCTTTTGACTTCATGGAGCTGATATTGTTGGAGGGGAAGACCAACTTCTTTGAGAAACGGGTGGGAGAGTATAGCCGTGCTTTCGTCGGCAAAGCTCAAGATGAACAGATCTTGTGAGTGCAATGAAATGGCTATGTTTGACTAGTATTCACCAGTTTATTAGTTCCACAGACGTTGAATTTTAGTCCCCTGTTGCTACATATTTGTCCGAGTGTCAACATGTATTAAGCTCCTATATCTTTCTTTCCTCTGTGCCACCATCATGCGTGTAATGCCTGTGGGTCCGGATCGTTTAAGACTGTCTGTGACTTATGACGGCGAGTTGTCTACCCTGGCGGTGGATATCATGAATCTGTACGCGAACGCCCTCGCTGAAAAACTTGAGTCGTTTGACAATTTTGAGGTCGTCAGCAGTTTAAAGGTATGAAATTTAGCATCGTTACCTCCCATACTAATTCACGAGACAGAAGAAGCTACTTGATGTCATCGTATCAGAGGGGGCCCAGTGGAACTCGGACGTCGTAAATTTATGTCAGGACGATACCACTTCGGATGAGAATGATCGTGTGTCTCGCGTACGTTTCAGGAACGACCTAGGTTTTGGGTCTAATCACATTCTTTAGGCTGTCGCCATTGTAACTGCGAATGAGTGCGACGTTCCCTGTGACTCTCAAGCTTGGTCAGAACAGATTATGGCGGTGGCCAAATCTATGTCTCCGGATGAAATTGCGCGTCTGAAGTCACGTTGTCCGCCTCGCGTATGGGCTGCGCTTGTTTTCACGAATATACGTGCGACGCCTGCAAGAGTCTTGGACAATGTGTCTGTGGGGAAAGTCAAAATCGCTGACTGGGATCTTTTTCTGAAGAAGATGGAACCGGCGGTAAGTGTGTCCATTGTGCATGGAAAGGTGACCATTGACACTTGATTTAGTGCGGCAACTGTGCACGAAAGGAACATCCTTGTCTGTTTCAATACGACGGCATATCAAAATGCAGGGAATGCGCATTATATCAATTATCTTGCCCCAAAGCGGGTCCTAGAGGACGGCCCCCTGCTGCATCCTTCATAGAAAATGATGTGCAGCAGAATTCCCGAAAGAGGGAGGCTTCGGTCGGGAACAAGATCGCTGAGCAGCAGAAGAAACGTCGCTTATTGGACCGCACTGGGTCAGGTCAGGACATACTGACTTTGAGAGAGGAGGTCGCTGCTATCCGGAATTCCGTTGATACCTATCAAAAGTTACTACTGGAGACGAGGAGAGACTTGGGTTCGGCTTTGTCTGGTTTGAATCAATACGCTTTGAAATTATTGCAATGATATCATTAGTAGTAGTAGTAATAGACTAATTCGAGACGACCTATATATGCATTTGCAGACATGCCGTTGACGAGGGGACTATTCGATATCCTTTCAATAACGATGGTACTAGGTCGCGTTTTCGTGCTTCAATATCAGAGGCATCCTATATTGAACGTTTACATTAAAAATAGGATAGAATATAATGACCATACCTACGATTCTAGATCCGCCAGACTCCATCCGTATCGCGTGGTAGGTGTCCGTTCGTTAGGGTGTTGGTAATGAAAGAACTGAAAAACTCGTGTAATAGTCATGTGACGACAAGGTAGCGGGCCTTGCCGCTTGCCGGCCTTACTTACTTATAGGGTCAGTTGTCCATAACTCGATCGACTTAGACAACAGACTACATACACACCGTCTCTCCCTTCCTCAATAGGTGTGTATCGTCCGTCTGTCTAGGAGAGACTAACTCGCACATGCCATCAATAATTACGTGCCTTGGTAATCCTGTGGCACTCGGAACAGGACGCGCGTCGCACCAATTTGAATCCTCCGACGGCGAACATACGAAGAATGAGTACTGCGCCAGAGTGCGCCGAATACTGCAAAGCTCAGGCCTGTTTTTAACGAGATTTCTGCATTCGACGACAGGGTTCATGTGTCTCGCCCGGTCCAGCGCCCAGCAATTGCAGCGTCCGTTTCGGAGAATGCGCATCTTTCAAGACCCTAATGACAATTGACTATGTACTGACTACAACAGCGTACGACAATCACCCTCGGCTTAGCCGGCCTCCTCGACTCGGAGCTTAGCATATCAAAGGTGTTCGGATTTATGAACCCCAGCAACGAGCGGCGTTTGTGAAGGTGAGTGATTCACAAGGTTGACGAGATCAGTGTATGTTGTTTCCTTCTTCCACTCATCCGACCTATCCGGCCTCAGAACACAAACAAGTGTTGTGGTAAAACCCCACCGAATCCATTCTTTCCTTCCACCTCCTTTGCAGTCTGGTAATCCAGACACGGCGCCAGACATACGTGAGAAAACTCATATCTGGTCTCCAATCTTCCGATAACAGGGATCCATAGTGAGATAACCATTCATACGCAGCGTGCAACATATCGTCGATGGAAGCATTAGAGGTTGGGTGTACACTCCGGATTCCTGAGCCTCCAAGTCCCGGGCGGGTGAGACTGTGGGAGTAACAGCAGTCTGCGATGAATGTGATATTTTGCCCCTTGGAGCGAGATATTTGCTCAAAAAAACGTTGAGCTGATGTCTGGTATCCATTCGCCGCCGGCGTCCCGGGTATTGCGATCGAGTGGGGCACGGAGCTTCGGTGTGACAAACATCGCTGCGGCATATAGTGTCAAGTTGCTCTGTGTAATGATAACTAGAGTCATGCCCAGCGTAGTAGACGATAATGTTGTCGCCTGCTCAACGCTGCTATTGTAACGAGACGGTAGAGCACATCTACAATGTTGGCGCGGGAAGGTGTCAAGTGATCGCCAGGGACTGGGGTTTCGGGATCGAGGAGACATTGGATAAGTATGTGCTTCTGGCACGCCAAGGTCGTCGGTTAAGAAACTCTTTATTGATGAAGCGTCCAATATGCAGCCGCCCAATGGAAAGCTCCCGTACGCATCGATGCCGATTAGAATCGGGACGGTTCAATGGAGCAGTTGTGATGAGCGCAGTGGCCGACGACTAGGGATGTGCCCTTACGTCTAGGACCAACGGAATTTTGGCAGGTCTCGCGATGGCGGGAATGAATGGATGATGTCGATAAGGGCAAGATACCATCTTTCGAACGTCCCCTGGATCACTGGCAAGATTGCACTGGGCTCTCAAAAATCTCTTTTGCTCCTTGAAGGTCTGCCGCCACAGAATTGATGGCTCTATGAGAGGCTACTTTCCGCCCGTTGATGATCTGCTGGGACTACGACAGCTTAGGATGAGCACAAGAATTGATATCCAGGGATATGGACTTACGTCTGGGATCCTGAAAGCAGATCCGCGTGGGACAGATTGCCCATTCGCATGTTCAAAACTTCGCAAGTCAAGAAGCTTTTGCAAGTCCTCTTTTTTTGCACCACACAGAATTGCTGAGACGCGGTGCCCCCATGACGGCTCTCAGCACTCTTTCTGTGCACGCCTTTTTGCTTCTTGAAGTACTGCCGTAGAGTCGATGCCTTCACGAGAGGCCATCCCATATTCCTGTGCAAGCCGTTTCTCGATCTTCTCCAAATGACGGTTTTCCTTCTCTCACTCCTCATTTTTGACAGGCGCCTGCGTAGTGGGTCTGGTTAGAGGGCCACAACATTCACAAACTAGAATCGTACTAGAGTATGAACGTATCCGCCGGTCATTACTCTTGTGGTTGGCGATTTGGAATGTATTGTGTCTGAAAGATCCGATATAGTAAGGAACTGAACGGACGACCCAAAGACACCTACGATCTGGAAGTCACCAGAGGACTGCATTGCAACGATAGTTTTGAGAGAGGGTAATAGTAGAACAACAAGAGACATACGGTAAGGGCGTACCAGCGACATCAGCAGGATCCAGCGTGTCTTTTTCCACATCAATTCAAGTTATCGAGCCTGTGCCATAGCGATTTTTAGCATATTGCCAAAATCGGTTTGCATGGAGGCTATAATGAGAAAAAAGTTCGGACACCGTGCAGATTATCCCGGCCGGAACAGAAACGGCAGATGGACTATATATCACGAGTGGGGTCTCGAATTGAAAGCTTGATGAGAATCAACATCCGTCGTTTCATTTTTCCACGTCAGAACGCGAACAAGAGCGTTCTATTAAGAACCTCGCCAGATCCCACCTTTACCTTCACCTCCTTCGCAGTGTGGCTATCCCAACACGCCGCCTGAGCTACGTACGATTTCATATCCGGTCGCCGACGCCTTCGATAACAGAGATCGTGAAATGGACGTTTCTCTCGTGAGATTGACGCTGCGGTAGGATACAGGCAGACTCCTTATTTCCGGAAATCTCCTTGGGACTACCCGCCTCGGACCCTTGGCCACTCCGACCCAAGAGTTGACGTTGAGCATTCCTAGAAAGACGAATTTGAACCACTGTTGGAGAGACCTATGAGTGAAAGTAACAGAACGAACGAAAAGGACGTACCTAGATACCACATCGTTAGGTTAGATTTCTCGCCAGACCGATTTGAGTAGCGTCAGTTGGATGGTGGTCAAACTTGACAACACCATCAATGAGATCTCTTTTCTTGTCCACCCTGGACATAGACATTGCGGTTCTGAAACAACTGGTGCCGTTATGATACTAGGTTCTCCGAATCTTCAGCATAGAATATGTGCTGTAGTTCGTCTAACCGAGGAGGAGGTGGTGGTGGATGTGGAGGTTAATATCGATGGTTGGGGCCAGAAGTCGTCAGGAGAATGGAGCATATACCTAGACACGCTCACGTCCTGTGTCCTCCGTCATGCATCATGCATGGCTAGCTTGTAAGGGTCCGAAACTCCAACCGCTATGCTCTCCTCATTTGTTGATGTCCGAAGAGACAGGTCGATATCCCTGTAAGTGTTACGACGAAGTTGACGGTCTCTGAGACAAAGCATCCCGCGATATGGAATGCAGTAATATTACCGTGCTACGCAACAATGTCGAGCGCACGCGCAGTGAATGGGATGCGATAGATACCCTAGGCGCGGAGAGAGTAAAGCCAACACTGCTGATCACGGATACATTGATATGTGACAACAGATATAGCGAGCGTGACTTTTGAGGCGGTATTGGGTAGGACACGGGCAAAGAGACCAGCACAGCCGAGGCCAGAGCATTTTAGCTGGTAAAAAACGAAGCCTTAAATGGTTTTGATGTAGTAATGCCTTTCTCGGTCCTGAAAACGCCATCAGTAAAACGGTATGAAAAATTTGTCTCCCTATAGAACAAAGGACTTAAGGTACCTTTTCGTTTTACGGCGAGCAAAACAAGGCCGTAAAAACTGACGCTGAAATTGAAACCGTTTAAGGTCCCGTTTTAGGCTAGTAAAAACGCACCAGCCTCTGTAGTGCAGGTTCTATTGACACTACTGTTTCACGACTATAAAGGGTCGTGAGTCGGACATAAAGTCGAGACGAAAACTAAACGATACGCACGATAACGACTAATATCTTCCTCGTGCCGTTTGGTGCCTCGCCAGCCCGTAACACCTTCAACGAAAATAATATACAGATTGACGTTGAGGTTGAAGACAGATTTGAACCACGATCTCGGCTGCCGAACGGATTTCGTGAGTAAAATTAACGATGCTGACTAAGAGTACGTACATGGAGGTTTCGCTCTCATCCGGCCGTGACGCTGTGGGCGAGTTATCTCTCTGTATCATCAACATCTCCAACCCTCAGCTTCAATTTTCCAGCAGTGCGAAATTGATGGCGTCGTATACATGGGCAGCCATGCGATCAAGAACTTTTAGAGGATTCATGGGTCAGGTAAAATTTTGTCAAGGAGTACGATAGATAGACGCACTTGTTGAAGAAACAGCACACGCATCGTACACTAGCACCGTGTCTCGACTACTTCGATGGAGAATTCACACCTTTTCAAGATTATGGTAAACAGACAACATATGACCAGTAGAACTGCTTACCAAGGAGCCGAACGTCCTGAAAAACGGCATGGTTGCGCAGATTGGAAAGGCCACGCGAGTTGTACTTTCGGCAACTAGTACGCCGGCTAGCGCCGGCACTCAAATATCAGCCGACCGCGGCAGCACCATTTAACCGAACGCGGTATATCATCATCACTGGCATGCATTCAAGCTTTCAACGCTTCCATAATCAGTTTTCACTAATATCTAAAGCCGGATGACCTATCGCTTCGCCGTGCGTAGCTAGAATCCATGTCTTGCAATGATAGTATGGAATAACATGCGCTCGAACTCGAGTGAGTTCTTAAACCCTGATATTGCTCGAGAACACTCTCCCTGATGCTTCACAGAGATAAGAAACACAGAAGCACGGCAGAAGGCTTCAATTTTACTCGGCAATGCTTCGAATTTCGGACCGGTAGGTGGATTCAACTTCATAAACATCGTAGTATCGTAGTACTGCTGCCACCACCCCCCCTCCCCAACACAGTTATCCACATCGCCCTACCAGACCCTACCTGCTGCAGTTCGACGGTGGGACCTCTAATTTTGCACACACTTCTGGTAACGCGACACATGAGTAGCACCGTCTGCTGCTACCGCGCTCCATCACCCCCACTTGCTGCCAGGGGAGACGCCATCGCTTCTACAGTCCCAAATTTGGGCGTCGAAGCATACTAGTACGAAAGTAGAATTTCTGAGCGTACGGAACAACGCACGCATACCTTCTTTCTCACCAGTTAACTATCGGTTTCACCAACTCTTCGAAGCATTTATTTGCATAAGGAGCACCTATGTCGGTGCGTCGTTTGTCTTGTCAAGCTTTCTTTACACTTAATCGCATGCCCTATAGTAGGAAATAGCCTTTATAGCCGAAAGGGGAAGCTCTCTTGATTCCGAGCGACCGTTCACCAGCCCAAAAGTGAACACCTTTCTTCCTTCCAAAACGGTACCATAAGCCAATTTTGGCATGCGATGCATCATGCCACCGGGGTATATTGTCGTTTATAGCAAGACCGTACTGTCGTTCCCGATTTCCCGCACGATGAGTCCCTCGAAACTGTGTAATCCACCAGTCGAATATCCCAAATCGTGTCTGAATATCTCAGGAAGGCCTCCTTGTTCGCATCGTCAGTCCTCAGCTGAAAGCCCCCGGCAGCCTTCCAATTGCTTCTTAGATCACTGTCACGATATTTTACGGGCTCTGATGGACGATAGCACAGTTGGAGTTATCGTTCAGTCAATGGACTGGAGTGGACGGAGTTCCTGGTTCTTCATCCAAGCTATCTGATTCGAGAGAAGGCCGAGTCTCTCATGTATGTCAGCCGCTGAAAATCCCATGGTAGGCATGTAACTTCCCACCGTGAAATGCGTCTGACCATGTCTAGTCTGTACTCGTAGTACGACGATGGTGCATTTAATAGTGCTCGCCTCGTCGCATCTCAGAGCTTCCAGTACAACTCCTGCCCAGTCGTGTCGCGGCCCATGTGCAACATGGTCGACCGTGATGGCTTTGTTACATCAAGCTGACGCGAGGGACAATAGCCCGAGTGAGCTTATGATCGCACAAAGTTATAGCGTGTGCGTTGTTTATACCGAGCTACACGGAGAGATCGCGCGAGAATGGTACATCGCACGGTACAACAAGAAGGCAGGCGCAATACTGGTATATCCGTGTCGTATGCCGACGCATGCCGGCGACGGACAGGGACTTCCCTGATAAGGAACAGGGTGGAACTGGATAAAGTGTAACCTAATGACCGACTCTGCACTGCAATCAAGCCGGGTGGACTTAGGAGTTAATGGACAAGATATGGGTTGTTGCAAGCAAGTCTTCGCATTTTTGGCATTCACCGTACGTCATAACATCGCTTAATCAGGGAGGAAAACACATTCATGGCCACACCAACGTTGAACGATGGTCGGAAGAGGACCCAAACGTGTCGCAATGTTGTCACAGAACATAAAATAAGGGCCTTGAAATCGCAGGGCTCATCGCGTGACCACTGGACAGAGCATCAGACAATGAAATAGATGGCGCATGAGTGAATAAGCATTAACGCAGATGAAAAACCTAGAAGGATCTTGACAAAGACGTCCGGAAACAGAACGAAGAAGATTGAGTAGCTTGGAGGAGCCGATCAGGCTGGGGAAGGTAGCTTTAAATTACGGGAAGAAGTGGTAACAAACAAGATCCCGAGCGGCCTACGAGCAAAAAGGATGCATCTGGCCGAGCTCTGATCCGTGAACAAGGCTCTTATTAGGAATGCCCGCGAAGGAAAAGGTCCTTTTAGTGAAGAAGACTGACTACATAGAGCCAATGGGTAGTCGAGGATATGTATGACCGGGTTGGGGTCGAGTAAATCTTGCTTCATCAGGAAACACCGAGAAGCCTAAATGACCTACATAGTGCTACCGTAGCCTATAGAGGACTATGGAGGACATTTAGGCTTCTCAGTTTTTCCTGATGTTGGTCGGGTTTGGTAAGGCCGTTCCAAGCATTTCCTTTCCAAGTCTATTGACAAAGATGATTTCATGTAGATGAATGTCTTGTATTGGAGCATCTAAGTACCCCAGAGTCTACTTTTACATCTAATGCCAAATGTGGTCATATATATGGTCTCCAGCAACAACCGGAGTCTGGGAATACGATTGATTCAGAAGATGGGTGACTTCAACATACGTTATTCCCTTTCTCCAGACACCCGATTTCAGCATACCAATGAGCGTCTTGGTAAAAATACCGCTGTAGTATCCCCCCTTTTCCGCTGTCTCCGTCGCATACTGGTAACCCCTACACGCTGTCAGAACCACATGTGAACCCATATCAGGCTTCCAATCCCTAGATAATACAGATTGGTAGCCAGGTAGATGCTTGAGTCTTTGGTCAGCAACGTGAAGCATATAGCTGACATCAGAATGGAAAGTTGGGCGCGTCGTGCGTATTGCAGAGTTTTGGCCCACGCGGTCAAAACTGCTGGCGTGACAACAGTCTGTAATGAACGTGATATGATGCCCCTTAGCATGGGATATTTGTGCAAGGAGCACGTTGAGTTCCCTGTCGCTAATGTCGGGTATCCAGTTCCCATCGGAGTCTATTGTATCGCGATCGATGGGGCACAGAGCTTCGATGGGACAAGCACCGGTTTGGCATTTAGCTCCTGGAGTGAAAGAGTGCTCTGAACAGTAATAGCTTGACCCGTGACCGGCGTAATAGATGATGATATTATCATCACGCTCAATCTCAGGGTTGTCGATAAGACCGTGGAGTATTTTTAGGATATTCACGCGGGAAGGCGACAATGGGTCATCCGGGCGGGTTGGATACTGAGAGCCGAGGAGGCTCTGGATATGCTTTTCTGGCACTCCCACGTCCTCGATTAAGAGTTTCTTCATTAATAATGCGTCCGATACACAACCGCGCAGGGGATTAGACTCATATGCATCAATGCCGATGAGAACAGCCCAAAAGCGAGACGTGTCGACGTGGTGCAAGGTCTACAACAGGTGGGATGAGCACAAGGGTCGATAATTAGGGACAGAAACTTACGGCTGGGGTTAGGGTAGACTGAGTATCGGGCGGAAGGTCACAAGGCTGATTGGATTGCTCTATATCATCGTTACTTGACGCCGATGGGTTGAATTTTCGAAGGAAGCCTAGGAAAGAGCTGCGAAAACGCCTCCACGGGGATTTAGCCCGCCTTCGTGCTTGCGTATCTGAAGGTTGAAGTGCCTACAAACCTGATGAGAGCGAACACCGTCCACTATTCGAAGACGTACAGGGGAGTAGCATTCTTGGGGGACCGGTCCTTGTGAGGCTGAATTTGTCTCACGATTTGGAATGCGGAGCCTCTGCAAATTCCGATATCACAAGGAACGGAACGAATAACAGGAAGAGAGACATACAATCCGAAGGATTAAGGCGAACAACGTGTTGCTCAGTGTAGAAGACCTCCAGGGCATTGTCGGAGCACACAGAGCTCAGCACACAGCTTTAAGCTGGTGTGGTGGAGAGAAGCGTGCTGGTTTACACGTTGTCCTTGCTTCGGCGCATCTTAGTCCCTGTTTAAATTAAATTTTAAAACACATACACATCATCATTGAGTTTCCCTTCCTCGTCAATACTTCATTTTTGGTTCACGGAACGTGCTCTACGAGTGAAGCTGAATCGCGTTGTCACTGGGCAGCAAACAGACATGAGACACGGAAATCGATGTAGCGAGTACTAGTGGTGATCTTCCTCCTGGTTCAATTATTTCGCACGTACAACGCACGTATTAAGTTTTAACTGTATTAAGTGTGAGTAAGTTGGCGGGACCACTAGGCGTAGCGATATTTACAGTAAACGAGTTCCGTAGCAGTTATACATCTGCCTCGCATCACTGACACCAGTAAAAGACTTGTGGCGGACCGCACATCGGGTGGGTGGGTGAGTCGGCCCGCGACACCTAAGAGAGCTTTGTCACACTGTCTCACCTTACATGACAACATCCTACACTAAACGAGTTCCATTTCGGTCCGTCCCCAACGTGCCTCTTCTTTCGGCTTTGGCTCGGTATTGAATGACACGCATATACTATCATTTCTATCAATACTACATTACTAACCTTTGCAAAGTGCCCCGCAAAGTGTCTTTACTCCGCGAGACGTACGCAATCGTGCGATCAAAACGGTATGAGCTTTGCGGCCACGGCACATGGCTGCCATGTCAGGGCTATGGACTCGGCCGTTCCTGATTGGGACCTGGGGCCAGTACTGTTGGGAATAGACGTCGGCAGGCACAGAGGACGTGACGGATATGGCTCGAACGAACGTATATTTGTGGACAGATACGTAAGTGGTGGTGGTACAGTGCGTGACACATAAACCCGACCTCTCTCCCGAGGCCGTATTTTTGGGTCTAGGGTTCAGATCTTCGGGATTAGGAAGGAAACCAAGGGAGATATGCATAAAAATGTATTCTTGATTTTTGGCTGGAGATCACGTGACACTTTCCAGATTTTCAAGAAAATTTTCGATTTATTTCTTTATTAATCCAGGATTGTGGCAACAAGGGATGTCGAGTCACTACTTTCTGCGCTTTCTCAGGTGAAATGGACTTTTTCGGGCCGATAGCCGCCCTTACAGAGGGTTATGACGTCATGGATTCCAGATTTCGGGGTGGTCAAACATTTTCCGCTTAGATTTAGGCCAAAGTGATCAGATACATGGAAAGCCCTTTCCATTCTAAGACGATTCACGTAGTTTTGGGGAAAATCCGATGACATCACGCGTCACAGTAGCGACAACCAAAATAGTGGTCACGGGATGCCGGTTTTGAGCGTCACGCACTGTACGAAGCCAAGAAGCGGTAGTGATCAATATGAAAATCAAAATAATGTAAAACAAAAGACGGCATGGCCGTCGGCCCAAGTGGTTGTGAAACCATATCCTCAACAGGTACACACACCACCCCTTGTCCGAAGCGAGGGTACCGCTGTTGGTTCTCTTTACGTCACGCGTGATGCCGGTATAAGCAATGGCGGTGTCCGATTGTAAATTGTTTCCGAGGGATTCAATTGATAACATGTCGCAAACATGTCGACTTCAAGCTTCAGAAGTTCAGGAAATAGCGCACCCGCTTCAGAAAACAAGAGTGTCAGATTGTAGTTTAAGTTAGTCCCCGCAGATGTAAACCATTTCTCTTGCTCGCTTCGCTTGGGTTTCAAGGCACGTAACAAGAGGTAACCGTAACGTGGATTAATCTCGAAGCCATCGCCTTCGCCAAATTCTATGACCCGTGGCCCGGATTTTGGCCAGTCCTACTAAACCCGGCGTCTTCGACTCGACGTTCCTACTAATCACCATCAATCAATTCAGGACCTATCCGTCTGTCTTGCTCCACGAGTATCAACTTGGTAAGTCGATAATGCTATTGCGGACAATATAAATAGCCATTTCCGAGGCCCACGAGGTATGGTACTCTTATACTACTGGTGAGTAATAACTGATCAATTAAACCGTCCATCAGCGACTACAACGGACTCATAATTACAAACAGATCAATTTAAATAACGAGAAGGAAGTTAATTCTTGCTAACTTGCTATAGGATTCCCGTACAGTACCATGCAGCCCTATGCATCAGTCTGATACCAAAGGCGTTCGTCTATATGGTCTCCAGCGACGACTGGAGTCTGTAAATATGACTGACTCAAAAGCCCGGCCAAGCTAACGTAAGTTGTTTCCTTGGTGCATTCGCCTGACGTCAGAACGTAAACCAGCCTCCTAGTGAAAATCCCACCGCATCTGCTTCCCTCACCAGTCTCATTCGCAGTCTGGTAATCCCGACATGCCGCCAGAACTACATGGGAGCCCATATTTGGGAGCCAATTCTTCGATAATACAGATTTATAGAAAGGAAAACCTTTCAACCGTCCATCCGCAGCGCGTAACATATCGTCGACAGTGGAACGACAGGTACCGCGCATGGAGCGTTGGCCTGTTTCCGGATGTGAATTCCTGCTCAAGCCACTGGCATGACAGCAGTCTGCGATGAAGGTGATTTTATGTCCTTTGGTTCGAGATATTTCAGTGAAGATGGCGTTCAGCTCTCGGTCACTGATGTCGGGTATCCATTTTCCACCAGCGTCCTTGGTATCGCGATCGATGGGACACAAAGCTTCGATGGGACAAGCACCGGTTCGACATTTAGAGTCTGGAGTTGAAAAATGCGCTGAACATTGGTAGCTCGAGCCGTGCCCAGCGTAATAGATGATGATATTGTCGCCCCGCGCAATTTCAGTGTTGTCGATGAGACTGTAGAGCGCGTTTACGATGTTGGTGCGGGAAGGGGTCAATGAATCACCTCGAGTGGGATTTTTGGAGCCGAGAAGACACCGGATGCGATTTCCCGGCACCTCAAGCTTCTCGATTAGGAATTTCTCCATCGATAATGCGTCTGATACACAGCCATGTAAGGGATGAGACTCGTATGTGTCGATTCCGATAAGAACAGCCCAAAATCGAGATGCATAGTATGGCGTCTACGACATCTAGAATGAGCAGAAAGGTTTTGACTGAGAACACAAACTTACGGGCCCAGTGTACATACGGAGTTGTGTAAATTTGAGACGAAGGTGATGTAGTCTGTGTAATTTCTCTACGTCGGTTTTCTTCAACGCTGATTCGTTGTCTTTCTGAAGGAAAGTGAGGAAGGTGATGGGAAATTTTCTCTGTGGCAACTTGGCACGCCTTCTTGCTTCTTGCAGGACCGCCACAGAGTCGATGTATACGCCTTCAGGAGGCGTCATTTTGTACTCCCAAGCAAGCCGCTTCTCCACCTCCTCTAAATTCTGTAAATCCTCGAAGTCCGGGTCTGAATGTTGTAATGATGGCTATAGAGGGAATTGGATGAGAGGAACGAAACGTCCACAAACCGAGCTCATACCGGAGAATAGTACACGGTTCGTTGATCATAGTCTATCAGCGTGTCGGCAGGAAGTGCCTGGTCATTTCAATACAAAGAACCGACCAGATGAACCAAAGAGACATACCATCTTGAAAGCAACTAAGAAGCTTTGACCAAAGCCACACGACGCACGTGTCGATTGTATACTAAGTCAGAGGTATTTGACGAGAGCGTGTTGGCAATGTTGCCGACAGGATACAACGTGTGGAAGAGCCCACGAGATCACTAAAATGCGATATCACATTTGCATCACCGGTGACTCACCGTTCAAAATATCGCATTGCTACGCCTTTACCATGCCTTTCCCTCACCTTTGTAGCCATGCCATTTTCCCCTGGAAACATCAGTGTATTTGGTCACGATCTTACAAATGATAAATCATGATAGAAACGAAAGAGAAAATCATGTGTGTTGTACAATATAAACTGCGATTTTAGCTTCAACCTGGCGCTAAGCCATCATATCCAAATCAACATATCATTGTCTTCGTAAGGGCCAAAGACACAGAGAGACTCACAATGGGGTGACGCGACCTGGGATCCGCAAGCAACTGTCCACGATCATGGAACTTGGCACTCCAGTGATCCAAAGGTACTATGTGCGTCCAGAATCTCGGAACCGGACGCTTGTTTGTAGCGAATGCACATACTGAGTACGAGACTAGTGACCTATGAAGTGCAACAACGATCAGCGGGAACAATACCTGAGGAAGACAGTATGGATCTTCTCCGGAAATGACCTCAGTGTAAGCGCGTCACCTTGTGTATGCCAACGGACCATTGAATGGAGCAGAAGTTTCGCGATCATGCAAACTCGGACAAACCCTTTGACGGTCCGGAGATCCCGGTAGGCCAAAAATTTCCCGGAGCGAGGTTTTGGCTTCTGAATGACAATTAAAGGTTGTTTCTGCCAGATTCTCCTTAGATACCGCCTAAACGGTGTGCGCGCATTGCCACTTACAGGTTCTGGTCAGGAAATATCACCCGAAAAAGTCCTAAATTATGCAAACTGCGGACAAAGGGGCGAATTTTGTCCCTCAAATATGCAAACTATGGACAAGGATTTGGCCTTTTTAGGGCCTCAAATACGCAAATTTCCGGACACAGCTTGGCGGGAGCTTCCCGGGGCCTTGCTATATGCAGCACAAGATGACAATCAGGAACAGTCGAAACTGACGGGCATTTGAAAAATAATCCGGCCCGGAGCCGTTCCATGATCGACCCCGTACTTATGATGATCGGATATTCCCATAACGCATGTCTCTTTTCGTCACGGTTCGGCTGGCATATGAAATTTCCACGCATTGCTTCATATCAAGTGGAAATTGTTTGTTCTTCTCTACCTTGAGCCGTCACCTCCACATCTAGAAGGAAGACAACCGGTGTTTGACCACCATTTGACGACCCGATTCAAACCCGATAAACGAGATTAGACTTCCGTGCTTTCACGATCAAAGCAACATCACTGAAAGGAAGGAGGATTCATGAGCAAAAGCTGATCTCTTTCGCGGCGTAACCTACGTATGCAGTTTCATCAAAGCTTCACTCATTTTCTCGGAAGCGTTATCCCGATCGGACCGATACATACACGGGCCAGCTGTGCTGAGTACACCAACTGATCAGGATGGTAACACGATAAATACACGACGAAGGCGAAGTGCATCACCAACTAAACCAGTAGTTTACTAAATAGCGGGACATTAATTACGAGGAGACCATATTCCGATCCACTACAAATACCACGCACACAGCGCACGGAGTCCTATGCAACAGTATCCAGAAACCAAAGAGGCTCGTTCATGTGATCCCCATAAACGACCGGAGTCTGGAAAGGTTCGTGATTCAGATGGTGGGTGAGACCGATATATGTTGTTCCCTTGTTGCATTCACCCGACGTCAGAATGTAAACCAGCCTCCTAGTGAAAATTCCACCGCATCTGCTTCCCTCACCAGTCTCATTCGCAGTCTGGTAGTCCCGACATGCCGCCAGGCCTACATGGGAACCCATATCTGGGAGCCAATTCTTCGATAATACAGATTTATAGAAAGGGAATCCTTTCAACCGTCCATCCGCAGCGCGTAACATATCGTCGACAGTGGAACGACAGGTACCACGCATGGAGCGTCCGCCCGTTTCAGGATCTGGATTCCTGCCCACACTACTGGCATGACAGCAGTCTGCGATGAAGGTGATTTTATGTCCTTTGGTTCGAGATATTTCAGTGAAGATGGTGTTCAGCTCTCGATCGCTGATGTCGGGTATCCATTTTCCACCAACATCCTTGGTATCGCGATCGATGGGACACAGAGCTTCGATGGGACAAGCACTGGTCAGACATTTAGAGTCTGGAGTTGAAAGATGCGCTGAACATTGGTAGCTCGAGCCGTGCCCAGCGTAATAGATGATGATATTGTCGCCCCGCGCAATTTCAGTGTTGTCGATGAGACTGTAGAGCGCGTTTACGATGTTGGTGCGGGAAGGGGTCAATGAATCACCTCGAGTGGGATTTTTGGAGCCGAGAAGACACTGGATGCGATTTCCCGGCACCTCAAGCTTCTCGATTAGGAAGTCTTTCATCGATAATGCATCCGATACACATCCTTGTAAGGGATGAGACTCGTATGCGTCGATTCCGATAAGAACAGCCCAAAATCGAGATGTGTAGTACGGTGTCTATCGTATCCAGAATGATCAAAGAGGTCGGTGACTAGGAACGCACACTTACAGTTGAGGTGAGCGACTGAGAGATGGGGCCAAATCTGTAACCAAGGCGCTTAGGGTTGCTCCGGATGCGGCGGAGTTCTTCCAATTCATCTATATCATCTCTCCTTGACGCTAATACGATCAACTTTCGAATAAAGGCAGTACGAAGACGTTCCCATGGTAGGGTAGCATGTTTTCTCGCTCTCGCTTCTCGCAAGACTGCCGCAGAGTCAATGCCTTGAGGAGAGGCAATTCCAAACCGTTGTGTGAACCGTTTCTCTGCCTCCTCCAAATGCCATAATTCGGGTATACATCTGGACTGACGTGGCGGCTACGCAACAAATATCATGAGAGGGCCACAGTGTTGAGAGACTGAACTCATACCGGAATATAAGCATTTTCGGTGATCCTCCAGGGTTGAAATGACTGATCGTCGGGAACGTGGGGCGTCTGGAAATTTCAATCTTAGTATAAGTTTACGGAGGAGGGAAAAGGCACCTACCATCTAGGTGTTATCACAGGACACAACTTCAGCGGCCATGATGTTTTTTTGCTGCAGAGTACGTCTTTAAAAACCGAGAGACACGCGACGAAAGCGTTTCAGCATTGCCAATAGGAAACAGTGTGCCATGGTCTGCTTTAGGGAAAAGAAAATCAATGTGTTATGGTACACAACATCGTTCAAACATGGAAACTCACATCGCTGTACTCTTTCAACGCTCTTCCCACATGTTTAAAGTATTTTTATATCGTACTGGTGCCTAATAGACCGCCTGTCGGCATCATTTCATGGAACTAAGCATTGATGGGACGTGGGTATGAATTTCGCAAGGCCAAAGGCACACAAAGACTTGTAATTTTAAGTGGTGCGACCCAACAATGATCAGAGTGAATACCGCGGCATTCCATGTACCACTGCAGGCAAAATCAAAACTTGAGGTGTGGACATAGGAATAATTGTGCTTTAGAGAAGAGGGACAAGAACAATTTAAGTGAAACGATCGCAACATAAGCAGTATCACTGACCGTGTACACCAACGAATGGTGTCCGCGCAATAAATGAACAGCATAGGAGAAACTTCCAACCGGACGGGGAAACAGAAATTGCGGGTATGACGTGAGTGACCTGGCCGCGAACAGAACGGGTCGATCCGGAGCGCTAACCTTGATTATGGCATTTTCTAACATTTTCTGTCTCTCGTTAAACCTAATAACGAACAATATACTATCCATGCGCTGCTATGTATGGATATAACCGAATGTCTTTCTGCCAGCCTACGCGCACATCTAGGAACGAAGACTGCAGACTGCAGTATGTTGATAACCAACCCAGGACTTTGTGCTTTCAGATCAAAGGGAATCGAAAGAAAGAAACTTCATATGCAAAGCCTGCTCCTTTCTGCGACGTAGCTTGTGCACCCATTCTCGTTTGTATTTCCCTGTTGCGTTGGCCTCATTGGACCCATACAGACGCTCAGCACAAGGATTGTCTAAGCTGACAATTCTTTACAAAATGCCGGTTCGTCTGCCACAAACGAAGCTTGCCCTGGCCCCAATTCAATAGCAACACCAAGAGTGGCTTTAGTGCAGTCTCTGATAAACATGCCTTCCCGTCGCTCATGCCTCTTTCTTCCTCCGTCTCAAGGGTTTTCCTAATGAAATTTGCGGACATTAATACTCTTATGTTCTAATTTGCTGAGGGCCATGATAGCCATCACCTTCCTTTCTTTGGTGGTCTCTCTCCTCGCTGACAACGACTCGGTATCGCGCGGTTCGCGTGGGGAGTGTGATCACTACTAGCTACAACTGCTTACGAATCTATAGTCGCACAAATATATGTTAACTGTCAGGACCTCCTCGGGACCTCCTGTCGCAAATCATCGCTCAAATCACCGTCTTTGCGTTATTGGCCCGATCACAGTGCTGTTAATGGTTCTACTGGTCTATATGAGCGTGACTGTTGGCAATGTGAATGACTTAAAGGGATAGAAGGGCGGAAGCTCATAAATCTGTTGCTGGTGCGTTCATACTACTTGCTTTGCAGTCAATAGAGTCGCTCATTTTCAAGACCTTAGCGACGTCATTTAGCTCTAATGCGGCAGAAAAAGTAGCGAGAGGGCTTTATCTGATGGTTTATTTTTGGTAGAACTTCGGTGACAGTTTAGCACTATGTTATACGATGGAGGGATAGCTTTTGGTCGGTGGTAATTTGGTGGTTTCGTTTCACGATCGGCGGCATTCTACTACCACAATATCAACTTCACGCTTCAACCTCATGTATTAGATACAGTGGAGTCCATCAGAGCGACATATGGAGGCTTGACCAGAGTGACGGAGAGTTGCGTTTGGGACGGGGAACTGAGGAAAACTCTCAGGGTCTGATAGGTCAAGAGGTGTCATTAAGCGGCCAATAATAGGGGCGGTTATTACACCCGCCATTCCCAGTGGACCGTCTCGTCTCGCCATTTACTTTGGTCGAACTTGAAACAACTCATGTCAGTTTAACAGATAGATTTGTCTAGCTCTACACTAATAAGAAGAGTAGCTAGGAGCAGTTATGTGTTGGATGGTTTTGGATAGACTTTGGTGGCTCGACGCAGGGTGCGCAGGTTGGGCTCGCCTTGGACCTTGGTGTTGGTGTGAGGCGCAGCTGTTGGGACGATAGGCCAGGCTATGTTAAACTTGATGATCGGCTTAGTATGTATCGTAGCAGGGTACGTGCTAGACTTATCATGGTCATTGTATCTCAACAATCATAAATCATGATTGTATCAAATGCCTCACAGTAGAGCACCCAAGCCCGCACCTAATCTTTTTCAACCAATCCAAACGCGATCGATTATATGGACCCCAGCAACGACCGGAGTCTGGGTGTATGGCTGATTGCAAGTGAGTCCAAAACACGTCGTTTCCTTCTTCCAGTCTTCCGACTTCAGAATACGAACAGATATCTTGGTGAAAAATTCCGGCGCATCCCCCACTTTCCAAAGTCTCCTTCTCAGCCTGGTAGTCTCGAGACGCTGGTAGAAGTACGTGAGCACCAGGCTGCCAACCCTTCGATAATATAGAGCGATAGCTAGGAAGCTGCTGCACCTGTTCATCTACCTGAACGCGTAACATCGTTGACATCGGAATGAGTAGTTGGATGTACGTCGCGCATTCCTGAGTCTTGGCCCTGGCGGACTGCGAGCGAAACAGCAGTCTATGAAGAACGTGATGTTGTTTCCTTTGACCTGAGAAATCTATGTGAAAAGAGCGTTGAGCTCTCGGTCGCCGATGTCGGGTACGCAACACCCTTTAGCGTCCATGGTGTCACGGCATAGAGCCTCGGTAAAACAGGAATTATTGTCGCATTCAGATATAGGAACATGTTCTGAGCAGTTGTAGCGCGCCATGCCCAGCAAAGTAGATAAGAACAAGAGAAAAGTTGAAAAATAGTAAGCCCGATGCATTAGAAAGTAGATCCTTGTAGCAGGAACGAATGTTTGGAAAGCGTAGGATGGTATGCTGTGTCGCTTGCTTGTGCAAAAGGCACATTTGAAACAGCCACTCAAGTGTCCTTGCAAGGCTCGTTATTCCGTGACGCGTATTCCTGGCAATTCTTATTCTTTGTCCAAGGTCTCCACGCCTCCCGGACAAAATCGCCGGGCTTTCACCGATAAAGAGAGGAGGACTAGATGCCAATCGATCCTGCGGTCCTCATCCGTCCGTGGTTATATACTCGTTCACTTCACAGTGTTGCTGTAAACGTCGCGATGCTGGTGCTTGTTGTCTCTTCTTTTGGTCCTTCTCTTTGTACGCGCATAGTTCATTGCCCCAGTCATCATTGTACCATACTGGGCGGACTCGGAAATCGCTGCTAAAGTCGTGATGTCGTTCATCGATAAGGTAGGACAGGTAAGACTTCTCTCGAGTGCATGACGTTCCGAGTCACAAACGACGCTTGAAAATTACACTGCAAGCGTTCAGATCCTCCTTTCAGAGCTGGGTAGAGATACCTAATGACCTGTGAACACAGCACTCGTTTGAATACAAAGAGCGAGCATGAACCGTTATTGAAGCTTGAAGGATTCTTCTCCCCTCATCACGCCCACGCACTCTGAACAGCTTGGAGGTTTAGAATCGAATATAGGTACATCCTTTCCCTGTCGTGCGCCGGCTTGAAGCAGAGCACGGAGGAGGTGAGATCTGTACGGTGATCGCACATCGTCAGAAGTAGCAATGAGGCCCCTTCAATAGGATCATTGTATCACTGTCGAGCATCTATAAGAGATGCATCAAGTCAGCGCAGAAGAGAACGAGGAACGGGACAGGACGTACGAAGGATCTGCTGGATGAGCTCGCGAAACTACATAAAGCCTCTCCCTCGTTCAATCCGTTCCGTTCAAGATCCCTTCGTTTCCGGTCTTCCAGCTCAGCTGGACTCTCCTGAGGGGAGGGTAGGGCGGACGGGTCTTCAGTAACTGTTGGTTATGCTTTGCCTACGGGGCGAATGGGTTCGTCTGGCACTGGCGAGACGAATACGGTCGGGACAGGGGAGTCTGGGCCCGCAACATAAGCGTCGTATACTTCGCCATCGTCGTCGATAATACCACTTACCGATATGGTTGAGGCTGAAGAATAATACTGTATGATACATGACGAAGTATACGACGCCTATGCCGCGAAAAGAAATGCTGAGAGACCAGGAAAATAGTGTCAAGAACATCCTAATAGACGAGGGCATTAGTGAGAGCGTAGATTTGATGATAACTTGAAGACGCACTCGCAATCTTTTTTATCTCTCAGAAAGACACCACTACCCACGAATCGGGTGTTGCATCATAACGTCGGATGGCTGCAAAAGAGGATATGATAGAGCGAATGAACACGATTCCATTTGGCCGGAACCGATGTGGCGGAAATCTATTGCTGCGGAAAGATAGTGCGCTATGTAGGGCAGGGGGCTATTTCCGGCAAATCGAAAGAAATCGAGGTTGACGCGTTGACGCGTTGACGAGGCTAGCACAAAGAGAACGGCGAGCTTGGCAGGATCGGTGGTGGTGAGAGGGTGGATTGGTTCAAAGCGCAAGTTGCTGGTTAAGGGGAAGTATAGCAAGCGTGCTGCATGATATTGCGGTAGGGCACAGGAAAAAGGGCCATGGTTCTTGGCTGATGGTTTCTCGTCTATAAAGTGTTGCGAGTTGGTCACAAAATCGAGAGGAAATTGAATACATACGATCAACTTCACAACTTGACGGTCGAAAGTTTTCTTTGCACGATCAGCCTCGTGGCACCGCATAATCCTTGGTCAGTCCGTGGCATCTTCGATGAATGAGATAGCGAGGTTGGATGTTTTACGTTGAGCGCTGGGCGCCGGCAGTCAAGCAAGATGGATATGAACCGCAATCACGCTGCTGGCTGGGGTCTGAGTACGAGTAAAAGCAACAGAACGAACACAAGTTACGCACCTAGATGCCTCGCCCTGAGAGCATGATCAATGCGGACGACTAGCCTTCTCTTTCCGTGTCTCCGTGCCACCAACGACTCCAACGCTTCAATTTCTCCGCCGCGCGAAGTTGATGAACAATAGGCTGTGTTGTATATAGGGCGCCCACGCAATCGAGGGTGACCAAAGCTTATACAGATCGGTTAAATGCTGCCTATCGACGATAAATTCTCTTTGATCTACGACTCGGCAGGTCGCAAGAATTTGAAGACAAAGAGCATTCAAAAATGGAGACTGGCGATAGAGATGCGTGAGGTATTCTTCTAGATGACTGAGTACTGAGTTTTTGAGGTTTTACGAGGAATATCAATCATAGGCGGAGATTCGACAAGAGCAGGGTGATGACCATGGACGTTGACATTGAAGCGGTTTCGGGATTTGAACCTGAAGTTGATGACATCATGTGCTCCACTCGACCTGCACCCTTGTCGCACGTTTCTTGTTTTACCGATGCTCTCTGTGGCTAATACGTCATCTGCATTACAATGCCGTCTATTGCCTCGTTCAAGTTCGTTGAATGTGACAGCAGAAGAGTCAGTCCAGATCGCAAGTGTCTTTTCGTCGTCTATTCGGTCCCTTGTATCAAAATTTCAAGCCATACCGCATCCAACGGCGTCACCTGCTACAAACAGCCCCTGGAGACATGTCCCCTACTAACGAATTCAACAACACTCCGGTATGATTTTGTCTTGGGGGCGCTCATCAGATACTCTGCGTAGGTGCAGCTCCAAACTCAGGAACTGCTGAAGGAAATACGCTGTCTGGAGGAAGTAGAGAACTGGCTTGCACAGAACTATAAGATGGCTTCTCCTGACGGCAGGTGCATTGACTCTGTGGCGGTCTTTCAAGAAACAAAACGGCGTGCCAGGTCATTACTACCGCGGTGTCTTTGAATCGCTGCAAAAGTTGTCTTTTGGAACGATATGTCTGCATTAGATGATGATGATGCAGCGAAACTGCAGAAGCCTTCTCACCTTCGTTATGAATATGAGACCACCAGTGTCACGCAATAATCCTCTTCCTTAACCCAAGGCGTAATCGTGTACCCATATTCATTGACCTCTATGCTCATCCCAGCCATCGTAGACCCCGCATTGCATCGACGCGTCGATTTGGGGCTGTTCTCGTCGGAATTGATGCGTATGAACGCAATCTCTTACGCGGATGCGTACAGGACGCATTACTGATAGAGAGTTTCCTCATCGACGACCAGAACGACGTATACAATGTCTCCTCGGCTCTGATGATCCCACCCCAGGTCATAACATGACGCCTTCTCACGACAACATCGTACGAGTGCTCCACAGTCTCATCGACAGTCAGGAAATTGATCCGGGGGACAATATGCTTATCTACTTCGCCGGGCATGGCGCCTGCTACTACTGCTCCGAACATTTTCTTATATCTGAATGCGACCATAATATCTGTCCCATCGAAGCTCTATGCCCTCTCGATCGTGACACCGTAGACGCCAAAGGGTGTTACGTACCCGATTCGGCGACCGAGACTTCAACACTATTTTCACAGAGATTTCTCGGGTCAAGGGGAATAAGATCACGTTTATCGCAGACTGCTGTTATGCTCGCAGTTTTATCCGCCATGGCAAAGACTCGGGAATGCGCAGCGTACATCCGACCACTTATTCCGATGTGAATGATATGTTACGCGTCGGGGATGAAAGGCTGAAAGACTTTTTTTCCCCTGGCTATCGCTCTAACTTATCGAAGGATTGGCAGCCAATATGAGTTCTCACGTAGTTCTAGCGGTGTGTCAAGACTACCAGACTGCGAAGGAGACTTTGGGGAAGCAGGGGTTCAGCGGTGTTTTTACCAAGACACTTGTTCCTGTTCTGAAGCCGGATTACGGGAAGGATACGACGTACGTTGAACTGACCAACCTTTTGAATCAGTCGTACACCCAGACTCCGGTCGTTTCTGGGGTCCATAAATTCGAACGCCTTCGGTATGCCAAGCCCCAGTGAAAAGGCCCTGCATTGGAAGACACTGTGGGAGTTCTCGTCATGCGCGTTGTAGCTCTGGTGATATGTGTATAGTCTGAACCAGCTTGAATCCATCAATAAACGCGGAGACGGCCAAAGGACTGCTCGCTGAGCATCTCAGGTGTATCCCCATCGATTATCCTCCAGTCCAAAGGGAGGACATCAAGCAGCCCATATTCCGCTTCCATGAGAGGATGGGGGTGCATGCCGTTATATCCATTTGTCGTTGTGGTAACCCACCTGATTGCTCCACAATCCCAACCACTGCGTCAATATCTTCTCTTCGCATGCATGTTCGATGGTGCCCTATAATTGTCGTAGGTTGTATATGCGGCTCAATCTTCTTCTATGCAATAATTAATTTTTCTGCTTCCTACGTCAGGCTCGCTGCCAACACTCATTCGATTGTCACCGAGCGGTACGGCGTGTTGAAATTCTAGACTGCAGAAGTCATGAGAAACTAGGACAGATATAACGGAATAACGGCCAGCGTAATGGAGAGCTTCATCCCAGTCAGATATTTACGGTCGGTCAATAAGAATGGAAGGTGTTAACAAGTGCCCTCCAAATCACAGAAACGCCATTGTTCTTTTCTCCGCCGTGGCTCGTGTTTGATCTCTGAATGTTTCTTTGGTACATACACCACCCGATCTTGTCACCTACATTCAACGTCCGCTCCCATAATATGAGTAGCTGCCATGACACTTCCAGCCTGGTCATGCATTCTCCGCTCGTAACTCAAATTAACACAAGAAAATCGCATGTTGCCAAATACTGAAATACTCATGAACCTTTGAAAGGCGACAGAGCCTTCGATTTCCGATTTGACCGAGAATGGAAAAAGTAGGTATAGAGACAAAATCCCCAATTCCGAACGTATCACAACTGTAACGCAAACGAGAGAAAGGATGAAATAGCAAATGTAATTGAAAAAGTGACTTCTCGTATCGAGAACGAAGGCGTAATAAGTGTTCAACAGTACGTTGTGACGCGTTCTGCGCCATAGGAGGTCTGGAACAGCCACCCAAGGCATCTCTGAATGACCCTCTCTGCAGGGCTAGATAAACTGACCGTACAAGGCCCGCATCCATGTCCGCGGAATGGCCCACTCCATCCGATCGCTGTTGACCACGCCCGCCCTTGTTGGACCTTTCGTTACGTGTGCGTAGTTCGTTGCACCGTACCAGATGGGAAGTCGTGATGCAGTTCATCGAGAAAGTAAGAGGCATGACTCCTCTAGGGTGTATGACCTTCCAAGTCGCGAGGGAGGGAGGATCAGTCAGAGAGGATGTTACGAGGCGTCGCTCTGGAAATCTGGTCTCTGAGGGCTAACACCATTAGCCGCTCTTCGTATCTGTCAAGAATGTGAAACAATCGGTTGGCCAAAAGATGCCCTATTTAATCTGTAAATGCTACCTCGTTAAACGCAGCAAAAGGACGGGAAAACAGAACCGACCAAAAGTTCGGTACAGATCAACGTAAGAAAACATCCCGACTTAATTAAATCATATCTGCGCTTTGGCACCCTTAACCTTCTCGGAGACGGCGTACGTCAAGCGGGCATTAGTGCTGGGCGTCTAAAACCATGCTGCGAGCTGACTGGACAGATACGTCTAACGGATTGTTAATAAGGCACTCGCTTGAATATAAAGAGCATGGACGAACCCTCAACAGAAATACGTTTGAAGCTTGAAGAATTCTCTTCTCCTCATTACGCTCATATCGACTCTGAACAGTTTGAATCCACGTAAACGCATTCTTAGAATCGTCATACGTCGACTTAAAACAAAGCGCGCAGAAGATCTGTCACTGCGGCGACTGAACATTGCATGAGAGCCTATATAGCGCCGCAACGAAGCTTCCTCATGGAGATCCTGGTACCAGTGTCGAGCATCTATAGGAGATGCACCAGGTCGGCGTAGAAGAGGGAGAGGAACGGGTCAGGATGTGCGAACGATCTGCTTGACGAGTTTCGACTTTATTTCGGTACCACATAGCGGCGAGAACAGCAAAAGCCCTTCCCTGACGAAGTTTCGTGACGAGATTCCGATGATCTATAGTCTCCTTCAGACCATCGGTCGATGTATGGCCACCGTGTCCATTTTACCCTCCTCGTTGGACGGGGTTATTAGACATTTGGTAACCCATGGCTCCATTCATCGTCCCTGCTTGCACCCGGGACCCACAATTGGCAGGCTTCGTTTTATCCAGATCACAACGTTCCACAGCATCCCTTGCATGCATGCACAGGGAAGTCCCCGTCCATCAGCAAAAGAAAAACGATTATACCGGCGCATGAACGATGTACGCCTTGCTACAAACGATGCGTGCGATATAGCTTTGCGCTAGGATAAGCATCACACGGAAAGGCGGGGAAAGAGTTCGCAGTGTTGAGATGTTCAATGTCGGCGACGAGGCGAACACTGTTGAATGCACTATCATAATTTCGCGGGTATAGACTATACATCATCGGATGGATTTCATGTTGATAAATTGTATCTCTTGCTGAAAGTAGTACGTCCCCAGGCGAAGCTGCTTCCAAGTCAGGCCATCGACGAAATACCCAACTTGACGGGGTGTTCCTTCTTCTCTGAAAACAAGGTGATTGAGTATGAAAAGATCTTGATATCATAGAGGGACGTACCGACGGTAGTGTTCCCTATACCGACGCTAAAAATGGGACCGGTGTAGTAACGATCGCATGACCGCAATAAATAAAAGGGACTGAGGTGGACGGCCTGCCGACGGTAAAAGCAAAAACACACATTTATCTGAGAGTTCCCATGTGGAAACATGTGGGGCTATGTGGATGGCGTGGGTACCAATGTCATCGTCAGCCGTCGTCGTTCACTGTCAGCATCTCAGTCATACCTCTTCCTACACCTGTAGTCACGCTTCCCTTGTATTGGCCTCTACCCCCCTAGCACGGCCCTCCTTTGAAGAAGATATATCTCCCGCCTCATCTTTGAGCTCCCGAATTGTTGCATTTCAGTCCTGCAGAGATTGACGTTCTTCGCTTGATGAAGATTTGGAGCCGAGTCTTTGCGTAACATAAGGTAACATAGCACGGATGAATTTGTGGAGTTGTTACGTGGAGTTAGACCTGTAACCGGTCGTCTTCCATATATGGGAGCAAGCTCACGATATATTCATAAGACGACCTGTACAACTGAGTTTAAATATAGCAGGTTCATTTTTGCTGACCACGCGCCTTCCTAATAAGATATAGCATCCAAAATGGGAACACACGTCTTGAACCCATACTTTTCGTGTACTCGCGCTGCGCCACGTCTTTCTCCCGCTGTGTGCTTCTGCATTTTCAACCACGATAATTCTTGATGTTATAAAAACATTATATGACACGAAAACACTCCGATACGAAGCTCTGCGTGATGCTCAGATAGCAATTTCGCTCCAACTCTTGATGAACTCGACTGTCGAAGTTACTTGATTTTACTTCTTCCAGCTGCTTCCGAACGAACGCCCGATTGTCTCCAAAATTCTTCTTCTTGGATGGCAGGCTACTCACAGTCTGACAGAATGCTAGCAGCACGCAGCTTGGAGCTCTTGCACTACCGCATCGTACTAAATCAAGATTCTCTTAGGGTTAATTCCACTACGGAGGCGCAGGACTGAGCTACGCTGCACGCAGACATAGCATATGCCTCGTCTCTATGGTTTCATTCGCGATTCAAGATTTCAGTAACAAATTCGACCTGTATATGCCGATGATGCTTACTTCGCTTTCTTTCCTGGGGTAACAGCTATGTTGTTGAAGTGTTTCGCAAGATCGTACTCAGGATGAAGAGAAAGTGGGACTGGGGAATCGGATTCCTGTTGTTTTTTGTAGAGGTGTACCCGTATCGAGACAGAAAGATGACGGCGCGTAAATGTTCATATGGGTGGATTTCCTTCTGTGATGGCAGACTGACGGTGATCTATGACTGAGAGAACGGTGCTAAGAATGTTTGTAGTAGAACCCAGAGTCTTATGCATACAGTTGCCAGCAAAGACGGAGTTGAAACTTTTATTTTTATCAATACTGGAGGGAGTTATGTGTTATCGGCAGTGGAATCCATGCGCGAAGGCATTTGCAAGAGCCTTCCCGTTTTGGATGCTATATCTTATTAGGAAGGCGCGTGGTCAGCAAAAATGAACCTGCTATATTTAAACTCAGTTGTACAGGTCGTCTTATGAATATATCGTGAGCTTGCTCCCATATATGGAAGACGACCGGTTACAGGTCTAACGTGGAGTACGAAGTCGCTATTGGCGCAAGGTCCTAATTAGGAACAGAGCTTGAACAGAGCCAGGCTTTCTATATTTTGATGGCCGAGGATCGGCAGGCGCCAAATCGATTAGGTTTCAAGCTTGCCGATTTCAAGCCGGCCAAAACATTTCGACAGAATGTATTGATTACTTCACCTTTTTCCCTTCATAATTATTGTATTTTACGTCACCATACACATTAAATTACATATTTATTGCTTTTCTAGGCTTGTTGAATGTTTCAAATCCCCGTAACACAAGATTAAACCGTTGTCGGAAATTGGAATCCTATCGAATTTGAAATAAGTAACTGAGTTGGCCGGTGGATGACCTAATTAGGTAACAGACTCCATGCCCTAATTAGTGTTGCCGCGGCTCGGCTTAAAGCCGCTTGAGCGTGCAAGCCGAGCCATAATAAGCGGAGCCTGAGCCTTAATTGGCTCAGACTCATTCTAGACTCAAGCCTATTCCGTAGTCGGCTTTAGCCGCGCTCGAGCCACTTTAGCCGGTTATCGATGACCGATTTAGGACTGATCCACTGATCATCGTACTTTCCCCTCCTACCAGCTCGTCCCCTGCGCTCACCGTCGACCTGAAGCACGTATCGCACATTTTGATATTTTTCATGATTCCCACTTCGTTTAAACCATCATCAACATGTTTTTTTCATCTCCGTTTGTTCGCCTGACAAGAATTGCAAGGTCAACACCTCCAACAAGCCTTGAGGTCATTTTAGGGTAGAAAAATAGCAGAGAATGCGAGTTTCGCAATGAAGGTATGTCCTTATTTGACTATCTGTGCTCATCTACTTACTCACATCCATCTGTTTGCTAACAGTTGTCTTATGAACTTACTACATTTCAAGGATGTCTATAGCTCTTAACCGAATAAAATATATCCTTATTCTCTTTCTCTGGTGTGCGAAAACCCTTTAAATATGGACCTTGCAAAGTCTGCAATGACCCAGTGTTCTCTTCCCTCTTTTTCTTCGTACCGCTCTCTCTTTGACTGCCTAGGGTTTTTTGTCTGAATGGCGCAACCTGTTCGCCGTGGACCACGTACTCGTGCGCAGAGACGTGGCAAGGACACCGAAGCTTCTGCTAACAAGGAACCAGAAGGCCCTGGTCCGACGGAAACACTCGCTGTACATCCGGGAGGAGCCATGAACACGCGGTTTCAAGTTCGTGTACAAAGCCTTCGTATGTCATTATCCCCTTCATGGTCTTTCTGTCGCTTATAGACTATTACAGAGTCTAACCAGCCCCCTCAGCCAAACCACGCTTCACTTCAACATGAACCGCCCTCACCCTTGCCGACTATTCCGACGAGCCCACCATCAACGCGTTGCCGCAGACATCAAGCTGACCTGGACAATCTTGATGATGTGAATCCATTCACTTCTACCACGGAACATAACACTGGCTATCTGCCATTTCCGCCAACGCTTGGTGACTCATTGCCAGGTGCTGATTCTGCGGAAACCTTCAATTTTGACAATCTGTCAGATGATTCATCCCGGCCTTCTACACCCATGCCTATCCTGCACCCTTCTGCCCCAACACCTAAAAGCAATCGGCATCAGTGCCGGAGAGCAAGGCGAGTGGCAACCGAAATGCCAAACATACCTGACCTCCAGCTATTTTATCAAGTGCGTGAGGATCATGTACACTGTGTCTTCTGCTCATGAGTTTTCTTGCTTATCTTATGTCTCTGTATATAAGTATAACACTGCTTTCAGAGCCCAACAGATCACAACATCATTTGGCCGTATGACAACTTCTACTAGTAACTGGCGCTGACATCTATATACAAAGTATTTATCCCTTTGGGTAGCCACGTGTGATAAACTCAAGATCAAAATTACATCGGAGAAAGCAGAGGCTGTTGTCACTGCATACCGAGACCCACAAGGACAGTCCAGCAATACTCGACGTGTGGCAGGTGACCTTGGGGATATACCGAGGTTTTCACTTGAAGCTTTTGTTGATGCCTTGATTGCGTTTATTGTTGGGACTGACCAGGTAAGCCTCAAGCCTGACAATAATGGTGCAAGACTGATTATATTACATAGTCCTTCAACATTGTTGAGTCACCGGAGCTCCGTCGGATTTTTCTCATGCTTCGAGAGGAGCTTACTGATGCTGACATACCACACCGAACCCAGATTCGGTCTCAAATTATGGAAATATGGGCTGAGCACTTGAAACAGCTCTCAAAAGAGATGCAGGTATGTCATTAAGCTCATTTTTGGCGATGTCTCTGAGTCTAAAATCATTCTTTTCAGGGCGCTATTGGAAAGATCTCATTTACATGTGATCTGTGGTCAAGTGCAAATCTTGTACCATACATGGCTGTTACAGCCCATTGGATTGATACAAAGGAAGTCTGTCCTCCCAACAGTGATCCATATTATGCTCTAACACTGTGTACTGATTTGATTGGGTTTCATCATGTCCCAGGCCACCACTCCGGCGAGCACTTGGCGAGAGCCTTTCTTCATGCCATTGATCGCCTTCGCATTGCCTTGAAGGTGAAGTGTAATAATCAATGATTCTATTGTAGCTAATATTAGTTTCAGATGGGTTGGATCAGTATTGACAACGCCTCCAATAATGATACAATGATGACTTGGCTAGAAACTCTGCTTCGGCAACGAGGCATGTCATTTGATGCTGTGAAATGGCATATTCGGTGAGTGAAAATATGTTTGCTTAGACAAGAATCTCATCTCCTCTCAGGTGTTTTGCACATATCGTGAATCTTGCTTGTAAAGCTGTGCTGACGGCAATTACCAATCTTGACCATGCTCTGGATCACAGTCATGGCTCGGACTTCATTCCGCCACCCGGGCAGGCAATGAATTTCCATGCTGCATGTGAACATGATCCTATTGCAACCATAAGAACAGTTGTACGTGTTGTGAGTAGTACAATTACATTTCAACTTTCTCATGTTTAGAAATTCATAATCACTCATGATTTAGATTCGAGCATCATCAATACGGTGTCAAATATTCTCAGAGATACTGGAAGCTTTAGAAGCCAATAATCTCCAGCTCTTGTGAGATGTCATCACACGTTGGTCATCAACACTTTTGATGATTGACCGAGCTATCTCTTTACGTCCAGTTTGTCGTTCTTCTACCATTTTATATTTTATCATGCCTGATATAATCATAGGCAATTGAAACATTTCTCACCTCTTGAGATTTTCCTGAGCTACATCGGTATCAGCTAAGCGAAGCTGAATGGGATGCACTTTCCGATTTTAGAGAGATCCTTGCAGTACAGCCTGGGGGCTTTTCTAACTCCGAAAATCTGGCTCATGTGTTTTGCAGGTTCCGCATGCATTCCAACAAATTCTTTCGGCCAAGAAAACACCATGCATCTCTGATACGATTCCAGCATTTGAAGCGATGAGATCAATGTGGGAGAAACTTGAGATAGAGATGCCGCATGCAGAAGATATCATTCGTGCTGGTCTTAACAAACTTGCAGAGTATCGTAATCAAGCAGATGACATTGATGCTTATTTTATCACCGATTTCTACTTCTCAGTTGATATGTCAACTTATATGTTTGTAGTTATCCACCCTAGCTATAAGATGCAGTGGTTTCATGACAACATGCCAGACCGAGTTTCTGATATGATGCGCTTATTTACAGAAACTGTAACTCATTTGATTTGTATCAGTTATTCTCCCTCTGATCTAATTTGATAGCTCTGCCAATATCGAAGCTCCTCAGATCTTCACACACCTGCATGACCACTTGGTTCAAACTCTGGGAATGCTCTTGCCCAGGCTCGGGATATCCTTCGCATGAACTATGGCCCGAGTACCTATACTCCTGGATCATCAGGCTCACAAAGTCTCGGAGCAGAAGTTGATGCATACCTTTCGGATCCGGTTAGGCACAATACATCAATTTTGATGTTTTGGCAGGTAAGTGCACATGGCATCTTCATCAAAGTCTGGGTTAACGATGAATTTCAGGAGAATCAAAAGTGATATCTGACAATCTTCTCTCTAGCGCTAGATATCCTTCCTATCCAAGGTACTTCAGTACCTTCGGAGCATATTTTTTCCAGTGCGAAGGAGACAGATACATTACGACGGAATCACTTAGGCCCAGACTCAATGGAAGCCTTACAAATGCCAAGGGGTTGGCGGACCGTTGTTCCGGCACATCGGGTCGGTCGACCTCGCGAGGCCTAAAAAATTTTTTGGACCCCAACTTCTACTGAAAAATATCGTTATTTCTACCTTGTATCTCGTTGTTAAGATCTAGAATAAGTGATGTTTTGTCTATTCACCATTTTCAAACAAGGAATGGCAATAAATATATCAAATTGAGTGAACAATGACCCGCAGACTCGGACCGCTTGGCAGAGGAGTTTCTGAACCGATGCAAATCTTGCCACTGTAAACTGGAAACTTTGGTTGCAATGGCCAGCAGCTATGAGATTCGTCTATATTCTCAACCGATGACAATGCTCCAATGTTATACACCAATACTAGGTTCGGGTCAATGATGGATATATCCTCTGTCCAGATTGCGAAGCAAGGTAGTGATACGATGATGCAGGCAGCCGAAGGTGAGCTCTACTATTATTCCAATCATCTCGAAGTCGTACTCAGCAATTTTAGACTTACAAGTTCAACGAATAACAAGCAGAAGGCAAGCGACGTCACTAGATCTCTCCTCCGTTGAAGTCCCGTTTGTTGAAGAGCAGGAAACGCGGCGTGGGCGTAAGCGTAAGACCCGGACCTGGGATGACCTCAGGGTGTGTATATGCGGAATAGCTATTGAAGATCAGGCAAGCAGGGAAGTTATTATATGCAGGAACAAGGGATGCGAGACAAAGCTTGTAAGCTCCAGCTCATTGAAAGACCCAACTGAAGCTTACCGTTATTTGCAGTATCACATTGACTGCATAGGACTTGAAAGGCGGATTGGTAATTGGATGTGTAGGGCTTGTAAGATAGAGAAGCACGGCCGTTAGACCAGAGAGTAATATGAAGTGGAATAGTATTGAGAAATGAAACGTGATGACAACGCGATCTGCTTGCGATTGGCTTGCGATGTGGGGGAAATTGAAATCGCACGATAAGGGATCACATGATATATCCTATTGTAGAAGGTGTTTCTCACGGGGGTCGGTCGGTCGACTGGCTGAGGGATAAAATATTTTTTGGACCCGATATGATGTATTTAAAATGCGCAAACCCCTTGACAAATGCTCAAGTTCTCGATAACGAAGGGCCGGGGCCTGAATTTTACAGATGGGTTGGATGAAGCTTTGCAGATCCAGGAACTTGAGGACCTTATGGATCAGCAAACATTGATTCCCGAAGATATGCAGGCTTTTATCAAGTGTCTCGCACTGTAGAAAAATTCTCAATAGATTGATTTCCTTTTTTGATTATTAGTCAACGCTAAAGCCGACTTTAAGCCGGAGCCTAGTCGAGTCGACATTATGCCGCAGGCTCAACCTGACTCGGCTCAAGCATAATTACCAAAGTCGGTATAAGCCTAGCCGAGCCGAGTCTAGCTGAGTCACGGCAACACTAGCCCTAATACGCTCCCTCACAATAGTTGTCACGGTGTATGTTGCGTCTGCCCACAAGAGTCTTGTGACTAGGGGCAACGCCGGTTAAGAAATCGTGCGCTGACTAAGCACAGATCGGTCCTTTTGATGGCAAATTGCTTCATCTCACCTTCGGCTCTCGTTAGCCTTGATTTGCAACCCTCACCACTAGTGTATATAGTAGATACAATCACAGTATTAAGCCATTTGGTCTGCGATTTTATTTGGTGGGAACTGGCCTTGTAATAATCAATAATTGACGCGTCGCGTTTGTTTGGCTTTGTTAGCAGGCCCTTCTCCGTGCAACTGTAATGCACCTCTTTACGGCTTCCACAAGGACAGATTGCGGCCAAAAAAGATATGGAAGTCCACACTGGGTTAAAATACATGTATTCTCTGTGGAAAAATGACAAAATTCATATTGATATAATGGAATATACGAGTGAAATGACACTATCTAGCAGGGTAAGAAAATTATGGTTCATAGAATACATGTAGAATTATCTACCGAACATTTTCTCCCACTAAAACTAGTCACCAACATGTACGGTTCAGCCCACAGTAGGTGCAGACATCCGAAGTGAATTTTTTGGCGCGAAATCCATAAAGGGTAACTCACGGTCGGAGTTTGAAGCTTGGTGAGGATTGCCGATAGTCAACAAGAGACCAACCCGAAGCATGCTCTGTCCTTCGTTGATCTGGAAACACCACTGATGAGTCAAGTGAGGCTAAACTGTCTGCGCTTCTCGCTTGTACATCGAAGCGCCAACGTGGATACTCTACTAGTTAGTAGTAGTATGATGGCATCGCTAAGGTCAGGCGACCGTTGGATAGAAGTCTGCGGTACGTGTTATTTCATTCTTTCATTACGAGATAATCATCTCAGACACGCTCTGTGCGAGTTGCCCTCCACTATAGAATGATCGCCGTCTTGTTATTCTCCTTGCAAGCTTTGAAACCGTGATGCGAAGTGCCTTCGATACTGAAAAGCTTCGCTTCGCGTCTAATCGGTAACGCGTGCTTGATAGTTGATGAAAGGCTGCTGGTGGAGGCACGTCTTTGGTACTCTCCTTGTCGGTAATGGGATTACTGCTGTCGATCTTGGCAGGAAATGTTGGGTCTGGAGCGACTTTACAAGCAGACTAAGTGGCGAAAAGTTGCTTAATTTTCGTCAGAGCTTCGATAATGAATGTGATATGAATGTTATGATGACAGGTTAGCTATTACAGAATAAGTTTTAGCCGGAGGTCGTAGTCAGACTTCTTACTTCAGCGGTCACACTCATCCTCATGCATCTGATCGACGCACCCGGGCAATGGAGATCAGGAATCGTTCTGAATGCCAAAAACCAGCGTTTGGGACTGGGAAATGGACGTAATGAGGATCATCCTGCAATATGACGAATTAGACACATACCATGATATGGCCAAACACAGGTCGCATCCTATCCGTCTCACTACCACGCTTGGTCCCGACTCCCATGCCTCTTGCGCAGCCTATGCTTTCTAACACAACAACATTCTCGTCTTAGTAATTGTATACCAAATGGTGCGTTTCGTTTTGTCATCGTTCTGTTCCTCACATACTGAAACTTCTGTGCGCAGCAGAATTCAAACCGTCAACCACCCCAAAAAATCTTACCAAGGCTCGCCGCCAAATGTAGCTACGCCCCGGTACGATTGTGCCTTCTGAATAATGTGATCCGCTCATTAAATTTGCTGTTTGCTGCATAGGCGCAGCTCGTAGATCCCGAGCTTCAGGAAATATGTCCTTTGAAGGAGGTCGAGAGCAGGCTCGCACGGAAATTTGGCATGACCTCTTCTCAAGGCATCGACTCTCAGTCTTGCAAGATGCCAGAAGGCATCGTAGATTACCATGAGGACGTTTCCATGGCGTCCTTCTGGCTTTCCTTCGAAAGGTCAACGAATCAGTGACGGTGATGATGTAAAGGAATTGCATATGCTCTGTCACCTCCGTCTCAAAGACGCATCGACTCTTCGACGGCTATCTGTCCCACTAGAATCACCTACTCTGGCCCGAAGTGTAACTGTATACCCTAGTTGTTGATCCTTAGGCTCATCCCCGTTGTCGTAGGCTCCATTACCTGTTGACGCGTCTCAATTTTGGGATACTGTACAATTTCGACCTTGTCTTCACGGCTTGTGACATGTTATGCCACATCTTCAGCCGGGAAGATCTTCGCAGACAGTGGCTGTGACACATTACAGTCATCTTCATTACATCTTCATTGTTATCAGGTATGCATAACTTCATTTCACAGGCCGCTGTGACACGTTATGTGAAGCTAAGGTCGAAATTGTACAGTATTCTGATTGGCATAGATGCCTACGAGTCTAACCCCCTGTATGGCTTTGCATCGGACGCATTATCGATGAAGAGATTCATAATTCACATCGGCACTCCAGAACATCGTACCTAAGGTCTCCTCGGCTCTTAGAACCTCTTTCGTAATGATCCCTTAACAACTTCCCGCGCCAACATCGTCAACATGCTCCACAGTCTTATCGGCAACCCTGGAATTGAACGAGGCAACAATACTATCATATATTATGCCAGGCGTGTATAGAGCTACCATTGTTCCGGGCATTTTTCACTGCACCGGATTTGAGGTGCAGATTGGGTGCAGAGGCAGTGATGCCTGTCCCGTCGAGGCTCTGTGCCCCATTGATCGCGACACGATAGACGCCGATGGACGTCCAATACACAATATCTACGACCGAGAACTCACCCCCCCTTCACAGAAATCTTTCGCTCCAAAGGGCATAAAATGACGTTCTTTGCAGACTGTTGTCACGTCAGTGGTATGAGCAGGGATCCAGATCTGAAAACAGGACTACAATTGACGCGCACAACTCGCCATTCAAATATAGGCTGTCTCGCCATCTATCTGTGCTATCGAAGAATCGGGAGCCAGATATGGGTTCTCACGTAATTCTTGCAGCGTGTAGGGATTATCAGTATGCGAAGGAGACCTTAAGAAAGGAGGGATACGGCGGGGGTTTGCGGGGTTCTTACGGGGACGCTTGTCAGTGTCCTGATGTCCGGTTGGTGGAAGAAGGATACGACGTATGTCGGACTTAGCGAACTCCTCAATCAGTCGTATCTGCTGACTCCGGTCGTCGTTGGGGACCATAAATATCAATGTCTTTGGTATAGACGTAGAAGGTATGTATGCCCATACTTCTGGTACCTTTGCGGGTCATATCAGGAAGCGTGACTTTTTAGTTTCATGATAATGAAGACGGTGCAGATGATCTGAAAATATATTTTATCTTGCTAGAGAGGGAACGGTTCTTTGGACACTAAGTCAGGCCGCTAGCAGTAGTACATGTAACCTAATGAGCGTATCTGTATGTATGCGTAGTACCGGTAAAAATGCTCGTATGGTATCAAGGAATTAGACGCCGCCATGCGATCAAAACGGTATAAGCCTTTGCGGCCACGGCTTGCCATGTCAGGGGATCGGGACCTTGTGCATGTACCAACACCAGCACCGAACGCAGGCCACTGCGGAGTGACGTGCGACCAGACTTCCTGTGCTTCTAATCGCTACGTCGAGGCACCGGTGGATGCTCTCTAGCATCAGAGTTAGGTCATCGTTGGGCAGAAGTCTACGGTACGTGTTATTCCATGCTTTAATTGCAAGAGAATCATTCAAGAGATGATCTAGGCCACAAATGATATAGAAGTACTGTAGCTCCGTGTATGGAAGCAACTTTGGAGGATCCCTTAGGCTGACTAATTCATACTACTCGTGCAACCAGGGGGTCTTACCCCATACGTTGCCTAAATTAAGCAACCGCCCCGCAGGGAACGAAATTTTTTGAGTCACCAGTTACTTACTGAGAATTTTGGACTTGTCCAACCTAAGCCACCGGCCCCTCTTTACGCCTTATGGGTGTTGATAATAGGCAACGCAACCGACCCCCCCTTACGCCTTACGTTGCTTCCATACACGGAGCTACAGTACTTGTATTAGTAAAATCCATGTGTTGCTGAATATCGGCACAACCGCACAGTGCGGTTTCCTTTTCTTATTGATTACACATAATGGGATCCTCAGAACTGTATAGATACACCAAGCCACCAGCTGCTTATTTAACTCAACGTCGAATTAGGTTCCAATGGTGATATATTGTGTACCCCAAAATATGAACTAATAAATATTTCAACGATTTCGGTGGTCGTTAGCGGCTCATAAATTTTCCCAAAGCCCGGGCTCAGGCCCCGGGCTTTGGCTTTCTGAACTCAAAGCCGAGTATGTAGTCGATTGCTCAATCTCGATCCCGTACGTAACCGACCAAATTTGGAAGCATATACTAGCATATCTCGGCATCTTCCCCTGGCAAATGTTCGGCTTATATCGTGAGTGGTCGGGATGTGCAAAACAGATAGCGATGTGCAAATTTCGACACAGTAAGGCATCCTCTAAACCCAAAAATAAGACTACTATGTACTATCGATCATACGATATTTTTTAGTCGCCAGGCCGTGAAGTAGCTTGAACGTGCTGCTCCAAATCAGAAATCTCCTGCCGCTGTGCCGACAACCCATAGTTAGTACCAATTCAAGCCGATTCCAAGCGGCCCGAGAAATGGCCTTGAACGCTGCTTCTACATTGCAAATGTTGTGGGCGTGTCTGTGAGATTTTTAAATAAGAGGTTGTAGTTTGTATCAAGAGCGATTAACGCTGAAAAGTGGGCTTGAGAAAATCAGTGATATATCTGATATACTGGGGCATCGGCGACGGCAATGCGGCAGTAACATCCGCGATGTCAAGAAAATACCATAGTATTACAACTGAAAAATTACCGTGAGAGTCGACAATGCTTCGACTCTCTCGGAGTCTTGAAAAAATCCATTTCTATGTTTCATGTACATTTATTATCTCTAGAGTAATAGGGAGTATGTCAGTTTGGTTGAGTTCGGTACCTTGTTTGTACCTTTGTCTCTTGTTTTTCTCTGACTTGAGCACTTGAGCCCTTAAATATCCAACAGAAAGCCGGTTTTGCAAGTGTGATAAGTTCCAAACATTGAACATTCTCATACTAAAGACCGGACGGCATTGGGATAGCGTCGTATCAAGGTAATTCGGGACATGACACCTCTTACGTGTAAGATCGAGATTGAACAATCGACTCAACACTGCTCAAAGCCTGAGCCCGAGCCTTGCATAAGCCCTCCTCCAAGGCCGGGCTTGTCAGGGCCTGGCTTGGCCTGGCCAGGCTTTCGGGCTTGAGCCAAGCCCTGTAAATCGCTAACCGCACCGCACTCATCTGTGTTCTTATGTATGGTGCTGTCCACTCATGGCGACGGCCGGGCACGACGACACGCATACCTCTTCCAACATGCTCCAGGTAGAACACGTTCTTTGAATTTTATTCACCCTTAACCTTTACTCTAATTTCTTGAGCACTAGATTACATAAACCTCGAATATCACTGCCATGGTTGCGCTGGGCAATAATGCATATATACGTACTTGAGCCATCCCCAAATTGTTTTTCGCAAGTTTTACTTGCGCATCTGGAAGGAAGACGTCACTCCGTATGTTGACAAGGGCAATCCGCTTGACTTATGCACGAAGGACTGAGGAAGCATATACGCAGACCAGCCGTTTTCGCTGACTGCGCCTGTGTGTGCTCCTTCATTCTTCTTTTCCCATATCATTGGCCCGACTAGAACGATACAAAGTCCTAGCAAAGTACGGGCGAGGACGAAGCATATGCTCCAGGTATTCTCTCGGATCAAATGATCATCCAAATGGCCTATACCTATTACCCCTGGGGTCCGTGCAAGTCGCTATCTACTCTAGGATGACTGCCGTCTTGGTATTCTCCTCGCGAGCTTTGGAAGCATGATGAGAAGTGCCAAGTTCGATACTGAGAAGTTTTGCTTCGCGTCTAATCGGTAACGTGTGCTTGATAATTTACAAACCGGTTGCTGGTGGAGGTACGTCCTTAGTACTCTTTTTGTCCACAATCGGATTGCTCATTCGGATCTTGACAGGAAACTTTGAGTCTGCAGCGGCTTCACAAGCAGACGGAGTGGCGAAAAGTTAGTTAATTTTCATCAGTGGTTAGATATTGAATGTGATATGGATCATTGATGAAAGGTAACTTTACTAACATGGTAACGTATAACCGGAGGTTTTCGCCTTCGTCTGCCAATCCGGACCCCCGGTAATATGTCGAGAAGCTTCATTAGACGCATACTGTGATATGGACAAGCACACGTTGTATGCAGCAGCATCCTGTCCGTCTCACTGCCACGCGTGGTCCCATCACCATGCCTCTTGCGCAGCCTACACTTTCTGGCAAAACAACATCTTCGTCTTAGAAATTGTATACCAAATGGTGAACTTTGTTTCGTCATTGTTCTGATCTTGACATGCTGAAATATTTACACACAGCAGACTACAAACTGCCAATTATCCCGACGAACTTTACCAAGACTCGCCACGAAATACAGTTACGCTCCGGTACGAGTGTGTCCTCTGAATGACTTGCCAACCCACTCATTAGATCTGGTGGTATAGGCGCAGCTCGTATATCCCGAGCTTCAGGAAATATGCCCTTTGAAGGAGGTCGAGAGCAGGCTCGCACAGAAGTTTGGCATGACTTCTTCTCGAGGCATCGACTCTGTGGCAGTCTTGCAAGAAGCCAGACGGCGCCGTAAATTACCATGGGGACGTTTCCACAGCATCCTTCTAGCTTTCCTTCGAAAGTTCAACGAATCAGCATCGAACGGTGATGATGTGAAGGAACTGCACAGACTCTATCACCTCCGTCTCAAGGACGCGTCGAATCCTCGGCGGCTTTCTGTCCCATTGGAACCACCTCCTCTGGCCCAAAGTGTAAGTGTATACCCTACTCGTCGATACTTAGGCTCATCCACGCTACGGTTGTAGGCTTCATACCCTGTTGATGCATCTCGATTTTGGGCTGTTCTGATTGGCATAGATGCCTACGAGTGTAATCCCCTGTACGGCTGTGTATCGGATGCCTTATCAATGAAGAGACTGCTAATTCACATCGGCATGCAAGAATATCGTATCCAATGTCTCCTTGGCTCTCGAAACCCCTCCCGTAGCGGTCCCTTAACTCCTTCCTGCGCCAACATCGTCAACATGCTCCACAGTCTCATCGACAATCCTGAAATCGAACGAGGCGATAATATCATCATCTATTATGCCGGGCATGGATCGAGCTACCACTGTTCTGATCATTTTTCCACTGCACTGGAATTCAAGTGCAGAAACAGTGATGTCTGTCCCATCGAAGCACTGTGCCCCATCGATCGTGACATGATAGATGTTCATGGACGTCCAATACCCGATATCAGTGACCGAGAACTCAACGTCCTCTTCACAGAAATATCTCTCACCAAAGGACATAATATCACATTCTTCGCAGACTGCTGTCACGCCAGTGGTGTAAGCAGGGATCAAGATTCGGAAACCGGTTTACGCTTCACGCGCGCTACTCATCGTTCCAATGTCAATGATATGCTACGCGCTGCCGATGAAAGGCTACCTCATTTTCGATCTGTGCTATCGAAGAATTGGGAGCCAGATATGGGCTCGCACGTAATTCTTGCAGCTTGCAGGGATTATCAGTATGCGAAGGAGAGTTTGGGAGATGAGGGATACGGCGGGGTTTTCACGAGGATGCTTGTCAGTGTCCTGATGTCCGGTGGTTGGAAGAAGGAAACGACGTATGTCGAACTCAGCGAGCTTCTGAATCAGTCGTATTTCCAGACTCCGGTCGTTGCTGGAGACCATAAATATGAGCACCTTTGGTATCGGACGTAGAACTGCATGCGGTAACGGAACTGTACGGAAAAATAACGTCCTTAATGCTGAGATGCTGATGGGCAGCCATCTTTCGAACGGCTCTTAGTTCCCAGGCACATGTCGGCCTAATTCACCCGATGGCGTACCACGGAATCTGGTGGAGTATTGGTGGAGTATGTGACATGCCGCGCCTTTCATACTACTCCTGTTCTTTTTGCGGGTCATACCGACTTTACCTTTAACTGTTTCTCGTTTTACTTCGTTGAAGACGGCCAAGGAATCAAGGGATGTAATGCTCGATTTATCTTGCTAGGGATGTCGAGTGTAGTATGCCAGCAGTAGCCCGCATATGGATATGTTCACCCGTCTGCTTACTCAATTACCACTAGAATCCGCATCAGTAGCACCAGTAGCAATACTGGCATGGCACTGCCAGCATAGAATGCGGTGCCGACAGTCAGAAATGGACATCGCGGTGGGCCGCCGGCGCCGGCCCATTGAGAAATCATCTGAGATCGAGTCTATAAATAATTATCATCTTGCGATAAAAATATGGAATAAGTACCACGTACACACACCGATTTAATCTAGGCCTTTAATCGCCTGCGACCTGTCCTTGGTGCGGGAGAACATCCTCCCGAATGTCCCCGACGCAGAGGCGAAAGGCAAAATGTCGAATCTCACTTGGATTGGTTTAACATGTGCAAAATTGTTTCGGATCGGTAAGCCTGAGATCGATTGCGGATCTCTATCTTGAGTCTCGCCCGCTAGAAGATTGAAGGCAACCAGCATTTGATTGGCCATCGCATCCGAGTGGCAAGATCCGAGTCCTATTATGGGGTAACAATAGAGTATACTTCACGAATCAACGGACATGCGGTGCACTTAAGAAGGTACTCATACTTAGGGTTTAAGGCTATAGTCATGTCGTACAGAGAATGTGGAGTGAAGAGAAGCAAAAACGCATACACTTAAATCTGATGTAGGTGGTAGAGGAAGAAAAAGCAGCCGTCGCGTCACATCGGCACACTAGGCATACATACATACTGCGGTATTTAACGGGCCAATGAAACATTGCAGAATCAGGTTCAGATCGTGAAGAAAACATTCCTCAAACGAACTCAGAGGGCAACTTGGTGGGGTTTCTGATGAGATAGATAGGGAAACATGGACTGAAGGAGCGCGGCATGTGTTTTTCTTTGATCGTCAGCTCTTCCAGATGGAGTACAGAAGGACACTATGATCCTGTAGAGAGACGTCGAACGAACAGACGAGCACCAAACACCCAAATCCGGTGAAAGGACATTGCATCACATCAGTGTATATTAGTGGGAGTTACATGAAAGGGCAGAGCAAGACTACGTGAAGAGCAGTCGAAACAATAAAACCGCTCGTCGAAGGGATGATAAAAGGGACAATAATCAAATGCAAGCGGTCCCTCAACGATGGACGAAGGATGCGCAAAAGGGACGCTGAGGTCGGGTATAGAGGAGAAGACCGAAAACCCGGGCCATGAGAAAAGATAATGGACCAAAAGGATGCAGCCAGACCTTATGGGTCAAAGATGTCGCAAAGGAGAATGAAGAGTCCACCTTCAAAGGCAAACAGAACAAAGGGCGGGGAGAGAGAATCGGGTGTCAAAGGTGACATATGGTAGAACGTCGCACAGCTAGGCAGCAAATGGTGCTCTGGCCTGCCCCTATAGGGGAGCGAAGAAAGAACGGTGTGTCCATAGTCGGCCCAAAGAAATAAAATATGGGCGAAGCGAAGTGAGAAGTTAAGGGCGGAGCAAAGGAAACGTGATGTTTGCCTGAAAAAGACACAAACGAAAGGAAAAATAAAGGCGACGCAACTGGGGGACGAAAAAAAGAGGCTTCGAATGGATGGGCATATAGCGAAGGTGAATGGAAAGGTACACGCTCTCAACAGATGAAATGGTGGAAAAAACTCAGAAAAGCGCTGAGAAAAGGACAAAATTGACAGCAGAACCACCAGAACGCACCCAAAGAAAGTGAAAGATAGTGGAGAGAACTTACCGTGAGGTAATGGATGGTGATAGACTAGTACGCCTCGACTGTATGGAACAGTTTATCCATATCCTGGGGAAAAAATGCTAATCGATAAGGGGACAAGCACCGGGTAGTGAACGCACCTCCCCCTTTGGGTCCCCCTTATTGCTCAAAATCGTCTTCTGCAACCTGTGTCGCCATTCGCAAACTTTGAGGGCCTCGGGATCGTTTGCTACGTCGCCTGGAAAGAAATTTCCGTCAATATACCATGGTTAGCAGTACAAAGAGAAGGAAACTATGCACCATCACCATGCCCTTCTTTATCCCTCTTGGCTTTCTTCGCTGGGGGAGGACTCGCACCCTTTTTGCTGGTGCCAACGTCTTCGTCAGCCTTGCCATCATCCTCGCTCTCGGCATTCTCCCTCTTCTTTCCGCCTTTCTTACTCTTCAGCGGAGCCTTGTTTGCGTCGCCCGTCGTGCTCGTCTTGCGCTTCCTGGCTGAGGCGCCGCCTTCACTGTCCCATTTCCGTTTCTTCAGCTTCTCCCCATTCTCGCTGTTGAGCTGATCAACCTTGTATGGCATCCTCCGACGCGACTGCTTCTGCTTGCTCAGTCTAGCGCTTCTCCCACTCAGAAGGGTCTAGCACAACCTTGTAGGCCCTCAAGAGGTCACTCGATTTTTTGAATGGCTCGTTGATGTACGCCTGGATCTCGTGTTGCTGGGGCTCAGAGATATCCTTGGGCGCTAGCCAGGAGCTAAGCGTAGCCGATTGTCAGCCAAGAAAGAATTCGGGCAAGAACTCAAAAGACACGCACAAATGGCCGGCAGGGAGAAATCGCACAAGGTAGAAGTTTGCTTTTTTGCCTGCAGGTCAGTTGTCAAGGACTTGCTGCGGTGCATCGTTGGGGTCGACTACCTGGATATCCGTTGCTATCAGTACCAGACGCGCCCTCGACAATGTTCAGCACACGTACCATCCCGGGCCACGGCGGGTAGCCGCGTACTTTCCCCAGCACAATATCGCGATGATCATAGATATTCGCAAGACGTCTTGTTTCGCAGCCTTCTTGCTCATCGTGGGACGTGGTGTCGAGAGAGAAAAATGACGGCGGTGGAGGATCAGAATGAAGAAGGAAAGGATGCGAAAGGCAAGCAATTCCCAGGAAAATGATGAAGGATACGAAAGAGTTCCCACGGTCAGCCCAGGTAGGAAGCGACGGCAAACGCCGTGTTGGACGATCAAAAATCGGGAATTAGGTTGGCATAATGACCGAATACCTATATTCATAGGACTCGGAATGTCAACCTGCTAGCATCGACTCGACTTTCCTAGTACCCGTCTCCACCGCTGCACCATTTCCCTCAAATACGCGGCTCCGCCAGCACCGATCGTCAGATACCTATCAGATACCTGAGTCCAACTTCGAATTTGCAAACTTGGGGATCAAGGGTCTTGAACGTCGATCTTTGGTCGATCTTCCATCTACAGCGAGGAATCAGGATGCAGCATAAAGAAGTCCAATTGCATGGGAACTTGATGGGCTACAGGGGGAGGAGCGGACACAGGACTTCTGTCATGGTTCGGCCTCGCCGGGGGATAGCTGAGTAGGTATCTTTTTTCTCCGACTACCAACTTTCACCTCGGGGCATGTGATATGGAGCACAGCTGTCAGTACGTCATTTGTGATGTCAGGCTTCTTTCACACTTAATCGCCTTGTCTGCAGCAAATGGTCCTTGTAACAAAGAGGTAAAACTGGTACTTCGTTGATAACTTGGTTCGGAAGCACCCGTCACGGTGCAACTTTACCCCGGAATGTATAACTTTCAGTACGGTTCATGGATCCTCACCGTGAAAATTGTCTGACAACGTCTAGTCCGTGCATGTGAAGAGATAATGAGGCACTCAATAGCGTTCACCTCGCCGTCTCGACAATTGAACATTCCAAGGCTGCCAACAATTTCTCTGGCATGGCATCCGCTGAGGGAAAGTGGCCCAAGTGCGGAAGCTTGTCGCACAAAGTTATATCGCAAACATTGTTCATACCGAGGTACATGACAAGACTGTACTACGTACGCGAAATACCTACGTCACATGCTATAAGTTGAGGAAAACGATACTATGTACCGGCACCGAACCTTCCATCAACGGACAGGGACATCCTTGATCATGAATACAAGGAATGCAAGGGACGTCGCGGTCTGGTATTAAGCATCAATTAGCTGCAAGACTGGATGTCCTGTGTTACAGAACCTACCTAGGCAATCTTTTATACCTGATACCAGATGCACTCGGACATATGGTCACCAGCAATCATCGGAGTCTGGGAATACGACTGATTCAGACGATCGATGAGTTCAACGTAGGTTGATCTCTCCTTCCAGGCGCTCGGCAGCACATCGAGGAGTATCTTGGTCATAACCCCGCTGTATACTCCATCCTTTCCCGCAGTTTCCTTCGCATATTGGTAATCCTGGCAAGGGGTAAGAAGTACATGAGAACTCGTATCTGGACGCCAATCCTTCGATAGTACAGATCGGTAGCGGGGTAAATGTTTTAGATTTCGGTCTGCAGCGCGCAGCATATCATTGATGTCAGAATGAAAAGTAGGGCGCGTGGTGCGTATTGCTGAATCTTGGCCGTTTCGATCAAAACTGCTAGCGTAGCAGCAGTCGGTAATGAACGTGATATGATGTCCCTTGGCAAGAGATATTTGTGTGAGAAGAACGTTAAGTTCTCGGTCGCTGATGTCGGTTATCCAATGCCCATCGGAGTGCATAGTGTCGCGATCAATGGGGCACAAAGCCTGGATTGGACAGGAACCAGTCTGGCAACCAGATTCTGCTGTGGAGAAATGCTCCGAACAGTTGTAGCTTGCACCATGGCCAGCATAGTAGATGATGATATTGTCACCTCTCTGAATTTCAACGTTGTCGATGAGACTGTAAAGCACGTTTACGATGTTGGTGCGGGAAGGTGTCAATGGGCCACCAGGCGCGGGATTTTCGAAGCCGAGAAGACACTGGATATGATGTTCTGGTACTCCGACATCCTCGATTAAGAATCTCTTCATTGACAACGCATCCGATACACACCCATGTAAGGGATTAGATTGATATGCATCGATGCCAATCAGAATAGCCCAAAAGCGGGAGGCTTCGACGTGGTCTGAGTTCTGCAAAAGCTGGGATGAGCACGATGGTCAATGGCCTAGGGATATACACTTACAAGTGAGGACAGCACAGGCTGAAGTTTACTACGATGGTGGAGAAGCCTCTGCAATGCTTCTACATCATCGTTGCTTGACGATAAAAGGTTGGCTTTTCGGAGCAAATACAGGACTGCTTTGGGAAAGTGCCTCCATGGTTCGGTGCGCCTTTTTGCCTCTTTCAAGACCGCCTCAGAGTCGATGCCTTCGGGAGGGGCCATCCCATAACTCAGTGCAAGTCGTTTCTCCAGCTCTTCCAGGTGCTGTAATTCCATAATATCGGTATCTTCGATTAATGCCTACACAAGGAACCTGATGAGAGGGCAATGCGTCTATAATGCAAAGTCGTACGGGAGAATCGCTATGGGGACCCGCTCCTCGTGGCTGACGGTCTGGACTCTGGAATGTCAATAGGTGTGTTATTGTTAGGCACGGAACAGACGACGAAAGGACACATACTCTTTTGAGAGCTGACATTCGGGATGGAATCTGTGTCATTCAGTCATGGAGTCCTTGACGGTTCCTGCAGGCTGCAAACCGCAGTTTTGTGTGGTGCGACAATACTCGGTCCTCGCTAGCCCGGGTACGTATACGTAATTGAATTGTGATGTGCTGGTATTGATGGTGTTTAGTCGCGTTTTGATCAGTGAAATAAGAAGCAAGTCCTTAAGTACTATCCAGTTAGGTTGACTCTTAAAATGAGGCGGCTATTTTTAAATTTGTGCGACCATCATTACCAACATATTACACGGCATGTAGAAACACCATGCCAAAAATACGCAGAATGTCTCACCTGTCGTGGCCATCCGGTTATTAAAACTATTGCCGCGTTTCTCGGCCCGTTCGGCTACTGGACTCTTCCTTCCACACACTGTCAAATCACTGATTTGGGGTAACAACTACAGGCTCGGATTTTACAAACGCTGATGGAGGTCATTGGTATAAGTCGTCTTGCCGATCAATTGCCGATGGAACCATATTGCAAGGTTCGCTTGGCAAAGGGATGTATAGTAAGTACGTATAGTGCAATGAAAAACAACGGGAAATTACGGGAAAGCCTCCGTACTTAACCTGCCCTAAACAGAACGTGATCTCGGCGCGTTAACCGAGAATGCTCAGGGTAACGGAGGGTTCGTCCTCGCTCCTCATTCAAGCGAGGCGTATTCACGGGTATCTGCCCACTCGGCTACAGATGTTCGCAACTTAGTTTCAGGCGCCCAACCTTGACGGCCGCTTGACGTAGTACGCCGTCGTCCTCTTTGCGTGGTTTCTGAGAATATTGCCGGTGGCAATGCGGAAATGCGATTCAATCATCGTGGCAGCGGCCGCATGTTGGGAAGGTTTTTTTGGGTCGATCCATGCACACGACTAAACTTATAGTCAGTTTTACCCCCCCCGCTCTCTTACTGTGTCTAACGAACTAGCAATTATAGATACATATAAAACAAAGATATCGATAAACCTCATTTCGTCTACCGACATGCAATCAACGAGACGAAGCCTTGCGGGACAATAATAGACTTCCGAAAACCTTCCCTCGACATTGATCCAAAGTTCCAGAGCGACTCAATTATATTTGATCCTCGCAGCTCAGACCGTTATGTACACCCTGGAGAAGTCGGACGTCTCCTTCTCGATGGACTGCATCTTTAGTAGCCATCTTGGCCTCCAGGGCAATGGACTGCACCCTCGTAAAGAGAAGGACCAAGGAATGTGACAACGAAACGGAGTTGTCAACCTCAGAAGAAGGAATCAATCTACCTTGAAGAATTCCTAAACACCGATAGGTAGACTCTTATTTCGGATTTCAGCAGCGTTGCTCCATTTATTTGCACCCATCTAATCCCCACGTATCAGCTTTAGGACGGAAAGAAAGCCCATGTTGGCTGGAAGTTTCGCCGACGTGTCTGCAAGTCATGCAGAAAGGAAAGGTGGGCACATTCATTCCCGCCGGTTGCTGTGCTCACATTGATCGTCATGGTCAGTTCAATACATACCTCAAGGGTTAGAAACCGTTTCCCCGATGTCAATGACCACATCTTTGACTTGATTCCACTCACCTATGGTAAATTGCAACCTCTCTTTCACGTGTATTCTGCTGATTACCTTCATCTACACAGTTAGACCAGGAAAAACGCGCGCAGTGGCGACTATCGGATCTCCGATATAACGGACATCCAAACAAAGACGAAGGAACTAGAAAACCAATTGAGGTCATCCAGCTTCTAGCCGAGTTTAGAACGAATCACTAGAAGTGGGTTGACGCTGTGCACAAAGTTAGCACAGACTCCGTGGTGACATTTATTTCTACTCGTTTTCATCACGTGGGTCAATGTGAAGGATGGACTTGCGCTTATACAGTGCGCCTGAGAGATTCGGTGTTTTCTGCGTAAGCCTGCCACTGATTCATGGCCGTGGCTCTTCTAAACGCTCTTCAGAATCCAGACCCGCCTTTTGGAATTGATTTATACGAGGGGGACATCAACGACATCAGTTGGCGACCATCAGTTAGACGCGATGTTGAACTCACATCACAGGGTATGCAAGCCCTTGTAACTTGCACTGTGTAGGCTTAACACGATCAGGGCTGGAACACTACGTCCAGGTCTCGTGGCAACGATTAAAGATCACTGTATCGAGCAAGCCGAATCGGTTCATAGTTGGGTGCACTTGAAACAACAATATCTGTCTGTTATATTGCGAGGAATCCCTTCAGCCGCAGACATTTGCACATTCCTACATTTAGGGTCTTTTTGGAGCTGCCTGCTGAGAACGTCGTCATCGAGGCCAGCTTTGTTAACGCCATGAATCAACTCCCGGATCTGGTTACGGACTGGGAGCAATGAAGGGAAGCTGAGCTGCAGGTGCTGGTCGCAAAGCAACCAGCAGGGCGGGTCGATCCATTGAAGTTGGTAACAACTGCAGTGACATACGTCGACGATCTGTATAAGACCCTGGACAACACGGAGCTTTCCAAGGATACGGTGTTATTAGCCGCGACTGCTTCTTTAGCGTAGCCCGCTTCGCACGGAGGAGATGGACGGTCTGAATCTTCAGTTTCTTTGTATGTATGACCTCGTTAGCACATACGCTCTCCCCGCCCGCCGGAGTCAGCAGGCGGAGCGGGTATCTCGAACTGATTTACACGATCGGCATATCCTTTCATCAGCAGATTCTTCCTCCGTAGTCTCCTTTCCGCTGACCGACGTCGTAGGTCCGACTCAGTCTGCGCATGTACCACAAACAAAGAGGAGGATTACGGACATACACACCTCTTAGTCACCTTGACCTTGTCTATTCACTGCGTCTTCAGCGGTACACGAAGCGGTTTGATAATTAGGTTGGCTATTGATATGTAGGTCGTACCTATTGTGAGCCTTCTTGTGCCTTCGGCCCATCCTCGGAAGACTTACGCCTTACTTTTTCTAGTGTTTGATGCTGTGAAGTGATCACATATAGCCGTTTGGATCCGAGGGCTTGGGGCCCAGTCATGGTACAGTTTATGTTGAGCAACATACACGATGATGATCTCTTCTACATGATTCCCATGAGCGAGCAACCAAATACGTCTACGTCGCCAGGGATGTTCCGAGGGGCTTATAGGTATTGCCAATCGCGACGTGACATTGAAAACTGCAAGTTTCGGTTTGAATCATTGTCGGTACATATTGAATGTGATGTCACGTTTTGAAGATTTCGCCACTGATATAGACGAGGCACGTTGTATCCTGTTGGCGACTTGAACACGCCACTGGCATGCTCTAGTCGAATGCTTCTTACACTGTGAAGATCTACTGTGGCGATAAAGCCTCTAGGTTTCTCTCTCCAAATGGTATGTATCTTTTCTTCGTCTGGTCGTTTTTGGTATTAAAATCCAGGCTCTCGCTGGCGTAGTACCCGTAGGCCGCGAACGACAGAGATCCTTGCGAGTCATGGCGCCCCCACAAAAGTATTCTCCGGTACGAGTTTGCTTTGTGGATGCTTTATGCGGCTCATCAGATTTGCTGCATAGGCACCAATTCCACATCCAGACCTCCCAGAATTACGGCGTTTGGAGGAGGTGGAAAGGAAACTCGCGCATAATTATGGGATGGTTCACGAAGGTATCTGCTTCGATTCCACGGCAGTCCGGGAAGAAGCAAGAAGACGCGCCAAATCAGCACGGGAAAAATCTTCCAGTCCATGTTTCGATATCCCTCAAAAAGACGACGATGAAGCAGAGGACTCGAAGTTGCACAGGCTCTATCACCTTCGCAGCGAACTTTCGCGACTTAACATCAAAATTGGGCCCGTAAGCATATATTCCAGTTTTGGGGCATTTTGCTTATTACGGTCGTAGACCCCCTACCAGGCATCTAGAGTTTGGGCTGTTCTTATCGGAATCGATGCGTACCAGTCCAATCCCTTGGACGGCTGTGTATCGGACGCATTAAAGATGAAGAATTTTCTAATCGATAAGCTCAAGGTGCCGGAGCATCGCGTCCAATGTCTTCTCGGATCCAAACATCCCATCCCTGGCAGTCCCATTCCTCCCTCCCGCACCAACATCGTAGATGTGCTCCACAGTCTCATTGACAACATCCAAATCAATAGCAGTGACAAAATTGTCATCTACTACGCTGGACATGTCTCGAGCTACTACTGTTCACTAGCAGGGCCATGCTCTGCTACAGGATCTAGTACATGTCGCAGCGCCGGTATCTGTCCGATCCAAGCCATGTGCCCCATCGATCGTGACACCAAGGATCCCGACAGTGGACATTGGATACCCGACATCAGCGACCGAGAGCTCAATACTCTTTTCGCGCAAATAGTTTACGCCAAGGGAAGTGACTTGAAGATCACATTGATCAATGGCGACTGTAACGTCGGGAGCGCGAGTCAGGGACCATGTCTGGAATCGGAAAGAGTCCCCGCTATGAGCCCGACTTCTCATTCTGACGCCAAGAATATGTTACACGCTGCGCACGCAAGACTCCGAGAACTCCCTCGCTATCGATCCGTATTATCGCAGGATTGGCGACCAGATATAGGTTTTCACTGTGTGATTGTGACGGCGGCGAGTCGGGACCACCAGATTGCGAAGGACAGTGGTGGAGGAAACAGATGGCACAAGGATTTTACTGCGAGGCTGGTTGATGTTCTGATGCCGGGTGAACTCAAGATGGAAACAACATACACTGAACCCAATAATCGTCTGATTCGCACACCTGTCTACACTCCAGCCGTTTGTGGGAACCCCCAAAACAAGCCTCTTTGGTATCCTGCTACGTGGTGCTGCCGGCAATGACTGTATTGCGTAGAAGTATGGTTTCTGTGTCACTAATGTACTTCTTGTTTAGTTGATTCGTTGCTGTGTTTAGATACTCGTAATAGAAACCTCAGCCATCCGGCTCCCGTACTGTGCTCTCAGTACGAGGCTACTTTACTGCGGACATACCAGCTCCTCTACTGTGTCTCGTGATTGATCTCAGCAAGTTTGTTTTGCGTTTATGTCACCCTTCCAAAGCGAGATTACTAGTGCTTGGAAGGATAAGTAGAAGGATTGAAGCGAGAATTTTAGGATTACTGCTCGTGTGTTCCATGGACTTGCCATGGACAGGTCAGAAAGTAAGTAGGGGCGGTTGTACTGGTATATACAGCCGCCGGAAACATAAAAGGCACGAAGGGATGGAAAGGGTAGAGGATCGCATTCGAGATGTCCTCACCATAGTACAACGAGAATTTCTTCTTTTGGGGTCTACAATGGCCCTATAATTATTTGAAATCTACCGGTAGTCACAACCAGAATACACTACAAATGCTTTTACGACAGTAAGTTAACTAAATCGAGGAGCATTAATTACGCAGATGCAATACTTATTCCTATCCAGTACAGTTACCGCACGCACACACGCAGCCCTAGAATCCAGTAGCAGTATTCAAATACCAAAGAGGCTCATTCATGTGGTCCCCATAAACGCTCGGAGTCTGTGTAGGCAAGTGATTCAGAAGGTTGACGAGGTCTTGGTATGTTGTTCCATGGTTGCATTTCCCAGATGTAAGAGCGTCAACCAGGCTCCTAGTAAACTCCCCGCCACATCTATCTCCCCCACCACCACTCTCCCTCGCAGTCTGGTAATCCTGACATGCCGCCACAGTTACGTGAGAGCTCATATCTGCCTGCCAATCCTGGGATAATACGGATCGATAGCGAGGTAGATGATGCAGCTTTGTATGTGCGGCGCGCAGCATATCGTTCAAATTAGAATGAGAAGTCGGGGCCATGATACGAGTTCCTGTTAGTGGAGATGGATCCCTACTTATACTCCCCCCGTAACAGCAGTCGGCGAGGAACGTGATCTTGTGCCCCTTTGCGCAAGATATTTGTGTGAAAAGGGCATTGAGCTCTCGGTCGCTGATGTCGGGTATCCAATGTCCACTGTCGGGATCCTTGGTATCACGATCGACGGGACACATGGCTTCGATTGGACAGACACCGGCTTTGCGACATGTAGAATTAGGAGCGCACTGCCGTGAACAGTTGTAGCTCGAGCCATGTCCAGCATAGTAGATGACAATATTGTCACCTCTCTGAATTTCAACGTTGTCGATGAGATTGTAAAGCACGTTTACGATGTTGGTGCGGGAAGGTGTCATGGAACTGCCAGGGGTGGGATTGTTGGGCCCGAGAAGACACTGGATGCGATGCTCTGGCACCTCGAACTTCACCATGAGTAATTCCTTCATTATTAATGCGTCCGATACACAGCCGTGCAAGGGATTGGCCTGATATGCATCGATTCCAATGAGAACGGCCCAAAATCGGGATGCATGGTATAGAATCTACGACAACTTGAATGAGCAAAAAACCTCAACAATTAGAATATACGCTTACAGCTGGTGGGAGTGGCTGGTTTCTCCAAGCGCGGAAGCGCTTCAACTTTTCTAAATCCTCCACATCCTCTTGCGTCACTGATTCTCTCGCTTTTTTAAGTCGAAACAAGGTACGTGGTCGTCTTGTGGTAGCACGCCTTCTTGCTTCCCCCAATACTGCCTCAGGGTCGATGCGTTGAGGATCGGAGTCCAGTCCAAAACTCTGTGCGAGCCTCTTCTCCACCGCTTCACAACGCTGTAATTCCTGGGGAGGCATATGCGGATGTGGTACCTATGTAGGCAATCTGATGAACGCGCCATTGCGTCTACAAAGGAGACTTACTGCAGAATGACGGTTTAGGGTGGAAATTTGTGTTAAGTATGTTTGACGGTATGGAATGTGATGCGTCTGGAAAGTTAGTCTGATTAAGAGCCAACAGATGAGTAAAAGACATACAGTCCGAACGTTGTGGGCTTAGGACAGATTTCCAGTGGTGAGGATGTTTTCGGCACAGGCCTTGTCTTTTAAAACAAGAGGACATGTGAAGAGAGCATGTCAGCTTCACTATAACACGTTCGTGTCCATTTCAAAGGGAGGACTGCGAGATCTATGCATTACGATGCACAATATAAATCTGCAGAAGAGCCGGTGGCACAAAAGACGTACATTGCAGTTGCTGCGATTTAAATTTTGGCCGCGCGCGTAACTAATGATCGCAGCGCTTTGTACAAGCTTCTTGTATTGCTGCAGACACAGTCAAAACTTGAACGCCTGGGCAACGGAGACCGAAACAATTTGCTGAAACAACTTCGATAGAACGTCACCTACCAAGGGGGGTGTGGAAATAAAATCCCTGACATGACGTACATTTTCGTGTTTAAGGCCAAGGGGACCCCCCCTCCTACCATATAGGGTAGTAAATATCCATAATAGGCATGATTTGTAATGCTGTCATCATCATTTTGACCACGTGAGTCTCTCAGGGACTTAGCCGAGCTTAGCCGTGGCACGTCGGAAGGTAGAAAACAGCCCAAAAATGTATGTATGATGCTAAATATCTTCATTTGCAGTGTAAGTTCCACTGGTTTATGCAAATGATACCTAGCAGATTACACAAATACCTATATATAGTAAGTGAGGTTTCGTGTTTAAGGTCGCTACCCCTCCCCCCCTACCCTCTGTCCGGGATTTTATTCCCACACCCCCCTTGTCACCTACCGTCTATGTCAGTGAATAACCATGCAGTGACTGGACGTTGAACATAAATACTAGCTACGATCGGATGGGAAAGAGTCAAGAGAAAGGGCGGCGCGTGACATAAGCGGCATAGAAGGATCGGATCGAACCGGAGCATGTTTCACAGACTCTGCGCGAGCTGCTACGGATGGTTACGATTGAACTGGTAATTATTGCTTCTTGCTGGCCTTGCTCACGCCTCCTCCAAAGAAGACAGTGTATATTTGACAAGAACCAACCTAATTGAACTTTGTACTTTCACAATCAAAGCACATCGAAGGAAGAGGAGCATCGATAAGAGAAGACCCGCCGGAACCATAGCCAGTTGAATGGTTTTAATTTCTCTCTGTGCATCATGTAAAGCTTACTGGTTACTGAAAGATGTCTACACAGCGAATACCCACTACCCAGCTTCGTGCCGAGATGTCGGTTCTGCTACAAGTGAAATTTTAGTTGCTTCAATACCGCCCTTGAAACTCACCCTGCTCCTAAGACTGCGCCAACAAAGGGAGTAACTGTGATGCAACATACATTCCGAGCCTCTGGTGCGCTTCACGTCCCATTCTTTCTCAGTCCCAGGGAATGTTTTCATGACGCGAAGTCCAATACTCTCACGTCTCTAACGCCGTCGCAGAGTACCCTGCAAGTAGCAGCGCTCACCTTCCTTTTCCTTCCTTCCAAGCTGATGTCGACCCGTCGTCAAGCGTTTCGTATGGGAAGCCGAACTGATATGAACTGGTTATTAATCTGTAGAGAATTGCCATCTTCGGACCTTCTCTTGCACTCACTTATTGCGAGCTGTTGGGTCAATTAAATCAGTGGAGATGTTCTACTGATCGACCCTGCCAACGTGAAGGGTAAGGATGGATGGAAAGGCCGGACGACCACAGGCAGGCAGACCTCCGCGGTTTTCGCGCAGAGTCAGTCTGACGAGTCCGAGCCACAAAGGTATCTCAAGCGAATGTTTGCGATTTGTGCCAGCTATCTAATTTTTTTTACAGGGATCACCTGGAATAGGATGGGAGTGATAAAGAATACCTCGATGGCCAAGAAGTTATAATTCGCGTCTACGTGCTTGCTAGGTGAGAAGCTCTATTGCCAGTGGCGCCGGTACGTCACTGTCCTCGCAACGTGTTTTGTCGACAATAGAAATAACTACTCATGTCGATCTGAACGGTGTTAATTTGGCGCTTCGTGATATGACGAAGGGTAACTTCAGGTCGGTGGTTTCGTTAGGCCGCAGGTGGCATTCTATATGCATCGGAAACGCATTGTCCATCAGAACAATGTATGGGGCCTGGACTACGAAAGAATCACTCGGAGTAAGCCTTGATAGGTCGAGAAACCCGTAGGCGCCTATTTGGTAGGCGCGTTCATCGAAGCGGCTATTATTGGTGGTCTGTTTACTACTTACCTTTGTCCAACGTGAGTAATTCATAGTTTTTGGCTTTCCGCTCTTAGAATTTTCGCCACAGTTCAACAAAGGGAATTTTCAGTTGAGCTGTCCGGTTTCATGGGTCAACTTATCTCGACCTTGACCACCACTACCAAATAAGTTCTCGCCCACCGTCAGCTCCAGTGTGCTCACCTCCTGTCACGTATTACTCTGCGAGTTCTGCCTGCATCGTAAGCTGCCAGTGGTACCTAAATCTCTCCCCGTGACAGCGACCGCGACGACTCCAATGTTCAACTTATCGACCACCCCGCTACGTATACCTCGAACTCTCTAGTCGCTAGCTTAGGCTGTTGCCCTACCTGTGTACTCTTAGTCTGTAAATCTTCAATACAGCTCTTCCCAAAAATTGCTCGCCGTCGGATTTTCAGTAGCAGACTTGATACTGAAGTAATTCATGTAGGGCCAGTCAATTTTACGTGGGAATCTACGCCAATGAAAAGATCACAAACTGGATCATAAGAGTAAATGAAAGGAGAAAATACTTGCACATCGAAAAATAGAAAGAGTGAAGGTACTCAATGCGGTCAGTATACGCATTGGAGATGTCTTCTAATCGTACATGCGCTGGAATACGTGTCTAGCAAAAGATACGTCAGTGCAGCATCTTGCTGCATTACTTTATGTACATTTACACTGTGATTTATTGAACTTATGAAACCCACCGAACTGGCTTGGGATCATGCACCGAACATGCCCTGCTCTCGTGAGCGCTTGTTTGTGTCTGACAATGTTTTATCGGGGTCGTCTGGTAGTACAAAAAGCGGGAAAGCGGGAAAGCGAGCAGTAAGCTTCAAGCGTTGTCGTTCGCTAATAGGCCTGTAACCGATCGTCTTGAATGGTGTTGGTGTTGGTGTTGTTACCGACACAGGGTCCCAATAAGGAACGGCCGGGTCCACGGCCCTGACATGGCGAACCATGTGCTGTGGGAGGCAAGCTTCTTGATCGTGAGCTTGCCTCCCATTCAAGACGATCGGTTACAGGTCTAGTTCGCCAAGGGTGCTCGCACAGATTAGGTTAGGCGTTGCCGCGGCCGGCTAATTTGCGGCTAATATTGAGTGTCGGCTCTAGCCGGATCGGCAGACTGGCTGAAAACGCGGCTTGCCCTAAGGTCTTCTGCTTTCGCACGAGACGACATCGAGTAACGCACTTCAACGTTCAACCATGCCCTTATCAGAACGTTCCACTGCTGTGCTGCTGGTCACATCTCACCTGCTTACCGTATCTATATCAGCCATCTAGGATACGATGGCCTGTGGATTCTCTCTGGTGTTCTTCGGGACACACCCCATTCTACGCGCAGACAGGTGTGTCTATCCATTGCACTGCTTGACAGTTACTTGATCTATGTATCCTTCGACAGTTCTTGATTGTGTGACTGCCGAACATATCACCAGTGCCACTGCAAGGCTTCCATGTACGTGCTTTTTGTCCATTATGTTACTTTTTCTCACAGACACCGTCCAGTAGTCACGGTCTTGGTTCAGATTTGTCTTCAACGTCAATGTCAACCTCTGTATCTCTTACGTCGAGAATATTGTGGGTTACGTTGGCCGGCAGACCATTACAAACGGGCCATGAAGCTGAAGGAGGACATTGAAGGGAGGATACAGAGGACGCGAGCGACGAGCGTAGCTTGGTATAAGCACTATTCTCCTGACGACTCCATCAGGATTAATGTCCATTTCTGCCTCGCTAGTCTCCTCATCTGCCAGACGCGAACTACAGCACGTGTTTCACGCCGAGGACTTCTGATAAGAATTCTCAAACGACAGCTACTTGTTCATCAAAACCATCCAGCCGTTTCAGAATCACCTGTGCTGTGCTTACGTCCAGGGTGGATAAGAAAAGAGGACAAGATTTCGTTAGTGGCCCTGTCAACTGATTCGCGCTGGTGGGAGATCTAGCCTCACGGATGGGAAGGTGCGAGGTACGTACATTTTCTTCGTTCCGTTATTTCACTCACAGACTCATCCAACAGCGGTTCAAATTCGTTGTGTCAACCTCGATGTCTCTTTTGACGACTATGTCATTGGCGAGAGCGTTCAACTTCGAGTTATCCCGACCTGCATGAGTGCCAGCCAGGCGTATTCCCGATGTTGTTTAGTGATCATATGGTTGCCCTCTACGACGACGATGGTGCTCGATGCGTCATATTCACACATCGTGGCCCCGCTCGTCGTATATAAGTAGGTCAAATCGCGCTCTCGATCTTCCCACCGTCCCTCTCTCTCCACCATACCCATAAGCGGGGGTGCCGTCTCCCCAGAGAAGCGTCGCAAACATCGCCTCGCTGCCAATCCCGCTGTCAACGAGGCATACCATCAATCTGTCGCCGGCGTCACTTTTTAATTCCCAGATCAGTCCTGACCATAAGCGCGCGCTGCGCAAGCGACGCGGCGAGATCATGGAAGAGGGCCATATGCACGACTTGCCCATTCCTGAGGAGGTTGTTCCCAGCACAGGTTCGTCTTATAAATATTCTAGCGCATATACTAACCTTTTGCTAGAATGGATGGCCATATTCTTCTGAAGGCACATCGGCCAGAACGCGCGCACGCCGTCTTCAGATGCTACACTATCACACACATCCCCATCGAAACCATCTTCCTTTCTCAAGTCAGAACAACGCCGCAGCCACCACTATCTTTCCGCAGCACTACACTTTCCATCCGGCCAAATGAGATCGTATGAGATCGTTCATCATATCCTCTCTTGAGGCCATCCGCGTATACTGTGTTTGCGCCCAGTGGACAAGAAAGGAGGATCAGACCTCGTTGGTGGCGTTGTTAAGATTGCTGCTCAATTCGCTCTGGTGGGAAATACAACCCAATGGATGGGAGAACGCGAGGCACCTAGGTACGTATTTTTTGTTCATTCCGTTACTTTCACTCACAGACTCGTCCAGCAGTGACGCCTTTACCGGGAATGCTCAACGTCAATTTTGTCGGGTATGAGGCGGACAGTCCCAAGGAGGCTTTCACAAATGAAGAATCACGTTCCTTTTGCCTATATCCTACCACAGGGTAAATATCGTAGTATCTGCATCCGTGACCAGCAGTTACAACTTTGAATCAATCCAATCTCTCCTTATCGAGGATATCCGTTGCATCTAATCCTACTGATCTCCGTGTTCATGTTGACAACCTGAACTTCCTTCGATCTTCCGGAACCTAGTGCCGCAGTATCTTTCCGCCGCACCAAACTTTCCACCTCGTTGGGTCTGGCCAAATAAAACTATATTCCTTCGCTCCATCATGTCTTCTTTTGAGGTTGTCTCACATTATGATCTGCAACACCCATCTTCGCCTATGTCACGATCCTACGGTTCAACTAGGGTATGAATGCATTTCTAGCGAATAAACTACTTCCGTTTGATTGATTTCTTCACCTCTTGATGACCCCGGGCCGGAGGTTGCGTCTGCAGTTCCAACTATAGCTCTGTTCCAATATGAATGCAGGCATCATAGCATGGATGTCAAAAGAATACGAAGGATATGTTGACGGGGTTCATACTGTGCAAGCGGAAGAAGTTAGGACCCACTGATCCTGTCGGTGAGTTGGACACGCCACTGGCACGCTCTCGTCGAATGACTCTTATATTACCAAGGTCTGCGTACGTGTCTTTTCTTCGTCTGTTTGGTTCTTGGTATTAAAAATTCCAGGCTCTCGTTGAGGTACTCGTAGATTGTATACATCATCCAACTCGCTTTCATTACATTGTTTAGAGGAAAAACATGGAGCGAAAGCCTTTACTTTATTGCCTATTACAGCCTACTATGTCTTCGAAATGTCCTGCCACACTGCATCGACTTTGTCCGAACTAAAATTCTGACTTACAATCTGAGGTCAGGGAATGTTTCCGAACTTCGTGCCGACCTTGAAGCCTGGAGACGCCAAATTGTCCGAAATCCGCAAGCCGACCTGTGTAGGCATAGTCGGGGGTCCAGTAGCAGTATCCAAATACCAAAGAGGCTCATTCATGTGGTCCCCACAAATGTTCGGAGTCTGTGTAGGTGAGCGATTCAGAAGGTTGGCGAGGTCCTGGTATGTTGTTCCGTGATTGCATTCACCAGATGTAAGAGCGTCAACCAGGCTCCTAGTAAATTCTCCATCATATCCATCTCCCCCACCACCACTCTCCCTCGCAGTCTGGTAATCCTGACACGCTGCCACAGTTACGTGAGAGCTCATATCTGGCTGCCAATTCTGCGATAATACGGATCGATAGCGAGGTAGATGTTGCAGCCTTGTATGTGCGGCGCGCAGCATATCGTCGACGGTAGAATAAAAAGTCGGGGGCATGGCACGAGTTCCTGTTGATGGAGATATACCCCTACTCATACCCCCGGCGTAATAGCAGTCGGCGAGGAATGTGATCTTGTGCCCCTTTGCGCGAGATATTTGTGTGAAAAGGGCATTGAGCTCTCGGTCACTGATGTCAGGTATCCAGCTTCCATCGGTATTCCTGGTGTCGCGATCGATGGGACATATGGCTTCGATTGGACAGAGATCGGCTTTGAGACATGTAGATCCATCGCACTCCGGTGAACAGTTGTAGCTCGAGCCATGTCCAGCATAGTAGATGATAATATTGTCACCTCTCTGGATTTCAACGTTGTCGATGAGACTGTAAAGCACGTTTACGATGTTGGTGCGGGAAGGCACCATGGGACTGCCAGGGATGGGATCGTGGGGCCCGAGAAGACACTGGATGCGATGCTCTGGCACCTCGAACTTCTCCGTGAGTAATTCCTTCATCATTAATGCGTCCGATACACATCCGTGTATGGGATTGCACTGATATACATCGATTCCAATGAGAACGGCCCAAAATCGGGATGCATGGTACAGGATCTACGACAACTTGAATGAGCAAAAAACCTCAACAATTAGAATATACGCTTACAGCTGGTGGGAGTGGCTGGTTTCTCCAAGCGCGGAAGCGCTTCAACTTTTCTAAATCCTCCACATCGTTTTGTGTCACTGATTCTTTCCCTTTTCCAACTCGAATCAAGGGACGTAGTCGTCTTGTGGTAGCACGCCATCTTGCTCTCTTCAACACCGCCTCAGGATTGATGCGTTGAGGATCAGAGTCCAGTCCAAAACTCTGTGCGAGCCTCTTCTCCACCGCTTCACAACGCAGTAATTCCTGGGGGGAGATATGAGGATGTGGTGCCTATGTAGGTAATCTGATGAACGCGCCACTGCGATCACAAAGGAAACTTACCGTAGAATAACTGCTTTGGGTGGATATTTGTGAAAGTTCAAGTGTCTCGGACCATGCGTACTGCCCGTAACTGCTAACACTGCTACTGGGTGTGCTATCAGAGCGTTCCTCGTTTCCGGTCGGCACAATGTAGCCATCCGTAATCTTAGGGACATGGGTTCCTGTGATGGCTGGAGCGATACTCAATCCTAGCTGAACAGGCGTATTCTGGGCTGTTGGGGATACCCGTGTGTGGTGGAAAGAACTGGACGAAAATAAGGGACTTGGACTCGAAACCGTACTCCCCGTAGAAACATTTGGCAAAAACTAGTAGATAGGTCACAAATGCAGTACTTGACTTGTTGAGTGGACGTACCTGGAAGTGATTATCCGAGTGTCCATCAGCGACCTCATTAACTGTACTCAAGGATATGGAGTCGGTTATGGGTGGGAGCGACCGTTTATCCAACTCGTCCTTGATTTTTCCCCAGAGAATCTCGTCTGTGGTCTCGCCACCTGTTCCAAACTCTTCGATGATCTTCATCCATTCTTCGTCGTGTGTTACCACTATATCGAGGGATGGATCCTAGAAGCTATGAATACAACAGCACAGGTTCATGAAGGTAGAATGATCTTCACCTTCTCCAAGAGATATAAATTCATAGCCGCGGAAGGATTCATGAGCTAATGGGCAAATGAGTTATTTTTTAGGTTCGGCATGTGTCAAGAGGCTCACCTCGCTATTTCTGGGGGGAAATTCGGATATCAACGTCTCACAGTCGAAGTCCGTGTCTGACAGCCGGTCTGCGTTCGAGCCCAGATCATCCTCGTTATCCATTACTGGTGGCGTGCCATGCGAAATCCAAGGGAGGTACAAACGACGACCAGACGACTCAGTTTCTCCAGGTAATCGAGGACAGGGCGCTCTATTATCAAAGGAAGGGATCTTGTCTTTGAGCGAACCAGATATGTTCCTCAACACTGTCTTCCCATCGGATTTGAAAAGGCCATCCGATCGGAGGGATACGGTAAAGCCGCGCGCGAAGATACACTGATTCTCGAGATCCCTGGGATAAGGATAACGTGTCGAGGGAAGAGGGTAGACTCGCGTATCGGCTGAGAAGCCAGCATTCCACGTATGTCCGGCTCTTAGCTCTCCACCTGCCATGCAAGCCGCAATAAAGCTAAGGCAGACCGAGCGACTATGAGATGGCTTCCCAACGGCTGCAGTACCCCAAGAATCTGTTTTATCGCATCCAGTGACAACATATAGGGACCCATTTGATGCTTCTCGTCCTAAGTATTGCGAGCTATTGACATAGGTATACCAAACTGCCCCGTTGGCAGTAGCGTACTCTTTGATCGCTCCCTTGCTTAGAATTTCGTGCATTGTAGCTCTATGCGGAAGACATAAGATGGCCGCAGATTCCTTTGTGGTGCTAAATTCGAAGGACGCCTCCGCCCGGGCAAGACTGATAGAGGGAATGTCAGCAAAGCCAATGGTAATGGTCTTGGCGGTACACTACACTCACCCAGGCACATCAGCGGAAACACCTGCTGATATCTCTGTGTAGTTTACGTCGGCGCTGGTGATGTTATAGTTATAACAAGCTGGAATAATCCGTGGAGATTCGGAATTTTTTAGACGAAGAGGTCGAAAGCCGGGTGGTACGTTGCCGCCATTGACTGGATCATCAGCATCACAAAAGATATTGAAGAGGTAATCGAAGCCGCCGATGTCATTCAAGATGCCTACATCCCCAGGATGTACACCCCGCTCAGTGTAGGCTGTCGAGCGACTGGAATCGGGTTCAGGAAACCAAAATGGATATCCATGGCCTTTACGGATGAGATGCGTGATATAGAGAACGTGGGGACGTTGCTCCACCGTAACAATGGGGTGATCAAGGACTTGCTCAGTTTCGTGGTAGAGATTACATGCGCGTTGGATTCAACAGCACTCAGACGCAAAAAGTCCCGATGGAAACTTCGTGCTGTAAGTAAACGGAATGGATTTTGATGCTTCTGAAGCGTCAAGATAGGTTTAATGTGACTGCGCAAGTAGGTGCCACAATGCTATTATGTATTTGGGCAGTGCAAAGGAAAGCTGTACGGGATCAACCGTGTAGATAGATAGAAGACTGATTACACCGCACATACCAAAAGGTCGGGTACGACTTGCCATGTAGTCAATACACAGCGAAGAGGTCGCGATATGTTTGGATGGAGAGAGGGGAGAGATGGCGCCAGTAGAGAATGGAATCCCACAGGGATCACCGGTATCGCCCATTCTTGCTGCGTTCTACTCGGCTGAACTCATAGAACAGTTCCAACGAAGACGCGAGAACCATGTAGACCCCTCCGCAACGCCAACATGCCTGTTCATGTATGTGGACGACGGGAAATTATACGTGTCTTCCGAGAGCCTCGAGAAGAACGTCGAAATCTTGAAGACAGCATACGAGGAGGCAAACATCTGGATGAAGAGGGTCGGCCTTGCCCCAGATGTCTCCAAGAGAGAGCTGATGCATTATACGAGGAGAAAGAGGGACAAGACATCACCCCATATCGAATTCACAGATGACGATGGTGTCACAAGGAAGGTACTTGCAGAAGGAACAGTCAAATGGCTGGGGGTTTACTTCGATAGAAAACTGCTATTCAATGAACATGTAAAGAACATGGCAGCGAAAGCAGAAAAAGCGGTGAGTGGAATGTCCATGCTAGCAAACACTGTACGCGGTCTCTCCCAGAAACACTACCGGCAACTGTACATCGCCTGCATACGCCCAGTCCTAACGTACGCTTCGACGGCATGGTGGACAGGAAAGAAAACGCACGAGAAGGAACTGGAGCGAGTGCAGAGATGAGCCCTACGCAAAGTAATTGTGGCCTTTCGGACAACACCAATTGAAGCTATTGAAATCGAAGCATCAATACCCCCAATCCACCTGCACCTAGACCAATGCGCGAGACGATCAGCAATAAGATTTAACAAGCTAAGTACTCGCAACCCAGTCCTACAACGGCTAGACAACAGGTGGAGAGCAGGCAGCAACCCTTCAAATCCCCCTCCCCTTCCAACACGCAGGGAATCGAGGGCAGTCAATGAGATCAAGAAGACGACCCAGCTCCAACAAATTGCGGCATTGACGGACCCTATCGACGAGCGTCTATACCCATTCTCAGATCTCGCAGCACCGTGGAGGCGCACCGAACGGGACTATGGGGATCGACTCATAATTTGCGGGACAAACGGTCAGTCAAAGGACGAAGCAGCACACCAACACAATAGCGACATCAGACGGCTCCAAACCCGTGACCACCTATTAGTGTACACGGACGGCTCGCAACGAGACATACGGGGAAAGAGGCGAGTGGGTGCAGGAATAGTAGGATTCAGAGATGGAACTGCAGCTTTTGAGCTGAACATGGGCCTGGGAGAGAAAGCAGAAGTCTACGATGGGGAGATGGCAGCGCCGGCGATGGGGGCAACAAAAGCAACGAACCACGCGAAGGAAGACGGAGACGTGAAACACCTCCATTTCTTTGCTGATAACACATCAGCCATTGAGGCGATATTCGACCCCACGCCCAGAACGGGACAAACGTACGCAATAGTATTCCACCGCCGCATACGTCAATTCCTCGACAGCGACCCATCGCACACGGTAGAAGTTGCATGGTGTCCAGGACACAAGGACATCCAGGGTAACGAGCGAGCAGATTACCTGGCAAAGAGGGGAGCAGAACGGTCAACGGATGCAATGGGAAGAACAAGGGCGAATGCAAGAAGAGAAGCAAAAGCCAAGACAGCAGTGGAATGGAAGAAAATATGGGAGGCCAGTCCTAAACATGGGCGATATGCCACGGCAAACAGATTCCCACCATCACTGAAGCCGACGCAACATTTCTTGGACCTCGCAGGAAAAAGGGAGGTATATGGCCGAGTCCTACAATGCAGAACAGGACACGGATACACAGGCGAGTACTACGCTCAATTTGTGCCAAGCGAGAACGTTGACTGCCCTGTGGTGAACCTTTCCAGACTCGTGAGCATATCATCCGTGAATGCCCACGCTATGAAGCACAGCGAGCAATACTGCGACACACATCAAGAACCCTGTACATGCCAGACATCCTCGGCACCAAAGAAGGAATAGTGGCGCTGGGCGAGTTCATCGAGAGCTCTGGGGCGTTTACTTGTTCAGGGGAGATGCGAGGCCCCAAGCTGGCACCGGAAATGGAGGAGGAAGAGGAAAGAGAATGGTGGGAGGAAGAGGACGAATCGGAAGATGAGCCCGGATAGGCGCCGTTACCCACCAGATCAAGAGAGCACAGCGCGGAAGGTTCTAAATGCACGCCATGCTCAAAAACACCACACGGCCTCGGCCAAATGCAGACACGAAACAATTAACCCTACACGGGTGCAAAAGTACCATCAAAGTCCGTTACTATACTACACATACCACGTCGAATCACCCGGGGAAACCAAATGCAAGAGAGGAGGGACCGGAACAAGAGGGGAAGGGAGCACCTGAGGACCTGTACCTCCACCGCGTCTTAGTAGCTAGTGTACTTGCGGCGGTTAATTAAATGCAGAGTTCAAAACAAAAAAAAACACAGCGAAGTTTGCTGAAATCCAGTCGAGGTCATCAGCAAGAAATACGATGTGGACTGTTGTCGCGTAATGATCTGTGTAGGGTATTCCAGCTCGTTAGGATGAAAATAAGCTGTTGAAGATTTGAAGTCATGATGTGGCAATGATGTGGTGTTATTGAAATTTGTTGTGTCAACCTTGATATGTATATCTGGCTGATCATCGATCATAGGACCAAGGACCAAGACGGATAGCCAAGGAGGAGAATAATGCCGCCATGTCATTGGCGAGGCTTTTCAACCTCAACCTATAATGGTTTGCAGAATGGCCCATATGAGTGGTTCGATTTTGCTTAGTCATCATATGACGGCTTCCTCTTGACCGCCCTTGATGACGACGGTGCGCGATGTGTCATACTCTATTACTACTACTACTACTACTACACACGCGTCATGGCCTCCTCCGCCGTAGATAGACGCCTCACATCGCACCAATATTCCTACCGTTCCTCCACCATGCTCATATGTGCGAGGGCCGCACGTCGCAAACGTCGCCTCACCGCCAATCCGTCGACAGCGAGGCCTACCAGCAATACGCCCTCGACTTCACTTTTTATTCCCATCTATGCCCTGCTACCGACAGGAACCATAAACACGCGCTGCGCAAGCGGAAAATGTGGCGCGGCGAGTCCATGGAAGAGGGCAATCCGCAAGACTTCAAGTTGGTCATTCGATTTTACACGGCACACCCATCCCCGTCACTTATTGTTCTAGCGCATATACTCACATGTTGCTCGCCGTTTGAATCATCTGGATGAAATCTGAAATGGATGGCCGTATCCTTCCAAGGACACATAAGCGAGTACTGCAAAAGGTTACCATCGACCAGTACGTGCGCAGCATGTATGCCGTCCTCAAACGTCGAGCATTCACAGGTTGCGAGTGCGTTGTCTCGTGATCTTGACGTGGGAAAGTGGCCTGAAACGATTGAGCGAGGTATTGTACGTTCTCACCCGTTTCTCTTTCTCTTTCTCTTTCGCACTGACTTGACGCGTCCCTTGTAGACTGGTACAGTGCAGCCTCACTACTTCCAATGAGTCCTGCATAATCCGCTCTCCAATTATGTACAGACCTTCTGCGCGCGCTCTTTTTCAAGTCGGCGTACGACAGTAAAAGCATCCGATTCTACATATCAGATCTGCTCAGAGTGCGTGCGCGTAATGAGAGGAGAATCCTTGGTCGGCCCTCGGATATCCAAGTGAGCACCGTATCTGTCCAGCTGGCTACGGACGGTTTGTGGTACCCATTCTTGATGGCCACTTGACGTACGCCGTCGTTTTCTTCTAATGGTGGCAATGCGTGGGGTGTTTTCTTTTACGTTGATCCATACCGATACCTTTTTGAACTTATGGTCAGTTTCGTTATCCCGTTCCCTTGCTGTGTTTAACGAGCTAGTGTGTACAGGTACATGTAGAACAAAGATATTTTTTCCCCCGCCGACGTGCAATGATAGATATTAGCCGAAATCTCTCCCTCGGCACAGATCAAAAGTTTCAAAGCGACACGTTATACCATCCTCCCTCGCGATTCGGATTGTTATATACCCTAGAAAGTCGTACCTCTCCTACCTTCTCGAAGATCTGCATCTTTAGCAGCCATCTAGGCCTGCGGGGCAAGGAACTATGCCCACATAAAGAGAAGGTCCAAGGGATGCGGGTGCGGTAACGAAATCATCGATCCACTGCTTTTCATTGTACGCTATTCCTATGTCTTATTCCTCTTACACTTTACTAATGCCAGCATGAAAGACTGGTATCTGTTCCGTTACCCTAGATTCACCTTGTGATTCCCTTTTAGACTCGATACGATGAGGACAGCCGGCTGTTAGCAATCAATCGATGCTCATTTTATGTCGCCAGTCGAGTACAAGATTCTGGCATTTCGTAAGCGTCTATGATCCAAGGCAACGCAGGGTTATGACATCCTCCTTCCCTCGCGATTCCATATTTCCCTCGAAACTTTGATTCTCTTCGCTGGTGGTGGTGCGTGCATATGAAGAGAAGGGCTAAAACTATGTGATGGCAAGCGCGGAACCGGGTGGCACCGCACGGTACACAGGTATCTCAAGCTAGACCTCGCTGAACCTGGGAGTGTCCTCTGTGTGTCGCAGAAGGGAGGGTCTGCGTTTGGATGGTTTGCTGGAGAGCAAGCTGAGGATCAGCGGGTGGGGTTCCTTCACCTGCTGGATGATGATACTGGGCACTGGCAGATTTGTTCTTCCTAGATGAAAAGGAATTTAGGGGGCAATTGGAAAGGAAATTTGTGCATGGTAGCATCACTATTCCTCCGTCCGAGTTCATCTTCCTCTCAGCCACAACCATACGGATATGACATCAGGATGAGACGTTTCCTCCTTCGTGGCTCGGCACGTCGTACACCCTGGAGAAGCTATATCCATCTGATGACTGGCATCATGACTATGGTACAAGCAACGAACTGCACACGCAAAGAGAGGGACCATGGGAAAGCGCCGCGTTTGGGAATTGTACAGGAGCCGAGTAGAGCGGACAGATAATTGACTACGAAAGGATGAGGACCTATCCTGAACGTAGAGCTCTAATCCTCCCTGAACGTCTTTACTGGAGAATGGTGGCTTGGAGGAGTAGGCTTGACTGGAGGATCATGATCGCTGGTAATATGTAGATCGCAAGGTACCAATATCCGAACTCGCCAGCTCCTCTAAACATGGGTTCCGCTAATCTACGCGGGGAGCGCACAGCGCGATTCTCTGCTAGGTACTCGCTCAAAAAGGCTACCTCCAGTAATGGTCGACCTTCAACATCACCAAAAGGTCGACCTCAATTTGTGCGTCAAATGGGCTTGAATTTTACAATTTACCTGCGCCGTTCGCGACGGTCGTGGCGTCATAACTACCGCAGCAACAGTAATGCATGCATGTATGTATATTTAAATCAGTGCTACCTCTTCAATGATCTCCCGCACTAACATTCTTGGTTTTTTCGCATTTCTCAAACCCCTTTGCATTTGTCTCTCTCTTCAAACCAGTCTACGGCACGAGGAAGATCTCACACCCTGTATCCACACATCAAGGCGTATTTTGGGGTCCTCCCAACCCCGGACTTTTGGCTCAAAATACTTCCGTCTATCGCCGTTTCCACAACCACCACCGCCTTACGTTCATGCTTTCTGCGCAGAAGAATCGGCGCTTCATAGCTTTGGGTACTCAGCATAGAGAAGGGAGGTTATTATCCCGATTAGTTCGAGATGCTAGGTGTGAGTAAAGGCAGAAAGACAAGAAGGACACGTTCAAATGAGTCGCTCTGGTCACTTTATCTGGCAGTGTACCCTAGCCTCCTATCCTCTCTCCTTGAGCACCAGTTCTGTGCTGTCATTATTGACGATCTCTCACACGCTAAACGTCTAGATTACATGGCGGTGCGTTTCATTTCATCCTTTCATTGTAAGAAAATCAACCGTTCAAAGTCATTCACAGAGATAATTTGCATTCCTACCACATTCAATGCCAAGGGGCTACATGTTTTAGTGTTTCTACTGGCATTATTGGCATGCCTGCGCATCTGGAAAGCGACCCTTATCTTGACGAGAGCCAGTTCGTGATTGAGTCGCTTGCCTTCGGCACGGCAGCTAGCTGTGGCAAAGGACGAGATATATTATCGATTACTAACAAACGACACCGGCTCATAAGCTCAAGGCCCAAATGGCGGCTGTGTGGGACCGTTCCCCACACTAGTCTGTATTTGGAGCGAGAGCATAATCAAAAGTTAAGTGCCGGACTTTCGGCAAACTTGTCTAACAAGTGTTTTCGCTCTAGTTGTTGACCCATCATACCTCCCTGCCTTCATGGAGCACACTGTCCTCAATATCAAGTTATTATGTTATTATGGCGCTTCCTCTGAAACCACGCAAGGTTAGGTGCAGAAAAGGGATGGGGTCTACCGGTCTTCAAGCTTCAATGCTTTTGAGCTGCGAAGTCGTTCAGGTGCGCAAGGTTGGCTTGTCTTCCTATCGTCAATTAACTATTTTCTTATGTAGAATCGTATGATCCCACAAACGAGATATAGGTCACGGTATAGCCACGCTATCTAGCGCTACTACCCATTTAATTCCACTCTCATTGAATCATGAACATGACATGACATTTTAAGACAATGGAAAGCGCTGCGGCTTTCGAAGATGCTTGAGAACAATGCCTCAGGGAACCAGTGGTGCGCTTGTAGTCTCCTTGGATGTCCATATGACTTACCTTTGCGCGCCTAAGACTCTGCGACCTGATCACAATAACATAAACTTACGCTTCTGAACATGTTGTCACCCTACAAGTCTGTCGAGCTTCACCCGCGTCCTTCTCGATCTGTCCTGGCTAATCTAAGTTCAAATAGCCATACCTTCATGATATGTCTATCTATCTGACGAAGTGCCGGTAGCAGAAGATAGGCGCTTTGCCCGGCGCTTGTCACCTATATCATCTAAAGACTAAAAGGAGATCAGTACGGTCATGAGGTGACCGCTCAATTTCCGCGGATAAATAAATCGTGCCGTCCATAACTTCTAGATTCGGTACATATTCCTATACTGCCCAATCCGGTCATCAAAATCCCTTTCATGATGCACTGTGCGGTTAGTGGCGAGGTAACTGGATTGGTACCTTTGTTTCCGATATCAAATTTTTATTCTCTTGTAGCTTCCCCGCCGACAGATTCATACACGAGAGACCTGATGACGTTTTACCTCGCACGCGTCCAAATTGTTGACTGATATCGTCTTTGCACCAGGTAGATTCAGAAGGCTTACATATGCATTGATGAAAATATACGAGTGGTATAGAAGATGAAGTTCGAAGTGCCAGGATCGTGGGTTTACTTCTATGCTGCAAATACTGTTGATTAATGCCCTTCGAAAGCAGGGTCCCTTGCTTTGACGCCGCAAACCTTAATTTTTACCTAAAGTCAGGCCTTCAGGTTCTTTAAGCGCTGTTGAACCAATGGTGAACGACCCATCGTGCCTCACGTTAAAGTTACCGTTAGGGCTGCGCACCGTCCGTAACCGACCGTATACCGTATAGTCAACTTCGCTGACGGCTTCGGTCCGTACAATTACGACCGTCAAAGCCGTATATACGGCCGTACTAGCTGTGACTGGGTATGTTTCTATAAATAGTGTGAACATGGTCCTCGATGTGTCATTAATGGCATACCATGCAGTTTAACACACCCTGAATACATCATGACCAGGAATCAACGGTTTTCTTCGTCGATGAAAAGGCTTAGGGGCCTACATCATGGCATCATACTACCCTATGGGCTTCAATTCGACCTGTAAATGCATTGTACAGGTAGACATCTGAATTGGTATGATAGTGAGTGGTTTCAAACCTACTTACAGGCTGCATACCGGCCTCAAAAATGTACATTCATGCCTGGTAGCACTGCCATGCAAATACGGCCGTCGACGGCCGTAATGTACGGTATCATCTAGAGTGCTCACGGCGTCGGTACGTATACCGTACACGGAAGCCGTATCACCGTACAATACGGTGACGGCGCGCAGCCCTAGTTACCGTCACGTCTACATACATGCACCTTTTTTACTTCTCGTTTCGAGTAAATGCCGTAAGGATATATTAAGCAATGAGGACGAGCTACATACGGCAAGGTAGGACTAGCATCATGAATCCATGCGAAGTCCATGCTACCGGAAGTTATATATAAACAACTGCCAACAGAAATAGGCGCTTAGCAAAGCTTTCGGACCTCCTTCCAAGCTTCTCACGATTCCTTCGTTCCAAAGACACCGCTGTCCGTCACCTTCTGAATACGTGTAACGCCTGCTGGACGAGTAATGCAACATCTATGGCCAAATGAAACTGCCATTTAGACGCCTAAAGCTTCCTTTCCACATCGTTATAACACTGCAACACCGGCACGCCATTTCCGCTCTTCCGCCGACCCAACTCCATCGTGTCTGCTTGCGAATTTATTTCCAGATTCAATGGGGTACTACTAACATCATGATGGACCTCAACGAGTTAGAGGGATGTACTGGATAGAATGCACGCCTGCATCAGGCTTTTTTCACGTGACACTGAGGAGGACACGAACTTAAAGAAGCTCCTTCAAGGGAAAGAGAAATACTTCCAAAAACCGCACGAGGCCGCGTAGGTGGGCTAAGGACGCACCGTCAATACCTCGCTCGAGAACGCTCTGCTACCGACCATGACCAAGAAGGCGTTCATCCGAACTCCGTTCCGCTCGATTCAAAGTGTATGTGGTCTTTCCGTCGACTCTTAGTTCCCTGTATTGAATTCTCCAAACACAGCAGATGCAAAAGTGTCAGCCTTTGAAAGCGTCCGTACCACAACTGGTCACCGAGTTGAAAGACGAGGTACATCCGGTACGAGTTTCCTCTGTGGACGCTGTGTCTTTCTCACCACATCCATTGCGAAGGCGCCACCTGTACATGAGATACGTTCGGAGGAGTCACCGAAGTCATTCACTGGGACGGCCTCTCCCCGAGGCACAGATTCAGTTTTGGTAAAAGTAGGAAAGCGCGTGAAGTCGCTGTGGATGCGTTTCAACAATATTTTCCTGCATTTATTTCCCAAAAACAAGGAATCAGGGTCAGGTACCGATGATTCAGAGAATTGTCAGAGACATCTTCGCTTTTGTCCCAAACATTTTCGGCTAGTTCCCAGCCGTCAACAACCCTTCGTCCGGCGTATATCACCTTTCTTGATCCGAAGGGTAATTAAAATATCCCCATTTTCCGACCCTTGTGCTCATCCCGACATCGTAGGCCCCGCACCGCGTTGACGCGTCTCGATTTTGGGCCGTTCTCATCGGAATCGACGCATACGAAAGTCGCCCCTTACACGGTTGCGTATCGGACGCATCATTAATGAAAACGTTCCTCATCGACGACCTCGGCATGCCGAAAGAGCGTATTCAATGCCTCCTCGGATCCCACAATCTCATCCCTGACGATCCCTTAACACCTTCCCGCGCCAACATCGTAAACACTCTCTACAGTCTCATTCACAATGATGAAATCCAGTCTGGTGACAATATAGTCATTTATTACGCCGGCCATGGCGCGAGCTATTATTGCTCAGACCGTTTCAACACAGAGGAATCTGGATGTAGCATGGATTTCTGTTCCATCGAAGCTCTGTGCCCCGTCGATCGTGATTCCATAGATGGCAATGGGCTTCCGATACCTGACATCAGCGACCGAGAGCTCAACGCTCTTTTCACAGAAATATCCCGCGTCAAGGGGCATAACATCACATTCATCGTAGACTGTTGCCACGCTAGCAGTTTTGACCGCGGGGCCTCCGGCTTCGGAATACGTACCATCCCCATAACAGTTCGTGCTTCGCTCGCCGACATGTTGCGCGCAGCAGATGAAGGGCTACAACATTTACCATCTTATATCTCTGTTTTATCGGAGGATTGGAAGCCAAATATGGGATCTCATGTGATCCTGGCAGCGTGTAGGGATTACCAGTTGGTGAAGGAGACTGTAGGAAAGGATGGATGCGGCGGGGTGTTTACAAGCACACTTGTTCGTGTTCTAAGGTCGGGTGCCTGGAAGAAGGAAACAACGTATGTTGGACTCACCGAGCTTCTGAATCAGTCTTTTTCCCAGACTCCGGTCGTTGCTGGAGATCATAAGCATGAGCGGCTGTGGTATCAGGGATAAAAGTTAAGCAGCTCTTTCCGTGTACTCTAAGTGCTTCAAGGGGGAACATTAATGTTAACGTTCAGTACTTCGGTCTTGGAACAATTATGCTTAATCCAATCATGGTACTTTCCGAAACCTGCCTTAGCACACAGTGGTCGCGGAGGTACCGGACCGGACCCAACGTTCCTACGTGGTTGTATGATACAAATGAGTTATTACGCTTTGAATGTGATTACATATTTCGGTCTTCTGGTCTTCCTGTCCTGCCGACACCTGTGGCAACGATATCATGGTTGCTGGAATCGTGTCCGGTGTCTCGCTAGTTCCGGTAGTGTGTAGGGGCTATTAGCATCGTGGATACTGTCAGGTTTTTTGACTCGCTCGTGTTCTGACATTGGTTGGCTGGAAGAAGGGAGCGACGTTGTTATGCTGAACTCAGCGAGCACCGGTCGTAAGTATTTCCCGACTCCAGTCGTCGCTGAGGACCACAAATGAGGCCATATAATCGTATTGCCTGGATATGGGTGCCATGTGAATAATTAGCTACATAGTAGAATCGTGTGATATTAAGTACGTACACTGTGTTTTTGTAAACGTTTAGCGCGAACAGCACATTCCAAATGTACTACTAATTACAGTCTATTAAAGTAAATATATGGTAATCAACGACCGACGGCTGCCTTATCCGCGCAACACGATTATACGCTCTCAGGATACCAAAGGCGCTCGTGTTTATGGTCCCCAGCAACGACCGGAGTCTGGGAGTATGAGTGGTTCAGAAGCTCGGTGAGTCCAACATATGTAGTTTCCTTCTTCCAAGCATCCGACCTCAGGACACTAACAAGCGTCTTGGTAAGAACCCCGCGATATCCCTTCGTTCCCAAAATCTCCATCGCAAACTGATAATCCCTACACGCTGCCAGAATTACGTGGGAACCCATATCTGGCTTCCAATCCTTCGATAAAACAGATCGATAGTAAGGGAAACTCTTCAACTTTTCATCTGCAGCACGTAACATGTCGTCCGCATTGGTACGACCAGAGATTGGTATCGAGCGTTGTCTTGTTCTGGTTTCCAAATTCCTGCTTACGCCGCCAGAATGACAGCAATCTGCGACAAACGTGATTTTATGCCCCTTGACGCGAGATATTTCTGTGAAAAGAGCGTTGAGCTCTCGGTCGCTGATATCGGGAACCCAATGTCCGTGGGAGTCCAAAGTGTCGCGGTCGATGGGGCACAAAGCTTCGACGGGACAGAGATCCCTGCTGCATTCACGCCCCATAAAGGAATGCTTTGAACATTGGTAGCTCGAGCCGTGCCCAGCATAGTAGATGATTATATTGTCGCCAAGCTGAATTTCGTCATTGTGAATGAGACTGTAGAGAGTGTTTACGATGTTGGCGCGGGAAGGTGTTAGGGGATCGTCAGGGATGAGATTATGGGAGCCGAGGAGACACTGAATACGCTCTTTCGGCATGCCGAGGTCGTCAATGAGAAACTTTTTCATTAATGATGCGTCCGATACGCAACCGTGTAAGGGGCTACTCTTGTACGCATCTATTCCGATGAGAACGGCCCAAAATCGAGACGCGTCAACGCGATGCGGGGTCTACAATGTTGGGATGAGCACAAGTGTCCCTAGGGGCATGCGTATATGCTTACTCCTCGGATAAAGAAATGGGGTTCCCTGACACTGGCAGGCGGCGATCGAGAGATCCGCGCGTCTTCGGAGCGATGGTGGTAAAGTTCATGCATATCTGCGGCTGCAGTGTTATTTGATACTGAAGGGTTGGTGTTGCAAAGGAAAATGCGGACGGCGAGGCGGAGACGCTTCCATCTTGACTGTGCACGCTCTCTTGCTTCTTGGAGGATCGCCACTGAGTCGATACCTTCAGCAGAGACCATTCCATATTTTTCTGCGAGCCGCTTTTCTTTCTCCATCAAATCACCTAATTCATTCTGCAGGGCCTGGTCCTCCCGCTGTACCTATGGAGCAGATCTGATGAGAAACGGCCACAGCATCCACGAAAGAAATCATACCGGAGAAAAGTTCTCACCAGCGGGCCCAGTCAATGCTCGTGAGAACTTCTGTGGCTGGCTGTCTACAATGTGAGTCTAAAGTTTTAATAGTATAACAAATTGACGACGTGACGAACAGACACGTACCATCTTTGCAAAGCGTCCAAGATGTTTTTGTAACAGTAATTAACGGTCCTCAGGCTATAAGAAGCATACGATGAGAGTGTGTCAGTGTCACCAACAGGTTTCAACGTGCCTTGGTCATCTCAGGGAGACCGCAAGATCTATACGTTATGATACACAATTTTTCTCAATATAATTTTAATGGAAACTCACATCGCCATACCATTCCAACACGCTTCCCACATGTCTGTGGTCCCTTTGGATTTCACGGGCGGCTCGAAGTGTATTTGGTCTGCAAAACACCCAATAGAATCACGTATGCTGCCGAATATAAACCGGAAACATTAACTACGACTGGTTCCCAAGTTTTCGGATCCAAGCGAACGTGTGCGGTGATCACTTCATTGCACTAAAGCAGGGGCAGGGACTACAGCAAGTCTTCCGAAGCGCCAACGATACAGAAGGACATAGCGCCAGAGTCGTGTGGCCTGACCAGAGTCTTATTGACTATCACAGCACTTAGTGTGCCCGTAGAAGCACATTATACTTGCGGCCAAGGTGACAGAGAGGTAGGTGCATCCAGAAACTTGGAACCAGTTTCTCGTTGGTGGAAATTTTACCCCAGACCTATAAAAACGGGACGCGACTGACTCAGAAGACGGGGCAACAGGAAGAATTTCCTGCAACTATCTCAGCATAAGCGCAACGCTAATCGTGTATGCTGAGGAACGATGGTTGTGCAATAACTGAATGAAGTAGGTTCGTATGGGGGAAGGGAAACGACGGGATGACCTGAAAAGATCGAGCCGGGCCGGAGCGTTGACTGCGGCATCTTTTTCAGTTTCTCTCAAGTTTCTCTCGTTAAACTCGCAGGTAATGCACTGGAGATATATATATACATGTTGCTACGTATGGATATATTCTAATGTACATTAATGATCTTCCGTTAACTTTGCCTGTACAGAGCACGTGTGTTAGGAACTGAGTACCGAGTCCTCGAGCCTTGAACACTTTCAAGATCAAAGCTTGAGCAAAGCACGTCGGGGGAAGAAGGCTTCTTAAGTGAAGGCAATTCGTTTTTGCTACGAACCCTGTGTGTAATCTCTGATTTTTTTTCTCTCTGTGATCGGACCCATAGACGCCCAGACATGTATAGTTCACTTGGCAAGGATGACGCAGTGTACTCTGTTCAAGGCATAAGGTCTGCTGATCTAAATGATCGGCGCTTATTCTTCCTTGATCAGGGATACATGAATGAATGGGCGTTTGTAAAAGGAACGAGCCGCTTTTTGTGCCATACCGGTTCCTGGCAGACTAGCGCCCTTGGAACTTTCCCTGGCCCTAACTCTGCGCCATGCAACTGTTTACGGACTTTTAAGTCACACAAAAATATTTTTACTCTCTAGACGCCCAAAATATAGCTCAAATCGCCGTGTTTGTGTTGGCCCCGAGAAGAATGTGCCGGGATTGGTTCTTCTGATCGATATAACTACCGCCGACAATATGAAGGGCATAAGGGGATAGAAAGAGCGTAGGACCACAAGCTCACCGTATTGGGCTTCTCCTCGCGTCTTGTCTTTCATCTGCTGAACCCCCAGAGTTGGCATGTCTGGCATTGTCTGCGTGCAGAGTCGATCTGGGAGTACGGAGGGCATCTGCATGGGAATCAACGAGCATTTAGAATAGTATCGTAGACTTGCCCAGGTGTGCTGAGGATAGTTGATAGCGGTACATCCGTGCTTCTTTTACTACTTGTTTGTCAATGGAATCTGACATCAACAAAAATCATTGAACTCGATCGCAGATCAAGTAGCAAGAGGTCTATATCCGACGGTTTATTTTTGTTGATATTTCATGTGATGTGTTTGAAACCTTCTGATACGAAGAACTTCGGAAAACTTGTAGTCGGTGATTTCATTTTGCCCTTTGTACATGTCTTCTACTACCCCAGTATCGACTTCGACCTTCGACCTCATGCCTCGCATGCAATCTCCATCAGAGCGACATGTGTAGGTTCGACCAAGTGACGGAAAGATGTGTCTGGGACGGGGAACTGAGGAAATATTTCGGGCTTTGATAGGTCCGCACAAGCTTCATCAAGCGCCCACTCGGTAGTAGGCGCCCTTATTGGACACATTTTCCCCTGTATCACCGTTTACTTTTGTCGGAAGGAACGAAGTAACTCATGAAGGTTTCTCAGATAGAATGTTCTACCTAAATGAGAAGAGCAGCTACGGGGCGTCAATCGTCGGATAATCCTGGTCTAACGTTTATTGGTGGCTTGGCTCATGGTGGCGCAGCGGCGAGTAGGTAGATAGGCTTATTCGTTTAGCTGTCGTCAGTAGTTATGTTCTTCGCATAGTTATTTGAGTGATGGAAAGAATACAGATCGACTGTATGGTTCCGATGGTGATTATGCATGGTTCTCGGCCTCGATACTTGCGCAGGTATACCTCATGGGGTCCTCAGGTAACATTACTTGGTCGGGTTTTATAAGGTATAGCCACAGTTGTGACTACTTTCTGCGCCAGATGGACAAGAATTGCCGCGTTAGTTTGAAGCGCGACCCTTAGAGCAATAGATTAGGCCATAATGTTCGCTTGGGCTACCGTGCAGATAGTGGAGTAATGGTCCAAAGATTGTATTATTTCAATAAACATGATTATACAGAGTGCTCACGTTAGAGCACCCAAGTCAACACCTGATCTTTTACACCTAATACCAAACACGTTGGTATCTATGGACCCCAGCAATGACCGGAGTCTGAGCGTCCGACTGATTCAGAAGGCAAGCAAGCCCAAGCCCGACGTATGTCGTTTCCTTTTTCCAGTCGTCCGACTTCAAAATACGAAGAAGTTTCTTGGTGAAGATCCCGCCATATTCCCCGCTTTCCAAAGTCTCCCTCGCAGTCTGGTGGTCTCGACACGCCGCCAGACATACATGAGAACACCTATCTGGCTTCCAATCATCCGATAATATAGACTGATAGCTAGGAAAGTGTTCCAATTTTTCATGTCCAGCGCGCAACATGTCATTGACATCAGAACGAGTGGTGCGGTGTAAGTATGCTGCGCATTTCTTTGTCTGGAGTGCGGGGGAAACTGCGAGCGTAACAGCAGTCTGCGATGAACGTAACCTTATACCCCTTGACGCGAGATATTTCCGTAAAAAGAGTGTCGAGCTCTCGGTCGCTGATATCGGGTACGTAACGACCTTCGGCGTCTAAAGTGTCGCGATCGAGAGGGCACAGAGCTTCGACGGGACAGGATTTTGTGTCGCATTTACTTTTGAGAGAATGCCTTGCACAGTTATAACTGGCACCGTGCCCAGCGAAGTAGATAAGAATGTTGTCCCCCCGATCAATTTCCTGATGTCGATGAGACTGTAGAGCACTCATACAATGTTGTCGTGAGACAGCGTCAAGGGGTCACCAGGGATAGGATCTTCAGAGCTGAGGAGACACTGGATACGTTCTTCTGATATGCCCAGGTCGTCAACCAGAAATTTCTTCATTAATAGTGCGTCTGAGACGCAGCCGCGTAGGCGTCGGCGCTCATATGCATCGATGCCGATGAGAACAGCCCAGAATCGGGATGCATCGATGCCGTACCGGTTCTATGACAGCTGGAATGAGTACGAAGGTCGATGGCTAGGGGTTCACGCTTACGTCTTGGATTGAGGAAGGAGATTCAGATGGAACAGGCTGCTGAGGAATGGACTCGCGAAGCTGATCAAGTCTGTTCAAGGCTTCCAAATCACCGGTTTCTGATGCTGATGTGCCGTTCCAAAGAGAAAGGAGAAGATGCCAAAGGGGTAGCCTAGCGCGCCTTTTTGCCTCATGAAGAACCGCCTCGGGATCGATGCAGTTGCCTTGAGGAGAAGCCATCCCATATCGATGTGCAAGCCGGTTCTCCACCCCCTCCAGACGACGTATTTCTTCGAGCATGTCGCGATTTACAGGTTGCTCCTGCGCAGAAGACTTAGTGAAAGGACTACAGTGACCACGCAACAAAATCGTACCGGAGAAGAGCTGTTTGCTGTGGCCATTTCTCATGCGGCCACGCACGCAAGGAAGCTAGAGCAGACACGGAAGCTAGGTATGTCTCAGGGTGTCTCCGTCGTTGGAATGTGGTAACTGAGACAGCCACAATCAATGATGTCATACGAGATAATGACTCAATTTGTCTGCGCGAAGTTGAATCGGGCTTGAGTTAAAGTCATATTGATGATTGCATGAGTATGGAGGAAAGCCTTTGAGAACCTTGTCGTTTTTTGATGGTGGAAGCGGGCTAGAAATTGCCTAGCAAGGACAAGAGGGCAGGATTTCAATTCATACTGCGCTGAGGGTCTGAGGCAACCAGACGAGAAACCTCAGGTAAAACGTAGTCTTGCCGTCGCGAATGAGGCAAAGTCGTAATAAGATGGGTCACGAATAAAAGCAGGCAACGCCAGCCTTGGTTCGATAGTTGCAGACTAATGAAAGAAATGGAGTTCACTCCGCGGGGAGGGAGAGAGGTTTCCGTGGTAAATAGAAGGACCTTGACGTAGATTGTAAGGATGAGATCGTGAGAGCTGGAGATTTGGGACGTTGTTAACGTCTGTCATCTTCGTCCTCGGGGGAAAAAACTCTCGGACTCGACAAGTAATACGAGCAAACAAGCGCGTCGCGTCGTGTCAACTACGCCACATCCACCAAGTTGGGGACGACGACGCTCGCGCTATGTACAGTGGTGAAGCCTCAGGTAATTTGGCGCGGGCCCCAGGTGCAATCAGGGTGGACTTTTGAACAACGGACTCTGAGGAATATGTTACGAAAGGCTAAGAACACTGCTTACTCTGGGGGATGAAACGGACCGTTGGTCTGAACTTGGAGACCGCAGACGCGTCGAAGCCTCGTCACGAAACTGCAGAAGTTACCTCCCAATCGCGAAGGCAAATTACGTAATCACAGGTGCTGCTAAGCAACTTAGAAGCAGGCGGATTCGGGGTACGAGTGGATAGGAAATGACCCCGATCGAAATTCAGAAACATCGCGACGAGGACCACCACAACCAGAAGGATGGCTATCGGATGGTGAGGGAGGGAGACGAGCCTAGTTGGTCCCCAATGATATTATTGAGCCGGGGTCGGTCGAGGTAGGCTTTTGTGGAGCCGATATAGCTTGACCATAATTATGGCAGGTCCATGCTTCCTGGATAGCGAAGGCCAGTGTCTGAGGCACGGTTGTTACGATGACTACGTTTGGCTTGGCGTCGACCTACCACTTAGGGTACCGTGCACGATTTGTAGTAAAGTACTTACTAAACTTGACAATGATTATATTAAGCATGAGTTCGCCGCAAGACTGGATGTTTTGGGTTACAGCACTTGCCTAGTCCCAACCTGTTACACCTGATACCATATGCGCTCGTATATATGGTCCCCAGCGACGACTGGAGTCTGGGAATACGACTGATTCAGAAGATCGGTGAGTTCAACATATGTTGATCTCTTCCTCCAGGCCTCCGGCAGCACTTCGAGGAGTATCTTGGTCAAAATCCCATTGTATACTCCATCCTTTCCCGCAGTTTCCTTCGCATATTGATAATCCTGGCAAGGGGTAAGAAGTACATGAGAACTGGTATCTGGACGCCAATCTTTCGATAGTACAGATTGGTAGTGAGGTAGGTATTTGAGATTTTGATCTGCAGCGCGCAGCATATCATTGACATCAGAATGAAAAGTAGGGCGTGTAGTACGTATTGCTGAATCTCGGCCTTGTCGGTCGAAGCTGCTAGCGTAACAGCAGTCGGTAATGAACGTGATATGATGTCCCTTGGCAAGAGATATTTGTGTAAGAAGAACGTTAAGTTCTCGGTCACTGATATCGGGTATCCAACGCTCATCGGAGTCCATGGTGTCGCGATCGATAGGGCACAAAGCCTCGATTGGACAGGCGCCAGTCTGGCAACTAGATTCCGCCGCGGAAAAATGCTCTGAACAGTAGTAACTCGCGCCATGGCCAGCGTAATAGACAATGATATTGTCGTTCTGCTCTATTTCAGGATTGTCTATGAGACTATGGAGCGTGTTTATGATGTTGGTGCGGGAAGGTGTGAGTGGACCACCAGTGGTGGGATTCTCGAAGCCGAGAAGACACTGGATACGATGTTCTGGCACCCCGACGTCGATTAGGAATTTCTTGATTAATGATGCATCCGATACACAACCGTGTAAAGAATAAGTTTCGTATGCATCGATGCCGATCAGAACAGCCCAAAAATGAGAGGCTTCAACGTGGTGGGGGTTCTGCGAAAGGTGGGGTGAGCACGAATGGTCGATGGCTGGGATATACACTTACGACTGCGGCCAGCACAGGCTGAGAATCAGGCTGAAGTTTGCTGCGAAGGTCACAAAGCCTGCGCAATGCATCCACATCATCGCTGCTTGACAATAAAAAGTTGGCTTTTCGGAATAAATATAGGGGTGTGTTACAAAAACGCCCCCATGGCGCCTCGGTCCGCCTTTTTGCCTCTTTTAAGACCGCCTCAGAGTCGATACCTTCTGGGGATACTATCCTATACTTCTGTGCGAGCCGCCGCTCCAGCTCCTCTAAGCGTTGTAATTCCGTATCTTCGGATAGCGCCTACACAGCGAACCTGATGAGAGGGCACAGCGTCCATGATGCAAACTCGTACAGGAGAATCGCTATGGGAGCCTGCTCCTCGTAACACTGCGTGTGGCTGACGGTCTGGATTCTGCGATGTCTGGAAGTGTGGTTTTATAAGGAACAGAACAGACACCGAAAGGATACATACTCTTCGGAGAACTGACATGAGGGATGGAGTTTGTCTCATTCAGGCATTGAGTCCTTGGCGGTTTTTGTAGATTGCAGTCCCTAGCTTCGTGTGCGGCGATTGCTTCGCTGGCGGGGCACGTAATAGTAAAAACGACGTTTAGTCACGTTTAGCGACGGCACAAAGAATGGAGCTTATTAGGATCCACCAAAGCCGTCCCTCTGTACCAGCGGAAGTGAATTGCATTGCCAGCTGAGCATGAGAGCAAGTTTAAGTACTCGGAGGTTGGAAGTCAGGAGGAGGTAAAGTGGCTCATGTGTTATGTCTGTGGAGAATTCAAGTTTTCAAGTTTTCAAGTTGAGACGACCGTAGGGAGCGCCAGTAAAATTCATAGATCCACTGCCATGTGACTTCAATGATTCCGATGATCCTGGCATCAAAGGTGGCCGGAATGGCAATGGAAGCGATGTTGGGAGATTGTTTATCATGATGTCGGAAGATCCTTGAGGTGGATTGGTATGCACCGTGTGAGAGTGTTGTGAGGCTGGAATTGGCATCGAGGTCTGAATCTACTGTTTTAGGCTTCTCAAAGTGTTGAAATTTCTTGAAGAACCCATGCACTCCATTTCCGAGCCCAACACCTTTTGATTTGATAGCAAATTTGCCAGTTGCATCTTGAACTGAGGGTCCATAAGCCAAGGGGGTGGTGAGAATAAAATCCCGGACAGGGGAGAGGTCCTGACCTTAAACACGATACCAAATTTCCTTATATAGCAGTGCGAGAGAGCCTAATGAGATAGTTCCATCTCAATATGATCTCTTGTGAGCTAATTAAAGCATCCAATGCACTTTATATACCTTTTTCATGCTATAATGAGTCACGGCAACCTGGCCGGCACTTTTGGGTAACCATATTGTGCTGACATAGCATTACTAAGCCACCCACATATGGTCATATTACTACCATATATGGCAGGAGAGGGAGAGAGGGGGGGGGTCTGCCTGACCTTAAACACGAAAATGTACATCATGTGCACAATTTTATTTCTGCCACCCCCTTGCCATAAGCGACAGAATCAGGCTGGGCTCCCTTTGATTTTTGCCCTGCCCCAGCACGAGCCCCGCATGGCTACCAGCCATGTTGTAGTCAGGTTGAAAGGGATATAAATGCGCAGCAACAAACCTTGAGCGAGATGCGTCGCAGGGCTATTATCGCAGTGATGGAATCGGAACGTGTGTGTACCGTTGCCAGATATATCGACGTGAGAACAAACTGCCTAAGACATATTGATTTCTGATTGGCCAATGTGTATGTATGAGCTATGTACAAATCAGGACATAACCTCTCCACAGGCACCGAACATGAGCTGGTAAAGTTTGATGGTTGGTGCTGCGCTAAAAATATATATATATATATACAAAATGAAAAATTCTTGTCACCATCCGATCATTGCCACATTAACACTGCGGCATCCTTCGGCACAGAACTCTTTCACATCACTAATTTGGGGTAACAGCTACAGGCTCGGATTCTTACTAACGAGCCATTGATGGAGGTCGTGGTATACGCTCTGTTCTCTCGACATCTGCATCAGCTGGTCCTCGCTATCAGGATCAACTTCAAGTTTATCTCCCCCTCGGTCATAGCAGCACGTACTATCATATGGTGAAGATTCTCACATGTCATCTTGCCGGTGGAACCATATTGCGGGGTTTGCTAGTAAGTACCAAGCTATTACTATGAACAGTAAAGTACCATACGGAACATCTCCAAAACCTGCCCAAGACAGCACATGGACTGATGCATTCACCAGGAATGCCCAAAGTCAACCACCCTCAATATAGGTAGGTTTCAGAAAATTCTTTCGGCATTGTAACATTGAGGCCTTGAGGGTTCACCTCATTCCTCATATTCAAGTGAGCACCGTATTCATGGGTATCTGCACACTGTTGGCTACGGACACTAGCAACAATGTTTCAGGCACCCAACCTTGTCAAGACGGCCACTTGACGTACACCCTCATGTTTTTTTGGGGTTTCTGAGAACGCTAGCGGTGGAACTGTGGGAGTGTGACTCAATGCGTGGCAGCGGCTGCATGCTGGGAGGTTTTTTTGGGTCGATCTACACACACGACTGAACTCATGGTCAGTTTTGCTGTCCCATTTGGGACCCTCTTGCTGTGTCTAACCAGCTGGTACCTATAGATACATGTAAAACAAGATGCTGATGAATTTCATTTAGCCTGCTGACATTCAATCAGCGAGATGAAGAGCAGGACAGCAACAGACCTCTGAAAACCTTCCCTCGGTGTAGATCGAAGGTCCAGAGCAACACACTACATTGTCCTCCCTCACAGTTCAGACTGTTATATATACATCCAGAGAATCGAGCCCCCCCTTCTCATTGAACTACATCTTTAGCAGCCGTCTTGGCTTCTGAGGCGATGGACCACACCCACGTAAAGAGAAGGACCAAGGAATGTGACAACGAGCATGATTCGGTTAGCCGGGAGTTGTCGACCCCAGAAGAAGGAATCGAACTACCTTGAGGAATTCCTGAATGCCGATAGGTAGACCTGTTATTTGGAATTTCAGTGTAGGTCGTTGGTCTGTTCATTTGCACTCTGGACTCATCCAATTCCCACGTTTCAGGTTTATGATGGAAAGAAAGCTCATGTTGACGGGAAGTTTTTCCAGTGTGTCTGCAAGTCATGGGGACAGGAAACGTGGGTACATTCATTCCCGCTGGTTGCTGTACTCCAGTTTATTGTCATAGTCAGCTTAATATGTGCTTCAAGAGTTAGAAGCCACTTCCCTGACATCAACGACGAATTCTTGTATCTTATTCCACTCACCTGTGGTAAACTACAGCCTCTCTTTCTCATGTATTCCACTGATTGCTTTCATATACACAGCTAGACCAAGAAAAATACCCTCATGCAGTGGCTACTATTGGATCTCTGATATCACGGAGATTCAAGCAAAAACGAAGGATCTAGAAAGCCAGCTGGGGTTATCCAAGCTTCGAGCTGAGTTCAGAACAAATCACAAGAAGTTGGTTGACAATGCATACAAAATTAGCACAGACTCTGTGCACACTCATTTCTCCTCATTTTCAGCATGTGGGATGATGTGAAGAATTGACTTGCCCTAAGACAGTGTGCCTGAAAGATGAGAGGTTTTCTACGTAAGCCTGCTATGATTCATGGCCACGGTTCTTCCAAATGCTCCCAAGCATCAAGACTCGCCTTTGGGAATTGGGTTATACTGAGGGGGACATGCAAAGATTCTCTTTTTATGGCCACTAACCAGGGTTATTCCGCCTTAGGCTATAAACAAAACAAACGACGCCCATGCATCGTAAGAGGACCCTTGAACTTGGCTCCGGGGTTTTTGAAATGGAACATGTTAACAATTAAGGATTGGCCATACACAGATTGGATGTTTACTTTGTGAAGTGGGAAGGTCTATCCTTAATTGAGCTAGATATGAGATCAGACATGGCTAGGTGGAAGTATCACGTCGGATTACCTTGCATTAAAAAGAGCTCGAAATGAGTTGTTATGTGTGCTGTCAGTGTTGGAAGAAGTCACTGACTGTACAATTTCTGCGTCAGCAACAGACACAAGGGATGAACTTCGAATTCACCTTTGCCAGTGGAGTACTGCTGCAAATACGACGAAGGATACCCTCACAGCAACAGCCTTGAGAATGGCGCCCATCTCTGGGGCACCTTGGATCAGACCTATTTCGATCTAAGAAATAGTTTGTAAGTTATAGCGAATAAAGCAGTGAAATGGAAAGGCGTTTACAGTCCAGAGCATTTGACTAGATGAATATAATAGTAGAGCATTTTGGACTCCAGACCATAGTTCGTTGAGTATGAAGAACATCGCCAGCGTGGGTTTGAGGGTGTATACATTGATGGCAAGACACTTGAAGTATCCGAATGCCTCTTTCAAGTCCAAAAATTTCTTCCTGAAATTTAATGGAGTACTTTTGAGGATCGACACCTTCCAGATGCTGAGTTGGAAGGTTTCTAGTCTTCATCACTCATCCGTGCCCAGTTTTTCTTTCTGGGCAGTTGGGTGGCTAAATCTTGAGAGGTAGATCATAGACCGAGATGGGACCGCATGAGTACAGAATACTACGAACACTAGCTACTTAAATACCTGTCGTAATCTTCTAGCACTTTCTTTCTCTTACTAACCTTTACTTAGCACAACTCAGGCACTGGACATCACGCCAGCTATAATAGCTTCAGCTTCAACAGTATTCCACAGTAACATCCTTGGGCTCAGAAGGATCACAGTTCTTCACCCATTCTATTATTATACGATAACAATGAATGAGAGAGTCTGAACACTGGCCTTCATGTCATGCAAAGGTTCTTGAGAGTGTTTGCGCTTTATGATGCCAAGATGTGTTTCAATGATAAAGACTGTATTGGCAACATTTGACTTTGCTTTGGTGTGATGTCTATATCAATGTAGGAACAGGGAAAAGGCGAGGGGCTTAGCTGAAAGTTGACATTGCACGTCAGTACTCGGGCAAACACTGCTGTGGATCTGGCCATGGGAAAAAACAGATATAGAGCTCAGTCCCAAACCTCTATTGCCCACTGAGTGCCCAGAAGGCGAGAGGATAAAAACTTGTTTTTCTCATGATCTGAGACCCTCGCTGGTGCCAGTGACGCACAGCTGAGGACTCCGTCCCTTTGGTATCGGCAACAACAACAATCAGGCCTTGATGCTGAATCTTCTGGTGCCGTGATTGGGCATCTGAGTCACTGATAAATATTCTGAGTTATGCGTTTCCAGCAGTGCGTCCTTCTAAGCAAACATGATCTACTCACTAGGCAAATGTGTCTGATCACATGGTGTGCACATTATCCAACAGTTACTACAAGATATTGGGACCCTATTTTGCTTGAGTTTATGAGGGATGTGATAGTCACAGGATTAAATGGGAAAATTGGGTTGTGGACCTCTCTGCAATATGATATGGGAACTAAGCCTTTGGCACTGGAAGAACTTTGAACTGTTGATATTGATGCGAGCTCTTGGTATGCAAACTATCTTGTTTGCCGAGACTCCATCCAAAATTACCTTCTGCTCGCCTCAGCATGATTCGTCTCGATCCAAATGTGCATGTCGTAACTGAGGGCCAGTTTATCAGAGGCTACTAAGTAATTCTGAGTCCTGTGTATACAGGCTTGAGGTCCTCAGTGGCGGTGCATTTTGGTTAAGTTGGGCTTTGCTGGTTCTTCCCCGATTCTTTCCAATACTGTATCATTTGAGTCACTTCAAATGTATGTCATACACAGCTTGGGATATGGTGTGGGTATCCTACCTCCACTGTCTCTTTATGGTAGAGAACCCTTTGAAGAACTTGTGTGTTATACTGTTGAAGGAGGAGCTTGCCTGTAGCGATTGACATGGCCTGGCCTGAAGCCCGAAGCTGAGCTGAGCTGAGCTGAGCTGAGCTGGGCCCAAAAAAGCCGGGCCCTGTAGGTAGCTTGCATTGGGCTTGGGCTCAGGCTTTAATTTCTGAAAGCCCAAGCCCCAGGCTCGAGCCCAGGCTTTTGGTACCTAATACAACAGACGTTCAGACTAGGGGACACATCATTCTTACCATTTGGGACTAATTTTGGGTGTCTGATTGGACTGTGGCTGCCAAATTTGATGAGACAGAAGTTACTGATGTCGCTCTGCTTCCCACTGTCATTGTGATTTATCAACATACTCATCACTACTCTCGCAACACCTCGCTAATACCCAAGATGTGACATAGGCTGATACAATGAGATCTATATTGGAGCAGGGAAGGCATTACAGGGTTTCTACAAAATAATGAGAATTGGTTGAAATTCTTTTTTGCTGCCCAATATAGTAATTCCCAATCTTGAATTCCACCAAACATGCAAATGCTCAACAAATGCTGCGAATTATACCTTCCTGATGTCCAACTGGGCTATATTCCTCCGAATTATCCATCAAAGACTCTGGTATCATCACCCAGGCCTTGGTTCATGATCCTTATGAATCCGCTAAGCAGGTTTGTCAAGTCCCAAATCAGTGGTGTTTTCTTCACCCACTGCAGGCTCCACTGCATGATTCGATGACAGCAAAGCAGGTCTATTACTTTGGGAATCAAAACTAAACTGTTTATTACATCATTATCATTGCTCTTGGGGTTGAGTCGCTGCTGAAAGAAAACTGGTACCTACAAATTACTATATTGGGCAGCTATAAAAAAGTTCGATCAATTCTCATTATTTTGTAGAAACCTGGTAAGCAAACCAGAGATGTTGTATCACAATGGGAGAACTTGGTATGTCATAGTCTTCCTTCACTATGTCATTTTCTTATGTTTTCACATGTCATCTTATAGGATTATAGTCGTATTATAGGATTATGTATAGAATATGCCAACACTTTTGATAGGATACCAATGGCAGCTTTCATTTCCTATCCCCTTGCCTCCCTCAAAGTTTATTTCAGTTGCAAACATTTCTTGTGTACAAGCCTGGGCCTGAGCCCAAGCTGAGCCTAAGCCTCATCAGGCTTGGGCTCAAGGCTTGGGCTTGCGATTTGAAGAGCCTGAGCCCTCCAAAGCCGAGCCCAAGCCCCCAAAGCCAAGCCAAGCTGGGCCCTAACAATCACTACTTGCCCGACGATGATGCCTTGCTGGACTTACATTTGTGACGTCCATTCAAGAACATGGGAGCGTATCTGCAACCCTGCATGGCTGTATACAGATAAACATCAGTTGGAGAACATGTTTGAAGGTGTAATCTCAGAACAATTTGAAGCTGCATTTTCAAGGCCACCACCGAGTGAGTCTTTTTCGAACAAGATGCATGAATCTTAATGCTGAAGCTTGGAAGGTGCTGCTGAGATGCACACAAAGATTGGGTACTTGGCCAACCATGTGGACTCAACATGATCACTATGATCCATAACAACAGAGAGGTGTTGGTAGAACCTGTTGGAGATGAAGCATGGGGGCAAGGCATATCAGGGGAGGGTGAACTGAGGCTTGTCGGCCTGCCGGTTGTGGTATGAGACAGTATTAGAGTGTTTATATAGAAGATTGACTATACCAATAACTTGGGTGCTATTGCGAATAAAAACAGAAATACAACAGGTAAGCAAAATGTGCCCTACATATTTCCCTTGGATTCGCTGAACAGAGCAAAGAGAAAAGCTCCAATGGTCGCAAATCACGCTTTGCACGATATATTGACAACAATTTGAAACTGACTTGCCACTGTTATGTCTAGGGTACGTGGCCATGAGAATTGCACTCGTGAAGCATTGCCTCATGGAGGGACAGACATCATCAAAAAGACCGGAGCAAAATTGTCACTGTAGCTGACACTGAAAATCTGGGATAGAGTTGACACTCTTCGAGCCTGAGCTTGGCAAACTCAAGCAGTAGTTTAATAGAAGGGAAGGAGAGCATATTCCTGAACACAAAGGCTGGGGATGTCAGGGAAGTAGGTGAGTAGAACAAGGGCTGGTTTGCTATCATAGGATAGCCATATGAGGAGGTAATCCCATCATACTCTGTCAAGGAAATGAGGGGAATGATTTGACCATGTCAGCAATTAACTCACTATACGGCAAGTAACTGGGCCCAGAAGGTTCAAAAGATGCTGGCCAAATGTAGGAATACTTCGTTTTTTGATGAGGCATGATGACTCATCATTGCGAGATGCACCAGGGGGACGTTTGGTCTCACTAGGTGTGTGCTGATGGTCTTCAGGATCATGTTCAACTATGGGTGATGAGCTACGTATTGAAATATTGATGCATCATGTGGGGCTATAATGTCCATAATATAATTTTAAATCATAAACTTATGTCTCTGAGAGGACCACAACAATGCAGAGGAAGGGAGGGACGATGCGATGTCATTGGTGAGAGCAGGTTCCAAATTTGGATTGCATGGCCCACAATGCCGGATGCCAGCCATCAACACCCCTCCACCCTTTGATCAGAATCCAGACTCTACATTCATTGAATGACTTTCTTCATATGGATTGTTGAGTCTGGTTTATGAGACTAAGATGGTGATGTGAAAGATCAAATGCGAGGCGACATGCCGGGAGCATAATGCAGAAGGAGTACATGCTCCACAGTCGTGGTGTTTCCTCTTTTGTTCATTTGTTCTTGGCATGATAATCCTCTGTCCCTGATTCCTCCATAAATACTTTGCAGACCTCATAAAACAGTCCAATAAATCATAGTAAGCAAACATCTCATCAGAGTGCAGATTTGTGATGCTGCTAGAAGCAGATGGAAAGAATCAGGGACTGGCACGGAATGCGTCGCTACCACCCTTACGTTGGTGCTCAGCTCGGCTCTCAGCATCTTCTTCGGTTCAGCGCATGTTAGCATTGTTGCCCTTCTGCATCGCTTTTGCTTGGTATGTTCTTCAATTGAAAGTCTATCATGAACTTGGACAACTATGCTTTGTCTTGAAATGGTACCAGAAAGGTGGCCTTGATTATGGTTACTCCAGGTGAGTCTCAGAAGCCCTAGCCTGAGCTTCGCCCACCATGTGACTCTTTTATTCTAGTCATCATCATTGCTAGGCTTGTATACTTATGGACATTATTCTTGTCTGATTCTGTTGATCTTGAAACCAACCAAGATGGGCCAGACCAGAGCACTTGTGCAGTATTCCATTTTGATGTTGCCATGCGGAGACCCATGGATGTCGCCTGCACTGATCTCACCATGCTCCGCTCTTCCCCAATGATGTCTATGAGGCAAATAGCCTCTTTTTGGGTCCACCCTTACATTCATGCAGTTCTCCATCTCATGTCTAGTATAGACTAAGGCATGACAATGGAATCATCATTTATGAGGCTAACTTTACTTTGGGTACTCAGGCATTGATGTTCTTTCGTTTGATAACAGTTTTTCTGATTCACAGTGCCATAGTGTCAATTGTATTTCTGCATATTGTAATCCAAAAGTTCTCAACTTTTCTGTGTGCATTCCACCTGGCTGAATTGCGCCAAAGAATCTGTAGTTCAGCATCATGTGGTCTTGTTCCTCATTCCACCACTCAAAAGGCATGCTTGCCATATGACCAATTTCTGTGTTGCCCATGACCATTTTATCAACAGCTCTGTTCACCTTTTTTCAGACTCTAGTTGCTTCTTACCAATTTCCTATCCTACCGTTTTCAGTGCAGGTGTAACTTGAGTCACATCGTATATATCTTGCTGTATGGATGTCCACGCTGTGACAGTCAGGTGCAAGACTCTGAGGACCTATGACCCTTGTGAAGAAATTAGTCCTCTCAGTGAAGTGGAGGCCACATTGACCAGCACCAGGGAAAGATGTGCCATTTTCCTTGTTGCTGGTTCTTGCTATACTGTATGGCGAGATTGACTCAGTATGCACTTTCTCCCTCTGTCTGGTGTCCTTTCTTAGAATTATGCAGGCCCTTTTGATAACTTCTCACCAAGGTATGCTACCTAACATATCAACCCGCAGATGGCTTGCAGCTACCAGGATGGAATAAAGTCGATGCTCACCCTTCTGAGTGCTTATCTGATGTAGTGCTCTTTCATCCTGACGTGAGCTGTAACTAATGTTCCTCTACTCTCTTCGCCATGGCTTACGACATCATGGTGGTTGTGGCTAGTGCTTAAATTCTGCATAAACACTTCCAGGGTGAAAAATGGAAGTACAGCCAATGGTGTTCCGATATGGATGACTTCACTGTCCCTGAACTACAAAGACGGTATATATCACAATTTTTGCCATTTTCCATGGTGTTGAGCCATTCAAGTGAAGAGTCATGTATGTAGAAATGATTCCGTGGGAGATTGGTGCCTTTTATATTGTCCTAAAAACCATCCGTGATGATCTGTGTCCCCAGGTACAGTAGGAGCTTTCTCTCAATTGTTAACCCTTGATTTCCAATGCCCTCAAATTTGAAATTACCTCTTTGACTTCACTGTATCTTTACCAACCAGTTATGAACTACATGACAGCAACAGTTATAGTCACACAGAAGATGATATGGACTTTGTGTGCTCTTACATGTGTACAGAAATGCCAGATCCACATTATTGTAAGTCTATGAAGCTGCTGGTTCAGTTCATGTTACACGTTGATGAGCCTAGACTTCTGTGGCAATGGCAACACCAACTCAAAATGAGATTGGACAAGTTAACATAGTAGCATGGCAATCAAGGTGATCGTGTGTGCGAGTGGTTCGAGGCACCTCCGTGCAGTAGAACAATTCCTCTGTACACAAGAATACACTGTGACTTTAAGTCTGCGAAGTAGTACTGCTTGGTAGTCGAGTACTAGATGCTAAGGCTATAAGCCGGTAGGGTTCTCCCAGAATGAGAGGGAACGGAAGCAGGTATGATGTGTATACCACGGATCCGTATGCGAAAACAAGAGACGAGACTAGAAAACGTTGTGCAACAATAATCTGGGCGGGGTGAACGATGGGAGATAGACTAAACGGTCGACAATAGTCTATGAGTGAACGAGTCAATGGGAAAACAGAGTGGGGACTGTGTGTGGCGAGAGAAAATGTTGAACGAGGTGCTGAGAGTGGAATGGTGAGGGAAAACATTGAACTACAAAAACTGGCGATAATACTGGTCCTATACGATGCGAGGATGCTGAGTCGATGTCAAAACTGGTCTGGTACTGAAACGATCCTATCCTATGTCAAACTAACCTTCAAGTCCACTCGAGGGACTGTCCTATACTGATGCAATACAAAAACTTGTTGATACTGATCCTAAGTCTACTCGGAGACTACCCAAGTGGGCGACAATAACAATGGTGAAAGTGAAACTGTAAAAACTCCAATGGTGTGAAAGTGAAACGATGACAGCCTTGTAAAAGATAACGGGGACGAGGTATGGTGCGGCAATCACGTATTGGCACAATATGAGTGTGTACCAATAGTGTTAAGCATGAAGAGCGGGTGTGGAAGGACTCTTCACAGTTAAGAACTGTGGAATAACTCTGGTGAGTTTAAGAGTTGATGTGCAATTGAGATTATGCTGGGGTAAACAGTATATTGCCATAGGACGGTGAATAGACATAGTTTACTGGCGATAATTGATGTAGTGCACTGAGATAGACTGCGATAGACTGGTCATAAACTGGTCATAAACTGCCTAGCTACATTTTTCTAGCTAGTTTTTATACTACAAGTATGGATTTTATAAATAGAGTAAATATGCGAGACTTAGTAAGGCTGTAAGGCCTTGGCTTTGTAAAAGTCGTAGTGAACATATGGTCCTTTTGCCTTTGAAAGTAACAGCAAGTTGTCGACATTGCCGTGTTCAGACTGAAGCCATATGGTCTTACTGAGCGACAAGCGGATCAACAAGTGCTGTTTAGCTGTGGATTTCTAGGTGATAGTCATCATGCTGAGGAGTATGCATGGGGGTACGTTTTCTTGAGGTCTTGGCAGAGTAACAGCCTTAGTAAACACGGTCTGTAGTTGCCGTAGCTGGGAGGGTACTCATGTAATCACGTCATTTCATTAAGTGATCGATGGGCACGTCAACCAGTTGCTTCTGAGTGATGTGATGATTCCGTATTAGGATGATGGTCGATCAACGGTGCCTTGCCGTGATGAAATACGGCAATTATGATGTGTAGCGAGATGGGATGGATAACAAAGCATGTAAGGAGTGATTGTCGTAGGGTGAAAGTGGTATTGCTGTGTGTGGAATTATTGGTTTACTGAAAGGCCATTGAAGGGATGGCAATGTTAATTAGCAGGGAAAATCCACAAATTCTGAGTGTACAGAGCCTGGAGGCTCATCAACATATCATGTATCAGATCAAATTGTCATTGATTAACCTCTCTGCCTTGTACCATGTGCTCAGTGGTTTGCTGACAAGAAAAAATCGGTCACAGATATTGACTTCTATCTATTTGTCAACCGAAACTAGCAGCACCATCTCAGTTCTGCCACCTGCTTTGTAGCACTATGTTGAGCTCATGTCTTTTTTCTACCTCGAGGTCCTGGCAGATGTCTTTTCCTGATACACTACCAGAACTTAGAAGAGGCAAGTCTTGTCTTTCACAGCAACTGATCATGGCGAGAAGGAGACTGGCATTCTACATTATGCATTGTTCAGTCTTACTTTGCATTTTAATGTTCTAGTCATCTGGGTGACTATGATGTCAGTTTAGAGACAAAAATAAGAACACCACATATTTTCAGCTCAGTGCACACCAATTCACAGTAATTGTTGGTAATCCATGGTAATTCATGGTAATCAGCAGGAATGCATGGTAATCAGCAGGAATTCACAGGAATCAGCAGGAATACCCAGTAACACTGCCCTCATTCCAGAAATCTAGAGCTTAAATTCCCCCTCCATCATTACCGCTCATTACTGATAAATCCCAGGATGGTAAAAAGCCCTAATGGGGCATGATCCGCATGCTCTCCAGGGTCCCTTCACTATTTTGTTTCCAACGAGAAAGGAAGATATCATTTCTCAATGGAGAGCACATCTAAAATCAGTCAGAGATTGCGTTGGAAAGAATGCTAAAATCATTACTGTTGTGGATGCGTTGATGAGCCTAGACTTCTGTGGCAACGGCAACACCCAAAACTCTGAAAGAGCTTAGGCAATTAACGTAGCAACACAGCAATCAAGGCAATGTGTGTGCAAGTGGTTCGGTGCACCTTTGTGTGGTCAATTCCTCAATAATGCAAGATACACTGTGACTTTTCAGTCAGCAAAGTAGTACTCTTGGTCAAGGAGTACTAATAGACATTGGCTGTAAGCCAGGAAGGATCTCGATAAATGAGATGGGAAGGAATCTGGTATGATGTGAATACCAGGAAACCAGGATAGAGACCATGAAAATGATCTAGAAAATGTGGGGAGGGGCTAAAGAGCACGAAAATAGCTCAAGTAACCATGGAAATGCTCTATAAATTGTAGCAATGGGCTAGAAATTGTAGCAATAAGCTAGAAATCGTGGGGAAGGACTAGAAAACATGTCCAGATGGCGTACTGTGATGCTGAGTTGAAACAATGGCAATAAACATGTGGAAACTGCCTTGGAACTGGAAGAAAACGTAGCAACTGCGGTGCTGAATGGGGTGTTGCAGCAATAGATGCACGGCAACTCTGAACAATGATAAAGATGAGGGCGATCCTATGGAGAATGATGCTGAACTGGGCCTACATGGAGGCAATACTGAACTGGGCGATGCAAACGATGGCGATGTAGAAGGTGAAGATGATAAAACAATCCTATGTGGTGAAGGTGAAGCGATGTTGCGGCATTAAAAACAAAAGCAAGTTATTGACGCGAGATTCCATGTATTGGTGCAATATACAAAGCGAACCAACAACGTTAAAAGTAAAGCAAGCGGTGAGGGATAACTTGGAGTAACCATAGCTGACTGGAAATGCTGTAGTCTCATCAACTGGGTAAGAACTAGAACTAAAAATGCGGTATCTAACTGGTTTTTATACTACAAGTCCAGTTTTTATAAATAGAATATTCTTCAGAGCCTTAGTAAGGCTGTAAGTCCTTGGCTTTTTAATAGCCATAGTAAACATATGGAATCTGTGGTTCTAAAGTAACAGCAACTCTTTGATGTTGCCATTTATGGATGAAAACCGTGTGGTTTAATTGAGCGATGAGTGGATCATGAGGTGCTGTTTAGCTGCAGATTTCTGAGCTGCAGTTGCTGTACTGAGGTGTACACTTGTGGCAATGGTAATTTGAGGTCTGGGCACTGTAACAGCCTTAGTAAACGCAGTCTGTAGTTGCCATGGCTGTAATTATCGTAGCTGGAAGGGTATTTGTGTCAATTGCATCATTTCATTAATGATTGATGGGCACATCAACTAGCACTGCATGATGGCTTTGATATATGAGGCTGAAATATTGAAATTGAAAGATATTTATTTTTAGCCAGTTTTTAGCCTAAAATATCAAAGAGATATGCACAATATTTTTTCTATATTTGTGAAAATCACCTCAAAACTGGATAAAATCACAAATACAGAAAAGATATTATGCATATTTCTTTGATATTTTAAGCTAAAAACTAGCTAAAAATAAATATCTTTCAATTTCAATATTTTAGCCTCACATATCAAAGTCATCATGCAGTGTAGGTGCTTCTAAGTGATGCGGCAACTCTATATTGGGATGATTGTTGATCAATGGTGCCTTGCTGTGATAGGGTATGGTAATTATGATGCATGGTGAGCTGGGAAGGGTAACAGAGCATTGAAGGAGTATGAAGTGCATAGTGTTAGGATTGTATCTGTGTGTGAGTGGCATATACTGTGAAAATCCATGGTATTATCAAGTGTTGGCAGTATTATGGAGTGTGTGGGGATTATAATGGCATTGTTTTGAAGATATTGGGTGATGAATGGGTAAATCCATGAATTCTGAGTGTACAGAGCCTGGAGGCTCATCAGTGATTATCTCTAATCCAGGAGTTCTTCTTCCTTGGGAGGTCATGACAAATATCTGCTGCGAGTTTGACATGTGGAGCGTTGTTGACGCAGCGCATGCCATCGGGCAGCAACCAGGAATGGGCCAGTTGTATCAAGTTAAGCCAGATTTCTGGATAAGCATGAGTACTGGGATATAACTATGGACTTCTGACTGACAGTGCAGTAGAATTGTCACAAGCAGCAATTGAGGGTGGTGAGGCTCTTGCAAAGGCTCTGAACATGAAAAGTCATGGATGAAGATGGCCAGTTTACTGCCTTTTGGTCCTACCCTTTAGAGTTGTGACTGATTTCGATGCCCATAGGTTAACGTAGTCATGCCTCTTTTATGTAACTTCAAACTAGCGTTGGATATAGACCTGATGTTCAAGATTAAACTGCCAGTTAAACACAACCTGTACAATACCCATTATGATGATAATGGCATGTGGTGGGCAAAGATGCAGGGTACAGATTTAGGATGATATCTTCCTTTCCAGCAGGACAGTGAACTTGACGACTTGGTGGCGATCGGCTTCTATAATGTTGATGTAGACAAGCAGACGAAGATTGTGGAAGAGATGGAAATCCGTGTCATAGGTCTAGTTTGGCATTGTCATGATCTGCCATCTGACATTCCTCCCTAGATGCCCACATTTTTTGTCTTCAAACACAGTGAGAAGGTCCAGGATATTGTTGGCGCCGACCTGAGGGCTCTTGTGGTGCATATGCTATCGTATGCATCATTAACATGACTTTTGATTCACAAATCTCAGTTCATGTTGAACTTGGTAATCCCTTAAAATCAACAGCTCTCCTGATTTATTATACAGTATTGGATTTGCGCTGGGCACAACTGACAATTGTATCATACATTGGTGCAATCTCTGTCTGGAGCCAAATTCCTTGACCTTTTATTGCCTTCCTGAATAGAGCTTCTTATTACACAGCAACGTGCCTTCGAACCAGTTAAGATGGCAGCTACCACACATACAGTGAGCACATCATGATTCATCATGACAATAATCGGTACAAGGGCCCTAGGTATACTTGACAGCCTCTTGTTCCACTGCAGATAGTAAACCTGAGATGAAAATTGTTAAAGAATGCAGGATCCCCATTATCTCTGGGGAAATTTTTGTCTGTTGCAGCTATATTCACTCCTGATGCCCATCTGGCTCAAATATCAGATAATTAATCTTCCAAGCTCAGTGGCTTACTATGCAACACTTACACAGGTCTCATGGCACTGAGAATTTTATCGAGAAGTCTCAATGTCCCACATCATGAGACAAGCACTCCTCTATTCGTGGCATACAACAACGATACCTCAGTGTCCTATGTCACAGACAGCACCTGGAAATCGTTTGTTGGATTTCCGAGCAGATTTGAGCTCCCAGAGACAAATGATGGTACCTGGGCTGATGCTATGATTTCAGGAAAATATGGGGTCTCTCCGGGGGGTGCAATGACAGTAGGGCTTGATCAGTCTTGTGTCCGAGGACAGTCTTTGTGGTATACCCTTGTTCAACACAATATTTTAAGTATTTCACTTGTAGGCCCATCCTATCATTAAAAAAATACAGTCATTACCTGATTCAAGGAAAGGGAGGAACAGGGCTTATATGCTCCAGGTAGCTCTAACATTGGCATGATATGGTCGCTCTGGACAACTGCATAGTCCAATGGTTGCCACATCTGCCATGTGTAGAGGATAACTAGAGTGCCAATTAGTCAGGTATGCTATCAGAAAGCGAGCAAGGTACAAACATCAAGCTTCAAGGGTCAACGCAGATCAATAAATGGATCAATTATTGATATTAATTCTGTCACTAGTCCTATGGGCTAACACAGGGTGCACGCTCACTGATAACCAACAGCAGTAATTTCATGTGAAATTCATGTTGATGACTAACCTCCAGAATACAGCCAAAACCTGAGGGCACTACAGATGGGTCTCAGAGCTCTATCAAACCCCATTGGTGACCGCAGGGAAAGGATTGATTCACAGTCGATCGCCAAAGTGCCAATGGCTATACCAAAAGCACCAGCGATTCATATGTGGCCTTGTATCTATGAAACAATCTAGTTGCTATTCAGAGACTCTCATAAAATATATCTTATGGGACACACCACAAGTTTGATATCTGGCTAGCCATGCTGTAAGTTAATGGTACATCTTGTGCATACCATAACTGTGCCCATCATTAGGGAAAAGCACAGGAAGTGAGCACTAATGAGATAATCCGATTTGAAGCTTAGATGCACTGTGCTGTCACAATCACTGGTGTGGAGCTAGATGACTCTCTCGTGAGAAGGTCTACAATGTTTAATAATGCAGATCAAGTCCACAGATGCTGAAGCCTAGTAGGTAGGGCTGATAGTCGCTTTGCTGTATGATAAAGAATGGAATGAGTGTGTTTAGTGCAGAATTGTCAACCGGGTTCTGTATGATCTCATCTTTGAAAGGATATTCTGTGGCACATTGCGATGAAGTCTGGGTTGTGAAGGGATGAAACCAGGTTTTTTCATGAGGAAACAAATACGGAGTCAGAAAGGTAGCATTGGCTATGTACAGAACAAAGAAAGAGCAGATCACTCAGACTGGCAAGCTTGGTGGCCTTTCACGCATACCAAGGTCAATCATAAGTAGAAAGGGAGGTGTCCTCGCAGGGTAGATGCCAGGGATGCTGAGTGAAGACCCCAAGAACAAGGTAAAATCACCTGTTTAGTAGGATGACAGATTTGTTAGCAGGGCAGAAATAGACAGTAATCTGCGGTAATGGCGGGAATGGGCAGTAATGTAGTGAAGCAAAATTGAGATGAAAAAAAGCCAGTCATTACCTCTGATTACCGGTGATTCCCACAAATTCCTGCAAATTCCCACTGAATACTGCCAATTACCGAGGATTACCAGGTAAGGAGCAGTTTTTGCCTTAGTTTGGGGTGAATCTGGTACAAAGGGTGTTTTTGTCACTATACCAGCACCATACATTATGGTGTCAGTTATTGGCGGTAATTGTCGGTAAACTGCAGTAATTCATGGTAATTCACAGGAATGCACAGGAATCAGCAGGAATGCATGGGAATTAGCGGTAATACCTGGTAATACTGCGATCCACACAGCCACCCCCACCCTAGTGTTCCCCTTTTTGTATCTGCATCGTTACTGTTCATTACCGCTCATTACTGCTCCTTACCAATGAAGCCAAAGAGCCAAATGAGGGTGATTGGTGGGCTCCCTGGGGTCCCAGCCATCCATTAAGCCAACACACAGCACAGCACGATGAAAACTCATCACCCAGTCAAAGCACTAGTCACACCAAGCATGTAGTCCCACTTCCTCACTCATCTGTTTACTAACACACCTTTAATTATACTAGTCCTGTACTTTCCTCCACATCTTTCCTTTCCTTTGAAGTTCGCAGGTGCTGGGCCTCTGTTCATCATCTGGCATCAACAGTGAGAGTTAATGTTCAAGAGTGCAGGACATAAATTTAATGTAAGCCCAATCCAAGAGATTGTTACTCCTCTCCATGATAATATGTTACACAGAGAAACAGTGCCTCAAGTCATACTGGGATGGCAAAAGTACAAATAGCGGTGTCACTAAGCCTGTTCGACTGCACCAACAATTACGAGGGAGGAGAAGGAGAGACTGCGGACAGATGAGACAATGGTTGTTGTGCACTTCCATCTTTGCCTGACGACTCCGAGTTAAATAAGCATGGTGTCCATCATAGTCAAGATTCCAGGGAGATTTGGTGCTGGAGGCAAGTGAGGTTCTGTTCCAAGTATGTCTGCATTCCTTGCATATCTTTGTATGTGTTCTGATACATATTGTAGTGGTGACCCACATATTCATTCCTTGTGAAGGAGACTGGATTCCCACACACACAGCGGTGGCACGGTTCTTGCACAATGACAATGATGATCACACAATGTGCTTCATTGTCTAGTATGACATGCAGGACTTTTTACTCAAGTGGGCCATGGGTGACGCTGGATTTCAGTTCAGAGGTACGTTAATCGGCTGATTTTCTTTGCATTCCTGTTGAATTGTGATATTGCAGTGGTATCTGCCTGGATCAATCCTCTACTTTCAATTCATGCATGACATTTTCGAACCTCTTGCAGTGCCAAACACTTTGATCCTTTCACATCTGCCACGGTCCTACTAGTTCAGTAATACATTGTCCACAAAAAAGTTATCCTCATGCTTGCAGATCACAGGCTTGGCTATCATTCCAATGAGGATAAGCTGGATACGGTCACCCTCCATTGATGACCACCTACGACGTGCCCACCCATGACATCCAAACTGGTGCTATTCTGACTGGTTCGAGGATATCAGTGATTTTGATAACTGACCTGACACGGAGTTTTGGAAGGATTGGATGTGGGAGGTCTCAACTTGGTTTGGGAAGATGGGGTCCTACGATGTGTATTGGCTGTTGCATTGTCTGCATTGCCAGTATATCTCCAGTCCTTTTGGCATCATTCGTCTCTGCATTATGCCGGAGTCCATGCCTGTTCATCCCATGACAGATGCCGTCCAAGGACTCATTCTCAAAAAGATGTCTGGCGATAGGTGTACCAGTGGAGTATAAAACTGGGTGTTTGTGCAACAAACTTTGTTGCATGACTTATGACTAATCCGTGGCTCAAATCTCTTGGCATGATGACCACCATCCGGACTAGCAAGAGGAATATCAATCTGGTTTGGATGTCACGTATTTGTATGACATGGTACTCTGTGTATTGATACATATTGCTAACAGAGTTGGTGCTTGCAATGCCATATGCTGCAGCTACTACTGTCTCTCTAGTCAACACTAGCACATCTGAACTATACTTATTCATTGTGTATCAAAGGGCTGCTGGCCCTTTCTTCCATCTGCTTCTGGATGCAATGCAAGATTGATCACCATTCATGATGAACATGTTTTTCCCTACTCGTTCTTGAATATCTGATCACTTCATGTGAAAGAGGCACAAGATATATGTTTGAAGACCTGGGCTTATCATGTTTCAATTTCCCTATTGCATGTTTTAATATCCGAGCAGTCTTTATTTCAGACAGTAACCATGCTCACTGAACCAAGGGCACTGTCGGAAACCCACATAAAAAGACTAGCATCCTACCACAGAGACGCTGTACCCATCGACAAAGAAACCTGGGCACTGACAGAGAAAGTTTGGTCCAATTCATCCGATGAATCTTAGTACATCTGACAGTATCAAGTTAGGAAGCTACATGTGCACACATATGCTCATGAGGTGAACAACCATAGGCAAGAATGTCTAGGATGATCTGTACCCAAACTCGTGGACAGAGTTTACCAATCCTCATTGCTTGATTATAACCATTCCACATCTTCCTAAGTCTTCGCTTGTCACATAGCACAATGGAGGCTGTATTTACTATTGGTGTGAAAGAAGTGAAAGGAAAGACAAGCATCATTCACATTTGGAACAGGATGACAGTGAACGTCTGCTCCAGCTCATGCTACACATGTACCACACAAGATATATCAGCAAATCAGAATCCAAACTGGTGTACATACATATCCGATCTTGAACAACAAGCAGTTGGTATTCTGGCAATGGTACTGTCATTGGTACACGCCCTCAGGCTGTGGTAAAAAATCGACATGCCAAGTTATTCAAGAAATTCTGGGGGAAAGCTCAGCAAGTAACAAAAATCCATGGCCAAAATCAACGTATGTTTATCTGTGAGTCTATCCAATATTGACCTGCCCTTCAATTGTCCCCACATCCTTTTCTCGTCACAGCTGTTCATTCTCTGTTGCAAAAACCATGTCAAGATTGTGAATCGATGTCACTGTTGTCTTGGTGTTGAGGCCTCTAGTCAAAAACGACGTGTTAGTATAAAAATGGGAGAGAATATGAGGGGAACATACCACTCATGCCAATGATACTCTATATTTCCACTGGCTGTAAAGACCACTCTAGTCTTGAGGGCAAAAGTCTCAATAAATCTACACCGTCATCAGCATAGGACAAACATGAAGCAATCCACACACTGTGTACTGAATACTTTAGTCCCCTTCAAAACATATCTTTTGAATCAGGGCCCTCATCCCACTACATATCATGATCTGAAATGACAAGTAAAGTGCTAGCTTCAATCAAGAAAATAAAGTGCAAGGCCTACTTTGGATATACAATGATGAAGGATTCCAAGGGTTCATTGACTAACAGGGCCAGGACTACGAGGTCATGCATGACAAAAACAGACTCTCCAGGTGTGAGGACAGTGAAAACATGGTCGGTGCCCTTATTGGAGGTGACTGAGGGAATGTAGCGTACAGCAACTAGTCTGACTGGGGTCCGGTTTGGTCCAGGTTCAGGCACATTTGCTTGAACCTCAAACCTGGACCTTGAGGTTCACCTCCCACCTCCTTGAACCTTGAACCTGAACCTGAACCTGAGGTTCAGGTTCAAAAGGTTCAGTCTAGGTTCAGTCCGGGTTCAGCAAAAATTTTCTCCTTGATGAGATTTCATGTTTCGAACATTGTATTTGATGACGATAGGGCAGATTTCCATCTGGGTAATTGTGGTGAGGTAAAGATGGGGCTCTGTTGTGAACAATAGGCATATATACATATAAAATTCTACGAGTCAATGTCCCATTCATCTTTGTCGAACTGAAATTTCATATCAATAACCTAGATTGATAGTGTAAGCCTCAATAAAACAACAAAGAACAAGGTGTCAGCAACACCCATGAAATCTGCAGATTCTGGCTGAGTCAATGACTGTGAAGAACTCCATTGCCCATAAGCTGAGAACAGTGTGAGAGTTGTTGAGGAGCATGACAGAGAGCGAGGATTACATAGTGGTGTATGCAGAGCAGTACATTACCTCAAATACCTATCGCTGGTGGGTGAATGCCAGGGATGCCGCATGCAAGGGGGTCGCAAAAACATAAAAAGTCATATCGGGTCCAAAAACTTTTTAAGGCCTGCTTGAGGCGACTGACCGACTGGCATGGGAAAAACATACTGAAAATAGTTGCTGAGTCATACCATCCTGCCATTTGGGGACTTCACAGCCACTGGTAATCTCTCAATCCCTGGACCCGAAGTTACCCATCTTGTGTCCGACTTACCCAAATTTGCCCCCAGTGCTGCTGAGATGTGCCTTGAGCCTCCTACAGGTCAGATATGATCAGACAGGTTTTATTTTATGCTGAATAATGCATCAATGACACCCAGGATGACCTCATTCCTCTATACAGAGGGGGGGGGGCAAAAAGAATTTTAAGGCCTCCTGGGACTGACTGACTGACTGACTGACCCAATGTGCTGGCTTGGCAGGCCACAACCCCCTTGGCCACATGAGGACCCCAAAAACAAGGTACCACAGTTGATTTAGGTGTGGGTGGTAATGAGCAGTAATGGGTGGTATGGTGGAGAAGGCAAATTCAGATGAAAAAAAGCCAGTGATTATCTCTGATTACTAGTGATTACTGTGGATTACTGTGAATTCCCATGAATTCCCGTGCATTCCTGCTGATTCCCACTGATTCCCGAGGATTACTGGGTAATGAGCAGTTTTTCCCATTTTTTTTGGGTGATTCTTGTATAATGGGTGTTTTTGTCTCTATACCAGCACTATAGGACATCAACGACACCAGCTGGTGAACTTGTGGCGACCATCAGTTATGTGCAACCCAGTGAATGCTGAACTCATGTCACAGAGTATGCAAGCCCTTGTCATCTGCACAAAAATGCACCATGTAGGCTTAGTGTTACACGCATGCCGCGGACCTCCGCTTCACACTGACTTCACACACAGACTTCATCTCAGCAAATCACACCATCGGACCTCCGTGGCCTCCGGCCGCTTACCATTTACTTACTCCATTTTAATATTTCATTTCCATTTCATTTTACTATTTCATATATTAAATCTAGAACCCAAATCCGGTAGCGAACAGACTTCCGTCAGATTCCATCAGACTCCGACTCGGATTACCTACTCATATATATACTGTAGAATTACTTGTAGATACTCAGTTCGAATATCAACTTGGTTTAGCCAAATCTCTCTCTGACTCCAAGTCTAATCTATCGCTCTCCAAGTCCGCGGCCTCTGCTCCGTTGGACCATCCTTACTCTCTATCTAAACCTTTGCTTGCCACAGACTCCATTCCACAATCCAATCTTAGGGCTTCGGCTCAAGGGTGACGTTGCTAATAGCTTCGCCAAAGCCCACGCACTCCGCAGACCTCCGCTCATGCGAGTTATCTTTGACTATTTGGCACGTCCCTAACAATATATTCGAACTCAACCCCTTGAGTCGAATTTTTCTCTAATCATGATGACTACACACACTTACCCTCCAGAAACAGGCGAAGGCCCGAAATGAAAAACACCGATATTCTCCATGGATGATATAGCAGCATCTGCATCAAAGGAAAACCCGGAACTTTTCAGATCGGCCTCCATTGGAGGACAACCATCCTGTAGGGAAACCTACAACCATTCTAGCTTCACCGCACGACAATCCAACCCCTATGGTACTCCAAATCCTTTCGGTACTCCTCCACCCAATGAACTTCCGTGACACCAAAGGACCGGTATATTTGATGGATACCGGGAAGATCCGGACCCACACACCCCAGCACCTCAACCCACATCCAATGGGGGGCAACCAGCCACTGTGGAATCTGACAATTCCAGAAGCGAAACCGATACCCCTACTCACGCTACAAACCGACACGACCAAGGTGACAAAGATGACAACTCCCAACCAGGCAGTCCAAACGAACCCGGAGGACCCGGAGGCCCCGGAGGTCCCGGCGGACCTGGCAACAACCCCCCCAACGAGCAAGACTTCTTGCGGGAATTCATGAATCTGTTGCGCGGGGTGTCCACTTCGTTAAACAACCCTTGACCTAACAACGTCCGCACCAAGGTCAAAGAGCCTGATACTTTCGACAGCTCCGACCCGCAGAAACTCAAGGCTTTCATTGTCTCCCTCCAGTTGAACTTTAATGACAGACCCACTGCATTTGCGGCGGATGCCAACAAAGTCAACTATGCCATTTCCTTCCTCTCTGGCACCACTTTCGACTGGTTTGAACCAGATATCCTCCGCCTGAATCCGCAGAATCCGCTGGCATGGCAATACTCCTACGCTGCGTTCCTTGAGGAACTCCAAACCAACTTTGGTCCCTTCAACGCCATCGGAGATGCCGAAGATGCCCTCGAACATCTCCAAATGCGTGACGGAGACTGAATCATGAAGTATATGGTCCAGTTCAATCAATATGCCTCCCAAGTTGGCTACGACGACAATTCCCTTCGCCATGCTTTCTACCGCTGACTTTGTACACGCATCAAGGATGATATGGCTCATCACGGAAAGCCTAACAACCTCCGCGACATGCGTTTCCTAGCCCAAGAACTTGACGCTCGCTATTGGACCCGGAGGACTGAAATATCCCATGAAAACCGGGAAAACAAGTCCTCCGGTTCATACTCCAACAACCCTAAATCCAAGGGTCCCAGCTCCAATCCCAGTTCTTCGACTTCTGGATCGGCTCCAAAGTCTTCCAATTCCAATTCCTCGGGATCTGCTTCCAACCCAAAGCCCTATGCTGATAAGCTAGGCAAAGACGGCTGTCTTACTCAAGAAGAAAAGGATCGCCGCCGAAAGAACAATCTATGTATGTTCTGTGGAGGTAAGCACAAGACCGAGGATTGCAACAAACACAAGGCCATGGCCTCCGCTAAAGGCCGTGCTGCGGAAGTTGAAGAACCTGCACCTGCCTCTGAAGATCCGGCTCCAATGGAGCCGGAAAACTAGAGGGCAGCCCTGTATCCTCTGTGTGAGATCAGTGTTGCGTTGACTGTAATCGCACATTGGAGGTTGTAACTCTCAATGCTGCTGCTCTTTCCAATCATTCACTCACTGTATCACTCTCTTCTGAAGTCGGCTCCAGCACAGAGCCCGACAGCTCTCCAATCATTATCATCCTTCGTTTTCTTGCCTTGGTTGACTCTGGTTCTAGCCATTGTTTCATCGACTCCAAATACGTTGAGGATCACAACCTTCCCACCAAACCTATTCCTCCTGTTCAACTTCGGCTCCTTGACGGCTCCGCCGGATCTCACATTTCTCAATCCATTACCCTTCCAGTCCATTTCCCTTCCGGAAACATCATCTCTATCGACTTCTATGTCACTCATCTAGATTCGTCCTGTAACATTGTCCTGGGATACAACTGGCTTTCCCGCTGCAATCTGTTGATTGACTGGGCAAAGCACAGTATCACTTTCCGTTCACCATTACCAGGTGTTTCTTCCCCTGTAAGTGCTTCCGCAGCCTCCGATGCAACTGCATCTAACCGTGCGGACATTCCTTGTCCAACCCCTAACCCTATTCCAACCCCGGCTTCCAAGCCAACTCCGAGATCCCGACGGCCTCCACCACCATATGAACCCATCTATTCCTACCCTACCATCCCTTCTTTTTCTGCATCAGTTACACCCAAGATATCTATCATCTCCATGGCCACTTTTGTTCGAGCATGTGCTGAAGATGGAGCCCAACAATACACTCTCCAACCTTCTGCACCTAGCATCAGCGGAATGGCCAGTTCCGTGGCCCCACCAGATATGACAGATGTGCTGGCAGAATATCACGACTTTGCTGATGTTTTCAGTGACTCGCTCTCTGAGAAACTCCCCGAGCACAGACCGTATGACCTCAAGATCAATATTGAGGAAGGAACTTCTCCCCCGCTTGGGCCAATTTACTCCCTCTCGGAGTCCGAGCTCAAAGCCTTACGTGAGTTTATTGACGATAATCTCCGTAGTGGATTCATCACGCCCTCACGTTCTCCCCACGGAGCTCTGGTACTTTTTGTCAAGAAAAAGACTGGTGAACTCCGTCTTCGTGTCGATTTCCATGGCTTAAACAAGATATCCAAGAAAGATTGTTACCCCCTCCCACTCATTTCTGACCTCCTCGACTCTGTGCGCTCCGCCCGCATCTACACCAAACTTGACCTTCGACATGCTTATCATCTCATACGCATAGCTGAAGGTGACGAATGGAAAACAGCCTTCCGGACCCGTTACGGCTCCTTCAAATGGCGTGTCATGCCTTTTGGGCTCACCAATGCTCCTGCGGTGTTCCAACGCTTCGTGAACGACATTTTCGCTGACATGCTTGACGTTTCCGTAGTTGTATACCTCGACGACATCCTCATCTATTCCAATGATCCCGTGGAGCACCAGGAACACGTACGTGAGGTTCTACGCAGACTAAGAGCAAACGGGCTCTACTGCAAAGGATCCAAATGCGAGTTTCACCGGGACTCCGTGGAATACCTAGGCTACATTCTATCACCAGAAGGCCTTTGCATGTCCCAAGACAAAGTCAAGGCCATTTTAGATTGGCCGGTCCCACGGAAAGTTAAGGATATTCAATCCTTCCTTGGCTTCGCAAATTTCTACTGCCGATTTATCCATGAATACAGTGACATCGTTATTCCTCTAACCCGCCTCACACGCAAAGGAACTCCATGGAAATTTGATGACAAGTGTATGGCTGCTTTCAATGAACTAAAGCAAGCCTTCACTCACGCTCCTATCCTTACCCATTGGGTCCCCGACCGGCAATTGGTTGTGGAGACCGACACCTCCGACTACGCTATTGCTGCTATCCTCTCTATCTACCTTGAAGACAGCGAAATCCACCCCATCGTGTTCCTATCCTGGAGCCTCCACAATGCCGAACTCAACTACGACACCCATGATAAAGAGCTCCTAGCTATCTTTGAAGCCTTTAAATACTGGCATCACTACCTTGAAGGCTCCATGGATCCGATCGACGTCATAACAGACCACAAGAATCTGGAATATTTTTCAACCACCAAGATTCTCACCCGATGGCAAGTCTGGTGGTCTGAATATCTATCCCAGTTCAACCTAGTAATCCGCTTCCGACCGGGGAAACTCGGGGGAAAACCGGACGCACTCACTAGATGATGGGATGTCTATCCAAAAGAGGGGGATAGTCAATATGCAGCAGTCAATCCTCACAATTTCCGTCCTGTATTCACTCAAGAACAACTCTCTGCTTCCCTCCGTGCTACTTTCCTTGAAGGCCCTACCCTCCATGCCAGTGCTATAATGGATATTGATAAGCTCCATTTAGACATCAAGCAAGCACAACTATCCGACTCTGCAGCCTCCGACGGCTTCCGTCAGGCCAAATCCTCTACTCCCACTTCTTCCTCTCAGTGGTCTGTAGATGAATCAGACATCCTCCGTCTTGATAATCGCATCTATGTCCCGGACTCCGAGGATCTCCATCTCCGTGTCCTACAGAATAATCACAATCACATCCTGGCAGGTCATTTTGGCCAAAATCGGACCCTGGAATTAGTCCGACAGAGCTATACCTGGCCACAGATGCATGAATACGTCCACCACTATGTCAAATCTTGTACGGTTTGCGGTCACAACAAGACACCTAGACATCGTCCTTATGGTTTGCTTAAACCCCTGCCAGTTCCGGAATGTCCATGGGATTCCATTTCAATGGATTTCATTGAACAGTTACCGGACTCCAACAGATTCACCGCTATCCTTGTAATAATCAACCGCGCAAGCAAGCAAGCTATCTTTATCCCTACTCATGACACCATTAATTCCGAAGAACTCGCCCGGTTATTCGTCATTCATGTTTTCTCTAAGCATGGCGTCCCTAACCACATCACCTCTGACCGCGGCTCCGAGTTTGTCTCCCAATTCACGTGTGCCCTTGCTAAAGCCCTTGACATGGAACTTCACTTCACCTCCAGATATCACCCGGAGGCCGATGGACAAACGGAATGTGCAAACCAAACCTTGGAACAGTATATCCGCATTTATTGTTCTTATCAACAGGACAACTGGGATTTACTATTACCTATTGCTGAATTTGCATACAACAATGCTCTGAACGCCTCCACCGGAATCTCTCCATTCTTTGCCAACAAAGGCTACCACCCTAATATCACTGTTCATCCTGAACGCGATATCGCCTCTGCTCGGGCCTGTGACTTTGTAGTCAATCTAGATGAACTACACCAATTCCTATGCGACAAAATTTGTGGAGAAATTCCTTGGCCCATTCGAAATCATAGCTCAGCCAGGCTCCCATTCCTTCACCCTCAAGCTCCCATCGGACCTCCATGCGATTCACCCTGTCTTCCATGTATCACAACTTGAACCTGTAGAAGAAAATATCATCCCCAATCGCACTCAACCTCCGCCGCCTCCGGTGGAAGTCGACGGTGAAGAGCAGTATGAAATAGCTCAGATCCTTGACTCCAAACTTGACTGCCGGTTCCGGTGCCCTCTTCTCTACAGGATTCAATGGTTAGGCTATGAAGGCACCGACGAGGAATTTGCCTGGTTACCAGCTACCGAATTCTCTGCGGACGAATTCATTGAAGATTTCCACCATCGCTATCCAGACAAACCAGGACCACTAGCCAAAGTCACCATCTGAAAATCCACCATTTAATCTCTCCCTCACCTGTATTATCATCGGTTTCCATCGGCTCCGACAATTTTTATTTCAAATCAAATCCACAAAAACTATTGCAAATTCATTTCCTAATTGGGAACGGATTCCGTCAGCTCCGTCTCATTCTCTTTCCTATTCCTATATTCAAGCCAAGAAGTCAATATATACATTACTGGGCCACTGGGGCCCCAACGTTGTACAATCATTATCAAAAAAAGAAAAAATCTATACAAAGGCGACAAAGGTTCAAGAGGCCTCGGTGCCGGATGGAACCGCCATATCTACACCCTCTACTTCCCTCTCAAAGCTCCTGTACCAATATGGACTCCAAATCCTCGTACATTTCTCCTTCACTCTCCACCTCGATACCTCTCTCCCGATTATATGCCCTCATTCATGCCGTTGCCTGCCGCCGGAACTCCTTTTCGGCCTCTTCCTCTGGGTCCACATCAGGCATGGGCATTTTAATCAAAACGTCCAATTCCGGAATGCCAACGGACTCTGTGCCCGGGACCATATCCTCCCTAACCTCCTCCTCCAAGTCCAACGGCTCATCCGAATCCTCCACCCGGTACCCTTCCTGGTCCTTCAATAACCTTTTCCACAGCTGCCATTCCTTGCGTCGTCCATGCGCATTATAAAAGTCCCGGCGGGCCCGGAGGAACTTGTTACGAGCCAGCATCTGCTGATGCAAACCGGCGGCGCCAATTTGCCCGACCCAGAAGGACTTGTTGAGAATCTCATATGGATCCTCCATTCCCATCGGCGTATCCGCGGCCAATGCCATTAAACCTTTGCTCTTGATAATGGCCATATCCCTATCAAGACGTTGCCTGGCCATTTGACGTAATGCCTCACTATAGATATTGCCCGTCTTGCGGAGCTCCAGTCGGGATGCCTCGAATTCGGCCTTTAAAGACTTGGAAGGGAGATCCCCAGGATACTGGACATCGTAATCTGGATGGTAGTCATCCATTAGATCCTCTACCCTTTCTGCAACCTTATCCACCTTCTCCTCCAAGCGCACCAACCTCGAAGCAATATCCTGAAGAATTTTCATCATGTTGCCGGAATCCACGACGCCGCCTTCATCACCACTCTTGTTGAACGAACACCGAGCCTTCTTGACACGACATCGCTGACAGGTTCGGAGTCCGCTGTGGGTAAAACAAACTGTCTTGTCGGCGCGACACTTGCCACAACGTGCTAAATGAAGTCAGCGAATTGACTGGGCCTCCGACGGCGTCACATACCATTACCACTCAAAACCTTGTCTTGCGCCTGCGGTGCAGGCTCAGTCTTCAACCATTTAGGGCTCGACGGCCCCGCCAGTGCACACCCACCCTCCTCTCCACTGTCATCCACCACGCTATCAGACCGGAACTTGCGTTTTCGAAGCTCCACGGTTTCCGCCCTCTTCTTCCCCTTTGCAATGCTCCTCCCTCTCCTCAGTTCAGTCATCACGGCCGTTTTCAGATCCACCGGATCCGCCTCGGTATCTCCATCACTCGCCGATGGAACACCAGTGGCCTGCAAGGCCAACTCGTTCGCCCCATCCTCTTTCTCCTGCTCCTTCTCCCTATCCTCCTTCTCCTTCAAGTCAACCAATTGCTGACGCTCTGCGGCCTCCTGTTGCTCCCTCTCCTTCTCCAAGGCCAACGTCTCTTCCTTTTCAGCTTCCAACCAGATCCGCTCCTCCTCCAACCTCTTCTCCTCCGCTTTCCTCTCCACCTCCTCCTTCTCCTTTTTCAAAGCCTCCACCTTAAGCTGACGAGCCAACTTGTCCTGCTTCAGCTTCTCTGCCCACGCCTCCTTTGCCTTCGCGGTCTTCCAGCCGTCATGGCGAGTAACAGCTTCCTCATATAGCTCCTCCGCAGCAGTCCGCTCCTCTGTTAACGCCTTGTAATCTTCGAAGGAAAGATCAGGTGGTGTCGGTGCCGACTCGTAAGGCTCGGGGGTTGTGGAGTCGCAATTCTCAACGGGCATGGACATGTTTAACATTGAAGAAAGGAAAAGTGAGGAGAATACAGAGATGATGAAAGTAGGAGGTTAAGTTGCAAAATTCCCATGGTCAAAATTTCGTGCATGCATACCTATACTGATCGGCCATCGGGATCAGCGCTCTTGAGGGCAAGAACGCTAAGGGGGGGATACTGTTACGCGCATGCCGTGGACCTCCGCTTCACACTGACTTCACACACAGACTTCATCTCAGCAAATCACACCATCGGACCTCCGTGGCCTCCGGCCGCTTACCATTTACTTACTCCATTTTAATATTTCATTTCCATTTCATTTTACTATTTCATATATTAAATCTAGAACCCAAATCCGGTAGCGAACAGACTTCCGTCAGATTCCATCAGACTCCGACTCGGATTACCTACTCATATATATACTGTAGAATTACTTGTAGATACTCAGTTCGAATATCAACTTGGTTTAGCCAAATCTCTCTCTGACTCCAAGTCTAATCTATCGCTCTCCAAGTCCGCGGCCTCTGCTCCGTTGGACCATCCTTACTCTCTATCTAAACCTTTGCTTGCCACAGACTCCATTCCACAATCCAATCTTAGGGCTTCGGCTCAAGGGTGACGTTGCTAATAGCTTCGCCAAAGCCCACGCACTCCGCAGACCTCCGCTCGTGCAAGTTATCTTTGACTATTTGGCACATCCCTAACACTTAGCCAAGGGGCTACTGGAACGTCAGCCTGGTACACCAGGCAGGTAGGTAGGTTGAGCCAGCAGGCCTGGAAAAAAAAGTTGGCCCTCCTCAAATGGCCCAAAAATGCCTTCCAAATGTAGAAAGGTGATGTATTTGAGTGCCAATATATCTGATCAATAGAACTGCAATCTTTATAATGTCTATGCAATGCAACATTGGGAGTAGACAGTGGTCAGCAGCACTGCCATCCTGAGTCAGCATATGACATCATGTGTCCATATTCATGTGGTTTCTTTATTTGATTAGAAATGTCGCAGATTGTACTTAAAATGATATTTGGCTGAATAATAGTACATAAATACAATGCAATTTCTCATTTTTGCTTGGAAATATACTCAATTTGGACAGTATGACATCATAATGGTTATGTGGAGGTAGGTAGGTCCAGCGCCAGAGCCTGAAATTTTTTAATTGACCCCATGTCATTTTTTTTTCATATTGGTAGCCCCTTGGGCTTAGTATGATCAAGGCAGACACAGCATGCATTCAGGTCTTGTGGCAAAGACAACTGTGTTGCAGCCAATTGATTCATAGTCAGGTGCTGTACAACAGTAACAAGTTCCGTGAGTTTCTCATGAAGCTGGTTTACCAGGCTAGATCATATGAGGCCTTCTCAACACATGCAATCAACAATTCCTGCCTTGTGTATGGCGAGAAACCCTTCAGCCGCAGACATTTGCACATTCCCTACATTTAGGTTCTTTTTGGAGCTGCCTGCTGAGAATGTCATCATCAAGGCCAGCTTTGTTGATGCCATGAATGAGCTCCCAGATCTGGTTATGGACTGGGAACAATGAAGGGAAGCTGAGCTGTAGATGCTGGTCACAAAGCAACCAGCAGGGTAGGTTGATTCATTGAAGTTGGTAACAACTGCATTTTTGCAGTGACAAACATCAACAATCTGTATAAGACCCTAGACAGCATGGAGCTCTCCAATGATAGGGTGCTATTAGCCATGACTGCTTCTTTAGTGCAGCCCACTTTGCATGGAGGAGATGGACATCTGAATCTTCAGTTTCTTTGTGTGCACAACCTCATTAACACATATGCTCTCCTCACCTGTCGGAGTCAGCAGGTGGACCGGGTATCTTGACCTGATTTACACGATCAGCATATCCTTTCATCAGCAGATTGTTCCTTTGTAATCTTCTTTCTGCTGACCAACATTGTAGGTCCGACTCAGTCTGCACATGTACCACGAATAAGGAGGATTACGGACATACACACCTCTTAGTCACCTTGACCTTGTCTATTCACTGCATCTTCAGTGGTACATGAAGCACTTTGATAATCAGGTTGGCTATTGATATCTAGGTCATACCTATTGTAAGCCTTCATGTGCTTCGGCCCTTCCTTGGAAAACTTGTGCCTTTCTTCTTTCTAGTGTTTGGTGCTGTGAAGTGATCACATATAGCTGTTCAAGGACTTGGGGCCCAGTTATGATACAGTTTATGTTCAGCAACATACACAATGATGATATCTTCTGCATCATTCCTATGAGCAAGCTACCAAATATGTCTACGTTGCCATGCATGTTCCAAGGGGCTTGTAGGTATGTCAATTGCGATGTGACACTGTAAACTGTGAGTTTCGGTTTGAATCATTGTTGGTGCATATTGAATGCAATGTCATGTCTCGAAGATTTTGCTACTGATATAGACTCAAGGCACATTGTATCCTGTTGGCAACTTGACACACCACTGGCATCCTCTCGTCAAATGCTTCTTACACTATGAAGGTCTACTGTGGCAATAAGTCTCTAGATTTCTCTCACCAGATGGTATGTATCTTTTCTTCATCTGTTTTGTTTGTGGTATTAAAAATTCCAGGCTCTCGCTGGCATAGTATCCATAGATTGCAAATGACAGGGATCCTTGCAAGTCATGGCACCCCCACAAAAGTATTCTCCAGTATGAGTTTACTTTGTGGATGCTTTGTGCCTCTCATCAGATTTGCTGCACAGGCCCCAATTCCACATCCAGACCTCCAAGAATTATGGTGTTTGGAGGAGGTGGAAAGGAAGCTCATGCTGGATTATGGGATGGTTTATGAAGGTAGCTTCATTGACTCCACGGCAGTCCAGGAAGAAGCAAGAAGGCATGCTAATTCAGCATGGGAAAAATCTTCCAGTCCATTCCTCTGTTTCTTTTGAAAAGATGACAATGAAGCAGAGGACTTGAAGTTGCACAGGCTCTATCACCTTTGCATTGAACTTTCACAACTTAACATCAAAATTGGGCCTGCAAGCGTAGTCTCTAGTTTTGGGGCTTTTTGCTTATTATGGTCATAGACCCCCTACCAGGCATCCAGAATTTGGGCTGTTCTTATCGGAATCGATGTGTACCAGTCCAATCCCTTGGACGGCTGTATATTGGACACATTAAAGATGAAGAATTTTCTAATCGATAAGCTCAAGGTGCTAGAGCATCACATTGAATGTCTTCTCAGATCCAAACATTCCATCCCTGGCAGTCCCATTCCTCCCTCCCATGCCAACATTGTAAACATGCTCCACAGTCTCATTGACAACATCTAAATCAAGAGTAGCAACAAAATTGTCATCTACTATGCTGGACATGTCTCAGCACAGTGGTATCTGTCCAATCCAATCCATGTGCCCCATCAATCATGACACCATGAATGCCGATGGAAGCAGGATACCCAACATCAGTGACCGAGAGCTCAATACTCTTTTCACACAAATAGTTTATGCCAAGGGAAGTGGCTTGAAGATCACATTGATCAATGGTGACTGTAATGTCAGGACTCAGAGCATGAGTCAGGGCCCATGCCTGGAATTGGAAATCCCTGCTATGAGCCTGAGTTCTCATTCTGATGCCAAGGATATGTTACAGGCTGTGCATGCAAGACTCCAATATCTCCCTTGCTATTGATCTGTATTATCGCAGGACTGGTGACCAGATATAGGTTTTCACTGTGATTGTAACAATCACGGCAAGTCAGGACTGCCAGATTGTGAAGGGAAGTGGCAGAGGAAACAGATGGTGTAAGGTGAAAGGTGCCAAGTGCCTATGAAGATGTGATGTGCTACACACCACACTACACTAAACACTCAGTAATTGCGGTTCAAAGGGAGGTATGTTATACCAGGTTACAACACTTTGTACTGTAGTTTACAAGTTCTGGGTGCAATGAATATGATTTGTATATAGAATATATTGTGGTTTCCACTCTAAGTTTGATGTGTCACTGAACACAAACTTAAACTGATACAGAATATCTGCCTGGTGCAGGTTCTGAACTCATGCTGGCTGCCTGGTGCAGTTTCAATACTGATACGTTGCACCTGGTTGTGACTTAAAACACACTGACTGGTTCTGAACTGTTTCTCGGGTCTGACTTTTCTGTTTCTAGCTTAATACTGTTTGCTTGCTTGTCTGTTCTTGCACACATGAAGTGACCAGGTCACAATCTTTCTATTCCAGATGAGTCTACAACTCAAAGCTCTTAACTGATAAAACCCATACTATTCACCTGGTAGCGTTCTGGGGGGTCAGAAACCTGATTCCCCACTAGCTACATGACCTGTATTTATACTATCCTACTGATACACTATTACCAATTCTTTTTACTACTGACTAATATGCTTCCTGACCCAGCCTGGTGAGGATAAACGCTCTACCTGGCAGGTATTATCTCATCCACAGTTACCAGGTCGATCGATCATACTAGATCACCACCAGGCAATCGGACAACTTCCACTGGAATGCCGGGTGATTACACTATACGAGTCACAAACTGGAACCTCGGTCTACTGGGTAGAATACCCAATCTTCTATTCAAGCATTGGAACAGCCTGTTTTGAAGTTACCAGGTGGACCCTTTTCTTTACAATGTGCTACTTTCTTTCTGTGTCTTACTGATTGGTGCAATGTAATACCGTTGTATTGCCAGGAAATGTTAAATTACACACATTTTTAAAGGGTGTATGCCTGGCAGGCATATCAAAGGATTTTACTGGGAGGCTGATATTCTGATATCGGATGAACTCAAGATGGAAACAACATACACTGAGCCCACTAATCATCTGAATCACACACCTGTTTATGGGAACCCCCAAAATGAGCCTCTTTCAATTTGGTATCCTGCTACCTGTTGCTGCTGGCAATAACTGTATTGCATAGAATATGGTTTTTGTGTCACTATGGTGTCAGTTTAGAGACAAAAATAAGAACACCACATATTTTCAGCTGAGTGCACACTCATTTGCAGTAATTGTCAGTAATCCATGGTAATTTGCAGGAATTTGTGGGAATCAGCAGGAATTTGTGGGAATTGGCAGGAATACCTGGTAATACTGCCCTTGTTCCAGCAATCTAGAGCTTAAATTCCCCCTCCATCATTACTGCTGGTTACTGATGATTACTGATGAATTCCGGGATGGTAAAAGGCCCTAATGGGGGGTGATCCACATGCTCTCTGAGGTCCCAGCCCTCCAATCCATCCTTTCAACTGCACTATCAGAGAGTAATCTATCTTCACCTTTCCTTGACATCCTGCTTTCTCTCCCCCCTATGCTTCCATTGTTTGACTTGATGGGATGTCTTCTACATGAACCCACCATGTTCACCAATGGTTTCATTGTCATTGCCAACCTTGTCTACACTGAAGTACTTGGCAAGTTTGTACATGAGTGCATCAATTGGCTTGACTGGTGAAGAGACTCTGTGCGTGCAGGCTAGAAATGCAACAGCGTCAAAGACACTGATCACACCCACACCCAACACTACACACACAAACCCTCAAAGTTCTTGGGGGGATATTATGTGATAGAAGCAGATTGAAGCAATACAACTAAACTCTCAGAATATACAATACACACATATAGCAATAGCACTTGTAGGGTATCTAGATCTCTCTAAGTCTAAAGGCTTTTATAACAAGAGGGGCAACAGATGTCACCAGGCCTCAAGGCAAGGTGTACTACAATACACAACACATCACTACACACCAACAAAACCCTCAATAAGCCTTGCATGACACACACAGGTGACCACAAAGAACTTAAACACACCCTAAACATGACTCAAAGCTTGTGCTCTAAGCAGAAACCCTTCAAAACACATCCACTCAAGCCACAGGATTTGAACCCATGCACTCAAGCTTCCAAACCGATCATAGACCCACAGGGTTTGAACCTATGCGATCCAGAGACACAATAACCAAATAAACCCCGTTCGACAAGCCAAAGGGTTTGAACCTGTGCCGCTTGCAGAAATGAGAACCCTCAAGCGCGCACTAATCAGACCACAGGGTTTGAACCTGTGCCATCTGTAGTGCTGCGCATTAAAAGAAGGTCTCTGCATGAACACTAACCAGACCAAAGGGTTTGAACCTCTGCTGCCTGTAGCACCACATGTCACAAGAAACCCTCAAAACTCAAGAGCGCATCCGCAATGACACAATATCTCTTATTCTCAGGATAGAGCGCAAGTCAACCAATCATTCAAACCATACACAAGTCCCATGCTAGCTTTCTATGCCTCGCGTGCTACTCAAGTCACTCAAATGTTATCAATAAAGGTCTATTCTCTCACTCAAAGCTACAAACTAATCCTGAAGCTAGAGCGCTAAGCTGAGGGTTTTCGCGCTCCAACAAGGGGGGTCTAAAACTTGTACACTATTACTATACTACAGTATTTATATACACTGTGCTCTACCAATTAATACAACCTTAAATAGTAACTCTTGGCTTGCAGAACTTTCTTTCCTGGATGCTGCGCATGTCGCCATAATCACGCCATTGCTTGGCACTTACTCAGAGCTCTGGCTTGGGGCCAGATCCTGGTCTCTCAGCTGTGTGACATTGGTTAGCTGCACTATCCACACATACTGACATTGCCTATTATCTCCTCAGAGTTGTAGCCTAGAGTGCAACTCATCTTTATAGTAATAATATCTTCTAGTGATTTCCATGGTCTTCTAGGACCACTAGTTTCTAGTCTAGGCATGCATCAGCTGAAGTCAGAGACATCAGTCTTACTGCAATTCTAAACACTCTGAGGTCTAGAGCACTAGCTCCCAGCATGGCAGTGCCTTGTGCATCATAGATCAAGGTTGCGTGAAGTATCAATTATCTCCTGAGCTCCGCTGGTTCTATTCTTAGCATGCGTCTTCTGTGCATTATCAGCATACTCAGTGTCAAGTGCTGGGGCTTTAGACTTAGTGTGACCCTTATGGTATCACTCTACAGTTAAGCCATGTGCTCCACCGAACATCACTCAAGGTATTGCATTGCCTGCACTTAGGACATTGCACTCTCTAAGGTATATCTCATTTCCTTGGTATCTAGCTTTTATAAAATGTATGTATTGATACATTTTGTGAAATTACATGTGTGAATGCTTTTCAAGTGTGTCACCAGGCAGAGCTAGAAGAGAAGGAGGGGCTCATCAGTGATGACTGCTTCACCAAGGGCATCCAAAATGCAGACTGCTTCCTGTTCTGTGCACGAGGACATTAATGTGAAACAGCTTTTCTGATTCTACACATCTTTGATCAAGCTCTCACTAGTCGATGCTGCACTGGATGCCAATACTGCCAAAATGGTGCACTTTAGCTTATACCACTCATGATTCAAAGAAGCCAATTACCTATACTGGATTTTGGCTACTGGAAAATCATGAACTGTATTTCTGTCATCTCCTTACTCTATGGCTATGAATCATGCTTATGTTTATGCCTCTGGACTAGCATCACTATACTGTACCACGTCATTCAGCTATGCTGATGAGCCTTTAGGCTCTGTACACTCAGAATTTGTGGATGTTCCCTGCTAATTAATGTTGCTGTCTCTTCAATGGCCTTTCAGTAAACCAATAATTCCACACACGGCAATACCACTTTTACCCTACAGCAACCACTCTTCACATGCTTTGTTATCCATCCCATCTCATTATGCATCATAATTGCTGTATTTCATCATGGCAAGGCACCTTTGATCGACAATCATCCTAATACAGAATTGTTGCATCACTCAGAAGCAACTAGTTGACATGCCCATTGATCACTTAATGAAATGACATGATTGACATGAGTACCCTCCCAGCTACGATAATTGCAACTATGGCAACTACAGACCATGTTTACTAAGGCTGTTACAATGCCAAGGTATCAAGAAAACATAGCCCCATGCATACTCCTCAGCATGATAACTATTGCCCAGAAATCCGCAGCTAAACAGCACTTAATGATCCACTCGTTGCTCAATAATACCATATGGCTTCTGTCCAAACATGGCAATGTTGACGAGTTGCTGTTAATTTTGAAGGCAAAGGACCATACATTCGCTATGATTTTACTAAGCTATGAACTTACAGCCTTACTAAGTCACTCATATTTACACTATTTATAAATTTGTACTTGTAGTATAAAAGCTAGCTAGTCAGTTTATCACAGTTCATCTCAGTTTGACTACAGACTACACCAGTAAACTACATCTATTCACTGTTCTATGGCAATACACCATTTACCCCAGCATACTCTTGATTGCATGGCAGCTCTTAAATTCACCAGAGTTATTCCATGGTTTTTAACTGTGAAGAGTTCTTCCACACTTGCTCTTTGCTCTTAACACTATTGGTACATGCTCATATTGTGCCAATATGTGATTGCTGTGCCATACCTTGCCCACATTATCTTTTATTAGGCTGTCATCATTTCACTTTCACCACCATTATCATCGCCCACTTGGGTAGTCTCTGAGTAGACTTAGGATCAGTATCAGCAAGTTTTTATATCGCATCAGTATAGGACAGTCTCTTGAGTGGACTTGAAGGTTAGTTTTGACATAGGATAGATCATTTCAATACAAGACCCATTTCGACGTCAACTCAGCACCATCGCATCACATAGGACCAGTATCATTGTCAGTTTTTGTAGCCCCACATTTTCTCTCGCCATTCCACCCTCAGTACCTCTTTCTATGTTATCTCTCGCCTCACTTGACTTCAGTATCACATTTTCTCATCAACACTCTCACTTCTAGACTGATTGCTGCCGGTTTAGTCCATCTTCCACTGCTTAGATTACTGTCTAGCAACATTTTCTAGTTTCACAGGATGTTTTCTCATATGGATTCATGGTATTAACATCATACCTGTTTCCGTCCCCTCTCCCTCTGAGAGATCCCTACTGGCTTATAGCCAAAGCATCTAGTACTTGACTGCCAAGTAGTACTACCTCGCAGACTTAAAGTCACAGTGTATACTAGCATATAGAGGAATTGATTTACTGCATGGAGGTGCCTCAAACCACTCACACACATGATCACCTTGATTGCCATGCTATTATGTTAACTTGCCTAATCTCATTCTGAATTGATGTTGCCATTGCCATGGAAGTCTAGGCTCATCAACACAAGATTGTATTCCAAGCACCCATGTACTCATGTACTCACTGATAATCAATTATATGTCACACTGGAACTAACTATGTTAACTCAGAATATATTCTGACAGCACATTTTCCTCTCACCATATTACTACATGCTATGCTGAACCTGGCCTTCTGTTTGACTACCTGGACTCTCAATTTTAACAATGAGACAGATGTCCCCATAAAGATAGCTCACACAGGCCTCAATGCTTATTCCCATACACAATGAAGCTAGAGTCCCTCTGGTTGAACATTGTGATCAGAGTGACCCAGATAATCTCTGGGAGCTGCACCACATTTTTGTACCACCTGTACTGATCTTGCACATACCCATCAGTGGCAGATACAAGAGTGCTGCTGCTTTTGAGCAAGACATCTTTGAGGTTGTTGCTCTCATACATTCCTTCATCTTGATCCAGGACAACATGATCAACCATGTAGACAATTCCATCTCCCTGAGGTTGGTACAGGATATGAATATTGGCATTCAAGCCCAGGTCACAGCAGGCTCATAAGTATGGAATACAGGACTGGTACACTCCAGTTATGATAATAACCGGTATTTGTAGGTATTTGCTCTTACCATATACAGCAGCATGACCCCGGAGACTTCCTCACCTTTGAAATTTTCAAATTGCTGGAGTTTAAATGTTTATTTTGGACTCGCATAGTAATTGATTTAATTTTGTATTTGACATCGGCTCAGCTGGGACTGGCACCAACCTCCCAGTCAAAAACTCTTCAGTGGAGCAGGATGTTTCCAGAATGGGATCAAAATGACCAATCCCTGCCCAGTGATACGCTGTCTACGCGTTCACACCTAGATTTTGCGATTTTGTAATTATACTAGTGCATATCTATCTTAGACTAGCAATAACTAAAGGACTATAGCGGAGGCTTCAAGCTGATAGTCAAGCCAGAAAAGCTACTAGTCGAGCCAGGATTTAGACACGATACCACTAGTGGGTCAAGTCTATCAGCCGGCATGACTAGCACCTCAAATACCAAGCGAGTCAGTGAATGACGACCGCTAGTCAACGAGGGTAGCTACGAGTGCACCCAACAAGAAGCAGAACATACAGGTCTCGTGAAAGTACAGTCACTAGTGGAATGGTGTTACGATTTATTTCTTTTCCTTATCTAAGCACCTCTTATCTTATCTTATCTTCGGTGCTTATCTTATCTTATCTTTAGATCCGCGACTCCACGGAGTCTTCACATCGCTATGAAGTCACACTCGCCCAACGTGTACTTTATTCTCGGCTACTGTGTATTTGTCTTATTCATCTTCTAACACGGTACCCTCATCTTAGTACTCGTTACGGACTCTTGACTTAGTATAAAAGTAGTGTACTCAAAGCTGTATATTCCCTAGCTTTGAGCTAAAGTTTATTCATACCAAACCACAGGCATTCACGCTAAGTGCTAAAGCATTAGTCTTGATCTTCTAACTTACACGGGACTCAACGGTGACTGTATGAACGCAATACAGCCGTTGCATTACTCTTGTTAGAACGTCGGGTCTAACAATTAGCTCAAAGCTTTCTAGTTACCCTATCGCTCTGTTTCACGGAGCCCTAGCCTAACGTTCTGTTTCACGGAACGCCTCTATGGACAGCAATGACATGACAATTCTCGCACTATCGCTAGGAATTCCTAGCGCCACGTTTCTCTCCATAGCCTTTCTCCTTGCTCTCAGAATCCAACACCGACAGTTGCAAGCAAGAGAAACTCCGACCCCCACAGTCCCTACAGCCCCCACAGACATTCCAGCGACACCCTCCCCTCCTGTAGACCCATACTATGGCATCCCACTCGAGCAGCGACCACCCAGAGTCTTTGCACCCCTACCACGCCGACCGATCCCGATCGACGACTTCACTAGAGTCGCAGGGCAAGAAGAGGTCGGGGGGACTTCTGTCTCGACTTCTACCGAAACACTGGAAAGAAGGCCTCCTACCCCTCCCAGAAGGCGCCAGCCTGTCATCATCCTCTCCCCCTCAACTACTGCCGCTGACTCCCCTCCAGTCGATCCATCTCCCTCACCCGGCGAGTATGGACACTACAGGGATAACGGTAGGGGATTCGACATGGGCCACGACATACGAGTCACCGCCCCTCCCACCCACGACCATACTTGGGATGCCAATCCTGCAGCACCCTCAGCCCCAGTCAGCCCAAGCGAGTTCTGGGACAATATTACCATTCCCCTCAGCGCCTACATCCCCGCGCCCCGCGACGGCTCACCTGAGCACTGAACCCCTCTCCCAACAACCAGCACTCTCCAGCATTGAGGAGCTCCGCCAATCTGGGATCAGCCCGTACAGACCAATGAGCGCCCACTCGAGTCTATACCATCAGTCGAGGAACCCATCGCCAGTACCTCACGCCTTCCAGTCCCTGACAGTAACGACAGCAGTTACTGGTCAAATGCGATCGAGCAGCGCCCAGGGCAAAAAACCCGGATCCACCGCAAGCAGTGGGCACGAATCGACCGACAGCTCAGGTCAGAGCCACAACCTCCACCTGAGCTACTCGCGCCCCCTGAGTCGCGATACTATGAGTACTTCACCGATGAGACTACCGGAGAGGGCACCCTCCAGGAGCTCCCCCCTCGACCCGACACGCCGTTGATGAGCCTCCAGGCTCTGTATGCTCAGAATTCATGGATTTTCCCTGCTAATTAACGCTACTGTCCCTTCAACGGCCTTTCAGCAAACCAATGATTGCACACACATTGATACCACTTTTATCCTACGGCAACCACTCCTCACGCGCCTTGTTATCCATCCCATCTTGCCACGCATCATAATTGCCGTACCTCATCACGGCAAGGCACCTTCGATCGACAATCATCCCAATACGGGATTGACGCATCACTCAGAAGCACCAGTTGACGCGCTCATTTGATCACTTAATAGAAATGATGTGATCGATGCGAGTACCCTCCCAGCTACGGCAACCACAGACCGTGTTTACTAAGGCTGTTATTTCGCCAAGGCTTCAAGAAAACATTACCCCACGCGTACTCCTCAGTACAACGACTATCGCTCAGTAATCCGCAGCTAAACAGCACCTAACGATCCGAGCATCGCTCAGCAAAAACCATACGGTTCGCATCCATACGCGGCAACATCGACAAGTTGCTGTTACTTTAGAAGACAAAGTACCATATGTTTCCTACGATTTTTACAAAGCCAAGGCCTTACAATCTTACCGAGCCTCGCATATATACTCTATTTATAATTTCGTACTTTCAGTATAAAAACTAGTTAGAAAAACGTAGCTAAAGGTTCATCTCCAGTTGACCTCAGACTACGTCAATTATCGTCATGCTCTAGTCTATTGCCAGTAAACCACGTCTATTCACCGTTCTACAGCAATATACCGTTTGCATCAGCATATTCTCAATTGCACGTCGACTCTTGAGCTCACCAGAGTTATTCCACGGTTCTTAACTGTGAAGAGTCCTTCCACACTCGCTCTTCGTGCTTAACACTATTGGTACACGCTCATATTGTGCCGATACATGATCGCCGCGCCATACCTCGTCCCCGTTATCTTTTATAGGCCGTCATCATTTCACTTTCACACCATTGGAGTTTTTACCGTTTCTCTTTCGCCATCGTTATCGTCGCCCACTTGGGTAGTCTCAGAGCAGACTTAGGATCAGTTTCAGCCAGTTTTCGTATAGTATCAGTCCCCCGAGTGGACTTGAAGGTTAGTTTGACATAGGATAGGATCGTTTCAGTACCAGACAAGTTTCGACATCGACTCAGCACCACCGCATTGTATAGGACCAGTATCGCCACCAGTTTTCGTAGTTCCACGTTTTTCTCTCGCCAGTACACCCTCCGCACCTCGTTCCACGTTTATTTTGCCACTCGCAGTCCCCCACGCCGTTTTCTCATAGCCTCGCTCACCCATAGACTATTGCAGACCGTTTAGTCTATTCTCCATCATTCACCCCGCTCCGATTACCGTCGAGCGACGTTTTCTAGTATCGCAGCACGTTTTCGCATACGAATTCGTGGTATTCACGTCATACCCGTTTTCGTACCCTCTCATTTCGAGAGATCCCTACCGGCTTGAAGCCATAGCATTTAGTACTCGACTACCAAGCAGTACTACTTCGCAGACTTAAAGTCGCAGTGTATTCTTGCGTATAGAGGAATTGTTCTACTGCACGGAGGTGCCTCGAACCACTCGCACACACGATCGCCTTGATTGCCGTGCCACTACGTTAATTATCCAATCTCATTTTGAGTTGGTGTTGCCGTTGCCACGGAAGTCTAGGCTCATCATTTCTGGAGCCCACCGCGAGGGTATCAGTTCACATCCCAGATCAATTCTTTGATCGCATTTATATACGCCTATCACCTTTTGATTCGCCCTTCGTAGTGAGCTTATACTTGCTGCGAACCCGAATTCTTCACCATTTCACGAAAATTCGAACGTAAAACACCTTACGTCCCAGTCCAAGGCAGAGGCCTCCGAACTACCTCTGCACGTCTTCAGTTACAAGAATCTACAGCCCATTTAGCATCGTCTGAAGCGTCATCTTCGACGCTCGCTACAGAAACACCGTTACCAGACTCCCCTCGTAGTCCCATTCCTGGGTCTTTCATCGAATCCCCCACATCCCCGTTCCCCAAAGAACTAGACATTTTGGCAAGAGAGAACTTGTCGTTTTCGGAGCCAGAGTACGACGAAGAAACAGAAGTTACCGCTGAACTCTTTGGTTCAAACTACGGAACAGCCCCTGGCACCCCTTATTCCGGACACGCGTTTGGAGGCTACCACGTAGAATCCACCTCTTTCACCGATTATCGACAAGAAGAATCTGTCGAATCTAGCAACGAATTAGTACCAGATTCCGCTACCACCATAAACTTTGATATCAAGGACGAGTCCTTCGAACAAAGTCTACCTTTTGATCCACCGGCAGAGGCTTCCACCTCTTATTTTCCCATTTTCCCCATTTTACCATCAGTCAATCTGAATCAACAACCAGCTCCCGCAGCACAACCAGGCGCACAACAACCCATTCAGCCCCCAGTACAACCTCCAGTTCAACCGCCCGTACCACCAGTAGCCATGGCCGCAGCATCTATGCCGTTCCGAAAGGAGAAGAGCGCTCCGAATATCATTGACGAAGTCAGTCACGCGAATTGACGCGTTATATCAGTGATATCGAAGGCCTCTTTACCTGTCATTCCATAAACGCAAACGCCGATAAAAAGAAGTGGTTTATCTACTATCCTGGACTCGTCATTTCCGAATTTTGGGAAAGCTTGCCAGAATATAGCGATGCCGCAAAGACCTACGAAAACTTTAAAGATGCCGTTATTGCTCAGTATCCTGACGCAAGTACCACTCGCAAATACGAGAGACACGATCTCGAGTGCGTCATTGGGAAATACGCGTGAGAAGTCGATAATCTCGCAGACCTAGGAGCGTTTTATCGGGAGTTCTACCCCAAAGTAAAACACCTAGTCACCAATAGCCGTTTGTCTAACCACGAGACCGGCAATATGTTCAGCAAGGGTTTTCCTAACCACGTTTGGGACGCCATTGCTCGCCGACTTCAGATCAAATTACCAGACTATCATCCAGCGGACCCTTACGACCTCGCCGATATTTATGTGGCCACTCAGTTCGTTTTACAAGGCACGAATAAAGGCGAAAGCACTCTTAGCAGCATGCCCACGCATAGTTTTCGCGACGCTGCACCAGCTAGACCCTCCGAGATACCGTATCCCGTTCCAGTTCCCCAACCTCAGTCTACCGTTCGCGTTAAAGAGGAACCTGTGGAACCACAAGTTAAAATGGAGCATATCAATCAGCTCATTAAGCTTGGAGAGACGTTATTGCAGTTGAACTCGAACGACCGATTTCAGAGAGCTCAGCAACGATCGTTCCCGTCCGGTCCTCCACAGCAGAGTAGCTACGCAAATGCGGCAACTGGCCAAAATTGCAGCTTCTGCAGAGAAATTGGGCATTTCATTCGAGAATGTCTCAAAGTCGAGGAGATGATTAAAGAAGGGAAATGCAGGCGCAATATAGATGGAAAGATCGTCCTTTCTACTGGCGCCTGGGTCCCTAGGAATATCCAAGGCACTTGGCTTAAGGATCGCATCGAGGAATGGCACCATCAAAATCCAGGCCAGACCAGCATCGTTAATCATATGATGAACGCTATTGTCGAGCCAGTTCCATACCTCAGCCAGCAGCGCTCTTCACCAGTTAACGCAGACGCTCAGCCTCAATTACTTAGCACGCCAGTCCCTGGCATTGATGCGCACCAGCGCCTCGAGGCGCTCATTGCCAAATCCGAAGCTATTGGAAAAGAGATCGAAGGCATCAAGCAGTTCATGCACGTTGCCGAAGAAGACTCTTCTAGTCCGATTGCCGCAGACGCCAAGGATACTATGCTACGTCAAGTCGTAGTTGAAGTACCACGCCTTAAACGCGGACCACTCAAGAAGGCAGCTCCCGCAGCAAAAGTGGAGACCGCTGTTCCGCAAGAACCTACGAAGGCAGTGGGTCAACAAACTCGTACTAGTTGGAAGGCCGCTGAAGAAGCCGTGCTTGATGACGAGCAGGAGGTTGCCGTACCCAAGATTCTCGATCACTTCGATCATGATCTTACCCCAGACTATGACGGCATGCCCGACTTAGTTGAATATTCAGACGATGAAGACGACATTGCCGTACCCCCTCAGACCAAGAAAGACGACGAAATTGCCGCAGCTATCATAGAGTCTTATTCTCCACGTCAATTCGAGAAATCTAAGACTGTAGTCCACGACAATGATCAGAATATTCGTTCCAAGTTTCCATCGTACGCGCCACCGGCTACTCCGCGACACGATCCATCCAAGACTGTCACGGCAGGACCCGAACATGTGCCAGCTAAGGAACGTGTAGCTCAGCTCATCCCCGAAGATATTCATCCATTTGCCGCAGCAAAGCCAGCCAATTATGCACCGCCAGCAGTTCGTAATGCGGGTGCAAAGCCAGATATCCGCAAGCGTCCTAAAGACAACAAACCTGCTTATAGGACGCGGGCGCCAATAGAAGGTTCGCATGTTGCATGAGAAGTCTACGAGCGTGCGCTTGACTCCACGATCACATTGTCGCATCAAGAGTTGTATTCCTTATCACCAGCGATCAGGGAAATGATTAAGGAGGATAACACGAAGCGCAAAGTGCCAAATACAGTGGAACAGTTCCAGAAGGAGGTAGCCTTACCGTTTACCGGACCCGAAACCGTAGAGATCACGGTAAAGGCGCCTGAAGACAACGAAAACGGCAAAACTTCCACTCTTTTATACAGCATGCCGGATAATTTCGTTCAGACTTTCGAGCAGACCAGTAGCACTCCGAAAGAACCGCCGGCAGGATCGTCAATCATCCCAGACCCATACAAAGCTCGCATCAAGAAAGGGGAGAAGATCGGACCCTTGAAATGCGCAGCAGACTCTATTTCATTAAGATCCATCGTCCCAGTGGTGGATCATCAGCTCAAAGTCGAGTGCATCATTGATCCCGGATCACAAGTGATCTCCATGTCGGAAGCTGTGTGCTTGCGCTTGGGGTTGATCTATGACCCGACGGTGATATTGGAAATGCAGTCGGCCAATGGAACTACGAATTATTCCTTGGGTCTAGCACGAAATGTCGCATTTTTGTTTGGAGATATCACGCTATACTTGCAAGTGCATGTCATTCGGCAATCTGCCTATGATATCTTGCTCGGCAGACCTTTCGACACGTTAACGCAGAGCATTGTTCGCAATTATTCGGACGAAAACCAGACCATTACCATTCATGATCCGAACACCGGCAAGACCGCCACCATCCCAACGATTCCTCGTGGTCGTCCCCGTATCCTTAACCACGTCCCATTTTCTTGGGAAAATTGACTAGAAGAACCCAACGACGATATAGAGGAGATCGCCCTCGTCATTGAATTAGACGCGAATCAAGAACCTAAAATTATTGCCTACGCGGCGTCCACTTCCGAATTTGACTCAGAAAAAGCTTCCACCCAATATTTATCGGCTTGCGACCCTAATAAATTCCCTATCCAATCCACTACGTTTACACAATCACTATGGTCGACCGAAACCGTGTACAGTTCTACCCCATATGCCGAATTCTCTTTACCCACCGATCGCGAACAATTGTTACCTTTATACTCTACTCCGACCCAGATTCCTCAAGATTTTTCAGATTTCAGTTCCGTTTCCCAGCCTCGAGATTACATGTATCGTCTATACGGTTCTAATATTATTGGAGATCAATCCTACGAGCCATGGTTCTCTAAGAAAGTTTCGGTTTTCGCAGGCAAGAAGTACAAGCCGGTTGCGTTAAAAACAAAGCCTGTGCTTGCAACCTTGCCTGATAAATTCCGTATCATTCGCAATATTCGTGGAGACCCATTGGCCGATATACCTACGTTATCTCCAACACCACCCCCTTTCATTCCTACCGAACGTTATACCCAAGAACGCAAGGAGTACATCGACTCCATCCATAACGATGGTTTTCTTTGGCCAGAAGAAATGAAGCTCATGCATCACTTCATGACGGTTCAGGAGAAAGCATTCGCATGGGAGGATTCAGAACGAGGCAGTTTTCGTAGAGATTTCTTCCCTCCGATCGATATCCCAGTCATCGAACACACCCCTTGGGTACTACGAAATATTCCTATTCCTCCAGGCATTTACGCAGAAGTTTGCCATATGATCAAGACCAAGATTGACGCAGGCGTTTATGAACCTTCAAATTCTTCCTACCGCTCGAGATGGTTTACGGTTTTAAAGAAAGATGGCAAAAGTCTTCGCATAGTTCACAGTCTAGAACCGTTGAACGAAGTTACTATTGCCCATTCTGGATTACCACCAGCAACAGATCCTCTCGCAGAACATTTCGCAGGACGTGCATGCAGCGCTACTCTAGACTTATTCGTTGGATACGATGAACGTCTATTGGCAGAGTCGTCTCACCACCTCACCACCTTTCAGACTCCTTATGGAGCACTTCGACTTGTTACCTTACCCATGGGTTGGACAAATTCCCGTACCAATATTCCATGACGACGTTACCTTCATTCTACAACCCGAAATCCCAGAGTTCACCATTCCTTACATCGATGACGTTCCAGTTCAAGGACCAGAAACTCGATACGAAATCATAGGAGGCTATGAAACCATTCCTCTCAACCACGGCATTCGACGCTTGTTTGGGAACACTTCCAAAACCTAAACAGGATAGTTCAACGCATGAAATATTGTGGAGGAACGTTTCAGGCAAGAAAGCCTACCTCTGTTGCGCAGAGATTACCGTGCTAGGTCATAGATGCACATATTCTGGCCGACTACCTCTCCGAAAGTATTGTCGCCTCAATTCTACGATGGGGACCTTGTATTGACGTATCTGACGCGCGTGCCTTCATTGGTACCGTTGGAGTCCTACGAATATTCATCGATAATTTCGCAACCCGAGCTCTACCCATTACCAAGTTATTCAGAAAAGATGTTCCTTTCAAATTCGAATCAGCAGAGATTGCCGCACAAGAAGATCTTAAAGACGCAGTTAGAATCAGCCCGGCATTAAGGCCGCTCAGTTACACGTCAACCGGAGCTGTTATACTTGCCGTTGATACAGGACCTGCCGCAGTGGATATTATCTAGCACAGTGCGACCCTGTTGATCCAAAGATTCGATACTTCGCTAGATTCGGTTCAATCACTCTTAACGAACGCGAGTGCGGATACTCTCAAGCCAAGAAAGAGATATTTGGACTCTACCGAGCCTTAGGAGATTGCAAAATTTATCTTATCGGTCTTCCTACGTTTATTGTTGAAGTTGACGCGAGTGCTATCAAGGGAATGCTCAAGAACCCTGATATCGCACCTCAGCAGCAGTTAACGATGGATTATCGGCATTCTATCTTTTCATTTCGTTCTAGTCCATGTACCAGGCTCTAAGCATGGTCCAGATGGATTATCGCGACGCCCACCCCAACTAGGAGATCCTCCCCGCCCGAAGACGGCATGGAAGACTTCTTACACACTCATTAGGCTTATGCATTTTATTAATTCGACTTCGCCTACGGTTAATTTGCCAATCAAGTTAATTCAAGTTCTCCAACAAGAAGTTGCCGTAGATCCACGAAAATCATTCCTTACTCAGAAGTTCCTCGTACCGCAAAGCAACAACGTCTAGATGAACGGCTAACGCATCTATTGCCGTGGCATCTATACCTCAAGAGACCTGCAGGATTCGACGATATTGCATACGCGAAATTCATGAAATATGCCGTTCATTTCTTCGAGAGACAAGGAAAATTATGGCGTAAAAACGTAGATGGGAGACATCAGCTCGTCTTGTTTCCCGAACGTCGCATTCAAGTGATGACGTCTTGCCACGATGACGTTGCTCACAAGGGCTTCTATGCGACGCACGCGCTAATCAAGGAACGTTATTGGTGGCCTGATATGAAGTATGATATTTCCTGGTTCGTAAGGACGTGTCATCTTTGCCAAATCCGTCAAACCCGACAAATATATATCCCGCCTACCGTCGCGCTTCCCGCTCCATTGTTTTCCAAGATGTATGGACACCATGATCATGCCAGTTTCAGGACAATACCGTTACATCGTCCAAGGCAGATGTTCACTCAGTCATTATCCAGAATTTTGCTTGCGCAAAGAAACAGCACGAACTCTAGGAGAATGGATTTTCGAGGATATTTTATGCCGTTGGGGATCCTTAGTCGAGATCGTCACCGACAACGGATCCGCCTTTGTTGCCGCAATCAATTATCTGAGCAAGAAATACCATATCAATCATATTCGCATTTCAGGTTACAACTCCAGAGCTAATGGGATTGCCGAAAGACCACACTTCGACGTCCGTCAAGGACTGTTTAAGGCGTCTGATGGTGATCAAAAGAAGTGGAGTCAAAACGCCTATTCAGTATTTTGGCGGACCGAATAACGATCAGAAACGTATGGGTTGTTCACCGTATTTTGCCGCAACCGGGACGGAACCCCTTCTCCCAATGGACATAGTCGAATCTACATGGTTGATGCGCCACCAGACAATATCATCAGTACTACGTCATTAATTGCACGACGAGCTATCAGTCTTCAAAAACGTTCTTCAGATCTCGAGCGTTTGAAGTCTAAAGTCTACGAAGCAGGAGAAATGCCGCAGTTAAATTCGAGAAGGACCATGAATACTCTATCAGAGACTTTAACTTCCAACGGGAGATTAGTTTTGATGCGCAATACACAGATAGAGAAGGCTCTAAATCGTAAAATGCGCGCCAGATATTTGGGCCCCTTAGTGAT